>CM062819.1:1152434696-1153725157 GCA_031772625.1 Pinus tabuliformis
CGCACTTTGACCATGGAGCAGGTGAGATGGTCCAATTTTGACCAGTTCTGAGTAGTTTTTCATGGAGAACTTCTGGGAGATGATGTAATCAGCTGACCTTGTTCTTTTAGGGGTTGGAAAAACACTTTTAGGGACTTAATAGCCCTTGGTTTATGGAAATTTATGATTGGGGTTGCAGTGCCCAAAAATTTCTATAACAGTTGCCCCCTAAAGCATGAGGTCGTTAATTTGTTGATGTCGGGTGAAATGCTTTATCATGAGGATCTGAAGTTTTTTCAAGCTGGAAGGCGACCTGTAATAAGATACAATACAATACATTATCTTCATAATATTTTCATGATCTAGCTAAGGCGGGCATTCCCATGCTCGACTTTATAAATTCATTTTCATGTACATAAGACAGACAATCGTTTGAGTGTAGACTGATGATTCTGGTAGAGCCATCATCCCTTGGATTGGATGATTATCTGTGCAGCAATGATATACATTTGATGTCTTTATTTTCATGAATATATATATCGTAGCCCGAATGGATGAAACTAGAACCGGGGTCTTCAATCTCGTTCAATCTTCACTCAAATTACAAGTCGATCCATGTGAGAGATGTTCTGGGGTCGAACATGGAAAGATATTGCCTGATTACCAGCCAATGATGTAAGCTGTTAACAGGCGCGAGAGGAATCACCAATAATGATGATGACCCTCAAGGTACTACAGTACAATTCACGTGGTGTGAATAAGGGACTTGGCGTCGAACACCACAGAAAATCTTTCGGTCGAAGGCCATTGATGTAAACCTGTCGCCAGAAGTGAGAAACTTGCCATTGAGGCATGCAAACTTCAAAGTACTGAAAGGGTTTTTCCTAGATCGACTTCTTGGATAATGACCTGATGTCGAAAAGAAGCGATCCGTCATAGGAGGGACTTAGTGAATCCCACATCAATGACACGGAATGGAGCAAATGATTTTAATGGAGGTGAAAACGATCTGATGACATAAGGTTCAGGGTGGCGGTCATGAAAGAATGGAGCGTAAATGCATTGCAGTGGATGAGACACAGGTGAATTCTCTGAGCGACTTCTCTTGAACATATTGGCGACACTGACATGATGGATTGGTAGCGTTAACCCCAAATATGGATGGTGTGATGGACCAATGGTGATATGACCAATGAACGGAACAACCCAACCCGACTCGGATGCGGAGTGAAAGTGTCATGTTCAAGAGCGACTTGCTACCAATAAAGTTTCTTCAAGTTTTCTTCCCAATTTTTCCCCAGTCATTGCTGACCAATACCTCTTTATTTTTGTCAAGCTTGAGGAGGATAACATATGCTTGTTCTATAATTTTCCCTTCGGGCAAACCCATCGCTATGTTTTAATGAGTCTAGCGATAGTGAAACTCGTTCTTGTCTATATGAACAAGTTTGTCGCTATTTGGTTTTAACGAGCTTAATGACAAAGATAACTCAGTCCTTTTTAATTTTAGAGAGTCTGAAAAGGGACGTAAAGAAAACTCCAATAATCCCTTTTTGTCATATAGTCCCTTGAGTCCGAAAAAGTATAAAATAATACAAAAGGGATGAATTTTCGGTAATTTTAACGAGCCGAACAAAACAAGCGCTCGGTCTTTTTGTGTAATAATCCCTCAGGTCCAAAAATATTAAAATCTAAAAGAGGGATAGCACTTCTGGTCACTTTAACGAGTTGGAGAGGCCAATCGCTTGGAAATATTTTCATATTTTACGAGTCAGTTGAAAAGAGCTTAAAGGAGACTTGTCTTTCGAGGAACGAGTGATAAATTCGGGTAGCAACTAATTCCAGGTAAGGTTTGGAATTTTCCAATCACGGCAGTGTCACAAAGATGGCTAAAAGGATCACTCTTCGCAACAGTTCCTCAAAAAGGGTAAACAATCAAATGGAGGTGAATGATCAGCCAATATAGCGTGGAGGTGATGATGAGAACATGACCAAGGCTTCAAAGGCTGATGATAATGCATTCACGATGTTTATTTACCAGAAATTGGTTCATTTTTTAATGAGCTTAAACTTTGGGGGAACATTTGCTCATTGCTTATGTTTATTTTTTAACGAGCTTGAATTCCGCGGTAAAAATGCTCGATCCAGTCATATAATAAGGATGTCTCATCTAAAATGGAATTTTTTCAAAGCTTTGCCCCGCATCCTTTCTTTATGCAAGTTAGGAAACGACCAATCCTACGAGTTTAAAGGGTTAGAGGACCTAAAAATTTAAAAAATAAATGGTCGCTCTTCGCTTGCACGCCAAAAGGTTTGCATGCCCCCAGGTATAGTGAAAAATTTCCAGGTTACCAAAGATTGTTCTATCCACACTTCAGACAAAACACTTCCTCAGCGATGTCTACCGAAATAAACAAAGGTGAATGGCGCAACTGGCTCCACTCACATAACTTTGAAGAAGGAATATCAATCTCATAAACTAGTCATATATCCTTTGCGGAAACCTACTCTATACCCAAGGTTTTCCTGTCGAAACAAGCCAGGGTGCATGCCCCCTGGGTTTCAGTCATGTCCTCCGAATCACTCGCGCTCATCAGGTGGACGGACTGGGGATTGATGAGACATTCCTTTCCTGAAAAGACCATTCAGGGATGGTATTTGACTATTTGCTATATGTGAACCGAGGAATGAAAGCTGGTCTACGAGCTTGACCACTCTTCCTTCATGCGGAAAACACATTACTCTAAAGAGTGAGGAGACAATGGCTCCCATGCAATAAATATAGTCGCGTCCAAGGAGTAGATTATAATCCAGGGGTCCTTGAACTAACATTATGTTCATGTTAACGGTTTTCCTTCTCAATGTTATCGGCACATTGGGAAGGATCCCTAATGTTCGACTAGTTCCTTTGTCAAAGCCTATTAGATTTCTCATTTCAGGCAAAAGCGATGGCGAACCAAGCGCTTTCCAAGCAGTTGAGGAAACGATACTCACAGAAGCCCCTTCATCTATGATGGTACTGGCCATGGCCATTCTATATATTTGAGCAATGATTTGAAATGGTACACTAGTCGGTAAATGGGGTCTGCCTCGCAGATTCCAATCGAAGGAAACAACTAGGTTGCTTGGAGGTGGGACCGAATAGACGACCGGATACGACTCTGATGAACTTCCTTCCTGCGGTAAAGGAATGGGTATACTGACCCCATGTTCATCGGAGTCTGTGCTTACGAAGAGAATTTGGATGGTGTCGTTCTTGTTCTCTCCGGTGACTGTATCATCTGAAGATGGACCTTCTGAAGGCAAGATCGGGTCAACTGCCACCTCGACCTTTCGACTTTCGTCTGGTGTGGATTCAGATGGTTTATCTTCAATGATAGACGCTTCGGCTGACCACAATGGCGTGTCAGCCAGATTTTCAACTAGTGACGGACTTGGCAAGAGCTTCTTATATCCAGGAGGAAGCGGTAATGGTGAAACCGGACGGTCGTCCAAAACTCTTTTGGCCTCGTCTAAGAAGGGACAACGGTGGACGGCGTGATCGCCTTCACACAGTTTACAAGGAAATTTACATTTTCCTTTTTGTCTAGGGGCTTCACTTTCACTAGTTGACGGTGTATTTTCAACATGATCATCAAAGGTTGATGACACCGGATTGTGCAAACAAGGAGACCAGTCCCTTAAGATCTGAGGGATGCAAGGACAATCTCAATGATAGTGGTCTCCTTTGCAAATGACACATCGCGATTTAGGCCTAGACGGTGCAGTGTGTGGATTTTCGCTAGACGATGCCTGGTTGCCCCTTTTCGCCTTTGGCTCCTTCTTCTTCTTCTCTTTCTTCTTCTTTTCCTTCTTCTTCTCGGTTACTTGATTTTTGGCTTTACCAGCTTCATCAAGCGAAGAGGAAGGAGGAGAGGGAGAATTGGACGAAGTAGAAGGTTGGGGGGTAACTCTGGTATCGTTTAGTTGCTGATTTGATTGTTCAGGAATCACGGTGTTCTGAACGAAAGAGGTCGAGAAGAGCCATACGAGCAAGCCGATTGCCAATCCTGGAAGCGAAAATGATGGGGTGCACCAACATCTCCCCAAGAGGAGAAAGGACTAGGATTTCATCCAAGGGGAAATCCTTGGTTGGTGGACTCCATTTTTCTCAACCTAAGACCAACGTAGGAAAGGTGATGTTTATTCCGATTAAAATAAATTTTAAACGCTTTGACACAACTTGTTTTTTCAATTTATAAGAGTCGAGAAAAAACAAAAGATGACTCTAGTCGCCTTCGATTTTTAATGAGCTTGAAGTGAAAAGTGCTCAGATGGACCTTTTCCTTTAGGAAGTCTGAAAAGGAATGAAAGAGACTACTCTGGAAATCTAGATAGAGGGATTACCAAACCAATCGCAAAACTGCAAAATACTTTTTACGGTATGGCAGTCAATCTTCCCGAATGCTGTGTTCAGTGCATTGAGATCGATAGGGCAGCAGACACGGCTTCCTATGGATAAAGGATAAAGCCTATTATGGTCTCCCAATATATACTCGACGGTACATGGGAGCACAAGTCCGTACTGGCACTTATTGTCTCAAAGTGGAGGAATCACCCAACCAACAATGAAAACAACAGTTACCAGGCTTTACGACACCGGAATACGTCTCTAGCCTAGACTTCTAAATGTTGTGCATTAGGTTCCAAAGCATTTTTAGATTCATTAAATTTATTTTACAGTTGATCTTGCTTAAGAAATTTGCCTTTCAGGTTCACCGCGTGATGTAGATATACAATTCCTAAAATGCAATCTAAGATGATAAACAATCGTTTAATCTTCTTTTTTGCAATGAAAATCCTAGCTACTAAGGAAAGAGAGACGATATTCTTTCAACATAGAGTAGAGAGCACACACTATATGCACTGTCCTAAATCAAACCAACAAATAGTCTAAATGCAAATGCACATGCATGTATTTGTTTTCATCCTTCTTAATGTGTGAATGATAAAAAGAAAGCTAAGCGTAAATCTGAATTATTTTTCAAAGCAACATTACTAACAAGTTTCTTTTCAAGACAAAATGAAGAAAATGACGACACTTTGTGATTTGGAATGGAAAACTTGCTTTCGACACTTGAAAAACTATTAATTCAAATCAAATACAAGAGTAACAGTGTAATCGACTATCAAGAACAATCAGATTCTCTTCTATGACTGAAAACGACACTTGTGACACTTCCAGATCAAGAAACGATAGTTCAATTACGCTACTTCTTTGTAAAAGAGAACTGAAAATGGCTCATAATACATAAAAACATTTACAGTTCTTTGTGCAATGGAGGCAGAATAATGGCAAGGAAGGGGGTTTCCAACAGAGGTATACTAACTACAGACATCAAAACTCCTGAATAGAGCTGAAAGGAGTGAAAAAACCAAAGTCTGAAGGAAAAATTAGCCCTTTCTGATCAGCGCACCTGTTACACAGGGATTCCAATATGCATCCCACCTACAGCACATGGGAAGTGTGATGCATACTGATATCCTTGAAGAGAGGGTCCGATGGTATAGTGCAAGACTTTTGATCTAGTTCTTGATCACAGTTTGCAGCACAGTTCAGGAATTTTGGCCGAGCAAGTGGTAATCAGTAAATAAATCACAGGGGTAGATCTAAGGAGGTTACTAGAGCCACCACAAGGGAAATTAGAGAGATTGTAAATCGATTGTTCAGTAAATAAACAAAACCGGGAGATAGACTGAAGCAGCATTGATCTACTTTGCACTTGCATAGCAAATGCAGTTCGAAGGCTAGCTGGCTTGACTTCAGGCTCCATCTGTAAGTTTATAAAGCAAACAAATATATAAAAACAAACAATCTATTCGCTCCCCAGCGGAGTCGCCATTTTGTTATCAGGAAATCTAGTGTCTATGCAGAGCTGCTAGTCCCACTAAGGCTGGTAGCTACCTTAGAAACAAACAAACTAAAACCACTTTCGTTTTCCTTTATGAGAAGTAGATAATAGGGGACCAAAGGAGACCAACCTCTATCTTGCACTTGGCTCCTTGCTGGATTCCTCTCCCTTCTAATAGATCTTTGCTAGTCGCTTCCTCGTCTACCCAGCTTCAAAGATCACCTATAGAATCAAAGCAGCATAACGCTATCCAAGAACATAGATCTACTATCATAAACAATATAGGACCAGATATATATTGACCACACAAATGCATATATCATCAATCATACAAGAATGTGGAGGAAAACTTGAATAGCTTTATTAATAATCAAGAATAGCAAAGAGGATTACAACCAATTGTTCTGACCCATCATCATCCTCTCAGCAAGAAAGCCCTTCTTCACCTCATGAAAAGCTTAGATCACCCAACACTATGATGTTACACCAAGAAACCAGCAGCACTTCCTTACAAGATACAAAATTCCAACCTCTGGATCTCTGGGATGAGGGATCCATATATAGATGTTTGCAAGGGGGGTGAGTCAGCTTCTGAGATTTGATTAGTGTCCTCTCTCTGATAGTTCTTGATTCCACTTGGAGATTGATGATCTCTTACTCATCCCTGGGCGAATGTAGAGAGGCAAGTGTCACAGGAGAAGTTTCTGGAAGATTCCATGATCCTCCACCTCACAGATTGACCCTGCCATTTGTCCACTCTCGCCCATCACACCCCATAGAAGGGCTTTTCAGTATGCATCACACCTCCCATGTGCATTTAGGTATGATGCAGCGCACTTTTACCATGGAGCAGGTGAGATGGTCCAATTTTGACCAGTTCTGAGTAGTTGTTCATGGAGAACTTCTCGGAGATGATGTAATCAGCTGACCTTGTTCTTTTAGGGGTTGGAACAACACTTTTAGGGACTTAAGAGCCCTTGGTTTATGGACATTTATGATTGGGGTTGAAGTGCCCAAAAATGTCTATAACATGTACCCACCTAGACAGATGCGTGTGCAGATCATCCCGTCCATCATTCTTGGCAGCTAGTCACATCTGGGGCTTCCCAAAATGCATGTGCATCATTCTCCTACATTCGCACCAGTCCTCAAAGCTTCCTTGGTGTGTACTCCACCACCTCATGGGTGTAGCATGTAGTACCCATTTCAAAGCCTCGAAACGTTGTTCGGCACCTCTCTTTCAAATCCGTTCAGGAAGGCATCTACCTCGTTTAACCCATCATAATTAGGTAGATCCCTTACTTTTGTTGATACGTAGTGCAGCGATCTTTTCATCATGTTGCAGTTCAGTGTGGTTACCTCATGTAACTGGTTCTACCATCTCTCTATCTCTCCATCTGAATCTGAAATACAAGAGCTTTCGCGCTCCCATGAGATTCATCCATCCGCGGTGGGATTTACCCAGTCTTGCTCTCACACGATTATCTTGTAGATGCAGTCTAAGTTTTCGTCGCTTTCATAGTTGCGCACTGGTTCCATGTAGCGCGATCCTTTTGCAGGGTCCAAAGGTACAACTACGTGCAGATACTTTTTCTCAAAAATCATCTTGCGCTTCTTCATATTTATCACCCCGTTCATGTCAGTGGCCCAATCTATTCCTAATAGCGCGGGGTAGGGATTGCTGTCATCAACAATCTCTATCACTTCAAAGTCTGCTAGCATGCTTACTCCTTCAATATCCACAGTGATTCCCTGTAATCTCCCCATAGGTATGATCTTTTGTTGGTTCGCCATTCATAGTTGGATAGGAGACCATTGTAGCATAGAACTTCCCATGCATTCCCATGTCTGCTTCGACAAAACGTTCACGTCCGATCCTAAATCTAGAATCACTTGGTCCATCTCATATTCTCCAATCTGCGTGGTCAATCTCATTTCTCTTCCCGTCCTCGTCGCATGCCTTCCAATCTTCCAGACTACGCGGGGTTCTCCTGGCATGGTCTCAGCACATTTATTTATGAGTTCCTACAATCCCTTTGTAGCCTTGCTGTCACGCAGTAGCTGCATGCATGTTTCTAGGAATGTCGTGAGCATTGATATGTCCATTTCTGGCTCCAGTCTGTCTTTGCCTCCTGAAGTAGAGGCATCAGCAAGGCTCTTCCTAACTTCCATGAAGGTTCCCTTAGCGCACTCCAAATCAAACTCTGGTTCTTTCATCGGATCCTTGAGAACCCAAGTATTATCTTCAAGCTGATTTCCTTTATCATCCCCTATCGTAATTCCACTTCAGAGCACAATGTTCACGTTAGAGTCTTCCTTGCGCGACTCAGACCTCATCATTTGCAGGTTCTGAGTTGAGGGAGGTTGGAGCTCTCCCTTATCGCATAGCCTCACTATCAGTGTGGGACAAGCCTTCATCTCATGATCAAACAAGGTACAATACAGACATGATGGACGTGTTGGATTCATACAATTATGGGCATAATGTCCTGCCCCCCCCCCCCCCCCGCAATTGTAACATATCAGTTGTCTGCGACCTCTTCCAGGTCCTCCTCCACCTCGGCCTTATCTGTGCCCCTGAAATTCGGTTCGCGCCACTCTTGCATTCTGGTCAAGGGGTCGCGTTTTGGCTTGAACTCTATAGGTGGGAGTCCTATCCATACTTAGCTCATAGCTTCTACAAGTGCGCTCATCATGTCCCACTGATCTACAAAAATTACACAACAAATGTTGCGAACTCTACGTGTACTTCTGCAAAAAATGGCAGTTGTATGTAGCATGCTTTCCTCCTATTTGACAAATCGCGCACCACAACACAGGTGTTGCGCTAGGTCCTGCTTGGGCCTCTGGTCTTAACGACATCGGTCCTCCTCCTGCAAGGTAATTTTCTAACATTGGGCAGTGGTATTTTTCATGACCATAAACCTTACATTTAACACACCATACCTCTTCGTGCACTTCTGGGTGAGCTGTCCTGTCCTGTTTCAGACTCTGTATCTCAAGGCATAAGTTTTTCAACTGTGCATGGATTTGTTGAACTCCCAAGTTAGGATCCTATATCGAGGTCTCATGTAGCCTCATCGTAATCTCCAAGGCCTCTTCTTGAGTTGTTAACATTTGTTGTGATAGCGCGTTCCTTAAATGCAGTGTTAGCAATGCTACAAACCATTCGCGGTGTTGTCCATATGTCAAAGTCATATTAGCTTCGTGAATCATGCACTTTATTCTCTGAGCTAATTCCCAGGGGGTCTCACTTTGTAGCATCGTGATCTCCTTGAACCCAATGATCGACTGCGCCTCTAACTTTGGCCTGCTAAATTCTCTGTTCAGCGCAATTTGGAAATCTGCAATCCTCGAATTCGGATTGTCATTAGAATTCTTAGTATACCAGGTCATCGCACGATCCTGTAGAGTGTTGACCAACGTCGCTTTCAATATATTGTCGTTTGTAACTCCCTGCGCTTCCCATACATATTTTATCACGAACCAAAACCAGTTTGGATCTTCATTTCCTACTCCCTTGAACACCGACAACTTTATCGTGCTTGCCATATTGACTCGCGGTGATGGCGGAGGTGGTATGGGCAGAGATGGGAGTGAAGGCGGTCAATCTAGTGGTGGTGTAGGTGGAGGTGGTATGCGTGGAATCCTCTACCTTATCAAATTGATCGCACTTCTCGGTGAGACCTTCTCGAGGTCTTCCTCGTCCCCTCGCAGAGGTGAAATCAAGGGGCTAGTTTCTAGTTCTGCACTACCTTCATTTCTGTAAATTCTAACACTTCGCGTAGCCCCAAACATCAATGTATTCGCATAATCCACTTTTCACATAGTAGCATTTTAATCCAAGTGTTCAGAGACTTAACGTACTTAACTCTCACTCCTTTGAGGAAGTGTCACTCTGCCTCGCTATAGCTGACTAAAGTATCTACCACGAACTCAGTAATGAATCCTCTTATAATTTGATCGAGCTAGTGATCAATAGCAGGCGCGATCTTATCCTCCGATGCTTCCAATCTTCGCACCAACTCTGGGGTCCACACAATAGGACTGTCGAGCTTGCACCTTCCTTGGCTATCTGCTAACTTTGTGATCCACTCATACAACTCAGTAGGGAAAGATGCGAAGAAAATTTCGTGGATCTTTGTGTACAGGTAGCATTATAACCACTCTTCTTTTGATAGTCGCGGAATCCTGTTCTCTTGTGTCGTGAACTCATGAATTCTCCTATCCAACCAACCTTCAATTTCTTTCTTATTTGGATTCTAATGATACAACATCAGACATCTCTATGCAGATTCTGGTCCCAGAAATGGAACCATTTGTTGGCTTGTTGGGGCCTGACCCAGGTTTAGAGTTAATTAGCCAAACAAATCCCTATACTACTAGCCCTTTTGGCAACATTCCGTGGAGCGCAAACTGAGGTCTCACCCGAAGCAATATGAGGGGATGCTGGAACCAGGTTTTCGCACCCTTGATATGTCTGAGGGGTTGATTTAGTTCAACTGTGAATACCTTCGCGCAGGTTACTTCGTGCACTTCCCTGACCTGCAGGGCCTTCGCGCCTTGTTATATTCGCCTTCGTGTAGCCCTAACCAAGGGTTATGGGGCTTTCACGCTGTTGGAGCAGCGATCTACACTATTTCGCCAAGTCACACTATGGATCTTACTTATCTTCTTATAACAGTTAGTTATCTTCACATAAACATATACCTTTTATTATATTCACTTACTCAGCACATTTATATAAGTTCGCACAGTAAATAAACAGTAAACTTGCAATTCATACCCAATATAATTTAATTCATAAAACAAGAAAATATACACATAAATATGGTAAAACTTCTCTTTATTAATGCTTCCAACGATTACAGACTCAACCTGCCCTGTGCGCTCAACTAAAAAACCTTCTCCTACTCTATGACCCAAAGACACACTCTACACTTCGACTCAATGCTTCATGGATTTATTTCCCTCTATCCTTGTCCAAATGTCTCTTTAAACTTAGAGCCTCGCTCTATTTATACAATCCCATGGTCCGCAAACCATGGGTAGATCTCTCAAATCGACAATACATTTACAAAAGAAGGGTGGACAACCCTATGACTCTTATTACAACTTCACGCTCTGCGCCCACAAATCACGGAGTCTTTACAATGGAATTAGTCAAAACTTGGGCTTTAAGCCCCAAAACTTGGCTTGGGGGGATCCCACGCCCAACAGTTGATCAAGATCCTCATTAAGGATGACCTCCAAAACCTCAGGATCCCTATAAAATGGTTAGTCCTCAGAGACTTACAAGCAGAGGATGACATCAAAACCATCATCTATGATGTTAGTCCTTCTATCATGGAGAAAGAAGAAACTAATACAGAGGAACATGATGAAAGAAGACAAGGAGGATGATGCTGAAATAAGAGGAGGAAAAAAAGGAAGAAATTGATGGAGATGCAAAATAACAGCAAAAGGAAGAAGATAAGAAAAACAGAGAGGACAGCTGCAGGAAAAGAAAGACCAACTAGCATATATGTCCAGCCTCTCCTTGGAGGCCATCTAGTGTAGGATTCTAGCTAAGTCCTATGCTCTTTACCTTAGAGAACAATGGCTGCAATTTCATATTCAAACACTAGCAAAAAAGATCACCATGCCATTTCAACATTGTAGACAGTTTATTGATCTTCGTGATCAAAGTGCACTAAAGGATGGGGCCAAAATGGCTGAGTTTTACTTTTACAACATGGCCCTCATAGAAATGAATATTTGGGACCCGAATGTAGAGCTAGGATATCTACAATTAATGGCTTTGGCATCATCGATGAACCATGAGAAGTCAAGGGCTACAAAGATGAAAAGAATATTGGCCAGGGAACTTAGGTTTAAAAATTCTACGTCCAGGTTTCTTATCAACCTCCATTCTACCAACATGACTAGCAATGGTTTGTAGAGAGTCTTGAACATGACTTGCAGAGGTCAGTGACTCTTTGCTAGTATGACTTGTAGCAACTAGACTTATGCCCCCAACATGACTTGCAGCGGCTGAAGGTTCATCTCCAACATGACTAGCAGAGGTTGATGATGAACTGCTAGTATGACTTGCAGTGACTAGACTTGTGCCCCCGGCATGACTTGTAGCAGTTGAAGGCTCATCTCCAACATGACTAGTAGAGGTTGAAGATGAATGGATAGAATTATTCTTCTTCTTTGACTTCCTCTTTCTCCTCTTTTTAGATTTCTTGTGACAAGAAGGAGGAGAAAAAGGAATCCTAGATTTATCTTTGAAAGAAGATGAAAAATTAGCATCCATGTGATGCCCCTAAAATAAAGCATTCATCTGAGAAGCTTCAAGAGCATTTAGAATATTTGGAGTGGACCACAACTAAACTGGTAGTCCAACATTCAATCCAGGAATATTCAAAGTGGCCATCAAGGGAGTAGCAACGTTTCCATAGAAAGGAAAAGCACAAGGATCCCCTTTTGGAAGGGTACCTTGGTTGGTTTCCACAGTAATATTGGCCATATCTAACTGATTCGTAGACCCTTCCCTTACGAGAATGTACAAATGGCTTTTCAAGGAAGATAGACACATAATCAATACCTTTTCCCTTGAGGAGGAAACTCCACAACTTTCGAAAGAACGACCAAAAGCCTTTCGAGATCGGCGGAGTGGTAAGTCAGTCACTGAGAATACAAAGTCCAAAAGTGACTAAACAGAACTACCTAAATCCAACTATATACAAGGAGCAAAGAGCACTCAACTATAAAGTCCCTAAATATACAACCAATCAAGCGACTTCCAAGTGTTTCCGCTCCGGGTGATGAGGACCAAACGCCAAAATACGAGAAAGTGAAGTAGGGGCCTTTTGAATATAGTCTGGGATAATGACGGCCTAGGCCTATCAGTGAAGGTATCAGAGGAAGTTACGCTGACCTCCAAACAACAGCCTATGCCAGTGTAAGCCCCTGAGCTTCACAAGGGTGCCCTCCAGAAGTACTGTTGAGAGTGATACAACATCGACCTCAGGTGCCACAGGATTCCCCTCCATAGCCACCTATGTAGATCCCTAGGATAAGCAACTAAGGTTACCAACTCATGTCAGAAGTAAGGCGGAACAGTCTTGAGGTAAGATCTGACAAGTAGGAGAGGGGTTATCTCTCTTCCTTATTTTCAAAAACCCTCGTGCTTAACTCCCAGATCCGGAGCTTTACTAGTCTCCCTAACACTATTAGATTTTCACTCTTTATTCAGACTTGTATGTTTGATAGTTTAGAGTGACCTTGGAGAGTTTACTTTCCACTTGCGTAATCCAAGGCCCTAAATATCCTAAAACTTGTTGGTGTGTCTAGATTGACAATATAAAAAATTTCTAGTATATTTAGTTAGCGCTTGTTTTTAAATGATGCTCTTTTAAGTCAAGGGTATGGGAGTGAAACTAATGATGTGTGCATGACTCAACCAAAATCAAAGAAAAAGTAACTACATGAATGCAATCATTTTTCTTTCGATGAAAAGCAACTTCTACTTGGGTTCTAAGAAACACCTAGAAAGCAAAAAACTTTTTCCTTTTCTTTTCTTGCAACATACTTCACACACGCAAAAGCTAGAATGCTTTAACAATGAAAAATTATCCTAATGCAAGGTGTAATGAAGATGCAAGAAACTTAAGATTACTCTAAAGAAAAGAATGAAAGAAAATTGTTTATCGCTTCTAATTAGCCACCTTAGATGTTTAGATAGAATATAAGTTCCTAATGCAAATTTTCGTCCAAACACTAAAAGAAAATCTTAAGACAAACAAAATGCACTCTCACTCGCAAAAAGTAACCAAATCAAAACAAGGCAAAAGAAAGAAAAAACCAATTTTTTAAGAAGTTTTCTTTTTCACAAAAGCAAAAACACAACTTTTCAAAAGCGCTCTAAATACTATTGAAGACTTTAAGACCGAAAAATAGGCAACAAAAACACTTTGCAAGTTATCAACTCAATATGAGTGAAAACTCAACAAAATAGGTGTTTCAAGATGCCCTGAACGACCAAAAAGTAGCAAAAATAGCTTGGTGGCAATGATCAAAAGACCAAGAAAGACAACTTTCAAAATCGTCACTCAACAACTTTCAAAAAGTGGGAAAAGCAAATGGTCACAAGTTTTAGTTTTGACACAAAGCAAGAAGATCACAAAGATAAAGTTTGTCACAAATATTGAAACCAATCCTCCTGCTCTGGAAGACTAGAAAAACCAAGATTCTCAGAAAGAAATCTCGTGTGCTCAAACACAAATGATGACACTTGCAACAAAAAAAAAAACAAGCCCAAAAACTTTCCACAACAGGAGAGAATTCGAAACCGGAAACTTGCTGCAAAACCAAAGACTAACAACAAAAATTAACTGCTCAGGAAATACTCAGACCAGCAAACAAATCTTCTGAAACAGAAAGACTTGACAAAATCTTGGAAAATTAGGGTATACGCGACTATGTCAATACACAGTTATGTGTATACACGATTCAGCGCAAAGAAACTTGCGTATACGCAGGTTCATATGGGGAAACTTACATACATATGCTACTGTAACCTGACAAAACTGCATATATAATAGTTCACAAAAAAAGGGCAAAAAAGAGGTCTAAAGAAACTGCTCAGACTTAAATTTTGAGTTCCTACAGGAACGGACAAACAAGTTACAGCAAGAACAACAATGGTTGAGCCCTTATTGGCTTAAATTAACCCAAACTAGGAACAACAATATTGTTGTCCCCAGTGGAGTCGCCAATTCTGTTGAGGGACAAAGTCCCCTAGGATTTTGGGTCAACACCCTAGTAGAACAGGGGTTATC
Organism: Pinus tabuliformis; assembly: GCA_031772625.1. Taxonomy (NCBI): domain Eukaryota; kingdom Viridiplantae; phylum Streptophyta; class Pinopsida; order Pinales; family Pinaceae; genus Pinus; species Pinus tabuliformis. The sequence goes on from CM062819.1 coordinate 1,152,449,395, forward strand.
TACAGCAAAAAACAAGCATTCCACATAGCCATGATACTTAAACAAGAAAACTATGGGAAGAGAGGCACACCTTGGGATCCTTCGTTCGGGTAGATCCAGCCAGGGTTCAAACCCTCTTGAAGTTCTTCTCGATCCTTGAACCTACAAAACAGCCAATTCAAAGAAGAATAGAAATATATGGACCAAGTATCATATAGAAATAGACTTCCTAACATATTGAAATACGGTTAGTTATACAATTGAAACAATTATTCATATGTAAACCACAACAATAACATCATATGCATAAAGAAGATTGATTTCGAGAACAAGACAAATGTTTCTTTATTGAAGATAACTAAAGCAAAGCAAGGAATGATATCACCTGAATATTCCTCTTGTTGGCTCCAAGCAGAACCGTCCTCTGGATCCGTCCAATCCCAAGTCTTCAAAAGGCTCCTTCCATGACTCACACGAATATATCTCAACTAGTGAAATGACATCATAACTCAAGGAAACAAGGGTTTCTTGTAGTGGGGGAAGTGTTGGAAGCACAAGGATCTTCAGACCTAATCAGAGATAATCTCAGCAAAGTAATTTTCTCTCTATTCTCTCCTCCTTTAGGCCTTCCCATTGAAGCCTTTTTATACTTCTCCCAAATTAGTTTTTTAGTTGGGAATTCGTTGGGAACAGTTGGGCCATGGGCACTAATAGGTAATCAACAGGTAAAACCTGTAATCTCCGCCTGAAATTAAGGAGATTTAATTTTTTAAGTTTTTTAAGACATATACGTGGGTTGGGTACACACTGACCAGTGTACACACCCGTTTAGCTCAAGGAAATGTCGCGTATAGGGAGTAAAACATTGTTTTTTAAGTATTTGGACCAGGTCTAGAAGGAGGGGTTGCCCTAGGCCATAAATGCAGCATCACAAATATCAAGGCTAAGATTTGGAGCTATAACAAAACCTCTTTTTATCAGAGCTAAACAATCAAATCCCATGGCCCTAATTAGCACCTATAATCTAATTACAAATGGTCCTCAGCTGGCACTTAGATATCTTGCTGCCCAAGAGTAAGAAATTTCACATTTTGAGGATATGTTTAGGCTTCTAAGATGATAATATACATGCCTACTAAAGGAGATGGAACACACTACCACACAGCTTGAAGATCATAGAATATCACTTCCCTCAAAGCTTGAGAGAGGCACTCAACAAGACTCCTATGTATAAGCAATCAATGCAAAGGTTGAAGGTAAATTGAATAGGCCTAGAACTCAGTCCACTGCTGCTCCTAGGGATGCTAGAAGGGAGAAAAGAAGAAGAGGAAAAGAGGCAGTGGGAAGAAGTAGAAAGGAAAGCAAGCTTTTATGAACAAGAAGAAGAGACCACAGCAGAATCATGGGATGTCAGAGAGGCTACCAAAGCCATGAAGGACATGGACATTGACTAAGTTGCTCAGAGGATGAGCAACACTTTCAGTAGGGGGCTGATGATGAGCCTCATCATTGAGTAATTATATGGGCCTTAATTGGCCTTAATTCACCTCCTAGCTTAGTCAAACCAACTATTCTCAAAACTTATTGCATACTTTTTATTATATTTTTTTATGAAATGAGTTAGAGTTGGATATGTTGCTTTGTGGTCTAATGTGCATGAAATGCAGGAATAAAGGATAAAAGCAAGGAAAATGCAATTATAAAGGATAAAAGCAAGTACTATGGAAAAGACCTTGGTAAAACTAGAATGGGACAAGGGAGAGTAATTATAGGAGGTAAATCCTCCTCCTTTACTACCCCTCCATTCAAATATTCCTTTACCATCTCGGAGTGAAAACATCCATCACTTTGAAGACTAGAAGACAGTCGAGCAAGTGAAAAGGACATAAACTAGTTTTTCTTGAATTAGAGGCCAAGCCAACCTAATGGGAAGAAAGTCGTTAGAGACTTCACATTTATAAATGAAGAGTTTTAGGACCTTAGTAGGATTCAGACTTCTATTGTAAAACTCTTTTTTATTTCTAAGCTGCAAAGACTTGTGACAGTTTGCTTGTAATCCATAAGTTTTCATAATATGAATGAGTTATGTTTAAGCCAGCTCTAAGTTAACTCCGAGGGCTGAAGCTCTTGGGTTAGGGCCTGACCCAAGCAGCCAAATATCCTCTTTACTATACATGTATGCTAGCATAGAGTTCTGTTATGTTTATTTGCTTAAGTAGTTTTATGGTTTTCACTGTTTATTTGCTTAAGTAGTTGCACTTTCATTACATCAATATAGTGTAGATTATTCATGGTTTTCCTGTTCCTTTGCTTCAGTAGTTGTATTTTCTTTAAGTTTACTGCCATTTGTGTTTTTTTAATTAGTAGGTTAGCTAGAGGAAAATGATCACTATCAGGTTGTGTGCAGGTGTCTTGGCCTCATCTCCTCCCTCTGGGACCATGATGTGAGGAAGGGACCCTTCAGTAGCCCCAAAAACACAGGTTTCTAGTTCTCGCATGAGCTAGGGAGTTCGCTGTTTGATGCAATTATTTTTTCACCATCACTAGTTTTCTCTGTCATTTTCATTTGAAACCACCTTAAGCACATTCCTCATGCATCGCTTCCTCTCTGTCTGATCACCAACAAACCTTCACAATCACCGTCTGATTCGTTAGTTTTCTCTAACTGCTACCTCGCATGGAGTCCACCACTTACTTTATGAACTTTAAGTCCCCACCATCGATCTGCCTCACCTGATCTGATGGCTATCATGTCACCCAATCACTTTAGGTGCCTTAAACCCCCACTTTCTATCTACCTCGCCTGATCCGACGGTTATCGCTTCACCCGATCACCAATTAGCTTGGCCAATCCCACCATTAATCAGCCCCACCTGATCCAACAGCTATCACACAATCTCGCGCAAATTAGTGCACAAATGTTATCCGCCCGAGAGCACATGAGAAAAGTTGTTTTCTCGTGCTACATGTCATGCAGTAAGGCTAATCGTGTGAAATTTTGAAATATAGCTTATGGCCTTGAGGGCGCACGAGAAACTACTTACTGCCTTAGAAACCTGCTCCATCATTTCTGCACATTTCTTTTCCCTGCGATACAATCTCCGTCGTCCATCTCTTGACTACACCCACGCGATAAGATCTCAACCATTCATCGCTCCTGTTAACCTCGTTCGTCCATCAACTCACTTAATCCCTCGCGATATGATCTCCATCGCTCATCCTATTCATTAACCCCATTCATCCATTTATTCGCTTATGCCTTCGCAATAAGATCTCCACTGTTCATCCTGTTATTTAACCATGTTCGCCCGTCTATCTACGTAACCTCCTGCGATTTGATCTTTGATGTTCCATTGCCTTTCACCCAACTAATCCAACAGTTCTTATGCACTATTGCTCCCTCACGTCCTCCTTTCACTGATTTCGTCCTCCGACTACTCTTATGCTTGAAAGCTGAGTTAGTTTAGTTCTTTGCTTACACCTTAGTCTAGTTTAATGTTTTTTTACTTATGCGGCTTAGATAGCAGTGTTAGGTTAGTGATTTTTTTAACAATTCTGCTTAGGATAGTTGTTTAACTGGTTAGTTAGGTTATGGTATGGTTTAGCATTTCATGCTGTTTTCTTTAATACTGTAGTAGGAGTAGCTCTCCCTTAGGATAGATTTAGCCCTTCTTCCATCAAAGAGTTAAGCTTCTTCTGACCCTATAGAAGTCTGGCTTTGAACCTCTGGGGTCTCTTTCCAGATGAACAGTGACAACAGGTAGTACCTTCACTTTTACTTGTGCATATAGCACCGTCGCCTCCAAGTTTGTACGAACCCCAGGTTGATAAGTAAAGCTAGTAGCCCTGGGAGTTGTAGCATTCTTGTTGCAATACATAGGCTCATTAGAGGCCCTCAAACAGTTTGAGTAGCAACACCAATTGGTATTGGGGGCTCTCTGAACATAGATACAGGAGTTGTAGGTGCGCACTCCACAAGCTGGCACAGTTTCAACCAACATCGCCTTCGGCACTTCTGCGGCCGAGGAAATGTTGCGCACCAGGATGACCAACACAATAGTCCTACCAAACGGAGCACTTATTATAGAGAACGAGGCCGACAAGCCTATAGTCAACAACTTGAAAGGGGTCGAGTTAAACATGGTTGCACTCCCTTGGGAGAGCTCTATCTTTTGCAAGGTGGAGTCATGGCAGAACTTCAGGCCAAGGAGAGTCGTGCTATATAGGTAATGAGCAAGCAGTGCATCAACATTGAGCAGTTGAGCCTGCAGCGCAATGAGGCCATGGAGCAGAACAAACAAATAGTGCAGGTTGTGAAGGAAGCCTGCCAAATGGTCCCAGAGTTGGCCATCCCAGCAGAGGAACCGATGGAGGCGCACGTCTGAAAGTTAGCAACAGGGATGCGCAATGCTAGAGATAAAATGGCAAGGGTTCAACTAGAGTTGAACCTTTAGATAGCAGAAATATAGTTGAAGGTGTAGCCTTCAACTCCATCGGAGGTTAAGGAATAGTGTGCCACCACGATCACAACAGAAATGGCGGTGGTTGACAGTGCAGTGACAGACTTCATGAAGCTATTCGAACAATCATTAAAGGTCCTCACCACCCTGCAGGAGGACCCAAACATAGAGAACCTAGAGATAGAGGCGTGCGAGCTACAGCAAAGATATGATGAGGTAAAATGGACCGTGTAAACGGTTTCCCTTACGCAAACGCTCGCAAGGATGTAGTAGGAAAAGGCGCTCAAGGAGCAGGTGGATTCCGCTCGGCATAAAAATCCAGTTTTGAAAGTGCGCTTACAGCCATGGATCGATGAGGCATATACCATTACAACATCCATTGAAGCAAAGCTTGCATAGCTGCAAGCAACTCAGGAAAGGATTCAAGGAAGCATTTCAACGAAAGCAGTCACCGAACCATGCGTAGAGGATGTTCAGCAGGTAGCTACTCAGTGCGCTGTCGAACATGCAGCGATCCAATCAGAGTTGGGAGTTCTTCGTGCAAAGATCTCCGCACCTACAGAGTGACTCTAGGGTGAGTCATGATGTTTATGTTGGGGGCCTGTTGGGCGCAGGATGCTCCAAGGGTAGTTTTGGGGCTTACAGCCCAGATTTTGGTCCAAGTTTGTAATTCCAATGTAAAGACTCAACATTTTTTGGGCACGGAGCACATAGTTGTAAAAGAGTCATAGGGTTGTTCGCCCTTATTTTGATAATTTAATGTTGGTTTTAGAAGATCTACCCATGTCTAAGGAATGATGATGTATGCGAGATAGATCTAAAGTGTAAAGTCTAGTTTTGGGTCATAGCATAGAAAGAGACTCTACAACTGAGTGTGCAAAGGCCTAGTAGTCCACAGATGAGTGCATGGACCTCTACAGCTAAGTGCCCAGGGAGATTTGAGTCTGTAATCAGTTGGAATTATTAATAAAGAGAAGTTTTTATCAATTCTGCAACTTTATTTCCTGTGTTATGCATCTGTTATATTGGGTATGAATTTCACTTCTAATGCTTATATGATGCGCGAATGTATATAATTGTATTCGTTAAGTGAATGCAAGTAAGAATATATGTTACACAAAGATAACTAAGATCTGATAATAAGATAAGTAAGATACTCAGTGTAGCTTGGGAAATAGCGCATTTTGCTTCCATAGTAGCGTGAAAGCATCTTAGCCCCTAGTTAGGCCTGCACGAAGGTCGATTGTAACAGATTGCGGAGGTACTGAAGGTTAGAACAAAGTGTGAAGTGATCCGCACGAAGGCAGGTCTAGTTGGAATAAACCAACATCACATCCATCTCAAGGGTGCAGAAACTTTTTTCTAGCATCCCCCCATACTGCTTCGGGTGAGACTTCAATCCACGTTCTGTGGGCTAATGCCGAAAGGGCCAGTAGTGTAGGGATTTATTTGGCTAAATAACTCTGAAGCTGGGTCGGGCCCCCATAAGCCAACAACCACCAATGTCATCGGGCCCCAAACTGTCTGTCAATCTATTGGTTGAGCTATCCAATTTGATCGTTTATTGGGTGCCATTTGGAACCATTCGATTGGGCCACATCACCCCACATGATTGAGCCAACAAAATTTCCCTAACTTTCGTGGGGTGCCGCCAGATTTGGTGGTCTCGCCAAATTTAACTTTAACTAAACTCTTCGCCAAATTTATCTGGAACTCTACTAAATTTTGTCTTTTTACCAAGTTTGACCACAAATTTGACGGAGCATAACTTCTGCATACGAACTCAGATTGAGGTGTTGTTTGCATCATTAGATTCCTAGTGACAAGCTCTTTTATTTGGTCCTAGTTTCACTGAGATTCAAAGAATTTTATTTTTTATCCTTTAGGGGTCCTCTTGGATCACAGATGCAATTTAATGGAAGTGAAATCAACAAATTAGTTCCATCCAATTTTTTATAAACAAGCTCCAAATTGAGTCCTCAATATTCATTTCATTAAATTTTTGAGTTGTAATTCATGGTGATATAGGTGAACTTAGAGATCTATTTGGAGGAATTGACATCAAATCTTTGTGGGCATAGATTTGGGCTTGACAAATCTATAGGTGTAAATCACTATAGATTTGGTTGTAAGGTTGTATTTAATATGGGGCATATTGATCACTATTTGAAGATATATCTATTCACATCTACTTTGAATGGTCAAACAATATCACTTCTTTTCTGTCTTCTTCACATCTAATGTTTAATGATCTAGACATTATAGTTATTTTCTTACGACCTTGTGCATTTCCTCCAAGATCAGGATAGGAATGTGCACCTATATTCCTTTATGTTATTAATGAATTGAATGCTACCATCTTCATGAGCCGAATATTTTCATGAGCATGGTCCATAGTTACTTGAGCTCTAGGCATATAATCTGTCTTTTAGTGGGTTTGCCTCAATATTAATGGAACTTTACTGCATCAAATGTATATGATTGTGGATATTCTCCATTTGTTGCACATATTTTTCTCTAAGGTATGAAATCTTCTCAGTCGACTCTTCAAAATGTTCACTTAGATTTTATCCTCAATTTTTACTTAAGGTTCATCCTAGGTCTTCTTCCAATATCTGCTCTTTCACTATTGACCTCCTTTATCAGCACCTTTGCCTCAGGTTCCTTCATACTTTGTAAGATAGTCATATAACCATGCAACCCTCAGGTTTTCACCTTCAAAATTTATCACAATCACATATCCTACATTTTCCTTGCCCTAGTACTTAACTCAAACCATTCATTAGATAAATTTTGAGGTCTAAAATGGGTTTCCTAAGGAATATTATAAAATAATAGTGGAAATAATAAAATAAGATTAGATTACACCATCAAATTTTAGAGGGAAAAAAGGAAAAACTATTTTTTCAACTAATCTCCCTACGATTTTACTCAAATTTTGAGGTGGGGCACTCATTGGATGCCAAATTTAATTCCTCATCCGAGGAGTACCCATGTTTCATACTTTGATGGACCCTACTACAACAAAAATGAGAAATACATTAAAAACATTATTGTAATCACATTTTTTCATATATTTCTCATTTCTCATGTATGAGGGTTCATCGAAAATATGAAAGATGGGTACTATTTGGATGAGGAATTAAATTTTTCATCCAATGAGGGCTCTCTCTCAAAATTTTAATGAAACCATAGGGAGATAAGTTGAAAGTACGAGTTGAAAAAGTAGTTTTTCTATTTTTTAATCTTTTTACTTTTTTACACCTAAAATGGTGATTCATCCCCCATGATTGACATCATCATCTTGAATCCTATTGGTTCTTATAAAGTTTATTTTGGTTGTACATTTTTGTTGTGAGGCCCATTTGTTACCTCAAAAATTCTTGAATGGAAGGTTCACTTCATTGTTACACCTAAGATCACTATAGTTGTTGACTTTATAAGACTTTCCAAACCTCATAATGCTTTAACTTCCTCACAAATAACTACCTCTTATCCTATACCCCTTCTTCTATTTGTGCCTATACACATAAGATAGTCTTTCTCCTTATCCTTTGCCTTTCCTCTTCATCACAAAAAAAAACACATGTGCTCTTTGGCTCGAATATGACTTGCTACTTTACTTGTTACTTTTGAAACTCAAGCCTAATTCTACTACCCTAATCCACCTCACTATGCACTTTAGTAAACACTCGTGACTTTCCTCTATTTTTGTTTTGGTTTAACCTATCTACCCAAATATTAGGCCTATGTCCTAAATCATAGTCATGTAACAACCCAACTCTAACCTTTAATAGGCTCAGCCTTCAAAAATTTGCAACTCAGTCTTCTACACATCTATAGCTTAGCCTTATATAATTCTGAAACTCAACCTTCAATGGGACTACTATTGGCCTCCACCTGTCTTTAACTCAATCTTCTACAAGTATGAAACTTGGCCTCCAATCAAGACTAAAATGGGATATAATTTTGCCTAAATAGATATAGAACTTGGCCTCCTTAACCCAAACCTCAACATTGTCACAATAAGATTGCAATATAAGTAAAGCATGTGGCCTATTATCTCAATAGTGTCACAAATCAAAAATTACCTTAGCTCAAAAATTTGCCTCCTTGACTTGACCTCCTCAACATAACTTGACCAAACCTTAGCCTCTTCAATAGAACTTGGGTAGAATAGTAAAAAAATCCTCAACTCAGCTTCACTTCTTCTCCTTAGCTCAAAAGTAGCACTCTTTCCTTTAGCTCAGCCTTAGTTCAAATTTGTGGTTTATCGTAGACCTTATTCATCACACCACCAATTTGATTCAATAGTGAACCACATGAGTGGCCTTACTTATACTAGACAAGTGGGGATCAAATTGCTTTGGGACTGACCCATCCGCTAGCTAAGACAACTTGTGATTTAACAAGGTGATAAATAAATAACTTCAAAAATTAATTTCTCCCTAACCATGACGAGTTGGGAGGAATTCCACCAACTATTGGAAAGGTCTCATTAAGGGCTATCTGATGATGTAGCCTTCCTTTGTATTTCCTTGACTTTTACTACTTATTTCTTGGCTTTCTTAAAGGTGTTATTTTGGCTGACATCTTGTCTTTGAGGAATTAAACCATTTTTCAACACCTCTTGTTGGATTCTTAGGGTTATTATGGCTTTTGCTGAACTATTATCACATACTTGGACATTCCTTCTAGGACTTTGACATCATGCCTAGAGCTAGGGATTTATTCCTAAGGCTAAGGAATCAATCCTAGGGCTAGGTTTTTGGCATCAATTATAACTTCACTCAAGAGTCTCCATATCATTCTATCAACCTCAATCACTATGAATTTGTCACCCATCCATGGTTACATACATGTATCAAGTATCAAGTTGATTTCCTGAAAATCCCTTTTCCATAAGTTCACACCTTCCTTCATGTTGATTTCATATCATGCTTTCTAGGAATTAAATAGTAACTTGGTATTCACTCCCATTCAGTGTGGACCTCAAGTGGAACAATGGGATTCATCATTTCCCATTGATTTAATTGACACCCCTTATGTTTGACCCCAACATTATTTCACATCAGGAAGTGTCATACATTTTTATAGTTGCAGGTTCTTAGTTTGGTCAAAGGCCTATCTACTAGGGCAGTAGTTATGTAGGGAATTCCATCAACACTCAGTTGCACCTAATACATGGAGGAATATGCATCAACCTTTCCAAATTGTATCATAGACACCCCAAATGGAAAAGAAAACATCTACTTCAACAGCAACAATTATGCTCTCAACATTCTTAACAATATTTGGCTTCGTACCATTGTAACCATAACAATCAAAGTCATGATCAAGAGCATGGGACAAGCTTGTCTCATAAGGATTTTGTAAATATATTATATTGGTAGTGTATTATAATATATATTCATAAGGACCCCTTACACTCTCTCTAAACAAGGATATCTCTCCCAAGAAGTCAGCAGGACTCATTGCTAGGAAAGAAAATGTGATGTATTTCAACTACACATTTGCTCCTAACCTCATACATCAGGGGGCAACTATTATCATTGAAAAAAATTGTACACTCAATTACACTGGCCAAGATTCCCAATACTAAAGAATGTCATGCACAATTGTACTATTGAATGTTGGAAAACATCACAAATCAACAAAAACCAAAGGTTTCTAAGGTTTTCATTTAGAAAATAAATCTGCACAAAGTCTCTTTAATAGTTTTACATGGATCACCGTGGTTGTTTCTTCGATAGTCACACGAATTCAAAAAAGTGACAACACAATATTCTGTGAGCCAAATCACATTAAATTAGAAACCAATTACCAAAAGGATAAAGATATATAGTTCTATCTTGATCCACTCCACCCCTAAAGTGGCACTAAGGAGCTTCCAAATGACTCCCTTTATCTCCCACTAGATCAAATCTTGTAAATGAGACAAGGGGTGCAAAGGCATGAGCTTTAGGATATAAATAACAGTGCTCTTGGGACCAAAACAAGAGAAAATCCAAAGAAAAGTTATGCTACCAAATTATATTAATACAATTAGCATCTCTTTGTGTTTATTGAGCTCATCATTAAGAGCTCTCATATAACGTTTTTGAGGGGAGATAATTATTGCAAGGAGAGGGAAAAGGGACATTCCTTAGTAAATTCATAGGTCCATTTCCCTATGAACTCCCTTTAGTGTCTCTGAAGGTTTTAACCCTCTAAATAAATTCTTAAAAAAATAGAAAATATGCAATGGTGAGAACATAAGATATACACAGAGTTTTTCTCTTAGAACCAAAACCATGAAAACCGGAATATTTTCATTATTTTCCTTTCAGTCTTACAATACATTATATCATAGTTCCCTCAACCAAATCTATAAAATTCCATGGGATAAACCATCATGCCAAAAACTATGCACAAAACCATGGGTTATCCACCCACCATCCTTGGGTCCACCCCCCATCCTTGGGTCCGCCTAAGAAAAACTTCAGGGCGTTGCCTGGGCAGGGGGATACCACACCCCTGCAAGAACCCCCAACAAGGAGGTTTGTCACCCTTGTTGCGCCCATCGCAACATAATAGCACCTGTGGCTATTCATGCAAATAATATAACACATACCCAACATTCTCCTACTTGCTATTTTCTTTGCACACAAGAAGTCACAAGAGTACACAATCATAGGTCCAAGGCCACAATACCCATTGTTTCTTTAACCAAAGAAAACTTCTCAGTGCTCACCAATTTTTTCAATGCATATTCAACATTCTTCAAAGTGTTCACCTTTACCAATAACACCTTTTTTTCTTCAACCATATCCCTCACAATGTGATGTTGAGCATCAATATGCTTTGTCTTTGAATGATAAGTAGGGTTCTTTGCTAATAAAACTGCACTTTGGCTATCACAATCTCTGCAACCAAACAACTTCCTTTCTTGCATGAGTGTTTTTTATGTATTTATTCATTGTAATTGAAAGTGCCACTACATATTTTCTCTTTCTCATGCAATTCATTGCTCTTCCAAATAGGTTAAATGCATACCCACTTGTAGATATTCTTTTATCTGTATCTCCAACCCAATCTTCATCAACAAAGCTAAGTATGTCTAACACTTTGTCCTATCCTAGTATTCATTGGTAGCACAAACCATAATCACTAGAGCCATTCAGATACCTGAAAACCCACTTTACTTTTGTCCAATGATCCTTTCCTATTTTTGACATAAACCTCCATAAAAATACCTGAAAACCCACTTTACTGTTGTCCAATTCTCCTTCCCTAGTTTTGACATAAACCTTCTCAATACTCCCACTGCATGTCCAATGTTTAGTCTTGTATAGACCATTGCATACATCAAACTACCAATTTCACTTGGATATGGAACACGGGACATGTCCTCCTCCTCTTCCTATGTCTTGGGACATTGTTCTGCAAATAACTTTACACTTAAAGGAATAAGAACCTTCACCAGTTTAGTATCCTACATATTAAACCTCTATAATATTGTCTCAACATACTTCCTCTGGTTTAACCAAAGCTTCCTCTTTGCCCAGTCTCTTTTAATATCCATGCCCAAAATATTTTTTGCAGCACTAATATCCTTCATGTTGAATCTATAGGACAATTGGGTCTTCAAGTCCTAGATAATTTATCTGCCATTTATGATTAGCAACATATAATCCACATACAAGACAAAATAAATAACATGATCACCAAATAATTTACAATACAAACAATGATCAATTTTTTTCCTTTTGAACCCAATTCCCTATATATATGTATCAAATTTTTGATACTATGTCCTTGGTGATTGCTTTAATCCATACACAGACTTCTTTAACCTGTAAACTAGTTCTTTCTTACACTTCATTGTAAAGCCTTCCATTTGCTTCATGTAAATCTCTTCTTCCAAATCCCCATGTAGGAATGTTGTCTTCACATCCATTTTTTCTACCTCAAAATCAAAAGCAACGGAAATAGATAAAATTAAACTAAGAGAAACTAACTTGGAAACATGAGAAAAAAATATCACCGAAATAAATTCTCGACACCTGGGAATAACCTTTCGCTTCTACTTGAGCTTTGTATTTCTCCTCTTTTAATTTTCCATTCATCATCTTCTTAAACACCCATTTGTTTTGAATGGGTTTCCTTCCAACTAACAACTTCACCAAATCCAAACCCTCGTTTTATCCACTGTTTCCATTTCTTCAATCATGGCCTTTTTCTATAGTTTCCCATCCCTTGAATCCATTTCCTCCCTAAAAATTCTAGGATCATCATCAGTAATAGATAAATAAAATTTTGAACACAAATTAGATGGATTATACCTCTCTAGATACCTTTTTTCCTAAAATGATCTTCTTAAAACCAATGTGTGTGGTTCTTCTTCTTCTAATTCATGTTCTTCAGTGGACTTTGATTCTTCACCCTTTATATCAAACTCTATCTTCTCTGGTTCCTTTTCCCTTGGTAGGAAGTTATGTTTCATGACATCCTTCACTTTTCTAAGTACCACATCTCAATTGTACACTACCTTCTTTACTTTTGGGTTCCAAAACTTTAACCTTTTAAACCATCTTTATACCCAATAAAGAAACACCTTTCAGATTTACTATCCAACTTGGTTCTTTTCTCCTTTGGAACATGTACATATGCATCACAGCCAAATACTCTAATATGTGAGAGAGGGTTTATAACCATTCCATACCTCATGTGGATTCTTATCCTCCAATGTTGATGAAGTCGATTTTTTAAACAAGTAACATGCAATATCCATTTCCTCTACCTAGAATTACTGCCCTAATATAGTGCCATGAGCATCCTTCTTTCTTTTTCCAGTAGTGTCCTTTTCATCCTTTCTACAACTTCATTTTGATGAGGTGTACATAGAGCATATTTCTACCATTATATACCACATTTATTATATATCTCTTTGAATTCCTTCTTGTAGAACTCTCCACCATTATCTTTCCTCAACACTTTAATCTTCTTCTTAGTTTGTTTTTCCACCAAAGCATTAAATTCTCTAAATTTGTCAAACACTTCATATTTCTTCCTCAAGAAATATATCCATGTATTCCTCAATAATTCATCTATAAACCAGACATAGTGCTTACCCAATTATGGAACCAACATAGGTCCAAACACATCATTATGAAAAATCTCTAACATTCCTTCTACCCTCCCAGCACCAAAAGGAAAACTCACCTGATTATGCTTCCCATATACACAATGTTCACATAAATAAAAACCTAAAGAGAAATTAGGCATACCTTCTATCATACCATTACCATGTCATACTAGAAGGCCCTTCTCTCAAATATGTCCCAGTATTTAATGCCACAACATAGTCTTTTCACCAAAGACTATAATATTTTCTACTCCACTTTCAAGAAAAACATAACGATTGAACCCATCATAACAATACTACCTAGAAGAAGCTTATACAAATTTATAATATAAACTCCCCTCATCAATATCAATTCTCCTTGAACCATCTTGCAATTATCTTTCTTGAATATTGTCTTTGCACTTGCATCATTCATCTTGCTTATAGAAACCAGATTTTTGACCAATCCAGGGATGTGCAAAACATCGAGAATTGTTTTAATCCTTCCACATATCAAATTTAGCTTGACTTTTCCTCATCTTATGATTCTAGTCTTCCTGTTATCACCTATAAATACATCATCACCATCATATTTATCATTTCACAAAACCACTCCCTATGGGGAGTCATATGAAAGGATGCACCTGAGTCAGTCAACCATGCCTCATGATCTATGTGTGTACTTGAAGAACAATCCAAGTACACATCCCTACCTTCATCTGAGGTGGTTTTTTTCCTATGTAGAATGAGCATCATCATATTCATTTCCTTTCTCAATAGTTTTAGATCTACAATATTTCTTGCAGTTCCCTTATTTTCCACATTTCTAGCACACCTTTACAAATTTTCCTAGAGATTTACATCTCCCTATAGATTTATATCTCCCACTTGAGGACTTTTTCATATTTATGTTGTGACAACATCCTCTTACAAACAAGGCATCTTTGTTCTAGCTCTCCATGTTTTTCCATCTCATCTCCTTCGGGAACAAGTATGAGACTATTTCATCAAATTCAAGGTATTTTGATTGCTAAATATGGCAACAACTAGACTATCCCACGAGTCTAGTATAGGACATAACAAATTGATGCACTTATCTTTGTCTAAAATTTTAATATCAATAGATAATAACTGACTTACTATAATATTTAATTCATTCATATGCTCTATCACCAAGTCTCCATCCCTCATCCTCGAGTTATACAACTTCAATCATAGGAACAATTTATTTACCAATATAGATCCATATTAACCAAGGATTTACCAAGAGCCAAGAGGGATCAAAACTCATTATATCCAAACCTTTTTTTAGAATGCAAAACTTGAAAAAATATTTGCATGTAAAGAGATTTAATCCCTTTTAGTTCTTGATAAGTTTGTGATATACACACACATTATATATATATCTATATATATATATATATATATATATATATATATATATATATACTCTCTATCTCTCAATATATATTTATTTAAATTTATTAATTAATAGGAATATTCAAACAGTTTATTTAAGCCTTGTATTAAAATATTTATAAGAGAAATAGAAGTTTTCTTTTTTTTAATTTTAATTAATTTATCTCTATAAAATTATATTATTTAATATACATGTCAAAATATTTTAATAATTATTACTCGAAGAGTGAAAATAAAATATCAATGAACCAAGTGAGCGCATATGTGTAATAATTTATGTTTTTATTATAGCCCACAATGTTTTTTCATTTAAAGTATCTTTGTTTTTTTCATTTAAAGAATCTTTTTTAAGGGACACATGTCAAATCCATGTTCATCACAGACAGAATTACACATTTCCCTCATAGTGGATTGTATAATGAGCATCTTGTCTCTTCCAGGGACTTGTATTGATACAAACTCCTCAACTTGTACCACAAAGCTCTTGTTGTGGATTTTCTTGAAACATTTAGTAATAACGAATCTGAGACATACAATCGTATTGTGTTATTTTCCTTCTGATCCAACTTGGCCTAGTCTTCTGTCAACTTTTTCATTGGTTTAGTACTTGGATCCACCATGATCCACTGATATTTATTGTTATGAAACCAGCTCAAGAAAAGATAGAAAAGAGAGATCAACGCCTTAGAATTTAGCCTCTTCGAGGGGGCAACCTCCTTTATATTACATAAATGAACAATTCTTGGATGATACAAATGACAAAACCTCCTTTCTATATATAGGAGTCTAAGGAGTCACAATATAATCCAGCCGACCTAACAATAATAATATAAAGCCACAAAAATAACAATAGAGGGATTCTATGGGGCACAGAAATACAATATGGGGGTAATAGGGGCACAACAATATAAATAAGGGGTATAACTACAATAGTAATGGGGTAATTACTAGTATTATAGGGACCCAACATGCCCCTCTCCTTCAAAAAAGTGTTGTCCTCAACGCTTGAGCAGTTCTGGGTACTTCTGCATAAAATTCTCATCCTCCCATGTGGAATCTTCAGCGGATAAGTTCTTCCACTTGATAAGATACTCTGAAATTGATCGATTTCGTAGCTGTCGAGTTCTTGTTTCTGTGACTGCTTCCGGTTCCAATATAATTTTTCCTTCCTCGTCAAGTTCTGGAAATATTGTTTGAACTGGGAGCTTGTCACCTATGACCTTCTTTAAACATGAAACATGGAAAACTGGGTGCAATCAAGAACCTGCAGGAAGCTCCAATTTGTATGCCATAGTACCAATCTTTTCCAACACCTTGTACAGACCATAATACTTTGGTGATAATTTATTATCCTTCTTAGCTTGCTTTAGGGACATTTGCTTATATGGTTGTAGCCGTAGGAATACCCAATCACCTACATCAAAACTTCTTTCACTACGATGTTGATCTGCCTGTTGTTTCATTCTATTTTGTGCCAACACGAGGTTATCCTTTAAGAGTTGGAGGACTTGTTGTTGATGTTCGATGTGATGTTCCACTGCCTGAACCTTAGAATTTTCTCTTAAATATGATGTGATTGATGGTGGTTGGTACCCATAAAGTGCTATAAATGGGGTCATTTTTGTTGCTGTATGGAAGGAAGTGTTATACCACCATTCAACCAGAGGCAACCATTTGACCCATTGTGTCTGTTTATCAGATACAAAGCAACGAAGATATCCTTCCAAACATTTGTTTACTATCTCAGTTTGCCCATCAGATTGAGGATGATAAGATGAGCTATGAGCTAACTGAGTACCAAGACAAGAAAATAATTCTGTCCAAAAATTTCCAGTGAAAATGGGATCTCTGTCACTTACAATAATCTTTGGGTTTCCATGTAGCTTTTGAACTGTTTCCATAAATGCAGTAGAAAATGTACTGGCTTTAAATGGATGTGATAATGAACAAAAGTGTGCATACTTGGTAAGTCTGTCAACTACCACCATGATGACACTCTTTCCCTCAGACTTGGGTAAACCTATGATAAAATCCATTGAAACCTCCTCCCAACGTTGGCTTGGAATGGATAAAGGTTGTAATAGACCCGGTGTCTTAATTGTTTCAACTTTATTTTGTTGGCAAAACAAACATTCTGCCACAAACTTTTGAATATCTGATTTAAGGCCATCCCAAAAAAATTCCTTCTTAACCCTGTGGTAAGTTTTTAAAAATCCTGAGTGCCCTCCTAAGGGAGAAGTGTGCAATTCCATAAGAATCTTTTGTTTTAGCTGGGAATTCTTACAGAGGTATAAGCGATCTTTGTACCATAACGAATCATTTTTCCAGCTAAATGTATCAGAAGTACTGGAATCTTGTTGTAGCTTTCGAATAAGTGCCCACACTTCTTCGTCATTCTTCCATTCCTCCTTTGCTTCGTTTATCCAATCTGGTTGGATAATAGAAATGGCACACAACAATGCTTCCTATATCCTCATCCTTTCTTGAGAGTGCATCTGCCACCACATTTTGCTTCCCTTTTTTGTAGATGATTTCAAAGTCATAACCCAACATCTTTGTGACCCACTTTTGTTGCTCTTCAGAGGATAATCTTTGTTCTAAAAAGTATTTAAGGCTATCATGATCCGTTTTTACCTTGAAGTGTCTTCCCATTAGGTAGGGTCGCCATTTCTTAAGTGCATGGAGTATTGCCAACATTTCCTTCTCATAAATAGCTTTGCTTAAAAACTTTCCCTTGATTGGACGACTTTCAAAAGCAATGGGTCTTTCATCTTGCATTAGAACAGCACCAATTCCATTTCTCGAAGCATCACATTCCACAATAAAGGTTTTTGTGAAGTCCGGTGTAGCTAAGACCGGTGCTTGGCACATTGCCTCTTTAAGATGTTTAAAGGCCTTTGTTGCTTCCAGAGTCCATGAAAATGAATCTTTCTTCAATAATGTTGTTAGAGGTGCTGCTATTCTCCCATAATTCTTAACGAACTTGCGATAATACCCTGTCAACCCAAGAAATCCTCGCAGATGCTTTATGGATGTGGGGATTTTCCATTCCTTAATGGCTTTAATTTTTCTAGGGTCTACCTTAACTCCTTCATGAGATACAATATGACCCAAATATTCCACCTCCTGGACTCCAAAGAAACATTTGGATCTTTTTGCATATAATTGTTTCTCCTCCAATAGTTGTAGCACCTTGTCAACATGTTCAACATGATCCTTCCAAGACTTGCTGTAGATTAGTATATCATCAAAAAATACTAACACAAATTTTCTAAGGAATGGTTTGAAAATTGAATTCATCAAACCTTGAAATGTTGAAGGTGCATTGGTAAGGCCAAAAGGCATGACCAAAAATTCATAATGACCCTCATGAGTTCTAAATGCCGTTTTCGGAATGTCTTCAATCTTCATTCTGATTTGATGATATCTCGAACGAAGATCCAACTTGGTGAAGTAAATTGATCCATGCAATTCATCCAGTAATTCATCAATGACAGGAATGGGGAACTTATCTTTAATAGTGAGCTTGTTGAGCTCCCTATAATCTGGACACATGCGCCATGATCCATCCTTCTTGTGCACCAATACTACTGGAGCTGAGAAAGAACTTTGACTCGGTTGAATTATACCAGCCTCTAGCATTTCTGCAACCATACGTTCAATTTCACTTTTTTGGACATATGGATATCTGTACGGCCTGATGTTTGGAGGAACACTTCCTGGAATCAGATGAATAGCATGATCATGATCACGCATAGGTGGGAGACCTTTGGGAGTCTCAAATACCTTGGAATGATTGTCCAGGACTTTTTGGAGATCTGGAGAAATAGATGATTCTAATGTGGAAACATCTAGCGAACATAATTGTGCAATTACACCTCTTTGCTCCTTTTTTAGAAGCTTTGTCATGCCATTAGAGCTGATTATCTTTCCTGGTTTCCCTGCAATACCCCTTAATTCAACTTCCTTTCCTTCCACAGAAAATTTCATGAAAAGTTCTTGAAAATTAAAAGCTATTGTACCCAAGGATTGTAGCCATTGGACTCCTAGTACAACATCAGCACCTCCCATTGGAATGGAAAGCATTGGGCTAGTCAATACATATTCTCCCATGGATAGCTTGATATTATGGCACTTTCCAGAACAATTTATTGTTCCTCCATTTTCAATCATCACTTGACACTCTGGTGCTGGATATAGGAAGCAATTCAATTCTTTTGCTACCCTACAATGAATAAAATTGTGGGTGCTTCCTGAATCAATCAACACTATTACCTTTTTCTTCTTGATTTGTCCTTCTATCTTGATGGTTTGAGGAGTGGTAATTCCCGCCAATGCATTACAAGATATGGTCGGATTTATTTGTTCTTCATCTAGGCTTTGTTCCTGGAATATATCATCTTCTTTTGACCTTTCTTGCTCCTTTTCTTCTTCCTCTTCACAATCTATGTAGAATAATTTTTTCTCACCACACTTACGACCCTTTGTGTATTTGTTATCACAATTGTAACAAAGCCCTTTTGCTCTTTTTTCTTCCAATTGTTGTGGTGTCAACCTTGTAGGTTGTGGAAGACTATGGGCAACAACACTTCCGTCTTTATAGTTGTGAATGGTATGCTTCCTAGTTGCCATAATTTTGCTTTCCATTTTTCTTGCTAACCTGAATGCCTTCTCTAATGAATCAGGTTCCCAAAGGCGCACATCATGTTGGATATTATCCTTTAAAGACCCTATGAACACATCAATCCTATGCTCCTCTGGAATATCTTTTACCCTTATGTTCAATTTTTGGAACTCCTCAATGTGCTCCATTATTGAACCCTTTTGTTTGAGACTTATCAATTGGCTAAAAAAAGTGTTGCTTTTTGTATCCTCATAATGTGCTATCAATTCTTCCGTAAAAATTTCCCAAGTGATAAATTGTTTACAAGAACAAAGCCATTGATACCATACAAACTGATTTGGTTCCAAATATAAAGTTGCCATACGTACCTTTTGTGTGTTTTGCACATTATTGAGATCGAAGAATTGCTCCATCTGTAATATCCATGTGGCGGGATCCTTGCCATCAAACTTCCTCATATCAATTTTTGGAACATGGTGAGTCTTCGATCCAACATTAGAGTCTATGGAATCATGATTAACATTTCTTTTGTTCTCATCATGAGTTTCCTTTAGTACTCTTTCACCCTTAGTGACCATTTCTTGTAGCAACTTATTCATATTTATCTTCAATTCTTCCATCTTATCATCCACGCCATCAATTTTAGCGTCCATGCCATTCACCTGAGCTTCCATGCCCTTTATCTTAGATTCCACGCCATTTATCTTAACATCTATTAGCTTTTGTGAGCGTGACATTTGTTGCACTTGTTCTTGTAATTTTGATATATCATGTAGCATTTCTTCCTCTTCTTCATGAGTCATGCTAGAGCTTTCAGGTTCCTTACTAGGTGTTTGCATTTTCTTTCTTCAAGGCATCAGTTACCGATAATAACGCTTTACTATGCCCTTTGAATTCCTTCAAACCAAGCTTATGCAAAAATTAAAAAAAAACTACACACCTTTTTTTACTTTGTAGAAGCCTGATATTGAATCTAATGTATTTCTGTAATTTCGAATCATCCAGTTCTGAAATTGTGATCTGTAGTAGCCTTCTATGTCCTCTTTCCAATTCCACTAGTCTAATCCACATTGGATTCTCCAAGAAAGATTTATGCACAATCTCCCGCAGTGACCTGATTATAGACTAATTCAGTAGAGCGAACTTGTATGAAGTGCCACGTGTCACTGTTTCAACCTTTGACTCTGAAACATATAAAAAAGAAAACTACAATCCGTCCTCTTTCTGTACCTTCTTACAAAATTTCAATCCGATGCTCAGAAAGAAAGTTATGACGATTTTCCCCAGGTCACCTGTTTTGAGTGTAATTCAGGAGTCTGCAAAAAGACCAACTTCCTCAGATCATATCTCCGAAAATATAGCGTGAAAAGTTCTGAAATTCGGACCCAAGGTTCAGCGTGATTTCTTCTCAAATGGGTTTTTTTTGTGACTTCTGAAACGTCACAAAAAAAAAGTTATAGCGCAAATTCCATGATGACATGTTTGGAGCAGCGAAACCCTAGAATCCAAAGCTCTGATACCAAATGTTATGAAACCAGCTCAAGAAAAGATAGAAAAGAGAGATCAAAGCCTTAGAATTCAGCCTCTTCGAGGGGGAAACCTCCTTTACATTACATAAATGAATAATTCTTGGATGATACAAATGACAAAACCTCCTTTCTATATATAGGAGTCTAAGGAGTCACAATATAATCCAGCCGACCTAACAATAATAATATAAAGCCACAAAAATAACAATAGAGGGATTCTATGGGGCACAAAAATACAATATGGGGGTAATAGGGGCACAACAATATAAATAAGGGGTATAACTACAATAGTAATGGGGTAATTACTAGTATTATAGGGACCTAACATTTATCCACCAACAGATCCTCCATATGGAGCTTCCACGGCTCAAACCTTTCTCCATTGAATTTCTCAATCTCTATCTTTCCATTGTTTGCCATCTTCTTTCACCGCAAGAATAAATTCCTCAAATCTCCCACTATAATATAACAAGGTCTACCACAATGAAGAGAAAAACCCCTTTTCCACAAAGGCATCCGTTGAATCCAAAACTCCTGTGATACAAAATGAATCTTTTAACCCTATACAAAAATTACATGCAAACGAATTCTTAAAAAATAAACACAAAAATATAGAATGGCGATAATGGAAAACATACATAGAGATATTTCTCCTGGAACCCAAAACCAAGAAAACCTGATTAATTTTTCATTATTTTCCTTTCAATGTTATAATATAATATATACATGTTTAATTATTCATAAACCTACAAATTTCCATTAACCCTGGTTTACAACATAACCGTAGTTCCCTTGACTAGATCTACAAAATACCACGGGGAAACCCACCATGAAAAAAACTATGCGTAAAAATATGGTTGGGTCTTCCCACCATCCTTAGGTATTCCCCCCATCCTTGGGTCCGCCAAACCATTAATATGTTTGCCTAAGAAGAAAACTTTGGGTGCTACCACCCCCCATAAAACGCCCTCGGCAGGGGGGGCTACCGCCCCCTTTGCGACCCCTTGTTGTGCCTAGTGCAACATAACAGCACATGTGGCTAGTCATGCAAAGAATATAACACATACCCAATAGTCACTAGGATAATTTGTAACTCTTTTCACCAAGCAATAACAAGAATTCGTATTTCCCTACCTCTTGTGTTTCATTCTTTTGTTTTCCTTTGTTGTTGCATTATAGCTAATTATATTTGGTACATTTAGTTGAATTTTTCATTCTTTATGTGTTTATCTTGTTAATCATTTTCTTCTTGGTTCTATGAAAATAACAACAACCTTCTATAGATTGGATTTCGATACATCATTGCCCCACTAGACAAACAACAGATATGGACATTTTTTTTGTAAGCTTGGTAGGACTACATCTTCATGATGTCCAACTTCTCACCCCAATCAGGGGGATATCACAAGATTTGAACCCATGACTTTTGGTTCAATGAGACTTCATTTCCATGACCATTGCCAATTAAGCTACCCCAAGCAGACACAGATATGGACATTTTTATTGTAGAAACATTTCAGGTTTTTATTGGTAATGAAATTAGGAAAAACCTAAGACTTGTTATTTATGAAACTTTATCAAAGCTTAGAATAAAAAATTAACTTTAGAATAAGAAAATAACTAATCTTTAAGACAAGTATAAAGTGGTACCCAGAAATATGAAAAAATTTAGGATGTGTTAAGGCCTCAACAAATCACAATTCATTGGGTAAATCCATTCTTTGCACAAGCATGGCCTCAAATAAAAAATAAAAAAATCAAATTCAAGTGAAGTGTAAGTCAAGAGAAACATTAGAAACAAGTAAGTACTAATTTCTTCCCTCCAAATCAACCTTGTTGTCATTCTTTTTCTTTTAATAAAGTACCTAGTTTTTCAATCAACAAGAATAATAAGTCTTCGATTGAAAATTTTTAAGCTTGAATAAGGAAAATTAATTTCTACAAATTTTCACTATCTGTCAAATATCATTTAGATATCTCTAATCTAATCAATAATTTTTCCATAGCCCTAACAAAGTCACCTAAATATCACATAATGTGCTTCATTGCCAATGAACATTCAGAACCCTAGTGGAGATATATCCATTCCCTCATAAAATTTGTTTCACCTTTATTCAATTGAATTCCTTTTAATTTTCAATGGAATTTCTTCTCTTTTCATTATTTTCTTTTCTTTTATAGTTTGTTTTTTAAATGAAAGAGAACAATGAAACAAATTCATAGTTACCTCTTTGGCAATGATATTGTTTAATGAAGAAATTAATAAAGAACGCATGCATTAGGATTTTCCTTTCCATGAAAAACTGGCATCCATCAAGCTCCCTTCCTCACTTTAAGTGGCTTCATATATATTATGGATATTTGTTCATTCTCTATTGAAGTGAACTAGTTTCTCACTGACAAAGATAGTGTGTGTTTATAGAATCTCATGTGGGACAAGATATGAGTTACTCCCTCCCTCATTGTTCAACTTAAACTCTCACTTTAATTTTGATACAATAAAAAAGTTTGGAATTTAACAAAGAGAAATATTGATTACTATTAGTAAATTTTTAAAACTCAACATATTTTAAAAAGCAATAAGTGATAATAAAAACTCATTTCAAAATAAATCAAGTAATAATAAAGTATAACTGACTGGAAATCAAATCTAAGATACAAATCAAACCAAAATCGTGAAATGAAACAAAAACAAACTATATACAATTGGATTTTTAAAATAATCAAGTGAAGTATCACTTAAGGATCTATGCACTGATAGGAAGGGAATCAAGCTCAGCTTTCAAGCTTTTTGAACAATACATACATATTCTTATCTTTTTTTCACAATTTGGTAAGGATTATGCCATAAGTTCTAAAACATGGTCTATTTTTCTTTGGTATCATTGAATTTTTCCCATTTAAGACAAAATCACCCATCTCAAACTACTTGTCACTGGAATTATACTTGTCAAACCACTTTTTGGTGATCGACTAGTGAGCAATAGATTTTTGTTTGGATTTCTTTGTTTCCTCTTCCAACATGATAAGTGTATCAATTATATTTTTAATAGTATGAGAAGTATAACCTCATGAAGCTTATGAAATTTGGAGTAACAGAAAGAAAAATTTCAAGGAATAATCTCTCCTTACCTATAGACTAAATAATAAGGAGAAGTCCCCAATGCTCATTTTTGTGTAACTCCATCTTCCTAAAAAGCATTGGACAACATGTTGTTACAAATCCTATGGCTCTTATTAGTATACTTAGATACTTTATATCCTTATGTATAATAGTGAATATTGAAGAAGTATCCCCTTGTATAAAGTAAATTCACACAATAGCGATAAAGAAAAATATGAAGCATTCGCAAACAAATTGATTAGAGGGATTTCAAATATAGTGAAATGTTGTTTGAGGAATGAAATGATCACCTTTTCATTTGCATCTATTAAATGCATAACCTAAACCCACTTAAAATAAAATAATTTATCGCAATCATGATGTACTTGTCCTACTTTGGAGAAGACAGGTTAATTTTTCCTATTATAAAAATTGCATGTTGTTAAAAATGCCTACTAAGTGACATAGGTTGCAATGGTATTGATACTTTCTTCTTTATTCCTACACTTAATTGATATCCTTTTACATTTTCTATCATAATTGTGTGCATGTTTGAAAAGAGTGTATCAATAGTAACCATCTCTCAATACCTAATGGGTTGTAGTCTCGCCAACAAAATGACCTCTATCTAGCTCATCATGGAGATATTTCAAGACTTTTTATGCATCTTCCTTTTCCAAATAATAAAGTATAACTCCATCATACTTTTCTTGGAAGAGAATGAAATTCAATAGCTTGTATTTTGTACATCTTAAGTGTAAATCCATTTTTATTTTGAGTTAATGTGTCTTAGAATAGCTAGACGATGTAAGAAATATGTTTATTTTGAATATCATGACTCAGATTGGATGAAATGTATAGGGTTTTTTGGTGAGAATTGTGATCTCATTCTCCTATCGCTCTTGCTCTTTGTTGGAAGATATTGTGATCTCACAGTTGAATTAAAAAATCCTTGTCCATGCATGATATGAACCATTTTTAACTCAATATTGTACTACAAGATGGTTTTCATCTATTTCCCTCTCCTCTCCCCTAATTCTTGTTGAATGAAAATTGATCAAATAGAGGGGTAAGGGGCTATCACTTTAGTATGTTTTATTAAATATATAATACCTAAAGTGTTTAACAACACCATAGACAATTTATGATTTTTTATTAATTATAGGATAGTTGAGCTCTTCCCATTGCAAGTTTGTACTCGTGAAATAAATATATCCTTCATTACCTTAATTATCCTTATGAATTAACACTAGTAAATAATGATCAAATGCAAATGTGTAGAGAATAAAATCAAGATTCAAATCTAGGTTGTGCAAAATTGGAGTGTTGGATATGGTAGCCTTAATTTTCTCAAAGGATTCCTTTTCTTCTTTCCATTTAAACTCCTTATTATTTTTTATCATTTTATGCAAGGGCTTTATACTTTTATTAGGAATAAATTTACACACAAAAATCATCTTCCCAAATAAAAATTACATAGATTTTTCATTATGTGGAAGGGAAATTGAGAAATGTATTTCAATAATTCGAGATATTTTATTTCACATAATTTATGGATGAGTTCTTGAAATTCTCTTGATTTATGAGAAATTCAATGATATGATAATCTACTTCAAAAACCTTCTAGCTTGTAATGGTCTTTAGAAATGAAGACCTATAAAGTAACTCAATTGATGTTATGCAACCAATTCACAAAATAGAAGAAAAGATAGATCAATGACTTGAAAATAAGCCTCGAGGGGGCAACCTCCTTTACGTCACAAAAATGAACAATTCCTGGATGATTCAAATGACAATACCTCCTTGGTATATATAGGAGTATAAGGGGTTAAATAGAAATACGACCTACATAACAATAATAATGTAAGGGCACAACAATAACAATAGTGGGCTTCTATGGGGCACAACAATAACAGTAGTTGGCTTCTAAGGGACACAAAAATAACAATATGGGGGCTACACTAGTACTATACGGACCTGACATGCCCCTCTCCTTCAAAAAATTATTGTGCTCAACACTTGAGTAGTTTTGTATGCCTCAGAATGAGATACTCATCCTCCCATGTAGAGTCTTCAGCAGGTAATTTCTTCCTCTTAATGAGATACTCTGAAATTGATTTGAAATGTATTTGTTGAATTATTGTTTATGTGATTGCTTAAGTCTCCAATATGATTTTTCCTTCTTCCTCAAGTTCTCGAAATATAGTTTGAACTAGAAGCTTGTCACTTATAACCTTCTTTAAGTATGAAATATGGAAAACTTGGTGTACTCATGAAGATGCAGGAAAATCTAATTTGTATGCCATGGTACCAATATTTTGCAAGACCTTGTAAGGGACATAGTACTTGCATGATAGTTTATTTTCCTTCTTAGCTTGCTTGAGGGACATTTGTTTGTATGGTTGTAGTCGTAAAAATACCCAGTCGCCCACATCAAAACTTATTTCACTACAATGTTGATTTGCCTATTGTTTCATTTGATTATGTGCCATAGTCATGCTATCCTTGAAGAGTTGGATAACTTGTTGTTGATGCTTGATGTGATCTTCCATTGCATGAACCTTAGAATTGTCTCTTAAATATGATGTGATGTATGGTGGATGATATCCTTAAAGCGCCATAAATGGGGTCATTTTTCTGCGGTATGGAAGGAAGTGTTATACCACCATTCTACCAGGGGTAACCACTTGATCCATTGTATTTGTTTATCAGATACAAAGAAACAAATATATCCTTCCATACATTTGTTTACTATCACAGTTTTCCCAGTCAGATTAAGGATGATAAGATGAGTTTGAGCTAATTGAGTACCAATACAAGAAAATAATTTTGTCCAAAACTTTCTAGTGAAAATGGGATCTCTATCACTTACAATATTTTTTGGGTTTCCATGTAGCTTTTGAATTGTTTCCATAAATGTAGTAGCAACTATATTGGCTTTGAAAGGATGAGATAGTGCACAAAAGTGTGCATACTTGGTATGTCTATCAACTACCACCATGATGACACTCTTTCCCTCAGATTTCGGTAAACCTGTGATAAAATCCATTGAGACTTTTTCCCAATGTTAACTTGGAATGGCTAATGGTTGTAAAAGACATGCAGTATTAATTATCTCAACTTCATTTTGTTGGAAAACCAAACATTTTGCCACAAACTTCTAAATATCAAATTTAAGTCCATCCCAAAAAAATCCTTCTTGACCTTGTGGTAAGTGTTTAAAAATCTTGAGTGCCCTCCTATAGGAGAGGTGTGCAACTCCAAAAGAGTCACTTGTTTAAGTTGGGAGTTCTTACATAGATGTAGGTGATCTTTGTACAACAATGAATTATTTTTCCAAATAAATGAATTAGATGCACTAGGATCTTGTTGC
Source organism: Pinus tabuliformis (assembly GCA_031772625.1). NCBI lineage: Eukaryota > Viridiplantae > Streptophyta > Pinopsida > Pinales > Pinaceae > Pinus > Pinus tabuliformis. The sequence goes on from CM062819.1 coordinate 1,152,476,988, forward strand.
AACTTTTCAATGAGTGTCCATACCTCTTCATCATTCTTCCATTCATCCATTTCTTTAGTTATCCAATTAGGATGGATAATAGAAATGGCATAAAGCAATGCTTCTACATCCTCATCCTTCTTGAGAGCACATCTGCAACAACATTTTGCTTCCCTTTTTTGTACATGATTTGAAAGTCATAACCCAACATCTTTGTGACCCATTTTTGTTGCTCTTATGAAGCTAATATTTATTCCAAGAATTATTTAAGACTATCATGATATGTTTTTACCTTGAAGTGTCTTCCCACTAGGTAAGGGTGCCATTTATTTAGTGCATGTAGTATTGCCAACATTTCCTTCTCATAAATAGGTTTCTGTAAATAATTTCCCTTGATTGAACGACTTTCAAAAGAAATGGATTTTCCTTATTGCATTAGAACAACACCAATGCCATTTCATGAGGCATCGCATTCCATGGTAAACGTTTTTGTGAATTATGGTGTAGCTAATGCCAGATATCGACACATTGCCTCTTTAAGATGTTCAAATGCCTTAGTTGCTTTTCGAGGCCAAGAAAATGTATCTTTATTCAATAATGTTGTTAGAGGTGTTGTTATCTTCACACAATTATTGACAAACTTCTGATAATACCCTTTCAACCCAAGAAATCCTCGAATATGCCTTAGGATTGTGGAGATTTTCCATTCCTTCGTGGATTTAATTTTGTTAGGGCCTGCATTAACACCCTCATGTGATACAATATAACCCAAATATTCCACTTCCTTTACCCCAAAGAAACATTTGGAGGACTTTTCATACAATTTCTTCTCTTCCATTAGTTTGAGAAAACTTTCAACATGTTGAACATGATCTTTCCAAGACCTATTATAGGTTAGTATATCATCAAAAAATATTAATGCAAATTTTCTAAGGAAGGGTTTATAAGTGGAATTCATTAAACCTTGAAATGTGGAAGGTGCATTAGTGAGGCCAAAAGGCATGAGAAATAATTCATAATGGAATTCATGAGTTTTAAATGCTATTTTTGGAATTCATTATGTCTTCATTCTAATTTGATGATATCCTCGACACATATCTAGCTTCGTGAAGTAAATTTCTCCATGTAGTTCATCCAACAATTCATCAATGTCAGGAATGGGAAACTTATCTTTAATCTCTTTATAATCCAGACATATATGCCATGATCCATCCTTCTTGTGCACCAATACTACTGGAGAAGATAAATAACTTTGGCTAGGCTAAATTATAGGGTGGAAATTCACACCCATAGACTCTGATCTCGATGTAATTATGGTATAAATACAAGTCACCTTTCTTCACCTGGTCACTAAGATGAAAAATCTTCTCAATATTTGCTCCTATTCTAGGCTCCAAATCACTATGTAGAAAACAAATAATTGTATACAACAATTGATCCACATATTCTTTGAAAGTGAATTCGGTGGAGTTTCTGCTAACCAAAGAGGTTCAATGTATGACTGATTGAGCACTACCCTGCTCATCCATATTCTGCAAAGTCAAGGGAAAGATGTATGCTTGATGATAAATAAACATATAAACTAACACAACAACATATTTGAAATCTCCCTCTTTAGGAAATTTCATGAATTTCTCATGCATTGCCTCTGCAATAAATTCATTGTAATTAAAAACAACAGGTTTCTTGCCAGTGGTAAATATTGAGAGCAACCCAAAAATGGCCTCATCAACCCATTTATCAAAGTGATAACCATGTACGTATGATATGATTTTGATGATCTGTTTGGTTACCTTAGGGAACATAGAAGATGCGTATGGAGGGTTTTCTTTTAGGTAATTGAGCATCTTCAGGAAGAAAGATTTTGAATATTTTCATTCTCTAAGGGAGGATTAAGTTCTTGTAGAGCTCTATGAGAGAGTCTATTGAAAGTGGCTTAGAATACTTTGAAACTGTCACTTGGAGCATTTGAGATATGGCTTTGACTGTGATGGTGATCAGAATTTCACCATTTCAGCTCATAATCTCTCTTTGAGAGGGTACATAGCTCAAATGACACCATGAGACTAGTTCAGGGAAGTGATGGGTCTGTGGGAACATGAATTGAGGTAGGGTAGACTCCCATAGATTCAATTCATCACTTTGATCTAATAATTTATGCCTCAACCAATTGTGAAGTCCGAACAAGTAGAATTCATAGTTAGTTTCAGCAATTTTATACTACATATCAACTAAGGATAGATGATCCATATCAATAGGAGGTGGTAGCATAGGATTTTCCTCTAATTTATTTATGTTATCCTTAGGGGCTCTATTCTTAGGAGGCATTATCGATCTTGAAAAGTAAAATCATGGGGACGATGACACTGAGATTACCTGGAAAAGGAAATTGGCTACAGAATGTTGGAGAGGGGTCTATTGGATCATTGTCGTTGGGAAATTGTCTATTTACTGCAATAGTGTGGAAGGGTGAAACCTTGTACAGGTCATGAAAAATAGGTGAACGAAAGGAATTTTTAGTTTTAACCATCCTTAATAAGGTAATTTTTTTAAATTACCATTTGGCTTCTACTGTTACATGGAGCGGATCTGTTGGAAAGGGAGCGAGAGAAGTTAATGGGCGTAATAGTTTGTTGAAATGGGAAGGGGAGGGATAGATGGTGGTCTATGATTGGGAGTGAGATGAATTCTTGAAAGGGGCTTAAACGAAAAGGAAGGTTAGGGGAGTGGGGTCCATTATACTGAGGTGGCAGACAGTGAGTTGGGTTGAGAAGGGTTTCATGGTGAATAGGGACTGGTGGAGAAATAAATGGTCAACATTGCACGACTTTTCGAGGGGCGGTAGGGCCGCGATGAGTGAAAATGCGGGGGGGAGGGGGTTGCGGAATGATAAGGGGTGACACATAGTTGGGCTTTCGGACCACCCCCCCGCCCTCCCCCCCCCACCCCCTCCACATGGATAAAGTGGAATGGGGCTCGGCGGGGTGAAAACACTCCCCACTATTGATCCGGGTGGGGAAATCCTCGACCGTTGATCTATCGTTGGTAAATGTTTATAAGTAATATACACTATTACAAAAAAGTAATCATGTTTAACCTCATGATTAATGTATTCCGAATCAAATAACTAATTTAAATGAAATTAATCCAATCTAGGGCGCTGTTACACAGTAATTTGTCACTGTCTCCCTGTCAGTCACCCTACTATGTCAGGAATTCACAATAATCAAGTTCATGCCTTCTGAACTGGCTAAAAAACCCACTTTTCTAAAGTTTTCATCATCAGCGCGTCTGTTTCTAAAATACCCGCGCTGACTAGCGCTTCATAACAGACCGCGTGCGCTGCCAGCGCGGAAGCACACGGCTTTTCCGCGCTGAACGAATTTCATGACCAGCGCAGCCTCTGTTTGTATTAACCCGCGCTGACAACAGCTTGACCGTTATTGCCTTGCGACGTCAGCGCGCCAGACCAGTTATGCACCCGCGCTGATCCAGTTTGGGCGAATTTGTTCCAACAGCCAGCCTTCCAGATAACTCCAGACTTGGTTGTTGGCCTTGTGAGTATCGCCTCCCTTCTATGGCATGTCTATTCGACCCTTTGCAACTACTTCCCTTGAAGATAAGCTCATCCTTCCACCATTCAAGGAGACTCCTTCTCCTATATAAACCTCTACCATTACCATGAGCAGCTAGTTTGGAATAGCTTGGATCGTGTGGAGCTTATAGTGCTCAGATTGCTGCTACTATAAGTAGTTGGTGTGATAAGTGTGGAAGTGTTTGATTGCTTAGGGAAGGTTGTGTTGTGTTGCTTGTGTGAGAGAGAGAGTTTCTTGTCTTGGGAGAATCATTTCCAAAGGTGAATGCTTAAGAGACTTGCTGACTGGCCCCTCCTGAGAAGGATACCGACGTCAGAACATTTGGTTGTACTCTTCTCTGTTTGATTAATAATAGATGACTACTATTATTGTTCCATTCTCATTTGTCTCTGCAATGGTTAAATGTGAATTACATCCTTTCTGACTGATGTATAATTGCTTTTATTAGATTTCACGCTCGTGTTTGTCTTCTCTTCATGTGTGCAGGTATCTATTCGCGGAGATCGCGGAGGATCGTGACCAGCCAGAGCGAAGGAGCGAAGGTGGCATCTCTTCATCAAACAACAGCGCTGGAATCCAAGTAGGTGTTCTTTGCCTACCTTTTAATTGCAATTAGGAACTTGCATAGTAGCATTGACTGATTGTTGCTAGACCCACTCTGGGCTAGTAGGGATCGCCTCTATCCGTAGAGGGGATTTGCCTCTCCAACAATTTGGCGACTCCACTGGGGAGTTCAGCCTTTTGTCTCTTGTGTCCATTCTTGTGTTAAGTTTGATTGTTCTCTCTTTTCAAGTTTGGGGATTAGTTCTCTGTTTTTAGACTTCCTGGGTCAATCTGGGAGGTGTATGAATTGTTTAAAGAGTTCTGGCCTTGGTTTGGGAGTTCTTGGCTTGTTTTTGCCTCTCCAACAGGCGCATTTGATTTTGCAAGCCCATTTATTCATTTTTCTAAGGCTTTTTTTATTATTTTGTCTATGTTAGTTAATCACGTTTAAATGGTGTGATAAACTACACTAATGAAGATCAATCATGATTAAACTATGTGATTGATTTATTCACTTACCTAATTAAATTTATTTTTAGACTAATCACATTGAAACAGTGTGATTAGACTAACTATTTCTAATTCTCCTATTCACAATGTGGAATTTAAACAAGTTGCACAGTTTATTTTAAAAAAAATTGCAGTAAGCTTTCATGCAATTTTAATTCTTCTTGGTGGAATTTTGACTTGCTAACCTAGGGGACATTTTCATATACTTTTCCTCTTTTTGTTTTTCTTTTCTTTTCTTTCATTTCTTTCTTTATTCTATCTTTTTTGTCCCCTACAATTTATTTTTCTTTTATATATATATATATATATATTCTTTTGGAAATAAATTTCAAACATGAAACATTATTTACATTTTTCACATATAAATCATCAGGTCAAAACAACTCATCCTATGAAATATAGGACCCTAACAGTGGCTCCAACTAGGGATGGCATCCTCCCTGTGAGGTGCCAAAGAACATCGTAGATCAGTAGCCTTATCCATTGGGTTAGTTTGAAAAAAAAATCAGTTGAACTATTATACCTGTGAATTATTCATACCTATGGAAACACACCATTAGAAGCTCAGGGCCTTCTCTACGGGCTTCAACTTCTATTGAGAGTCACCTGCACTCTTGCAATATAAAAATGAAATGATATTTTACAATGGTGATGAATGAATTGATCTAATTTGGTGGGAAATAATGCTTTAATTGTCTGTCATTCATTGGTCCACCTAGCAGCTCTTCTCCTTTCTAGTCAAGTAGAAGATCAACAAACTGATGGAATGAAAAAAACTCATCAAGTTATTTTTCAATGCAAAGTAGCAAATCTGATAGAAGGAATGCATTGTTACCTCTGAAAGCATCAATATTAAAAGGTCCTTTCCATAAGTTGTCAAATTTACCATGTTTTCCCTTATCCTCATTTCTGGAATCCCATTTCAAAACAAGATCATTGAGTTGAAAATCATCAACTTTAGTCCTTCTATCATAAATCCTTTTAATATTTTCTTGTATGACTTGAGTTTTATGATAAACTTCTTCCCTTGACTGTTGTAACTGAATAGTCTAGTTTATCCTTCTTTGCATATCATTGGTCTCCACTTGTGTTTCCTATAGAATTTTGAGCACTGGAATTCCCAAAGAAGTTAGGAAAATTGCATCTATCCCATACACTATTTGGAATGGTGAAATTCCAATGTACTTCTTGGTAGTAACTAGATCAGCCCATAGTGCATTGATTAATTTTTTGTGCCATGACTTCTTGTTCTCATGCAATAGCTTCTTGATAATGTAAACCAAACTCTTGTTTGAGGACTTAGTTAACCCATTACCCTTTGGGTAATAAGCATTAGATTGACCTAACTTAACCTGATATTTGTTACAAAAATCTATCATTTTCTTGGACTTGAAAGCAGCAGCGTTGTCAATTATAATTTTATAGGGGCATCCAAAACCTGGACAGTATATTTCCTTCCAGAAATTGGGTAATAACAGTATCAGTGGCTTGTCTAGTGGGAATGGCTTCTATCCATTTAGTAAAGTAGTATGTTGCTGTCAAAATCCATTTGTGTTGGCCTGAGGAACTAGGGTGGATTTCACCAATGAAGTTTAAACCCCATTGTTGAAAAGGGAATTCTATTTAAATTGGTTTTAATGGTAAAGGTAGCAGCTTTTTTTTCCTTCAAATATTTGGAAGTGATGGCAAGATATGACCTTTTTATCTACATCAGATAATAGGGTAGGTCAGTAAAAACCATCTCTAAGGATTTTGTTGGCTGTATATTTCCAGTATAGATGGCCACCACAATCTCCCTAATGAAATTCCTCCAATACCATGTCTGATTCATATTTCAACATACACTTTAGTAACATCCCTCCAGCATATTTCCAATATAAATTCTTGTCAAGAATGCAGAATTTCAAATATTTCATTTTAAGGAACCTTGCTTTGGTTTTTGTTAAACTAGGAGGAGCATATAAGTTTTGTAAGACAAAAATTATGTCTACATACCATGGTGATGTGCTGAAAACTTATGAGATCGGTGGAGTCGCCTGCTCTTCCTATTCATCAAATTCTACAATAAAATTGATGTCTAACATATTACAATTAGACTCTTCCATGATTTTTGCTAACCCTTGACCCTTGATAAGCTTTTTTGGTCTGATTTCAATATCATATTCTATAATGGTGGCAATCCATTTGCCCCTTCTGCCATCTGGATCTGTTTGAGTGAGTATGTCCTCGATAACTGCACTTGGGACAAAAACAATGAAGGGGGGGCTCTACCCCCCCTCTAACCCCCCGGTTAACTAGGGTAGCTAGTCGTGGAAAGAATATAACACAACCCAACATTCTCCCACTTGTTGTTTTCTTTCAATAGGGAGCCACAGGACAGCTTAGTCATTTATCCAGCCCTGCAACGCCCATTGTTTCTCTACACCAAGAGAACTTATCAGAGCTCACAGATTTTTTCAATGCATCTGCGATATTCTTTAAAGTGTCCACCTTTACTAGTAACACTTTTTTGTCTTCTATCATATCCCTCACAAAGTGATATTGAACATCAATGTGCTTTGTCTTTGAATGATAAGCAGGGTTCTTTGCCAAGAAAATTTCACTTTGGCTGTCACAGTCTATCCTTATAGCTCCTTGTACTAACCCCATAGTTGAACACAATCTATGCAACCAAACTGCTTCCTTGCATGCATGAGTGGCTGCCATGTATTCTACCTCTGTAGTTGATAGTTCCACTACAAATTGTTTCTTACTCATCCAAACTAGTTGCACCTCCAAATAGGTTAAACACATACCCACTTGTAGATCTTCTCTAATCTAGATCTCCAACCCAGTCTGCATCAACAAAGCCACGAACATCCAAAACTCTGTGCAATCCTGGTCTTCCTTGGTAGCACAAACCATAATCACTAGTGCCACACAAATACCTGAAGCCCTGCTTCACTGTTGTCCAATGCTCCTTCCCTACTTTTGACATAAATCTGCTCAATACTCCCATTGCATGTGCAATGTCTAGTCTAGTACAGACCATCGCATACATCAGGCTACTGACTGCACTTGCATATGGAACATGGGACATGTCCTCTTCCTCTTCTTGTGTCTTGGGACACTGTTCAACAGATAACTTTACACCTAAAAGAATAGAAACCTTCTCTGGTTTACTACCCTGCATATCAAACCTCTGTAGTATTGTCTCGACATACTTCCTTTGGTTTAACCAGAACTTCCTCTTTGCCCGATCTCTTTTAATTTCCATGCCCAAAATATAGTTTATGGCACCAAGATCTTTCATGTCAAATTTTTGGGACAATTGGGTCTTCAAATCCTGGATAATTTCTTTGTCATTTCCAACCAGCAACATATCATCCACATGCAAGACCAGATAAATAACACGGTCGCCAATTAATTTGAAATACACACAGTGATCTGCTTTGCTTCTTGTGAAGCAAAGTCCCCATATAAATGTATCAAATTTCTGATACCACATCCTTGGTGACTGCTTTAACCCATATAGAGACTTCTTTAACTTGCATACCAGATCTTTCTTACCCTTCGCCGCAAAGCCTTCAAGTTGCTTCATGTAGATCTCTTCTTGCAGATCCCCATGAAGAAATGTTGTCTTCACATCCATCTGTTCTACCTCAGAATCAAAAGTAGCAGCAATAGATAAAAGTAATCTAATATAAGCTACCTTGGCAACAGGAGAAAAACTATCACCAAAATCAATTCCCGACACGTGGAATAACCTTTTGCTACCAATCGAGCTTTGTATTTCTCCACCTTTCCTTTTGCATTTGTCTTCTTCTTGAACACCCATTTGCTGCCAATGGGTTTCCTTCCAGCCGGCAACTCCACCAGATCCCAAGCCTTATTTTTGTGCAAAGATTCCATTTCATCAACCATGGCCTCTTTCCAAAGTTTTCCATCCTCTAAATCTACTGCTTTCTTCACAATTCTGGGATCATCATCAGTAATAGATAAAGAAAAATTTGAACAAAAAGCAGATGGACTATACCTTTCTGGCTGCCTTCTCTCTCGAACTGATCTTCTCACAACTGGAGTTTGTGGCTCTTCATCTTCTGATTCCTCTTCTGTTGTAGAGTCTAATTCTTCCTTCTTTGGCTCAAACTCTATCTTCTCAGGTTCCTTTGATGGGACTTCATGTTTAATAGCATCTTTCACCTCTCTAAACACGACATCTTGGTTGTACACAACCTTCCTTGTTACTGGGTTCCAATGCTTATAACCCTTTAAACCATCCTTATACCCAATAAAGATGCACTTTTCAGATTTACTATCCAACTTTGTTCTTTTCTCCTTTGGAACATGTACATATGCATCACATCGAAATACCTTCAAATGTGAAAGAGAGGGTTTCTTACTAGTCCATACCTCTTATGGAGTCTTATCCTCCAACGCTGGTGAAGGTGATCTCTTGACCAGGTAACATGTTGTCTCCACTTCCTCTGCCCAGAATTCCTATCCTAACCCAGCACCACTGAGCATGCTTCTTGCCCTTTCCATCAACATCTTGTTCATTCTTTCTGCAACTCCATTTTTCTCAGGTGTGTATGGAGTAGTCTTTTGTCGTGCTATACCACACTTCTTACAAAATTCTTCAAATTCCTTGCTACAAAACTCTCCACCATTATCTATCCTTAGCACCTTTATCTTCTTCTCTGTCTGGTTTTCCACTAGAGCCTTAAATTCTTTAAACCTATCAAAGAATTCAGATTTCTTCATGAGGAAATATATCCATGTATTCCTTGAGAAGTCATCTATAAATGATACAAAATACACAGACTTACCCAGTGATGGAACCTTCACAGGTCCAAGAACATCACTGTGCACAAGCTCTAATATATGTTTCACCCTCTTACCACCAGAGGGGAAACTCACCTGATTCTACTTCCCATATATATAATTTTCACAAAACTAAAAATCCGGAGATCTATTCATCATACCTTCTACCATACCTTTACCATGAAGTATTCGAAGGCCCTTCTCTCCAATATGTCCAAGCCTTTGATGCCATAGCATGGTATTTTCTCCAGAGACCACTATATTGTTTGCTCCACTTTCAGGAACCACAGAACTGTTGCACCCATCAATAATAGTGCTACCTTGCAAATTGTACAGAGTTCTAATCCAAACTCCCTACATCAATACCAGTGCTCCCCAAACCATCTGACAGGTATCTTTCTTGAACACTGTTTTTACACCTGCATCATCCAACTTGCTAACAAAAATTAGATTTCTGGCTAATGCAGGAATATGTAGAAAACCCAGAAGTGTTCTGACCCTTCCACCTTGTAACTTCAACTTTACTTTTCCACAACCAAAATTTATAGCCTTCCTATCATCCCCTAAGAAGACATCACCACCATCGTATTTCTCATACTCGCAAAACCACTCTCTATGGGGATTGAAGTGAAAGGATGCACCTGAGTCAATCAACCATGCCTCATGATCTACATGTGTACTTGAAAAAGCCAAGTATACATCCCCACCTTCATTTGAGGTGGTTTTCACCTCTACAGAAGGAGCATCAGCAGATCCCTTTCCTTTTTCAGGAGCTTTAGATTTACAGTCCCTTTTTATAGTGCCCTTCCTTTCAACATTTCCAGCACACCACCTTTACAGGTTTTCCTGGAGATTTAGATCTCCCACTCGATGACTTTTTTTGTTTCTGTTCTGGGACCATCCTTGTACAAACAAGGAATCACCATTCTGGCTCTCCATATTTTTCCGTCTCATCTCCTCTGTTAGCAAGGATGAGACTATTTCATCAAATTTCCAGGCAGTTGCATTGCTACCTATTGCATAAACCAGACTATCCCACTAACTTGGTAGAGAACAGAACAAACTGGTGCACTTATCTTCATCTGAAATTTTAATATCAACAGATAATAACTAACTTACCAAGTCTCCATCTTTCATCCTCAGGTTATACATCTTTTTCTGTAAGAACAGTTTATTCAACAGAGACTTATATTGGTACAAAGTCCCTAACTTGTCCCACAAAGCCGTTGTCGTAGCTTCCCCTGTTGGGAATGGGATCCCCAAGGATAGTTTTGGGGCTAAAAGCCCATGTTTTGGGTCGAATTTTGTAATAAACTTGTAAAGACTCCACATTTTGTGGTCACGAAGCATGAAGGTGTTATAAGTCATAAAGGGTTGTCCGCCCTTAGTTTTGTAAATTAAAGTCGGCTGTAAAATATCTACCCATGATTCGTGGACCATGGGATTGTATAAAAAAAGCTAAGCTCTAAGTAGTTTTAGAGAAATGGGTTGGAGCCAGATAGTCATAGCTCTGAAGTAAGAAGTCTAAGGTTCAGGTTATAGCGTAGGTAGAGGCTCTGTAGCTAAGTGCATAGAGGCCTAGGGTGGAAGTCCACAGCTGAGTGCGCGGACCCCTGCAGCTGAAGATATCAATAAAGAGAAGTATTCTACAAATTTTGTGTCTTTTTTCTGATTAATGCATCTTATCATATTGTGTATGAATTTCCTTTATAATGCTTATGTGATGCATGAATGTGTATAATTATATTGGATAACTGAATGCAAATAAGAATATTTTTTTATGCGATGCTAATTATGATTATCTAATAAGATAAGTAAGACACTTAGACTAGTTTGGGAATCTGCATGGTACGCTGCACTAGTAGCATGAAAGTACCTAAGTCACAGGTTAGGGCTGCACGAGAGTCGATCATACCTTTTCATGGAGGTACTGATGGCCGGAGTAGAGGGCTAGTCTGGCAAGCCCTAGAACTAAGTGACCTGCGCGAAGGCAGGAATAGTAGGAATAAAATGACATCATGACCATCTCAGGCTACGGAAACTTGGTTCCAACATCCTCCCATACTGCTTTGGGTGAGACTTCAATCCGCACTCCACGAGCTAATGCCGAAAGGGCCAGTAGTGTATGGATTTGTTTGACTAATTAACGTTGAACCTGGGTTAGGCCCCAACAAGCCAGCAAATGGTTTAAGAGATGTGTGATGTCATATCACTAGAATCCAACTAATAAAGAGATCAGAGACTGGTTGGATAGGAAGATCCATGAATTCGCGGCGTAGGAAAATAGAATTCTATGACTGACAAAGGAACAGTGGCTGGAAAGGTAGCTATATACAGAGATCCACGAGATCTTTTTATCTTCCTTTCCAGTTGAGCTATATGAGTGGATCGCAAAGCTAGAAGATAGCCAAGGAAGGTCGAAACTTGACAGTCTTATTGTTTGGAACCAAAAACTAGTGCAGAGATTGGAAGCATCTGAGGATAAGATCGCCCGTGCTGTCGATCATTGGCTCGATCGCGTCATAGGAGGATTTGTAACTAAATTTGCGATCAACACCTCAATCAGCTATAGTGAGGCAGAGTGGTGCTTTTTCAAAGGTCTGCGAGGTAAGTACCTGAAATATTTAAATACCTGGATTAAAATGTTATTGTGTGAAAAACGGGTTATGTAGCTATCTTGATGTTTGGAGCTATGCGAAGTGGAGAAACTTATAGGAATGAAGAAAGAAAGTGTCTTAAATATAGTCCATTGGTTTCACCTCCGCGAGGTGACGAAGAGAAAAAAAGCGCAGGTTTCTCCATGAAGTGCTATTCAGTTAATAAGACAAGAATTTCATCTTATATCCTCTGTTAGCAAGGATGAAACTATTTCATCAAACTGTAAGGCATTTGCATTGCTACCTATTGCAATAACCAGACTATCCCAAGAATCTGGTAGAGAACAAAACAAACTGATGCACTTATCTTCATCTGAAATTTGAATATCAACAAATAATATCTGACTTACCATAGTATTAAATGTGTTCATATTCTCTGTCACTGATTCTCCATGTTTCATCGTCAGGTTATATAGATTTTTCCACAGGAATAGTTTATTCACTAGAGACTTAGATTGGTACAAAGTCCCTAACTTGTCCCAGAAAGCCTTCTTCGTAGCTTCCCCTAATACATTGAGTAATATTGAATCTGAGACACACAATCATATTGTGCTCTTTGCCTTCCAATCCAACTTCTTCCATTCTTCATTGGACACTCCCGTTGGTTTAGTACCCGGATCTACCACGATCCACTGATCTTTATCCACCAACACATCCTCCACTTGAGTTTCCACAACTCAAAACTCTGACCATTAAATTTCTCGATCTCAATCTTTCTACTACTCACCATCTTCTTTCACCACCAGAATCGATCCCACAGATCTCCCACTGAACAGGGTCTACCACAGGCCCGAGCAAAACCCCTCAGCAATAAAGGCGTCCCCTTGAAGCCAAAACAACTCTGAAACCAAATGTAGATTTTAACCCCGTACAGAAATTACCTGCATACGAATTCTAAGAACAGAAAATAAACAATGCGAGAGCATAACACATATACACAGAGATTTTACCCTGGATCCCAGGACTACCTACTTGATTTTTCATTATGTTCCTTTCAATGTTACAATACATATATATATACATGTTGAAGCATCCAATACCATGGACCGAAAAGCATCGCGCCCAAAACCATGTGCGAAAACCATGCACAAAACCATAGGTATGTTCGCCCCACCTAATATAGGGTCCAAAAAAAATTTCCTCCAGGTGTTGCCCCAGAACCCGTAGAGGGGGGCTACCCGCCCCCCTAAAACCCCCCTGTGACCCCCCAGAATGAAACATATAAACCTTGAAATCTGTAAGTGCCTTTACCAATGAAAATGCCTATTTTTCCATGATGTTGTATTTCAGAGATGCATCTCTCAATGCTCTACTGAAAAATGCAATGGGTTGTTCATGTCCTTCAACATTCTTCTACAACAACACAATTGTTATTGTATGATCATATGAAAAAGAGAATATCATGAAATCTTTTATAAAATCGTGACTTATTAAAATGGCTGCAGTTGTTAAAGATTTCTTGACCTTAGTGAAAGAATCCTTTGCATCATTATGCCATTTTATTTCAGTATCCCTCTTTAACATGTCAGTTATTGCTTTTAAGATTTCAACCAAATTTTGTATAAATCTCTTAAGGAAGTTTGTTTTTCCAATACAGGATTGGACTTCTTTTTGTTCCTAGGGGGTATATTTAAAATATTTCTTCCACTCTACTAGGGTCAATTTTTATGCCATCCTTTGAGATGATATGACCTTCCAGTTTTCCCTCTTCTAAGCCAAATAGCATTTTCTTAGGGTTAAGAGAGATACCAAATTTCCTACATTTTTCGAACACTCTCCTTAAATGGAGCAAATGCTCCTCATCTATCTTTTAGAAGATAGTGATATCATCTAAATAAATGACTATAAGCCTATCTAATTCATCCATAAAGGTAAAATCCATTACTCTTTAGAATGTAGCACCAGCATTCATTAGACCGAAAGGCATTTTCACATACATGAAAATGCCCCAGGGTGTTGTAAATCTTATTTTCTCTTGGTCATATGGATGTACTAGAACCTGGTTGTAACTATAAAATCCATCTAATAAGGAAATTCTTGCTGATCCAACTACCTTCTGCGGGATGTAGTCCATCTTGGGCAAAGGATAGTTATCTTTCAGAGAAGATTTATTGAGATTTCTAAGATCAATACATAGTCTAATTTCCCCAGTGTTTTTCCTAGTATGGATTAAGTTAGATACACATTTTGAAAACCGCAGGGGTACAATGATTTTGGCATCATGCAACTTTTAACTTCTTTCTCAACTAGGGGCTAAAGCATTGGTTTGATCCTTCTGAGTTTCTTTTTAAGAGGTTTATGGTCCTCTTTTATAGGAATTTTATTTTGTATAATGGTGGTGTCATAGGACTTTAAATCCTCATAATTCCAGGCAAATACATCTATGAATTCTTTGAAAAGCTCTATATACTTATGTTTTTCAGCAGAAGGCGAAGATTTGGACAATTTAACCATTTTGGGATTTTCTTTGGTTCCAATGTTACATTCATCCGCATTGGCTCCAGTAGGTTCTATTTTAGGTTTTTTAGCCACATCATTAAAATAAAATAACTCTTCCAAGGGAACTAACCCTCTAGGAAAAACATTATCCTTCAACTGCAAAATGTATGACTCTTCTTGATATTTATCTAATTCTTTCAATTCTACTTTATTCATCGTCTTATGTACATTATTATCTACATCGCAATCTATGTCTATATGGGCACACTCAAATTCATCCTTTGACTGCAAAAAAATTCAATTTGTTCATCATTACCAAAAACTTTCGAGTACTTGATATTATCTGGGACAACTGGTCTGTTTTTAACTTCAATTGTGTACTAGTGACTTGGGCGATAGGGAATTTTGCAAGTACTAGCTAAAGTAGCCAGACCATCAGCTATGATGTTTTGACCTCTTGGAACTACAGACAACTCATACTCAACAAAATGTTCAAGGGAATCTAGAACAACATTCCTATAAGCCCTTAACCTTGGATGTTTAGCTGAATATTCTTCTTTGATTTGTTTAATTATGAGTTCAGAATATCCATGAACTGAAATTCTTTTGGCACCTAATATTTTCAAAAGCTACAATCCCAGGATTAAGGCTTCATACTCAGTTATATTATTGCAACATTTAAAGTTAATTTTATATGAATTTCCTTCAGTTTTTCTAGTTTGTGAATTGAAAACCCACACACCTACTCCTAATCCTTCTTTGCTTACAGCCCCATCAAAATCCATGTTCCATAAAGGCTCATTTTCTTCATCCAGTTTTACAATGTCTGTTTTGTTTTCTTCCATCTCACACAAATCAATTTCTAGGTTAGGGAGTTTTCCTTCTATACCTCCATCATTATACGAGATAAAAGAGTTTAGTTCTGAATGGATTGAATACAAGGAATGGTTTTTTGGTCTATCTTGACTACTAACCATTTTTTTCATTAGAGTTTCTCTTCAAAGTCTCCTAGGCTAACCAAAAACAGGTATGGTAGCATAACTCATATCCATTTGTAGGGTGCCTTGCTAATTTCCCCCCATGATCTTGAGAGTAGCATTCCATACTTTAGGGGTATGTATGTGTTATGAAACCAGCTCAAGAAAAGATAGAAAAGATAGATCAACGCCTTAGAATTCAGCCTCTTCGAGGGGGTAACCTCCTTTACATTACATAAATTAACAATTCCTGGATGATACAAATGAAAAGACCTCCTTTCTATATATAGGAGTCTAAGGGGTCATAACATAATCAGAGCCGACATAACAATAATAATGTAAGGGCACAATAATAACAATAGTGGGCTTCTATGGGGCACAATAGTAACAATATGGGCACTACATGGGTACATCAACATAATAAGTGGGTTGTACTAATTACAATAAGGGGTTACACTAGTAGTATAGGGGCCTAACATGCCCCTCTCCTTCAAAAGCCGTTGTCCTCAACGCTTGAATACTTCTTGAAGCTTCCGTATAAAATTCTTGTCCTCCCATGTGGAATCTTCAGCGAGTAAGTTCTTCCACTTGATGAGATACTCTGAAATTGATCGATTTCGTAGCTGTCGGGTTGTTGTTTCTGTGACTACTCCAGGTTCCAATATGATTTTTCCTTCCTCTTCAATTTTTGGAAATATTGTTTGAATTGGAATCTTTTGCAACTTTTTAATAAGTGGCCATACTTCTTCATCCTTCTTCTATTCATCCCTTGCTTCATTTATCCAATCTGGTTGGATAATAGAAATAGCACAAAACAATGCTTCCACATCCTCATCCTTGAAGAGTCTTCCCATTCGGTAAGGTCGCCATTTTTTAAGTGCATGTAGTATTGCCAACATTTCCTTCTCATAAATAGCTTGCTTGATATGTAGCAGTAAAAATACCCAATCACCTACATCAAACATTTTTCACTACGATGTTGATCTACCTGTTGTTTCATTTGATTTTTCACCGAAGTGGTGTTATCCTTTAAAATTTGGAGAACTTGTTGTTGATGCTCGATGTGATCTTTCACTGCTTGAACCTTTTTCTTCTTGATATGGCCTTCTATCTCTAGAGTTTGAGGAGTGGTAATTTCTTCCAATCCTTTACAAGATATGGTTGGATTCATTTCTTGATGCTCGATGTGATCTTTCACTTCTTGAACATTTTTCTTCTTAATATGTCCTTCTATCTTGATAGTTTGAGGAGTGGTAATTTTGACCAATGAATTACAAGATATGGTTGGATTCATTTCTTCTTTATCGATGTGATCTTTCACTTCTTTCACCTTTTTCTTCTTGATATGTCCTTCTATCTTGAGAGTTTGAGGAGTGGTAATTCTTGCCAATGATTTACAAGATATGGTCTGATTCATTTCTTCTTTCTTTGGGGTGGGGTCCTGGCATATATCTTCTTCTTTTGATGTTTCTTGATCCTTTTCTTCCTCCTCTTCATATTCTATGTAAAATAATTTCTTCTCAGCACACTTATGACCTTTAGTGCCTTTGCTATCACAATTGTAACAAAGCCCTTTTTCTCTTTTTTCTTCCAATTGTTGTGGTGTAACCCTTGTAGGTTGTGGAAGGCTAGGAGAAACAACACTTCCATCTTTATAGTTGTGAGCGGTATGCTTCCTGGTTTCCATAATTTTGCTTTCCACTATGTCACAAATCCCTTTTACTCTTTCCAATTGTTGTGGTGTTGCTCTAAAGAAGGTGTTGCTCTTTGTATCCTCATAATGTGCTATCACTTCCTCCGTGAAAATTGACCACGTAACAAGTTGTTTACGAGAACAAAGCCCTTCATACCATAAAAATTGATCCGGTTCTAAATATGAAAATGCAATACATACCTTTTGTAAAAATGGTACACCATGTAGATCAAAATATTGCTCCATCTGAAGTATCCAATTTATCGGATCCTTGCCATCAAACTTCCTCATCTTACTTTTTCTTGATTTTAGGAGCTCGATCTTTAAACCACTGTAACTCTGTAGTTTTTTATCTT
Organism: Pinus tabuliformis; assembly: GCA_031772625.1. NCBI lineage: Eukaryota > Viridiplantae > Streptophyta > Pinopsida > Pinales > Pinaceae > Pinus > Pinus tabuliformis. The sequence goes on from CM062819.1 coordinate 1,152,494,541, forward strand.
TAAGTTCTGAAATGGCGAGCTGTAGTAGCCCTCTATGTCCTCTTTCCAATGCCACCAGTCTGATCCAAATTGGATTCTCCAAGAAAGAGTTATGCCCAATCTCCCAAGATGACTTGATTATAGACCTTTCCAGAAGAGCAAGCTTGTATGAAGTGCCACGTGTCACTGTTTCGACCTTTGGCTCTAAAAAAGATCTACAAGAAATTAAAGTCCATCCTCTTTCTATACCTTCTTACGAAATTTCAATCCGATGCACAGAGAGAAAGTTATGATGATTTTCCCCAGGTCACTTGTTTGGAATGTAATTCAGGAGTCTACAAAAAGACCAACTTCCTCAGACCATATCTCCGCAAATATAGCATGAACAACTCTGAAATTCGGACCCGAGGTTCAACACGATTTCTTATCAAATAGGTTTTTTTTTCAACTTCTAAAACAATGCAGAAAAACGTTATAGCGAAAATGCCACGATGACCTGTTTGGAGCAGCGAAACTCTAGAATCCAAAGCTCTAATACCAAATATTATGAAACTAGCTCAAGAAAAGATAGAAAAGACATATCAACACCTTAGAATTCAGCCTCTTCGAGGGGGTAACCTCCTTTACATTACATAAATGAACAATTCTTGGATGATACAAATGAAAATACCTCCTTTCTATATATAGGAGTCTAAGGGGTCATAACATAATCAGAGCCGACATAACAATAATAATGTAAGGGCACAATAATAACAATAGTGGGCTTCTATGGGGCACAATAGTAACAATATGGGCACTACATGGGTACATCAATATCATAAGTGGGTTGTACTAATAACAATAAGGGGTTACACTAGTAGTATAGGGGCCTAACAGTATGCCACTATGATATCCATAATTATGCTTCTTGTAGGGATTTGAGTTGGGATGACATGGAGGTATTTAATGAGACTAAGGCATCTTACCTTGCTGAAATCAAATGAATACAAGTCTTTATATGGCCTAGTGATGTCAAGATTCAATTTCTCCATTATGGCTTAGGGCATTAAATTGTGTGAGCCACCAGAGTTGAGCATGGAGTTGTGAATAATTTTATCAAGGATATTGAGACAGACGTAGAAAGGGGGAACATTTCCATCTTGGAGTTTACCTTCTACCTCTGGGCCAAATAGTAGTTCAGGCTTATCAATAGCGAGGTTTACAGTATCTGTTCCTTCTCCTACTTTTAAGTCTTTCATTACTTGTGTCTTGTATACATTCTTATTCATCAATTCAATGAGGGGGATTGAAATTTTAACTTTATCCAATTCATTTTCTATGCTGAAAGAGGTTTGTGGCTTGTCTATTTCCTTGATGTTCTGATCCTATTTTTTAAGGTTTTTTTTTTAGTATCTTCTTTGGATTTACTAGAGGAAGGAACATCTTTAGTTTCACAAGAAGAAGGGATATTGTTGGCTTGATGGGTCCTGACCCATGTTCAAGGTTAGTTGTGCCAACCAACAAAACCCTAAATTTTTGGCCCTTTCGGAAACAACTTGCATAGCACAGGCTGCAGTCTCACTCGAAGTAGTATTGGGAGATGACAAAACCAGGTTTCTATATTTAGATGTTACATAGTAATTTGTCACTGCCTTCACTCCAGTCCTTCTACTGTGTCGTGTCCAAGTCAAACATGCTCATATTGAACAAATGCTCTCTTGTGCTGCCAAATGACCCACTTTTCCTAAGTTATCTTCCTCATCGCAACTGTGGACTTAATATACGCGCTGAAGGATGCTCATGCATAGTCCTGCCGCGCTACCATCCCGGAAGGACATCTGATTCCAGCGATGGTCTGATTTCATGCTCCAGCGCAAGGTTACTGTTTATCTTTAGCGATGATCTAACTAGCTACATTTATCACTAGCGATGTCAGTGCTAAAGATCAGTTATGCCCCCGCGATGATCTAGATTGGGCGTATTTGTTCCAACAGTTGGCCTTCTGGATGACTCCAGACCTGGTTTTTGGCATAGTTTGTATCACCCTCCTTTCTCTAGCATGGAAGTTCCATCAATTGTGCTACCTTCCTTGGGGATAAGCTCACTCTTCCACCTTTCATGGAGACTCCTTCTCCTATTTAAACTCTCACCATTGCTATGCATGGCTAGTTTTTGGATAGTTTTTTGATAGTGGGCTAGTTGGTAAATTCTTGGATTGAGTAGTGTTTTTAGCGTAGCTGGTGTGAGTGTGACAAGTGTGGGATTGTTGATAGTTTGTGGAAGGTTGTGAAGTGCCCTTAACATTGTGTAAAACTTATGAGTGAGAGAGACTTGTATGTTGGGAGATCCATCTTCAAAGAGTGAATGCTTGAAGAACATGTTGGCTGGATCCCTCTGAGAAGGCTTGCAACATCAAGACTTTGGTTGTAAGCTTACTCTTATTTCATTATTAATACAATCAATGATGTTTTCGTATGTCTTGTATGTAATTTACTTGATATCTCATGACTTTTTGACTTTATGAGTAAATATATCATTGTTGTTTTCTGGTTACGTGCTTTGTTGTATTTCCTTTGCATTGTTTCAGGTTGATCACTCGTTGAGGAGAAGGAAGCAGAAGTTGGAGAAGTGCAATGGAACTCCATCGACCACCAGTTGAGGTAGGCCTCCAACTATGACTGTTTAAGGAAAACTGTTGTTGATATGTCCTTGTTTGTGACTAGACGCACTCTAGGGCTAGAGGGGTTGCCTCTGTCCATAGAGGGAACACTTTCCTGCATCACAAATTAGCGACTCCGCTGGGGAGTTTGGCCTTTGTTCTTCTCTTGTTTTCTTTTTTTTTATTCTGATTTGGTCGCTTTTGACGTTTGTGGATTAGTTATCAGTCTTTTGAGTTTCCTAGGTTGATCTGGGAAATACCCCTATTTCGTTGAAGGATTGACGGTATTTGATTTGGGAGTTTTTGTTTGCCTGTCATTGTTTTGAACATCATCTCAGATTTAAATTTAACAATCGCACTATCATCGCGCTCACCATTTTGTAATATCCTGTGCATCACGTAATTACATCTCACAGTCACGACGGTTCTGAAAATTCGACCATCGCTGAAAAGTCGTGTACTTCCGCGCTAACATCGCTCTGTTGCTGCAATTAGTTCTTTATCAGTGCTAGTTGCTTGTGTATTACCCGCGTTGATTGCTGTAGAATTGATTTTCTCAATTCTGCCTCCTGAGTCCATCTGTCCTGCTGGTCCCTTTCTTTTCTCGCTTGCTTAGTAGCTTGTTTTTCATTGTTTATGGTTAAGGCACTCTCTCGCTGGCTGTGTTTTGAATGAGTCTTGTTTTTTTTCCGGTGTGCCCTAGTTCATTATTTCAATTTTTTTGAATCAGTTGGCTTGGTTGTTGGTTTTCTCAAGGTTCGTTTGCAGCTTTTTGTTGGTTTGATTGAGTCTTCCCTATTGCTTGTTTCTGGTTGATTGTTTAGTGACTGTTATTGAACCAATCTTTGGTATTGATTCGATTTCTTTTCACTACCGAACATAGATCACAATTGTTTGGATCAACCGGTTTTTTCCACACTTGCTTGTTGCTTATTTTTTTCTTCTAAATTTAAAGACATCAAAATCAAAAGGATTTCATTCATTTAGAGTATGAAAGTGAAAGTGAGTTTGCATTTCAAGTTTGCATATTGGAAAGCGAATGATAAAATCTCTCATTAGTAGTATCTGTGCACTTTAGGAATTCATGTCTGTATGCATTGAGTGACTGCCTTTCTTGTCTTGGTTTTCTTGGTTTGGAAATGATCTCTCTACCCTCCCGTAGGTAGGTTTTCATCGAAGAAAAAGGATATTTTTCTCATTCTAGCTGCATCCTAGGATTTGTTGTATACATATAGTAAGGCCTGAAAACTGAAGCATAATTCAAGATCAACTCTAAAATGAGCTGAATAAACCTAACAATGCATTGGAACATAATGCACACTATTTATAGGTCTAGGCTAGAGACGTACTTCGGCGTCGTTAAACCTAGTCGTTATTGCTTTCACTCAATGTTGGGTGATTCCTCCTTCTGTGGCTCAGTAGTGGTCTAGTACGGAATTGTGCTCCCATGTACCGTCGAGTATATGTTGGGAGACCCCACTAGGTTATCATCCTTTATCCCTGGGAAGCCATGTCTGCCACCTTGCAAACCGTAATGCACCGAACACAACATTCAGGAAGATTGACTGCCATACGGAAAGTCCTTAGTTTTCATATGACTGCCAAGGTGTATATGCAGTTTTATGGGTTGTTTGGTAAACCTTTTGCCTAGTTCTCTAGAGTAGTCACTTTCATTCCTTTTCGGACTCCCTAAAAGAAAAGGTCCATCTGAGCACTTGTCACTTCAAGCTCATTAAATATTTGAAGGCGACTAGAGTCATCTTTTCATCCTTTTCTCGACTCTTTAAATATGAAAAGGTCAAGTTCTGTTCCTGTGTCTTAAAATTTATTCGGCCACGTTCACATTTACCCTGTTAGATCTTGTTTGTGTTAGCTTGAGTAGGGTTCTTTCTCATTAGTTTTCCTAGGATTTTTGAATTGAATCATCCTGGCGGAATCACCTATCCCGTCTCCTATTCCATTTGACCAAGGGTCTCCCTCTTCTGTTGCTCCTGAGATACCGTTGTTAGTGATACTCTCCCTATTATTCTGAGTATCCAACCGATTAACTCTCACACTCCAGAAGACGAGTCTTATGATATTCACTGGAACCCCATTTGGGAGCCTTCCGAAGAAGATATTCCTGGTACTCCTCCTAGTGTTTCGGTCCCAATGTCTTCTTCTGACATTGATGACACATCCCCCATCACGAGTGAAGAATGCATTGTGACGAGCGGTGAAATTCCTATCCCAACGGAAACTACACCCTTCCGTGCCAAACCCTCTCGGTGTCACGGTGCCTTTATGCTATAAGGCTTTGAGGGATGTTATGGGTTCTAGGACTTCCCTTACAAGTTCCATGTGGTCTCATACCGTCACTCTGACTTCGGAGTCTTTTATTCCTCAAATTCACAATGTGTCTGTCACCTCAGTCCCGAGTATTCCAACCGTCTGTGTAGCTTCTTTAGCCCCTGTCGTTGGTGCCATCAGTGCATCTGGAGTTGTTGATCCTACACTAAATGCCCCACCTTCTTCTGGTTCCATTCTAGCAAGGGGGGCATATGATCAATATTTACAAGCTCTTTAGAATCTGGACCGCCAAGATCCGTTTCATTATTACGATTCTCGAGGAGCTCATATTTATTACCCCAGACCTTTTCCATCTCAACCTGCGATCAAAGTCACGGTCCTGTTATATGTTACTTGGGGTACCACCGGTTATCATGGTGGCCAAGTACCCCCTGCCAATTGTTACATAGTAATTTGTCACTGCCTTCACTCTAGTCTTTCTACTGTGTCATGTGTCCAAGTCATACATGCTCATATTAGACAAACACTCTCTGATGTTGCCAAATGACCCACTTTTCCTAAATTATCTACCTCATCGTATCTGTTGGCTAGATAAACGTGCTGAAGGGCACTCCTAAATAGTCCATAAGCGCTGCCACTGCGAAATTACACCTAATTCCCATGATGCTCCGATTTTATGTCCCTACGCGAGGTTGCTTGTACTCTTTAGCGATGACCTAACTAGCTAAGTTACTCAATAGCGCTATATCTCAGTTATGTACCCGCGATAATCCAGATTGGGCGAATTTGTTCCAACATTCGGCCTTCCAGATGACTCCAGACCTGGTTGTTGGCATAGTTTGTATCGTCCTCCTTTCTCTGGCGAGGTTGTTCTGTCATTTGTGCTACCTTCCTTGGAGATAAGTTCAGTCTTCCACCTTTCATGGAGGCTCCTTCTCCTATTTAAACTCTCACCATTGCTATGCAAGGCTAGTTTTTTTGGATAGTTTCTGATAGTTGGCTAGTTGAGCAATGTTGTTAGTGTTTGTGAGTTTGCTAGATAGTTGGTGTGAGTGTGACAAGTGTGGGATTGTCAATAGTTTGTGGAAGGTTATGAAGTGCCCTTAATCTTGTGTGAAACTTATGAGTGAGAGAGACTTGTGTGTTGGGAGATCCACCTTCAAAGAGTGAATTCTTGAGGAACATGCTGGCTAGACCCTTCTGAGAAGGCTTGTGAAATCAAGACTTTGGTTGTAAGCTTACTCTTATTTCATTATTAATACAATCAATGAGGTTTTCCTATGTCTTGTATGTAATGTACTTGATAGCTCGTGACTTCTTGACTTTGTGAGTGAATAGATCATTGTTGTTTCCAGTTATGTGCTTTGTTGTATTTCCTTTGCATTGTTTTAGGTTGATTACTCATTAGGAGAAGGAAGCGGAAGCTGGAGCAGTGCAACGGAACTCCATCAACCACCGGTTGAGGTAGGCCTCCAACTATGACTATTTAACGAAAACTATTGTTGATCTGTCCTTGTTTGTGACTAGACCCACTCTAAGGCTAGAGGGGTTGCCTCTGTCCATAGATGTTACAGGGAAAAGTGTCTACACAGAACTGCTTATCCCACTAAGGTGTGGTAGCTACCTTAGAAACAAACAAAGTAAAGCTACTTTCGTTTTTCCTTTATGAAATATAGATGAGAGAAGAACAAAGGAGACCAACCTTTGTCTTGTGCTTATCTCCTAGTTTGATTCCTCTCTCTCCTGATAGTCCTTCGCTGCTTGCTTCCTGGTATGCCCAGCTTCATAGAGTACCTGTAGGATCAAAGTAGCATAACACTATACAAGAACATGGATCTATAATCATAAGCAATCTAGGATCAGATGTAAATTGACCATACAAATGCATAAAACATAAATGACACAAGAGTATGGAGGAAAACTTGAATAGATTTTATTGATAATCAAGAAAGAGCCAAGGGAGTTACAACCAGTTGTTCTGACCCAGCATCATCCTCTCAGCAAGTAAGCCCTTCTTCACCTCATACAAAGCTTAGATCACCCAACACTATGATGTTGTCTCAGGAAACCAACAGCAATTCCTTACAAGATGCAAAATTCCAGCCTCTAACCCCCGGATCTCTAGGATGAGAGATCTATATATAGATATTTGCAAAGGTGTGAGTCAGCTCTGGGTTTTTTATTAGTGTCTTCTCTCTTATAGTTCTTGTTTCCACTTGGAGATCTCATTGATCTCTTACTCATCCTTGGGCGATTCTGAGAGGCAAGTGTCACAGGAGAAGTTTCTGGAAGATTCCATGATCATCCACCTCGCAAATTGTCTCTGCCACTTGTCTTTTCTCGTCCATAGCACCCCATAGAAGGGCTTTTTGAAATGAAACACACTTCCCGTGTGTACAAGGTGAGATGCATCACACCCTGGCCATGGAGCAAGTGAAATGATCCAGTTTTGATCAGTTCTGAGTAGTTTTTCATGGAGAACTTCTGGGAGATGATGTAGTCAGTTGACCTTATTCCTTTAGGGGTTGGAACAACACTTTTAGGGACTTAGGAGCCCTTGGTTTATGGACATTTTATGCTTGGGATTGCAGTGCCCAAAAATGTCTATAACAGTTGCCCCCTAAAGCATGAGGTCGTTAATCTTTTTTGATGTCAGGTGAAATGCTTTATCATGAGGGTCTGAAGTTCTTTCAAGCTGGGAGGAGACCCGTAATAAGATACAATACAATACATTATCTTAAATAATTTTTTCATGATCTAGCTGAGGCGGGCATCCCCATGCTCAGCTTTATAAATTCATTCTCATGTACATAGGACAGACAATCGTCTGAGTGTAGACTGATTATTCTGGTAGAGCCATCATCCCTTTGATTAAATGATTATCTGTGCAGCAACGATGTACATTTGATGTCTTTATTACCCTGAATATATATCGCAGCCCGGATGGATGAAACTAGATCCGGGGTCTTCAATCTCGTTCGATATTCACTCGAAGTACAAGTCTATCCATGTGAGAGATGTTCTGGAGTCGAACATGGAAAGACATTGCCTGATTACCAACCAATGATGTAAGTTGTTAACAGGCGCGAGAGGAATCACTGATAATGATAATGACCCTCAAGGTACTGCAGTACAATTCACGTGGTGTGAATAAAGGACTTGGCGTCGAACACCACACAAAATCTTTCGGTCGAAGGCCATTGATGTAAAGTTGTCGTCGAAAGTGAGAAACTTGCCATTGAGGCATGCAAGCTTCAAAGTACTGAACGGGGTGTTCCTAGATCGACTTCTTGGATAATGAGCTGATGTCAACAAGAAGTGATCTGTCATAGGAGGGCCTTAAGGAACCCCACATCAATGACACGGAACAGAGCAAATGATTTTAATGGAGGTGAAAACGATCTGGTGATATAAGGTTCAGGGTGGCGGTCATAAAAGAATGGAGCGTAAATGTATTGTAGCGGGTGAGACATAGGTGAATTCTCTGAATGACTTCTCTTGAACATATCAGCGACACTAACATGATGGATTGGTAGCATTAACCCCAAATGTGGATGGTGTGATGGGACCATGGTGATGTGACTGGTGAATGAAACAACCCAACCCGACTTGGATGTGGAGTCAAAGTGTCATGTTCAAGAGCGACTTGCTACCAACAAAGTTTCTTCAAGTTTTCTTCCCAATTTTTCCCCAGTCATTGCTGACCAATACCTCTTTATTTTTTTCAAGCTTATGGAGGATAACATATGCTTGTTCTATAATTTTCCCTTCGGGCAAACCCATCGCTATGTTTTAACGAGCCTAGCGATAGTGAAACTCGTTCTTGTCTGCTATGGACAAGTTTGTTGTTATTAGGTTTTAACGAGTTTAACAACAAAGATAACTCGGTCCTTTTCAATTTTAGAGAGTCTGAAAAGGGACGTAAAGGAAACTCCAAAATTCCTTTTTCGTCATCTAATCCCTTAAGTCCGAAAAAGTATAAAACAATACAGAAGGGATGAATTTTCGATACTTTTAACGAGCCGAACAAAACAAGCGCTCGATCTTTTTGTGCAATAATCCCTCAAGTCCAAAAAGATTAAAATCTAAAGGAGGGATAGCACTTTTGGTCCCTTTAACGAGCTAGAGAGGCCAATGGCTCAGAAATCTTTTCATATTTTACGAGTCAGTTGAAAAGAGCTTAAAGGAGACTCATCTTTGAGGAACGAGTGATAAAATTGGGTAGCAGCTGATTCCAGGTAAGGTTTGGAATTTTCCAATCACGACAGTGTTACAAGGATGGCTAGCGGGATCACTCTTCGCAGTTGTTCCTCAAAAGGGGTAAACAATCAAATGGAGGTGAATGACCGGCCAATACAGAGTGGAGGTGATGATGAGAACATGACCAAGGCTTTAAAGGCTGAAGTACTACATTCGCGATGGTTATTTACCGGGAAATAGTTCATTTTTTAATGAGCTTAAATGCGGGGAGAAACATTTGCTCATGACTTATGTTTATTTTTTAATGAGCTTGAACTATGTGCTAAAACTGCTCGATTAATCCAGTCGTATAATAAGAATGTCTCATATATGAAAACGGCAATTTTTAGAGTTTTGCCCACATCCTTTCTTTATGCAAGTTAGGAAACGACCAATCCTACGAGTTTAAAGGGTTAGAGGACCTACAAATTTAAAAAATAAATAGTCGCTCTTTGCTTGCACGCCAAAAGGTTTGCATGCCCCCAAGTATAAAACAGAGTTTCAAGGTCACCTTTCAAATCTCCAACAAAACATTTGTTTTATCAGGAAAGTTCTACCTCTTTCAGGTTACCAAAGATTGTTCTATTCACAGCGCAAACAAAACACTTCTTCGGCGATGCCTACCGAAATAGACAAAGGTGAGACAATCCACTCACATAACTTTGACGAGGGAATCTTATTCCAGTCTAACCCCCTTTTCCAATCACAGACGGGGGTACAGACTAGTCATATATCTCTCACGGAAACCTACCCTATACCCGAAGTTTTCCTGCTGAAGCAGACCAGGGTGCATGCCCCCTGGGTTTTAGTCATGTCCTCCGAATCAATCGCACTCATCAGGTGGACGAACTGGAGATTGATGAGACATTCCTTGTTGAAAAGACCATTCAGGGATGGCATATGACTATTTTCTCTGTGTGATCCGGAAAATGAAAGCTGGTCTACGAGCTTGACCACTCTTCCTTCGTGCGGAAAACACATTACTCTAAAGAGTGATGAGACAATGGCTCCCATGCAATAAATATAGTCTCGTCCAAGGAGTAGATTATAATCCAGGGGTCCTTGAACTACCATTACGTTCATGTGAACAGTTTTCCCTCTCAATGTTATGGGCACATTGGGAAGGATCCCTAACGGTCGACTGGTTCATTTGTCAAAGCCTATTAGATTTCTCATCTCAGGCAAAAGCGATGGCGAACCAAGCACTTTCCAAGCAGTCAAGGAAAGGATACTCACAGAAGCCCCTTCATCTATGATGGTACCAACCATAACCATTCTATATATTTGAGCAATAATTTGGAATGGTACACTAGCCGGTAAATGGGGTCTGCCTAGTTGATTCCAGTCGAAGGAAACAACTAGGTTGCTTGGAGGTAGGACCGAATAGATGGCCGGGTACAAATCTAACGAACTTCCTTCCTGTGATAAAGGAATGGGTAAATTGCCCCCATGTTCATCGAAGTCTGTGCTTACGAAAATAATTTGGACGGTGTCATCCTTATTCTCTTCTGTGACTGTATCATCTGAAGATGGAACCTCTGAAGGCAAGACCGGGTCAACTTCTGCCTCGACCTTTTGACTTTCGTCTGGTATGGGTTCAGATGGTTTGTCTTCAACGATAGACGCTTCGGCTGACCACCTGAGTAGTCAGCCGGATTTTCAACTAGTGACGGACTCGGCAAGAGTTTTTTATATCCAGGAGGAAGTCGTAATGGTGAAACTGGACGATCGTCCAAAACTCTTTTAGCCTCATCTAAGAAGGGACAACAGTGGACGACATGATCGCCTTCGCACAGTTTACAAGGAAATCTATATTTTCCTTTTTGTCCTGGGGCTTCACTTTCACTAGTCGACGGTGTGTTTTCAACATGATCATCAGAGGTTGACGACATCGGGTTGTGCAAACGAGGAGACCAGTCCCTTAATATCCGAGGGATGCAGGGACAATCTCGATGATAGTGGTCTCCTTTGCAAATGACACATGGCGACTTAGGCCTGGTCGGTGCAGTGTGTGTATTTTTGCTAGACGACGCTTGGTTGCCCCCTTTCACTTTTGGCTCCTTCTTCTTCTTCTCTTTCTTCTTATTTTCCTTCTTCTTCTCAGGTACTTGATTTTTGGCTTTACCAGCCCCATCAAGCGAAGAGGAAGGAGGAGAGGAAGAATTGGAGGAAGTAGAAGGTTGGTGGGTAACTCTGGATTCGTCTAGTTGCTGACTCGATTGTTCAAGAATTGCGGTGTTCTGAACGACAAAGGTTGAGAAGAGCCATACGGGCAAGCCAATTGTCAATCCTGGAAGCAACAATGTGGCCATATGGGGTGCACCAACATCTCCCCAAGAGGAGAAGTGACTAGGATTTTCTCCAAGGGGAATTCCTTGGTTGGTGGATTCCATTTTCTCAACCTAAGATCAACGTAGGAAAGGGTGATGATTATTCCGTTTAAAATAAATTTTAGACGCTTTGACACAACTTGTTTTTTCAATTTTAAAGAGTCGAGAAAAAACAAAAGATGACTCTAGTCGCCTTCGATTTTTAATGAGCCTGAAGTGACAAGTGCTCAGATGGACCTTTCCGTTAAGGAGTCTGAAAAGGAACGAAACAGACTGCTCTGGAAATCTTGGCAGAGGGATTACCAAACCAATCACAAAACTGCAGAAAACTTTTTACGGTACAGCAGTCAATCTTCCTGAATGCTGTGTTCAGTGCATTGCGATCGATAGGGCGGCAGACATGGCTTCCTATGGATAAAGGATTAAGCCTATTGTGGTCTCCCAAAATATACTCGACGGTACGTGGGAGCACAAGTCCGTACTGGCACTTATCGTCTCAAAGTGGAGGAATCACCCAACCATCAGTGAGAACAACAGTTACCAGGCTTTACGATGCCGGAATACGTCTCTAGCCTAGACTTCTAGATGTTGTGCATTAGGTTCCAAAGCGTTGTTAGATTCATTAAATTTATTTTATAGTTGATCTTTCTTAAGAAATTTTCCTTTTAGGTTCACCGTGAGATGTAGATGTACAATTCCTAAAATGCAATCTAAGATGATAAATAGTCTTTTATCTTCTTTGTGTAATGAAAATCCTAGCTACTAAGGAAAGAGAGACAGTATTCTTTCACAAAGAGAAAATAGCACACACTATATGCACTGTCCTAAATCAAACCAATCAAACAGTCTAAATGCAAATTCACATGCATGTATTTGTTTTCGGCTTTCTTAGTATGTGAATGATAAAAAGAAAGCTAATGCGTAAATCTGAATTACTTTTCAAGTGACAATTAATAACAAGTTTCTTTTCAAAATCAAAAATGAAGACAATCACAAAACTTTACGATTCGGAAATGAATACTTGCTTTCGACGCTAGAAAAACTACAAATTCAGACCAAATACAATAGTAATAGGGTAATAGACTATCAAGAGCAACCAAACTGTCTCCTATGACTGAAAACGACACTTGCGACACTTTCAAATCAAGAAACGACAGTACAATTACGTTACTTTTTTGCAAAGGAGAACTGAAAATGACTCAACAAATACATAAAAACATTTATAGTTCTTTTGCACAATGGAGGCGGAATATCAACAAGGAAAGGGGTTTCAAATAGAGATACACTGATTACAAACAGCAAAATTCATGAATAGAACTGAAAAGAATGAACACAGAAACCAAAACTGAGGAACAATGCCTAGTCTAATCAGCGCACCTGTAACACAGTGAACTTGAAATGCAACACACCTACTACACTCGGGAAGTGCGCTGAATTTCAGATTCACAGAACAGAGCCTGCACTGGGATAGAGACGAGACTTTGCTTGGGTTCCGGGTCACAGTTTGCAGTTCAGTTTAGGGGTTTTGGCCTAGCAAATTGTAATTAGTAAACCAACAATCAGGGGTAGATCTAAGGAGGTTACTGGAGCTACCACAGGGGCAATTAGAGAGTTTGTAAGTCAGTTGTTTAATTCATAAACAAATCTCGGAGATTGACTAAAGCGGCATTTATCTACTTTTCATTTGCATAGCAAATGCAGTTCAAAAGCTACCTGGCTCAACTTCAGGCTCCGTCTGTAAGTTTATAAAATAAACAACAAGGAAGATAAACAAACAACCTAGTCGGTCCCCAGCCGAGTCGCCATTTTGTTACGGGGAAAAGTGTTTACACAGAACTGCTTATCCCACTAAGGTGTGGTAGCTACCTTAGAAACAAACAAAGTAAAGCTACTTTCATTTTTCCTTTATGAAAAATAGATGAGAGAAGAACAAAGGAGACCAACCTCTGTCTTGCGCTTATCTCCTAGTTTGATTCCTCTCTCTCCTGATAGTCCTTCGCTACTTGCTTCCTAGTAGGCCCAACTTCACAGAGTACCTACAAGATCAAAGTAGCATAACACTATACAAGAACATGGATCTATAATCATAAACAATCTAGGATCAGATGTAAATTGACCATACAAATGCATAAAACATAAATGACACAAGAGTATGGAGGAAAACTTGAATAGCTTTTATTGATAATCAAGAAAGAGCCAAGGGAGTTACAACCAGTTGTTCTGACCCAGCATCATCCTCTCAGCAAGTAAGCCCTTCTTCACCTCATACAAATCTTAGATCACCCAACACTATGATGTTGTCTCAAGAAACCAATAGCAATTCCTTACAAGATGCAAAATTCCAGCCTCTAACCCCCGGATCTCTGGGATGAGAGATCTATATATAGATATTTGCAGAGGTGTGAGTCATCTCTGGGTTTTTTATTAGTGTCTTCTCTCTAATAGTTCTTGCTTCCACTTGGATATCTCATTGATCTCTTACTCATCCTTGGGCGATTCTGAGAGGCAAGTGTCATAGGAGAAGTTTCTGGAAGATTCCATGATCATCCACCTCGCAAACTGTCTCCGCCACTTGTCTTTTCTCGTCCATCGCACCCCATAGAAGGGCTTTTTGAAATGCAATGCACTTCTCGTGTGTACAAGGTGAGATGCATCGCACCCTGGCCATGGAGCAAGTGAAATGATCTAGTTTTGACTAGTTCTGAGTAGTTTTTCATGGAGAACTTTGGGAGATGATGTAGTCAGTTGACCTTGTTCCTTTAGGGGTTAGAACAACACTTTTAGGGACTTAGGAGCCCTTAGTTTATGGAAATTTTATGCTTGGGATTGCAGTGCCCAAAAATGTCTATAACAATAGAGGGAACACTTTCCTGCATCACAAATTGGCGACTCCGCTGGGGAGATTTGGCCTTTGTTCTTTTCTTGTTTACTCTTGTCTTGATTTTTGGTTTGGTCTCTTTTGAAGTTTTGGGATTAGTTATCGGTCTTCTGAGTTTCCTAGGTTGATCTGGGAATACCTCCATTTGGTTGAAGGATTGGCTGTTTTTGATTTGGGAGTTTTTTGTTCGCCTGTTATTGTTTTGAACATCATCGTGGCTTTAATTTTAATAGTTGCGTCATCATCGCGCTCACCCTTTTGTAATATCCTGTTCATCGCATAATTACGCCTCACAGTCACGACAGTTCTGAAAATCGAACCATCGTAGAAAAGTCGTGTACTTCCGCGCTAACATCGTTCTGTTGCTGCGGCGTGTTCTTTATCAACGCTTGTTGCTTGTGTCTTACCCGTGCTGATTGCTATAGAATTGATTTTCTCAATTCTGCCTCCTGAGTCCATCATTCCTGCTGGTCCCTTACTGTTCTCACTTGTTTGATAACTTGTTTTTCACTGTTTAAGTTTGAGGCACTCTTTTCTGAGCTTTGTTGAATGAATCTTGCTTTTTGCTTATGTGACCTAGTTCATTGTTTCAAGTCTTTTGGATCAGTTTGGCTTGGTTGCTTGTTTGCTCAAGGTTCGTTTGCAGCTTCTTGTCGGTTTGACTAAGCCTTCCCCTCTGCTTGTTTTTGGTTGATTGCTTAGTGACTAGTGTTGAACCAATTTTTGGTATTGATTCGATTTCTCTTCACTATCGAACATAGATTACAATTGTTTGGATCAACCATTTTTTTCCACACTTGTTTGTTGCTTATTTGTTTCTTCTAGATTTAGAGACATCAAAATCAAAAGAGTTGCATTCATCTAGTATATGAAAGTGAAAGTGAATTTGCATTTCAAGTTTACATATTGGAAAGCGAATGTTTAAATCTCTCATTAGTAGTATCCGTGAACTTTAGGAATTGATGTCTGCTTGCATTGAGTGACTGCCTTTGTTGTCTTGGTTTTCTTGGTTTGTGAATGATCTCTCTACCCTCCCGTAGGTAGGTTTTCATTGAAGTAAAAAGATGCTTTACTCATTCTAGCTGCATCTTAGGATTTGTTGTATACATATGGTAAGGCCTAAAAACTGAAACATAATTCAAGATCAACCTTAAAACGAACTGAATGAATCTAAAAACGCATTGGAACATAACGCTCATTATTTAGAGGTCTAGGCTAGAGATGTGCTCCGGTGTCGTTAAACCTAGTCACTATTGTTTTCACTCAAGGTTGGGTGATTCCTCCTTTTGTGACTCAATAGTGGTCTAGCACGGAATTGTGCTCCCATGTACCATCAAGTATATGTTGGGATACCCCACTAGGTTATCATCCTTCATCCTTAGGAAGCCATGTTTGCCACCTTGCAAACTGTAATGCACTGAACACAGCATTTCGGGAAGATTGACTGTCATACAGAAAGTCCTTGGTTTTCATATGATTACCAAGGTGTATATGCAGTTTTGCGGATTGTTTGGTAAACCTTTTGCCTAGTTTCTCCAGAGTAGTCACTTTCGTTCCTTTTCAGATTCCTTAAAAGAAAGGGTCCATATGAGCACTTGTCCTTTCAGGCTCATTAAACCTTGAAAGAGATATAATCACCTTTTCGTCCTTTTCTCGAATCTTGAAACATGAAAAGGTCAAGTTTTGTTCCTATGTCATAAAATTTATTTGCCCACGAAATATTCCTGGTAATAGTTATAGTTCTTCATTACAGTTCAAGTGTTTTCAGGCTCGTTCTTGGTGGCAACATTCCCCGAGTCTACCGACTAAGGTCTTTCCCCATATGAGAATCCTAGTCCATTTCCTTCTTTTGGAAATGTCGATGCTCCGTATATGGCAACATTGTCTTTGCCTGGGTTAACCATCAGTTTTCCCGTATGGTTATTTTCAACCTCGTTGGTCCTGAGTATCATAACTCCTGTTCCACCGTCTACTTCGTCCAAACCATGACACGATGATTCTGAGGTTGAGGCTACGCCTTCTTCCCCTGTTTCTTCCTCCTCTCCTCCTTCACCTAGTGAAAGTTTCACATCTAGTAACCAAGAGACTAAGAAGAAGAAGAAGACGACGAAGAAGAAGAAGACGACGACGAAGAAGAAGAAGTCTGATAAATGGAAGGTCACCTGTGCAGTTACTGCTCTGAGTACATCTCAGGTCGAACCACCTTCTGCTCCTCCACGGAAGGTTAAGTTTCCTTGTAAATTGTGCAAGGGTCACCATCTTCTTCGTGATTGTCCTGGTATTCCTAGGATCTTAGAAGTATGGTCTCACTATCCGGCTCATCCCTCATCGTCCTTTGAAGCTCATGGCAATGCTACCCTATCAACTGGCAACAGTAAGAAGAAAGGGAATATTTGATTCCCCTGTAGGCTATGTGAAGGCAACCATCCCCTTCACCTTTGTCTGCTCATGGAAAAAGCTTCCGCCCTTTTGGAAAGTTTCACAGCTTCTTCACCCCAACTTCCTGTTGGTTATCAGAGGCTCTCTTCAAAGCCTCTCCCCATTGACCAAGAGATTGAATTAGATTCTTCTCTTGTCCATCCTCCTCTTTCCGAGCCTCGCTGTGCTACGCCTGTTCCTGGCCAACCACTGGTCGAGGAGAGTGTCGACTTGGTTTCACCACCTGTTGATCACTCTGTTTCGGAAGAGCATCATGCTCATGTTCTCCTCGTCTCGTCAGATTCTCCTGAGTCCGAGTATGACACTCCTCTCCCAGCTGATTCAAAGAGTCCTTCTTCGATTCCTATAGAGCAGGGGGGCAATCATACGATTCCCCCACCAAGTAGTTCGGTCGTTTCCTTTGACTAGAGTCATTTGACTACATTTTGCCTTCCATCCTATGTGCCTTTCCATCTTAGAGTACATGCCTATGATAAGGCAGTACCTGGCACTGTTTTGGATGAGGGTGCGTCTGTGATTCTTATGCCTTCCACCACTTGGCAAGCCTTGGGCTCCCCACAGCTTGTGCCAGTCATGTAGAATCTGTTGGCATTTGATGGAGGAACCAGTCAACCTTTAGGGATCCTCCCGAAGCTTCCGGTTACTTTGGGGGGTAAAACCGTCTATATAGATGTAATGGTTGTCCAAGGTGCTTTAGATTTTAGTCTTCTCCTTGGCCATGACTATGTTTATGCCATGGGGGCCCTTGTCTATTCACTTTTTAGTGTGGTTTGTTTTCCACACGATGGAAAAATGGTGACCGTAGATCAATTATCATTCTTTAGTCCCCTGGTGCCTCCTGTGTAGCCGTCGTCCCCTATTGGTTCTTGCTTGCACGCAGTGCCTTCCTTGCCACAGGTCAATTATGTGGCTACCCGTTCCGTCTCCACCTCTGCTGATGATCATGCAGATGGTCTCGTACATCATGTAATGGGGGCATTGGAACCCGATCTGTCATTGGTGCATCATGACATGTATTCCTCCCAGAGTGTGTTTCTTCCATCCCGCGAAGACCTCTTGGGAGCCATGTTCTCGTGTGGCCCATGAAACAAGGAGTGCCGAGGATAGTTCTTTTCTTGTGTCGACCTCGTTAAAAAATGAAACAAGGTGCCCGAGGATAGTTTCTTGATCTTATGTCAACCTCATTAAAAAATGAAACAAGGGTTATGAGGATAGTTCTTTTACTGTGTCAACCTCATTAAAAAATGAAACAACTCCCTTTCCAAATCGAGTCTTTGATTAAGATCTCATAAAATCCAAAGTCGAGCCTTTCCAAGATCTCTAAAGTGAACCTTCATTTCATCCACCTCATTGAATGCAATGAAGCTTGGGGGGCATGTACCTCGATTTGTGTTATTATGCTGGGGGCATGCGAACTTATAACAAGCATAGTTTTCCGTTTCAAGCTTGTGTAAACATGAAACCAAATCCAAGCAGAGTTCTCCATGGTTCAAGCTTGTGTAAAAATGAGCCCATACCTGATTTACACCTTGTGATTGCCGTTGTTATCTACTAAATTCTGCTAGATGAGCCTTGGTTTTTCCGTTCCATCGCCACCATCTCTTTGGCCGATCATATTCTTTCACTTGGTTGTTTTTCCTTTCCTGAGGAACCGCAGCGATGAGTGGTTTTATTAGCCAGCCTCTTGACCATTACATGTTTTGAGTAGTTCCACCATTGCCGGAACCAGTTGCTTCCCTTTATACCACTCGTTCCTCTAGGATGAGTCTACTTTAAGCTCTTTTCTGACTCGTAAAATTTGAAAAGATTGCCGAGTATTTTTCCCTTTTTGACTCGTTAAAGAGAATAAAAATGGAGGTCTACTTTCAGCTCTTTTCCAACTGTTTAAAGACGAAAATATTGATGAGAGTTCCCTTTTAACTCGTTAAATGGAATAAGAGGCAGTCTGCTTTAAGCTATTTTCTGATCATATAAACGTGAAAATATTATCGAGCTTTTGTCGTTTCAGGTTCGATATTGGTTACGAAACGACATGTCTTCGATTGCTTTTCTACTTTTTTGGGTCAAGGTCACTAATCATGAAAAGTACTCCTTGATCGTAATGGTCAAGCGGTTCTTTCGAGTATCGGTTTATAATTTTTCGGGCTTGAGAGACACAAATTTACGAAAAAGGACCCCCCTGGAGTTTTCTTTTTTGTGTCTTTTTCAAACTCTCTAAATGTGAAAAAGACTCTGAGTTTCACCTATGTCGGACTCGTTAAACCCTGACGACATTGGACTCATCACCATGACGAGGCTCGAGCTTCTCTTTCCTAGGGCTCGTTAAACTATTACTAGGTTGGATTCAATAGTAGGTTTATCATTGATTGTCTATGGCAGCTAGTCACTCTTGAACATCGACACTTTTGCTTCTTGTCAGGTTGGGACATCCATACATCGTCATTTGGCCTTCCGTGGGTTTGGGTTGCCATTTAGCCTCATTCCATCCAATTCACATTGTCTCCATCGTGCCTCTGATCCTTTGGTACCTGAATGTTGCCGCCCTCCGGAGTCGTGTTGTCGACATGTTCAAGAGTATAATCCTTCTGCAGTTTACACCCTCGCCTTCTCCTCTGATACTCTGTTTCGCCATCTACCACTTGTTCCTTATCTCATGTCGTTGATGGGGGAAACATTATGGCCCTCCTACGACGGATCATCTCCCGTCGACATCAGCTCATTATCCAGGAGATTGATCTAGAGATCCCCTTTGGTACCTTAGAGCTTGCATGCCTCAATGGCAATTCCTTCGCACCTGACGGTCGACTTTCATCATTGGTCGTAGATTGGGTGATTCCACGAGTGTTTGAGTTCAGCTCCTTCTTCACACTTCGTGGATTGTGCTAACTAGTACCTTGAGAACCATTGGCATTATTGGTGGTTTCTCTCACGCTTGTTAACGGTTTTCATCATTGACCGGTAATCAAGCGACTTTCTATCATGCTCGACCTCAGCACATCTATTCGCATGTTAGAATTTGTACTATGATCGGATGGTTTCAAGACCCCGAACTCAGATTACACATGTTCGGGCTGCGTGGATTGGTTCATGATTACATGACTCGTTGATGGATGGCTGCGACCATACCTGAGTCTTCATGGATGGCTGCAACCATACATTTATCATTATCATGGTCTCATTAGCTAGATGGTTGTGTCCATACCACAGGCCTATTTCGTATGTCTTTTGGATGGCTACGCCCATTCCTAGACTACCTGTACTTCATTATCAGAGATATCAGTTGTACTCGCATGCAGGTTCTTCCAGATGGTGTTCGAGCTCAGTTAGTTTCGTAAAGCATTTCACCCCTCCCACTCTCTCGGGCTTCATACTTTAGGGGGCATCTGTTACACAGTAATTTATCACTGTCTTCACTCTAGTCTTCCTATTGCATCATGTGTCCAAGTCATACATGCTCATATTAGAAAAATGCTCTCTAATGTTACAACATTACCCACTTTTCCCAAGTTATCTAACACATCGCGTCTGTTGGCTAAATAAACGCGCTGAAGGGCACTCCTAAACAGTCCAGAAGCACTGCCATCACGGAAGTACACCTGATTCCCACGATGGTCTGATTTTATGTCCCAGCGCGAGGTTGCTTGTACTCTTTAGCGATGACCTGACTAGCTACGTTACTCAATAGTGATATTAGTGCTATATCTCAGTTATGTACTCACGATGATCCAAATTGGGCGAATTTGTTCCAACAGTCGGCCTTCCAGATGACTCCAGACCTGGTTGTTGGCATAGTTTGTATCGCCCTCCTTTCTCTGGCGAGGTTGTTCCGTCATTTGTGTTACCTTCCTTGGAGATAAGCTCAATCTTCCACCTTTCATGGAGGCTCCTTCTCCTATTTAAACTCTCACCATTGCTATGCACGACTAGTTTTTTTTGGATAGTTTCTAATAGTTGGCTAGTTGAGCAGTGTTGTTAGTGTTTGTGAGTTTGCTAGATAGCTGGTGTGAGTGTGACAAGCATGGTATTTTTAATAGTTTTTGGAAGGTTGTGAAGTGCCCTTAATCTTGTGTGAAACTTATGAGTGAGAGAGACTTGTGTTTTGGGAGATCCACCTTCAAACAGTGAATGCTTGAGTAACATGCTGGCTGGACCCTTTTGAGAAGGCTTGTGACATCAAGACTTTGATTGTAAGCTTACTCTTATTTCATTATTAAGACAATCAATGATGTTTTCCTATGTCTTGTATGTAATGTACTTGATAGCTCATGACTTCTTGACTTTGTGAGTGAATAGATCATTGTTGTTTCCGGTTACGTGCTTTGTTGTATTTCCTTTGCATTGTTTCAGGTTGATTACTCATTAGGAGAAGGAAGTGGAAGCTAGAGCAGCGCAACGGAACTCCATCAACCACCGGTTGAGGTAGGCCTCCAACTATGACTATTTAAGGAAAACTATTCTTGATATGTCCTTGTTTGTGACTAGACCCACTCTAGGGCTAAAGGGGTTGCCTCCGTTCGCAGAGGGAACACTTTCCTGCATCACACCAATTTTCAAGGACCACCCTATCAAGGTCAGTCGTCTTACACGTGGCCCTCCAATGGGTAGCAGTATTACGGACAACCTTATCCAGGGCAACCTGGAGGCCCACAAGGAAAACCCTTCCAGGGACAACCTTCGGCCTCTGGTGGTTCATCTTTTACTTATTTCGGGCAACCTTCTGGTAATTCGAGACAAATTTACATGCAACAAGGCCAACCTAGTTTCCAGCAAGGCTACCCTTCTGGGCAAGTCATCAGCCTAACGTTTAGCAAGGCCAACCCACCGTCTAGTCTAGTCAACCATCTGGACAAATTGGTTAGCCTCAAATCCAATCAGGCCAACCAATTTTCCAGTCTGCTCAGCCATCCGGTCAATCAGGACAACCCTCAGTTGTGCAAGGACAACCCAATTCCCAGAAAGCTCAACCTTTTGGGAAAATGGGTCAATCTCAATCTCAACTAGGTCAACCTTCCAGCCAGACAGCTCAGCCTCAGTTCTCTCAAGGCCATCCATCTGGGCCTGCTCAACCAGGCACTCAAATGACTATTGCTTCTCAAGCTCCACCATGTTTTCAGCCCCAGTCTGGGCTCTAGACCCAATTCGGTCTTCAAATGTAGTTTGGATCCCAATCTCAACCTGCTTATCAAACGCACCCTGGCTTCCAGGCTTAGTTTGGAGCCCAGCCGCCTTATGGTTTCTGGCAATCCCAAGGGCAAACCCAATTTGCCCTATACCAAAATTATCAACAACTACAGGTGAGTCCTTACCAGAATTACCAGCAACCGTATGTTGCTCCTGCAGGCCAAGTTGGTAATCAATGGAATGTTGAGGGCCAGATCTAGGGTCAACCATCTAGTTATAGCTACAACCCCTATGGACAAAATCCTTACGGACAGAACCCTTCTGGGCCAAATCTGTCCAGACAGAATCAATGGGGGCAACAAGCAGCTGGCTGGAACTCTGGTGCTACCTCCTACCCACGGCCTCAAATGTCCTTTAACCCTCAATTACCCTTTTTAGCAACATTGGAGTTACCGGATGTGTCCAAAATGACAAATGATCCTATTCTTCATAATCTATATTGGCCACCGGTTCCAACTAAGATTCCTGGTGGTTGTCCCAAGTTTAACAGTAAAGCTGGAGAAGATCCCCAAGCCCACGTTATGACTTATCATCTATGGTGTTCACCAAATTCGTGGCTTGATGATTCAATCCAGCTCCGCCTTTTTCAACGGACCCTCACTGGCTCTACTGCTAAATGGTATATTAGTTAGCTCGCGGATCTTTTTAGGGCTTTAACTCATTGGCTATGGCATTTTTAACTCATTTTCAGTTGCCGATTTGATATGAAATGGGCACACATCTCCTGACATCCTTAAAACAAACAATGCCTATGCATATCTTCGATCATATCCATGAATGGAGATGGTATCGCTGCTTGATTAAGTTTTGGATTCCCGATCAGCTTCTGACAGATTGGTTCACGACCTCTTTTGTCGGCCCGATAGCACGGGACATTGCTATGGGGGCATGTGTAACTGAAGAGCAGGCTATTGTGCGTGCTCAGTACCTTAACTTGGTTTACTCCCAGTCCGGTACACTATATGATTATTTTCCGGATGCCCCAAGGCCCGAAACTTCCAAAGCCCCACCAACACCATCTGTTGATGGCGTCATTGGTTTTGTCAATCCGCCCTCTAAGAAATCTTATGCGAACCCTGGGAAGCAAAAGTTGAACACTCCAAATGAAAATGCTTCTCAAGCTGTATCCAATTCTGGTAATACTTCCGAGGTTAACGTCGTCCAGTCCACCACGGCGGATAAAGCCTCGAAAGGAAAGAAGAAGGGAAAAGGAAAGAATAAAGTTGATCAACCCAAGCAGGATTTCCTTAAACCTCCACCTGAGGAAGGTGCCAAACGCAAGCCTAAGTATCCTTGCCTTATCTGTTACGAGGATCACTATACCAAAGACTGCCCGAGGCAGTCTGAGGTTAGTTGTTTGTTGAAAGGTGTCCCGAGGACTCCTTCCATGCTCAAGAGCCCTTTCCCTCCCAACAAACGCAAATGGTGGCTGATCCATCCCAATCCTCTTCTCCCTATGGTTCTCAAGTTTTTATGGCTGGGAAGATTCCTGTCCACATTAGTACTTTATCCATCGCCTACAGAGAAAGAGCCTGAGGTCCCTCTAACATATTGAGAGACCTAACACTGAGGATCCTAAAACTCCGGATCTTCCTACAACCCTAATGCTCGTGCTGCTC
Source organism: Pinus tabuliformis (assembly GCA_031772625.1). Classification (NCBI taxonomy): domain Eukaryota; kingdom Viridiplantae; phylum Streptophyta; class Pinopsida; order Pinales; family Pinaceae; genus Pinus; species Pinus tabuliformis. The sequence continues at coordinate 1,152,518,133 of CM062819.1, forward strand.
AACACTATAGCATTGTTGAGGACTTGCTTCGTCAGCTATGTCCACTTTAGAAGTTCTCCAGGACTCGGATCTGATCAACCTAGACAGTCATATACCAAGACTGCCTCACCAAATTCCCTTCCTTATCCAGGTCATCATCAATTCTAAAACGATTCATCGTACCGTCATTGATGAAGGCGCTTCTACTTGCATCATGTCTGTTGCTTGTTGGAAGGCTATTGGTTCTCCAACTCTGAGCCAGTATCCTACAACCTTGGAAGCCTTTGATGGGAGAGAGCCTCGCCCTTATGGTATACTCCAACGCTTGCCTATTACTTTGGAAGGGAAGACAGTTGAAGTGGAGGTTAAAGTCGTTGATGCTAATCTAACTTACAACCTCCTTTTGGGACGAAACTGGACATATGCCATGCGAGCCGTGGCTTCATCTCTATTTCATGTCATTCGTTTCCCTCATCAGGGGAAGATCGTCACAGTAGACCAGTTGTCTTTCTTCGCCTCCTCCTCTTTCGATGGCAACGAGCCTTTAGTGGAGCATACCTCCATTCCATGTGAGAGTGTGGGAGCTGGACTCTTTAAATATCCTACCCCTATGGGTGTTTTTTTGCTCCCGTCTCCCAACGTCGCTCCTATTAATATGATTTATGTTTGCTCTGATTCGTGGGTTCTTCCCCCCCCCCGACCAGATAGAATCATGGGGCGATGAGATTCCATTGAGTCCTGCCGAGCTCAACTACATCGAAATTGTTTCTGCATCGGCTCCACCCTCTAAATCTGCTCCTTCGAGCAGAGCTCTCGACTCATACACTCATTCCCCTTAGATTGGAGATGATGCTTCTTCAGACCCTTTAAAGGAAATTTTTCCTTCTGATGAAGCCATTATCGAGACCATGTCTCTCGGGGAACCCCCTTGGTCCGATCATCACCATCGTTCCTCATTTCTCCCTACCCATTGGGAAATGCTTCCTTGTCTTGAGCGATTTGCTTCTAGTTTCCCATTTCACCTTGTTGTTACCGTCGGCCCTTTTTGGGGCATTGATTATATGACTTGTAACCCTCGCTCGGCCAGGGGGCATGGGTATATCATCATTGCCATTGATTACTTCAAAAAATGGGCCGAGGTTATGCCTACACTATCTGGGGACGGTCGCACAATGGCGCAACGAGATAAGCCCCGAAATGGGCTTTACTTGAAAAAATATTATGCGTGAACTTCATTCACTTTGATTTGTACATACGTGTGTTTTTAGCAGGTGTTTTTTGTGTGTGTTTTCATGTTTGGCTTGGTGTGTAGGCATAATTTCCATTTATTGTGCCTTTTTCTTCTTGTCCAGATGTCTAGTGCAACTTACGTTGGTTTCACTGATGGTGCCTACCGCAGTACCCGCAACCTGTCTTCTGCGGCATGGGTGATCTACGATCCTCACGGTGAGTTATTAGACCTTCAAGGTGTTTGTCTAGGTTGTACCACAAACAATGTCGCTGAATATAGTGTTGTTATTGAGCTACTGACCGAGGCTATCAACCTCGGTATTCGTACATTGGATGTGAATCTAGATTCTCAACTTGTAGTCCACCAGCTTAATAGGCGTTATTCCGTCAGAGACCATCAGATTTTAAGGTTGTATTTACGTGTTAAATTGTTAGAAAGGAATTTTTATTTTAACACATATCATCACATTCCATGAAGATTAAACACGTTAACTGATGCATTGGAAAACCATGTATTAGACAGACATTTGCGTAACATGTAATCAAAATAGCATATAAGAAGCATGCAAAACACAATAAACCATAGGAATATGTATATATATATATATATATATATATATATCGTGTGGCGCACCGAGGCACTCAAAAAATAAGTGTATACGTCTAAATAGAGTTTGTTTTCTCCATACATCTGAGACACATGTCTCTCAAAAAATCAGCAGGAAATAAAACCTAGGCGTCTACTGCGGTGGGTTATGCTCCCTATAGCACACTGCCACTCGTGCCACCCACCTCAACAGGTGGTACACCCTGGGTACCACTCCTACTGTGTGAATCTGGAACGCTATGGGGACCTCCTCAACCCCCATGTAATCAGAGATCCCCGTCGTCAGGCCCTCAAGATTTCAGGCCACTGTCTCCACCGGATCATCAGCTGGGGGAGCCAAGGCCAGCACTGCAATGCCCTATGCATCCCTCCGTGCCTCTGGTGCCAGCCCTACTGATGAGCCCCAAAAATGGATAATTATATGGGCTCATTCAACCTCCTAATTTGACTTAATCCACCATTCTCATTAGTTTATTGCATTTTTTTTATTATATTTATGGTAATAGATTGAATTGGGTTAGTCATTATGCCAACAAGTCTAATGGGTGCTTTGTGCAGATTTTTAGTCAATTTTGAGACAAAATCAAAGGTTTTAATGAGCACTTGGCAGCCAAATTCATGGAAGAACAAGGGAGAGGATTTGTAGGAAGGTGTCCCCTTCATTTATGGGCCCTTACCTCGAATTCTCCACAATCAGCTCGGAGTTCAAGGGCCACCAAATCAATTATCACAAGGGCAACCGAGCAAGTGCTAGTAAAAGTGTTGTTAACTACAAGTTTTTGCAGCCGATTTCCTAAAGTTTAGGAGGGTTGTTGGGGTCCTAAATTTGTATAAATAAAAGGGCTTAGGGCCTCATTTTAGTTAGTCACTTTGTAGGCAGAAGTTAGCTAGTTTGTAGTTTGATTTTAGTCATTTTTAGGCACTAGTTTAGCTCTGCATTTCAGCACATTTGTAAGCTTTTCCTTGTGGATAGTTTTTGATGTAACTCTTCTTTTCTTGCTCAATAAATATGAATCCAGCTTTGCACCAGCTCTAAATCTCTCTTAGGAGGCTGTAGCTCTTGGGGTTGGGCCCATCTCAAGTGCCCAATACCTCCTTTGTTTACTCTTATGTGTTTTTGCTGCATTCTTAGAATAAAATCTGTTATTTAGATTTAAATCTTGCTTTGTTATTTAGATTTCTTTTGATGATTAGAAATAATTTTGATGTTCAGATTGAGTTGATAGGTTATTAACAGGGACAAGCTTCAGAAAAAGGCCATCAAGCACCTCTGATTTCACCTCTCCCTCAGTGGGATCAGGAGCTGGGATCAAGGTGACTTTGCTGCCAACAAAAACACTTTCTTTGCTTCGCCATGCAATCATTAGTGTTCGATTCTTATTTGCAGAAGTTGGTTACATGTTCAGATTCTTGATTGCTTCGTTGCATAAGTTATTTCACATGGTTTCATTGCAAATAAACTTTTGTTCATTCTCTTTACTGTTATCTAGGTCATAATAGGCTAACGTAACTAGGTCTTTGATTTTCCAAATCCTTGTTAATTTCATTTAAAAAAAAACTTGCAGAGCACCTGTTATCCTTCTTTATCTGCCCATTCTCCATCAATCCAACCTGCTTCATCCTCTACTTAGAATCTGTGCCTTATGTTTTCCATTTGCTCACTCTGCCCTAACTTCCCATATTTTTGTGCAACATTGCTCTACCTCTCCTTGAACAAATCTAACCATCCTCGCCACTTCTCAGCTCCATTCCCCAAGTCCTGGACCTCCTCACCCCCTTATCTCACCTCCATACCCACTCCTTCATCTTCCTTCCTCCATCCATACTCCAAAATCCCTTTTCTGAACATCATGTAGAAAAATTACAAACGTCTTGTAGAAATTCCAGAACATCCTGTACAACCCCTGTAGACTTTCTGTAGAAGCTCAAAAATGAGGTTTCTTGATAGCCAAACTCTGTGAAACTCTCTGGAAGGGTGTTAGGGACCCCTTAGGCCCTCTCTGAACCTTCCCAACCTCATGTAATCATTTCCTCTCACCAATCCACCTCTACATAGTCAAAAACCAGTTAAAAGCACATGCATGATAATTCTGACAACTTATTCAAAAATACAAAAAGATGTTTTTTTCTAGATGTTACTGTAGAAGTAGCTTAGACACATGCATATTACCTTCCTAGAAGTCAATGGCATCTCTTTCAGTAGCTTGCATCCTCTTTCTTGCATCAGTAAGGCTAGCTGGTAAAATTAGGGTTTGCTAGGATTTACGTTTCCTTTCAGCTTTCTAGTTTCTTTATGCAAGTAGATTAGCCTTCTTTGAGTTAGCTTTCATCCATCATTTAAAAATCTTCTTCTAAGAGCACATAGAAGTTGCCTTAAGCTCCTAGCGGACTTGTGCCAGCTGATCAAGTGACGACCGCAGCAAGAGCTAGTACTTGTGCATACAGCACCGTCACTTCCAAGTTTGTTACGAACTACCAGGTTGATAAAATTAAAGAAGGGAGTCCCAGGAGTTGCATCATTATTGCTACAATACTAGGGCCCGCCACTCTTTTTGGCGCCGTTGCCGGGGAAGCGTCATAGTATTGGTCATTGCTGCTTTTCTTCTATTTTCTACTAAGTATTTTATTTCATTTCAATTCCGCAATTTCAATTCTGTAAGCGTAGATTAGCATTTCAATTCTGCAAGCGTAGATTAGCATTTCAATTCCGCAATTTCAATTCTGCAAGTGTAGATTAGCATTTCATCCCTATAATTTCATTTGAGCAAAATAGATTAGTCCTTTCCTGCTTTCATTTCAATTCCACATTTTCATTTCAGAAAGATAGTTAGTTGCAGTTCAATCTATTTTATTTTTTGCAGGTACAAGAAGAAAAATAGAAAAATCAACCAAAAAGATTTCCTTTCCTGCCTTGTAGGAGTAGAGATAAGTTAGAAAAATGATTGCACAACGCCCCCACTGCTTCACACAGCCAACCTTCTCTCTTCTTCGATGGTTGTGATTAAAGAACCCTTAGGTGGACAGCCAGACATATTTGAAGAACCTCAAGGGAAGAAGAAGAAGAAAACATTCCTCTAGAGCAAATGGCTACAAATATAAATGTTGGAAGCAGTACCTTATCCAAAAACGAATTTGCAAATCAGATGGAAGATTTCAAGAGCGAGATGAGGCAGTTTCTTGCCATGCAACTCGATACCTTGTAGATCCAAAGGAAGCAAGAGGAAGCCAAGAGGGATTTGGACATCTTTTGTCCCAGATGCACTAGAAAGCATCCTAGGAACGAATGTCCAATGCACTCCCTAGAAGTGTGTTTCATCTGTGAAGAATACCATCCTACGAATCAGTGCCCTTCCTTGCCTGGACTTAAAGCTGCATATCAGAGGGCCAAAGGAGTCACTGAACCACTCTATTTCATGAACCAAAGGAGGTCACATGGACCCATACCTTACCAGCAGGGAATGCAAGGGACATCCCAGACCTATTATGACCCCTATCAAGCCACTTTCATGCCTTTTTGGGGTCCCCCTACTCATCCTTCCTGGTTCACACCTCCTCCTTGTTCCTTCACAGATCCATATTATGCCCAACCAGTTGCTCATTCATTTCACTCTTATGCTCAGCCACAGCCTCAGTGGAATTCACCTACAACTCTCATCCCGCTCCTTTGCCTCCACCACCTACTCAACCACAACCATCGCCTCCTACTCCACCACCTGCCCAACCACAAACCCATCCACATACATCTCAAAAATACACCCCCACTCAACTACCCGTACCACCATCTCCAAACCCGCACATTGGAATAGCTCAACCCAATTACAAAGCTGAGGCACAACATCTCCAAATGACTCCTCTTGAGCTCGATGATCTTCACCATAGCTCAGGAAGAGTATTGCAAAACAGAGATTATATTGACAACATTGAAGGACCAAAGGCAAAAGAAGATTCAAAAGAAAAGATCAAAGAACCATGGGCTAAACTTGATGAAGAGAAGGCATCAAAATCAGAGATCGAGAGGGTTCCCACATGGTTAACATCAAATCTTCCATGTATTCAAGAGAAAGATCAGCAAAAGGAGGAAGATGAGAAAGTCATGGTAGAAGGTGACATGAAACATGATCCATATCAGCAAAAGGACCAAGGATATCAGAGCTATATTGAGATATGGTTTCAGACGGTCACTAAGTTGCAGCGGTACTCTCTTCCTCAGCTATGTTTGATCCCTTCAAATTCAGATCATTTGGTCTCTGAAATCCAGATAGCTGTCAAAGCATGCATTTCAAGCCTCCACATCATTTTGTCTCTAATCTCGATGTGCACATGGCTTCATTGGAAGTATTCTTACACTTGAAAATAATTTTGTTTTTCAAGTAGGGTAGGGTAGAAAAAAGAGAAAAAAGGAAAAAGGAAAAAATGGAAATAAGAGGAAAAATCTAAGGTGAAAACCTCCTCGGAGGCGCCTTAGATTGGCTCATTGATTGAAAACCTCCATGAGGCGGTCAATGGGTTGAAAAAAAAGAAAAGAAAAAGAGAATAAGATCCCTAGGTGAAAACCTCCCTTTGAGGCGCCCAAGGCAGGCAATTAGGGTGAAAACCTCCATGAGGTTCCCTAGTTGTTTTCAAAAAAAAAAGAAAAAAGAAAAAAGAAAGCAGGACAAATCTCTATGAAAAATTGCAAGTTGCAGTGAATACTTTGTAGGAAAAGAGGAGTGCGCAAAATGAGGACAGGAGTCCGTACCAGGCTCCAGGACATCCCTTCAGACACTCCCTCCATGGCCACTCACCTCTCCTAAGATTTGGTCACATTCAGGTCAGGATTTGGCTTTCTACAGGAAGTTCCAGGCTTTTCTACAGGAAGTTCCAGGCGTTTCTACAAGAAGTTCTGAAACATCCTGTAGAACCTTCGGACGAACCAAATTCAATTTCAAAAGGGAATCTGATGGTTGGAATCTGTTGGTTAGGCTTGCAAGCACCCCTGTTTCCATCCCTCACCTTTCTCCATCATTTTTTCTACCTCATTGTGCTTCTACAGGAAGTTCCTGTAGAAATTAAAGGAAGCTAGAAATGGATTTCAAAAAGGTAGTTTGGCAAACATGATAGCTTCCTCAAGGGTCCAGAAGTCCTCCTACAATCTTCAAACTCCTCCTCCATCATCTCCATGCCTGCATCAAAGCCCAAGCTCAGTTTTTCTTTCTATGCGAAAACTTGCAGAATGTTTTGAAGAAAAAAATACATAGAACAGAATTTGTTTTTTCCCTAGCTTGAAAACCGTGCATCCATTTGCAAAACTGTTACAGGGGGAGTTGTATAGGAACAATGGCAACATGCCCGAGCAATTTCAGCCCATTCTGGTGCATGGTTTCCAAGAAACCAGCCTCCATCACCTTCAGCCATTTTTGCATTTTCTCCATATCCGTGCATCTATTTCAAAACCTATTTCATGGGGAGATGCACATGGGTGATAGTAGCCTACCCAAACAGTTTCAGCCGATTCCGATGCACGGTTTCCGAGAAATTTATCTCTATAATCTTCAGCCATTTTCCATTTTTCTCGAAATTTGTGCATCCATTGATCACAATTTTGCTATGGGAGGTGCATAATGATGATAGGACATGCTCAGCAAGTTTCAAATTGATCCAATCTATCGTTCGGGAGCAATGGCGAAAACAAGTTTCTGTCCTGTGGAAAATCAACATCAGCAGCTTGAGGGTGCAGATCTGAACGTGGAAGCTAGCTCCTACAGTGTGGATCCGACCAAAGGATACCTGCACAAGAAAACAGCCATGAATCAGCAGCCAAGCCATCATGCAACCATCAAAACAAATGCATGCAGCAGCAAAAAGCACCTCACAGCAACCATTCGATTTCCAGGTATGTGACTAAAACTTGTTCCTCTATTGCATGAATCTAATTGAAGAACTGCATTAACGAATGGAATGGTGGGATTAAGCCTCGAATCTAGCAAGGTTAACCCGACATTGCCTTCTCTAGCGCTCAGTCGGAAGTCATGCAGTACACGTGGACAGTAGACTCACGTGAAAATTAAAACAACCGGGAGTGTTGGCCGTTTAAACCTCAGTGCAATTGATGGAGTGATTACAGGGGGAAAACATACAGTTCATGGAAAACACTACCATCTGCATGTGGCCACGTACACCTGGCCACTTCACTACCTCACCACAAATCACGCAGCAATTACAAAAATGCTCGGTTAACTCTCACCACCCTCCATTCAACTGTGTTCACAACTGGAGCACGCGTCCACCACATCCAGATCTGTTAACCAGTGGTCCTCTACAAGATTCCTGCCTGATTTCTCGAGATTTTTGCCTTTTTTAAAAAACAATTCTGCCTATCGGGCTCTACAAGAAGCGTAGTTTCATTCTACAGCAAGTCTTCTACAGGAAACGCAAAAAGCAACCATGCAGAAAGAAAACCTGGGATTTTCGGTGAATTTCAAGCTCCAAACGAGGTAGGATCGGGGAAACTTCATTGTGCATGATTTGTTGGTGCAAAATGGTGAATTGAACATGGAATTAAATTAAAAAATGAGAGGAAAATTCTAATTGCACATTGAAAAAAGGTGAAAAGTCTGCTTGCATATTTTCTGAGTTCTACACAGTTCTTTTTTCCCTCTGCATTTGAATTCTGGCTTCTTCTTTCTCACCTTCTTTTGAAAAGAGAGATGCAACCATAGGAACTAAGCCTGTGTGAAAGAATGAATTTGCAAGACTGTCCACTTTCTAGAAAAAAAACTATGTTATTTGTTCTCTGATCTATCAAAAAAAATTGATTTCTTTTCAAAAACTAAGAAGCAAATTCATGTTGGAAAAGTTTGAAGAGAGGAAAAATTGGAAGTTATTGTTGTGAAAAACATGAAAATTTCAGGAGCAATAACAAGTTTACAAGAGGGGCAATGAGCTATCTTTTTAGAAGAAAACACGGGTTTTTGCAAAAATTCTGGCTTCAAGAGAAGAAGAAAACAAACAGTTTTATTTGTTGCATGTTTATGCAAAGGAAGCGATGCAATTCTAGGAAAGAATCAGGCCTGAAGAATGTGAAACAAAACCAATGATGAGGGAGAACAAATCATTCAAGCAGCGGTCAAAACAAAGGAAGAACAGAAAAGAAAAAGACTACAGCAGAGAAGGCAAAAGCTAAACAAGATGAGAAGAAAGCCAAAACAGAGCGTGAGGAAGCAAGCTAACAGAGGCAGAGAAGACAAAGGAAGAGGAAAAAAGGAGGAAGAGCCACATCCAGCCAAGCAGACCAAAACAGTTAAAACCACTTCTACAGGAAGCCAGAAAACAGTCAGCACAGGACTTTCTACAGGAAGTCTAGAAACAGAGGAACAAAAAGGGAAAATCGCCTGAGATTTTAGCCAGGTAGGCAGCAGCTGTGCTGGCCACCCTAAGCACATCTCCCAAGCAGAAGGGGAAGTGAAAGAGGGAGCCTTCCCTGTAGATTAAGGCAAGAAGGAGCATGAGGATAAAGACTGGCAGACCCCAGCCACCGTCAAAAGAACCAATCACGATTTTAGACACCCAGCTACACAAAAGGAGAGGTCTGCCTCAAAGGCATCCATCACCTATGAATGGGGAAGCCCAAAGACATCCACCTGCAGAGAAAGAATGAAAACTTTGGACACAAAGGCCTCTCTACAGGATGCTGAGACAGTTCTACAAGAAGCTGAGAATTCTCTAGGAAAAAGAGCACATGCAATGGGAAGAAGCAGAGAGAAAAGCATGGTTTCATGACCGAGAAGAGGACATCACTTCAGAAGCTTGGCATGACAGGGAGGCCACCAGGGCCATCAAAGATGAGGATATAGATTAGTTGCTCAGAGGATGAGCAAAACTTTCAGTAAGGGAGGTGATGATGAGCCCCGAAAATGGATAATTATATGGGCTCATTCAACCTCCTAATTTGAATTAATCCACCATTCTCATTAGTTTATTGCATATTTTTAATTATATTTATGGTAATAGAGTGAATTGGGTTAGTCATTATGCCAACAAGTCTAATGGGTGCTTTGTGTAGATTTTTAGTCAATTTTGAGACAAAATCAAAGGTTTTAATGAGCACTTGGCAGCCAAATTCGTGGAAGAACAAGGGAGAGGATTTGTAGGAAGGTTTCCCCTTCATTTATGGGCCCTTACCTTGAATTCTCCACCATCAGCTCAGAGTTCAAGGGCCACCAACTCAATTATCACAAGGGCAGCCGAGCAAGTGCTAGTAAAAGTGTTGTTAACTACAAGTTTTGGCAGCCGAGTTCCTAAAGTTTAGGAGGGTTGTTGGGGTCCTAAATTTGTATAAATAAGAGGGCTTAGGGCCTCATTTCAGTTAGTCACTTTGTAGGCAGAAGTTATCTAGTTTGTAGTTTGATTTTAGTCATTTTTTAGGCACTAGTTTAGCTCTACATTTCAGCACATTTGTAAGCTTTTCCTTGTGGACAGTTTTTATGTAACTCTTCTTTTCTTGCTCAATAAAGATGAATCCAGCTTTGCACCAACTCTAAATCTCTCTTAGGAGGCTGTAGCTCTTGGGGTTTGGCCAATCTCAAGTGCCCAGTACCTCCTTTGTTTACTTTTATGTGTTTTTGTTGCATTCTTAGAATAAAATCTGTTATTTAGATTTAAATCTTGCTTTGTTATTTAGATTTCTTTTGATGATTAGAAATACTTTTGATGTTCAGATTGAGTTTATAGGTTATTAACAGGGAAAATCTTCAGAAAAAGGCCATCAAGCACCTCTGATTTCACCTCTCCCTCAGTGGGATCAGGAGCTGGGATCAAGGTGACTTTGCTGCCAACAAAAACACTTTCTTTGCTTCGCCATGCAATCATTAGTGTTCGATTCTTATTTGCAGAAGTTGGTTACATGTTTAGATTCTTGATTGCTTCGTTGCATAAGTTATTTCACATGGTTTCATTGAAAATAAACTTCTGTTCATTCTCTTTACTGTTATCTAGGTCAGAATAGGCTAACGTAACTAGGTCTTTGATTTTCCAAATCCTTGTTTATTTTGTTTAAAAAACAACTTGCAGAGCACCTATTATCCTTCTTTATCTACCCATTCTCCATCAATCCAACCTGCTTCATCCTCTACTTAGAATCTGTGCCTTATGTTTTCCATTTTCTCACACTGCCCTAACTTCCCATATTGTTGTGCAACATTGCTCTACCTCTCCTTGAACAAATCCAACCATCCTCGCCACTTCTCAGCTCCATTCCCCAAGTCCTGAACCTCCTCACCCCCTTATCTCACCTCCATACCCACTCCTTCATCTTCCTTCCTCCATCCATAATCCAAAATCCCATTTCTGAACATCCTGTAGAAAAATTACAGACATCCTATAGAAATTCCAGAACATCCTGTAGAACCCCTGCAGAATTCCTGTAGAAGCTCACGAATGATGTTTCTTGATAGCCAAACTCTGTGAAACTCTCTGGAAGGGTGTTAGGGACCCCTTAGGCCCTCTGTGAACCTTCCTGACCTCCTATAATCATTTCCTCTCGCCAATCCACCTTTGCACAGTCAAAAACCAATTAAAAGCACATGCATGATAATTCTGACAACTTATTCAAAAATACAAAAAGATGTATTTTTCTAGATGTTACTGTAGAAGTAGCTTAGACACATGCATCTTACATTCCTAGAAGTCAATGGAATCTCTTTCAGTAGCTTGCATCCTCTTTCTTGCATCACTAGGGCTAGCTGGTAAAATTAGGGTTTGCTAGGGTTTACGTTTCCTTTCAGCTTTCTAGTTTCTTTCTGCAAGTAGATTAGCCTTCTTTGAGTTATCTTTCATCCATCAGTTAAAAATCTTCTTCTAAGAGCACATAGAATTTGGCTTAAGCTCCTAGCGGACTTGTGCCAACCGATCAAGTGAAAGTCGCGGCAAGAGCTAGTACTTGTGCATACAGCACTGTCGCTTCCAAGTTTGTTACGAACTATCGAGTTGATAAAATTAAAGAAGGGAGTCCCAGGAGTTGTAGCATTATTGCTGCAATACTGGGGCCCGCCACCTACAGGTCTCACTGGTCCCACATCTGTGAATACCATAGAGTTCGCCATCAGGACATATACATGAAAAAATATAAAAAACATCATAAAAAATAATATGCAAAAATAATGTGATCAAGTGTCTTACCACCATCATCCCACTGCTCACCAGCGGGCAGCTGCATGTGAGCATCTCCACAAAAGTCCATGCCAACATATGGCTAGTCCTCAACGAAGATCGTCTGGCACTCCAGCCACTCACGGAACAGTGTCCCCGTGACACTGGTCATCCGCCCCCTCCTCGCAGCATAACATGTGCCCACCGTGTGATCCTAGTCTCACGTGGTCTGGGAAAATCCAAATCCATTGCCTGTAACTACAATGTCGGCACCTACTCCAGCATGAGCGGGACTAAGATGGACTCGTAGCCAAACTGTTTTGTTTCTCCTCGACTACAATTGGTAAGTTGTCTTTTCATTTTGGCCGTCACTACTTCCGCCCAGTTGAACACGGTCGGATTGAGACACTTGAGAGCCAACTGAAGATGGGTCTTCAATGCCCCATGTTGGTCTTAGGAGCCTACTGCCCTCGTCACCATAAATATCATTGCACGAAGAACCATGTCTTCCACTGTCGGGATTGCCACCTTCCTGCTTCTCGATATGCGTGCCCGTGGGCACATTCGTGCCATCAGCATCTCTAGAGAATCACCAGCATCTCTAGAGAATCACCCCCAGGTCACTGCCCCTCTAGGATGGTCCTCTCACTGTGACGGGACAGCCCGATCAGGAAATATATGTCCGTCGCATCGAACTCGATGTCTCAGCCTCGGATTATGAATTTCCAATTTGTTGGATTCCAGGCACGGATCAGTAGCTCCAGTAAATCGGATTGGGACCGAAGGTGAGGAGTAAGGAAGAATTTTAGCAATCCGCATGCATGTAAAGCATTTCGGCACCCAACATCAGCAAAAGCTTCCACATCATTATCATTGTGCGTTCATTCCTGCCAGACAAATGCCATGATGTCTTGCATGACGAGAAAAAATGAATTAGAACTCCTTTTGCAAATTTCAATCCATAATTTGCACAAAAAAATAGTTTTGCGTCACCATCGTGACTGTTTTTAAAATAGTCGCAATGACGCGAGGTTGCCAGTTCAATTTTCTCGCAATCATCACGGAAGTACATCACATTCTCGCGACGATCGGAAAGCGTTACGTGTAAATATTTTCAGTCATCACAGACCCGAGCGGTATACCCGCGATGACCGAGCGGCAGACTCCGACTCAAAAAATCTGCCTAAACTCATATGTCTAATGCCAAAGTGCATAAAAAATACACTGAATTGAAGCGCGGGAAGAAATCTATTTACCTGGTAGTAGTTTCAGGATGAACGGTGGACGAATCGAGCCGAAATCTGCTCGCCAACTTTGGTGCTCCAAAACACTCCAAGGTGAGATGAACAGTGTCAATGGTAAAAATGAATGAATTACTCCCCTTTTATAGTAATTTTTGAAAATTAAAACAATTATATTTTAAAAATGTGGGTTTTTTCTCATTTTTTATAACATGGTTAGTTAAAAAAATTGTTTTTTAACTATGTTTCTACATATATTGTTCATTTTATGTCAAATGGGTTTACGTTTGACATGTTTTATGCAGAGCTACAGGTAGTGGAGTTATGTCATGCTTCGTGTACACTTGATCCGTAAAGTCTTCTTTAACGCTCTTTTCCAAATTAAAAGAGGAAAAGATAGCCGAGTCATTCATCTTGACTCGTTAAAAGAAACAAGAGGCGGTCGCCTTTAAGCTCTTTTCCGACCATGTAAACACGAAAAGATTGTCGGGCCTTTGTCATTTTGGGTTTGTTACTGGTCACGAAGCGACGTGATTTCGATCACTTTTCTATTTTTTCGGGTCGAAGTCACTAATCACGAAAATTACTCCTTGATCATAATGGTCAAGCGGTTCTTTTGAGTATCGTTTTATACTTTTTCAGGCTTGAGAGACACAAATCTACGAAAAAGGACCCCCCTGGAGTTTTCTTTTCTGTGTCTTTTTCAAACTCTCTAAACATAAAAAAGACTCCGAGTTTTACCTATGTCGGACTCGTTAAATCTGATGACATTGGACTCGTCACCATGACGAGACTCAAGCTTCTCCTCCTTGGGGCTCATTAAACTATTACTAGGTTGGATTCGACCGACGATCGAACTTATATTACAAGCATATGTTATCCCCTTCAAGCTTGTTTTCAAAAATAATTGGGGCACTTGCCAGCAATGGTGGGGGAAAATTTGGAAATCATCATTGGCAGCTAGTCACTCTTGAACATCGACACTTTTGCTTCTTGTTGGGTTGGGACATCCATACATTGTCTTTTGGCCTTTTGCGGGTTTGGGTTGCCATTTAGCCTCATTCCATCCGATCCACACCGTCTCCATCATGCCTCTGATCCCTTGGTACCTGAGTGCTGCCACCCTCCGGAGTCGTGTCACCGACATGTTCAAGAGTACAATCCTTCTGCAGTTTACACCCTTGCCTCCTCATCTGATACTCTATTTTGCCATCTACCACTTGTTCCTTATCTCGTGTCATTGATGAGGGAACCATTATGGCCCTCCTGCGATGGGTCGTCTCCTGTCGACATCAGCTCATTATCCAGGAGGTTGATCTAGAGATCCCCTTTGGTACCTTAGAGCTTGCATGCCTCAATGGCAATTTCTTCGCACCTGACGGTCGACTTTCATCATTAGTCATCGATTGGGTGATTCCACGAGTGTTCAGCTTCAGCTCTTTTTTCACACTTCGTGGATTGTGCTAGATAGTACCTTGAGAACCATTGGCATTATTGGTGGTTTCTCTCACGCTTGTTAACGTTTTCATCATTGACCGATAATCAAGTGATTTTCTATGATGCTTGACCTCAGCACATCTATTCGCATGTTAGATTTTGTACTATGGTCGGTTGGGTTCAAGACCCCAAACTCAGATTACACATGTTCGGGCTACGTGGATTGGTTCGTGATTACATGATTCATTGATGGATGGTTGCAACCATACCTGAGTCTTCATGGATGGCTGCGACCATACCTTTATCATTATCATGGTCTTATTAGCTGGATGCCTACGTCCATACCACAGACCTAGTTCGTATGTCTTTTGGATGGGTGCACCCATGCGTAGACTACATGTACTTCATTATCAGAGATATCAGTTGTACTTGCGTGCAGGTTCTTTTAGATGGTGTTCCAGCTCAATCAGTTTCATAAAGCATTTCACCCCTCCCACTCTCTCGGGCTTCATACTTTAGGGGGCATCTGTTACACAATAATTTGTCGCTGCCTTCACTCCAGTCATTCTACTGTGTCATGTGCCCAAGTAAAACATGCTCATATTGAACAAATGCTCTCTTGTGCTGCCAATTGACCCACTTTTCCTAAGTTATCTGCCTCATCGCGACTGTGGACTTAATATACGTGCTGAAGGGAATTCATGAACAGTCCAGCCGCGCTGCCATCGCAAAAGTACATATGATTCCCGTGATGGTCCGATTTCATGCTCCAGCGCAAGGTTACTTGTTATCTTTAGTGATGATCTGACTAGCTACATTTCTCACTAGCGATGTCAGCGCTAAAGATTAGGTATGCCCCCGCGATGATCCAAATTGGGCGAATTTGTTCCAACAGTCGACCTTCTGGATCACTCCAGACCTGGTTGTTGGCATAGTTTGTATCGCCCTCCTTCCTCTGGCATGGTAGTTCCATCAATTGTGCTACCTTCCTTTGGGATAAGCTCACTCTTCCACCTTTCATGGAGACTCCTTCTCCTATTTAAACTCTCACCATTGCTATGCACAGCTAGTTTTTGGATAGTTTTTTGATAATGGGCTAGTTGGTAAATTCTTGGATTAAGTAGTGCTATTAGTGTAGCTGGTGTGAGTGTGACAAGTGTGGGATTGTTGATAGTTTGTGGAAGGTTGTGAAGTGCCCTTAACATTGTGTAAAACTTATGAGTGAGAGAGACTTGTATGTTGGGAGATCCATCTTTAAAGAGTGAATGCTTGAAGAACATGCTGGCTGGATCCCTCTGAAAAGGCTTGTGACGTCAAGACTTTGGTTGTAAGCTTACTCTTATTTCATTATTAATACAATCAATGATGTTTTCTTATGTCTTGTATGTAATTTACTTAATAGCTCATGACTTCTTGACTTTATGAGTAAATAGATCATTGTTGTTTTCCGGTTACGTCCTTTGTTGTATTTCCTTTGCATTATTTCAGGTTGATCACTCGTTGAGGAAAAGGACGTGGAAGCTAGAGCAGTGCAACAGAACTCCATCGACCACTGGTTGAGGTAGGCCTCCAACTATGACTTTTTAAGGAAAACTATTGTTGATCTGTCCCTGTTTGTGACTAGACCCACTCTAGGGCTAGAGTGGTTGCCTCTTTTCGCAAAGGGAACACTTTCCTTCATCACACCAGAGGTTAGTGTGATGGGTTCCTGTAGCTTCTAGGGCTTAGTTCGGTCTTTGCGAACCCTAATCCTTCCAAAATAGATAATTGCAGTAATTCGTATAAATAGAATATATACCTTTGTGAAGGCCTTCAAACATATATAACATCAATAAATCAAGTTGATCTACTATTTTCACGCATTCATTAAGCATTCATTCATATAAATTCATATACATAGCAAAAATACAGAAACTGCATAATTAATTATAGATGCATAGATACACAAATCATGGCTCAAAATTGTCTTTATTAGATGTATTCTTTTAGTTACAGACTCTTCTTCTTTTCACACTCAGCTGCAGGGGCCCATGCACTTAGCCTAGAAACTTACCAAGGTCTTTGCGCACTCAGCTGCAAGAGCCTCCCCCTTTGCCTAAGTATAGGAAACAGACTTTCCTACCTTTTCTCACTTGCCCATACAATTATCTTCTGGTTATGAGTTACTTCCTAGACTCGTTATGACTCTTCTATATATAGCATTTTCTTTTACAATACCATGGTACACGGACCATGAGCGGGTCTCAAAGCTCCCTATCTTCTAACCACCTAAGGGACTAAAGCCCCTTTGACTCTTATGACCTTTGCTCTCTGCTTCCTCAAAACACAGAGACTTTACAATTATACAAAAAGTTAATGCCAAAATTTGACCCCAGGGGACCCTATCCTAACAGGCCCCTAACACAATTTCATGACTCATCCTCGAGTCACTCTACAGGTGCTTCTATCTTTGCTTCTAATTCGCGAATCTCTGACTTCAAAACCTATAGATGGACAGTGCCCTGCATAGCAACCTGTTGCACTTCCTCGACCAGCTTTTCAGTAGTTGGGCCTTCAACTGTAAGGCCCATGGTCCTCTAAGTCTACTACATCCCATTAAGCTTACTTTGTACTGACAGAGTCAACTGGCTAGCCTCATCTGTCCATGGTTGTTTTCATGCAGTGAGAATTTCTTCCTTGTGGCACAACTCATCAATTTCATTTTCTATCATCTTTCCTTCTTGAAATCGCATGAACCATTGTATTGGCTCCATTATTCGTGCATTCGATTAGATTTCATTGAATTGCCTCTACTTTTCCCTAATGTTTATTCCAATCTTTTGCAGACTCATATCCTCCTATAGGGAGGTCCATAACTCCATGGCTTTCTCAAATAACTCAGTTCAGTCCTTGACTGATTCTTATAAAGTCACCATTCCCTCTTTGATAGCTCTCTATGCTTATCATGAACCTATGGAGGAGTCGTGGGCTATAGCTTCAATTGTAATTCTGATATCTGTAACTACAGCTCAAACCGAATAGGACCTGGTGAGGCAATGATTCCCTCTTTTTCCTTCAGTGCCTACACCTTCTCTTCAAAAATCTTATGATTGTTCATTTTTACTTCACTGATTACCAGCAATGCATGCTTCTCCCTTATTTGTAATTCATCAAATACCCCTTGGTATAGCTCATGTAGGGTCTAGAGAGGAAGTGTCACAATGTTTAAGCCCAAATTATTCATCTATACTAGTTGGGTCATTGCTTCGTCTGTATCAACATGCAAGGCTCCATCTGGTAACTGAACTACACAGAGATCCAAAGTTCTGCCTGTATCAAGAATTGACATGCTCGCTTGATTTAGGCTCACTTACACCTCGCTCGCCTGTCCCACACTCTCCTGTAACCTGCCTGTCTGGATCTGTAACTCATGCAGATCCTATTGAACCTTTGGATTGCCTGTAGTCTGCATTGTCTGGATTTTTAGGAACTTTAGTTGCCGCCTTGCATGGTGCGATATACTTTGGCAGTCGATTCATTGATTCACCCTCCTTGGCATCAATCTCCTCTATGCCTTTGTGCATTTCTTCCTCATCCAAATCCATTGCCTCAGTTGGCTTCTGAGAACAATCCATCTTCCCCTTCTGGTAGATTTCCGTGGGATTTTTTGCAGTGACTGCCTCACCGGGTCCTCCTGTTGTTTCTTCTACTTCTTATCTACCGCCTTGGAAGTATAAAGCTTAGATCTGGGAGACCTAGGCACTACAGTCAGAAATCCCGCAAGGACAGATAGCGTTGCTTCCATCTCAGGAGGAGTTGTAGTCATCCAATCAAACATTATCTTATAGTGCCAATTAGGAAAGTTGGCAAACTCCGGCTATGAAATAATTTCCTCCCAAACTAGCCAAGACATACAGTGCAGCACTTGGCACAAAGCAAGGTAAAAGAATCTCAATGCAAACTCTTAGGAAGAAAAGTGTTCGAATGCGGGGCAGCATGTCATATTTATAGTTGAATTTGAATTCAAAGCCAACCATTCCCTCCAATTTCTTATCATTAATGCATCTTTGGCGGCAGATTTCCAAAGATATGCTCCATAAATGCACCTTCCCCACACCTTCCAACAGAATTTCTGCTATAAAATCATCTACAGTGCTTCCAAATGTCACTTTTTGACCAGGCCACGTGGCACCAGGCCTTGTGGCACAGGTCGTTCGGCGAAGCTCCCCCTTGCGCCTTACTTCCCTCCATTGCGCAGCCCCCTTACTTCGGCCTTCCCATTTTTGGGCAATGTATTTTATAGTCCCATAATTCCTTGTAGCTCCTCGAGTATTAAGACTACTTCGCCATCATATATTCATTGCGCAAGGGCAAGATCAAACCTGTACAGCTTCAATTGACTTCCATTGAATTTTCCTGGAAATAACTTCCGTTCAGCTGCACAAGATGAACTACACCACCATCGGTAATTTCCTTCACAACAATAGGGTCCCATCAAATGCATTTGAAACTTCCCAGAGAATGTTTTAAATATATTGTCATATAACAATACCAAATCATTAATTTGGAAGGTGTGTTATTTTATATGGAAATCATGCCATGCCTTTTCACTATCCTTTTTCACCTGTTGATGAAACCCTGCTAGGAAACGATCTTCTTCCAGTTCTACTAGTTGTACGATACACTCCTCAATATTATCATGATCAGTGATATATGTCAACACTAAAATTCGTAGAATTGGCACAATATATTCCATGGGCATTATAGCCTCCTTCCCATATACTAGTTGGAAAGGGGATTGGCCTGTCAACTTTTTACAAGTGGTCCTATACACCCAAAGGGTTGCTGGTATGTCCACATCCTAGTCCTTCTGCTTTGCGTTGCAAACCTTTTTCAAGGTGCTCTCCAAGATTTTTTTGAGGGCTTATACCATACCATTAGCTTCAGGGTGATACAGTGTAGTCTTCTGATGATATACCTGCAATTCCTCAAGCATCACAACAATTGTTTTGTTTAAGAAGTGCATGCCCCTATCACTCTTTAGAATATTAAGGAAGCCAAACTGGGACACAATAAACTCAAAGATGAACTTCATAGCAGTAATTGTGGTATAGTCCTTCACGCCCTGCTCTTTTTCCCTGGTGGCTAAATTGGACCCACAAAGTCTATCGCCCATTTATCGAACACCTGCAAGGTTATTTGTAGATTTAATGGAAAATCATCCCTTCACGATGGTCTCCCCGTCCTCTGACAAGAATCACACACCCTACAAAATATCTTGGATTTCTTATGCACGGTTGGCCACCAAAGCCCTGCGCGTAGGATCTTCTACGCAATCGCTCTTCCTACATAATGCCCTCCCGCTACTCCTCCATGTGCTTCTACAATAATTCTTATTCATTCATACTCCAAGACATATTTGCATAATATCTCATCAGAGCCCATTTTGTACAAGTGTCCTGTGATCACAGAGATATTAGTCGCTTAGACCACCAATTCTTTCTTTTATTGCATCAAATATCCTTCTGGGACTGTTCCAGTAGACAAAAACTGAATTATATCTGTGAAGTGATCATCTATGACATGAACAACAAAGAGTTGTGCATTAGGTAACCCTTCTTCCAAACTTGTAGGCTCATCACCAGTCTCAATCCTGGATAGGTGATCAGGACCAGCATTCAGGCATCTGGGCTTCATAATCACCTCAAAATCATATTCCTAGAATAGCAACAACCACTTGCAAATATTCCCCCCCAACACAAGCTTATTGACCAAGTATTTTAGAGTAGAATGGTCTATATACATTTTGAAGTGTGCGCCTAACAGATAGTGTCGGAATTTATGTAGCGCATACACCATTGCGAGTCCTTCGCGCTCTGTAGTCAAGTATTTCTTCTCTGCCTTTGATAATTTCCTACTTGCAAATGCTATAGGATGATCAATGTATCCTTCACCTGGTTGGGTCAACACGGCACCTAGCACAATACAGGATGTGTCCACCGGAACATGAAACTCCTTTTTCCAATTTGGGAACACTAGAATGGGTGCAGTGATCATTTTCTTCTTCAAAATGTCTAAACTGCTCCGGCAATCTTCATCCCAATAGAATTTTGCATCCTTCTTCAACAATATTTCCATTGGAACAATTATTTGTGCATACGTCTTGATTAGCTTTCTATAATATCCATTATGGCCCGATGTTGTGCGCAGCTATTTTACGGTCTTCGGAGCCTCCAAATTAACAATGAAATCTATCTTGGTAGGATCTACCATCAATCCTTTCTTACAAACCACATGACCCAACAATATTCCATATGGTAGGCAGAAGATGCACTTTTTCAGGTTAAGGTGATCTCATGTCTTCAACAGGTATCCAGCATGAGGCGCGAACTAGAAACATGGTACTTGACCAACCCAAACATGATCCAATCATCAAAGTATACCTCTAAACATTTGTGGTTAAATTCCTTAAAAGCTACAATTATCACTCTTCAAATATTGTAGGCTCATTCTTCAGCTCAAAAGGCATTACCGTATATTGGAAACAACCCCATTCCATCGCGAAGGTGGTTTTACTTCAATCCTTAAGTGCAATCTTGATCTAATGGTACCCTGAGAACCCATTAGTAAACAAGTCGGCTTCCTACCCTCCAACATTCTCCAGCACGTCATCTGTGAATGGTGTAGGGAATGGGTCATGTACGCACGCATCATTCAACTTCCTCATGTCTATGCATATCTAAATTTCATCCTACTGCTTCTTTTCTTGGACTACCATGGGACTTACCCAATTTGATTCCTCCACAAGTTCAATGATCCCAGCTTCCAGAATCTTATCCAACTCCTTGCGCACCTTTTCCTTATATTTGGGATTTAATCGGTAGGGGCGCTACTTTACAGGCTTCGCATCTGGCTTCAAAGTAATCTTCATGATGCCCAAATCCCCTACTATCCCTTTTAGATCAGATAAATTGGCGGGAAACAAGTCTTGATACTCACGCAGCAACTCTATGACCTTATCAACTATATCACTGTCCCAATAGTCACCTATCTTAGCAAACTTCGGTTGCACATCTGATCCAATAGTTACCTGATTATTCTTTAAAGGCTCTAATATGTCGGGGATTGCTTCCTTAGGTCCCTCAACCTCACACTATCCTTCGGACTCAGGAATATTAATGTTCCTGGGGTCATCATCACTTTCTTTTGTAGTCACATTATAACATTCTAGCACATGGCACAGATGCGTATTGCGATCTGGCTGAACCCATTCTACTGGTTCCTCTGGTATTTTGAAGATCGTTGCTTTGATTTCTTGGATTGCCTCAGCAATACATTCAAAGCCATCTTCAAAGCTGAAAGTTAATAGAAATATTTCCTTCAAGATATCCCATTCAGCCATCCCATGACGTAGCTCATTTTCCAAGTACCAGTTCATTGGGATGGTATCTAAAGTGTGACAAAAGATGTGAACCCATTCCAGTTATGGTTTCTCTCCCCATGCTTTAGTCCATCATGCGAAATTTTCACGTGGATCATCCTTCCCTGTGTATTTCTCTGTCATACGGGTGTTGGCATACCCAAACCTTAGCCTCATCATTCTCTGGTATTCTTTCCAATCGGCGAAGTTGTCCTTATGCGTACCCCACCAACGGGCAAGCATAGCTCGTAGTGCCCGATTTAGCTCTTGAAACTGATGCTCTTCTGGCACATCCCTTTCAAACTTATCCAAAAACAAATTAACATCTTCTCACCCATCATAATAAGGTAAATTTTGTACCTTAGTGGATATGCATCGAAGCGATTTTGTCAACATATTACAACACAGCGAGGAGACTTCATGTAATCAGTTCTGCCAATGCTCAAGCTCTTCATCAGAATCTGAAGCGCAGGAAATATCCATCTGATCAAGACCATCCTCCTCCTCATAATCGTGGATTGGTTCAGTATATCGCACACATTCAATTGGATTGGAACAATGACCTCGAACTCCTTTCCTTCGAACATAATTTTGTGATTTTTGAGATTAATAATTGTGTCCATATAAAAGGCCCAATTAATTCCTAATAGCGTATGGTAAGGGTTACTATCATCAACTATTTCGATCACTTCAAAATTAGTTAGGGTGCTCGCTCCTTCAATATCTACCGTGACCCCATACAGGCACCCCATAGGAATGATCTTTTGCTCATTTTCCATATGTAGCTAGATAGGAGACCATTACAGTGCAGGCCTCCCCATTCTTTCCCAAGTTTGCTTTCGCAGAACATTTTCATCAGATCCTAGATCGATAATTACCTGGTCCATCTCATATTCCCCAATTTTCGCTGTTAGTCTCATCTCACGACCTGTCTACTCCTTTATTTTTCACACTTTGCGTATTACGCACTATTTTGAAGGAGTTTTAATCGTACCTGTACAATTATCAATTAGATCTTGTAGCCTTTCTACCGCATTTATATCCCATAGAAGCTTTATACAAGTCTTCAAAAATGTTGCTAACAATGAAGTGTCTACACCTTATGCACTATTGTTTACTCCAGGCTTCTCCTGACTTCCTGAGGTAGAAGCTTTTGCGAGGTTCTTTTTAGATTCCATAAAAGTTTCTTTTGTGTGGCTCAAGTTGAAGCCAACTTCCTTCTCAACAGCCTTGCATACCCATCCATCAACTTCTTCCTTATTCCCCTTGTCTTCTCCAGTGTTGATACCACTTCGCGTAATGATTTTAACACTACGCTCATCTTTGTGAGGCTCAGACCTCATCATTTGGATGTTCTACGTAGGTTGTTGGGTTTGATTCTTCTTTTCTTGCATCTTTGCCATAAGTATCGGGCAATCTTCTATGACATGGTCAAACTGCCTACAATACTGACAGGAAGGGTTTGTTGGATTCTGACAGTCACGCGCAAAATGCCCTTCTTTTCCATAGTTGTAATAGACATTCTGACCACGATCCCTCTAGCTCCTCCTCCTTGCCTTCTTCCCCGGCCTTTAAATCCTCTGCACGCCATAGCTGTGCTTTAATCTTGAGGCCAATTTTATGCCTGCATCCTATACGTATGGGTCCTTTCCATCATCAATTCTTATCTCTGGTAGTTACGATCATCATGTCCTACCAATTGGCAGAAAGTGCAAAAAAATTGTTGCAGGGTCTGCACAAATTTTTGCAGAATATGATAGTTATGTGTCGGTTGTTTCCCAGAAATTTGAAAAATAACACACCATAATGCTACTCTCACACTCAGTCCAACTATTTTTCTGGCTTTATGGGGATATGGCCTCCACCTATAAGATAATTCTGATAGACTGCGCAATGGTCCTTATCATGACCATGGCCCTTGCATTTCAAGCACTAGACTTCTACGTGCACCTTTAGTTGGACTTCCTTTCCTTTCTTGAGACTCTGCAACTCCATGTGTAAGCTAGCCAACTATGATTGAATCTGTTGCACCCCTAGATTTGTATCCTGCACAGGTGAAGCCTCCAACCTCATGGAAATCTCCAAGGCTTTAGCTTGCATTCCTATTTTCTGTTGAGACAGTGGCAATCTCAGATGAGGTAATAGCAAAGCAATGTACCAGTCTCTGTGTTGATCATCCATGATCTTCTTATTAACCTATTGAATCAAAAACTTCAGCCTTTGATAAAAGTCCCACGTGGACTCATTTACCCTCTGTTGGATCTCTTTAAACTATATCACTAACTAGGCTTGCAATTTAGGCTTCTTAAACTCATTGTTCAGCGCTTGTTTTATTTCAAGCATAGTCGCATTGGGTTTACCTGAACCAAACTTGATACACCAGCTCAGTGCTCTATCCTATAGTGTTGTAACCAAATGTTATTTCTTCATGTCATCATCTTTGATCTATTTTTCCTTCCACACAGCATCTGTGACAAACCAGAATTGTTCAAGGTCTTCAATCCCCAGACCCTTAAACATAGGCATCTTCATCGCATTCACCATTTTGAATGATGGAGGTGGAGGTGTAGGTGTATGAGGAAGAGGTGATGGTGGAGGTAGAGTGGATGGATTTGGTATCCCTACGATACCCTATCTTACTGCCTATAGCGCACCTAGCGGTGTCCTCATAGCGCTACTTTCTTCATCACTCTTAGATGATCCTAACAAAGGATTGTATTCATCACCTGAATCTAGGTCTCTTCTGAATTTTTTACCACTTCACATAGTCCCAAACATCAATTTAAAGGCATAACCCACTTTTTGCACAATAACATCTTAATCCAAGTCTTCATGGATTTCAGGTACTTACCTCTTGTTCCCTTGAAAAACCTATTCTCTACTTCACTATAGCTAGTGGACGTATCGATTGCGAACACAGTAATGAATCCTCCCAAAATATTATCGATCCAGTGGTTGACAGCCCACATGATTTTATTTTCTGAAGCCTCCAAGCGCTTCACTAGTTATGGGGTCCACATAATAGGATCATCAAGCTTCCACATACCCTGACTGTCTGCCAATTTGGACAACCACTGGTGCAATTTGCATGGAAAATAACATAATAATATCTCGTATTCATCTATGAATAGGTATCTATTCAGCCACTCTTCCTTTGACAGACGTGGATTCATGTTTTCTTGAGCTAAAAACACGTGTAGTTTCTTATTTATCCACTTTTCAATCTCTTTCTTAGTGGGGAACCACTTATCACGCATTCCTCAGATAGATCTCGGTCCCGGCAACGGACCCACTTGTTGGCTTGATGGGTCCTGATCCAGGTTCAAAGTTAGTTGTGCCAACCAACAAAACCCTAAATTGTTTGCCCTTTCGGCAACAACCCTCATAGCGCAAGCTACAGTCTCACTCGAAGTAGTATTAGGGCATGACAGAACCGGGTTTTTGCATCCAAAGGTCAGTGTGATGGGTTCCTATAGCCTCTAGGGCTTAGTTCGATCTTCGTGAACCGTAATCCCTCCAAAACATATAATTGCAGTAATTTGTATAAACAATATCTATACCTTCATGAACACCTCAAACATTCATAACATCAATAAATTAAGCTGATCTACTACTTTCACGCATCCATTAATCATTCATACATATAAATTCATATACAGAGTGAAAATACAAAAACTGTAGAAGTAATTACAAATGCATAGATACACAAATCATGGCTCAAAATTGTCTTTATTAGATGTATTATTTCAGTTACAGACTCTTCTTCCCTACGCACTTAGTTGCAGGGACCTTCGCACTCAGCCTACGAACTTACTAAGGTCTTCGTGCACTCAGCTGCAGGAGCCTTCCCCTTCACCTAAGTACAGGAAACCGACTTTCCTGCCTTCGCTCACTTTCCCATACAATGATCTTCTAGTTATGATTTACTTCCTATACTCGTTATGACTCTTCTATATATGGCCTTTTCTTCTACAATACCATGGTCCAAGGACCATGGGTGGGTCTCAAAACTCCATATATTCTAACCACCTAAGGGCCTAAATCCCCTTTGACTCTTATGACATTCGCGCTCTGATTCCTCAAAACGCATAGAGTTTACAATTATACAAAAAGTTAATGCCAAAATTTGACCCCAAGGGACCCTATCCCAACAGATATCAGTCTGAGTTTTCTTTGGTTGATTATTAGCAGTCTTTTTGGAAGGTGTATCAGATATTTTCTTTAGAGGAGTATCAACAATTTTTCTACTCCTGAGGTTATATTTCCTATGCACTTCCATTATGGCATTCTGATAACCTTGTTTGTATTCTTCAGACTCTAATGGAATTTTTTTTGGTTGTGAAAGAAGAAATTGATCTTTATCTTCTATAGTCAAAAAGATATCATCAATTTATCTCTCCCCAAACAAATTAATTTGGTTTTCCCCTAAATATTCTTCTAGTTCCACTTCTTCTTTGGCATAGTTTTCCAGAAAAGGAGGCCTAAGTTGTTGATCATTAGGGCCCCTTTGTTCCCTTTGTTTTATCAGAGGTGGGTTTCTCCTAAGATTTTAATTTCTGTCTTGAGAATTTCCTTGGTTATCCCTAGGAGGTGTTCTATCAACCATTGTCATCCTCTCCATCATTATTTCCATGGCTTTGACTAGGTTTTCTATTTTTAAGTCTGGTGAAGAGGAGGAAGGTTGCACCTTGATGGTAACCCTTCTTTCAATTTTAAGCTTAGCTTTTTTGGCTAATAAATTAGCCTTTAATTTGACAATGTTACTTTGAATTTCTTCAAGTGTGGTAGGGTCTCTTTCTCTTAATTACTAGGCCATGTCAACATGAAATCCTTGAGGGAAATGAATGAGGGCTAACCCTAGTGTGGGATTTATAGAAGCTAGAATGGAATTATAGACTCGATTAAACCTATCACAATATTCTTCAACAGTTTCATTAGGCCCTTGTGGAGCGATAAAAAGGTGCCTTTCGAACTCCTAATTACCTTCACATTAATTATCAACCCAGGGACGACTTTTTATTTCAAGAGTGTACTCTGTCTGAGGCGGCTATTTACTTAAGAGTAATGTTTTGCAGTATAGTGCTTAAAACCCAAAAGTAAATGAATGCTTGAAAAAGAATCTAATTGGAACAGCAAGAAACTGAAATGTTCTAAACTAAATCATTCATTCAAACAACCATCAATCGAGGATATAGTAGCAATAACTCAGTCCTCTAGAAATTGATGCAAAAGGAATTAGAGCATGGACCATGGATCAGGGAGCGTGGTAGCATTTGCTAAGGCTCACGACAGCCTTGGACCTTCTCTCACACCAAAGCAATAAATGCAAGTAAAAGGAACAACAGAAAGTAAATGGAACAGCAAGTCTAAAATGGAACGGCCGTAAATGGAACAACAAACTAGAATTAAAGGAAATGAACAACAGCAAAGCCAAATTAATAACAATCTTTACTCTAAGAATAAATTGGACAGCACACAGAAATATAACAGCATTGATTAATGATAGGATATGAAACAATGCTGGAAAGAAAAACAATAACTTAACACACGGCACACCTCAATAGTAATCTGATCTTGGTAATTCAATTATCAGTCTTAGTTATAAATAATACGACTGTCCTTTAGCACGGAGCAGCAACGTTCATAGATTCAACAATCGCAAGGAAATATAATTCTAAGATGAATTCAATAATACCAATGGTCAAATGTTACAACACAGACATCCCATAATTAAATCACAATGATATCCGGTAAAAACCATTTTATGCCAGCAATTAAAGAAATAGTAATGCGTTGCAAAGCCAATATGATATTTCTGTCTCAGAAAACGATATCACTTAGCAGATCAAACTTAACAGAGCTGCGTTGTAAAATAATAAAACAAATCAGATTACCGAATCACGCTGATGAGCAAGCCACGCATAAGCCAAAGAAGATAATATACAACAGCAAGTGTAAATATATGATACACAATAGCAGCAGCGTACTCCACCAGAGGCTGGGCCCTTAGCCGCCAGCGGATGCTGCGGGGTCACTTCAGAATAAGAAAAATGAACAGCACTCCCAAATCATTTATTAATCAGCCAATTGTGGAATCATTACAACAGCAAAAGCTTAAGAATTACAGCATGAATAATCCACCATCGTTATCCATCATTTCTCATTCCCCAAATCCATCATCACGTCTTCCCCTCCTCTGATCTTTGGTTTCATTTAAATAGAGAAAGATCAGAACATAGATAATTACAACATGATTTGTTTTACAAATTTGGGTTGATTCTAACCAGATGATCAACAAGAAAATATCTTTCCTTTCATCTCTCAACAAAAACAAGACGAATTTGGGTTTGCAGCTAAAGTTTAGAGGACGGCCGCAACTGCAAATCTGAGAAAATCGTGCTCAAAGAACCCTGCGTTTCTCCCTGTACAAGCCGAATTTGGGCAAACCGTTCTTTACAAAAGTTAATTGGGCCCGTTCTGGACAAAACCCATGTTCCGGATTTTCCAAATTCGTCTTCATTTGCTCAGAATCACAACCGCAAAATTGTCACTCCTTAAACCAGCGAATTTCTGAGTTGGCAGATTTAAAAATCAAATCTTCAATCTGGAAGTTACCTTGGAGGCTAAAAATGGTGAATAATGTTACAACCAACTTATTAGAACTATCATTGGTAAAATAATGCATAATCATCAATTTATTAGAAATAAAGGAGAATAAATAATGTAAGAGCATAAATCATCATAAAATGGATTTATATAATAAATTATAATAAATGACATGATGAAAAATGGTAGAAATGGGTGGAATAAACGTTCACAAGTGACAATAATAATGGCATATTAACGACCCAACATACCCCCACACTCAATATGTTGCATGTCTCATGCAACGAAAACTGAATATATTGCATGTCCTCATGCAACCCAAAGACAAAAACCATGTGTTAACCAAGCAATAAAAATTTGAGAATAAATGAATGCTTCCTTAATTAATGAATATTCAATTTTAGCAATCTCGATGAAGGCATAACAATTTGACATTCAACTATATGTATGAGGTTGCAGCGAAATATGACATAGATAACAACAAACTTCATTAGCTATTTTCCCAAAAACTACAAACCAGATTTTGTTGAAATGTTGCAAGTAGATTTGTAATATATGAAGGCTTCTATGATCCAAAAATCAGATCGCTTTGATGCATGGATCATGAGATATAAACAGAATGGCTGTAGGTGAGAGTGCATGTTTTCCGAAATTTTATGAACCAATATTTCTTGAAATTGTGTGGATTTGTATTAATGATACGTATGTGTTTTCCAAAAATTACAAGGATTGAGTTCATAGTTTTTAAAAAATATGTGGAAATCAATTTCTGCACTGTGTAAAAATGAAATTGTATGCCTTAAATAAGGAAGAAAGTAGAAAACATCCATCATGCATAGCAATTCCTCCCCCTCTCTGAAAAATTAGCATGTCCTCATGCGATGCTAGAAAACAAATAGAGGTGGTAGCTATTATCTGTTGAATTCTATGCTTGGTGTAAAACAACATGGCATAAGGGAGGTGTTGAGAATGAATAAGAATAGCAATGGATGATAAAGAATATGAATGGCGTGGTCATAAGAAAGAAATGAATGAAAGGAACACTCCCCCACACTTGAAAATGGCATGCTGCTGAAAAAGGGGAAGTGGTAAAGATGTGGAATGAAGGATGACAAATAATGCTCAGAATGGATTTTCATTAGATTCCCCTAAATTTATAATAAATTAGAAAACTATGCAATTTTACCTCAAGTTTTACCTCCAAAAATGTGGAATGACATATAAATACTGGCAGCTGATGTAGGCAGAGTTGGTGCTGAAAGTGATGCAAAAGGTGGAATCCAGGGAAGCACATCATGTCTGAAGAATTGGTCACGTTCGCGAGCCTCTACTGTGAAGGGCAATAGTGTGGTCATGCTACGAATAGAATTCTGCCCATACTTGTTGTTCTCCTGTAAACAAAGCACTATTTTGCATACAATGTTCTTGAATCCATAGTGTTAGCTTTGAATAGCAACAGATAAAATGCATGCAAAATTTCAATTAGAAAAACTTATGTATACATGCAATACTAATATGTTGTCAAATCAACAAGGTATGGCAAAGTGTAGTAATCATATCACATGCAATCCCATAATGCATACATTCCCCCCTCCAATTGGAAAATGGGTTCCATAACCATAAAGCATATGAAAGGGGTGGTGTTGATGGCAAGGCAAGGGAGTGAACAATACAATAGTAAATGAAGCAGAGTACACTTATCAATGATAGGACGGTGAAAATTATGGTTATATTGAGAGCAAAGTGTGTAAAGATAGTTATAAATAAGAGATAGGACGCTTTAGAGTGATGATAGTTTATGAAAAACGAAAAAGGACAACAATATGCTAAAAAGATGCTTTGCTGACGGTATTCTAGCTGAAAATGATGTGATTGATCATAAAACAATTTCTCATGCATAAAGGTTCAAACAGGGAAAAAGTTAAGGAAATAACTTCTCTGATAAAAAGAAAAATAAGAAAAGGGGTATTATAATAATAATTGACGAAAAGATATAACTTCAATACCATAAGCAGAGCCGCTGCTGTCAGCAGGCGTCCATAGCCTCGGCAGGGTTGCTTTTTAACCCATATGAGCCAGGATCCTCAATTTATAAATGGAGAGTTTTAGTGTTGTTCTACAGAAGAGATCAGTGTGCTGGCGTGGTAACCAGATAACCACACTGCCATTCACTAGGAGGTAGCAAAAGTGATCAGGTCGGCTCGTGATGAGACCTCCTGTTCCAAGGATAATTTGGCTATCCAATGGATCATAACCCTGGTGTGGTGGCCATAATGGGAATGTCACTTTGTTACAGCCTTATGAACATGGTAGGCTGGCTCGTAATGAGACCCCCTATCCTCCATCTGCGAACAAAATTTTGTTGTTATTACACATTTTTATGATAAAAAGAGGGAGGCTCAGTACTCCTTAAGAGCAGGGATGGCGGAAGAAGTTGAAGATGTCAATAGAAAAAAATATACCCATAATCTCATTTATTACAGACAAAGAAGATTATAACCAGGGATGATGGAACCAGCATGGTATTAAGATGATCAATCAATATCATGTTCAACAGAAAACAATGCAGTAAAGTGATATATAAATAATTGTGTCCCTTCTGAAAAGAATCTATCATCAAGGAGCTGTCCTGTTAAAGATCATAACGTGAATGATATTAACTTGCTTCAATAGAATCCATAATTCTTATCCTCATAAAAGTAGTGTACTTCATGCCATGAAATAGAATCAGAAAAATGTTGTTGAGATGAACTATGAATAATCCCACAAGAGAAAGGAAGGGTTGCTCTCAAAAATACTCTCAAAGTGTTGCTTCTTTTGGAAGGAACAACAAAAACACTCAAAAAGAAAGTGGTGTTCTGTGTAGGGAACAACAAAGAAAATGCATACCAAAAAAAGCAAAAATACACACAAAAACGCGAAACTGTTGTTCCTTTTTTAAAAAGGAACAACAAAAACACACACTGTTGTTCCTTTTGAAAAAAGGAACAGCAAAAACTCAAACTGTTGTTCCTTTTGAAAAAGGAACAGCAAAAACACGCATTGCTGTTCCTTTTGAAAAAAAGGAACAGCAAAAACTCAAATTGTTGTTCCTTTTGAAAAAGGAACAGCAAAAACACGCATTGTTGTTCCTTTTGAAAAAAAAGGAACAGCAAAAACTCAAACTGCTGTTCCTTTTGAAAAAGGAACAGCAAAAACATGAACTGCTGTTCCTTTTGAAAAAGGAACAGCAAAAACTCAAACTGTTGTTCCTTTTGAAAAAGGAACAGCAAAAACACGCACTGTTGTTCCTTTTGAAAAAAAGGAACAGCAAAAAATTCAAACTGTTGTTCCTTTTGAAAAAGGAACAGCAAAAACACGCACTGCTGTTCCTTTTGAAAAAAAGGAACAGCAAAAACCCAAACTGTTGTTCCTTTTGAAAAAGGAACAGCAAAAACACGCATTGATGTTCCTTTTGAAAAAATGAACAGCAAAAACTCAAACTGTTGTTCCTTTTGAAAAAGGAACAGTAAAAACACGCACTGCTGTTCCTTTTGAAAAAAAGGAACAGCAAAAACTCAAACTGCTATTCCTTTTGAAAAAGGAACAGCTAAAACATGAACTGCTGTTCCTTTTTTTCAAAAGGAACAGCAAAAACTCAAACTGTTGTTCCTTTTGAAAAAGGAACAGCAAAAACACGAACTGTTGTTCCTTTTGAAAAAGGAACAGCAAAAACTCAAACTGCTGTTCCTTTTGAAAAAGGAACAGCAAAAACACGCACTGTTGTTCCTTTTGAAAAAAAGGAACAGCAAAAACTCAAACTGCTGTTCCTTTTGAAAAAGGAACAGCAAAAACACAAACTGTTGTTCATTTTGAAAAAGGAACAGCAAAAACACGCACTGCTGTTCCTTTTGAAAAAGGAACAGCAAAAACACACCAAATGATGTTCCTTTTGAAAAAGGAACAACAAAAACACACCCAACGTGAAAGTGCAAAAGTGTTGTTCCATTTCGAAAAGGAACAGCAGCTGTTCCATTTCGAAAAGGAATAGCAAAATACACAACCATAAAATGCAAACACGCAAAGAATGAATTAGCTGTTCACTGCATTGATGCTTTTGAATGAAGCAACACCTGAAACACAAAATATAAAAGAAATTAGAAAAGAAACAACATTTTATTTAAAAAACAATATGTAAATTAAGTTACAACAGCTATGATATTATGTAAAAAAAAATGATCTTTTTGAAAAATGTTTTGGCAGCAGTAACAAGACATGAATCTTGAAATTGAAATCAATTCTTCATTTGTTCTATTATGAATCCGTTGGGTAATGATTTGGATAAAATTCCTTTGTTTTATAAAAACTTCTTTGAAAAATCACTCGTCCATAAATTGACCTTCCTTATTTTCCCAAGACCTGCAAAAAACGAGTATCTACCTGCAATAAAACATTAAATCATGGAGAAAGAGAGGTGCGCGGGCTCCCCTAATCCAAGAATTATGTAAAAAACTAACAAGTAGTTACTCTGTAGAACAAATCATTGGAGAAAATAACAAAGTAAAGTTTATTTGTTACCTGCGGGAGAGCAGTGGTCGACCATACTAACCAGCAGTGTTTTAATCACAACTTCTTTGTTTTTCGTCCAAATTGAGTGATTCCAAAGCCAAATGAGAGCTAATTCAAAGGTGTATCTCCAATAGAAACAGGTTTTAAAAACTCAATGATATGATATGTCAAATTTGTTTAGAACAACCTGCATAATAGAGTCATTTTCGATTACCCGGCTTAGACCAACAGTTGATATTTCAAGCATAACTTTTTCGTTTGATGTCGGATTCGAATGATTCAAATTGGAAATGAAAATAGATTCGTTTATTGATCTCCAATAGAAACAGGTTTTGAAGACAAGAAGAATTGATAGGTCAAATATTGTAAGGAACAGCGGGAAAAACATAGTTTTAAGGGTGCTGATTTACAATAAACAGTCAGTATTTTGATCATAACTTCCCCATACGATATCGAAAATGAGTGATTCTAATTTCATTGTAAACTAGATTCATAGGGGAATCTACCATAGAAACAAGTTTTAAAAATTCATTCATTTAGGGCTCCAAAAGATGACTGTCCCAACTCTGTTCCTGAGTTGTCCGCTAGACATCCGGTCAATGTTTTGGCTCTAACTTTTTCGTTTCAAATCCAAATTGAGTGATTCAAATTGGGTTAGAAAGTAGACATCAAGGGCTACTTAGGGTAGAAACATGTTTTAAAAATATTCACTTTTGGTCCCTCAAAACGTGACTGTCCCAACTCTGTTCCTGAGCTGCCCGCTAGACACCCTGTCAATGTTTTGGTTCTAACTTTTTCGTTTCAAATCCAAATTGAGTGATTCAAATTGGGTTAGAAAGTAGAAATCAAGGGCTACCTAGGGTAGAAACAGGTTTTAAAAATATTCACTTTTGGTCCCTCAAAACATGACTGTCCCGACTGTTTTTCCAGAAAGTTCATCAAGCCCGCAAGCCAAAAAAAAATGAAATTCAAGCATTTTTCAAATTGGTGATAAAAATGAAAATGAGTGTTTGTAGAACTTATTATTTCTATTATGATTCATCTACATACACAAATAGATTGAAATATTTATCACCGATGTTGATTTCGATAGCATGTTGCAACAAAAGAAACAACTAGTTTTACAAAAATAAAAAAATAAAAAATGTGTTTGTTTTATTTCTTTATTTATTTTATTTTCTCCACTATCCTACTCTTCTTTGAGAATTGATTATGTTTATGTATAAGAGTATTTCCAGTGGAGCCATGTTAGAAATAAGGCCTCATGTATGCACATACCCAAATTCGAAAAATGCATGTTGATAAAAATTAGGGTATGAGAAGCCAACTTCCCTTCAAAAAATGGTATCAAAAATTGTTGAAGCATGGAGTGATGTTGCAAACAAATGATGGAGTGAAACCAATCTTCAATATATCCTTTATTTTCTTGATTTCGCATAGCCATCATATCATGAAGTTCTTGAGCTTTTAAAATAGCTTGTTGATGCATAGTAAAAGAAACCTCATTTTCTTCCATAGCTTCTACAATTTTTGCATTTGAAACATTCTGAATCTCATTGTAGGTTTTCTCTAATAACACATGTGAGATAGAATGGGTGGGAAGGGTGGGTAAATTTGCCAGCTCAACATTGTAAGCATGTTGTACTGGTTTATTATGGTGAGGGTGTGGAATTAGTTGAGCAGGAAAATATATATGGAATGGAGCATTTTGATGATGTGGTTGATTGGGTTGTGTGAATGGTTTTGATGGGCAAGCAAGGTGTTGTGAAAGAGCTGGTGGAGAATATGGAGAATGTGTTTGTGCTACAAGATGAGGGAGAGTAGTCATGCCATCATAAGATGAACCATGCCCAACTTGTAAACAAGATAGGTGGTTATATTGAAATTGACATGGCTGCCCTAACACATTAGCATTCCATAATGGATTATGCAAGTAAGAAAGTGGAGAGGGAGTGTTTTGAACCATACCTGTAGGCCATGATTTCCGTGGTTTTGACCTTGTTGCAGCTTCCTTACCTCTTTGATATGCTACTTCCATCCTAGATAAGGAAGAGTGAGTATCTATGAGATGCTCCTTTCGGTCATGAGAACAAAACATTTCATCAAATTCTTCATTTTTATGAACCTGCAAAACATCCAATTTTTCATTTAGAGAGCTAATAAAATCAACTTTAAAATGTTCAAATAACACATTGATTTCAGCTCTTATGTCTCCTGTTCTTGTAGCAGATTTGGAAAACAAAGAAAAAACATCTCTAGGATTCTTACCAGCCTTGGAGATTCCTCTTGAATACCTTATGCACAACTCACAAACATCATCATATGATAACTGAAAAACATCACCTTTTCCTATCAGATTTAAAAGTTCTAAAAATTCATCTTTGATTCCTTTAAGAATGAGTGTTTTTAAGATCTCTTTTTCCAAATGCTTATATTTTGATTTTTGAAGGTTGTATTGAAATCGATCTACATAATCCTCCAAGCTTTCATCTTCCCCTTGTATCATACTGAAAATATCTTCATTGGATTTGCAATAGTCTTGGTACTTCTTCAAGAATATGTTCTTCATGTCCTCCCATGATTGGATGCAATTCCCACCTAGGCTCATGAACCATCGGAGAGCTGCTCCTTTTAGAGTAAGAGGAAACACTTTCGATCTTTGATCATTAGTACAATAATCATATCCTCTACAAAGTATTTCAAACTCAAACATAAATGTATGTGGATCTTCATTTGCTAAACCATGAAAATTTGGTAAAGATGGGGGAATTATGTGCATTTGTGTCACTCCTAGATTTTTGATAGGAAATTCAAAAGTAGAAACGTGAGCCATTTCTTACCATAATAGAAGATGTTCTTCATGTGTTTCTTCGAGGCTCCTTCTTCAATTGTTCCTGTCAATTAGTTAGTGAAATGGGTGGTGCTTACATCACCACTTAAGTGAAATCATGTGATTCATTTTTTTTTAAATTTCTATTTTTCCTAATAATTCACACAAAAATTCAAACATCTATTTCTACTCTAGGTTCTTTAACAGTCCTGCTGGAAAGCGGACGGGGGAGAAGGGCTTTTACATGCTCCGTACGCAGGTTCTTACCTTCCGTTTTTAAGATCCAACTCTTCCCTAGCAGGCACTCATCAGATTCACACTACTCTTTAGAAATGGATACACTCTCCCCGGCAACGGCGCCAAAATGTGGAGCGATAAAAAGGTGCCTTTCGAACTCCTAATTACCTTCACATTAATTATCAACCCAGGGACGACTTTTTATTTCAAGAGTGTACTCTGTCTGAGGCGGCTATTTACTTAAGAGTAATGTTTTGCAGTATAGTGCTTAAAACCCAAAAGTAAATGAATGCTTGAAAAAGAATCTAATTGGAACAGCAAGAAACTGAGATGTTCTAAACTAAATCATTCATTCAAACACCCATCAATCGAGGATATAGTAGCAATAACTCAATCCTCTAGAAATTGATGCAAAAGGAATTAGAGCATGGACCATGGATCAGGGAGCGTGGTAGCATTTGCTGAGGCTCACGACAGCCTTGGACCTTCTCTCACACCAAAGCAATAAATGCAAGTAAAAGGAACAGCAGAAAGTAAATGGAACAGCAAGTCTAAAATGGAACGGCCGTAAATGGAACAGCAAACTAGAATTAAAGGAAATGAACAACAGCAAAGCCAAATTAATAACAATCTTTACTCTAAGAATAAATTAGACAGCACACAGAAATATAACAGCATTGATTAATGATAGGATATGAAACAATGCTGGAAAGAAAAACAATAACTTAACACACGGCGCACCTCAATAGTAATCTGATCTTGGTAATTCAATTATCAGTCTTAGTTATAAATAATACGACTGTCCTTTAGCACGGAGCAGCAACGTTCATAGATTCAACAATCGCAAGGAAATATAATTCTAAGACGAATTCAATAATACCAATGGTCAAATGTTACAACACAGACATCCCATAATTAAATCACAATGATATCCGGTAAAAACCATTTTATGCCAGCAATTAAAGAAACAGTAATGCGCTGCAAAGTCAATATGATATTTCTGTCTCAGAAAACGATATCACTTAGCAGATCAAACGTAACAGAGCTGCGTTGTAAAATAATAAAACAAATCAGATTACCGAATCACGCTGATGAGCAAACCACGCATAAACCAAAGAAGATAATATACAACAGCAAGTGTAAATATATGATACACAATAGCAGCAGCGTACTCCACCAGAGGCTGGGCCCTTAGCCGCCAGCGGATGCTGCGGGGTCACTTCAGAATGAGAAAAATGAACAGCACTCCCAAATCATTTATTAATCAGCCAATTGTGGAATCATTACAACAGCAAAAGCTTAAGAATTACAGCATGAATAATCCACCATCGTTGTCCATCATTTCTCATTCCCCAAATCCATCATCACGTCTTCCCCTCCTCTGATCTTTGGTTTCATTTAAATAGAGAAAGATCAGAACATAGATAATTACAACATGATTTGTTTTACAAATTTGGGTTGATTCTAACCAGATGATCAACAAGAAAATATCTTTCCTTTCATCTCTCAACAAAAACAAGACGAATTTGGGTTTGCAGCTAAAGTTTAGAGGACGGCTGCAACTGCAAATCTGAGAAAATCGTGCTCAAAGAACCCTGCGTTTCTCCCTGTACAAGCCGAATTTGGGCAAACCTTTCCTTAGTAAAGTTAATTGGGCCCGTTCTGGACAAAACCCATGTTCCGGATTTTCCAAATTCGTCTTCATTTGCTCAGAATCTCAACCGCAAAACTGTCACTCCTTAAACCAGCGAATTTCTGAGTTGGCAGATTTAAAAATCAAATCTTCAATCTGGAAGTTACCTTGGAGGCTAAAAATGGTGAATAATGTTACAACCAACTTATTAGAACTATCATTGGTAAAATAATGCATAATCATCAATTTATTAGAAATAAAGGAGAATAAATAATGTAAGAGCATAAATCATCATAAAATGGATTTATATAATATTATAATAAATGACATGATGAAGAATGGTAGAAATGGGTGGAATAAACGTTCACAAGTGACAATAATAATGGCATATTAACGACCCAACAGCCCTCTTTTTAGATTTTTATATTCAATTAAAACCTGGAGGGGATTCTTTTTATTTTCCCATCTATTGAGGAAACACTAATGAAAGGCAGCAAGGTCATTAATGGTAGCTGCTGGTAAATATTTGAACCATTTTCTTACCTCTCCATTAAGGCTTTGGGAAAAAATTCTCATCTTCACATCAACTTCATCAACCTCCTAAAGGTCAAAGTAGTCATTCATTTTATCTACATGATGTTGTGCATAGATGGCCCCAATGCTATCAAACTAAGGAATCCTACTTTGATAGTCTTGACGAATGGTATGTAATTGGGTAGGTAAAACTAGGGGAGCATATCGAGCTGCCATGACTGGTATATGAGGGTGAACAAAAGATGAACATGTAAGAGGTGTAGATATGGAACGGATTAAGACAGTTTGAATTACAGTATGTGATGTTTATGGGGAGGTAGTGGAAATTGTTGAGGAGATGGAATTAGTGGAAACAGGATTTAAAGATTGTGTGATGGGAGAAGAAACAAAGAATGATAGGGATGAAATTTCAACTACTTATTGAATGTAAGATTTGTGGATAGCTTGATCTAGGTCTGTCACTAGGTATTCTAATTTTTCAAACTACTGGAGAGCTTATTTGTCAAAATCTTGGTCTATAGACTGAGGTTCAGATATGTATGGTCTTAACGCCAACTCATCAATGATATTTTTTGCTGCAAATATTTCAAACTTGGTTCTAAACCATCCGAGTTCAAAGGGAAAATCAAATTGAATACTTTCTATGGTAAAAAAACTCTCTGGAAAATAATTGGCTCTAGGTAGAGGATTGTTACTCCCTTCATTTTCGTTCAAGATTTTCTTCCTTATCAATTTCTAAGGATTATCTAGGATATTGGGGGGATTCGGATCTGGATGGGTTATGGTATGAATTTGGTGACGGTTTTAGACCCACCAACATTCAAGGGATCTCCCTAGTATGAATTCTCAACTATACCTCACACTATTTGGTGTAGGAGCCCCATCCGATATGATGGCCCGGTTTCCATTATCTTAAAGATTTTCCTTAACTCTTGCTTGTCAACACATGAGAGTGGTCTACTTTGTCTTTGAACAGTGAGGTTCACATGCCTAGTGAGTGCTTAGTAGTACTTGTGTTAAGGTTCTTTCACTGCAGAGGGAGAGGGTGAGAGTGAGTCTCAACTCAAAAGGGAATAGTCCCAACTCTGCTAGAGACACACAACATAGCAGGACATGCGCAACTTTCGGTGGAGTAGTCCACATGGATGCAGCAGTCACAAACACAGGGTGAATAGATAGCACGTACAACACTCAGCGGAATGGTCCACACGAGTGTGATGATCATTATAACAATTTTATGAGAATGATTATGTTGAGTGTCCATCGTAATAGACCACATGGATGAGACAGCGTTAACAACTGATACAACACATTTCCAACATCATATGTACTAAAACAACCAAAATAGTTCAATTGTTGCTGGCTTGATGGCCCCTGGCCCAAGTTCAGTGTTAGTTAGCCAAGAAAATCCCTACACTACTGCCCCTTTCAGCATCAGTCTGTGGAGTGCGGACTGAAGTCTCACCTGAAGCAGTATGGGGGGATGCAGGAACCAAGTTTCCACACCCTAAGATGGTTGTGATGTCAATTTTATACCTTAAACCCTTCCTTCACGCAGATCAATAAGCCTTTAGGGATTATCGATGTACTTTCTCTTTCGTCTCTTAGAACCTCCGCGAAGGTATACGATCATCCTTTGCGCAACCCTAACCAGTGGCTCAGGTACTTACATGCCTTTGTTACTACGTTATTGTATAATTTTCCAAATTATCTTAAGTGTTCGCCAATTTTACCATGCAATTAATATTATCTTCGCATAAACATATATACTTATTTGTGTTCATATAACAGATAGAAACATATACATTCGCGCATCAAATTAGCATTATAACATAAACCTAGAACTTAACATAACATAATCGCATGCAATCCACAGAGGCAAAATACATAATAATTTCATAATACTTCTCTTTATTGATGATTCAGATTCCCAATACAAACTCTATCTGCCCTGTGCACACAGCTGCAGGGGTTCGCGTACTCTGCTACAGACTTCTACCTTAGGCCTCTGCACACTCAGTTGTAGAGCCTCTTCCTATGCTAAGACTCTCGCTCTTAGCTCTTCACATACTCGATCTTAGTTAGAACTCTACTTCCCCCTTAGACTCTTCTAAGACTCCCTTTTTATACAATCCCATGGTCCACGAACCAAGGTCAGATCTCTAAAGCCGACACAAGCTATCTAAAATAAGGGCGGAAATCTTTTTTGACTCTTGATATCTTCGTGCTCTGCAGCCACAAAATGCGGAGTATTTACATTCCTTTATACAAAATTCAGGCTTTCTGCCCCAAACTTAGGATTTTAGTCCCAAAAATGACCCCAAGGGACCCGTTCCCAACAGGACCCCAACACAAACATGGCGACTCACCCTCGAGTCGCTCAGCTGGCATGGAGATCTTGTCGCGAAGACCTCCTAGCTCAACTTGGACTACTGCAACTTTGGTGGTACACTATGCTGCCACCTGCTTCATCTCCTCAACCAGCTACTCCATTGCTGGCCCTACACCGTCTGACTGAATTTTCTGCTCAGTCTCCTGGAAACTAGCCAACTTGCCTTCAATAGTGGCTATGATCAAATAGGCCTCATCCAACCAAGGTTGTAAGCGAGCCTTCAACACTGCTTCCTTGTGCTGAGCTGCATCTACCTGCTCTTTCAAAGCCTTGGCCTCCTGCAGCTTTGTCAGCCTCCGCATGATGGCAACAGTTCGCATCGTCACTTTAACTTCATCGTAGCTCTGTACGATGGGGTCTTCTTGCACGCTGGTGACCACCTCGAGCGACTACTCAAAGAGTGTCGTGCAGTCCTTTACTGTGTTGTCCACTATTGCTATGGCATCTTTCATAGCTAACTTGTGTTGTTCTTTGATTTCTAGCGAAGTTGAAGGCTGGGCCTTCTACTGCAACTCTATGATTTTTAGGTTCAGTTTCAACTAGACCTTTTCCAATTCTTTGCATGCATCTCGTACTCTATTAGCAAACTTCTAAACCCGCACATCTACTGGCTTAGCCTCGGGAATGTCCAACTCCAGGAAAGATCTGCATGCCTCAGCCACAACGTTAGCCATGCACTGACTCTTGTCTGTAAGGCCTTTCATGAGGTTAATGGAAGAGTCTTGTTGTACAGCCATCTAGCTGTTGTTGATCTTCTACTCACTGATTACCTGTAACACGCGATGTTCATGGGCCCGCAGTTCTGTGATCATGCCATCCTACAAAAGGTGAAGTGCCTCACTAGGAAGCGCAACCAAATTAAGTCAAACTCCCTTAACGGTGCTGAAAACAGGCATGTCATCTTCTATCTGTGTAGACAGTGCTCCATCTAGTAGCACTATTGCTCAGGTAACCCATGTCCGCAGCATCCCCGGGGCTTCGAAGGTGCCAAGTGCAAAACTAGTTGACGCCATGCCGGTTTGTACCTGTGATGTGTGGATCTACAACTCGCGCAGACCCATCTAGATAGTTCCCAAAGCCTGTTGTTGTTGCTCGAACTACTGCAGTAGTTCCGCAGTGGCATCCCTCACCATATCACCTATGTCACTCAAGTCCCCCTCCATTAGGGTGATTGGGTCGAGAGACGTCTTGCTAGCCTTGGACTTCTTTCACGGCCCTACTTTTTCTGGATCTCGGTTATGCTTGGTGCAGAACAGAGTCGTCTTCGGGTCCGCTCCTCCCTGCTCCATTTGTTCATCCTCTTCTTCTATCTCTGGGGAAGGAAACTTCTGACTCCAGTCAGATCTGCGCTCCTATTCCTCTGCTCGCCCACCCATCTACTTTGTAGAAAAGATAGAAAAGATAGATCAACGTCTTAAAATTCAACCTCTTAGAGGGGGAAACCTCATTCACATTACATAAATGGACAATTCTTGGATGATTCAAATGACAAAACCTCCTTTCTATATATAGGAATCTAAGGAGTCACAATATAACCCAGCCGACCTAACAATAATAATATAAAGCCACAACAACAACAATAGTAATGGGGTAATCACTAGTATTATAGGGACCTAACATGCCCCTCTCCTTCAAAAAAGTGTTGTCCTCAATGCTTGAGTAATTCTGGATGCTTCTGTATAAAATTTTCATCCTCCTATGTGGAATCTTCAGCGGATAAGTTCTTCCACTTGATAAGATACTCCGAAATTGATCGATTTCGTAGCTATCGAGTTCTTGTTTCTATGACTGCTTCCGGTTCCAATATAATTTTTCCTTCCTCGTCAAGTTCTGGCAATATTGTTTGAACTGGGAGCTTGTTGCCTATAACCTTCTTTAAACATGAAACATGGAAAACTGGGTGCAATCGAGAAGTTGCAGGAAGCTCCAATTTGTAATCCATAGTACCAATCTTTTGCAACACCTTGTACGGACCATAATACTTTGGTGATAATTTATTATCCTTCTTAGCTTGCTTGAGGGACATTTGCTTATATGATTGTAGCCGTAGGAATACCCAATCACCTACATCAAAACTTCTTTCGCTGCAATGTTGATCTGCCTGTTATTTCATTCTATTCTGTGCCAACACGAGGTTATCCTTTAAGAGTTGGAGGACTTGTTTTTGATGTTCGATGTGATGTTCCACTGCTTGAACCTTAGAATTTTCTCTTAAATATGATGTGATGGATGGTGGCTGATATCCATAAAGTGCCATAAATGGGGTCATTTTTGTTGCTATATGGAAGGAAGTGTTATACCACCATTCAGCCAGAGGCAACCATTTGACCCATTGTGTCTATTTATCAGATACAAAGCAATGAAGATATCCTTCCAAACATTTGTTTACTATCTCAGTTTTCCCATCAGATTGAGGATGATAAGATGAGCTATGAGCTAACTGAGTACCAAGACAAGAAAGTAATTATGTCCAAAGATTTCCAGTGAAAATGGGATCTCTGTCACTTACAATAATCTTTGGGCTTCCATGTCAATTTTGAATTGTTTCCATAAATGCAGTAGAAACTGTACTGGATTTAAATGGATGTGATAATGCACAAAAGTGTGCATACTTGGTAAGTATGTCAACTACCACCATGATGACACTCTTTCCCTCAGACTTGGGTAAACCTGTGATAAAATCCATTGAAACCTCCTCCCAATGTTGGCTTGGAATGGATAAAGGTTGTAATAGACCCGGTGTCTTAATTGTTTCAACTTTATTTTGTTGGCAAACCAAACATTCTGCCACAAACTTTTGACTATCCGATTTAAGGCCATCCCAAAAAAATTCCTTCTTAACCCTGTGGTAAGTTTTTAAAAATCCTGAGTGCCCTCCTAAGGGAGAAGTGTGCAATTCCATAAGAATATTTCGTTTTAGTTGGGAATTCTTACAGAGGTATAAGTGATCTGTGTACCATAACGAATCATTTGGCAGCTAAATGTATCAGATGTACTGAAATCTTGTTGTAACTTTCAAATAAGTGCCCACACTTCTTCATCATTCTTCCATACCTCCCTTGCTTCATTTATCCAATCTAGTTGGATAATAGAAATGGTGCACAACAATGCTTCCACATCCTCTTCTTTTAACCTTTCTTGCTCCTTTTCTTCTTCCTCTTCACAATCGATGTAGAAAAATTTCTTCTCAGCACACTTATGACCTTTAGTGTTTTTTCTATCACAACTATAACAAAGCCCTTTTCTCTTTTTCTTCAAATCATCCGTCTTAGCTTCCACGCCCTTTATCTTAGCTTCTATTAGCTTTTGTGAGAGTGACATTTGTTGCACCTGGACTTGTAATTTTGATGTATCATGTAGCATTTCTTCCTCTTCTTCATGAGTCATGCTAGAGCTTTCAGGTTTCTTACTAGGTGTTTGCATTTTCTTTCCTCAGGGCATCAGTTACCGATAACAATGCTCTACTAAGCCCTTTGAATTCCTTCAAAATAAATTTTCAAACCAAGCTTAAGCAAAAATTTAAAAAAATCTACACACCTTTTCTCACTTGGTAGGAGATCGATATTGCCTCTGATGTATCTCTCTACTTTTGAATCATCCAGTTCTGGAATTGTGACCTGCAGTAGCCCTCTGTGTCCTCTTTCCAATGCCACCAGTTTGATCCAAATTGGATTCTCCAAGGAATAGTTATGCAAAATCTCCCACAGTGACCTGATTATAGACTAGTTCAGTAGAGCGAACTTGTACGACGTGCCACGAGTCACCGTTTTGACCTTTGACACTGAAAAATACATACAAGAAACTAAGTCCGTCCTCTTTCTGTACCTTCTTGCGAAATTTTAATCCGATGCTCAGAGAGAAAGTTA
The DNA here is from genome assembly GCA_031772625.1 of Pinus tabuliformis. Lineage (NCBI taxonomy): Eukaryota > Viridiplantae > Streptophyta > Pinopsida > Pinales > Pinaceae > Pinus > Pinus tabuliformis. Next base: position 1,152,562,797 of record CM062819.1, read on the forward strand.
TGACGATTTTCCCCAGGTCACCTGTTTGGAATGTAATTCAAGAGTCTGCAAAAAGACCAACTTCCTCAGATCATATCTCCTCAAATATAGCGCAAAAAGCTCTAAAATTCAGACCCAAGATTCAGCGTGATGTCTTCTCAAATGGGTTTTTTTTTTAGCTTTTGAAACATCGCAAAAAAAAAAAAAAATTATAGTTTGGAGCAGTGAAACCCTAGAATCCAAAGCTCTGAAACCAAATGTTATGAAACCAGCTCAAGAAAAAGATAGAAAAGGTAGATCAACGCCTTAGAATTCAGCCTCTTCGAGGGGGAAACCTCCTTTACATTACATAAATGAAAAATTCTTGGATGATTCAAATGACAAAACCTCCTTTCTATATATATCAGTCTAAGGAGTCACAATATAGCCCAAACGACCTAATAATAATAATATAAAGCCACAAAAATAACAATAGAGGGATTCTATGGGGCACAGTAATAACAATATGGGGACAATAGGGGCACAACAATATTAATAAGGGGTACAACTACAATATTAATGGGGTAATCACTAGTATTATAGGGACCCAACAAGCACGCTCTGCCTTGGCCTTATCCTCAGCCTCCCTTCTTTTCTTCACAGCCAATTGTTCCATCTTCAGCTTGGCTTCTTCCTTCTTTTGCTGTGTGGTAGACTTGCTAGATCCCGTTGTCAAGTCTGTGGCAGTGCACAAATCGGACGGCCAGCAGTCGAGGACTGCTGTAATCACTTCATCTCTGGCCAAGTATGGTAGTTCATGCCACTTCTATTCAAGATCCTTTCCCACACGTATTGAGACATGGTCGAAGGCGTCCTTAGATTCCACGTACTCCTGCAGCTTACCAAAATTAGTTGGTGACAACAATGGCTTGCGATTGATGGCCATATGGATGTGTTGGGCATGGAATCCCCCCAAGGCATTTTTTTGGGCTCAAATACCAAGTTTTGACCAAATCTTGTTGTAAATCTCCACGAATTACGGGCACGGGGCACCAAATTATGATAGAATCACAGAGTTTTCCACCCTAGTTTTGTAATGTAATGTCGGCTAGATAGACCTACCCATGGTCCGTGGACCATGGGATTGTATAAATAGAGTGAGGCTCTAAGTGTAAATGAAGAGGTAGAGGAAAAAGAGTATGAGTGATCGATTCGTAAGTTGAAGTGTTTCCTTGGGTCATAGAGTAGGAGAAGGCTATGTAGCTTGTTAGTTCTAGTCTTCGCAGCCTCTCACCGGGGATCAACATGAGCTCTTACTATGTCTGGTTTTGTTAGATGTTTTGCACATGATTTTCAGCACAAAACATGTCACAAGTGTGTTCATCAGAAGTAGCTAGGAAAAATATTTCCAACAGTATATCACACTCCCGTAACCGGCTCCCGCATTAGAAGATATGACCAAAATGGATGAGTGATTCTTGGTTATGCATGTTTTGAGGTCAGTTGTTGCACACAATGACAAGCTTAGTACAAAATCAGTTTGTGAAATAATGGTAAGGAATTTTTCAAAAGTGAAAAAGGATTTTGTTCATCACATACCAAATAACAAAAAAATCCTTCAATTTATGCACAGCTGCTACTATGTGGGAGATATATAGTTCTATTTGGAGCTTACATTAAAACAAAGCAAAATTTTCATATTTTTTACTGTTTTAGTCATTTTAGTGCGGGGCCATTTTACAACAGATGGGAAAGTAATTTTGAAAAACTCAAGGAGATTTTTGTTAAGAACGAGCCATATAACAAAAACCTCTTTCATTTTATTCACAGGTGTCATGGATTGGGATATGTGACTAGATCTTTACAGCTCATTTTCACATATTTAAATTTTTAATGATTTTATGTTTTAGAGATGATTTTGTGGAACAGAATTCGAGAAACTGGAAACTAATTTACCAAATTTGAGAGAGTTTTTTCTCCAAAAGGACCTTATCTACAAAAACCTCTTTCATTTTTGTAACAGGTGCTATGTTTTAGGAGATACGAGTTCATCTTCAACACCTATTTTCATAAATTCGGCCCAAGTTTAATGTAACTGATTCTATTTTGAATAAAATGGTTGAGCTCAATCCCTTAGTACAAGGATGAGAAAATGTATATATTTTATGAATTTCATAGTGTAGGGGTTGGATTTTGGTATAAGGCTAGACTTTTGAGAAAGCATTGAGCTTCATTGTACATTCATATCAGCATTTTGGCTAGGGAATTGAGACCAGGATTTGCAGCACTCTTTGGGATCTGTGTGGCAATTTGTCTTGGAAAAGTGCTTTCCTTTGTAATTGTGAATTTATTTATGTGATTTTATGCCATTATCTCTCTTATTTCTTCTCAACTAAAACAAACAAGAGTGTAAGTAGAATCCATTGAAATTGCAGTGCTCTACTTGAGGTTTTCTTTAGTTTCTTGATGTTTTCAGCTATTTGGAGAGAATCCATGAGTTTTCTTGCCCTCTTCAACTCCTCACCTATCTAATCCATCCATCTCATTTGATTTGAAGTGCCAAAATTAGTTTCCTATCTTGCCCCATTGATATCTCTGCAAGACTGAGCCTCAATCCCGTACCCAAAATCTACCTTTCTATCTAGGCCAACAAAAACATCATTTTATTCAATCAAACTCTTTCATACACATACCTAGCCTAAGATCAGTATTTCTATCAGTCATATCAAGCCCTCATCGATCATATTTTGCTAAGATTGACCTGGAGAGAGCCCTCTCCCGACCTGGTAGGGCTAGCTACCAGGTTAAGCGTGGTTTGATGTTGGCCTTGGATCCTACCTTCCTCAGCCTAAGGTAAATCTAGGCACTAACATAGTGGCGACCATACTGGGGAATAAATTGTTTGTTTGTTAGTGTTCTTCATTTTATAAACTACAGATGGAGTCTAAAGATTAGCCAAATAGCCTTCGAAACACTTTTTCTTTGCATTAGCGCAAGTAGATAAAAGCTACTTCAGTCAATCTCCATTCTAGTCTTATAAACGGAACATCTAACTTGCAAATTTCCCCAGTACAATTTTGTAATCAAGTTCAGATCTAATTGCTGATGGTGGACAGCAATCACACACATATGAAGGTTGAAATCATCTACCTGGTGACTCCACTATTCAAAGTCCCGAGTTTCAAAGTATTGATGGTGGCTCCATTGGCTAAATGAAGGACTCAGATGTTGCTTCTATTTGTTCAAGGTATTCATGTATCGATTTTTCTAATCTTCCTCGTTTTCCTAATAAATTACCAAAGGATGCATACATTTTGAGTAATGGCCCTAAATTCAATGGGGAAGATCTGACTTTGACTCTAGAACATATAGAAAATTTTAAAACATTTGTGGACATTCTTAGAGTTAAAAAGGAAGATGTCTTCATCAGATTGTTCTTTGATTCGTTTCAAGGCAAATGTAGAAAATGGATTGAAGGTTTTCCTATCAGATCTATTAATTCCTTTACAGGTTTTTGGCATATCTTTCTTGAAACATGGATGGAGAAAGAGGAAGAATTCAAAATAGAGGTACCCTCTATTCAAGGCTTTAGAGAATGGGAAGATGTGTGCACAGATGATGAGGTAGATGAGAACTTTGCTTCATCTCTTTCTTCTTATCTGAAATCCTGTCGATGCAGCCATTAAGTTAAGCTCAATTTTTTGCAAGAATTTTCCATTAAAATTGAAGGAGATCTAGCTGAATTGGAGACTGAAATACAGTCCTAGGATCTAGATTGTGGAGTCCCATTCTTTGGGGACCTTTTTCAGCAGAAAGAACAGAAGGTAAGGCTGCTCGTGGATATTTTCATTGATAGTTTGCAGTTGGATGCATGTATTGAGGAGTTGGGGCAGCAAATAGAGTTTGGTTTCTTCGATCCTATTGCAGTGTACATGGAAAAAAAATTTCAGTTTGAATGATAGATCATATTGTCTTTTACAAAACCAGACTCGTTATGTGCATGTATGGTTGTCAGCAATTACATTTGTGTCCTGGTTGAAGCACTTCCAAGCAGCATCCTTGTCACAGTTACTTGATTGGTTGATATGACATTACAAAATTACTTGATCTATCAATTTTGCAGCAAAGTAGGGTAGATTTGTAAATAAATAAGCTGCCAAAGGAAACATTTTAGTTTTCGGTATTTGTTTATCTATAGGTTGCAGTATGTATATGTTTTTGGATTGGTATGAGTTGTTATGGATTTGCAGTTGTTTGAGTCCATGCCCAATGGATGGGGCACTTGGTCTACAGTGTTCTTGACACCTCCAAGGAGTTGCCATCCCCAATGGAGCCGATGTTAGTTCCAGTCTTCACAGCTTGTCACCAGGGATCAACATGAGCTCTTACTATGTCTGGTTTTGTTAGATGTTTTGCACATGATGTTTAGCACAAAACATGTCACAAGTGTGTTCATCAAAAGAAGCTTGGAAAAATATTTCCAACAGTATATCACACTCCCGTAACCGGCTCCTGCATTAGAAGATATGACCAAAATGGATGAGTGATTCTTGGTTATGCATGTTTTGAGGTCAGTTGTTGCACACAATGACAAGTTTAGTACAAAATCAATTTGTGAAATAATGGTAAGGAATTTTTCAGAAGTGAAAGAGGATTTTGTTCATCACATACCAAATAACAAAAATTTCCTTCAGTTTATGCACAGGTGCTACTATGTGGGAGATATATAGTGCTATGTGGAGCTTACATTAAAACAAAGAAAAATTTTCATATTTTTTACGGTTTTAGTCATTTTAGTGCAAGGCCATTTTACAACAGATGGAAAGTAATTTTGCAAAACCCAAGGAGTTTTTTGTTAAGAACGAGCCATATAACAAAAACCTCTTTCATTTTATTCACAGGTGTCATGGATTGGGATATGTGACTAGATCTTTACAACTCATTTTCACAGATTTAAATTTTTAATGATTTTCTGTTTTAGAGATGATTTTGTGGAACAGAATTCGAGCAACTGGAAACGAATTTACCAAATTTGAGAGATTTGTTTCTCCAAAATGACCTTATATAAAAAAACATGTGCTATGGTTTAGGAGATACGAGTTCATCTTCAACACCTATTTTCAGAAATTCGACCCAGGTTTAATGTAACTGATTCTATTTTGAAGAAAATGGTTGAGCTCAATCCCTTAGTACAAGGATGAGAAAATGTATATATTTTATGAATTTCATAGTGTAGGGGTTGGATTTTGGTATAAGGATGGACTTTTGAGAAAGCCTTGAGCTTCATTGTACATTCATATCAGCATTGTGGCTAAGGAATTGAGACCAGGATTTGCAGCATTCTTTGGGATCCGTGTGGCAATTTGTCTTGGTACAGTGCTTTCCTTTGTAATTGTGAATTTCTTTATGTGATTTTATGCAATTATCTCTCTTATTTCTTCTCAACTAAAACAAACAAGAGTGTAAGTAGAATCCATTGAAATTACAGTGCTCTACTTGAGGTTTGCTTTAGTTTCTTGATGTTTTCAGCTATTTGGAGAGGATCCATGAGTTTTTGCAGTGCTCTACTTGAGGTTTGCTTTAGTTTCTTGATGTTTTCAGCTATTTGGAGAGTATCCATGAGTTTTCTTGCCCTCTTCAACTCCTCACCTATCTAATCCCTCCATCTCATTCGATTTGAAGTGCCAAAATCAGTTTCCTATCTTGCCCCATTGAGATCTCTGCAAGACTGAGCCTCAATCCCCGCACCCAAAATCTTCCTTTCTATCTGAGCCAACAAAAACATCATTTTATTCAATCAAACTCTTTCACACACATACCTAGCATAAGATCAGTATTTCTATCAATCATCTCAAGCCCTCATTGATCATATTTTGCTGAGATTGACCCGGAGAGAGCCCTCTCCCGACCTGGTAGGGCTAGCTACCAGGTTAAGCATGGTTTGATGTTGGCCCTGGATCCTACCTTCCTCAGCCTAAGGTAAATCTAGGCACTAACACAGCTGAGTGCGCGGAGGCCTAATAGTTTGCAGCTGAGTACCCGAACACCTACAGTTGAGTGTGTAGGTCAAGTCGATTCTCTAACCAAGGAAGGAATTAATAAAGAGAAGTGTTGACATAATTTTGTGTATCTATTCTTAGGTTAATGCATGTTTGATATAATTTGCAAATATATTGTTTATTTACTGCGCACACCTATGTGAATGGTTTATGTTGTTAAGTATAACTTAAAGCACACAAGTAGGCTAAGATAATCAACTAACATTGGAATACCAGTAAAGTCTTGGGGAATAATGCAGAGCACAGCGTTCAGCCCCTGGATAGGGATGCACGAAGGCAGTATATCAGGTTGTGAGGTACGGGAAAGTGCGCAACGAAACCTGCACACAGGATCAAACCGCGGACCACTTGAACTCATCAGACATCTCCAGGGTGCAAAAACCTAGTTCTACCACCCTCCCATACTACTTCAGGTGAGACCTCAGTCCGCACTCCGTGGACTATTGCCGAAAGGGTTAGTAGTACTGGGATTTGTTTAGCTAACTTAACTCTAAACCTGGGTCAGGCCCCAATAAGCCAAAAAATGGTTCCGTTGCTAGGACTAGGATCTACATAGAGATGTCTGATGTCATATCACTGGAATCCAACAAAGAAAGGAATTGAAGAGTTTTTGGGTAGAAATATTCACGAGTTCATGGCACAAGAAAACAAGAATCCGCGATTATAAAAGGAAGAGTGGTTAGGTTGCTGCTTATATACAAAAATCCATGAAATTTTCTTTGCAACCTTCTCTTCTGAGTTGTACGAGTGGATCGCAGAGCTAGCAGACAGTCAAGGAAGGTGTAGGCTCAACAAACCTATTGTGTGGACTCCAGAATTGGTGCAAAAATTGGAAGCATCGGAAGATAAGATCGTGCACGCTGTGGATCACTGGCTCGATCGAATTATAAAAGGATTTACCACCGAGTTCGCAATAGATACGTTAGTCAACTATAGCAAGGCAGAACAATGCTTCCTCAAAGTTCCTTGGGGTAAGTACGTTAAATCTTTGAACACTTGGATTAAGATGATATTATGTGAAAAGAGGGTTATGCGAATAAATTGATGTTTGGGGCTACATGGAGTGGGAGGATCTACAGAAACAAAGGTAGTGCAGAACTAGAAATTAGCCCCTTGATTTCACCTCCGCGAGAAAGCGAGGAAGAGCTCGCAAAGGTTTCACCAAGAAGTGCGATTAGTTTGATAAAGCATCAAATTCCACGCATACCACTTCCACCTACACCATCGCCAGTTTCACCATCTTCACCCCCGTCTTCGCCCACACCACCTCCACCACCACCACATTTCAATATGGCAAGCACGATAAAGTTGTCGGTGTTCAAAGGAGTATGGGATGAAGATCCGGACCAGTTTTGGTTCATGGTAAGGGTTGTATGGGAAGTGCAGGGAGTCATGGATGACAATATAAAGAAAGAAACACTAGTCATTTCTCTGCAGGATCGTGCACTGACTTGGTACATTAAGAATTCCAATGACAATCTGAACGCAGGGATCACGGATATCCAAGATGCACTAAATAAGGAATTTAGCAGGCAAAAATGAGAGACACAGTTGATCATTGGATTTAAGGAAATCACGATGCTTCCAGGCGATACCCCCTAGGAGCTAGATCAGAGACTGAAGTGTATAATTCGTGAAGCCAATATGACCTTGACAGATGGGAAACACCGCGCATGGTTTGTAGAACCGCTAACATCGCATCTAAGGAACGCATTGTCATAGTAGAAGCTAACCACTCGGGCCGAGGCCTTGGAGATCGCGATGAGACTGCACGAAACCCCGATACAAGATCCTAACATGGGAATTCAACAGATCCACGCGTAGTTGAAAAACTTGTACCTTGAGATGCAGAGTTTGAAACAAGACAGGACGGCTCACCCAGAAGCGCGCGAGGAGGTATGGTGTGTAAAGTGCAAAAGCCAGGGACATGACAAGGACCATTGCCTAGTCTTCATGAACTACCTGGTGGGAGGAGGACCAATGCCATTGAGACTGGAGGCACAAGCAAGACCGAGCGCGGCGCCTGCATTATGGTGCATGATTTTTCAGATAGGAGAGAAGCATGCTACAGATAACTTCCATCTATTACAAAAGTATACGCAGAACTCCCAGCAGTTTTTCTGTAATTTCTACAGGTCATTAGGCCACGATGAGTGCACCTATAGAAGTTATGAATTGATGATGGATCGGACTCCTACCTACAAAGTTCAGACTGAAACATGGGCCCTCGATCAAAATGCACGGATGGCGCGCATTGGATTTCAGGGGCATGAACGAGGTCAAGGTGGAATGGGACCAGTAAGAGGTCGCGAACAACTGATATGTTACAATTGTGGAGGACCGGGGCATTATGTCCACAATTGTATAAAACCGACGAGACCATCATGCTTATATTGTACCTAGTTTGATCATGAGATAGAGGACTATCCCATGCTAATAGCGATGTTGCACAATAAAGGAGCACTCCAACCTCCCCCAACTCAGAACCTGCAAATGACGAGATCAAAGCCGCGCGAGGAAGACCCGAATGTAAATATCATGCTCCGAAGTGGTATCACGTTAGGAGATGACAAAGGAAAGCAGCCCGAAGAGAGTGCATGGGTTCGCAAGGCTCCAACAAAGGAACTAGAATTTGATTTAGACCGTGCTATGGAGACATTCATGGAAGCTAAGAAGAGCTTTGTGGATGCCTCTACTTCAGGAAGTAAAGACAAACCGGAACTGGAAATGGACCCATCAATGCTCACTACATTTTTTTAGACATGCATGAAGCTACTGCGTGATAGCAAAGCAGTGAAGGGACTGCAAGAACCATCACTAGATGTGTTGGAACCACGCTAGGAGAACCATGTGTAGTCTAGAAGCTTGGGAAGCACACAACGCGAACAGGAAGAGAGATGAGATTGACCGCACAGATAGGAGAATATGAAATGGATCAAGTGATTTTGGATCTAGGATCGAACACGAACGTCTTGCCAAAGCAGACGTGGGAGTACCTGGGCAGGCCTGCACTGTAATGGTCTCCTATTCAATTGCGAATGGCGAACCAACAAAAGATCCTACCCATGGGAAGATTGCAAGGAATAACAGTAAATATTGAAGGTGCGAGTGCACTAGTAGATTTCGAAGTAATAGAGATTGTTGATGACAACAATCCCTATCCCATGCTACTAGGAATAGAATGGGCCACTGACATGAATGGAGTGATAAATCTAAAGAAGCGCAATATAATTTTCAAGAAAAAGTCACTACGCATAGTGGTACCTTTAGACCCTGCGGAAGGATTGCGTTACACAGAGCAAGTGCACAACTGCAATAGCGACGATGATTTGGACTGCATCTACAAGATAACTGTGCAGGAGCAAGACTAGGTAAATCCAACAGCAGATGGCAGACTCTCATGGGAGCGTGAAAGCTCTTGCACCTCAGATTCGGACGAGAAAATGGAACGATGGCAGAACCAGTTACACAAGGTAACCAAACTCAATTGTAACATGATGGCAAGGTCGCTGCGTTGCGTGGCAACAGAGGTAAGAGATCTACCTATCTATGACAGGTTGAGCGAGGTGGATGATTTCCTGAACAAATTTGAAAGAGAAGTACCAGAAAAATAGTGTTTCGACGCTCTGAAATGGGTACAGTGCACTATGCCTGCGAGATGGTGGGGTACACATCAAAGAAGTTTTAAGGACTGGCACGAATGAAGAAGGATGATGTGCATAAGGTTTGGGATGCCTCAGATGCGGCTAACAGACAAGTATGACGGACAGGATGATCCACGTGCACACCTCGCAAAATGGACCAACGTCTCCAGGGAAGAGCCACAACCTGAGTGAGTGCACATGTTCTGTCATACCCTGGATATCATATCCATGAATTGGTATACTGAGACGGAGCTTCGCCATGGAATGAGCGAATGGGATATCTTGTGCGAAGAATTCCTATTAACCTTCACATTTGAGGATCATTGGTGGGATACTGTTGATGATGCGCTATAAGCAGTAAAAGCAGTTATCTTCATAATACCCCAGGATCCAATGGAAGTGCTTCAGCCGGAATGGGTGACCCAGTTAAGTTGCGTGCTAAAATGTTACAATGTAAACTTTGAGGAGGATGATGAAGATCCACGAAAAATTAACATTCCAGAAACTGAAGGTTATCGCAAGGTTCAAGGACCATTGATTGAAGATCTTGACATCACCGTGTTGGTAAAAACAAAGCAGGTAAACGTTGGGATGGAGGCCGAACCAAAGTATGCAATGCTTGGTGACTATTGGGATGATGCCATGCTGGATACGGTCGCTGAGTTACTCCGCGAGTACCAAGACTTATTCCCGACCAAGATTACAAACTTAAAGGGGATCATTGGTGATTTAGGGATGATGAAGATCACCCTAAAACCTGACGTGAAGCTAGTTAAGAAGAGGCCTTACCACTTGAATCTAAAGTAGAAGGAAAGGGTCTGCATAGAACTAGACAAAATGCTCACAGCTAGAATTATTGAGCCGATGGAAGAACCTGACTGGGTAAGCCCTATGGTGGTGCAGAGAAAAAGCAGAAGGGCAAGATAAGAACATGCATGGACCTCAGGAAGTTGAATGACGCCTGTGTACATGACCCATTCCCAACCCCATTCATAGATGAAGTATTCGAAAATGTCGATGGACAAGAAGCATATTCTTTCACCAATGGGTTCTCAGGGTACCACCAGATCAAAATCGCGTTGGAAGATAGGAGCAAGACCACCTTCCCCAATGGATGGGAATGCTTTCAATACATTGTCATGCCATTTAGGTTAAAAAATGCACTAGCCATCTTTTCGCACATAGTTGTTTCCGCCTTCAAAGAATATATCCACAAATTCCTAGAGGTCTATCTAGATGATTGGACTGTCTTTGGATTGGTTAAGCACCACGTAGAAGGCTTACGCTTGATGCTGGATACTTGCTGATGACACCAGGTTGCGCTAAACATTAAGAAGTGTACGTTCATCATTCCCTTTGGGAACCTACTGGGACATTTGGTCTGCAAATAGGGATTAATGGTAGACACCACAAAGATTGTAGTAATTCTGAATTTGGAAGCACCGCGAAGTGTTAAAAAGTTGTGCGCTACCTTGGGACACACATGGTACTACAAGAAGTTCATCAAAAGCTATGCCCAGATCACTGCGTCGATGGAGAAACTATTGAAAAAGGATGTCACATTTTATTGGAATGATGATTGCATGAAGAGCCTGGATGTCCTAAAGGGGAAATTGGCCTCCGCTCCAATCCTGGTCTTCCCAAAATGGGATGTGGAGTTTCATGTCCATGTTGACGCGTCATGTATCATGCTGGGAGCGGTGCTCACACAAGAGGGCGGAGAGGGCTTAGATCACCCTATCGTATTTTCAAGTCATAGATTGTCCAAAGCTGAAAAGAACTGTTCCACAACTGAATGCGAGGGACTGGCTATGGTGTACGCACTCCAAAAATACCAGCATTATTTGCTAGGAGGACATTTCAAGATGTATACAGACCATTCCACGCTAAAGTACTTGGTCGATAAGCCTGTGTTGGGGGGGCGCATATGTAGGTGGATCTTATTGTTCCAAGAATATGACTTTGAGGTTGTGGTAAAACCTGGATGCATGAACGCAGGACTGGATCACTTGTCACGTATTGAGATGGGCGAGGAACCTACTAGTTTGGAGGAAGGATTATCTGACACACATCCCTTTGTTGTGCACATCGCATATGGACACTTCGAAGATATAATCCACTTTCTAACAACAGGGACTACGTCGAAGGAATACGCCGTCTAACAGAATAAGGAATTGGTGGTGCGCGTGGTGGATTTTTCTGTCATCGCGGGGCACCTATACAAAATGGGAAATGATGAGATATTGTGAAGGTACGTACCTGAATTTGAACAAAGTCATATCCTCGTGGAAGCACATGGGGCACTACAGGAGGAAACTATGCAGAATGAGCGACCACACAAAAGATTCACTCCGTAGAGTTGTGGTGGCCAACCCTTCATCAGGATTCAAAATCACACTATAAGGCCTGCGATATATGTCAAAGGACTAGTAAACCATCGCGGAGGGACGAGATGTCGTTGAATCCACAAATGACGTTGCAGCCCTTCAAAAAGTGGGCAATCAACTTTGTAGGACCTATCAAACCTCGGGAAAAAATGGGCGCGCGATACATTATCACCGGGATGGAGTACCTGACTCATTGGGCAGAAGCGCAGCCAGTCAAATACTGCATGGCCACCACGGCTGCAAAGTTTTTGTTTGAACACGTGTTGACTTGATTTGGCTGTCTAAAAATCTTAATGAGTGATTGTGGTACACATTTCTTGAATGAAACCATCAGTCCGCTCACAAAAGAGTTCCAGGTGTATCATCGGAAAAGCACACCGTATCACCCACAAGCCAATGGGACAGTAGAAGCATTCAAAAAAATACTGGAGACTGTGCTAACCAAAGTGTACAACGTGCAACGAAGCGATTGGGACCTGCGCATACCTGTAGTACTATGTTCTTATAGGACAACGTGCAAGAAACTAACGGGACAAACACCATTCTGGTTAGTTTATGGCATGGAAACTGTCATGCCAATGGAGTATATTGTACCTAGTCTGTGCATAGCAGTGCTCACAGGTATGAAATACTATGAAGCTCTGGAAGAAAGGCTCACGCAATTGGAAGAACTTGAGGAGGAACGGTTCCTGGCTAGTTTTCATCAGCAGGTACAAAAGCAGTGTGAAAAGGCCTAACACAATCGCCATATTAAGTTGCACACCTTCAAGGTAAATGACTTAGTGTTGTTGTATGACAGTAAGTTTGAAAAATTCCCGAGAAAGTTCAGAATGCTTTGGCTAGGACCATATGTAGTTAAGGAGGTCAAAGATGGAGGCGCGGTATAGCTAGTCAAACTAAATGGAGAGCCTTTCCTAGGCAAAGTGAATGGCAGCTGCTTGAAGCCCTACACGAGTGGCCCAACTATCTGACTAACCGGCGGACACACATTCTTTGCGCTCCAAGGATCCAGACAAAGGCGTGGGACTATAAACATATGCAGTAGAACTAGCAAGCAACAGCTCAGTGTGCTACTGACCTCTGCACAGTTTGAGAACAGTTGGAGGGACTCCGCGCAAAGATCGTTGCACCGATAGAGTGACTCGAGGGTGAATCACGATGTTTGTGTTGGGGGGCTGTTGGGAATGGAATCCCCCCAAGGCATGTTTTGGGGCTCAAAGCCCAAGTTTTGACCAAATCTTGATGTAAAGCTCCACGAATTGCAAGCGCGGGGTGCGAAAGTATGATAGAGTCACAGGGTTGTCCACCCTAGTTTTGTAATGTAATGTCAGATGGATAGACCTACCCATGGTCCGCGGACCATGGGATTGTATAAATAGAGCAAGGCTCTAAGTGTAAAAGAAGAGGTAGAGGAAAAAGAGTCTAAGTGACTGAGTCATAAGTTGAAGTGTGTCTTTGGGTCATAGAGTAGGAGAAGACTCTGCAGCTAAGGGTGCAAAGGCCTAATATTCCGCAGCTGAGTGCGCACACCCCTACAGCTAAGTGTGTAGGGCGAGTTGATTCTATAACTAAGGAAGGAATTAATAAAGAGAAGTTTTGTCATAATTTTTTGTATCTGTTCTTGGGTTAATGTATGTTTGATATAATTTGCAAATATATTGTTTATTTACTGCGTGCACCTATGTGAATGGTTTATGTTGTTAATTATAACTTAAAGCACACAAGTAGGCTAAGATAATTAACTAGCATTGGAATACTAGTAAAGTCTCAGGGAATAACGCAGAGCGCGGCATTCAGCCCCTGGATAGGGATGCGCAAAGGCAGTATATCAAGCTACGAGGTACGGGAAATTTCGCGAAGCAACCTACGCACAAGGTCAAATCGCAGACCACTTGAACTCATCAAACATCTCCAGGGTGTGGAAACTTGGTTCCAACAACCTCCCATACTACTTTGAGTGAGACCTCAGTCCGTGCTCCACGGACTATTGCCGAAAGGGCCAATAGTACCAGGATTTATTTGGCTAACTTAACTCTGAACTTGGGTCAAGCCCTAATAAGCCAACAGTATGCTCATCTCCATCAAGATCTAGAAGATCTTATTTTTCTTAATCCACAGAGGATTCTTCGTAGCTCACAGCGAATCAAACTTTGCTTCTTCCGATAGGTCTGGCATGACTGGAGGAAACTGGCTATCCTCAGGTAGCTCCCATGCAACCAGCACTATGAACAGCAATAGCCATGCATAGTGGAATGTCTTACTATGATCCTACGCCTCGCGGCAGTTCGCAAAGAACTCACTACAGAGGTGGCATGCCTAGTTAAATTGTACACCATCCGTGCACTATGCCTCCAAGGCTATCACTGGTGCCAGAACTTCATCTACGTGACTCTTCCTCATGACCTTTCCTACCAAGATTTGCATCGCCACTTTGACTGCGGGGTCACAGATACTCGTGATGGCATAGTTGCGCGGCTTCTTTACTAGCTTGAATTTTTCCTTCATCGCCTCACCAAGGGCATGCTTGCCGACCTTTCCGCCAATTGTCATGCTGAATTTTCTCCTGAGTGTGGCAGTCATGTGATCCTATGGATTATGTCAGTGATGGGTATCGGCTCCTCCAGCCACAGACACCCATCGCGCACCAAGCATAGTAGTTGCTTGGTCACAATCATCGTGATGGGTGTGTGGCTGTAATGCAACACCCACAGCAAGTTTAGCGGGCCTGCCTTGTCCACACCTTTCAGCAACTTCCTCAGCTCCAAAGCGATCACTCCAGTGTTTTCATAAAAATAACGGTGCATAAGTTGGTATGTCACTAAGTGATGGAAACGCTCCATGTCAGCTAAATCTCAATTTTCCAATTTTAGAAGGGGGACACACCCTAAGTGCGGTCCCTCAAAGACAATTTGCTCTGGCAGTAGGGTTGTGTGTAGGGTGACCTTACTCTCATCAATATCCTTCGGCATCTTTGTTTTTCCCTTGTGCGAAGGAATGTACTTAGGTAGCTTAGAAATGGGGTCAGACCCCTCAACCTCAACATCCTCCGTTTCCACCGCAATATCCTCATCATCCATGGGGATTTCTTTGACCTCTTCTTCTGGCTCTAGGTCAACCACCTTGCCCTTTTCCTGCACGGTGGGCTTATCCTTCTGTGGGTGCTTTCTAGGTGATGCGTGCACCGGCTGCGGTGTCACGGCCTACTTTCCTTTCTTGTTCTTCAGACCCTCCTTGGTCGGGGTAGGCCTCGGCCTGGGTGACCGTGGTGACTTAGGTACTTTATTTGGTACTTCCACAGTTACAACCTCTGAGGCAGCTCCCTCGACTGCCATGGATACCCCTGAATAGCCCCTTTAGCCGTCATTGTTTCCCCAAAATTTACAGACTAAGACAGCATCGACATGATGCTATTCAACAACTCTTGTGTCTCCTTTGGCAACTTCTCAAACGTTGAACTCGCTATCAAAGCTTCAAAGTTTTCATGGTTCATGCGTGCCTGAGAGCTCAACACCTCAATTCTCAAAATGCCAAGTGTTTTCCATTGGGCAACCCTTTGTAATTTATAGGCATTTTCAAATTCAAATCTAACCGTTCCCCCCACAATCGGTTCATTAATACTAGATTGGCGACAGATTTTTAAAAGATCTGGTCCATAAATTCTGATTTAAATGCCCCGACCCTCGCTCCATTTGGCCATTTTTTCATCATCAAATCATGAACAGTGTCTTTAACAGTCACTTTTTGGCTGTCCTACGTGGTCTTTCCTTTGGCAGCGCAGCTCCCTTCATGCTTCTGCAGGCTCTGTGACATTTCTTCGTTTCACGCAGTTCCCCAATCGCACAGCTCTCTGACCCAGGAAATGTAGTCTATAGTCCCACACTTCCTTTCAGCTGCCTAGAGTGCTAAGGCTGTGCTTCCCTCATATAGTCACCTAGCTAGATCACCGGTGTATAGCTTCAATCGGCTGCCATTCACCTTCCCTAGGAAGGGTTCTCTATTCAATTTGACCAGCTGAGCTGCTCCACCATCAGTAATCTCCTTGATGACATACAACCCAAAACAGTGCATCCTAAATTTCCCTGGAAATTTATCAAATTTGCTATCATATAACTAGACCAGATCATTTACCTTGAAGGTGCACAATTTGATGTGTCGATTGTGCCATGCCTTTTAGCTCTACTTTTGAACTTGTTGATGAAATCACGCTAGAAAATGGTCCTTCTAAGCTCCGCTAGCTACACGAGCCTCTCTTACAGGGCCCCGCAATCCACCATTCCTGTGAATTCCACTATGCGCAGACTAGGTACAATGTATTGCATTGGCATCACAACTTCTATGCCATACACGATTCTAAAAGGAATTTTCCCAGTTAACTTCTTGCAAGTCATTATGTAGGCCCATAGCACCGCAGGTATGCACACATCCCAGTAATTTCTCTGAGCATTGAAAACCTTCATCAGCGCACTCTCCAGTATCTTATTGAATTCTTTCACCATCCCATTATCATGTGGATGATAAGGCGTACTTTTCTGATGATACACCTGGAATTCCTCTGTCAATGAATTGATTGTTTCATTAAGAAAGTGTGTACCGCGATCACTCATCAAAATCTTTAGACACCCAAATCTCGTCAGGACATACTCAAAAATAAATTTTGTTGTTGTCACACCTATGCAGTCCTTCGCAGGATGTGCCTCTGCCCATTTGGTCAAATACTCAGTCACAGTGATGATGTATCGCACACTCGTCTTCTTTCCTAGAGGTTGAATTGGTCCCACAAAGGCAATTGCACATTTTTTAAATGGTTGTAATGTCACTTGCGGTATTAGAGGCATCTCAACCCTCCGCGATGGCCTACCAATCCTTTGACATGCATCACATGCCCTACAATATGCTTTCAAATCCTTATGCAGGGTCGGCCACCACAACCCAGCACGTAGAATCTTTTGCATTATTTCTTTCCCTGCATAATGTCCTCTCGCGGCTCCTCCATAAGCCTTAGCGAGGATTTTTCTTCATTCAAAGTCAAGCACATAACGTCTCAATCTTTCGTCTGATCCCATTTTGTACAAGTGCCCTGTAATGATAGAAAAGTCTGTCGCACACACTACTAGTTCCTTCTTTTGTTGACTTGTATAACCTTCCGAAGTCATTCCTATCGTCAAGAAGTGGATAATATCTTCAAAGTGACTATCTATGATGCGCACTACAAAGTGTTGTGCATCAGGCAGTCCTTCCTCTAAATTAGTAGATTCCTCTCCAGTTTCAATGCGCAATAGATGATCAAGTCCCGCATTCAATCGTCCTAGCTTCACAATAACTTCAAAGTCATACTCCTCGAACAAAAGCAGCCACCTACATATTTTCCCCCCAACACAGGGTTGTTGACCAGGTACTTCAACAAGGAATTATCCGTATACATCTTAAAGTGTCCACCCAACAAATAGTGCTTGAACTTCTGGAGCACTTACATCATAGCTAATCCTTCGCACTCTGTCATGGAATAATTTTTTTCCACATTAGACAGCTTCCTACTGGTGAACGCTATAGGGTGATCTGGTTCTCCCTCACCATCTTGTGTTAGTAGGCTCCCAGCACAATACATGATGCGTGCACGTGCACATGAAATTCCTTATTCCAATCCAAGAAGACTAGGATCGGCGCAGTGACTATTTTCTCTTTTTGCACATCCAAGCTCTTCTGACATTCATCATTTCAACAAAACGTAACATCCTTCTCAAAAATTTCTCCATAGGCGCAGTGAACTAGGCATAGCTCTTAATGAACTTCCTATAGTATCTGGTATGCCCCAGTGTTCTGCGCAGCTATTTCACACTCCTTGGTGCCTCCAAGTTAATTATCACCGCGATATTCGTGGGGTCTACCATCAATCCTTGTCTACATACAACATGACCCAGAAAGATCCAAAAAGGGACACAAAACAAACACTTGTTCAGATTGAGCGTGATCTAGTATCTCCTACATGTATCTAGCATCAAGTTCGGACTTGCCACATGGCACTTAACCAATCCAAACATTGTCCAATCACCAAAGTATACCTCCAAAATTTATGAATGAAGTCTTTGAATGCCGCAATGACAACGCATGAAAATATCGTTGGTGCATTATTTAGCCCAAAAGGCATTAAGGTGCATTGAAAACATCCCCATTCAGTCGTGAAGATCGTCTTACTTCTATCCTCAGGTGTGATTTTGATCTAATGGTACCCAGAGAACCCATCAGTCAAAGAGTATGCTTCTTGGTCGCCTACATTATCCAAGACCTTGTCGGTGAATGGGGTCGAGAAAGGATCATGCACACAAGCATCGTTCAATTTCCTGATATCTACACATATCCTTATTTCCTCCTTTTGTTTCTTTTCCTAAATCACTATTGGGCTTACCCAATCAGACTCTTCCACCATTTCAATAATGCATGCCACAAGCATCTTATCTAACTCAACATGGACGTTCTCCTTATACTTTGGGTTAAGGTGGTACGGTCTTTGTTTCAAAGGTTTCGTCTTCGGCTTTATGGTGGTCTTCATGACACCCAGGTCTCCTACTATCCCTTTCAGATCGGAAAACTTCATGGGGAATAAGTCCTGATTTTTGTGGAGCAGTTTGGAAACCTTATCTACTATCGCATCATCCCAATAGTCCCTAATCTTGGAAAACTTTGGTTCTGCCTCCATGCCAATGTTCACCTGCCTGGTCTTGAGTACCTCAGTTATGTTTAGGTTCTCTAGCTGTGGTCCTTCAACTCTGTGATAACCCTAGTCTCCGGGATACTAATCTTTTTCGGGTCTTTGTCTTCTTCTTCCACTGTTACATTATAACATTCCAGCGCGTGGCTTAGCTAGGTAGTCCAATTAGGTTGAATCAGGTCTAGAGGATCCTGCGGTATCCTAAATATGGTTGTCTTAACCTCCTACAATGCTTCATCGATGGACTCAAATCCATCCTCAAAATTGAACGTCATCAAAAATCCTTGGCATAAAACATCCCATTCTTCAGTGCCATGATGGAGTTCTATCTCCAAGTACCAATTCATTGGTATAACCTCCAAAGTATGACAAAATAGATGGACCCACTCTGGCTAAGGCTTCACTTTTTATGCTTCAGTCCATTTGGCTAAATGATCACGCGGACCATTCCTGCTGACATACTTTTATGTTAGTCGTACCTTCGGGTGGCCAAAGCATATCCTCATCATCCTCCTATATTCGCACCAATCATCGAAACTACCCTTATGCATACCCTGCCATCTTGCAAGTGTAGCACGCAACACCCAATCTAATGCCTAGAAGCGATGCTTCTTGGGCACTTCCCTTTCGAATGCATCTAAAAAGAAATCAACGTCAGTTAGAACATCATAATGAGGCAGATTCCTTACCTTTGATGATACGCAGCATAACGATTTGGTCATCATATTACAGCGCAGCGTAGATACTTCATGCAGTCAGTTCTTCCAGTGCTCTAGGTCCTCATTCGAATCTGATGTGAAGGAGCTCTTGCAGTCCCATGCAATACGTTCGTTTGTTGTCATATTCACCCAATCATGGTCTCACGTTGCTATCTTATAAATCTGGTCCAAATTGTCATCACTTTCATAATCGTGGACCGGTTCTGTATAGCGCGGTCCTTCTGCATGATCTAGTGGTACCACTATGCAGAGTGATTACTTTTCAAATATCATCTTTCTCTTCTTCAGGTTGATTACCCATTCATGTCAGTGGCCCAATCGATCCCAAGGAGCGCAAGGTAGGGATATCTATCATCCACAATCTCTATTACTTCAAAATCCGCGAGTGTGCTCGCACCTTCGATGTCAATAGTTACCCTTGTAGCCTCCCCATTGGGATGATTTTTTTTTTATTTTCCATCCTTAACTAGATCAAAGACCACTGGAGCACAGGTCTCCCCATTCTTTCCCATGTTTGTTTTGGAAAAACATTCGCATCGGACCCTAGATCCAAGATGACTTGTTCCATTTCGTAATCCCCTATCTATTTTGTGAGTCTCATCTCACGTACAGTCCTCGCCTTATGTTTACCAAGATTTCTAAATACACACGGTTCACGAGTAGCATTGTCTTTCCCAGCACACCGGTTGATTAGTTCCTGCAGTCCCTTCACAGCCCTACTATCGCGGAGTAGTTTCATGTAGGTCTCCAAGAACATGGTAATCATGGATGGGTCCATTTCTTCAACTAGTTTCTCTTGAATTCCTAAGGTAGAGGCCTTAGCGAAGCTTTTCTTTGCTTCCATAAATGTTTCTTTTGCGCACTCCAAATCAAACCTAGTCTCCTTTTCTGGTGCTTTGCAGACCCACTCACCTTCTGCAGGTTGCTTCCCTTTATCCTCACTAGTCATCATTCCACTCCGTAGCATAATGTTTACCTTAGGGTCTTCCTCACGAGGCTCATCCCTCATCATCTATAGGTTCTGAGCCAGCTTCAAAGGCTATGCCCCCTTATCGCGAATCTTAGCCAATAATATAGGGAAATCCTTAGTCACATGCTCAAACTGAGTACAGTAGTGGCATGACAGTCGCATCAGATTTAGGCAATCTCTCGTGTAGTGTCCTAGTCCTCCACAATTGTAACAAATAAGCTACCCTTGGCCTCTACCAGGCCCTCCTCCACCTCGGCCTTGGTCACACCCCTAATACCCACCTCACGCTCCCCCAGCACTTTGGTCTGAAGGTCACGTTTTTGTCTGCACCCTGTATGAAGGTTTCTTGTCCATCATTGTTATTGGGAAATCTAGTGTCCACTCGGAGCTGCTAGTGCCACTAAGACTAGTAGCTATCTTAGAAACAAACAAACTAAAACTACTTTCGTTTTCCTTTATGAGAAGTAGATAAGAGGGGAATGAAGGACACCAACCTCAGTCTTGCGCTTGGTTCCTTGCTTGGTTCCTCTCCTTTCTGATAGATCTTTGCCGCTTCTCCTTTATCTACCCAGCTTAAAAGAGCACATGTGGAACCAAAGCAGCATAATACTATCGAAGAACAGAGATCTACAATCATAAACAATATAGGACCAGATATATATTGACCACACAAATGCATATATCATCAAACATACAAGAATGTGGAGGAAAACTTGAATAGATTTATTAATATCAAGAATAAGCAAAGAGGATTACAACCATTTGTTCTGACCCAGCGTCATCCTCCAGCATGAAATCCCTTCTTTCACCTCATGAAAAGCTTAGATCACCCAACACTATGATGTTCCACCAAGAAACCAACAACACTTCCCTACAAATACAAAATTCCAGCCCCTGGATATTTGGGATGAGGGATCCATATATAGATGATTACAGGGGGTGAGTCAGCTTCTGGGATTTTGATTAGTGTCCTCTCTCTGATAGTCCTTGATTCCACTTGAGATTGATGATCTCTTACTCATCCCTGGGCGAATATAGAGAGGCAAGTGTCATAGGAGAAGTTTCTAGAAGATTCCATGATCATCCACCTCGCAAATTGTCTCTACCATTTGTCCACTCTCGCCCATTGCACCCTACAGAAGGGATTTTCAGTATGCATCACACCCTTTTCACTAGGCAGGTGGGATGCATCGCACCCTTAGCACTGAGCAACCTGTATGGTCCAGTTTTGACCAGTTTTGAGCAATTTCTTGTGGAGAACTTCTGGGAGATTATGTAATCAGCTGACTTTGTTCCTTTACGGTATGAAACAACACTTTTAGGGACTTAGGATCCCTTGGTTTATGGACATGTATGATTGGGGTTGCAGAGCCCAAAAATGTCTATAACAGTTGCCCCCTAAACCATGAGGTCGTTAATCTTTTGATGTCAGGTGAAATGCTTTATCATGAGGATCCGAAGTTTTTTCAAGCTGGGAGGCGACCTGTAATAAGATACAATACAATAAATTATCTTCATAATATTTTTCATGATCTAGCTAAGGCGGGCATTCCCATGCTCAGCTTTATAAATTCATTTTTATGTACATAAGACAGACAACCATCTGCGTGGGAGACTGATGATTCTGATAGAGTCATCATCCTTTGATTCGGATGATCATCTGTACAGCAACAATGTACATTTGATGTCTTTATTTTCCTGAATATATCACAGCCTGGATGGATGAAACTAGATCCTGGGTCTTCAAACTCATTCAATCTTCACTCGGAGTACAAGTCGATCCATGTGAAAGATGTTCTGGAGTCGAACATGGAAAGACATCGCCTGATTACTAGCCAATGATGTAAGCTGTTAACAGGCGCGAGAGGAATCACCGATAATGATGATGACCCCCAAGGTACTATAGTACAATTCACGTGGTGTGAATAAGGGACTTGGCGTCGAACACCACGCAAAATCTTTCAGTCAAAATCCATTGACGTAAACTTGTCGCCAGAAGTGAGAAACTTGCCATTGAGGCATGCAAGCTTCAAAGTACTGAAAGGGTTGTTCCTAAGTCAACTTCTTGGATAATGAGCTGATGTCAACAAGAAGAAACGCATCGTAGGAGGGCCTTAATGAATCCCACATCTATGACACGGAATGGAGTAAATAATTTTGGAGGTGAAAATGATCTAATGATACAGGGTTCAGGGTGGTGGTCATGAAAGAATGGAGCGTGAATGTATTGCAGCGGATGAGACACAAGTGAATTCTCTGAGCAACTTCTCTTGAACATACCGGCGACACTGACATGGATTGGTAGCATTAACCCCAAATATGGATGGTGCGGTGGACCAATGGTGATATGACCAATGAATGGAACAACCCAACCCGACTCGGATGCAGAGTGAAAGTGTCATGTTCAAGAGCGACTTTCTACCAATAAAGTTTCTTCAAGTTTTCTTCCCAATTTTTCCCCAGTCATTGCTGACCAGTACCTCTTTATTTTTGTCAAGCTTGAGGAGGATAACATATGCTTGTTCTATAATTTTACCTTCGGGCAAACCCGTTGCTATATTTTAACGAGCCTAGCGACAGTGAAACTCATTCTTGTCTATATGGACAAGTTTGTCGCTATTCGGTTTTAACAAGTTTAAAGACAAAGATAACTCGGTCCTTTTCAATTTTAGAGATTCTGAAAGGATGTAAAGGAAACTCCAATAATCCTTTTTCGTCATATAATCCCTTAAGTCCGAAAAAGTATAAAATAATATGAAAGGGATGAATTTTCGGTAATTTTAACAAGTCGAACAAAACAAGCGCTCGGTCTTTTTGTGTAATAATCCCTCAGGTCCAAAAAGATTAAAATATAGAGGAGGGATAGCACTTCCAGTCGCTTTAACGAGCTGGAGAGGCCAATCGCTCGGAAATCTTTTCATGTTTTACGAGTCAGGTGAAAAGAGCTTCAAGGAGACTCGTTTTCTAGGAACGAGTGATAATTTTGGGTAGCAGCTAATTCCAGGTAAGGTTTGGAATTTTCTAGTCACGGCAGTGTCACAAGGATGGCTAACAGGATCACTCTTCGCAGCTATTCCTCAAAAGCGGTAAAAAATCAAATGGAGGTGAATGATCAGCTAAAATAGAGTGGAGGTGATGGTAAGAACACGACCAGGGCTCAAAAGCTGATGATAATGCATTCACAATGGTTATTTACTGGAAATTGGTTCTTTTTTTTTTTAATGTGCTTAAACTCTGGGGGAACGTTTGCTCATTACTTATGTTTAATTTTTAACGAGCTTGAACTCCACATAAAAATTGCTCATGCCAGTCGTATAATAAGGATGTCTCATCGATAGGTTCAATTTTTAGGGAGCTTTCACCATTCGAAATATTGTTCCGTATCCTTTCTTTATGAAAGCTAGGAACGACCAATCCTACGAGTCTAAAGGGTTGAGAAACTACAAACTAAGAAAATGAATGGGCGCTCTTCACTTGCATACAAAAAGGTTTGCATGCACCCAGGTATAGCGAATTAATTTCCAGGTACCATATGAAAGCTCTCCATCCGCATTGCAGACAGAATGCTTCCTTGGCATGTCTACCGAAATAGACAAAGGTGAGTGGCGTGGTCGCCTCCACTCATATAACTTTGATGAGGGAATCTTATTCCAGTCTAATCCCATTTTCCTAAATGGACGGGTGTGTCAAACTAGTCATATATCCTCCACGGAAACCTACCCTATACCCAAGGTTTTCCTGCCGAAACAAGCCAGGGTGCATGCCCCCTGGGTTTCAGTCATGTCCTCCTGAATCACTCGCACTCTTCAGGTGGACAGACTAGAGATTGATGATACATTCCTTACATGAAAAGACCATTTAGGGATGGCATTTGACCATTAGCTATGTGTGAGCTGGGGAACGAAAGCTGGTCTACGAGCTTGACCACTTGGCCTTCATGCGGAAAACACATTACTCTAAAGAGTGAGGAGACAATGGCTCCCATGCTATAAATATAGTCGCGTCCAAGGAGTAGATTATAATCTAGAGGTCCTCGGACTACCATTACATTCACGTAAACAGTTTTCCTTCTCAATGTTATGGGCACATTGGGAAGGATCCCTAACGGTCGACTGGTTCCTTTTTCGAAGCCTGTTAGATTTCTCATCTCAGGCAGAAGCGATGGCGAACCAAGCGCTTCCCAAGTAGTTGAGGAAAGGATACTCACAGAAGCCCCTTCATCTATGATGGTACCGACCATGATCATTTTGTAAGCTTGTACAATGATTCGGAATGGTACATTAGCCGGTACACGGGATCTGCCTAGTAGATTCCAATCGAAGGAAATGACTAGGTTGCTTGGAGGTGGGACCGAATAGACGGCTAGATATGACTCTGACGAACTTCCTTCCTGCGGTAAAGGAATAGGTAGACTACCCCCATGTTCATCAGAGTCTGTGTGTACGAAAAGAATCCGAACGGTGTCATTCTCATTCTCTTCGAAGATTGTATCATCTGAAGATGGACCTTTTGAAGACAAGACCGGGTCGACTGCCGCCTCAACCTGTTTACTTTCGTCTCGTATGGATTTAGCTGGTTTATCTTCAATGATAGATGCTTTGACCGACCATAACGGCGTGTCGGTTGGATTTTCAACTAGTGATGGACTCAGCAAGAGTTTCTTGTATCCAGGAGGGAGCCGTAGCGTTGAAGCAAGACGGTCATCCAAAACTCTTTTAGCTTTGTCTAGGAAGGGACAACGATGGACAGTGTGATCACCTTCACACATTTTACAAGGAAATTTGCATTTCCTTTTCTGTCCAAATGCTTCGCTTTCACTAGTTGATGGTGTAATTTCAACATGATCTTCAGAGGTTGATGACACCGGATTGTGCAATCGAGGAGACCAGTCCCTTAAGATCCGCGGCATGCAAGGACAATCTCGATGATAGTGGTCTCCATTGCAAATGACACATGGAGATTTAGGCTTGGACGGTGCAGTGTGCGGATTTTCACTAGACGATGTCCGGTTATCCCTTTTTGCCTTTGGCTCCTTCTTCTTCTTCTCTTTCTTCTCCTTCCCCTTCTTCTCCTTCTTAGTTACATGATTTTTTTCCTTACCAGCTTTATCAAGTGAAGAGGAAGGAGGAGAGGGAGAATCAGATGAAGTAGAAGATTGGGGGGTAACTTTAGTATCATCCAATTTTTTACTCGATTGTTCAGGAATCACGGTGTTCTGAACGACGGAGGTCGAGAAGAGCCATATTGGCAAGCCAATCATCAACCCTGGAAGTGACAATATGTTACAGGGAAAACTGTCTACTCAGAACTGCTTATCCCACTAAGGTGTGATAGCTGCCTTAGAAACAAACAAAGTAAAGCTACTTTCGTTTTTCCTTTATGAAGTATAGATAGAGAATAACAAAGAAGACCAACCTCTGTCTTGCGCTAACCTCCTGGTTCGATTCCTCTCTTTCTTGATAGTCTTTCGCTACTTGTTCCCTTGCACGCCCAGCTTCACAAAGTACCTGTAAGATCACAGTAGCATAGCACTATACAAGAACATGGATCTATAATCATAAACAATCTAGGATCAGATGTAAATTGACCATACAAATGCAGCAAACATAAATTACACAAGAGTATGGAGGAAAACTTGAATATCTTTTATTGATAAACAAGAAAGAGCCAAGGGGAGTTACAACCAGTTGTTCTGACCCAGCATCATCCTCTCAGCAAGGAAGCCCCTCTTCACCTCATACAAAGCTTAGATCACCCAACAATCTGATGTTTTGTCTCAAGAAACCAACAACAATTCCTTACAATATGCAAAATTCCAGCCTCTAGATCTCTGGGATGAGGGATCCATATATAGATATCTGTAAGGGAGATGAGTCAGCTTGTGATTTGATTAGTGTCTTCCCTCTGATAGTTCTTGCTCCCACTCGGAGATTGATGATCTCTTACTCATCCTTGGTCGAATTCAGAGAGGCAAGTGTCACAGGAGAAGTTTCTGGAAGCTTCCATTGCCTCTCCACCTCTCAGAATGACACTGCCATTTGTCACTTCTCGCCCATCGCACCCCATATAAGGGCTTTCTGAAATGAAACGCACCCACACATTGTGTTTAGGTGAGATGCAATGCACTTTGCCTATGGAGAAGCTGAAATGATCATGTTTTGACCAATTCTGAGCAGTTTTTCATGGAGAACTTCTGGGAGAGGCTGTAATCAGTTGACCTTGTTCCTTTAGGGGTTAGAACAACACTTTTAGGGACTTAGAAGCCCTTGGTTTATGGACATTTCATGCTTGGGGTTGTAGTGCCCAAAAATTTCTATAACAGTTGCCCCCTAAAGCATGAGGTCGTTAATCTTTTGATGTCGAGTGAAATGCTTTATTATGAGGATCCGAAGTTCTTTCAAGCTGGGAGGAGACCTGTAATAAGATACAATAAAATACATTATCTTCATAATATTTTCATGATCCAGCTGAGGCAGGCATTCCCATGCTCAGCTTTATAAATTCATTTTCATGTACATAGGACAGACAATCGTCTGAGTGTAGACTGATGATTATGGTAGAGCCATCATCCCTTTGATTGGATGATTATCTGTACAGCAATAATGTACATTTGATGTCTTTATTTCCCTGAATATATATCGCAGCCCGGATGGATGAAACTAGATCCGGGGTCTTCATTCTCGTTCAATCTTCACTCGAAGTACAAGTTGATCCATGTGAGAGATGTTCTGGAGTCGAACATGGAAAGACATCGCCTGATTACCAGCCAATGACGTAAGCTGTTAACAGGCGCGAGAGGAATCACCGATAATGATAATGACCCTCAAGGTACTGCAGTACAATTCACGTGGTGTGAATAAAGGACTTGGCGTCAAACACCACGCAAAATCTTTCGATCGAAGGTCATTGATGTAAACCTGTCGCCGGAAGTGAGAAACTTGCCATTGAGGCATGCAAGCTTCAAAGTACTGAATGGGGTGTTCCTAGATCAACTTCTTGGATAATGAGCTGATGTTGACAAGAAGCGATCCGTCATAGGAGGGCCTTAATGAATCCCACATTAATGACATGGAACAGAGCAAATGATTTTAATGAAGGTGAAAATGATCTGGTGATATAAGGTTCAGGGTAGCGGTCATGAAAGAATGGAGTGTAAATGTATTGTAGCGGGTGAGACACAGGTGAATTCTCTGAATGACTTCTCTTGAACATATCGGCGACACTGACATGATGGATCGGTAGCATTAACCCCAAATGTGGATGGTGTGATGGGACCATGACGATGTGACCGGTGAATGAAACAACCCAACCCGACTTGGATGCGGAGTGAAAGTGTCATGTTTAAGAGCGACTTGCTACCAACAAAGTTTCTTCAAGTTTTCTTCCCAATTTTTCCCCAGTCATTGCTGACCAGTACCTCTTTATTTTTGTCAAGCTTGAGGAGGATAACATATGCTTGTTCTATAATTTTGCCTTCGGGCAAACCCATCGCTATTTTTTAACGAGCCTAGCGATAGTGAAACTCGTTCTCGTCTATAGACAAGTTTGTCGCTATTAAAATTTTAACGAGTTTAACGACAAAGATAACTCGGTCCTTTTCAATTTTAGAGAGTTTGAAAAGGAACGTAAAGGAAACTCCAAAATTCCTTTTTCGTCATCTAACCCCTTAAGTCTGAAAAAGTATAAAACAATATAGAAGGGATGAATTTTCGATACTTTTAACGAGCCGAACAAAACAAGCGCTCGATCTTTTTGTGTAATAATTCCTCAGGTCCAAAAAGATTAAAATTTAGAGGCGGGATAGCACTTCCGGTCCCTTTAACGAGCTGGAGAGGCCAATGGCTTGGCAATATTTTCATAATTTACGAGTCAATTGAAAAGAGCTTAAAGGAGACTCGTCTTTTGAGGAACAAGTGATAAAATGGGTAGCAGCTGATTCCAGGTAAGGTTTGGAATTTTCCAATCACGGCAGTGTTACAAGGATGGCTAGTGAGATCACTCTTCGCAGCTGTTCCTCAAAAAGGGGTAAACAATCAAATGGAGGTGAATGATCAGCCAATACAGAGTGGAGGTGATGATGAGAACACGACCAAGGCTTTTAAAGGCTGAAATACTACATTCACGATGGTTATTTACTGGGAAATCGGTTCATTTTTTTTATTGAGCTTAAACACTGGGGGGAAACATTTGCTCATGACTTTTGTTTATTTTTTAACAAGCTTGAACTATGTCCTAAAACTGATCGATTCCAATGGTCTCTTCTTGACTTTACCATAAATAGCTTTGTTCTTTCGAAGATTGTACTGTATTTTCAATTACTTCATCAAACTAGTCAGAAATGAACAATATACGCCTGAAAAATGAGTTAGAACACTAATATTTTACTTTGAACTACGTAAAAAGTAACGTAAAAGTGCTTTTACCTCTCATTTTACCATTTCATTTGAACTTTGGTTTGTTGGAGCTTTGGAGGTGCTTTCCCCCTTTGATTTTCATCAGCTGATTTCGGGAGATTCTGTGGACGATTCTCGGTGCCGTCTGGACCAGGTAGGAGCTAAACTTGAGCTCTTTCATTTCATGCTTTCCATTTTGCATTCTAAGCTTGATTCTTGGTTTTTCTCAGCCTCTGGGGTTTGAAAAACTCGCTCTGCCTTCAGCGCACCCTCTGTGTATTGAAAGGTGCGTTGGATGTTGGCCTGTCTACTGGCCATCTGACATGCAACGCACCCAGAGCACTACTCTAGGTGCGATGGGCGCAAAGAAGGAATTTCATGCACAGTTTTTGATGGAAATTTTGCCTGTTTCTTACCAAAATCAGGATCTAACTCTTCTCTTGTTTGTTTTTCAGAGATCTTTGGAGTAAGATGACTATTACATGGCGAGAACGTGAGCATGAAGAAGAGGACATGCTTGCTCTACATGATCTGGTTACAGTAAACGCACTGCGGAACTGTGGCTTGCTGAAGTTTTTCCGCATTTCTAGCATGAGACAACAGATCAACTTACTGCAGTATTTGCTCGATGCTTGGAATCCTACCAACCAGGTGTTCTAGATCAGGGGCAAATCCATCCCCTTGACTGTAGTGGACATCTATTTCTTGACTGGCTTGTCGAGGCGAGGTGCCCCCATCTCTTTATCAGGCTCGGCCCGAGGAGGTGAATCTGTGAGAGATTATGTTTGCCGGTATTGCAGAGAGGGATCTCAGCCGAGTAAAGATGGCAAGATCATCATCCGTGATGTC
Source organism: Pinus tabuliformis (assembly GCA_031772625.1). Lineage (NCBI taxonomy): Eukaryota > Viridiplantae > Streptophyta > Pinopsida > Pinales > Pinaceae > Pinus > Pinus tabuliformis. The sequence continues at coordinate 1,152,592,482 of CM062819.1, forward strand.
ACTGACAAGTCCCTCAGGACTATTCTGTTTACTTTTGGTAGGATGGCTAGTGGAGCGGCTCTTAATGTAGCCAACCGATCTTATATGCAGTATGCCTTGGAATGTCTCCAACCAAAGGTGTTCAACTGGTGCGATGCAGTACTTCTTGTGATGAAAGAACAGTTGACCAAGGTAAAGAGTGGGAGGTTGAAGAACTTTGGGTATGGTTCTATTTTGACCACCTTTGCCTTGGAAAAGATACCACTGATGCAGCCGCAGTATATTGCACTCGATTTACCTTCACCGACTGAACCACGTATGCAGAGATGGGTCGACCATATGTCTAGGCATGCTGGTCAGTCTCAGATTTCATTTTCTGATACCTTCTTCGGGTGGTTTGATCGTCAGGAGATGGTTTATTCCGAGTACCCATACGCTGGTATGGACTTCCGGGGTGACCCAGATTTAGTACTGCTGGCTGGCGAACAGTGGGGTGCCATTGGTAAATTCTTTGACCATATCCCTGTTTATCGTTTTTCTCTTATAATGTCCTTGTGCTTTATTCTATCAAGACTTAATCAAACTCATGTGTTCATGCAGATGTTGGTCCCGTTCGGCTAGTAGTGCGCCTGAGAGTGCCAGCTGCCACCCCAGCAGGAGAGGCTGTTGGAATGGCTATCCTTTGCGACCTCGATGTGGCCGAGACTCTCACAGCATTACAGGAATAGGTTGAGGGCCTCACTCTTGGTATTCTAGATGTGAGGACTGACGAGCTTCCCTTGAGGTTGCAGCGGCATACTACTGGTGTGCCAAGACGATGGACTCGGCTCTTACGCATGATCGCACAGGCTGTGACTTGCTATCACGAGCATCATTAGACTAGGGTGCCCCCTAGCGTTTTGATTTTTTGGTCATTTGACCAATTTTGTCTTGGTTACAGAACATTATGTGTAAACCATAAACAGTTATATATATATATTTTTTATTTTCGAAGTTTTATTTTGGTTAAGTTACATGATCCAAATGCAAATATTGATGGTATGCTTCTTTTTATAAACGTTGCAAATGTCTATCTAACACATAATTTACCAATGAGTCAGTTAATGTGTTTAAGTTTCTGGAAATATGCTGATATTGAACAAAATCAAATTGTCTTTCCAAAATCTTAACCCTTAGGAACATGCGATAAGTAGCTGGATTTCAGACAGAGTAGATACCAGTGAGTTGTAGTATGACGAGTTGTGAGTCTAGCCTGACAATCAGTCGGCGTATACCATGTGTGATGGCATCAGAGAGAAGTTCTATCAACGCGCTATATTCAGCGATGTTATTCGTTGATCGACCAATACATACCCCTCTGAAACTTACTAACTCGATGCTTGGATAAAAAATGGCCCAGGCCGCGGAAGATAGGTTCCACGAACTACGACTCGCTCCGTTGGCATATCCAACACATGACTCCAATAGGTTTGAAATCTACAATAAATGTAAAAAGTGGATTACTTGACCAAAATAAACAGTTTAGCAAAAACAAAAACATAACAAAAGCATACAGGTTACTATACTGAATCACGCATAGTAACGCTTGAGGTACAACCCATTACAAGGTTTTGCCAGTGGAATTCCATCATAATCCATTAACTCGTAGGTTCCTTTTGCTAACGCTCGCTTAACAATATAGGGGCCCATCCATAAAGACTTGAATTTACCCGCTCCCAATTTATCGGATTCTTGGTCATAAAGCAAGACCAAGTCACCTTCTGAGAAGACACGGGGTTTGACATTTTTGTCAAACTACGCTTTGACTCATTTCTTATGGGCTTCGTTAGCCAAAGCAGCATCACGACGGGTTTCATCCACTTTGATTAGTTCCAAGAAACGAGCTTCTTCTTCTGAATTTCCGGGGAGGAGATCAATTGCGAGTTTGAGGGACGAGATTTCACACTGGATTGGTAAGACTGCTTCCAGGCCATATACCAGTTGGAAAGGTGTAAACCCGGTTGCATTCCTTACCGATGTTCGGTAAGCCCATAAGGTTGAGTACAGGATTAGGTGCCACCTTCTCTTGTGAACTCCAATCATCCTTTGCAGCATGCGCTTCAGGACCTTGTTGATTGCTTCAACTTGTCCGTTGGCTTGCGGGTAATATGGAGTAGAGCTGTCGTGAGACAACCCTAGTTTGGCAGCTAATTCGACCATCATGTGATTGTGAAAATGTGATCCATGATCTGTGACTATAGCTTGTGGGACGCCGAATCTGGTGACTACATGATTGAAAAAGAAGAGGGCAGTTGTTTCACCAGTATTATCTAATGTAGGCATCGCCTCGGCCCATTTGGTAAAATAGTCAACTGCGACTATGATATACCCATGCCCCCCGGTCGAGGTGGGGTTACATGTCATGAAATCGATGCCCCATTTGGCGAATGGCCCGACAGCAACTATTGGCTGCAGAGGTGCGAGTGGTCTTCTAATTTTGCTATCGAAAATTTGACAAGCATGGCAACTTTTGACTGCATTTATGCAATCTTTAAACATTGTTGGCCAGAAGTATCATGCTTGTAAGATTTTTTGCGTTGTAGCATAACCGGATTGATGCCCCCCACACGCGCCTGAATGGCAATCATTCAGGACTTTTTTGGCCTCCTCATGTGTGAGGCACCTTCTCAGAACTGTATCGATACCGCAACGGTAAAGTGTATCACCGACGATCATGTAGTCTTTTGCTTGGTATCGAATACGTTTTTGTTCAGAGCGAGAGGTATTTGGCCTATATTTTTGGGTTTGGAGATAAATGATTATATCCCCATACCACTGATTGCTTGAAGATATCAGAAACAAATTTTCGTCCACGATCGTTCCTTCGGATGTTTCATCGTTGGACGACGATGGGAGATCGCATAATAATTCTGCGAAAACCAGAGCTTTCTTTGACTTGGATTTTACAAATTCCAAATCAAACTCTTGTAGGATTGCTATCCATTTTGAATATTTTCCCCCCAACAACTGTCGCGACAATATATAAGTCATCGGGTTGCAATCTGACAGAATGGTAGTTTTTCGAAAGAGGAAATAGTGTCGAAATCTCTGTATCGCTTGAACAGCTGCAAGCACTAGCTTTTCAACATAAGAATATTTACTTTCCGTATCATTTAAGTTCTTACTTAAATAATATATAGGATGTTTGATTTCGTGTCTTCTTGAACTAAAACCATTGCGATGGTCGTATCCGCTGCAGAAAGATACAGGTTAAAGTCTTTTTGATAATCAGGAGCGTATATTAATGATGCTTTCATTAGGGATTCTTTTAAAGCATCAAAGGAATCCTGCGCAACCTAATCCCAGACAAAGGGTACTTCCTTTTTCAAAAGACGTGTATAACCTTTAGCAAGTTCGGCGTAATTTGGAATGAACCTCCTCATAAAGTTTTCTTTCCCTTGGAGTTTCTGAATCTGAAGCAAATTTGAAGGTGGAGGCAAATTTATGATTGCTTGAACCTTACATGGGTCGAGACGAATCATGTCCTTCGAGACTACAAAGCCAAGTAAACGACTAGAACTGACGCAAAATACACATTTGTGTGGATTGAGTCGTATCTTGTAGTGTCGGCAACATAGAAATATCGCTCTTAAATGCTTCGGATCACCAGTCCGCTTTCTCGAATGAGCCGGAAGGTCGTTGAGGTATGGTTGAACGATGTTTTTGATGTCATGGAAGGCATAATTCATTGCCCTCTGAAATGTTGCCCCTGCGTTCTTTAAACCAAAGGGTAATTTTCGATATGTGAATGTGCCCCATGGACAAATAAATGCAGTCTTTGACTAGTCCTGTGGGCGGATATTTATTTGATTATACCCGGAGAATCCATCCATAAATGAAAAGATTTCACATCTGGCACATTCATCAATTATCTGGTTGATGAAGGGTGTAGGGTAGTTGTCTTTTGGACAAGCTTGATTTACATCCCTATAATCAACACACACTCTAATTGTTCCTTGTTTTTTCATAACAGGGACAATATTCGATACCCAATCGGTTAGAGGAACCGGGTAAATGAAACCAGCATGGAGAAGTTTTTCAACTTCTGCCTTAATGGCAGTGGATTTCTTGGGGTGCACCTGCCGTAGCCGTTGTCGTACTGGTTTGACATCTGGATACATCTTGATTTCGTGTTCAACGATACTCGAGTCAATGCCTGGCATTTCACTATATGACCAAGCAAAGACATCTCTGAATTCGCGAAAATGAGCGTTATATATTTCCAGTTCTGAAGGAGAACAAAATTTGCCAACATAAATATTCTCTACAACATCTGTTTTGGTTGAGATATTTATGGTGATAGTCTCTTCAATGTTGGACAAGTTTCACTCGGAATCCACCGTGTTTACAGTATTTGATAGAAAATCAAAAACTGAAGGATGATAAAGGTCGTCAGGAGTATTTTCTTCATAATTCGGAAGAAGGAACGATGGTGGTAATCATCCCATGGTGCTCCTTCAATTACCATTGATTGAACAATTCCTTCGTCGGTGACATGCACTCGCGACCAAGCATCTGAAGGGGTACCATATTCCTTAGACCTATCTATCCAGACGCTTGATGAGTGTTGATTTGGGTTTGCCTCCCATGCCAAGAACATTGATTGCTACAATATTTCTGTTGGGCTTGGAGAAAAAACCCGCGCATGATCCATGTTGATATCGTTTTCTGAGATTTTTTCAGAAGATATCATGTTGCAGGTTCCTACTGACGCTACTTCGGCCAAATTGATTGGAGGTGGAAGAGCGAAAGTTCCCATTAATATAGGATCTTTTAGTAGGCCTACTCCGATATTTTGAAGCGAATGGGGGCTTCCATGGATCATAGGAATGCTTCCCGTAACTTGAGAACCATTGGGGAGAAAGTTTTGTTGATCGACGATTGTAATCCCTCCTTGAAAGGGAAATGCAATCTTCCTAAAATAGGTTGACACAACAGCAGCCATGGCATATATCCATGGTCTTCCCAGTAGGATGTTGTAATCGAGATTTCCGTCGATTACCTCAACATCTATTTCTAATGTTTTTTCTCCTAGTTCAACCTTCAAGTTACTTAGAATACCATATGGGGTATATGTTCATCCGTCAAATGCTTTTAATGTCGTTGAAGATCGCAAAAAGGTTGGAGATCCTAAAGTTTTCCAACAACTCATCGACATAATACATGTAGATGCCCCCTCATCAATAATTTTTCGATGAACAGTTTTGTTGAGGGCTTTCACTTGAACGAGGAAAGCTAGTTGAGCTGGTAATTGAGGATCGTATCCTTTATGATCGAAGGATACAAGATTGGAATCCTTTGGGTCTATCCCACCAATGGCTGATAATAAAGCCTGCTTTTGGGATGGGCAATTTTGTAGTACCTCAAGAGTCGACATAGCGGATGGCGATTGGGCCAAATCTTCCACTATATTATAATGTTGTGCTGCTCGACCACGAGGATCAAATGTCAATTTGTGTACTACTCCCTTTGGCGGTTTTATTGTTAGTTCAGGAATGATGGGCGGCGCAATTTCTGTCGAAGTTGTTGTCGAACTACTAGGTTGATCTTTATCCTTGTTGTTCGATAGCTGTGGATTCCCATAATCTTTGTTCCTTATCGATATCAAAGTCTCATTTTGCTGTTTTGAAACCGACAACATTAGCACTTGAGACGGGGAAGCATTTCCACTGTCAACCAGATTTGTTCCTGGGTTTGGAAATGGATCGGTTAACATTGTTGAGGTTTTTGAATTCTTGAAGAATTTTTTAAGCTCAGCTTTGTGTAGACAATCTGTTGTCCAATGATCCTCATCACATATCATGCATGGATATTTTAGTTTCCTATTTCCAGGAGGGTTTGCAGAAGATTTTTCAGGTGATGATTCTTCATGTTTCTTCTTCTTCCCTTTGCGTTTCTTCTTGCCCCTTGGTTGCTTGGTTTCTTTGCCTTTATCTATCGATACAGCATTTACTTCTGAGGCAAGAAGTTCCTCTTTTGCATTTTGACCGAAAATCTTACGGGCCTTTTTAGATGTAGCCTTTGTCGATTTTGTGTCTGTTGCGCCAATCACACCATCGCTGGCATGAGAGTCATTGTTTGATTTAGGAGGAGGAGGAACTAAGAATTCTGGTCTAGGGGCGTCAGGTATTTTATCGTAAAGCGTGCCAGACTGAGTGTAAATCAAGTCCAAATATTACGCACGAGTGATAACTTGCTCTTCTGTGACGACTCCCCATTTTGCCACATCTTCTGTGATGGAAGGCAGTAATGACTTAATAAACCATTCAGCTAAAAGCTGATCGGGAATATACGTTTTCACCATTCTACGACGACGTCACCACTCATGTATATGATCAGATATGTGAGTGGCCGTCGTTTGTTTGAAGTTGGTAAGAAGTTCTGTTCCCGTTTCGTACCTTATCGGTAACTGAAAATGGGTTAAAAAGGTTGTGGCTAGGGTACTGAAGTTGTCGAATGAAGCTCTAGGCAATTCGATATACCATTTTGCTGCCGAACCAGTTAACGTCCTCTGAAAAAGGCGAAGCCTAATCGAATCATCGTTTAATGTGTTTGATGAACACCATAGATGAAAGGTCATCACATGATTCGACGGATCTTCACCCGAATTTCCATTAAATGTAGGAATATCTGATGGAAGTTTATGCGGAATCGTTGGCCACCAAGGGGCGTAAGCGATTGGATCGTTTGTTAACCGATTTAAATCAGGTAACTCTAAAGTTGCCATGAAGGGTAACTATTGATTCAGGTTAGGTGAAGCATACCCAGGATAATATGGGATTGCCTGAGCAGTTGGTCTTTGCATACCGGCATAATGCATTTGATGTTGGTAACTTTGGTAAGGTTGGTGGGCATGAGCATTGTAAAATGGTTGATTTTGACTGTTTTGAATATATGGCTGCCCACTATTTGTAAAGATTTGTTGCTCAGAACCTTGGTATACTTGTTGGAACTGCGGTTGTTGGTATTGCACTAGCCATGGTTGTGAAGCCATGTGTTGTTGCCCGATACTAACTGTTTGACCAAGATGAGGCGTAATTGTACCCATTTGAACCTGTGTCATTCCACTAGCCGGCGATTGTGGTTGAGTTGCAGGGTCAAGGGGCTGTTGCATTACAACCTGAGAAACCTGAGGTTGGCATACAACAGGCAGCGCTTGAACTTGCAACACCGTCACAATAGCTGGCGTAGTTGGTATATTTGACATAGGTAAGCATTGTTGCATCGAATATACAACTCTTGGTTGTTGAGGTAGTATCGGTACCCAACCGTTTGAAGTAATTCTAGCATAACCCGAATTTTGTTGTGAACTCCTGTATGGCTATCCTCCCGGAGGGGATAATGAAAGGGCATACTGCCCCCCATACGGTGGCAATCCGGTACTTAAGGGAATGGTTTGCCCTTGAGGGCCAGACTGCCCAAATTGACCTCCAAATGGATCAATTTGTTGAGACTCAACATAAGCGTTTCCGGATATTATTCCGGATGAACAAACAGGAACAGACCATACGGTCGAAATGGCCCCTGAGTGGGCTCCTTCTAGCGATTGAGAGCTAGTTGGGACAGAAGGTATACCGGCAAACATTGTTGTAGTGATAGCAGGGAGTTCTGTCGTTGTTGTGTCAGATGACACAGTCCTAGATGTTGACGGTTGTTCAGACATTTCTAGTCTATCCAAAAGATTACCTAGTGATTCTACAGGAGCTTCCGCTGACGGTAGACTAACCTCTGATGAAGAAGGATACAGAGTGATCTCGACTCCAAATTGCGATGGAGTACTAGATGGAGGATCTTCCATAATCTCTTCTATAGCAATCAGACCAGGTGGAAGGGGTAGACCGTCAGGTCCGTAGAATATTTCTGGTGCCGAAGAAGGTATGGAATCGGCAGCGATAGATGTTTGAGGAGCAAGACTCTCCGAACCGGTTGTAGATGGAACTGGTTCAGTAACACAAGTGTTTACCCTCAGACTAGGATCAGTACCACTGTCCTTCTGTGGCTGCTGAACTTCTTCTGTAGAGGCAGGGATACCATAAATGTTTGGAGTAACCGGAGTCTTTGATGTTGTTGGAACACTTGTTCTAACTTTAACGAGAGATTTGGAACCGGTTAAACAAGTTCGCTTTGTCTGTACTAGCTTCGATTCCGAAGACAAAGATGGTTGACTCGTAAGCCTCCGCGAACGATGAGGTTTCAATTGAATTTCTTCCACGATTGCGGATTACTCGATCAACTAAAAATAAAGGGGAAGTATGTTTCCGAATTAGATGAATTTTAGACGCTTTGACACAACTTGTTTTTTCAATTTTTAAGAGTCGAGAAAAAACAAAAGATGACTCTAGTCGCCTTTGATTTTTAATGAACCTGAAGTGGCAAGTGCTCAGATGGACCTTTTTCCGTTAAAGAGTCTGAAAAGGAACGAAAGGGACTGCTCTAGAAATCTAGGTAGAGGGATTACCAAACCAATCGCAAAACTACAGAATAATTTTTACGGTACGGCAGTCAATCTTCCCAAATGCTGTGTTCAGTGCATTGCGATCGATAGGGCGGCAGACACGGCTTCCTATGGATAAAGGATTAAGCCTATTGGGGTCTCCCAAAATATACTCGATGGTACGTGGGAGCACAAGTCCGTACTGGCAGTTATCGTCTCAAAGTGGAGGAATCACCCAACCATCATTGAGAACAACAGTTACCAGGCTTTACGACGCCAGAATACATCTCTAGCCTAGACTTCTAAATGTTGTGCGTTAGGTTCCAAAGCGTTGTTAGATTCATTGAATTTATTTTATAGTTGATCTTGTTTATGAAGTTTGCCTTTCAGGTTCACCGCGAGATGTAGTATAATCCCTAAAATGCAATCTAAGATGATAAACAATCTTTTTATCTTCTTTGTGCAATGAAAATCCTAGCTACTAAGGAAAGAAAGAATGAATCCTTTCACAAAGAGCAAAGAGCACACTCTAAATGCACGTTCCTAAATCAAACCAATCAGACTGTCTAAATACAAATGCACATGCATGTATTTGTTTTCGACTTTCTTAGTATGTAAATGATAAAAAGAAAGTTGATGCACAAATCTGAATTACTTTTCAAGCGACAGTTATCAACAAGTTTCTTTTCGAAATCAAAAATGGAGACAATCACAACACCTTACGATTTGGAAATGAATAATTGCTTTCGACACTAGAAAAATTACAAATTCAGACCAAAAACAATAGTAACATGATAATCGACTATCTACAGCAATCAAACTCTTTCCTATGATTGAAAATGACACTTGCGACACTTTCAAATCAAAGGACGACTGTGCGATTATGTTACTTTTTTGCAAAGGAGAACTGAAAATGACTCAACAAACACACAAAAACATTTACAGTTCTTTTGTACAAAGGAGGCGGAATAACAGCAAGGAAAAGGGGTTTCAAACAGAGATATACTGATCACAGGTAGCAAAATTCATTAATAGAACTGGAAAGAATGAATCACAGAAACCAAAACTGCATAATGCCTAGTCTAATCAACGCACCTGTAACACAGGGAATTTGAAATGCAGCGCACCTACTACACTCGGGAAGTGCGCTGAATTTCAGATTCTCAGAACAACACCTGCGCTGGGCCAGAGACGAGACTTTGCTTGGGTTCCGGGTCACAGTTTGCAGTTCAGTTCATGGGTTTTGGCCGAGCAAATGGTAATCAGTAATGCAACAATCAGGGGTAGATCTAAGGAGGATCTAAGAGCTACCACAAGGGGCAATCAAAGAGTTTGTGAATCAGTTGTTTAAATCATAAACAGATCCTGGAGATTGATTGAAGCGGCATTTATCTACTTTTCATTTGCATAGCAAATGCAGTTCGAAAGCTACCTGGCACGACTTCAGACTCCGTCTGTAAGTTTATGAAATAGACAACAAGGAAGATAAACAAACACACTAATTCATCCTGTCATGCAGAAAGACTCAATTTTGCGGACAAAAATGGCCTCCCTAGAAGCTAAGGCTTTCTAGTGACAAACAAAACAATCAAGCACTATCTTTCCCTAAATATGCATTTAAAATAAAAGCAACCAGGTGTTTAAGGCATACCTTTAGTCCAACGTTGTTTGTAGCAGCCAAGCCTTTTCGATCCAGATGAGCTCCTTCTCCTTGAAGCCTACATTCACTAACAAGAAAACGATTACATAGCACCTGAATAACTCATATAATAAAACATATTCATCATAAAGACCAAGGAGTTTATGAAACAAATTATATATAACAACTTGTTGAGAAAAATGAACTTAATTGTATTAATTGGAAACAAAAGAAACCTTACAACCAGTGCCTTGGTGTTGTGCAGGTCCCTCCCAGGGTCCAGCAAGAGTTCTCCTCTACTTTGATCAGCTCACCCACTTCCAAATGAAGCTAAGAAAGGATTGGAATCTCTCCTCTCAAGCTCTATAAGGGAGTCCTAATTTCAGCAGCATCTACCCTTAGGAATGTTCAGCTTTCAACCTCCCTTGCCTCTGGCCCAATGCCTGTATTTATAATGCTTTGGAGGAAGTTAAACAGGTCCACCATCAATGGGATAAGCCCCTATTTCAAATGGATAGCTCCCCTCTTCATGGGATAAGTTCCTCTTGCATTGGGATGCATGAACCATCTGGAGGCGCTCAATCCACGTCAAACCATCTTCTAGAATGCTCTAGAATCGACCGCAAGTAAGTTTTTTGAAGTAAAACTTGCGCCTTTTGAATTTTACAGGGGTACGCACCCACCCCTTTACAGACAGAGCGTACAAGTACGCAGGTATTATGTACTTGAGGTGCGTGCCCGCAGGTAAGAGTAAGAGAAAGTGCGGAACCAGAGTTATATTGATTTTTTAAAGGCTTTCTCTCTTTTTTGGAGTTTGACATCAGGAGCAGAGGTATAAGACTTGCCAAGGGGGACAGTATGGTTATTGATGGAGCCATACTCACTGCAAATAGTCATGGTGACAAATTTTAGTGTAACAGATTGCCCCCTAAAGTGCGAGGTCTATAGTAGATCAGGGTTTTATATCATCTAGGAAGGGTGAAGCGCTTTATCATTTCGAGGATTATCTTGTGGAGAGCCCAGTCGGAACCTGAAAATATTCAACACAAAATACATATATGAGATCATATCATCGCTGAGGTAGGCATTCCCATACTCAGATCAAAAACTTAACTAACAAACTAACTACTGCTCTGATATAGGAATGATTTCGCAATACATCATAATCATAGACACATGTAGACACAGTATGGACGCAGCCATCTGTTTATGATTAGTCTACTGTATAATGAATACAAAACTCCTTGCAGCCTGGATGGTGGAAACTAGATCCAGGGTCTTCATTTCTGCTTCCCGAAATAGTACGATTCTATCCATGCGAATAAATGAGTTGATGTCGAACATGGTAGAAACCACTTGATTACCAGTCAATGATGTAAACTGTTAACAAGTGTGAGAGAGACCACCAGTGATGTCAATGGTTCTCAAATTACCCAGTACAATCCATGAGATGTGAATGAATGTGTTGATGTCCAACATGTCACAGAATCCCTTGATCGAAGGTCATTGATGAAACATGTCGTCAAAGGCGAGAAACCTGCCATTGAGGCATGCAGATCCCAAGGTACTGATGATTTCTAGATCATCTTTCTAGATAATGTGCTGATGTCGATAGAAAGCGACCCGTCTTAGGCAAGCCCACAACACGAAATCATAGATCAAGTTGAAGAAATGTAGCTGTAAGGATTGACTCAAGGATGGTCAAGATGGATGACAGATATTCTGCAGATGAATGGTTTATTGGCAGTGACCTCTTGAACACATAACGACACAACAGATGGCTTAGTGACAATTGACCCAAAGTTAATACCCAGAAACCGGCTGAAGACTTTCAATGTGGTTTGATCAACTATTAGGCAAAGGATTTCCCAACCCAGGTGAATAAAAGTGTCGTGTTCAAGAGTGGTTACAAAGTATGACAAATAGGCTCATTTTCCTCTCTTTTCCCCCACCATTTCTGGCAAGTACCTCTTTATTTTTTACAAGCTTGAGGAGGATAACATTTGCTTGATTATAAGCTCATCCTTCGGATGAGTCCAACTTATTTTAGATTCGAACCCTAAGAAGGAGTGGTCCGTTCCTGTTTGTAATCGAACAGGTCCTTTACTGTGAAATTTTAACGAGTCTAGTATAGGAGAAACTCGGCGTTTTTTCAATTTTAGAGAGTCTGAAAAAACTTAAGAAGACTCCAGGGTTGACCTTTTTCGTAAATTTGTGTCTCCCAAGCCCGAAAAAGTATAAAATAATACTTGAGAGAACTGCTTGATCTTTTACGACCAAGGAGTACTTTTCATAATTAGTGCCCTTGACCCGAAAAAGTAAAAAAGCGATCAACGACACGTCGTTTTATAACCAATATCGAATTTGAAACGACAAAAATCCGGCAATCTTTTTGTGTTTTTACGGTCGGAAAAGGGTTGTAAGTGGACCGTCTTTTTAGTTCCATTTTAACGAGTTTAAAAAGAAAAACTCAGCGATCTTTTCATGTTTTAGGAGTCAGAAAAGAGCTTAAAGGTGACTTTAAGGTTTCACTTTTTCGTAAGTTCTAACGAGTTCAAAAAAATGATAAAAATGTACTCATGGTTTTCACTTTTTCGTAAGTTTTAATGAGTTCGAAAAAATGATAAAAATGTACTCATATGTCTGAATTTCAATTTAATTTACGAGCACGAAAAGACGGAAAGAACTCGGCATTTTCATTTGTTTTACGAGAATGAAAAATAGCAAAATAATCTCGAGATTTTCATGAGTTTAACGAGTCTTGAAAATAACTGAAATTGACTCGAGATAGGTTTCATTTTTACAAAAGCTTGAAACAAAGAAAAATTGTGCTTCAAAGTAGTTTCATTTTTACACAAGCTTGAAACAAAGAAAAAACTGTGCTTGATGACCCCTAAGCGTAACTGTTAGAGCGCATGCCCCCCAGCTTCATTTCATTCAACTAAGTACAATCTGGATGGAATGAAGGTTCATGTACGAGATTGTTTGAAAGACTCAACCTAAAACTGTAAGAAATTTATGCAAAAACTAAAATAACTAACCTAAATATACAATTTAACATTTATGAGATCTTGTCAAACTCTCGACTCAATTAGAGGAGGATTTGTTTCATTTTTTAACGAGCTTGACACAGAAAAAGAACTATGCTCGGATTCGGTTTCATGTTTACGCAAGCTTGAAACGAAAAACTATGCTTGTTCTAAGTTCGCATGCCCCCAGCATAATGATGCAAATCGAGGTACATGCCCCCCAAGCTTCATTGCATTCAACCAGGTGGATGAAATGAAGGTTTACTTTCGAAATCTTGGAAAGACTCATGGGAGTTGTTTCATTTTTAGATGAGGTTGACACAGGAAAAGAACTATCCTCAAAACCCTTGTTTCATTTTTTAAACGAGCTTGACACAAGATAAGGAACTATGCTCATAACTACTCTCTACAATCTACCTAACAAGGAACTATACTCTAAAAACCTTGATTCATTTTTTAACGAGCTTGACACAAGACAAGGAACTGTGCTCATACTCACTGATTCATTTTTTAACGAGGTCGACACAGTAAAAGGAAATTTCCTCCAAATCCTACTCTCTACAATCTACCTATATAACCTATCCTTGTTTCATTTTTTAGCGAGCTTGACACAAGACAAGGAACTATGCTCATGACTCCTTGTTTCATTTTTTAACGAGCTTGACACAAGATAAGGAACTATGCTCGAAAATCCTTGATTCATTTTTTAATGAGCTTGACACAAGACAAGGAACTATGCTCAAAAATTTCGCATGCCCTTAGCATAATGATGCAAAGCAAGGTACATGCCCCCCAAGCTTCATTTCATTCAACCAGGTGGATGGAATGAAGGTTTACTTTCAAGTTCTTGAAAAGATTTGACTCGAAAAGGGAGTTGTTTCATTTTTTAAGGAGGTTGACACAAGAAAAGAACTATCCTCAAAATCCTTGTTTCATGTTTGAAAATGAGCTTGACACAAGACAAAGAACTATGCTCATATCTACCTATATAATCTAAAAACTACCTGATTCATTTTTTAATGAGGTTGAATCAGTAAAAGGAACTGTCCTCATGGATACCTATTTCATTTTTTAACGAGGTTGGCACAGGAAAAGGAACTATCCTCGCAACATCCAGTTTCATTTTTTAACGAGGTTGAGACGGGAACAAACTATCCTCGCGACTCCTTGTTTCATTTTTTAACGAGGTTGATACAAGAAGATGAACTTAATTGTATTAATTGGAAACAAAAGAAACCTTACAACCAGTGCCTTGGTGTTGTGCAGGTCCCTCCCAGGGTCCAGTAAGAGTTCTCCTCTACTTTGATCAGCTCACCCACTTCCAAATGAAGCTAAGAAAGGATTGGAATCTCTCCTCTCAAGCTCTATAAGGGAGTCCTAATTTCAGCAGCATCTACCCTTAGGAATGTTCAGCTTTCAACCTCCCTTGCCTCTGGCCCAATGCCTGTATTTATAATGCTTTGGAGGAAGTTAAACAGGTCCACCATCAATGGGATAAGCCCCTATTTCAAAGGGATAGCTCCCCTCTTCATGGGATAAGTTCCTCTTGCATTGGGATGCATGAACCATCTGGAGGCGCTCAATCCACGTCAAATCATCTTCTAGAATGCTCTAGAATCGACCGCAAGTAAGTTTTTTGAAGTAAAACTTGCGCCTTTTGACTTTTACAGGGGTACGCACCCACCCCTTTACAGACAGAGCATACAAGTACGCAGGTATTATGTACTTGAGGTGCGTGCCCGCAGGTAAGAGTAAGAGAAAGCGGAACCAGAGTTATATTGATTTTTTAAAGGCTTTCTCTCTTTTTTGGAGTTTGAGATCAGGAGCAGAGGTATAAGACTTGCCAAGGAGGACAGTATGGTTATTGATGGATCCATACTGACTGCAAATAGTCATGGTGACAAATTTTAGTGTAACAGATTGCCCCCTAAAGTGCGAGGTCTGTAGTAGATCAGGGTTTTATATCATCTAGGAAGGGTGAAGCGCTTTATCATTTCGAGGATTATCTTGTGGAGAGCCCAGTCGGAACCTGCAAATATTCAACACAAAATACATATATGAGATCATATCATCGCTGAGGTAGGCATTCCCATACTCAGATCAAAAACTTAACTAACAAACTAACTACTGCTCTGATATTGGAATGATTTCACAATACATCATAATCATAGACACATGTAGACACAGTATGGACGCAGCCATCTGTTTATGATTAGTCTACTGTATAATGAATACAAAACTCCTTGCAGCCTGGATGGCGGAAACTAGATCCAGGGTCTTCATTTCTGCTTCCCGAAATAGTACGATTCTATCCATGCGAATAAATGAGTTGATGTCGAACATGGTAGAAACCACTTGATTACCAGTCAATGATGTAAACTATTAACAAGTGTGAGAGAGACCACCAGTGATGTCAATGGTTCTCAAAGTACCCAGTACAATCCATGAGATGTGAATGAATGTGTTGATGTCGAACATGTCAAAGAATCCCTTGATCGAAGGTCATTGATGTAACCTGTCGTCAAAGGCGAGAAACCTTCCATTGAGGCATGCAGATCCCAAGGTACTGATGATTTCTAGATCATCTTTCTAGATAATGTGCTGATGTCGATAGAAAGCGACCCGTCGTAGGCAAGCCCACAACACGAAATCATAGATCAAGTTGAAGAAATGTAGCTGTAAGGACTGACTCAAGGATGGTCAAGATGGATGACAGATATTCTGCAGATGAATGGTTTATTGGCAGTGACCTCTTGAACACATAACGACACAACAGATGGCTTAGTGACAATTGACCCAAAGTTAATACCCAGAAACCGGCTGAAGACTTTCAATGTGGTTTGATCAACTATTAGGCAAAGGATTTCCCAACCCAGGTGAATAAAAGTGTCATGTTCAAGAGTGGTTACAAAGTATGACAAATAGGCTCATTTTCCTCTCTTTTCCCCCACCATTTCTGGCAAGTACCTCTTTATTTTTTACAAGCTTGAGGAGGATAACATTTGCTTGATTATAAGCTCATCCTTCGGATGAGTCCAACTTATTTTAGATTCGAACCCTAAGAAGGAGTGGTCCGTTCCTGTTTGTAATCGAACAGGTCCTTTACTGTGAAATTTTAACGAGTCTAGTATAGGAGAAACTCGGCGTTTTTTCAATTTTAGAGAGTCCGAAAAAACTTAAGAAGACTCCAGGGTTGACCTTTTTCGTAAATTTGTGTTTCCCAAGCCCGAAAAAGTATAAAATAATACTTGAGAGAACCGCTTGATCTTTTACGACCAAGGAGTACTTTTCATAATTAGTGCCCTTGACCCGAAAAATTAAAAAAGCGATCAACGACACGTCGTTTTATAACCAATATCGAATTTGAAATGACGAAAATCTGGCAATCTTTTCGTGTTTTTACGGTCGGAAAAGGGCTGTAAGTGGACCGTCTTTTTAGTTCCATTTTAACGATTTTAAAAAGAAAAACTCAGCGATCTTTTCATGTTTTAGGAGTCAGAAAAGAGCTTAAAGGTGACTCTAAGGTTTCACTTTTTCGTAAGTTTTAACGAATTCGAAAAAATGATAAAAATGTACTCATGGTTTTCACTTTTTCGTAAGTTTTAATGAGTTCGAAAAAATGATAAAAATGTACTCATATGTCCGACTTTCAATTTAATTTACGAGTAGGAAAAGACGGAAAAAACTCGGCATTTTCATTTGTTTTACGAGAATGAAAAATAGCAAAATAATCTCGAGATTTTCATGAGTTTAACGAGTCTTGAAAATAACTGAAATTGACTCGAGATAGGTTTCATTTTTACAAAAGCTTGAAACAAAGAAAAACTATGCTTCAAAGTAGTTTCATTTTTACACAAGCTTGAAACAAAGAAAAAACTGTGCTTGATGCCCCCTAAGCGTAACTGTTAGAGCGCATGCCCCCCAGCTTCATTTCATTCAACTAAGTACAAGCTGGATGGAATGAAGGTTCATGTACGAGATTGTTTGAAAGACTCGACCTAAAACTGTAATAAAGTTATGCAAAAACTAAAATAACTAACCTAAATATACAACTTAACATTTATGAGATCTTGTCAAACTCTCGACTCAATTAGAGGAGTATTTGTTTCATTTTTTAACGAGCTTGACACAGAAAAAGAACTATGCTCGGATTCGGTTTCATGTTTACGCAAGCTTGAAACGAAAAACTATGCTTGTTATAAGTTCGCATGCCCCCAGCATAATGACGCAAATCGAGGTACATGACCCCCAAGCTTCATTGCATTCAACCAGGTGGATGAAATGAAAGTTTACTTTCGAAATCTTGGAAAGACTCGTGGGAGTTGTTTCATTTTTAGATGAGGTTGACACAGGAAAAGAACTATCCTCAAAACCCTTGTTTCATTTTTTAAATGAGCTTGACACAAGATAAGGAACTATGCTCATAACTACTCTCTACAATCTACCTAACAAGGAACTATACTCTAAAAACCTTGATTCATTTTTTAACGAGCTTGACACAAGATAAGGAACTGTGCTCATACTCACTGATTCATTTTTTAACGAGGTCGACACAGTAAAAGGAACTTTCCTCCAAATCCTACTCTCTACAATCTACCTATATAACCTATCCTTGTTTCATTTTTTAGTGAGCTTGACACAAGACAAGGAACTATGCTCATGACTCCTTGTTTCATTTTTTAACGAGCTTGACACAAGATAAGGAACTATGCTCGAAAATCCTTGATTCATTTTTTAACGAGCTTGACACAAGACAAGGAACTATGCTCAAAAATTTCGCATGCCCTTAGCATAATGATGAAAAGCAAGGTACATGCCCCCCAAGCTTCATTGCATTCAACCAGGTGGATGGAATGAAGGTTTACTTTCAAGTTCTTGAAAAGATTTGACTCGAAAAGGGAGTTGTTTCATTTTTTAAGGAGGTTGACACAAGAAAAGAACTATCCTCAAAATCCTTGTTTCATGTTTGAAAATGAGCTTGACACAAGACAAAGAACTATGCTCATATCTACCTATATAATCTAAAAACTACCTGATTCATTTTTTAATGAGGTTGACTCAGTAAAAGGAATTGTCCTCATGGATACCTATTTCATTTTTTAACGAGGTTGGCACAGGAAAAGGAACTATCCTCGCAACGTCCAGTTTCATTTTTTAATGAGGTTGAGACGGGAACAAACTATCCTCGCGACTCCTTATTTCATTTTTTAACGAGGTTGATACAAGAAAATGAACTTAATTGTATTAATTGGAAACAAAAGAAACCTTACAACTAGTGCCTTGGTGTTGTGCAGGTCCCTCCCAGGGTCCAGCAAGAGTTCTCCTCTACTTTGATCAGCTCACCCACTTCCAAATGAAGCTAAGAAAGGATTGGAATCTCTCCTCTCAAGCTCTATAAGGGAGTCCTAATTTCAGCAGCATCTACCCTTAGGAATGTTCAGCTTTCAACCTCCCTTACCTCTGGCCCAATGCCTATATTTATAATGCTTTGGAGGAAGTTAAACAGGTCCACCATCAATGGGATAAGCCCCTCTTTCAAAGGGATAGCTCCCCTCTTCATGGGATAAGTTCCTCTTTCATTGGGATGCATGAACCATCTGGAGGCGCTCAATCCACGTCAAACCATCTTCTAGAATGCTCTAGAATTGACCGCAAGTAAGTTTTTTGAAGTAAAACTTGCGCCTTTTGACTTTTACAGGGGTACGCACCCACCCCTTTACAGACAGAGCGTACAAGTACGCAGGTATTATGTACTTGAGGTGCGTGCCCGCAAGTAAGAGTAAGAGAAAGTGCGGAACCAGAGTTATATTGATTTTTTAAAGGCTTTCTCTCTTTTTTGGAGTTTGACATGAGGAGCAGAGGTATAAGACTTGCCAAAGAGGACAGTATCGTTATTGATGGAGCCATACTGACTGCAAATAGTCATGGTGACAAATTTTAGTGTAACACATCCCCAGCGGAGTCGCCATTTTGTTACAGGGAAAAGTGTCTACTCAGAACTGCTTATCCCACTAAGGTGTGATAGCTTCCTTAGAAACAAACAAAGTAAAGCTACTTTCGTTTTTCCTTTATGAAGTATAGATAGAGAAGAACAAAGAAGACCAACCTCTGTCTTGCGCTAATCTCCTGGTTCGATTCCTCTCTTTCTTGATAGTCTTTCGCTACTTGTTCCCTTGCACGCCCAGCTTCACAAAGTACCTGTAAGATCACAGTAGCATAGAACTATACAAGAACATGGATCTATAATCATAAACAATCTAGGATCAGATGTAAATTGACCATACAAATGCAGCAAACATAAATTCCACAAGAGTATGGAGGAAAACTTGAATAGCTTTTATTGATAAACAAGAAAGAGCCAAGGGGAGTTACAACCAATTGATCTGACCCAGCATCATCCTCTCAGCAAGGAAGCCCCTCTTCACCTCATACAAAGCTTAGATCACCCAACAATCTGATGTTTTGTCTCAAGAAACCAACAGCAATTCCTTACAATATGCAAAATTGCAGCCTCTGGATCTCTGGGATGAGGGACCCATATATAGATATCCGTAAGGGAGATGAGTCAGCTTGTGATTTGATTAGTGTCTTCCCTCTGATAGTTCTTGCTCCCACTTGGAGATTGATGATATCTTACTCATCCTTGGTCGAATTCAGAGAGGCAAGTGTCACAGGAGAAGTTTCTGGAAGCTTCCATTGCCTCTCCACCTCGCGGAATGACACTGCCATTTGTCACTTCTCACCCATCGCACCCCATAGAAGGGCTTTTTGAAATGCAACGCACCCACACAGTGTGTTTAGGTGAGATGCAACGCACTTTGCCTATGGAGCAACTGAAATGATCCTGTTTTGACCAATTTTGAGCAGTTTTTCTTGGAGAACTTCTAGGAGAGGCTGTAATCAGTTGACCTTGTTCCTTTAGGGGTTAGAACAACACTTTTAGGGACTTAGGAGCCCTTGGTTTATGGACATTTCATGCTTGGGGTTGTATTGCCCAAAAATGTCTATAACACAATGTGGCCATATGAGGTGCACCAACATCTCCCCAAGAGGAGAAAGGACTAGGATTTCCTCCAAGGGGAAATCCTTGGTTGGTGGACTCCATTTTTCTCAACCTAAGACCAACGCGGGAATGGTGATATTATTCCGATTAAAATAAATTTTAGACGCTTTGACACAACTTGTTTTTTCAATTTTTAAGAGTCGAGAAAAAACAAAAGATGACTCCAGTCGCCTTTGATTTTTAATGAGCCTGAAGTGACAAGTGCTCAGATGGACCTTTTCCTTTAAGGAGTCTAAAAAGGAACGAAAGAGACTGCTCTGGAAATCTAGACAGAGGGATTACCAATCCAATCACAAAACTGCAGAATACTTTTTACCGTACGGCAGTCAATCTTCCCGAATCCTATGTTCAGTGCATTGTGATTGATAGGGTGGTAGACACGGCTTCCTATGGATAAAGGATATAGCCTATTGTGGTCTCCCAATATATACTCGACGGTACATGGGAGCACAAGTCCGTACTGGCACTTTTGGTCTCAAAGAGGAGGAATCACTCAACCAACAATGAAAGCGACAGTTGCCAGGCTTTACGACGCCGGAATATGTCTCTAGCCTAGACTTCTATATGTTGTGCGTTAGGTTCCAAAGAATTTTTAGGTTCATTAAATTTATTTTACAGTTGATCTTTCTTAAGAAATTTTCCTTTCAGGTTCACCACGTGATGTAGATATACAATTCCTAAAATTCAATCTAAGATGATAAACAATCGTTTAATCTTCTTTGTGCAATGAAAATCCTAGCTACTAAAGAAAGAGAGATGATATTCTTTCAACATAGAGTAGAGAGCACACACTAGATGCACTATCCTAAATCAAACCAACAAGCAGTCTAAATGAAAATGCACATGCTTGTATTTGTTTTCAGCTTTCTTAATGTGTGAATGACAAGAAGAATGCCAAGTACAAATCTGAATTATCTTTCCAAAGCGACAGTACTAACAAATTTCTCTTCAAAAACGAAAGGAAGATAATGACGACACTTTGCTATTTTGAATCGAAAACTACTTTCAACACTTGAAAAACTACTAATTCAAATCAAATACAAGAGTAACTATATAATCGACCATCAAGAACAATAGAATTATTTTCTTTGACTGAAAATGACACTCGCGAAACTTTCAAATCAAAAGATGACAGTTTGATTATGCTACTTCTTTGTAAAAGAGAACTGAAAATGGCGCACAATACATAAAAACATTCACAGTTCTTTGCATAGTGGAGGTAGAATGACGGAAAGGAAGGGGGTTTCCATAGTGGTGTATTGACCACAGACAGCAAAACTCCTGAATGGAGCTGAAGAGAGTGAACACAGAAACCAAAATCTGAGGGCAAAAGAGGTCTTGTCTGATCAGCGCACCTACAACACAGGGAAAGTGCGATGCAGCACACCTACTGCACACAGGAAGAGCGATGCATACAAATTCCCAAGAGTAGAAGGTGCGATGGTCCAGGGACGAGACTTCAACTGGGTTCCAGGTTACAGTTTGCAGCTTAGTTCAGGGATTTAGGCCGAGCAAGTGATGTACAGTAAATAGAAATCACAGGGGCTGATCTAATGAGGTTACTAGAGCCACCAATAAGGCAATTAGAAAGTTTGCAAATCGATTGTTTAGTTTATAAACAAAACCCGGAGATAGATTGAAGCAGCATTGATCTACTTTGCACTTGCATAGCAAATGCAGTTCGAAGGCTAGCTGGCTTGACTTCAGGCTCCGTATGTAAGTTTATAAAGCAAACAAACACATACAAAACAAACAATCTATTTTCTCCCCATCAAAGTCGCCATTTTGTTATCGGGAAATCTAGTGTCCACTCGGAGCTGCTAGTCCCACTAAGACTAGTAGCTATCTTAGAAACAAACAAACTAAAACTACTTTCATTTTCCTTTATGAGAAGTAGATAAGAGGGGAATGAAGGACACCAACCTCAGTCTTGCGCTTGGTTCCCTGCTCAGTTCCTCTCCTTTCTGATAGATCTTTGTCGCTTCTCCTCTGCCTACCCAGCTTCAAAGAGCACCTGTGGAACCAAAGCAGCATAATACTATCGAAGAACAGAGATCTACAATCATAAACAATATAGGACCAAATATATATTGACCACACAAATGCATATATCATCAAACATACAAGAAT
This sequence comes from Pinus tabuliformis, assembly GCA_031772625.1. Lineage (NCBI taxonomy): Eukaryota > Viridiplantae > Streptophyta > Pinopsida > Pinales > Pinaceae > Pinus > Pinus tabuliformis. The sequence continues at coordinate 1,152,614,795 of CM062819.1, forward strand.
GTGGAGGAAAACTTGAATAGCTTTATTAATATCAAGAATAAGCAAAGAGGATTACAACCAATTGTTCTGGCCCAGCGTCATCCTCCAGCATGAAAGCCCTTCTTTCACCTCATGAAAATCTTAGATCACCCAACACTATGATGTTCCACCAAGAAACCAACAGCACTTCCTTACAAAATAAAAAATTCCAGCCCCTGGATCTTTGGGATGAGGGATCCATATATAGATGATTACAGGGGGGTGAGTCATCTTCTGGGATTTTGATTAGTGTCCTCTCTCTGATAGTCCTTGATTCCACTTGGAGATTGATGATCTCTTACTCATCCCTGGGCGAATTTAGAGAGGCAAGTGTCACAGGAGAAGTTTCTGGAAGATTCCATGATCATCTACCTCACAAACTGTCTCTGCCATTTGTCCACTCTCGCCCATCGCACCCTACAGAAGGGATTTTTAGTATGCATCGTGCCCTTTTCATTGGGCAGGTGGGATGCATCGCACCCTTAGCACTAAGCAACCTGTATGGTCTAGTTTTGACCAGTTCTGAGCAGTTTCCTGTGGAGAACTTCTGGGAGATGATGTAATCAGCTGACCTTGTTCCTTTAGGGTATGAAACAACACTTTTAGGGACTTAGGATCCCTTGTTTTATGGACATGTATGATTGGAGTTGCAGAGCCCAAAAATGTCTATAACAGTTGCCCCCTAAAGCATGAGGTCGTTAATCTTTTGATGTCGGGTGAAATGCTTTATCATGAGGATCCGAAGTTTTTCCGAGCTGGGAGGCGACCTGTAATAAGATACAATACAATACATTATCTTCATAATATTTTTCATGATCTAGCTGAGGCGGGCATTCCCATGCTCAGCTTTATAAATTCATTTTTATGTACATAAGATAGACAACCGTCTGTGCGGGAGACTGATGATTCTGATAGAGTCATCATCCTTTGATTCGGATGATCATCTATGCAGCAACAATGTAAATTTTATGTCTTTGTTTTCCTGAATATATCGCAGCTCGGGTGGATGAAACTAGATCCGGGGTCTTCAAACTCATTCAATATTCACTCGGAGTACAAGTCGATCCATGTGAAAGATGTTCTGGAGTCGAACATGGAAAGACATCGCCCGATCACTAGCCAATGTTGTAAGTTGTTAACAGGCATGAGAGGAATCACCGATAATGATGATGAGCCCCAAGGTACTACAGTACAATTCACGTGGTGTGAATAAGGGACTTGGCATCGAACACCATGCAAAATCTTTCGGTCAAAGGCCATTGATGTAAACTTGTCGCCGGAAGTGAGAAACTTGCCATTGAGGCATGCAAGCTTCAAAGTACTGAAAGGGTTGTTCCTAAGTCGACTTCTTGGATAATGAGCTGATGTCGACAAGAAGCGACCCATCGTAGGAGGGCCTTAATGAATCCCACATCTACGACACGGAATGGAGTAAATGATTTTGGAGGTGAAAACGATCTGATGATACAGGGTTTAGGGTGGCAGTCATGAAATAATGGAGCGTGAATGTATTGCAGTGGATGAGACACAAGTGAATTCTCTGAGTGACTTCTCTTGAACATACCGACGACACTGACATGGATTGGTAGTGTTAACCCCAAATATGGATGGTGCGGTGGACCAATGGTGATATGATCGTACACTTCAATATTTGATCCAAATCCCAGGATGTCTCCCTAGGCTTCATCATGATCTCCTTGAATCCCATAATGGATTGTTGTTGAGACTTAGGTCTGGTGAATTCTCTATTCAATGCAGTCTGGATATCTGCCAACGCAGACATCGGGTTATCAGTATTGTACTTAATGTACCACGTTAGTGCGCGGTCCTACAAGGCACTAACCAACTTTTCTTTCTTCATTTGATCGTTTGTGATACCCGAAGCTTCCCATACAGCCTCTGCGATGAACCAAAACTAGTCAGGATCTTCATTTCCTATGCCCTTGAATACAGGTACCTTTACGGAGTTTGCCATGCTGAAAAGTCGTGGAGGTGGTGGTAGTGTGGGCGATGGGGTAAGTGGCGGAGGTGAGGATGGAGGTAGTGTGGATGGATGGGATGAGGGTGGAGGTGGTGTAGGTATGTGTAGGAACCCTTGTCTTATCAACTGAATAGCGCTCAGTGGAGAAACCTGCATTTCTCCTTCTTCGTCACCCAAAGGAGGCTCAATCAGTGAGCTATACTCAGGACCTTTTCTCGCTTCATCCCTGAAAGACCTTCCACTCGCGGCCCCTTGAAGAAGCAGTGCTCTGCTTCATTGTAGTTGACCGAAGTACCAACCGTGAACTCTGTCACAAACCCTCCTATGATACATTCAAGCCAATGATCGACAACACACGCGATCTTATGTTCAGAGGCTTCCAATCTCCGCACTAACTCTAGGGTCCAGACAATCAGATTGTCAAGCCTCCACCTCCCTTAGCCGTCTTCCAACTTTGCAATCCACTTGTACAGTTCGAATGGGAAGGAACAGGAGAAAATTTCATGTATCTCTGTGTACAGATATCTATCTAACCATTATTCTTTCGTCAATCGCGGATTCCTTCTTGTTGTAGGGAAAAGTATCCGATTCGGATGACCCTATCCCACTCTAAGGGTGATAGTACCTCAGCAACAACTGTAAACAAAACTACTTAAGGTTTACTTCTTTATGAAAGCAAGAGAGAATGAAGAAATGCACTAACCGTTGCCTTGCGCTTAATATTTGCTCCAATCTCTTCTCTTTGCTGCTTGCTCCTAGCTCTTTGCTCTTTTGCTGGCCCAGCTACAATGAGATCCTGCAAAATGACAAAGAAGGAAACTACAAGAAGCATGCATTCATAACTGATTCAAGGATTAGCATAAATCAAATATACAATCATCACAATACATCATTGAAACAAATGCATATAGAAGAACCTCAATAGCTTTTATTAATGGAAGAAGTAAAGTTCTGAGAAGGTTACAACCATTGAAGGCCCCAATCCAGCAACACCTCGCAGCAGAAAGAATTTCTCCTCTTCACCTCCTTCAAGCAATCACCCAATAGTTCTATAGTGAAACCAACAGCATATCATTACTTTGCACAAAATTCCAGCCTCCTGAGCCCATAGGAGAGAGCTCAATATATAGATGAATTGAGAAAAGATGAGTCAGCTTGCAACTGATGTGTAGCTACCTTGTGTCCTCTCTCTCTTCAGTTGATCTTCAGTTCTTGAGTCCACTTGGAGAACCTTGCTTCCACTTGGAGAAACAGAGCCTCTGACTCATCACAAGGCGAAATCCCTGATCCAAGTGTCATTTTTGGAAGATTCCAGATCAATGACTCAGTGTGCCACTTGTCCCATCTCGCTCAGCGCAGGTGGCCTTTGTTCTACCTGCTTTGCAACGCAGGTACACCATGGAGGAGTTGAGTTTCAGCGCAGAAGCCTAGTGGAGCACCTGCTTTGATTTCAGGATTGCTTGTTTTTGAGTGTTTTCAGGTGGAGAACTGATCTGAGAGCTGTTGGTTTGCTGACCTTGTTCCTCTAGGGGTAGGAACATCATGTTTAGGGACTTTGGATCCCTTGGATTATTGACAATTCATGCCTGATGCTGCAAGGCACAAAATTGTCTATAACAGATGCCCCCTAAAGTATGAGGTCGTTTATCGGGTGAAATGCTTTATTAGGAGGATCCGAAGTTCATTCAATCTGTTGAGAAGTGTCCTGTAATAAGATACAATACAATACATTATTTTTCATACTTTTTCATGATCTAGCTGAGGCGGGTATTCCCATGCTCATCTTTATAAATTCATTTTGGTACATAGAACAGACGATCGTCTGATGGTAGACTGATAATTCTCTGCTGAAATTATCATCCTTTGAGAAGGATGATCATCTGCTGCAATGATGTACACATCAAATGTCTTTATATCCTGAATATATATCGCAGCCCGGATGGATGAAACTAGATCCGGGGTCTTCAATCTCTTCCGATCTTCACTCGATGTACAAGTCGATCCATGTGAGAATTTCTTGAAGTCGAACATGGAAAGACATCGCTTGATTACCGGTCAATGATGTAAACCGTTAACAAACGCGAGAGGAATCACCGATAAGGACGATGACCCTCAAGGTACAGCAGTACAATTCACATGGTGGGAATAAAGGACTTGGCGTCGACCACCATGCGAAATCTTCTGGTCGAAGGTCATTGATGTATACCTGTCGCCGGAAGTGAGAAACTTGCCATTGAGGCATGCAAGCTTCAAAGTACTGAAGGGGTTGTTCCTAGATCAACTCCTTGGATAATGAGCTGATGTCGACAAGGAGCGATCCGTCAAAGGAGGGCCTTAATGAATCCCACATCAGTGACACGGAATGGAGCTAGTGATTGTGATGAGGTGAAAACAAACTGTGATGTATGATTCAGGGCGGCGGTCATGAAATGGATGAAGGACAATATATGGCAGTGGATGGGACACGGTTGACTCTTTGCAGAACAACATCTCTTGAACATATAACGACACTGATGTGATGGATCGGTAGCATTACCCCAAATGTGGATGGTGTGGCGAGGACCATGGTGATGAGACCGGTGAATGAAACAACCCAACCCGATGTGATACGGAGGACAAAGTGTCATGTTCAAGAGTGACTTGCTACCATTAAAGCTGTGAGGTTCTCCCAATTTTTCCCCAGTCATTGCTGACCAGTACCTCTTTATTTTTGTCAAGCTTGAGGAGGATAACATATGCTTGTTCTATAACCTGCCCTTCGGGCAAGCCCATCGCTATGTTTTAACGAGCCTAGCGATAGGGAAACTCATTCTCGTCTAAAGACAAGTTTGTCGCTATTTAATGAATTTAACGAGTCTAACGACAAGGATAACTCGGTCCTTTTCATTTTTAGAGAGTCTGAAAAGGTACATAAAGTCAACTCCAAAATTCCTTTTTCGTCATCTAATCCCTTAAGTCCGAAAAAGTATAAAACAATACAGAAGGGATGAATTTTCGATCGTTTTAACGAGCCGAACAAAACAAGCGCTCGATCTTTTTGTGTAATAATCCCTCAAATCCAAAAAGATTGAAATCTAGAGGAGGGATAGCTTTCCAGTCGCTTTAACGAGCTGGAAGGCCAAAACTCGGCAAACTTTTCATATTTTACGAGTCAGTGAAAAGAGCTCAAAGAAGACTCGTCTTTTGAGGAACGAGTGATGAACAGGGCAGCAGCAGATTCCAGGTACAGGTTGGAATATTCCAATCACGGCAGTGTTACAAGGATGGCTTAGTGAAATCACTCTTCGCAGCTGTTCCTCAAAATGGGTAAACAATCATATGGAGATGAACGATTGGCCAAATGAACGGATGGAGGTGACGGTACACAAACACGACCAATGGTTTTTTATATGGCTGTCAAAGGTTACATTTACCAAGGTTATTTACCGGGATGGGTTCATTTTTTAACGAGCATGAACACTGCTCAAACTTATGTTTATTTTTTAACGAGCATGAACTATGTGCTAAAACTGCTCGGAGATAAGTTTGCATGCCCCCAGTATAATATTGCAAATCGAGGTGCATGCCCCCCAAGCTTCATTGCATCCAACTCGGTGGTTGGAATGAAGGTTTACCTCGGGGATTTGTTTCATTTTTTAATGAGGTTGACACAAGATAAGAACTATCCTCGATTCCTTGTTTCATTTTTTAACGAGGTTGACACAAGATAAGAACCGTCCTGGGAGCCGACAAAATATCTAGGAATCTTCCGAATCCAACCAGAAGATTGGATTAGATTTTATTTTGTAGGTTTCCACCGTGGCCACTCCCGCCAGATTACTTGGAGGCGGTAGGGCGAAAGTACCCATTAAGGCAGGGTCTTTTAGGAGACCTACTCCGATATTTTGGAGCAAATGATTCCTTCCATGGATCATTGGAATGCTTCCTGTAACTTGTGAACTGTCGTGGAGAAAAGTTTGTTGGTCAACGATTGTAATTCCTCCTTGGAAGGAGAATGCAATCTTCCTGAAGTAGGTCGACACAACTGCGGCCATGGCATAGATCCATGGTCTTCCAAGTAGGATGTTGTAATCGAGGTTTCCATCAATTACTTCAACATCAATTCCTACTGTTTTGCCCCCCAGTTCAACTTGCAAGTTACTTAAAATCCCGTATGGAGTGTATGATCGTCCATCAAATGCTTTTAACGTCGTCGACGATTTCAACAAGGGTGGTGAGCCTAAATCTTTCCAGCAACTCATCGACATAAGACATGTAGATGCCCCCTCATCAATAATTGTTCGATGAACAGTTTTGTTGAGGGATTTCACTTGAATAAGGAAAGCTAATTGAGCTGGTAACTGAGGGTCATATCCTTTATGATCAAAGGCCACAAGATTGGAATCCACTGGGCCAATCCCACCTATTGCTGATAACAAAGCTTGCTCTTGGGAGGGGCAATTTTGTGGTACCTCAAGTGTCGACATAGTGGACGGCGATTGGGCCAGGTCCTCTACTATATTATAATTCTGTGCTCCTTTGGCACGAGGATTAAATGTCGATTTGTGTACTACTCCCTTTGGCGACTTTATCATTGGCTCAGGAACGATGGGTGGCACAACTTCAGTCAAAGTTGTTGTTGAACTACTAGGTCGTTCATTAACCTTGTTGTTCGACAGCTTTGGATTCTCGTAATCTTTATTCCTTGTCAAAGCATTATTCTGTTGCTTTGAGGTAGACAACATAAGCACTTGGGATCCGGAAGCATTTTGATTAGCAACCAGATTTTGACCCGGATTAGGAAACAGATCAGTCAATACTGCTGGGGTTTTTGAACTCTTGAAGAGTTTCTTAACTTCAGCTATATGTGGACAATATTTCGTCCAATGATCCTCATCGCATATATGACACCCTGCCGGGGGTTTCCTTTTTCTCCCTGTCTTTTTCTTCTTGCCCCCTGGTTGCTTCAGTTTTTTGCCCTTGTTGGTCGACATGGCATTTACTCCCGAGGCAAGAAGTTCTTCATTTGCATTTTGACTAGAAATTTTGTGCTTTCCAATCACGCCATCACCGGCGTGAGTGTCATTGTTTGATTTAGGAGGAGGAGGAATTGAGAATTCCGGTCTAGGGGCGTCAGGTATTTTGTCGTAGAGCGTGCCAGATTGAGTATAGACCAAGTCCAGATATTGCGCACGAGCGATAACTTGCTCTTCCGTTACGACTCCTCCCTTTGCCACATCTTCCGTTATAGCGGGAAGTAACGACTTGATAAACCATTCAGCTAATAGCTGATCAGGAACGTACGTTTTTACCATCCTACGACGACGTCGCCACTCATGTATATGATCAGATATGTGGGTGGCAGTTGTCTGTTTGAAATTGGTAAGGAGTTCTGTTCCCGTTTCATACCTTATCGGTAATTGAAAATGGGTTAAAAAGGTTGTGGCTAAGGTACTGAAGTTGTCGAACGAAGCTCTAGGCAATTCAATGTACCATTTTGCCGTTGGACCCGTTAACGTCCTCTGAAAGAGGCGAAGTCTTATCGAATCATCATTCAGGGTGTTCGATGAACACCATAGATGGAATGTCATCACATGATTTGACGGATCTTCACCCGAATTTCCATTAAATTTAGGAATTTCTGATGGAAGTTTATGCGGAATCGCTGGCCACCAAGGGGCATAAGCAATTGGATCATTCGTCAGCCGGTTTAGATCTGGTAATTCTAGAGTTGCTACAAAGGGCAACTGTTGATTCAGGTTAGGCGAAGCATATCCAGGATAAGATGGAATCGCCTGAGTAGTGGGTCTTTGCATACCAGCATAATGTTCGCAACTTTGACAAGGTTGATGGGCATAACCATTATAGTATGGTTGCCCATTACTTACAAAGACTTGTTGCTCAGGTCCTTGACATGATTGCTGGAATGGCGGTTGTTGAGTTCGAACCAGCTTTGGTTGTTGGACCATTTGCTGATGCCCAATACTAGATGATTGACCAAGATGAGGAGTCACAGTACTTGTTTGATCCTGAGTCGCTCCGGATAAGGAGGCATTGACCTGAGGTTGCGATTGAGATGTCGAGACAAGAGGCTATTGTATGGCAACCTGAGAAACTTGGGGTTGACATACAGTAGGCAGCGCTTGTACTTGCGACGCAATCACCATACCAGGTATAGTGGCAACATTCGACACAGGGTGGACTGGTTGCATTGAATATTCAACTCTTGGTTGCTGAGGTAGTATTGGTACCCAACCGCTGGATGTAATTCCAGTTTGACCTGAACTTTGTTGTAAACTCCCATATGGTTGTTCTCCAGGGGGGAACAATGAAAAGGCATACTGTCCTCCATATGGTGGCAATCCAGTACTTAAAGGGTAGATTGGCCTTTGAAGACACATTGGATCAATTTGTTGAGTTTCAACATAAGAAATACCAGATGATAATCCGGATGAAGAAATAGGAACTAACCATGTCATCGTCCCTGATGGGACTCCGGCTTGTTGTTGACAATTTGCCGGGACAGATGGTATACCAGCGAACATCGTTGGAGTAGCAGCAGGAGGCTCTGCTGCTGCTGTGTCGAACGACACAGTCCTAGATGTCGACAGTTGTTCAGACATATCTAGTCTATCCAAAAGATTTCTTAGCGATTCTGCAGGAACTTCCACTTGTGGTGGACTAACTTCGAAGATCAACGAGGGAAGGGTGATGATTATTCCGCTTAAAATAAATTTTATAACGACGGTTTAGACACAACTTGCTTTTTCAGTTTTAAAGAGTCGAGAAAAAGCTAAAGATGACTCTAGTCTCCTTCGATGTTTTAACGAGCCCGAAGTGACAAATGCTCAGATGGACTTTTTCAGTTATAGAGTTTCAAAAAGGCCAAAAGAAACTACTCTGGAGTTCTAGGCAGAGGGTGTGCCAAACTTTTCGCGAAACCACAGAATACGTTTTACGGTACGGGTGGTCAATCTTCGTGAATGCTGTGTTCACTGCATCGCGATTAGCAGGGCGGTCGACACGGCTTCCTATGGATAAAGGCTTTGTTCCTATAGGGGTCTCCCAATATATACTCGACGGTACGTGGGAGCACAAGTCCGTATTAGTGCCACCGACTCTCAGGAGGAATCACCCACCTTCTTCGAGATCGACAGTCACTACGTTTAACGACGCCGGAACACGTCTCTAGCTTAGACCTCTATGTGTTTGCGTTATGTTTCAAAGCATTGTTAAGTAAATTGGATTTATTTTAATGTTGATCTTGCTTAGCAGTTTGCCTTTAAGGATCACCACGAGATGTATGTAACAAATTCCTGAATGCAGTCTAAGATGAGAAGCAAACTTTTCAATCTTTCAACTTTGAAAATCTTAACTACTGAGGAGAAGAAAGGCAAATCTTTTCACACAGATCATAGAGCACACACTAATGCAAAATTTCCTAAATCAGCATGCAAACATTTTTTCAAATGCAAAATGCACAATGCATGTATTTTCTTTTCCCTTTCTTAATGTTGATGTATTACAAAAAGAAAGTTGTTATTTAACTTTGATTTCGATTTAAAGTGAAAACAAACAAGCTTGTCCAAAATCAAAAGACACATTAAGATTTACTTGTTTAATCACTGGAAATACATGAAATCAAACCATAATGACGAGAGTAAAAAGACTAATCAGCTATGGACAGCAAACAAGCTAACTCTTTAGACCAGCAAAATGCCTAACACAGGTTCAGATCTAAGAGGCCAAAGCAAGACCAGTTCACTTTCGTTATGGGAAATTGTAAATGATGTAAGAAATACAAAAGAGCAAGTACAATTTCGTTATATAACAGAGGTGGAATGATGGCAAGTAAGGTTGGTTTCAGAACAGGTACAAGACTGGTAACTGGCTGCAAAATCTATAGTGAAAACAGGTAAGAAAAAGGGAGGAAACCCCAAATGCACAAGGCAAAATTGGGTCAACGCAGGTGCTGCACAGCCAGTCTGGCTCTTAGCGCAGGTAGCCCCTTCGGGACCTGCGTTGCAAAGCAGGTAGCCTGTGTACTACCTGCTTTGGAAAACGAAAGTTGCGTTTTCTCAGTTTCCGGGTCACAATTTTCTCAAAAATTCACAGTTTTTGCTCAAATCAGAAGCTATCAGTCAAGTACACACTAAGGGATGACAAGGAAGATGAAAAGCTATCACTAAGAGCTTACAAGGATCCTTGTAGATCAGCTCTTCAAATCATGAACATGCTCAGAAATGAGCTAGAGTAGCTGCCCTCTACTTCGCTTTTGATATAGTCAAAAGCTTTTCGATTTGGTACTCTTTTGTTCACGAAATGAATAGCAAAATACTACAAACAATCAAACAGATACGATCCCCAGCGGAGTCGCCAGTTTGTTGTAGGGAAAAGTATCCGATTCGGATGACCCTATCCCACTCTAAGGGTGATAGTACCTCAGCAACAACTGTAAACAAAACTACTTAAGGTTTACTTCTTTATGAAAGCAAGAGAGAATGAAGAAATGCACTAACCGTTGCCTTGCGCTTAATATTTGCTCCAATCTCTTCTCTTTGCTGCTTGCTCCTAGCTCTTTGCTCTTTTGCTGGCCCAGCTACAATGAGATCCTGCAAAATGACAAAGAAGGAAACTACAAGAAGCATGCATTCATAACTGATTCAAGGATTAGCATAAATCAAATATACAATCATCACAATACATCATTGAAACAAATGCATATAGAAGAACCTCAATAGCTTTTATTAATGGAAGAAGTAAAGTTCTGAGAAGGTTACAACCATTGAAGGCCCCAATCCAGCAACACCTCGCAGCAGAAAGAATTTCTCCTCTTCACCTCCTTCAAGCAATCACCCAATAGTTCTATAGTGAAACCAACAGCATATCATTACTTTGCACAAAATTCCAGCCTCCTGAGCCCATAGGAGAGAGCTCAATATATAGATGAATTGAGAAAAGATGAGTCAACTTGCAACTGATGTGTAGCTGCCTTGTGTCCTCTCTCTCTTCAGTTGATCTTCAGTTCTTGAGTCCACTTGGAGAACCTTGCTTCCACTTGGAGAAACAGAGCCTCTGACTCATCACAAGGCGAAATCCCTGATCCAAGTGTCATTTTTGGAAGATTCCAGATCAATGACTCAGTGTGCCACTTGTCCCATCTCGCTCAGCGCAGGTGGCCTTTGTTCTACCTGCTTTGCAACGCAGGTACACCATGGAGGAGTTGAGTTTCAGCGCAGAAGCCTAGTGGAGCACCTGCTTTGATTTCAGGATTGCTTGTTTTTGAGTGTTTTCAGGTGGAGAACTGATCTGAGAGCTGTTGGTTTGCTGACCTTGTTCCTCTAGGGGTAGGAACATCATGTTTAGGGACTTTGGATCCCTTGGATTATTGACAATTCATGCCTGATGCTGCAAGGCACAAAATTGTCTATAACACTTCTCTCCTGCATCATGAATTCATGGATCTTCCTATCCAACTAGTCTTCAATATCCTTCTTAGTTGGATTCCAATGACGCGACATCACACATCTCGTTATGTAGATTATGTTCCTAGAAATGGAACCATTTGTTGTCTTGATGGGCCCTAACCCAGGTTCAGTGTTAGTCAGCCAAGAAAATCCCTACACTACTGCCCCTTTCGGCATCAGCCCACAAAGCGAGGACCAAAGTCTCACCTGAAGCAGTATGGGGGGATGCAAGAACAAAGTTTCTACACCCTGATATGGTTGTGATGTTGGTTTTATACCTTAAACTGTTCCTTCACGTAGATCAATAAGCCTTTAGGGCTTATCGATGTACTTTATCTTCCATCTCTTAGAACCTCTGCGAAGGTATATGATCGTCCTTCACACAACCCTAACCAGTGGCTCAGGTACTTACGCACCTTTGTTACTGCATTATTGTATAATTTCCTGAATTATCTTAAGTGTTCACCAATTTTACCATGCAATTAAGATTATCTTCGCGTAAACATATATCCTTATTTGTGTTCATATAACAGATAGAAACATATACATTCGCGCATCAAATTAGCATTATAACATAAACCCAAAACTTAACATAACATAATCGCATGTGATCCACAGAGGCAAAATACACAGTAATTTCAGAATACTTCTCTTTATTGATGATTCAGATTCCCAATACAGACTCTATCTGCCCTGCGCACACAGCTACAGGGGTCCGCGCACTCAGTTGCAGACTTCTACCCTAGGCCTCTGCGCACTCAACTGCAGAGCCTCTTCCTACGCTAAGACTCTTGCTCTTAGCTCTTCACAGACTCAAACTTAGTTAGAACTCTACTTCCCCCTTAGACTCTTCTAAGACTCCCTTTTTATACAATCCCATGGTCCGCGAACCAAGGGAAGATCTCTAAAGCTGACACAAGCTATCTAAACTAAGGGCGGAAACCCTTTTTTACTCTTGATATCTTCACACTCCACGGCCACAAAATGTGGAGACTTTACATTCCTTTATACAAAATTCGGGCTTTCTGCCCCAAACTTAGGATTTTAGTCCCAAAACCCACTGGACCCATTCCCACCAATTGTCTTAATACAGGTTAAAGCAACATGCATTACAAGCATCCAAAAAATAGTCCTATAAACTAATACAATACATGTGTGAAAATGTGTTGGCCTATTAACAGGCTTTTGAATTAAGTGAAAGTTCCAAGACACATCGGTACACCATACATCACTAACCCTGATAGCAAGGCTTTGGAGCCACTGCTCACTCCTCAAAGAAAATACTATAAACTCTCAAGGCTATGTGGGAGGAGCCAAGGTGAAAAGTCTTTTACATGTACAAATGAGGGGTATATATAACCAAGGGTGAAACTAACCCTTGTGATTATTCGACTTCCCTCGTGACTATTTGACTTACATGACTCTTCAACTTTACATGTGGGTCTCTTGGACTTCCACGTTACATTAAATTGATTTCAATAGTATTACCCATAGTAGTGATGTGGCCGAGATGAATCATGACATGACTCGACACGACAGTGTTGGTATGTTAATGTTGATGGTGGTGTCCATGTTGAGTTGCAATGCTACTGAGTGATGAGTGTGCTCTTGGTGTATCATAGCTTCACCTTCGCGTGGAAAAGTGTGCAGATTATTTGATGGTCTTGGTGTTTTCTTGATGTTGCACGTGCATGTATCTCCTTCGTTGGTACTTGGCATGGTTCATGTGTTCATTCGCTCGTGAACATGTCTCCTAGCATGTGCTCCTTATTCATAACGTTTGTCATCGTTCCATGTCTCATCCATGTACTTGTATCTGCAATCACTCATGATGAGATGACATCAAATCAAGAAATATCTAATTCTACCATGATGCATCATCTTTCATTTTCAGGTGCAGGTGACCAGGAGAGAGGATAAGGCTCTGAAACTACATAGAGCACATTTCAAGTCAAGATACAGGCTCTGGGGCACTGTCAAGGAAAATTTTGCAGAGGTCACTGGGAGGATGGGATGAGAAGTCTAGAACATAATTGACCTTCTACGAGATCTGGCTCAGCTAGGAGGCATAACTGCGCAATTTTTTTAGGGAGGTAGCACGGGCAACAGGGAGGACATTGGCAGTGAAAACTGTGCAGATTTTTTGGGGAGGCTGGCAGCGGGCTTCGAGAGCTTGTTGGCCAAAACTACACACTTTTCAGGAGGAGAAACAGGTCAGCTAACAGGGGGACTAGCTGACAGAACTGTGAAATTTTCAGGGACATTGCAGAGGTAGGCAACGGGTGCATGTCCCTCATGTCTGCGCCATTTCTTCATTCAACAGAGGTGGACATGCTGACAGCTTTTGCACAATTTTTTGGAGGAGTGAAGCCCGGGGTCACTACCCGATCAAACTCTTCAGTTGACCAGCGGGAGGCTTGATGGGTTTACTTGAGGGTAGCTTAGATTGATATGGCTTCTTGGGAAACGTCTGCGTTGTTCTGGGTGACATTCAATCGAGTTGATTCCAAGATTGTGCAGTGCAAACTGCCTAGGAGGTAGCCTTAAGCTTTGAACAATTCAGGATAGTAGTATTTGATCACTAAGGGTTGAGACTGCACAGTGCATCTCAGTGGAGGCCCGACTATTGGAGGGTGGTCCAGTTGACAGATCTTCAGCAAAATGACTAAGTGTGTGAGCGAGTGAACTTGTGCATGCATGACCTTGCGAACAAACACTCAACATGACTCGACAACAAGACACCTCGATCCAACAATACAACATATGCTCAGTGTGACTGACCAACGAGTGCGAGCAACAAGTGTGACACATGAGATAGATCGCTGAACTACCGCGACGACATTTGTGCGACATTGCATGCAACTTAGTGTGTGATTGTGACAGATGGTTACATAGTGAATACAAATTGTACACATGAAGACAGACCGTGAACATAGCCAGAACATGACTGCAAGCATGACATTGTGACCAACATGCTAAAATATGTCCAGTGAATAGCCAAGCGAGGAGGGTGCAAAGACTTGAAGTGAGCTCATAGAATGAGCCTGAGTGTTTGCAAACATCAAGGAAAAACCAAGGAAGACTCTGAAATTGGATGCAAGCCAAAATTTTGGATGGTGTTGCAGCCGCAAGAACATAATTCTTTTAGGAGACAGATCTATATAGTATTAAACACACAGTTTCAAATATGTACAAATTTTACAACTTCAAAACATTTATTTCTGAAAAATAAATCTTAAATGTTGCTGAAATAAAGTTTTTGAACCAGGGAAATAAAATTTCAAATGAAGATATGTTTGTTCTCCAGTATGATCACCAGGATGTTATCACTCCGTAATTTTTTAGGTTGTAGAAAAAATCACATAGATAACCATAGAATCGCTTTGGAAACTGGGAATCTAAGCCTTCCAGTTTTAGAGAGGGATCTCTCTTTATGATTTAGCTTTGTTTGACTGAAGGTACTAGGCTAGCTATTAAGTTCAGGTTTGGATTTTGTGTTGTTGGATTGAAATTGGGAAGAAAGGCATCCTTTAATATTTACGGTTTGAAAGAGAAGAAAATATTTAGAAGTCCAATTAAAAATAGAGAATTTAAGAATTCTAATTTTAATCTTCAATGGAAAACATAAAAATTATTCTTAATCCAAAGATAGAGTGTACAGTCAAACAAATGATGTTCTTTATCTTCTTATAATTATTCATATTTTATAATCACATGTGATAATAAAGAGAAAACAAATTCACAAAGAGAGATGCACTTCACCAATAAAAATGACACAAGAATCCTGTAATGATTGCATTATATTACTGAAAATCTGATCAATGGTGGCTCTGTGAGCTGCTTTACAATACAAGTCCTTTTCTTCAAAACAAGTCCCAACCCTTCATAATTCAAATTATGAAGTACTTATAGAAAATATTACAAAATATCTTGATTCTAAAGATCAATATAGGATCCTAAAAATATCTAACAACTGATTACAAAAATAGTACAAAAATTTAGTAATCTTCAAATTGTTGGAACTGCTGGCCCTATTTCTGAGAATGATTTTTGATGACTGAGCCTCCAACTTTGTTGTGTTTTTTGCCTTGTTGTTGAAGATGAAAATTACTCAAGTAATTCACACATCTTCTACCATATGTATTCAGTAGGGATTGAAAAATTAACTAATTTTCTATAGGCCTCATCGACATCTGTGTACTTCTTGAAAGTTGGCTTGATGATGAACAAATGTATGATCTCATGGCTGATGAACAAGATGAAATCTAAGGCCTCCAAAAATGATTTTTTTGTTATGTGTCCCTTTATACCTACCAATTTTGACTTATTTTTGGCCATAGTGGGTAATTTGTTAATCTCATAAGTTTATTTTCCCTACCAATCCATTTGGTAGACCTTTCCTGTTCAGTACCTACATCTTCTTGTGAAATCTTTGTATGTTGGTTTCTAGACTCTGACACGTATTGTCAAGTTGTAGCATAAGGTTCCTCTTGGTGTGCATCCTTCTCACTTCTAAAATAGTCTTTTTCCTATCTTGAATTCCCATCTGCTCTAATTCTTCTTTGTTCTTGGAATTTAGGAATTTGATAAGTGTTGTTGCATCCCCAGGCTTATGTCCTAAGTCTATCTTAATTTTCCTTACTACCTCCTTAGACCTCTGTATCAATTCTTGTTGCTCAAAAATAATCTGTATGGAAGGCCATATTTCTATGATGGCTTCACCGATTTATGTCCATATGTTTTATCTGGCTTGGGCCAGAGTTTGACACGTGACTGATTCACTATGAAACTGCTCAATTTTAAGATTTAGCTAATGGGTTTTCCACAGCTCTGCCACATAAAAATTATCAATTTTTAACTTTTTCTCTGACAATATCTTGATCTGAGATTTTAACTTAACAATTTCTTGTCCCTGAATGGATAGATCGTCCATCGCTTTAACAAGCTCACTTGCAGAATTTGATGTATGTTCAGGTGTTGAAGTTGATGTAGATGCTCCTAGGGTTGTGGTCATTGAGATTGGGACTGTTGTAAGTGGAACTATGGCTAACTATGTTGTTTTCTCTTTCTCTTTGAGAAGTTTCTCTAGTTCTATTTCCATGTCCCTGATCTGGCTATTCTGCTCAATAACTATCTGGAATATATCTTCTTTCTGTTTTTCCATCTCTCTGAATTCCTTAGCCTGTAGATCTTCTGTGGTAGGCAGTTTTAGTTGTTTTCTTAATTTTCTTATATCAACACCCTTTCTTTTCACCAACTCTTATGTTTCCTTTACATATTTGGGATTGTATCCCAATTTGATCACCAAGTCTTCCAGTGACTTGATCTTGGTATCCTTGGCTAAGGATGAAATCCTTTCCAACTTTAGTTGTGACTGTGTATTGTTTAATGATATGTGCAATCTAGAAGCGGACATGGCAGCATTTGTTAGTGTATAATACATAATTTCACTAGTTTTTTTGTGCATATCCATTTGATCTATTGGATGGTTCTGTTGTGTATCAAAACTAAATACAAATTCTTTGTAATCTGCAGGTGTCCTTGGGGTTGGAACTTTAGCTTCCAAGAATGCAATTTTCATTTTTCCCTATTCTATATCAAATGTTGAAAGGAGCCTGTGTTGTGATGTACCTGTTTGCTTCTAGAATTGTGTAAATGTTGTGGCTTTCAGCATGTCGTTCCTCCTTTTGATTGCCCTATATTTGGAAAAAATGTTAGGCTCAGCAGTATCTTGAGCCAAGTCCTGTGTTTGTGGTGTTTCTGGAGTATCTTGAGAAACAGAGGATGATGAAGAGCCTAGAAAAACATCCTCCTATCTTATACCTACAAATATGTCTTTTGATGTTGTTGAAGTATGTTTACCTAACATGACTATGGTAGTTTTCCCTTCCTCCTCCTGTATAAAGATTGGTGGTGGATTCTTTTTTTTGCTTCTTAGTGTGGATCAAAAATTTCTTGGCTTCAATCTCTGTTACTGGGGAAGAGTCTTCCTCTTTGGGCCTTTTTTCATGTTTCTCCTAAGGGATGGGTGTTTGTGAGGTGGTTTTAGATAAAATACACTCCTTTTCTTCCTGCAAGGTCTTTTCCTTCCACCGGTCTCAGTTCATATATTTCTCGATCTCTGGCTGAGGAGTATGTGTGTAGGGACTATTCTTTTGCTCCACCCTTAGCTTTGAAATCATACCAAAAGGATCATAAGACCAACTGAAGATCAGTTTGATGTTTAGTTGCTTCAACAGCAAATCTGCTTCTTTACCGGTTGTTCTGGTAAATCACACAAAAGGTCCTACCTACACTTTGATTTTAAATTGAGCCTTCTTCTTAGCTGCCACAAAATGCAGGTAATCCATATGTATCATTTCTCTTATGTATTCTAATGAGAACAGTCTCATGGGAATAAATTTTGGCAGCCTACAGGTTGGAAATTCACACCCATAGACTCTGATCTCAGTGTAATTCCGGTATAAATACTAGTCACATGTCTTCACTTGGTCACTAAGATGTAAAACCTTCTTATTATCTACTAATATTCTAGGCTCCAAATCACTATGTAGCAGACAAATAACTATATACAAAAACTGATCCACATAGTCTGTGAAAGTGAATTCGGTGGAGTTTCTCCTAACCAAAGAGGTCCAACGTATGACTGATTAAGCACTACCCTGCTCATACATCTTATGCAAAGTGAAGGGAAACATGTCTTCTTGATGATAAATAAACATATAAACTAACACAACATCATATTTGAAAGCTCCCTCTGTAGGAAACTTCAAGAATTTCTCGTGCATTTCTTCTGCAATAAATTCGCTATAATTAAAAACAACAGGTTTCTCACCAATGAGAGGAAGCCAACAATGGCCTCATCAACCCATTGATCAGAGTGATAACCAAGTAGGTATGAGATGATGTTGATGATCTGTTTACTTACCTCAGGGAACATAGAATATGAGTATGGAGGGTTTGTTTTAGGTAATTGGGCATCTTCTAGAAGAAATATTTTGAATATTTTTGCTCTCTGAGGGAAGGTTAAGTTCTTGTAGAGATCTGTGAGAAAGTCTACTGAAAGTGGCTTAGAATTATTTGTAATTTTCACTTGGAGAATTTGAGATATGGCTTCATTTGTGATGGTGATCATAATTTCACCATTTCGACTCATAATCGCACTTTGAAAGGGTACATAGCACAAATGACACCAAGAGACTAGTTCAGGGAAGTGATGGGTCTATGGGAACATGATTTAAGGGAGGGTAGACTCCCATAGATTCAATCCATACTTTGATCTAAGAATTTATGCCTCAACCGATTTTGAAGTTTGAACAAGCCGAATTCACAGTTAGTTTCATCGATTTTATACTGCAGATCAACTAAGGGTAGATGATCTAGATCAATAGGAGGGGGTAGCATAGGATTTTCCTCTGATTTATTTCCCTTGTCCTTAGGGGTTCTAGCCTTAGGAGGAATTATCGATCTTGAAAAGTAAAAGCAGAGGGACGATGACACGAAGATTACTTGGAAAAGGAAATTGGTTGTAGAATACTAGAGTGAGGTCTCTGATAACAATTGGATCACTATCACTGGGAAATTTTTTGTTTATTGCAATAGCGTGGAAGGTTGGAAGCTTGTACAGGTCGTGAAAAATAAGTGAAATAAAGGAATTTACGGTTTTAACCATGTTTAATAAGCTAATACTTTTAAATTACCATTTGGCTTTTACTGCTACAGGGAGCAGATATGTTGCAAAGGGAGTGGGAGAAGTTAATGGGTGTAACGGTTTGTTGAAGTGGGAAGGGGAGTGCCATATGAGGGTCTATGATTGGGAGTGAGATGAATTCTAGGGAGGGGTTTAAATGGAATGGAAGGTTAAGGAAGTAGGGTACATGTTAGGATATTCCGACACATAGGAAATAGTTAAGTACAACTTGGTCTAGTATAGAGTTAGGTATAGAGTTAGGTAAAGTGTGTTTCTTTACCTTGTACATTTTGTAACTTACAATCCGACGGTCACGATATGTAGTGATTCGACGATTCATTCTCTCCTCGGTATTACCGACACTTGATCCGTGGCTTAACACCCGATTGGTCCATGATTTCTATTTAAAGTGCATGGAGGGTCATTTGTAGGGTAATCCGTCTATGAGAGAAGCTTATGTAAATTTTCATTCTTTTATTAATAAATTGCCTGAAGTGGCCGCGTTGGCTCAGGCCGTGGACTGTTTCCCTCTTTGAGGGTTTTAACCACGTCAAAAATACTAGTGTATTGATTTGCGATCTGGTTGTGAGCGGTGTCCTTTGGTGTTCTGTCTGAGGAACTTACCCTGTAAATTCCTACATGGTATCAAAGCTATTTGAGGGCCGCGTTCGTTGGTGATCCAAATCTGAAGCCGATAGAACTGCATCCAACTGCCGTTTTCTAGATCTACTGTTTCTGACTGCTTTCGGGCTGAGAGAACTACTCTGTTGTGTTGGGAGCATCTGTTCCAGTGAGTAACCCCTTTCATTTCATGCGAAAAGGTTTCCGGTAGCCCTAGCTGCGTCATTTTTAAGATCTGGAGGTATATAGTGTTTATTTGCAGTTTACAGTTATTTTCTCTCTGTTTATTTCGGTTTCGGTTTATTTAGCTTTTTTTATTACCGGATCTATACCTTTCATTTCTATGTATGCTCTTTGCCCGCGACTCTATGCGATCTGGGCAAATCAGAAACAGAAAGGAAGGATTTTTCTCATGCGTATGCTCTTTTCCACTGCGCCTTAGTGTGATCTCGGAAAATCAGAAACATTGAGGAAAATATTTAGTTTTCGGCTAAATCTAACTTTGAGCTGCAAGGTTCATTTTTGAAAATATTTATTTTTTCGGCTAAAGCTAACTTCGAGCCGCAAGGTTCGTTTTTTTTTTGTATGTCCGTGTTGGGTTTTGTGTTTTTTTGTTTTGTAGGGAAAAAGAGCCTTCTCAAAGCAAGCACGCAACCCAAAGCATCAACCCCTTCTCTCTCTCTCTCTCTCTCTCTCTCTCTCTCTCTCTCTCTCTCTCTCAAATTTTTTTTATAGCTCAATTGGTTCAAAGCTATTTTAAGAGAGTACAGGTCTTTGGTTCAAGTCTCCATTTTTTGGGGGCGGATTTTTTCATTTCCGCTCTCTCTCTCTCTCTCTCTCTCTCTCTCTCAAATTTTTTGTATAGCTCAATTTGTTCAAAGCTATTTTAAGAGAGTAGAGGTCTTGGGTTCAAGTCTCCATTTTTTGGGGGCGGATTTTTTCATTTCCGCACATTCCCGCACTTCGTCGGCATCTTCAAAAAGCCATAACTTCTTCATCCGGAAGCCGTTTTTAGAGCCGTTTTTTTTTAAACCAGCCTAATTTTTCAAGCTCTATCCATTGGAACACTTAGTTTTAGCATCTTTAGCTTCAGTTTCCATTGAAATGGAAATTCAATACCAAGTTACCCTTGACATCACCAACTACTTCCAATGGTTGTCCTACATTGAGGATTTACTTAGAAGTAAAGGTCTCTACAGAATAGCCTCAGGCCAAGAAAAGAAACCGAAGGATGAAGATAAGGCTGCTAAATGGGAAAATAGGCAAGATCAAGCTCGTGGATTGATAGGGATGTCTATTTCTCCAGATCTTAGATTCCATATTGCAGAACTTGATACTCCTGATGAAGCAATGAAACAAATCAATAAAGTTTTTGGGATTAAAAATGAACTTAGAGCCCATCAACTTGAAAATGAGTTGCTTACATTGGACCCTAATAATTTTTCTTTCATTGAAGATTTCTTGTCCAAGTTCAAGACCCTTAGATATCTCTTGGAAGGTGTTAAGGTTAAGAAAGAAGATAGTAACCTTATCTATTCCATTCTTACTAAGTTGGGACCAGCCTACTCTGTGTTTGTTTCCACCTTCCATTCTACAAGAGAAGCCTTCATTTCTCAAGGAATAGACTACAAGTCCCCTTCCTTTGACTCTTTTTGTGATTCTTTAATAAGAGAACAAGAAAAACTCTTACACCTTGGTCTTCTTAATCTTGGAAACTCTTCCAAGAAAGCGTTAGCCGCCCAGCAGCAACCAAATTCAAAGAATCCTAAGAAGTCATATCCTAAAAAGAATGGTCCTAAACCAAACAAGGGTCCTAAGCAATTTCAGCCTCAAAATGAAAAATCATTTCAACAAAATGATAAGACAAATAAAAACAAAGGGAAGAAGACTGATAGACATTGCAACTTTTGTAATCTAGATGGCCACTTAGAATCCAAATGCTTTAAGAAGATGGAAGCCTTGGAATTAGCAATGAAGAAGCATAACATCCATTTGGAGCAATCTTCAACTTCAACTTCATCTTCAAGAATGGCACTTTCTACATGTGGTTGTCAAGCATCTCGGTCTGGCTATTCACTAAATGTATCTTCTTCTTCTCATTCTCATGAGTGGCTCATTGATTCTGGAGCTTCTTATCACATGGCCAAAAACAAAGCCATGTTTTCTTCTTTAAATGATTGTAACACCAAAAATATATATGTTGGTGATGATAGATCTCTTAGTGTTGTAGGGACTGGAACTGTTCATCTAGACAATGGTCAGTTTAATGATGTATTATGTGTTCCAACCTTATCCTGCAACCTTCTATCTGTATATCAGATAACCCATTCAGGTGAAGGTAAAATCGTTGAATTTTCACCTCACGATGTTGTAATTAAGGACCTAAGAGATCCTAGACAGATTTTAGCTACTGGCATTGCTGATGATTCTACAAGGTTGTATAAGTTTCACAACTTTGGGTCATCAAATCTTCCCTCAGTATTTGTTGCTCATAATGATGAAGTGAGCAAACTTTGGCATGAGCGATTTGGTCACTTAAACTATCGCTCCCTTCAGCATCTATGTAAAGAAAATATGGTGACAGGTCTTCCTATGGTATCTTGCAGAGATGGTGTTTGTTATGGATGTGTACTCGGAAAACATCATCGGGACAGTTTTGAAAAACGTGCTTCTTGGCACGCCTCAACCCCTTTACAGCTTGTGCATAGTGATTTATGTGGTCCACTTCCAGTTGTTTCATTCTCTGGCTGCAAGTATTTCTTAAATTTCATTGATGATTTCTCCAGACGCACTTGAGTATACTTCTTAAAACTCAAGAGTGAAGTATTTAACACATTTTTGACCTTCAAGGCCTTTGTTGAAAAACAATCTGGACATCAAATTCTTAAGCTAAGCTCTGATAATGGCGGAGCATATGTTAAAAACACATTCATCAACTTTTGCACTGAGAATGGAATTCAAATGCAACATATTGTTCCATATACTCCACAACAAAATGGTGTAGCTGAAAGGAAGAATCGCACCTTAAAGGAAATGGCTAATTGTATGCTACAATCTAAAGGACTTGGTCTTAGTTTTTCGGCAGAAGCAATTAACTGTGCAAATTACATAATAAATCACACTCCTACTAAGGCTTTAAAGAATATCACTCCAGAAGAAGCATGGAGCTCAATCAAACCAGATGTAAGTCACTTTCGTGTTTTTGGAAGTGAAGCATGGGCCCATATTCCAGATGAAAAGCATAAAGCTTTAGAACCTAAGAGTGAAAAATGTACTTTTGTTGGATACTCTAAAGATGTCAAAGGCTATAGACTTATTCCATTTAAGTCCAAAAATGTTATCATTAAAAGAGATGTAAAATTTGATGAAAATATATCGGCCTGCGAGCCTAGTCCGGCGGATGTGCCACCTCTCCCTATCTCTTCTACTTTTGAAAACATTTCCTCTTCAGATGATGAAAGTGAGGATGACAATCCTCCCCCACCATCTCAGGATCCTCCTTCAGCTCCTCAGCTTCCAAAATGGGTTCGTGCTACTCGAGATGCAGTAGGTGATCTTGCCGGTGATCCTACAGATCAGCGACGCACACATTCTCAGTTTGACAGAGCCTCTTCTTTACTGGCTCAAGCTCCAGTAAATTATGACCCTGACACCTTTGCAGAAGCTTCAGGCCATCCAGACTGGGAAGCAGCTATGAATGAAGAATGTCATTCATTATTGGCAAATGATACATGGGATCTTGTTCCTCTACCAAAGGGACGAAAACTTGTTAGATGCAAATGGGTTTACAGAACCAAGTATGGAGCAGATGGGAAAGTTGATAAACATAAAGCTCGTCTTGTTGCTAAAGGTTTTTCATAGGTTGAAGGCATTGACTACATTGAAACCTTCTCCCCTGTTGCCAAAATGAACTTTATCTGCCTTGTTCTTTCCCTTGCTGCCTCGTTCAAATGGGAAGTCCATCAGATGGATGTTAAATCTGCCTTCTTGCATGGGGACTTGCATGAAGAAATCTACATGGAACAACCCATTGGCTTCATAAAAATAGACTCCAGCCTTGTATGTCGGCTTAAGAAATCCCTTTATGGTCTCAAGCAAGCTCCTCGAGCTTGGTATGCCAAAATGGATAGCTTTCTTTTAGAATCTGGCTTTTCTAGGTGTCATTCTGACAATACTATCTACACCAAGAAAGTGGGCAAGTCTCTTATCATTCTTGTTCTTTATGTTGATGATCTTATCCTTGCCGATAGTGATCCCAACCTTATAAACCATGTGAATTCCAACCTTAAAAAGAAATTTGAAATGACAGACTTAGGACACTTACATTATTTTCTCGGTCTTCAAGTCTTGCAATCCAAGGAGGGTATTTCCCTTTCCCAGTCCAAGTATGCCTGTGATATTCTACGCCATTTTCACATGGAAGACTGTAAGCCAGCCCCTTCTCCCTTCCAGTCTGGAGTCAAACTTTTAGTCACTTGTACTTGTCCTAAAGTTGATGCTACCTTATACCGTCAACTTGTAGGAAAACTTTTGTATCTAACCCATACTCGTCCTGACCTTTCCTTTACCGTTGGCCTTGTTGCTCGGTTTATGCAAAACCCACGTGAAAGTCATTGGAAAGCAGCTAAAAGAATACTTCGTTATGTTTGAGGTACAGTTCAGTTTGGGATCCATTACAGTGCCGAAGCAACTCCTCTATTGGTTGGTTTCACCGATTTCGATTGGGCTGGTGACCCTGATGATCGAAAGTCTACTGCAGGTTATGTTTTCACTCTTGGTTCAGGACCTATTACATGGGCTTGCAAGAAACAAGGTGCCATTTCTCTTTCTTCAGCAGAAGCAGAATATCGTGGTGCCGTAGAAGCTAGTAAGGAAGCCTTGTGGCTTCGTCAGATCCTGTCAGAGTTTGGCTTTCAGCAGCAGCATCCGACTACACTTTGGTGTGATAATCAAAGTTCCATTCAGCTATGCAAAGATCCAGTCAACATCGGCGCATCAAACACATTGAACTGCACATGCACTTCATCAGAAAGCTCATTCATGACTATGTTCTTGAAGTGCAATATTGTTCAACAGATGATCAAGTTGCAGACATCTTTACAAAGGCTCTCACAGAGGCGAAGTTCACTAAACTTCGATTTATGGTTGGAGTTCAGGAAGTTGTCACTAAGGGGGAATAGGCTCTAGTGCCTCCTTCCTTCTCCTATTGTGTCATATTTGTAAATCCTTCAATCCTATCCCAAGTTGTTCTTAAGGGGGGATGTTAGGATATTCCGACACATAGGAAATAGTTAAGTACAATTTGGTCTAGTATAGAGTTAGGTAAAGTGTGTTTCTTTACCTTGTACATTTTGTAACTTACAATCCAACGGTCACGATATGTAGTGATCCGACGGTTCATTCTCTCCTCGGTATTACCGACACCTGATCTGTGGCTTAACACCCGATTGGTCCATGGTTTCTATTTAAAGCGCATGGAGGGTCATTTGTAGGATAATCCATCTATGAGAGAAGCTTATGTAAATTTTCATTCTTTTATTAATAAATTGCTTGAAGTGGCTGCGTTGGCTCAGGCCGTGGACTGTTTCCCTCTTTGAGGGTTTTAACCACGTCAAAAATACTGGTGTATTGATCTGCGATCTGGTTGTGAGCGGTGTCCTTTGGTGTTCTGTCTGAGGAACTTACCCTGTAAATTCCTACAATACACTATGATGAGGTGGTGGATGGTGAGTGGGGTTGAGAAGGGTGTCATGGTAGACAGGGACTGGTGGGGAAACAAATGGTCAATGTTGCATGACTTTTTTTTTGTGGTGGGGGGCGCCGGGGGGCGTGATGAGTGAAAAGGCGATGGGGGGTGCTAAATGATGTGGGGGTGACACGTAATGGGGCTTTTGGACCCCCCCCCCCCCCCACCATGGATAAAGTGAAATGGGGATCGGGGGGGCCACGAAAACACTTCCCCGCCATTGATCCGGGCTAGGAAATCCTCAATCGTTGATCTATCGTTGGTCATCATATGCCATCAAACCATTTTGTCGCCTTCCAACTTATTCCAACTTGTGAATTTTTTATAAATAATATAAACTACTACAAAAATTAATCATGTTTTAACCTCATGATTAATGTATTCCAAATCAAATTAACTAATTTAAACGAAATTAATCCAATCTAGGGCGCATTAGATTTTGCAAGCCCATTTATTCATTTTGCTAAGGTTTTTTTATTATTTTTTCTATGTTAGATAATCACGATTAAATGGTGTTATTAACTGCACTAATGAAGCTCAATCACGATTAAACTCTGTGATTGATTTATTCACTCACCTAATTAAATTTATTTTTAGACTAATCACATTTAAACAATGTGATTAGAATAACTATTTCTAATTATCCTACTCACGATGTGGCATTTAAAAAAGCTGCACACTTTATTTACAAAAATTCTTGCAGTAATATTTCATGCAATTTTTATTTTTCTTGGTGGCATTTTGACTTGCTCACCTGGGGGGACATTTTCATATATTTTTTCCTCTTTTTGTTTTTCTTTTCTTTTCTTTCATTTCTTTCTTTATTATATTTTTTCTGTCCCTTACAATTTATTTTTCTTTTGTTCTTTTTCTATATATATCTGTGTGTGTGTGTGTGTGTGTGTGTGTGTGTGTGTGTGTGTACTAGAAATAAATTTCAAACATGAAACATTATTTACGTTTTTCACATATAAATCATGAGGTCAAAACAAATCATCCTATGAAATATAGGACCCTAACAAGAGTGATGAAAAGCTAAAATATTGCAAGCATCAAAGCTATCGATAAACATACACACTTCTTGCTAGGAATTCTTAAGATGCAACAATAAAAACGTATGGTATTTTTTAATCTCAAAAGGCTTTAATTCTTTCATTTTTAAATCAATGGCCTTTTTAAGACCCTATATAATAGCTTCATATTTAGTTGTACTATTAGTATAATTGAATTATAACCTACATGAAATGAAGCCATTATTTCCTCAAGGATGTATGAGAATATAGCATGTTTCAACTCCTCCTTGAGATTTAGAGCCATCAAATAAAAGTGTCTAGATTATATGGCTAACATTGAGATCAGCTTTATTTACATTAGTTATATTATGGACGATATTTACATTTCATGTGTTACATTATAATTCTTGAAAAATCTCTTCTTACAATGAAAGTTCAAAGTGATGGTTTCAAGAATAGACGAAGCTTTCACAATGATACCATCATGCCCAGCTAAAATGCATGGGAGGTAAATAAGCCTCAAAAATAGGATGAAACATGCATAAATATTGAGGCAAATCAACGAAAATTCAATACTTCAACCACCATAAGCCCCTGGGGGAAGCTTAATTTCCAAGTGCCATGAAAATGAAGTGTTATGTACCAAGAGATTTGAGGTTTAAATCCGCCCAACTCACCTGTGTTTATGGAAGGGGCGTAAGTACTCACCTAGGGGTTATAGTGCTATCAGTAGGAATCAACCTCATGTCACACAAGTATAAAACAGCCCAATTGTTGATTCCTCTAGTCACCAAAAATAAAAATAAATAAACCACCATAACAACATCTTGAACACATGTGGGCTTTTCCACGTTGGAAATTTGGGGGTGCAATTTATGATGCGCCACTACTGGTGTCCCTCCCTTATTTTTTCCTTTGTTATCTTTATAAATGTTCAAGAAATGAAGTATATTAGGTTTACATTTTTCTTTGGTGTGGGAAAGACCGCTTGTTACAAGAAAGGAAAAATAAAATGAAATTTCAATATAGAAACTATTTATACATTATTTTTGGTCATCTTGTGAAAATTAACTAACATTAATTGTGATGTATTTACATTGATTAAATATTGTTGTCCAATTTTATTATAACTGTATGTTTAGAATATTATGACAAAAGGTGGCTCCACATATCCCATCAACATATCCTACAAATAGTTGGGAATACAATTATCACTCTCTCTATGTTGAGGTCTTATCTAATACTATGCAATCAAAATTGAGGACCTTGTGGACTATTCTACCAACCCCTAGGAAGCAAACATATTTGGGCTTTCAAAAATATTGGAGTTGTTTCAAGTGTCAAGTTGTGGAATTTCTAATCGATGATACATTGAATTTCTTAGGTCAAATCATCAATGAATTGGAGGTTACTCTCTAAGTATGATTGTAGGGAAATACCCCTATGATGATGATTTATCACGCTCCCAAGGTCGTACTAGCACTAGATTGCATTCCATCTCTCAAGTTGTAGTAAGTTGAAACCCATGTCATGTCGTTTTGATAACTAAAGATTATAATCCACATTTGAATGATATATCATGATATTCTAAAGACTACATTCCATGATAATTCTCTTGAAACTCTACTCCCTAATAGGTTTAAAGAATAATTTCATATTTTTCTAAAATATGGACCCCTAGAGGAGTAGAAATCTAGACAACAATGTGTCAAGAGAAGGTCAAGGAAATTAATCTAGTGCTAGGTGAGAGAATTAATCTTAATGGAATTTATTTTCTATAGGATGTGGGTCTAGTAGGATGCTTTTCCATCAAGATAATGTCGAATGATTCTCTATGGAAATGGTCAAAACAAAACTTTTCCTCTTCCATAGGTTATGAACTCAGTTTTTTATCCTTGGAAAAGGATGGCTGGATTAGATCATGAGAACAAGGGTATATGTGGAAAAGTTTAATCTTGCATGTTGAAATTGGGGCTTCCAAGATTTTATTATAAATAAATGGATATTTGATTTTGATGTTATCTTGAAACACCTTGATATTATGCTAGTTTGTGTCCTTCTCCATTTCCCCTCAATCTTTGGCCTAAAGAAGTGTTATCAGAAATTCCACATATTTATTTTATGAAGCATACACCTCATATTAGTATTTTGGATATATGAGCATGGAAAGGATAATGTTCAAGACAAAAATTTTGGAAGGATTAATTGATTCTTTAGAAATACAACATGGGAATATTTCTTATCAGTGAAGCCTAGATTATGAAGGAATCCCTTTCCAATGTGTGGATTTTCATTCATATGGTCACCTAATAAAAGACTATAATTATTCAACTCAACACAATATGATTGGAAACATGACTATTCGAACTTGTGGAAGAAAAAATTTGAAGTAGTTGTGCAATTCATCCCAGCCATTTCGTCCCCTGAACAGAGTAAGTGAACCCCTTCATCCATTATGGGAGTTGCTTAGCTCGAAGAGGAACAAGATGGAACTAGTAGATAGGTCCAATCCTCCCACTCTATAATAGTCTTCAATTCATCATGAAGTAAGTATTCACCTCCTCCTTCCTCACACTCTACAATGGTCATTAATTCATCATTAAGTATTCACCTCTTTCCTCCCCTCATTCTTATCCTTTAGATGTTGATCCCCAATTTGGTTCTTTCATTGATATTTTCCCTATCCCAAACCCTGGGCAAATAAATAATTTCCTATATGGTCCTTATGGCCCCTATAGCCATTTTTCCTCCCCACTCATCCATCTTCCAATCCTTTCTTTGATGATCCCTCCTTATATCCCTTCCCTATGATGGGGTTCCACCTAATTCCCTAAAGGTCATTCCCCCTTCATTCCCTCCAAACCCCATACCCCACTAAAGTATATTCTCGAGTCCAAATTTAGGAATCAATTCCTTTTCATTCTTGGTGTAAATATATGTTTTTGTTCCTTTCAGGAAAAGAATCCAAAACCTTCAAAATGGGGTCAAAAATATTCCCTTTCCCTTTCCCAAAAACAATCCCAATCATAAATCCAATTGGGAAGGAAACAATATTTATTTTGGAATATGAGAGAAAATTATGTAGGGACCCCACTCCCATGATCCTATTTTTTCTTAATTATGTAGGGTTTTCCAATACTTTTTTAAAGTTGTCCATCAAAAGATTGTTCTAGAATGATAAGCCTCTATTTATACCACTACGAAAAAATATGATGGAATGGAATAAGTTGCTCTCAAATCCTTCTTGAATGGGATCTTTGAGCCCCAAGTGTCCACAGAAACTTTCCAGGTTTAATTACAACTAGCATAGGAATTTTTTTCAATTACAAAACTCTTAGGTGATTTTCTTAGGTCTGGGTGATTCTCTTCTTCCTTTCAAGCTTAACTGTCAATTCATGTGCATAACTATCTATGAACCCTATCTTGAGAGAAAGTAGTTTTAGGAGTGGAAATTACAATCCTTCTTACTAAAATCAATTTATGTCCTAATTGGGGGTGACATAAACTTCATAGTGGAACTTGTGATATCTAGGGTCTTGTAGCTAAAATTGAACCTCTTGCAAATTTTATGATCCAAAATATTGAATAAGTCAATCCACTTGATATCCAACCAAGAAAATTATCCCCCACTTGGAGGAACACGATTACAAGAGAGACAAGAATTGAAATGATATTAGATGGATTCCTCATCTCAAATTCTCCTATGGAAGAGAATTTTAGGATTAGACAATGGGTCTCTATTGGAGGGGATTCTAATCATAACCCCATTTTTCTAGAATTGGATTCTCAATTTAAAAAATCTCTTAGCCCTTTCAAACTAAACTCCTCCTAGGTAGAGGATACTTAATTTATAGAAGCCTTAAAAACTTGTTAGGTAAAATTTATTTGGTCCTATCTAGAATCCTCATCCCTTTAGTCTCTAGAAAATTTGAAAAGGGTGAAGAAAGTGACAAAATCATGAGGAAGCAAAAGAGGAAAAGAGACAATGAAAATCTTAGAGACTTGGAAAAAAAAAAATTGAAGCACTTTTTGGAAGAAGAGATGAAAATCCCACCTATGTACCAACAAAAGGATGAACTAAAATATCTAGAATATTCCTATAGGAAGATCCATTTTGACCATGAAAAGTGATGGTGCTTGAGGAGCTATACCTTATGGCTACAAGTTGGAGATGAGACATCAAAATTTTCAGAATTTTGTAAATTGAAGGAAGACTATAAACACCATTTGGACCACTTATGGAGATTCGAATAGATAGGATATTTCATCCTTTGAGGATAATGCATCAGTTGGATTTCATCATTTTCAAACTCATTATAAGGAATATTCTCACGCTTCCATTGATGTTGTGCTCTAGGTTGCCTACCTCTTTTTAAGGTACATTGATTGAGAAACACTAATCAACTAATGGTTGAAATATCTAAAGGGAAATTTTTTGGAGTTATCCATAGTTTTCATAGGTACAAAATCCTAGGCCTAGACAAGGTACCAATGGAATTTTATTTTGAATGTTCTTATTTTGTGGGAAACAACATTTTGAGGGTGGTTGAGACAAATACTATCAACCTTTAACTCAACTTTAATCACTCTCATCCCCATGTTTTATAATCCTTGTTCTTTTGACTTGTTCAGGCATATCTCTCTCTATAACAACATATTCAAGATCATCACAAAGCTAACTATCTAACATTTGAAGAACTTTCTCACCAAAAATATTTTTCTTGAAAATTTAATCTTTCTCTAAGGAAGACAAATACATGAAGCCATCAGCCTTGCATAGGAAGGAACTCACTCCATTCACACAAAAACATAATAAGTTGTCACTAAAAATGTTGAATTGTAAAAATATTTTTATCGGGTTATATGTAAAAATTCGTCTTATTCATCTAGGTTTTTGTACTATTGTTTTAGCATGGATCCTATAGTATATTGGCGCTACTTCTTTTTCCCATTCTAATCAATAGATCAACTTCCCTCTTTTCCAAGGCAAAGAAATATATAAGACAAGGATGTTCTCTCTCCCCTCTCATTTTTTTTTCATTGCTAAGGACCTAAGCATACTAATCCATAGTTGAAATTGACTCTGGGCATCTAAAGGGTATATCTATAAGCACTTCCCTCACTCTCTCTCATCTTATTTTTTTAAGTGATATTCTAATATTCTATGGTAGATAACTTATGTGTTGAAAATTGCAACAAGAATTGTTGAAAATAGTATCAAGAAAGATCTTGATTTAATTTATTCCTTGAATAAAATTAGGAATAAAATTGTAATTCCACATCTCATGACAACTTGTATTAGTTAACTAAGTTAATTTGACTTCTTTGGCTCAGTTAATTCAAGTTGAGGGTCTAAATAGAGTCATGTAGAGTGTCTCCTACTTTATAGGAGCCCTGAATGAGTTTATTCTGAGTTGTAAATAATTAATTCAGTCTAACTAAGTTAAAGTCGGTTAAACTAGTTCCAACTAATGGAGGAACTAGTGGGAGGTCTAGTTTTGGCTAGAGGGATCCTAACCCAGGTTCAGCGTTAATTATCCAAACAAATCCCTACACTACTCGCCGTTTCAGCATCAGCCCGCGGAGCGCGGACCGAAGTCTCACCCAAATCAGTATGGGGGGATGCTAGAACCAAGTTTACGCACCCTGAGATGGTTGTGATGTCGTTTGATTTCTCCTATCCCTTCCTTCATGCAGGTGATATCACTCTAGGGCTGGTAAGACAAACCCTCTATCCTGGCCTTCAATACCTTCGCGAAAGTATAGGATCGACCTTCGCGCAGCCCTAACCTGTGCTTCAAGTAGTTTCGCGCTGCTATATCAGCGTACTGTGAAGATTCCTCAAATATCCTAAGTGATTTGATTATCTTGTCAAATACTTAAAGTTATCATCACGTAATCAGTTATTTGTAATTGTGTTCACTTATTCAATGTAATTACATCTATTCACGCATCATATAAGCATAATAAATGAATTTCATACATAAAATATCCAGATGCATCGATAGAATGAAGACACAAAAATTACCAAATAATTCCCTTTATTGATAATCTTTCAAGTAATTACAGACTTTATCCACCCTATGCACACAACTGCAGGGGTCCGCAGACTCAGTTGTGGACTTTTACCCTAGGCCTCTGCGCACTTAGCTATAGAGCCTCTACCTACACTGCAACCCAAGACTTAGACTTCTTGCTCTAAAGCTATGACTCTCTTACATCTTGTGTCTCTCAAACTGCTTAGAGCTTAGCTCTTTTTATACAATCCCATGGTCCGCGGACCATGGGTAGATCTCTTATAGTCAAATTTAATTTACACAACTAAGGGCGGACTACGCTTTATGACACATAACACCTTTGTGCTCTGCGACCACAAAATGCAGAGTCTTTACAATAATATTACAAAAATTGACTTAAACATGGGCTTTTAGCCCCAAAATTGCCCTTGGGGGATCCCGCTTCCAACAGGCCCCCAACACAAACATCGTGACACCCTCGAGTCACTCGATAGGTGCGGATATCTTTGCATGAAGCCTATCCAGCTCAACCCTGATGACCGCAACTTCGTTCGTGCACTAATTTGCTGCCTGCTTTGCCTCTTCAATTGTTTTTTTTATTACTGCCCCTATGCTGTCAGCCTAAAGCAGTTGTTGCCTTGCTTGCAAAGTTGCAAGCTTTCCTTCAATATTTCTTGTGACTGCATAAGCTTCCTCCAGCCAGGGCTTTAGTTGTGCCTTCAGCACTTCTTCCTTGTGCAGTGTTGCGTCCACCTATTCCTTCAGCTACTTGGCTTTCTGCATCTTGGCTAACCTTTGTGTCAATGCGACAGTTCACATTGTGCCCTTTACTTCATCATAGCGTTGTTGGAGTTCACGCACTTCCGTCTCTAGCCTCTGGATGTTTGGGTCCTCCTCCAAGCTGGTCAGGACCTCAAATGATTTTTCGAACAACTGTGTGCAGTTTGCTACTGTACTCTCCACTGTCGTGACTTCTTATGTGACAGTGGTCGCCCACTATTCCTTTACCTCTAGTAGTGTTGAAGGTTGGGCCATCAACTGGATCTCTTTAATCTAGAGGTTTAGCTCCAACTGAACCCGCGCCATCTCTATCTGAGTGTCGTGCACCCACGTGGCCAATTTGCAGATGCAGACCTTCACTAGCTCCTCCTCTAGAATGGTCAACTTTGGGACCATTCTGCATGCCTCCTCCACGAGTTGTATGGTCTTCTTGCTTTGGCTGGTCACCTTGGCCTCAGCGATGATGGCATCATTCCTCTGCAGGGCCATCTGCTCGTTGTTTATCTTTTGTTCACTGATCAATTGGAGGGCGCAGTGCTCACGGGCCCTCGATTCTACAATTACTCCATCCTACAAGAGGCAGAGTGCTTCACACGGGAGCACTGCCAGGTTCAGTCCAACTCCCGTCAAGGTGCTGACAATGGGCATGTCAGCCTCATTTTATGTTGTCAGTGCTCCATCCAGCAACACTAGCACACTGGAAACCTTCATTCACAGCATATCAGCATCCTATGATGTGCCGATAACCAAGATAGTAGACACTGTACCAGCTTGCGACGCATGGGTCTGCAACTCCTGCAGCCCTGTCTGGATAGCCCCTAGGATGATGTGTTGTTGCTTTTCAAATTGTTGTAGGGCCTTTGTGGTGACATCTCTGACTATGAAAGTCACCCTCCGTCAATGTGATAGGGTCCAACAAGGTCTTGGTTACCTTGGACTTATTTCTGGACCCTCCCTTCTCCATCTCTCTCGGGTGCTTAATGCGGGCGGACGTCTCCTAAGGGTCTGCGTCTTGCTATTCTATGTCCTACTCTTTAGTTTCAGGTGAAGGTGACTGTGCGCCTTAGTCAAAGCTCCACTTTGTGCCACCTGTCTATTTTCCTACCTCCTTTCCTGCATGTTCTGCCTGGGCCTTCTCAGCGGCCTCCTTTTTCCTCTTCTCGACCAGCTGCGCCATCTTCAGCTTGGCCTCTTCCTACTCCTTCTATGCGACATACTTGCTTCCACCCACCACCAAGTTCATGGTAGTGCGCCACTCTGCTGGCCATTTATCAAGCACCACATCAATGGAATCATCTGTGGCCAAGTACGGCAAGTCATACCACTTCTGTGCAAGGTCCTTCCACGCCCTGATTGAAATCCAATGGAAATCAGCCTTAAACTCGGCATAGCTCTGTAGATTAGCGTAACAGTGGGCGACAATCGTAGCTTGCGATTGATAGCCATTCTAATATTCATTTCCATCAAGATCCAGAAGATCTTGTTGTCCCAAATGCACTCTGCATCCTTGGTCACCCACAGCGAAGCGTACTTCGCTGCTATAGGAAGGTCTGGCATGACCGAGGGGAATTATCTCTCCTCTGGTAGCTCCCATGCTACTAGCACGTTGATAGCAAGAGCCCCACATAGTGGAAGGTCTTTCTCTTCTCTTACGCTTCGCGGCAGCTCGCCAGGAACTCTCCGCGAAGGTAGTCTAACCAGTTAAACTAGACTCCTTCCACGCACTGTTGTGTGAGCGCAACAATAGGCACTGACACCTCGTCGGCATGACACTTCCGCATCACCTTCCCTACAAGGATCTACATTACTACCTTCATAGCGCGGTCACAGAGGCTGTAGATAGTGTACTTGTGTGACTTCTTTACCAACTTAAATTTCTCCTTCATTGATTCTGCGAACGCCTGCTCGCCACCCTTGCCGCTAAAGATCATAGCTATATTTTTGCCTGTATAAGATAGGTGCGTTATTCTGTGAATTAACATATCAGTGATGGGTATTGGCTCCTCCAGGCACAGACACCCATCATGCACCAAGCACAGCAGTTGCTTGATGACCAAGATTGTCACGGGGGTGCAGTTATAGTGCGGCACCCAGAGCAAGTTTAGTAATCCTACCTTCTCTACTCCTCTAAGCCACTTTCGCGGCTCTAATGTATTCATCCCCATATTCGTGTCTATAATGTGGTGCATCAACTGTTCAGTCTCCATATGCAGGAACTTCTCGTGGTCTGCTAATTCCCAGTCTTCAAGATTTAGTATCGGCACCCATGCCAAATGCAAACCATCAAAAGTGATTTCATCTAGTAGCAGAGGGGTTTGCAGGGGGGTCTTACTTTCATCAATTTCCTTTCGGACCTTGGACTTAGGCTTGCGCAGAGGGACATACTCCAGCAAGCGTGTAACAGGGTCTACACCCTGGGCTTCAACCTCCTCTATTTCCATTCCCACATCCTCATCATCCATGGGGATGTCTTCGATATTCTCCTCTTTTGCTTCTAGGTTTATAGCATTGCCTTTCTCCTGGGCAGTGGGTTTTGGTGAGTTTCGTCTTGGCGATGTGTGCACTGATACGGTAGGTTGCTTGCTGTTCTTTTATTTTATGGTTTCCTTGGTTGGGGTTGGCTTCAGTCTCAGTGTTCTCAAGGATTTAGGGACCTCCAGCAATACTTCGGCCACTTCCGGGGCAGCTAATGATCCGAATTAGATCCATAGAAGACTGTCAAAGAACCATGACTGTATCAGGTCAGAACAAATCACTAAAGAAATCCAAAATAGAGATCAAAGACACCCTGAACCAGTGGCAATGGCAGCCAACGTGGAACGACGAGGACCTCGGTCAAAGTTCACTGACCGAGGCCCATGGAGACCGCGCAGGAGGTCAAAGTAGCCCCTGGGAGCCCCAGATCGGGAAACAGAGGTGTTTATTGATGCACGATTAGCGCTAATCACGCATCACTGGGCGAATAGAGCCGTGAAGGAAAATCCTGAGCACTCGGTCGAGTGGGGGAGCTGGAGAACTGCGAGCAGAAAAGGAAAAAGCTCTAAAAATACAAGGCAGGACCCGCGCTCTGGAAAACTGGCGGTATTGATCGGTGCGCCCTTAAAGGGTAATAGGTTTTGGATGAGAGCAGAGTGATTCCATACACCAATTGACGTGTGGCAAGCGGAAGCGAGAGAAAACCATTTTTGATCGCGCATTATCAGTCGAGCAAGTCAACTGTGTGAAACGTGCGTATGGCGTCGGATCTGGGGGCCCCAGATCGGACGGCTGAGATCGCGCCCGATGGAGGAAGTGGAATCGATGAAGGAATATGCTACATTTTAGGAGGATACGGAATCTGTTTGACTACCACAGTGGAGAAAGAACGCATCCACGACGTAACTCAAGAAACGAACTGACGAAGCATGCTGGCGTCGTTTAGAGGAGGACAAGTAGCCACTCCCTGAGTGTTCATGATGATGCCGAACAGGGAACTCCAAGCGCAACTGCATAAGGTGAATTGACAGAGGTAGAAGGGAACCAAACAGGCATTGGAATGGATGGCTAAAAGCCATGAACAGAGATAGTCAAATCAGTCAAGTTAGACACAGAAAGAGTCGAGAGACGAAAGAAGTGAAACAGTGAACCCTGAGAGGAGGACTGAACACAGAGAATAGTAAAGCAAAGTAGAAGAGATAGAGGGCTAAGCTGACCAGTAGCAGCATCGAGCACCAGAGAGCTTGAAGACTCAAGCCATCCCATAGAGGATCTGTCTAGGCTAAGCACCACATTGGGCTCTTTCCATTGTAGACCATAAGGTCCCAGAGTTGGCACATGAAGAAGAGTCTGTGCACTCCAGTGGCTTAGGGAATCCAAGAAACACCCTGCCAAGAAAAACCTGCTTCAGGAGAACTCACATTGAGTCCCTGTATTGTAATTCTTTGCTTAAAGGCACAACAAAACAAGGCCACTACTGAAAGCTGGACTGGAGATGTAGCCCTGGAGAATAGGGTGAACTCCTTATTAAATTTCTTGTGTCTTTGTGTTGCTTACTATATTTCTCTGTTGTATTTCCATTTTATTGTCTGTGTATTGGCAATCTGATCGATCCGTTGCTATAATAACACAGAACACACACCGGCACATGAGTCTGTAATACCTTTGTTTAATAAATCTTTAACTGATGTCACTCATAGGGTGAATATAAGATCAAGTGGTATCAAAACGTCTAGGTTGTAAGGTTAGACAAGCTTGTGTTGGTTTAGCTGTGAATGCTCACAAGATCAAAGCTCAAATTAGGAGAAGGAGAGTTGGTGGAAACTAATCCTGAAATTGGGACAGTCTATTCTTGAAATACAATGTCAGAAGAAGGTTCTGTAGGACCAGACCCTAAATTCATAGAGAATTTCCTAGCTATAAAGTCTATGGTAGAATAAATGTACAGAGACTTTAGAAAGCAAAAGGTTGAAGATTCATCAGGCTCTAAACAAGATGAAGGAGAAGATGAGTCTCACTTCCATGACCACTCCAAAGGAAAGGGGGAAGAGGAAAGCTTTCTCACACCTCCTAATAGCCCTGTGCATAATAAGAAAGCATCTTTGATTAAGCTAGATGTTAAATTTGATTTGCCTATATATGATGGAGAGCTAAATACTGAAAAGTTGGACAACTGGATCAGACAAATTGATGTGTATTGTAGGGTACATAACATAGACTCAGACAAGAGTAAAATTTAGCTGGCAAGCCCACGCCTAGGAGGAATTGCCTTGGTTTTTTGGGAAAGCAGAACCCAAGCTTATATGAAAAGACATGCCAAGACTATCTCTATCTGGAGTGAATTTGTTGCTGCAATCAAAAAGCAGTTCTATCCATTGGCCTACATGCAACAAGCCATGATGAGTTGGCAAACTCTTCAACAGTTGAAAGGGCAAAGTGTGCAAGGGTATACTCAAGAATTCATGAAGAGAGCATTTTTGTTGGGTATCTCATTAGACTCACCAGAGACTCTTTTGAAGTACATTGGTGGTCTACAAAGATACATGAGGCATACCATCCTCATGTTTAATCCCACTAGTATAGATGAGGTATCTGTACAAGCTACTCATCTAGAAGCTAGAGGAAAGAATGGCAATCTAGAAGTTGGGGGACCATCCCAACCCACTGTAAGCAAGAGCAAGGAGAAAAGAAAGCAAAAGTGGAAAGCAAGGAAGGCTAACACTACACAGAAAGTCAAAGCTTCATGCACTCACTGTAAAAAGGAGGGGCATGATGATGTGCATTGGTGGATTTTGCATCCAGAGCTGAGACCTAAGAAGTCTGAGGGCAAGAAGAAGAAGACAGCTGCAACTATTCAGAAATATTTGGGGTCAGACTTGGGAGATGAAACAACTATAGCAGCCACAAGTATAAAAGGTAAGAATTCTGAAGCATCTACTAGTAATTTTGCTCAATTTGTTATTAATGAAGAAAATGAGAGAAAAAGACATGAGATTTTCCATATTCGAGTTATTTCCAAAAATCAAAAAATTGATGCTTTGTTTGATAGTGGCTCACAAGTAAATTTGATTTCTAAAGCAATTGTAAAGAAATTTGGAAAGCAACTACACCTCAAAAGAAACCATAACCATTAGGATGGTTGAATGATAAAGCACAACTACAAGTGACTAGACAGTGCAAACTCAAGTCTTCTTTTGGGTCAGCATTTGTAGGTGAGGTTGAGTTAGACATAATTCCTTTGGATATATGTGGAATTGTTTTAGGAAGTCCTTACTTGTATGATAGAAAGGCTATTTTCTATAGAGCTGAGAACAAGTATCTACTTGTTAAATATGGAATCGAATACTTTGTAAGAGATCATAAGCTCAAGAATAACTATACTCTCATAAACTCAAGATAGATGAAAAGAATGATAAATTCATCCAAACAATTCTTACTGATGGTTGTAAAGGAAAAGAAACTTGATAAAACCAATGTATGTGAGGGTTGTAATGTTGAACAGCAAGCTGATATAGAAAAGGTTGTTTCAGAGTATGATGTCTTGTTTCAAGAACCTAAAGGTCTGCCACCCAAAAAGGGAATAGTACATGATATTATTTTGCAGCAAGATGTTCCATTACCTAACATTGGTATGTACAGGTTGTATGCTTTAGAGAATGTTGAAATCAAGAAGCAGGTGTAGGAGTTGCCCGAGAATGGCTTCATCAGGCCTAGCACATCACCATGTGGGTCACCAATCGTTTTGGTGAGAAAGAAAGATGGCTCGTGGAGAATGTGCATTGATTACCGAGCACTGAATAAGATAACAATCAAAAATCATTATCCCCTTACTCGCATAGATGATCTCATAGATCAATTGAAGGAAGCTATTTATTTCACCAAGCTGGATTTGCACAACGGATACCATCAGGTCAGAGTTGCAGAGCAAGATGCATGGAATACTGCTTTCAAAACAAAGCAGGGATTGTATGAATGGTTGGTTATGCCTTTTGGCTTAACTAATGCTTCTGCTACTTTCATGAGATTAATGAATGATGTACTCAGACATTTTCTCGATGATTTTGTTATTATGTATCTGGATGACATTCTGATTTTTAGTAAAACGTGGGAAGAACATTTAAATCATGTTAAGTAGACATTAGATGTTTTGAAAAGAGAAAAACTTTATGTTAAACTCTCAAAATGTGAATTTTGAAAAACATCTCTAAAATACTTGGGTCATATAGTAGGGGGAGGTGAATTGAAAATAGATCCCTCTAAAGTGGTAGTCATTGTGAACTGGCCTAAACCTAGGTCTGCTATAGAAGTGAGAAGCTTCTTAGGAGCAGCACAATATTGGAGGAAGTTCATTTCTAACTTCTCCTTGATTGCAGCTCCCTTACATGCTTTAACAGGATTGAATAAGGTGTTTCAGTGGGGAGGCAAACATCAGAAAGCCTTCGACACCTTGAAAGAGAAAATTAGTACAACACCTGTACTAGCACTGCCAGATATGCAAAGACCATTTGAGGTCCAAATTGATGCCAGTGATTATGCCATGGGAGCAGTGTTGACACAGCATGACAAACCCATATGTTATCATTCTGAGACTGTTAATACTGCAGTAGTTAACTATCATACATATGATAAATAATTGTATGCATTAGTTCAGAGTGTGAAAAAGTGGAAACATTACTTAATGGGCAAAAAGACAGTAATACATACTGATCATTAGCCACTTCAATATATACACTCCCAAACTAAGTTGCAGCAATCAAGACATTACATATGGATGGGTTTTCTACAACAGTTTCATTTAGTCATCAGATATAAAAAAGGGCATACATAACAAGGTTGCAGATATGTTACCTAGACCCATTATAAATGCATCTGCCATACTTAAGCATAATTTTATGCTACGTGAAAGCTACATAGAATAATATGCTCAGGATATGGACTTTAAAGATGTATATGCAACTTTGAGTCAAGGCAAAAGAGTAGAAGAATAGGACTATCATATAAAGGACCGACTCTTATATCATTGTGGGAAACTTTGCATTCCACAAACTAAGAGGATAAAGATAATTAGGGAAGCACGCACTTCTCTGATATCAGGTCACTTTGGGATAAGTAAAACAGTTGCATAGCTGCAAAGATTCTGCTATTAGCTGAAAATGAATGAGACAGTTTCTAGATATGTAAGAGGGTGTGCCATGTGTGCTAAAAGCAAGCCCAACAATAGAAAACTAGGCTTGTACACTCCATTGCCAGTTCCTTCTCACCCTTGGGAAAGTGTTTCGATGGATTTTGTTGGAGGACTGCCCAAATCTAGGAAAGGTCATGATTATCTATATGTTGTTGTGGATAGGTTCAGCAAAATGTGTATTTTGATACCTTGTAGTAAACAGGTCACAGTTGAACAGACTGCAAAATTGTTCTTTGAACATGTATGGGTTCATTTTGGATTACCCACTTCCATTGTATCTGATCGAGATACCCGATTTGTGGGGAAGTTTTGGTCGAGTCTGTGGGAACTAATGGACACCAAGTTGAAGAAAAGCACAACTTTTCATCCACAAATAGATGGCCAGACCGAAGTAGTAAATAGGACAGTGATCCAGTTACTGAGAGGTTATTGCAGCAAACATCCTAAGCTTTGGGATGAACACTTGTGTTATGTGCAGCATGCTTACAACAGAGCCAAAAATTATTCTACCCAAAGATCTCCTTTTGAGACCTGTTTTGGTTTCACACCAAGGTCTCCTTTGGATTTTGTCTTTGGTAAAGATACCATGGTTGATGGACACGGTGATTTGGGCAAGGCAACTAGTTTCATTGAACAGATCCAGGAGATCTATTAGGCAATATAGGAACAGCTGGAAAAGAGCCAGGCCAAGTACAAGGCTAGGCAGGATAAGCATCGGATGGAGCATATTTTTCAAGTTGGAGACCAAGTCTGGCTGTATATCAGCAAGGACAGGATGCAAGGTGAAGGTAAAAATATAAAGCCTATCAGGTATGGACCTTTTAGGATACTTGAGAAGAATGGTGAAAACGCTTTTCACCTTGATTTACCAGCTTACATGCACATCTACTCAGTCGTAAATGCAGATTGCCTGAGATTGTTTGAACCTTCAATGATTGAGGACCCTGAAGAGCAAAGTCAATTGCCTTCTATTGATGACCTGCTACCTGAATACCTCAATGAGTTGCAGGAAGACACATTGCTAGATAGGAAGGTGAGGA
Organism: Pinus tabuliformis; assembly: GCA_031772625.1. NCBI lineage: Eukaryota > Viridiplantae > Streptophyta > Pinopsida > Pinales > Pinaceae > Pinus > Pinus tabuliformis. The sequence goes on from CM062819.1 coordinate 1,152,656,807, forward strand.
CAACGCTTTGGGGAGATGTTGAGTACCTCGGGATTGGGCTCAAAGGTTCAAAGCCAAGCAGTGTGAAGTGGATTGAGATTGGACAAGTGAGAAAACAGTACCCTCACTTAGCCAATTCTTGAAAACCAACTTTTGTTGGTCAAAAAGCTTTTTCAGTGGGAAGGTCGTGATCCAAATTTGATCCATAGAAGACTATCAAAGAACTATGATTGTATCAGGTCAAAGTAAATCTCTAAAGAAATCCAAAACAACGATCAAAGACACTTTAAACTAGTGTCAATGGCAGCCAACGTGGAACGACGAGGACCTCGGTCAGAGCGCGTTGACTGAGGCCCATGGAGACCACGCAGGAGGTCAAAGTAGCCCCTGGGAGCCCCAGATCAAGAAACAAAGGTGGTTATTGATGCACGATTAGCGCTTAGCACTAATCGTGCATCGCTGGGCAAATAGGGTCATGAAGGAAAAGCCCGAGCACTCGATCGCGTGGGGGAGCCGAAGAACCGTGAGCGGAAAAGGAAAAAGCATTGAAAGTACAAGGCGAGACCCGCGCCCTGGAAACCCGGCGGTATTGATTGGGGCACCTTTAAACGGTAAGAGGTTTTGGACGAGAGTGGAGTGATTCCATACACCGCTCGATGCGTGGCAAGTGGAAGTGAGAGAAAATCGCTGTTGATTATGCGTTATCAGTCAAGCAAGTCAACTGTGCGAAACGTGCATATGGTGTCGGATCTGGAGGCCCCAGATCGGATGGCTAAGATCACGCCGGATGGAGGAAGCGGAATCGATGAAGGAATACACCGCGTTTTAGGAGGATTTGGAATCTGTTTGACCGCCACGGTGGAGGAAGAACGCATCCATGACGTAACTGAAGAAATGAATCGACGAAGAATGCTAGTGTTGTTTAGAGGAGGACAAGTAGCCACTCCCTGAGCGTTCATGTTGACGTCGAATAGGGAACTCCAAGCACAGCTACAGAAGGTGAATCGACAGAGGCGGAAGGGAACCGAACAGGAATTGGAATGGAAGGCTAAAAGCCACGAACAGAGACAGTCAAATCAATCAAGTTAGACACAGAAAGAGTCAAGAGACAGAAGAAGTGAAACAGTGAACCATGAGAGGAGGACTGAACTGAGAGAACAGTAAAGCAAAGCAGAAGAGACAGAGGGCTGAGCTGGCCAGTGGTAGCATCGAGCACCAAAGAGCTTGAAGACTCAAGCCATCCCATAGAGGATCTGTCCAGGCTGAGCACCACATTGGGCTCTTACCATTGTAGACCAAAAGGTCCTAGAGCTGGTAGAAGAAGAAGAGTATGTGCACTCCAGTGGCTTGGGGAATCCAATAACCACCCTACCAAGCAAAACCTACTTCAAGAGTACTCACATTGAGTCCCTATATTATAATTCTCTGCTTAAAGGCACGATAAAACAAGGCCACCACTGAAAGCTAGACCAAAGATGTAGCCCTGGAGAATAGGGTGAACTCCTTATTAAATTTCTTGTGTCTTTGTGTTTCTTACTGTATTTCTATGTTTTCTTTCCGTTTTACTGTCTATGTATTAGTAATTTGATCGATCTGTTGTTGCAATAACACAGAACACACACCAGCACATGAGTTTGTAATACCTTTGTTTAATAAATCTTTAACTGATGTCACTCATAGGGTGAATATCAGATCGGCTACTTCGGCCTCTCTTTCCATTTCCTGTACCGGTTCCTCTACTACTTGTTGTGTATTGATAACTTCTGGAGGCGCAGACGTGATCTTCCGCAATAATTCCTATGTGTCCACCGGAAAAGTCACAAATACCCCAGAAACTATCAAATGCTTGTATTGCTCACGATTAATAGGTGCTTCAGAGCTCAACCGCTGAATACTCAAAATGCCAAGTGTTTTTCGCTGGACAACCACTTGTAATTTATAGGGCATTCTGAATTCAAATCTGACCGTTCCCCCCAAAATCGGTTCATTAATGCTGGATTGGCAGCATATTTTCAAGGATCTAAGCCATAAATTTTGTCTTAAATGTTGGTCGCCCACTCTATTTGGCCTCACTTCTGCCGTATTTTCATGAACAGTGACTTTAATGGTCACTTTCTAGTCGACCTGCGCAATTTCTACCTGGGTAGTGTAGCTCCCTCCACGTTGTCGCGGACCCAGTGACACATCCTCACTTCACACCATTTTCCAATCACGTAGCTCCTCAACCCAGGCAGTGTAGTTTATAGTCCCACACCTACTTTCAACTGCCTGGAGTGATAATACTATGCTACTTTCATTTAGTCACATGGCCAGACCATTGTGTATGGCTTCAAGCGACTGCCATTCACCTTTCATGGGAAGGTTCTCCATTCAATTTGACCAATTGTACTGCTCCTCCGTCAGTAATCTCCTTAATAACATAAGGCCCTAACCAGTGCATCCTGAATTTCCCTGGAAATTTATTAAACTGACTATCATATAAAAAAACTAGGTCATTTACCTTAAATGTGTGCAGCTTGATGTGTCAATCATGCCATGCCTTTTCGCACTGCTTTTGGACCTGTTGGTGAAATCCAGCGAAAAATCTTTCTTCTTCGAGCTCAACCAGCTACGCGAGCCTCTCCTCCAGGGCTCCATGATTCTTCATACCTGTGAGTGCTTCTATGTGCAGACTAGGTATGATGTATTCCATAGGCATTACTTCTTCCACACCATAGACGAGCCTAAAGGGGGTTTGTCCTGTCAACTTCTTACATGTCATTCGATAAGCCCATAATACTGCAGGTATGTGTAGGTCCCAATCACTTCCTTGAGCATTACAAACCTTGGTCAGTGCGTTTTCAAGCACTTTGTTGAATCCTTCCACCGTCTCGTTAGCCTGCGGATGATAAGGCATGCTCTTTTGGTGATATACTTGAAATTCCTCTGTTAACACGCTAATTGTCTCATTCGGGAAGTGCGTACTAAGATCACTCATCAAGATCTTCAGACATCCAAATCGTGTCAGTACGTGCTCAAATAGGAACTTCACAGCAGTCGCGCCCATGCAATCCTTCACCAGCTGCGCTTCTGCCCAACAAGTCAAATACTCTGTACGTCAAGTGATAATGTACGTTGCTCCTGTCTTCCCTTGTGGTTGAATGGGTCCTACAAAATATATTGCCCACTTCTCGAAGGGTTTCAATTTCATTTGTGGATTCAAAGGCATTTCATCCCTCCATGATGGCCTACCCGTTCTTTAACATACTTCACATGCCTTTCAGTATGCTTTTGAATCCTAATGAAGGGTTAGCCACCACAACCCTACACGTATAATCTTCTGCGTTTTTGGTCTCCCTGCATAATTTCCTCCTGCGACGCCCCCATGAGCAACTACAAGGATGCTGCTCTTCTTGCAATTAGGTACATACCGTCGCAATATCTCATTAGTCCCAATTTTGTACAGATGCCCAGCAATGACAGAGAATTTTGCCACGCGCACCACTAATTCCTTCTTTTTCTAGACAGTGTATTCTTTCGGTGCAGTTCTTTTTGTTAGGAAGTGTATTATATCCTCAAAGTGACCATCCGTGACATGCACTGCAAATAGCTACACGTCAGGCAACCCTTCTTCCAAGTTAGTAGGTTCCTCCCCTATTTCGATGTACGACGAATGATCTGGTCCCGCGTTTAATCATCTAGGCTTTACGACAACTTCAAAATTGTACTCTTGGAACAATAATAGCCATCTATAGATTCTCCCCCCCAACACAGGCTTATTGACCAGGTACTTCAGCGCAGAGTGATCCATAGACATCTTAAAATGGCCTCCTAGCAAGTAGTGTTGATACTTCTGGAGTGCATACACCATAGCTAGCCCCTCGCGCTTAGTGGTGGAATAGTTCTTCTCTGCTTTGGATAATATGCAGCTTACAAACATGATAGGATGGTCCAAGCCTTCTCTACCAGTCTGTGTTAGTATTGCTCCCAGTGCCATACATGACGCGTCAACATGTACATGAAACTGTTTTTTCTAGTTCAAGAAGACTAGAATTGGCACGTAACCATCTTTTCTTTCAATATATCCAAGCTCTTCTTACAGTCATCGTTCCAGTAGAACATGACATCCTTCTTCAAAAATTTCTCCATAAGCGCGATGATATGGGCATACCTTTTGATAAACTTTCTATAATATCCTGTATGTCCCAGAGTAAAGTGCAGTTGTTTCACACTCCTTGGCGCTTCCAAGTTTAGTATCACCATGATCTTCGCAGGGTCTACCATTAGTCCTTGTCTGCAAACCACATGCCCTAACAAGTTTCCAAAAGGAATGCAAAACAGACACTTCTTGAGATTGAGCGCAATCTGGTATCTTCAACAGGTATCCAGCATCAAGCACAAGCTTGATACATGGTGCTTAACCAGCCCAAATACAGTCTAGTCATCAAAATATACCTCTAGGAACTTATGAATAAATTCCTTGAATGCTGCAACAACCATGCGTGAAAATATTGTAGGCGCATTCTTCAATCCAAATGGCACTACATTGTACTGAAAACAAACCCACTCAGTTGCGAAGGTTGTATTGCTCCGATCCTCTGGCACGATTTTGATTTGGTGGTACCCAGAGAAACCATTAGTGAAGGAATATGCTTCCTGGCCACCTACATTGTCCAATACTTCAATAGTGAACGGATTCAGGAAGGGATCATGCACACAAGCGTCATTCAGCTTTCTGAGATCCACGCATATTCTTATCTCATCCTTCTTCTTCTTCTCTTGCACCACCATTGGGCTTACCAAATAAGATTCTTCCACATGTTCAATGATGCCTGCCGCAAGCATCTTGTCTAGCTCCAATCAAACCTTCTCCTTATATTTTGGATTGAGACGGTAAGGCCTTTGCTTAACTGGCTTCACATCAGGTTTTAACGTGATCTTCATCATTCCTAGGTCCCTGATTATTCCTTTCAGATCCATAAACTTGGTAGGGAATAAGTCCTAGTATTCATCGATCATGTCAGTGACTTATCCACCATCACGTTGTCCCAGTAGTCTCCAATCTTCACGAATTTGGGTTCTGCCTTCCTACCAATGTTCACTTGTTTTGTTTTCAACAACATGGTTATATCAGGGTTCTCAATATGCGGTCCTTGAACCTCACAGTGGCCTTCTATTTCTAGAATGTTAATCTTCCGTGGATCCTTGTCCTCTTCTTCAACATTTACATTATAGCATTCTAGCACGTGACTCAGCTGAGTAGCCTGTTCAGGTTGAGTCAATCCTAAAGGATCCTGTGGAATCCTAAAGATAGTTGCTTTCACCTCTTGTAGCACTTCATCAATGTTCTCAAACCCATCCTCAAAACTGAATGTCATCATGAATCCTTCATGCAAGATATCCCATTCACCTGTCCCATGGTGGAGCTTTATTTCTATATACCAATTCATTGGGATAACATCCAGGGTGTGACAGAATAGGTGCACCCGCTCAGGTTGGGGCTTTTCTCCATAAGCCTGAGTCCATTTGGCCAGATGCGCGTGCAGATCATTCCGCCCATCATACTTGTCTATCAGTCACATCTTAGGCTTCCCAAATAGTGTTCTCATCATCCTCCTACATTCGTGCCAATCATCAAAGCTTCCCTTGGGCATACCCCACCATCTTGCGGGCGTAGTGCGCAGTGCCCAGTCCAAGGCCTGTAAGCGCTGATTTTCTAGTACCTCCCTTTCAAATGCATCCAAACAGATATCTACCTCATTCAGACCATCATAAGTAGGTAGAGTTCTTACCTCTGATGACACATAGCACAGCAACTGGGTAATCATGTTGCAATTCAGCGTAGTTACTTCATGTAACCGATTCTGCCAGCGTTCTATTTCTTCGTCGAAGTCCGAAGTGCTGGAACTCTCGTGATCCCACGTAATCTATCCATATGTGGTGGGATTTGCCCAATATTGGTCTCATGTTGTTATCTTATAGATACAGTGCAGGTTGTCATCACTCTCATAATCGCGGATGGTTTTAGTATATCGCAATCCTTCAGCAGGATCAAGGGGTACTATTACACGCAGTGGTTTCTTCTCAAAGATCATCTTTCGCTTCTTCAAATTAATTACCCCATTCATATCAATAGCCCAGTCAATTCCTAGGAGCACAGGATAGGGATTTCTGCCATCCACTATCTCTATCACTTCAAAATCATCCAGCGCACTTGCTCCCTCAATATCCATAGTAACCCCCTACAGCCGCCCCATGGGGATGATCTTCTACTAATTCGCCATCCTTAGTTGGATCGGAGAACATTGTAGTGTAGGTCTCCCCATTTGCTCCCAAGTCTACTTTGGTAGGACATTCGCATCTAACCCGAGGTCTAAGATAACTTGATCCATTTCATAGTCTCCTATCTGCGTGGTCAGTCTCATCTCTCATCCCGTTCTTGTTTTATGTTTGCCAACTTTTTGTACTATGCACAGCTCACCTGGCAGAGTTCCAGTGCATCTATTGATGAGTTCTTGTAATCCCTTCACAGCCTTACTGTCACGCAGTAACTTCATACATGTTTCTAGGAAAGTTGTGAGAATAGAGGGGTCCATCTCTTGGTCAATCTTATCCTTTCTTCTTGAGGTGGAGGCCTCACTGAAGCTCTTCCCAGCTTCCATGAAGGTTTCACATGCTCGCCCCAAATCGAACTTAGCCTCCTTTGATGGGGCTTTGCAAACCCATGTACGATCTTCTGGCTATTTCCCCTTGTCATCCCCTGTCGCGATTCCACTTCTAAGCACTATATTTACATTTGGATCTTCCTTGCGAGCTCAGACTCATCATCTGCAGGTTCTAAGTCGGTGGTGGTAGTGCCCCTTTGTCATGTATCCTAGCTATCAGCGTAGGACATTCTTTTGTTTCATGATCAAATAATGTGAAATACTTGCACAACGGACGCATTGGATTAGTGCAATCACAGGCATAGTGTCCTGCTCCTCCACAATTATAGAAAATCAACTGTCTTCGACCTCTGCCAGGTCCTCCTCAACCTCAGCCTCGTCCATGCCCCTAAAATCATGTCCGTGCCATCCCTACATTCTGGTCAAGGGGCCACGTTTCGGCCTGAACCCTATAGGCAGGAGTTCTATCCATCATCAATTCATAGCTCCTGCAAGTACACTCATCATGTCCTACCGACCTACAAAAGTTGTAGAACAACTATTGCGGTGCTTGTACATACTTCTGTAGCAAGTGACAGTTATCCGTGGCATGTTTTCCGGCTACCTGACAGATAGCACACCATAATGCAGGCCTTGTGCTAGGTCCTGCTTGAGCTTCTGGACTTAAAGGCATCGGTCCTCGTCCTGCAATGTAGTTTGCAAAGACTGGGCAATGGTATTTTTCATGACCCTAACTCTTGCATTTCAAGCACCATACCTCCTCGCGTACCTCTGTTCGAACCATCCTGTCTTGCTTTAGTCTTTGCATCTCAAGGCACAGATTCTTCAGCTGTGCATGGATCTACTGAACTCCTATATTAGGATCTTGCATCAGAGTTTCATGTAGTCTCATGGCAATCTCCAATGCCTCGGCCTGAGTTGTTATCTTCTGTTGCGACAGCACACTCCTTAAGTGTGGTAGTAGCGAAGCCACAAACCATTTGCGATGTTGTCCATCTATCAAATTCATGTTGGCTTTGCGGATTGTACATTTCAGCATCCGATCTAGTTCCTAAGGCATCTCGCCTGGTTGCATTGTGATCTCTTTGAATCCCACAATCAACTGTGCCTCAAATTTAGGCCTACTAAATTCCCTATTCATTGATGCCTGGATGTCTGCCACTCCAGCATTCGGGTTATTGTTAGAGTACTTAATATACCAAGTTAGTGTGCAATCTCGCAAAGCATTAACCAGTGTCACCTTCTTTATATGATCATCTGTAACACCTTGAGCTTCCCATACAACCCTCACAACCAACCAGAATTGATCTGGGTCCTCATTTCCCAAGCCTTTGAACAAAGGAAACTTCATTGTATTTGCCATACTAAACCGCGGTGGAGGTGGAGTTGGTTTGGGTGAAGTTAGAGGTGAGGGTGGTGAAGTCAGAGGTGGTGTGGGCGAAAATGGAATTCGCAGGAATCCTTTTTGATGAGCCCCAATTTTTGGTACAATTTGGGCTCATATTGGCCTACTTACCTTGTTCAACCATTCATATTTTACCATTTATGCATTCATTTCTTAGTATATTCGTGTTGTTTGTAGGAAGAAGGGTAGGCATTATATCTGTGTGACTAATACATGATGATTTCAGGTTCTTGGCATTAAAGAGAGCAAAAGACCACGCAAAAGGAGACAAGGAGACAGCAAAGGTGACATTGTGGGTTCATAGGGAGGTTGTCCACAGTCTTGATGACCCTCCTCGTGATTTTCACCTTAACTCCGAGCTCTAACAGCTCTCCCCACCGAGCTTAAAGGCAGCCAACACGTTCTACAGGATCAGCAGTTTGACTTTCAGTTGGACAGCCAAGCTCCACGAATGGAGGAAGCCAGCTTGATCTTCATTTTGTATAAATATGAAGGCCGTAGCCTTTGTTAGGAGATTTTTGAACTTTTGGACTGATATTGTAATTTTTTAGCATAGCTCGGTGTTTGTTTTTGTAAGCCAGTTTTGGCATGACATTAGACTTTTGATTATGAATAAAGGCAAGCAGATTTGGATCTAATTCTAAGCTTTTAAGGGAGCTATAGCTCTCAGGTTAGGGCCCAACCTGAGAGCAATAGATCTCCTCTTCTTGTAGTGTTATTTACCTTTCTTTCCAGCATTTTGTTTCCTTGTTTTGATATGCATTTCAAAGAACACAGGTTGCTGATTTGATTTCTTTAATAAGATTGAGTAGGATTAGCTTATGATTAAATTACTTTCAGCTGCTTAGATTCGGATAGGAGGTTTGTAATCCACTGGAGCTCCAAGAAAAGGTTGTTAGTGCCTCCACTGCCATCTCTGTTTAGGGATTGGGGTGCAGTCTATACCAACCACCAAAAAAAACGCAGTCTTTTCTACTTTTATGCAAGCTGCAACACAATCGGTTTAATCGTGGATCCTTCCATGCATTTTGCTCTTGAGCCATACTTCGTCATTACAATTCCAAGCACGACTTTTCTTCATGATTTACATCGTTGTTCATTGGTTTAATAGCACTGGTTAATGAATTCTCGTTTTTGGTGCAAGACATAAGTCATTTGTTTTATTTACACTGCTCCATATCATTCTACTTCCTTCTTCTTCTTCTTAACCTCTCCCCAAGCCACCTACTCAACCTCTTTTCAGCTCGTTCACCTTCCAACTCTTCCATTGCCCACGTAGCTTCATCTTTTTGACCTTTCGTTGATCCCATCCTTCTATCCACCAACCACTTCGTGCACTCTTTCTCCATCCTGGTTCTCTGCCCCTGAGTCATCACAAGCTCCATCTCCACCTTACCTATCCACCCATACTGTTCCATCACTTCACCATCACCCAAAACTTCCACTTACAGCACATCCTATAGAAGTTAGCAGATTTCCTGTAGAATTCCTTAGTTTCCTGTAGGATCCCCTGCAGACATCCTGTAGAAGCCTGCAAACTTGGTTGCCGAGCATCTGAACGTTGTAGACTTCTGTGGACTGATGCTAGGGACCCTCTGGGACCTCTCCTAGCCATCCTGACCTTTCCCAAGCTTTCTCTCCCTTCGCACCACCTCTGCACAGCCAAACCCTAATAAGAAACAAATTCATAATCACTCCATCCACTTAAGCAAAAATACAAAAACAATGTTCCTTTTCATAGAAGTAGTTTGAGTTCATGCATTTCACATCATTAGAAGTAATGGCATCATTTGTAGACATTTGCACTCTCACTATTGCACCATAGAGGTTAAACTAGTCAGATTAGGGTTTACTAGGGTTTCCATGCTTTGGTTGGCTTTCAGTTCATTTTTGCAAAGTAGATCAATTTCCCTTGAGATAGCCTTCGTCCATCATTTAGAAAGCTTCTTCTGAGAGCATATAGAAGTTGGCTTGAGCCCTAGCGGACTTGTGCCAGCTGACCAAGTGACAGCTACGACAAGAGCTAGTACTTGTGCATACAGCACCGTCGCTTCCAAGTTTGTACGAACTACCGGGTTGATAAAATTAGAGATAGGAAGCCCCAGGAGTTGTAGCATTATTGCTACAATACTGGAGCCCACCATATTTTTGGCGCCGTTGCCGGGGAAGCGTCAGAGTATTGGTAATTGTTGCTTTTCTTCTATTTTCCACTACACTCTTCTGCTAAGTAGTTTATTTCATTTCCATTCTGCAAAAGTAGCATAGATTAGCATTTCCTGCTTTCATAGATTAGTATTTCCTGCTTTCATAGATTAGCATTTCCTGCTTTCATAGATTAGCATTTCCTGCTTTCATAGATTAGCATTTCCTGCTTTCGTAGATTAGCCTTTCATTTCTGCAAGCGTAGACTAGTGTTTCAATTCTGCAAGCGTAGACTAGCATTTCCATTCCTGCAATTTCATTTGAGCAAAGTAGATTAGTTCTTTCCTGCTTTCAGTTTAATTATGCATCTTTATAGTTAGTTGTAGATCAATCTGTTTCAGTTTTGCAGGTACCAAAGGAAAAAAACAAAAACAATCAAAAAAGAAAGTCTTTTCCATTTCATGCCTCGTAGGAACCGAGATAAATCAGGCAAATTCCTACCCAACACCCCCACCACATCACTGAGTCACCCTTCTCTCTTCTTTAGTGACAGTGACCCAGAAGAACCTATAGGTGAACATCCCGAGATATACACAGATCCTATAGTAGAAGAAGAGTTAGAGACCACTCCATCTGAAGCTATGGCTGACAATAGAAGAGAAGATGAGAGAATAGAAGGTGCCTTCCCCATCCGAGAGACCAATGGAGAGATGAAAATGAAGAACATTAGCCCCTCCGCCTTACCTCACTTCCATGGACTGACTACTGAAGATCCTGATACCTTCCTGTTTGAGTTCTCTGTCCTTTGTAGAACCTATGACTATACTGAAGATGAGCAAAAGCTGAAACTCTTCCCTTCAACTCTTAAGGATGCAGCATTACGCTGGTTCATGGGTTTACCTGGGAATAGTATCACCACTTGGGCTCAGATGCAGCAAGCTTTCAATACCAAGTACAGGGATTATTGTAGGTCTAAGGAAACCAAGGGAGAAATCTTTCAGATGACCATGGGAAATGATGAGTCCTTAGAGGATTATGAGGAGAGGTTCCAACTTAGCTATAAGCGGGCCAGGTGCACACTTGACCCTGAATCCCTCAAGTTGGTCCTGCTCCGAGGAGTCCCTGAAGACCTCTTAGATACCCTTCACATGTTAGCTGGGGGGGACATTTACCAACTGCCTTATGAGGACATCAAGACTGTGTTTAGAAACCACTCCAGGGCAGCTCGGAAACGAGGTAGGGGAAAACTCCTCTCAACTAGTGTCCCTTTCTCCAAACATGAGCTTGCAAATCAATTAGAAGATCTCAAGAGTGAGGTGAGACAGACCATTGCCATGCAGCTGGACACATTCAGAATCCAGCAGAAGAAAGAAGAAGCTGAGAGAGCCTTGGCTGTCTTCTGCCCTAGGTGCACAAGGAGACACCCTAAGAACGAATGCCCATTGCATTCGGTTGAAGTATGTTTCGTTTGTGAGGAGGACCATCCCACAAATCAGTGTCTTACCTTACCTGGGTTTAAATCCATGTACCAAGGGACAGAAGCTCCCACTGAACCTCTCTATTACCTCAACCAAAGGAGGCCACAAGGATCTAGACCTTATCAGCAGGGAATGCAAGGGGCACCTCAAGCTTATTACAGCCCCAACCAATCGACTCCTATGCCTTCCTGGGGTCCCCCTGCTCATCCTTCCTGGTCCATGCCTCCTCCATGGTCTTATCCACCTCAGTACCCTACTCAACCTACTTCTCATTCATATCATTCACATGCCCAGCCACAGCCTCAGTGGAATGCACCTCAGTCGGGGTGGAGGCCCCAGTACAATACTCCTCCCACCATTTTGCCTCCACCACCAGTTCAACCTCAGCCATTACCTCCTGCTCCTCCAAGGAAACCTCAAATGCCTGCTCAACCGAACCCGAACCCCAACAATAGACAGGCCCAGCAGGTATACACTGGGGAAACCTCATGCCCTACCTATGCTGTGGAGATCCAGGAGATCAATCTTCGATCTGGAAAGACTCTACCAGATCGCCAACCTCCTCCCCCAGAGGATGAGGAAGATAAACAGGAAAGTGAACCGAAGGCTATTCCACCCTTTCCTGAGAGACTAATAGCCACCACACAACCCAACCCAGAAGAGGATGAGCTTCTGGGTGAGCTCAAGCAGTTGTGTGTAAAAATACCACTCTTCCAAGCCATCAAGGATGTGCCAATATACAACAAACTGGTTAAGGAAAAGTGTTTCAAACACCCAGGCAGGTGGAAGAAAGATGCTTCAACCATCAATGTCATAGGACAACTGTCTGACCTTATGTTAGGACAAGTCATCTGCCCAAAGTACCTAGATCCTGGAAGTCCTGTAGTAGATGTCCACATTAATGGCACCATCATACCTCACACCTTGATTGATCTGGGGGCTGCCATTAATGTGATGACCAGGGATACCATGCTCAAACTCAATCTTCAGGGTTCCTTGAGGAAAACCTCGACAGTACTGCAATTAGCAGATCGCTCCACTGTGACTCCCGAAGGGATTGTGGAGGATGTCCTGGTCTCTATCGACTCTTAGGAATACCCTGCAGATTTCTTGGTTCTGCAACCCAAGGCAAAGCTTACTGGATATCCTCTCATTTTGGGAAGGCCTTGGTTAGCCACTGCAGATGCTTACATAAGTTGTCGTGCAGGAAATATGACCATCAAAAATGGTCCTATGTCCAAACAGCTAGTCCTATACCCTCCTGCCCAACCCTCCTTAGAGCATGACTTACCACTCTGGTTAGAGGAAGGAGAGGAAGACGAGGTGTACTCAGCACCTCTGTGCACCTTAGAGACCACTAGAAGAGACCCCCCAACCGAGGATGACTTGATTGAGACCTTGATCCAGAATCCACCTTCCAGTGCACTATCCTTAGAGAAATTGGTGGAGGATGCCCAAGCTAGCACCTTAGTGGATCTTTGTACAACCAACCCTGTCACTCCCAGAGTCAAGAATGTGGAGTTCGGCCCTGAGAGAACGTTGAAGATCAGCTCCTCCCTATCTCCTTCCCAGTAAAAGGAGCTGTGTAGCCTGTTGGCCAGTCACCTAGATGCTTTTGCTTGGAGCTATAAGGAGATGAAAGGAGTCCATCCTTCGGTCTGTACCCATCACATATACATCAAAGAGGATTGTAAGCCGGTTAGGCAACCCGAGAGGATAATGAATCCAGCCCTTAAGGACATTGTCAAGGAAGAATTGCAAAAACTGTTGGATGCCGGATTCATCTACCCCATCTCAGATAGTGAATGGGTGTCCCCTCTGGTGTTGGTTCCCAAGAAAAATGGGAAATGGAGAATCTGTGTGGACTACCGAGAGCTGAACAAAGCTACCAAGAAAGACCATTTCCCTCTACCTTTCATAGATCAAGTGTTGGATGGACTGGCAGGAAAGAAGTTCTTCTCTCTCCTGGATGGGTTTAGCGGGTACAACCAAATCCAAATCAGCCCGGAAGACCAAGATAAGACCACCTTCACTTGTCCTTGGGGCACCTTTGCCTACCGAGTCCTTCCCTTTGGGCTATGCAATGCTCCTGCTACTTTCCAGAGAGTTGTCTTAAGCATCTTCTCGGAGCTGGTCCATGATGCAGTGGAAATCTATATGGATGACTTTACTCCTTATGGGGCCAACTTCCAGGAAGCATTGTCCAATCTGGGAAAAGTCCTAACCAAATGCATTGAGATGAACTTGTCCCTTAGTCCTGAAAAATGTGAATTCCTAATGACTGAAGGGACCGTGCTAGGCCATACCATTTCTTGCCAAGGGTTGCAGGTGGATCCTAAAAAAATTGCTCTCATCAAGAAGGTTCCACCTCCTCAAAAGGTAAGGGATGTTCGGAGTTTCTTGGGATTAGCAGGATACTACCGGAGATTCATTAAAGATTTCAGCAAGCTAGCCTCGCCATTGTTTGGCCTGTTGGCAAAAGATGTGGATTTTAAATGGACTGACGATTGTCAGAGGGCATTAAATGAATTGAAGGACAAGTTGGTGTCAGCCCCAATCCTGAGAGGTCCAAACTGGGCCCTACCTTTCAACATCCACACTGATGCCTCAAACAAAGCCATAGGTGCAGCTTTAGGACAAGTTGAGCAAAAGCTTCCATATGCCATTTACTTTGTTAGCAAAAACTTGTCCAAAGCTGAGCTGAATTACACTGTAACCGAGAAAGAATTCTTGGCTGTGGTCCATGCACTGAACAAGTTCCGACATTATATTACTGGCTATCAAACCTTTGTACATACAGACCATGCTACAATTAGATACTTAATGAATAAACCAGATGTGAATGCTCGTATTATTAGATGGTTACTTTTATTGCAGCAGTTTGATTTGACCATTGTTGACAAACCAGGTAGAGAAAATGTTGTTGCTGATTTTTTATCTAGATTGGATTTGTCTGCAGATGAGGATGGAACGGTGGATGACCAGATGCCCGATGAACATCTGTTTGCTATTTCAGTACTCTCTCCATGGTTTTCTGATATAGCAAACTACCTTGTTTCAGCACAGTTCCCTCCGCACCTATCCTCCAAAGAGAAGAGCAGAATCATCAGAAAAAGTGCCTCATTTACTTGGATCGGGGGCAATCTGTTCAAGCTTGGCCCCGATCAGATCCTAAGGCGTTGTGTAAGGGAGGAGGAAGTCTTTGATATCCTCCTCACTTGTCATGATGGGCCTTGTGGAGGACATTTTGCAGCAAAGAGAACTGCCTTCAAAATCCTGCAGGCAGGCTACTATTGGCCCACACTTCATCAAGATGTCAGAAGATATGTCAGCCAGTGTGACCAATGCCAAAGAATGGGGAAACCGACCCAAAGGGATGAGATGCATCTCTAACCTCAGGTGACTCTTGAGCCATTTGAGAAGTGGGGTATGGACTTTGTGGGCCCAATCAACCCTCCTTCGAGGCAAAGGTCTTACATCATTGTGTGCACTAACTACCTGACAAAGTGGGCAGAGACCAAAGCAATCAAAGCAGCAACAGAAGAAAAGGTGGTCGAGTTCCTAAGAGAAAACATCTTCTATAAGTTTGGCTATCCAAGAGAACTGGTCACCGATCAAGGGAGCCAGTTCACCTCCAACCTGGTTGAAGATCTACTAGCTCATCACAAGATCAAGCATAGGACTTCCACCCCCTATCACCCTCAAGCAAATGGGCAGGTGGAAGTCACCAATAGAGCATTAGAAGGGATCTTGACTAAGGTGGTGAGCAGCAGCAGAAAGGACTGGGCAGATCACCTGGTTGAAGCCACATGGGCTTACAACACCACTTGGAAGACCACCACCGGCTTCACACCTTATGAGCTGGTCTATGGGAAGAAAGCTTTGCTGTCCATTGAGTTTGAATACAACACTTTGAGGATGGCAGCTCAGCTGGACCTAGATCTCAGCCATGCACAACAAGAAAGGCTATTGCAGCTGAATGGCCTGGATGAGCACTGAATGCAGGCCCTCCTTCACTCAGAAGTGGTTCAACTTCAGAGAAAGGTGTGGCATGACAAACATCTCCATGACAAGCAATTTCAGCCGGGAGATTGGGCTTTGTTGTATGACTCCAGATACAAAGATTTCAAGGGGAAGCTGAGAACCAGATGGCTAAGGCCATATTCAGTGGAAAAATGTCATGACAATGGATCTGTGCTTATTCGGACCATTGATGAGGAAGCCATCCCCATGCTTGTCAATGGGCATCGATTGAAGATCTACAGGAAGCCTCCCTCAAGACAAGAGTTCATCAAAACTATGGAGAAGGCAGTGTTGGTCATAGAGAAGGGTTTTGCCTCTGCTTTAGGCATACCCTGAAGAATCTAAAAAAAATAATAATAATAATAAAGATCCTTGGGTGAAAACCTTTCTAAGGCGCCCAAGGCAGGTAGTAGGGGTGAAAACCTCATTGAGGCGCCCCTATTGTCTTTTCAAAAAAAAAAGAAAAAAAAAAGAGATTGGAAAAAGATCCTTGAGTGAAAACCTCTTTGAGGTGCTTAAGGCAGATGGCAAGGGTGAAAACCTCAATGAGGCGCCCCTGTTATCTTTCAAAAAAAAAGAGAAAAAATAAAAAAGAAAAAAAAACAAAAGAAAAACAAGGTCAGCATATTCATTATGTAAAATTGCATGCAGGTGTTCTATGGAGGAGAGGAAGCCTCTCAACTCAAAGCCAAGGGTCCCCATCATGTAGCCAGGACACCTCACCAGCACCTCCTCCAAGAATCCTCATTTTCTCCAAGGTATGTGCAATTTTTTATTACAGCTTGAGTCTTCTACAGGAAGACGCAGATTTTCTACAGGAAAATGCAGAGTTTCTACAGGAAGATGCAGATCTTCTACAGGAAGGTGCAGACTCTCTACAGGAACGCATCCTTTCTACAGGAAGCGCTGTATTTCTACAGGAAGCTTCCTGTAGAAGCTCAGAATGGGCCAGAATTCATTTCATGAGGAGATCTAACGTCTAAGGATCAGTTTGGACGCATGCACGCCACTGTTGTCAACCATGCACATTGCTGTTATCTTGTTCCACCATCCTTGTCGACATGCAACAAAGTTACCTGCACCAGCAAAGCAGATCGATGAGTCTCGAGAAAAAGCAAATTGTAAATGGAAAAAGCGCTAGATATCTCACACCATATTCATCACAGTCAGCCAGAAGCTCCAGGAGCATGATCGTGAGGCCATCCATCGTCGTGCAGCATGCACCCAAGGAGGAAAAATGATTCCAAGACATCCCGCGGGAGTCCTATAACAGTTAAGCCTGCTAGAGTGGATACCATTCACAGCGCAGGCCATATGCAATGAAACGTGGGCGCATGCAACTGAAGCATCCCATCCATCGACGGCAGCTTGTGAACATGGACCTCCGGGCCTGTGTAAGTTCGCCAGCAGCAGGTAAATCGACTCATCAGCGTCCAAAGAGCCGAAATATCGTGTGCAGCCGCGCAAGTAAGTGTCTCGACCCTTCCTTCCATCAGACTGCATGAATATTACTTTGATTGATTGCTAAGTGTAAAGGTGAATGGGTTGAGCGGCCGTATGGCCATTTGGCCGGCCACGTCGGCTAGTTAATGGTCTAGTTGGATGAGAGGGTGGCGGCCATGACAAAAAGAATAGCAGCACGCACATGAGAGCAATCCCGTCGAAAAAAACCGAGTTTAACCGAAGAGGCGGTGGCAGATCTGCGGGAATTGATGCGGCAGCAAGTGAACGCGCAGTTGAATGATGGGGTGACGTCACCCAACGGTCCGGCGGGGACAGCTCACCCCCACGCCATGGATTCCGCCGAATTCAAAATCTAATCGGCTAGATTGCATTCATGCATTTATCAACCACCGGTTTGAACTCGAGCGGCTATCCTGATCCTTCTACAGTGTGATACGCCGAACCTTTGGCTATCAGAGCGATTGAGAAGCACACCCAAGGCGCAGACCGACTGCAGTCTCTCCCGAAAATCGCGCGCTGCATTCTACAGGAACGCTGTCATTCTACAGGAACGCTGTCATTCTACAGGAACGCTGCATTCTATAGGAACGTTGTCATCCTACAGGAACGCAGTTTTCTACAGTAAAGCGGGTGCCTCACATAAAAAGGTGGCCAATTAAAGAGGTAACCCTGAAATCTTCATGCAACTGGTTATTAAAGGTGGCAGAATTGTCGTCCACAGTCGGGTCATAGAAAAACGGTGAAATTGTTGTCTGTTGTGCCTATACTGTCATTCTACAGGATGTCGAGTAATTAAACTGTGTTAAGTTCCTCAGGGATAAGTTTTGTGGGTTATGTGCATGACATTCTACGCTCTGTCTCAGTAAACCAAAATCTCTTCCACAATCACCACCTCTGGTTAAGAAAACTGTTTTATCATGCCGGGTGGGTTTATAAGACGAGAACCCACTGATTCAACCAAATTAAGGGAAAACCAGGAAGTGGTAGAGCTCTTCACACGAGTTCAATGGATATCTTTTTGTGACAAATATCAGGGGTACGATGATGAAGTGGCAGAAGAATTTTTGCAGGCTCTGAAGCCGAAATCCAAGACACTGGCCACAGTGAACTTCAGAGGTCTAAGCCTCAAGCTCACCCCGCAATATATCAGTCGAATTACTGAAGTTCCGATGGGTTTGCCATGGGATAAGGAAGAAAGAAAGTTGAGCCAGCAAGCCAAGAAAGAATTCTTTCCACCTGAGGAGGAATTTTCGGAGGACAAAAATGGGGTGCGAAGAACCAGCTTGCTGCCACCATGGAATGAAGTCAGCCTGCAAATCATGAAGTATATAACCTGTGAAGGCCGTTTTAGCATCGTGTATGCATATCACTTTCGGTTGCTCACTGAATTGAGGCACCGGATTGATCTTCCTGTAGAACAAAAACTGAGCATTCCTTATTTCCTGTTGCAGTCTCTAATTGAGTGTGCCACAAAGCTAAAAGAGGGCATACCAGATCAGATAACCCACCATGGGTTGATCAAACTTCTTGTGGAGGATGCGCTTCATTCATATAAGGTTCCCCTCTCATGGGAATCATTCCGGAATTTGACAAGAGATGGAGACATAAAAATGTTGATTGAAGAAACGAGTTCCTCCAGCAGTGAGGAACAAGAAGCAGTGGCCGAGGGAAAGAGAGAAAAAGGCCAGAAGACCCCGACCACAGTGCAGAAGAAAGAACAAAAGAAAAAGCATGAGGAAAAGGATGACAAAGAAAAAGGTGGCACACCCATCTTGTCAGCAAGAGAAAAGAGGTTGAAAAGCAGAACGGACAAAGCTGAGGTGGTCCACATCAGCCCAAGTACCTCGTCAGCACCTGCAACCAAACCAAAAAGCAAAACCCATGCAGCTAAGCAAACAAAGGTGGTGACACCCGTGTCTACAGGAAAGCAGAAACAGGCTTCTACAGGAAGCCCGAAAACAGAGAAAGGGTCTTCTACAGGAAGCCCGAAAATTACCAAAACAGGGGCTTCTACAAGAAGCCCCGAAAAGGTGAAACCCAAAGAGAAGAAGGTGGATATTGTGGCACGGGAGGCAGCAGCTGTATTAGTTGGCCTCAGCACGCCACCTAAGCCAAAAGAAAAGAGGAAGAGGGAGACCCCTCTATACTTTAAAGCTCGAAGAAGTGTTAGGATAAAGACGGGCAAGCCACAGCCTCCGTCCAGCAGCCTGATTGTCATCGAAGATACCCCTGCTTCTCCCAAGGAAAATTCACCCTCCAGGATCACAATCACCTACGAGAAGGGGAGTCCAAAGAAAAATACGTGGCAAGAAAGGTTAGACCTGTTGACTGAAAAAACTCGGCTACAGGAAGCTGAAAATGTTCTACAGGACACTCTGGCCCGGCTACAGGAAACAGAGAAGAGGGAAGGAGAAGGACCCTCATCACCACCAAAGGAGGGTGAGGTAGAGCCACCTGAAGAGGCAGAAGAAGTACATATACCAGAGCCCAGCCCTCAGCCTAGTCTGAGTTCATACTACACCTTTTTAGAGGCGGGCAAAATCATACCGCAGAAATTTACTGTACCCTTATTTTTTGCATTAGAGGAAGAAAGAGTCCGTTCCCACACATGGATGCAGATCACCAAGTCAAAGGGTGTGGCGGACATAGGCCCTTTACAAGAGCAACTCAAGGAGGTCAGGAGTGAATTCACCATGGCTAAACATGTGGCTAATTGCCAACGTGTGCTTCTACAGGAAGAAAATCAGAAGCTGAGATTGCAGCTACAGGAACTAAGGGCAGGGGCAGGAACATCCTCCAAAGACATCACAAAAGAACAACAAGGTAAAAAGGAGCTGACCATCGGTCTTGAAGAGCCAATGACACTTCTACAGGAAGCAGAACAGCAAACAAAAATTGAAGTGCAAGCTCTAAAAGAACAGCTGCAGCAAAAGGAAGCACAATTGGCCTGCATGGCCAGTTGGGCCATGGAGGCAATACAGTGCAGACAACCTGCAAAATCCTATGGATTGTACTTAAAAGATCAATGGCTGCAGTTCCAAATAAATACCTTGGCACAAAGAGGTATTTCTCAGATCCAAAACCCACAACAATTTTCGGAATTATGCAGTACTAGTTCGTCAGAAGACAAAGCCAAATTAGCAGAATTCTACCTCCACAATTTGGCTTTGCCTAATGAAGTCTCTTGGGATCCCAATATTGCCTTGGGTGATATGCAATTGATGGCGTTCGCTTCATAGTTAAACCATGAGGATCAAAGAGCAGCTGAAGCAAAATCGGTCATGAACCGAGAAGTGAGCGAGCCATTGTTCATTCGAGCAGAACCAGAGGATCTGGTTGCACTCATCTCAGCCCACCAACAGTTGGCTACTGATCCCACAGCTTCCTTGAGATTTATGGACCAACAGGCCCAAGCCATAGCTCATTTCGAAGACATGGAAAGATTGTTAGGACAAAGTGTTGCCCAAGCATGTACACACAGATGGAATACCTTGGCTCACAACTTGAAAATCCGAGAGTACCATACCCCAATTCTGATGAGGGAAGCTTTGGCAAGGGTAGACCTTTACAAGAAATCCATGCAAAGCCTCCAGGCCAGCTGGATTGGCCTTAAACTCAGCCCACCACTACTGCTAGGGTTGACTGAAGGCAATACAGAGGAGGATGACAGTCAACAATGGGAAGAGGTGAACAGGAAAGCAGGGTTTCATATCAACAAAGAGGACACTACCACAGAGCCTTGGGATGCAAGGGAAGCAGTAAAAGCAATGAAGGATGAAGATTTGGACTAAGTTGCTCAAGGATGAGCAAATAGTTTAGCTGGGGGGTGATGATGAGCCCCAATTTTTGGTACAATTTGGGCTCATATTGGCCTACTTACCTTGCTCAACCATTCATATTTTACCACTTATGCATTCATTTCTTAGTATATTCGTGTTGTTTGTAGGAAGAAGGACAGTCATTATATCTGTGTGACTAATACATGATGATTTCAGGTTCTTGGCATTAAAGAGAGCAAAAGACCACGCAAAAGGAGACAAGGAGACAGCAAATGTGACATTGCGGGTTCATAGGGAGGTTTTCCACAGTCTTGATGACCCTCCTCGTGATTTTCACCTTAACTCCGAGCTCTAACAGCTCTCCCCACCGAGCTTAAAGGCAGCCAACACGTTCTATAGGATCAGCAGTTTTACAGCAGTTTGACTTTCAGTTGGACAGCCAAGCTCCACGAATGGAGGAAGCCAGCTTGATCTTCATTTTGTATAAATATGAAGCCCGTAGCCTTTGTTAGGAGATTTTTGAACTTTTGGACTGATATTGTAATTTTTTAGCATAGCTCGGTGTTTGTTTTTGTAAGCCAGTTTTGGCATGACATTAGACTTTTGATTATGAATAAAGGCAAGCAGATTTGGATCTAATTCTGAGCTTTTAAGGGAGCTATAGCTCTCAGGTTAGGGCCCAACCTGAGAGCAATAGATCTCCTCTTCTTGTAGTGTTATTTACCTTTCTTTCCAGCAGTTTGTTTCCTTGTTTTGATATGCATTTCAAAGAACACAGGTTGCTGATTTGATTTCTTTAATAAGATTGAGTAGGATTAGCTTATGGTTAAATTACTTTCAGCTGCTTAGATTCGGATAGGAGGTTTGTAATCCACTGGAGCTCCAAGAAAAGGTTGTTAGTGCCTCCACTGCCATCTCTATTTAGGGATTGGGGTGCAGTCTATACCAACCACCAAAAAAAACGCAGTCTTTTCTACTTTTATGCAAGCTGTAACACAGTCGGTTTAATCGTGGATCCTTCCACGCATTTTGCTCTTGAGCCATACTTCATCATTACAATTCCATGCACGACTTTTCTTCATGATTTACATCATTGTTCATTGGTTTAATAGCACAGGTAGCACTGGTTAATGAATTCTCGTTTTTGGTGCAAGACATAAGTCATTTGTTTTATTTGCACTGCTCCATATCATTCTACTTCCTTCTTCTTCTTCTTAACCTATCCCCAAGCCACCTACTCGACCTTTGTTCAGCTCGTTCACCTTCCAACTCTTCCATTGCCCACGTAGCTTCATCTTTTTGACCTTTCGTTGATCCCATCCTTCTATCCACCAACCACTTTGTGCACTCTTTTCCATCCTGGTTCTCTGCCCCTGAGTCATCACAAGCTCCATCTCCACCTTACCTATCCACCCATATTGTTCCATCACTTCACCATCACCCAAAACTTCCACTTACAGCACATCCTGTAGAAGTTAGCAGATTTCCTGTAGAATTCCTTAGTTTCCTGTAGGATCCCCTGCAGACATCCTGTAGAAGCCTGCAAAATTGGTTTCCGAGAATCTGAACGTTGTAGACTTCTGTGGACTGATGCTAGGGACCCTCTGGGACCTCTCCTAGCCATCCTGACCTTTCCCAAGCTTTCTCTCCCTTCGCACCACCTCTGCACAGCCAAACCCTAATAAGAAACAAATTCGTAATCACTCCATCCACTTAAGCAAAAATACAAAAACAATGTTTCTTTTCATAGAAGTAGTTTGAGTTCATGCATTTCACATCATTAGAAGTAATGGCATCATTTGTAGACATTTGCACTCTCACTATTGCACCATAGAGGTTAAACTAGTCAGATTAGGGTTTACTAGGGTTTCCATGCTTTGGTTGGCTTTCAGTTCATTTTTGCAAAGTAGATCAATTTCCCTTGAGATAGCCTTCATCCATCATTTAGAAAGCTTCTTCTGAGAACATATAGAAGTTGGCTTGAGCCCTAGCGGACTTGTGCCAGCTGACGAAGTGACAGCTGCGACAAGAGCTAGTACTTGTGCATACAGCACCGTCGCTTCCAAGTTTGTACGAACTACCGGGTTGATAAAATTAGAGATAGGAAGCCCCAGGAGTTGTAGCATTATTGCTACAATACTGGAGCCCACCACTTTTCTTATTAATTGAATGGCGCTTCGCGGAGAAACCTTCGCTATCCCTTCTTCGTCACTTCACAGAGGTGAAATCAAGGGACTATACTTTGGACCCTTTGTTCCTTCGTTCCTATATGTTTTTCCGCTTCACGTAGTCCTGAACATCAAGGTAGCTGCATAACCCGATTTTCTCACAATATCATTTTAATCCAGGTATTCAAATATTTTACATACTTACCTCACAGTCCTTTGAAAAAGCATCGCTCTACCTCATTGTAGCTGGCTGAGGTGTCGACCACGAATTCAGTCACAAATCCTCCTATGACGCGATCGAGCCAATGATCGATAGCGCGAGAAATCTTATCCTCCGATGCTTCCAACCTTCGCACTAGCACTGGGGTCCATACAATAGGACCGTCAAGTTTCCACCTTCCTTGGTTATCTACTAGCTTCACGATCCACTCGTATAGCTCAGTAGGGAAGGAGCAGAAAAATATCTCGTGGATCTCTGTATACAGGTATGTGTCCAACCACTGCTCCTTTTTTAGTCATGGGTTTCTGACCCCGTAAGAAAATTACCTACATACAAATTCTAAAACACAGAAAATAAACAATGCAAGAGCATAACACATAAAACAAACATACACAGAGATTTTCCCCTGGATCACAAAACCGGGACTACCAGCTTGATTTTTCATTATTTTCCTTTCAATGTTACAATACATATTTATACATGCCGAAGCATCCAATATCATGGACCAAAAACCATCGTGTCCAAAACCATGTGCAAAAACCATGCACAGAACCATAGGTAGGTCCACCCAACCTAATATAGGGTCCAAAAAAAATTTTCCATGGGCCACTACCCTAGACCCCGTAGAGGGGGGCTACCCACCTCCCTCAATCCCCCTGTGACCCCCCCACTGCGCAATCAGCACAACAAATGGGGGGCTCCACCCCCCCTGTAACCCCTCGGTTAACTACGTGGGGTAGTCATGGAAAGAATATAACACAACCCAACATTCTCCCACTTGTTGTTTTATTTCCACAGGGGCCACAGGAAAGCTTAGTCATTTATCAACCCTGCAATGCCCATTTTTTCTCTACACCAATAGAACTTCTCAGACCTCACAGATTTTGTCAATGCATCTGCAGCATTCTTCAAAGTGTCCACCTTTACCAGCAACACCTTTTCGTCTTCTATCATATCCCTCACAAAGTGATACTGAACATCAATGTGCTTTGTCTTTGAATGATAAGCAGGATTATTTGCCAAGAAAATTGCACTTTTGCTGTCACAGTGTATCCTTATAGCTCCCTGTACTAACCCCATACTTGAACACAATATCTGCAACCAAACTACTTCCTTGCTTGCATGAGTGGCTGCCATGTATTCTGCCTCTATAGTTGATAGTGCCACTACAGATTGTTTCTTACTCATCCAACTGACTGCACCTCCAAATAGGTTAAACACATACCCACTTGTAGATCTTCTATGATCCATATCTACAGCCCAGTCCACATCAACAAAGCCACGAATATCCAACACTCTATCCAATCTTGGTATTCCTTGGTAGCACAAACCATAATCACTAGTGCCATGCAAATACCTGAAAACCCGCTTCACTGTTGTCCAATGCTCCTTCCCTGGTTTTGACATAAACCTTCTCAATACTCCCACTGCATGTGCAATGTCTGGTCTAGTACAGACCATTGCATACATCAGGCTACCGAGTGCACTTACATATGGAACACGGGACATGTCCTCTTCCTCTTCTTGTCTCTTGGGACACTATTCAGTAGATAATTTTACACCTACATGAATAGGAACCTTCACCGGTTTACTATCTTGCATATTAAACCTCTGCAGTATTGTCTCGACATACTTCCTTTGGTTTAACCAGAGCTTCCTCTTTTCCCGATCTCTTTTAATTTCCATGCCCAAAATATAGTTTGCAGCACCAAGATATTTCATGTCGAATTTGGAGGACAATTGGGTCTTCAAATTCTGGATAATTTCTTTGTCATTTCCAACCAGCAACATATCATCCACATACAAGACCAAATAAATAACACGGTCACCAATTAATTTAAAATACACACAGTGATCTACTTTGCTTCTGGGGAAGCCAAGTTCCCATATAAATGTATCAAATTTCTGATACCACATCTTTGGTGACTGTTTTAACCCATATAGAGACTTATTTAACTTGCATACCAATTCTTTCTTACCCTTCACCGCAAAGCCTTCAAGTTGCTTCATGTAGATCTCCTCTTCTAGATCCCCGTGAAGCATGGAAAATTTTAGGGGCGAATGTTCGTTGTTTGGAGAAATTAAGGGGTTTTAAATTTTTAGTGGGCGAATATTTTATATCATAATACATTTTTACAAATTGCCTCAAATAACCCACCTTATTTTAAGGGGGAGGGTAAAAAAGGTAAATTTAGCCCTTGAAATTAGGAGTTACAACCTTCCATTCGCCCTAATTTTCAAGAATATGTTTTATTTAAGTGAATCCTATGGGCCAAATACCATATTTATAAAAGAGGTATGGTAAATTAATAAAAATATAAATAAATGAGAGGTATGGTAAATAAATAAATAAAAATATTTACTCCATAAGTCACCTTATATACATGCAAGGGTGTAAACAAATAAAAATATAAATAAAGGGAGGTATGGTAAATAAATAAAACCTCTTTTTGTACTTAGTCAAAAGGTAAGTTAAATAAATAAAAAATATAAATAAACTAGACGTATGGTAAATAAATAAAACCTCTTTTTATATTTAGTCCATAACCCTCTTTCTATTTATGAAGGCTCAAAAAAGAGGTTTTATTTAAGTGAATCCTATGGGCCAAATACCATATTTGTAAAAGAGGTATAGTAAATTAATAAAAATATAAATAAACAAGAGGTATGGTAAACAAATAAAACATTTTTTTATATTTACTCCATAAGTCACCTTATATTTACGAACACTCAAAAAATGCCTTATATTTAGGTGAAACCTATGGGAAAAATACCATGGGCTAGATTATTATTAATACCATGCAAAAAAAGCATTATTAACCCTAATATTAGTATTAATAAAAATAAAAATGCCACATGGTATTGACCCATGTTATTCACATGGAATGTAGCCTATTTAAATGGGGGAATTAAACCAGCATAGATCCATCTTTATCTACTAAGCCCCGAGAGGTATCAAATATTGTGATATGCAAACTAGCATAGAGTGAAAAAATATTTGATCCCTCTTGGGGCTTGGTGGATCAATAGTAAAAATGGATGTTGTAATTTAATGAATGTCAAACATTTTAACTTGGTTAAAATAAAAGATAAAATAAAAAACAATTATTAATTTTATTAATTTTTATAAATTACTAATAGTAATTTTTAAGCTCCAGGTTTATGATAACCCCTGGTATTGACCCATGGTAATACCATGGTATTCATGTGAGCATAGACTATTTAAAGGGGAAATTCTATCATCTTAGATCCATCTTGATTCCGGGTCTACCAAGTGCTCAGGGGGATAAATAGATTTCATCCCCCTAAGAGTGGTAGATGTGGAGTTAAGATGGATATAGGTTGGTTTTTATGATAATGAAGATATTAAATAGACTTAGGAAATTAAAGCTACATTTAGTCACTTCATAAAATTTAGTAAAAAATACCAATATCTCCATTAATATTGGTTTTTAACTTTTTCTGATTTAACAAAAAAAATCAAAACAATGAAACCTTATCACTCTTTCCGCATCACCCTCGCAGAAGATTTCTCACCATTTTTCAATCATTCTCAATATGATATCTTCATGAAAAAGTTTACTTGTTGATGTTGGATTAGTTGTTTGAAAAATAAGTTGGTTTGTACAACCTTTCATCTTTTGTGCTATTCTTAGTTTGTCCTAATGATCTGTAGGGGTTGGAGCCACTGCACCATATTTTCCTAAAAGGTGGAGATTGTTCACCAAAAAGGAAATTAATCTACATGTTACAACGCTGTTAAAAAATGCTAGACCTATGAGGGTAGTGAATTATGCTAATAAGCAATTTAGATTGGGAGAGACGTAATTAAATTTTATTATTTAATTGAAGATTTCCAATTAAAATAATAATAAATCTACATTTATATATTCATATATTGATTGGAAGGATTCTCACAATGGTCACTTCTTTCAATTAGATCCCCTTCAAGCCCTTGGGATACCTAATACTTTCTTATATAATGTAGTTGGGGCTTGCTACTTGTTGGCGTGTTGGGGTAAACAAACTTGATGTGTTTTTTTTTATCTTGCAGTTGGAGTCTATGGAATAAGACAGAAATTTGATAACTTGAAAAAAGTGGTAGCTTGACAAAAGTTGTAGAGAAAAGATTAATCTCTCCTACCTTGACAGAACTCGTTGTCAATATCAACACCTACAAGAACTTTATTGTGGAATACTATCAAAACTAATAGAAGGATATGAAAGAGTGTGTTGTAAGAACCTTGAAAAACACGGCCACTGAAACTTGGAACATTGTTTGTAGGAAGAGAAAATTATGTTTCTTTTTCCAAACATGTATGTTAGTATATTACAGTTTAATGAATATGTTTTCTTATTATCATATATGGTTTCATACTTTAACAAAACATTCGCCAAAACTTCACAATATTTTATTATTCAGTAAAATATTTGTCAAGATCTTACAAGATTTTATAATTCAGTGAAAGATTCTCCATCACTGTACAAGATAATATAATCTGGTGAGAGATTCGCCAAAAAAATTATATATACATATTATATTATTGATAAAATCGCCTCCCATTTTTCCTATGTATCATGGGGATTAGCCCATTTATTATACATATAAATTTAGGGTGGTTCTTAAAATTTTCCCTGCCATGAAGAAATGTTGTCTTCACATCCATCTGTTCTACCTCAAAATCAAAAGCAGCAGCAACAGATAAAAGTAATATAATAGAAGCTACCTTGGCAATAGGAGAAAAAATATCACCAAAATCAATTCTCGGCACTTGGGAATAACCTATTGCTACCGACCGAGCTTTGTATTTCTCCACCTTTCCTTGTGTATTTGTCTTCTTCTTGAACACCCATTTGCTACCAATGGGTTTCCTTCTAGCCGGCAACTCCACCAAATCCCAAGCCTCAATTTTGTGCAAAGATGTCATTTCATCAACCATGGCCTCTTTCCAGAGTTTTCCATCCTCTGAATCTACTGCTTCCTTAACATTTATGGGATCATCATCAGTAATAGATAAAGCAAAGTTTGAATAGAAAGTAGATGGACTATACGTTTCTGGCTGCCTTCTTTCTCGAACTGATCTTCTCACACTCGGAGTTTGAGGCTCTTCATCTTCCAATTCCTCTTTTGTTGTAGAGTTTGATTCTTCCTCCTTAATCTCAAACTTTATCTTCTCAAGTTCCTTCGGTTTGACTTCATGTTTAATAACATATTTCACCTCTCTGAACACCACATCTCAGATGTACACAACCTTCCTTGTTACTGGGTTCCAAAGCTTATAACCCTTTAAACCATCCTTATACCCAATAAAGATGCACTTTTTAGATTTACTATCCAACTTGGTTCTTTTCTCCTTTGGAACATGTACATATGCATCACATCCAAATACCCTCAAATGTGAAAGAGAGGGTTTCTTACCAGTCCATACCTCTTGTGGATTCTTATCCTCCAACGCTTATGGAGGTGATCTGTTGACTAGGTAACATGTTGTCTCCACCGCCTCTGCCCAGAATTCCTATCCTAACCTGGCACCACTGAGAATGCTTCTTGACCTTTCCATCAACATCTTGTTCATTCTTTCTACAACTCCATTTTTCTCATGTGTGTATGGAGTAGTCTTCTGCCATGCTATACGATACTTCTTATAAAATTCTTCAAACTCCTTGCTGCAAAACTCTCCACCGTTATCTAATCTCAGCACCTTTATCTTCTTCTCTGTCTAGTTTTCCACCAGAACCTTAAATTCTTTAAACCTGTCAAAGACTTCAGATTTATTCTTAAGGAAATATATCCATGTATTCCTGAGAAGTCATCTATAAATGATACATGGTACACAGACTTATCCAGTGATGGAACCTTCACAGGTCCAAACACATCACTGTGCACAAGCTCTAATATATGTTTTTCCCTCTTACCACCAGAGGGGAAATGCACCTGATTCTGCTTCCCATATACACAATTTTCACATAAATCAAAATCCATAGAGCTATTACTCATACCTTCTACCATACCTTTACCATGAAGTATTTGAAGGCCCTTCTCTCCAATATGTCCAAGCCTTTGATGCCACAGCATGGTCTTCTCTCCAGAGACCACTAGATCTTCTGCTCCACTTTCAGGAACCACAGAACTGTTGCACCCATCAACAACAGTGCTACCTTGCAGCTTGTACAGAGTTCGAATCCGAACTCCCCGCAACAATACCAGTGCTCCCCGAACCATATTGCATGTATCCTTCTCGAACAATGTTTTTACACCTGCATCATCCAGATTTCTTACGGAAATCAGATTTCTGGCTAATGCAGGAATATGCAGAACACCCGGAAGTGTTCTAACCCTTCCACCTTGCAACTTCAACTTTACTTTAATGCGACCAATGATTCTAGCCTTTCTGTCATCCCCCAAGAAGACATCACCACCATCATATTTCTCATACTTGCGGAACCACTCTCTATGGGGCGTGAAGTGAAAGGATGCACCTGAGTCAATCAACCATGCCTCATAATATTCATGTGTACTTGAAGAAGCCAAGTACACATCTCCACCTTCATCTGAGGTGGTTTTCGCCTCTGCAGAAGGAGCATCATCAGATCCCTTTCCTTTGTCAGGAGCTTTAGATTGACAATCCCTTTTGTAGTGCCCTTCCTTTCTACATTTCCAACACACCACCTTTACAGGTTTTCCTGGAGATTTAGATCTCCCTCTAGATTTAGATCTCCCACTTGATGACTTATTTTTATTTATGTTCTGGGACCATCCTCGTACAGATAAGGCATCACCATTCTGGCTCTCCATATTTTTCCGTCTCATCTCCGCCGTTAGCAAGGATGAGACTATTTCATCAAACTACAAGGCAATTGCATTGCTACCTATTGCAATAACAAAACTACCCCATGAATTTGGTAGAGAACACAAAAACTTGATGCACTTATCTTCATCTGAAATTTTAATATCAGCAGATAATAACTGACTTGCCATAATATTAAATCCGTTCAGATGCTCTGTCACCATGTCTCCATCTTTCATCCTCATGTTATACAACTTTTTTCGTAGGAACAGTTTATTCACCAGACACTTAGATTGGTACAAAGTCCCTAACTTGTCCCACAAAGCCTTAGTCGTAGCTTCCCCTGATACATTCAGCAATACTGAATCTGAGACACACAAGCGCGTTGTGCTCTTAGCCTTCCGATCCAACTTCTTCCATTCTTCATCGGACACTCCATTTGGTTTAGTACCCAGATCTACCGCGATCCACTGATTTTTATCCACCAACAGATCCTCTGTCTTGAGTTTCCACAACTCAAAACTCTGACCATTAAATTTCTCAATCTCTATCTTTCCACTGCTCACCATCTTCTTTCACCACCAGGATCGATCTCGCAGATCTCCCACTGAACAGGGTCTACCACAGGCCCGAGCAAAACCCCTCAGCAACAAAGGCATACCCTTGAAGCCAAAACAGCTCTGATACCAAATGTAGGTCTTAACCTCGTACACAAATTACCTGCATATGAATTCTAAAACACAGAAAATAAACAATGCGATAGCATAACACATAAAACACACATACACAGAGATTTTCCCCTAGATCCCAAAACCAGGACTACCAGCTTGATTTTTCATTATTTTCCTTTCAATGTCATAATACATATTTATACATGTCGAAGCATCCAATACCATGGACCGAAAACCATTGCATCCAAAACCATGGACCGAAAACCATCACATCCAAAACCATGTGCGAAAACCATGCACAAAACTATAGGTAGGTCCGCCCAACCTAATATAGGGTCCAAAAAACAAATTTCCCTGGGGCACTGCCCCGAACCCCGTAGAGGGGGGCTACCTGCCTCCCTCAATCCCCCAGTGACCTCCCCGCTACACAATCGGCACAATGAAGGGCGGTCTCCACCCCCCCTCTAACCCCTTGGTTAACTATGTGGGCTAGTCGTGGAAAGAATATAATACAACCCAAAAAGATCTCTGTATACAAGTATCTGTCCAACCACTGTTCCTTTGTTAGTCACGGGTTTCTGTTCTCCTGTGCCACGAATTCGTGGATCTTCCTATCCAACCAGTCTCCAATCTCCTTCTTAGTTGGATTCCAGTGATACGACATTACACATCTCTTATGTAGATTTTCGTCCCAACAAGGGAACCATTTGTCAGCTTGAGGGGGCTTGACCCAGGCTCATCGTTAATTAGCCAAACAATCCCTACACTACTAGCCCTTTTGGCATCATTCCACGGAGCGCGGACCGAAGTCTCACCCAAAGCAGTATGGGGGGATGTTAGAACCAAGTTTCCGCACCCTGAGATGGTTGTGATGTCATTTGATTTCTCCTATCCCTGCCTTCACGCAGGTGATCTCGCTCTAGGGCTGGTAAGACAAACCCTCTATCACAGCCTTCAATACCTTCACAAAAGTGTACGATCGACCTTCGTGCAACCCTAACCTGTGGCTCAAGTAGTTTCACACTGCTAGCATCGTACTATGCAAATTCCTCAAATATCCTAAGTGATTTGCTTATCTTGTCAAATACTTAAAGTTATCATCGCGTAATCAGATATTTGTAATTGCGTTCACTTATTCAATGTAATTACATTTATTCACGCATCATATAAGCATAATAAATGAATTTCATACATAAAGTATCTAGATGCATCAACAAAACGAAGACATAGAAATTGCCAAATAATTCACTTTATTGATAATCTTTCAAGTGATTACAAACTCTGTCCACCCTATGCACACAGCTGTAGGGGTCTACGCACTCAATTGCAGACTTCTACCCTAGGCCTCTGTGCACTCAGTTGTAGAGCCTCTACCTACACTACAACCCAAGTTTTAGACTTCTTTCTCTAAAGTTATGACTCTCTTACATCTTGTGTCTCTCAAACTACTTAGAGCTTAGCTCTTTTTAGTAGATCTCTTACAGCCGACTTTACTTTACACAACTAAGGGCGGACTACCCTTTATGACACATAACACCTCCGCACTCTGTGACCACAAAATGTGGAGTTTTTACAATAATATTACAAAAATTGACTTAAACATGGGCTTTTAGCCCCAAAACTGCCATTGGGGGATCCCTCTCCCAACATCTAGTAGTGTGGTGTTGCCTACAGTCGAGTGTGGTGTTTCCTAAAGTGCAGTGTGGTGTTTCCTGAAGTATAGTTTGGTGCTTCCTGAAGTACATTGTGGTGTTGCCTAAAGTACAATGTGGTGTTGCCTAAAGTGTAGTGTGGTGATGCCTGAAGTACAGTGTGTTGTTGCCTGAAGTGCAATGTGGTGTTGCTTGAAGTGATCAACCATTAAACTAAAGATTCACTCATAATTAACATGTGCATGCCGTATCAAAGAAAGACCCATTTGAGATTGGAGTTTAGGTACAGTGTACTATTAGTTGTATAATCATCTGAATTATACAACTGGTGCATGCAGTCAAAGGAAGAGCCTAAAGGAACTGTGCAATCTATTGGTGGAAAATTCCCATTAAGTAGGGGCCTAATTCCTCGTTGAAAAGCACAAGGAAGTAGGAGCTTGGAAGGCTAGGAAATTGGCTAAGTGTTGGTAAGAGTTAGTCTAGGAAGCAGTGAGGCATATAGAGATAGTGCATAGGTTGCTCAGGCTTGAGAAAAGCATTGTAATCTTCTCATATTTTATGACTAATGCAATATACAGATAGCAGGGATTTTTAGTTGTGGCTTGCCCTACGAAATCATTGTGTAATGTGTTGATCGAATTATTTCTCTTGTATGCTTCGTGATTTCATGATCATTTGATTTTTTCCGATGATGAGTAGAGTAGATTCAAGTCTATTGTTTTGGTAAATTACAATTAGCAGTTTGAATTTACAAGGATTTCTACATGGTATCAGAGATGAAATTACAATAGAAGATAATAATTTGAAGTTGTCCTTGCATGTGAATAGAATTTATAGAATCATTCTTTAGAGCTAATAGGATTTCATTCTATGGATTGAGACTCGAGTATGCCTTTGAGGATAGCTTGAATTACATTGCTTGGAAGGCTGGGATGGAGGCAGTGTTGGAAGATAATAAACTGAAGGAATTCATAGATTGTGATATCCCAAAGCCTCCAACATATGATGTTAGATATATAGCATAGTGGAAGAAGAGTGTAGCAAGAGCCAGGATGATCATCTTGGAGAGTGTAGGATACCACATAGTCTTGAAACTACATGGAAAAGAGACTCCCTTTTCTATGTGAAAGACCCTCAATGAGCTATTCGGAAATAGTAGTGAAGCCAAGAAACTTGAATTGATGAAGAAATTGAGGATTGAAGGCAATGGGTATGAGGTAGTCTTTAAAGATGGGAAGTCCTACCTCAAGCATCTTAATTTATGTCAAATCAAGAAATTTGATGTCAGAGCCTTTACACATTAGAGGAAGAGGCATTCACAGCCTTGAAAATGAAGGCAGGGATTAGAGATGTTGTTGGGTTGTGTTATATTCTTTCCACGACTAACCTACGTAGTGAACCGGGGGGTTAGAGGGGGGGCGGAGACCCCCCTTTGTTGCGCCGATTGCACATTAGGGGGGTCACAAGGGGGGTTTGAGAGGGGCGGGTAGCGCACCTCTACGGGGTCTAGGGCAACGCCCCGGGAAAAAAAAAAAAATTGGACCCTATATCAGGTTGGGCGAACCTACCTATGGTTTTCGGTCCATGGTTTTGGACGTGATGGTTTTCGTTCCATGGTATTGGATGCTTTAGCATGTATAAATATGTATTGTAACATTGAAAGGAACATAATGAAAAATCAAGCTGGTAGTCCCGGTTTTGGGATCGAGGGGAAATCTCTGTGTATATGTGTTTTATGTGTTATGCTCTCGCATTGTTTATTTTCTGTGTTTTAGAATTCATATGTAGGTAATTTATGTACAGGGTTAAAACCTACATTTGGTATTAGAGCCAGGTTTTGGCTTCAAGGGGATGCCTTTGTTGTTGAGTATTTTTGCTCGGGCCTGTGGTAGACCCTGTTTAGTGGGAGATCTATGAGATCGATTCTGGTGGTGAAAGAAGATGGTGAACAGTGGAAAGATAGAGAACGAG
This sequence comes from Pinus tabuliformis, assembly GCA_031772625.1. NCBI lineage: Eukaryota > Viridiplantae > Streptophyta > Pinopsida > Pinales > Pinaceae > Pinus > Pinus tabuliformis. The sequence continues at coordinate 1,152,691,191 of CM062819.1, forward strand.
AAATTTAATGGTCAGAGTTTTGAGTTGTGGAAACTCAAGATGGAGGATCTGTTGGTGGATAAAGATCAGTGGATTGTGGTAGATCTGGGTACTAAACCAACTGGAGTCTCCGATGAAGAATGGAAGAAGTTGGATCGGAAGGCAAAGAGCACAATACGATTGTGTGTCTCAAATTCAATATTGTTGAATGTATCAGGGGAAGCTATAGTAAAGTCTTTGTGGGACAAGTTAGGGACTTTGTACCAATCTAAGTCTCTGGTGAATAAACTGTTCCTGCGGAAAAAGTTGTATAACCTGAGGATGAAAGATGGAGACTCGGTGACAGAGCATCTAAATGAATTTAATACTGTGGTAAGTGAGTTAGCATCTGTTGATATTAAAATTTCAAATGAAGATAAGTGCATTAGTTTGTTGTGTTCTCTACCAGATTCGTGGGATAGTCTGGTTATTGCAATAGGTAGAAATGCAACTGCCTTGCAGTTTGATGAAATATTCTCATCCTTACTGACAAAGGAAAGGGATCTGATAATGCTCCTTTTCCAGAGGAAAAAACCACCTCAGATGAAGGTGGGGATGTGTACTTTGCTTCTTCAAGTACACATGTAAATCATGAGTCATAGTTGATTGACTCAGGTGCATCCTTTCACTTCACTCCCCATAGAGAGTGGTTCTGCGACTATGATAAATACAATGGTGGTGATGTCTTATTAGGGGATGATAGGAAGGCTAGAATTGTTGGTCATAGAAAAGTAAAGTTGAAGTTGCAAGGTGGAAGGGTTAGAACACTTCCGGGTGTTCTGCATATTCTTGCATTAGCCAGAAATCTAATTTATGTAAGCAAGTTGGATGATGCAGGTGTAAAAACAATGTTCAAGAAGGATATCTACAAGATGGTTCGAGGAGCACTAGTATTGATGCGGGGAGTTCAGGCTGGAACTCTGTACAAGCTGCAAGGTAGCACTGTTGTTGATGGGTGCAACAGTTCTGTGGTTCCTGAAAGTGGAGCAAAAAATCTAGTGGTCTCTAGAGAGAAGATCATGTTGTGGCATCAAAGGCTTGGACATATTGGAGAGAAGGGCCTTCCAATACTTCATGGTAAGGGTATGAGTAATAGCTCTATGGATTTTTATTTTTGTGAAAATTGTGTATATGGGAAGAAGAATTGGGTGAGTTTCCCCTCTGGAGGTAAGAGGGCGAAACAGATATTAGAGCTTGTGCACAGTGATGTGTTTGGACCTGTGAAGGTTCCACCACTAGATAAGTCTGTGTACTATGTATCATTTATAGATGACTTCTCAAGGAATACATGGATATATTTCCTTAAGAAGAAATCTAAAATCTTTGACGGGTTTAAAGAATTTAAGGCTCTAGTGGAAAACCAAACAAAGAAGAAGATAAAGGTGCTGAGGACAGATAACGGTGGAGAGTTTTGTAGTAAGGAATTTGAAGAATTTTGTAAGAAGTTTGGTATCGCAGAGCAGAAGACTACTCCATATGCACCTTAGAAAAATGGAGTTGCAGAAAGAATGAACAAGATGTTGATGAAAAGGGCAAGAAGCATGCTCAGTGGTGCCGGGTTAGGACAAGAATTCTGGGCAGAGGCGATGGAGACAGCATGTTACCTGGTCAACAAATCAACTTCATCAACGTTGGAGGATAAGACTCCACAAGAGGTATGGACTGGTAAGAAACCCTCTCTTTCACATCTGAGGGTATTTGGATGTGATGCATATGTACATGTTCCAAAGGAGAAACGAACCAAGTTGGATAGTAAATCTAGAAATTGCATATTTATTGGGTATAAGGATGGTTTAAAGGGTTATAATCTTTGGAACCCAACAACAAGGAAGGTTGTGTACAACCGAGATGTGGTGTTCAGAGAGGTGAAAGATGTTATTAAACATGAAGTCCAACCAAAGGAACCTGAGAAGACAGAGTTTGAGCTAAAGGAGGAAGAATCAGACTCTACAGCAGAGGAGGAATCAGAAGATGAAGAGCCACAAACTCCGAGTGTAAGAAGATCAGTTCAAGAAAGAAGGCAGCCAGAAAGGTATAGTCCATCTGATTTTTGTTCAAATTTTTCTTTATCTATTACTGATGATGATCCCAGAACTATGAAGGAAGCAGTAGATTCAGAGGATGGAAAACTCTGGAAACATGCCATGGTTGATGAAATGGCATCTTTGCACAAAAATGAGGCTTGGTATCTGGTGGAGTTGCCGGCTGGAAGGAAACCCATTGGCAGCAAATGGGTGTTAAGGAAGAAGACAAATGCAGAAAGAAAGGTGGAGAAATACAAAGCTTGGTTGGTAGGCAAAGGTTATTCCTAGGTGTCGGGAATTGATGTTGGTGATATTTTTTCTCCTGTTGCCAAGGTAACTTCTATTAGGTTAATTTTATCTGTTGTTGTTGCTTTTGATTTTGAGGTAGAATAGATGAATGTGAAGACAACATTTCTTCACGGGGATCTGGAAGAGGAGATCTACATGAAGCAACTTGAAGGCTTTGCAGTGAAGGGTAAGAAAAAACTGGTATGCAAGTTAAAGAAGTCTTTGTATGGGTTAAAACAGTCACCAAGGATGTGGTATCATAAATTTGATACATTTATACGGGGACTTGGCTTCACCAGAAGCAAATCAGATCACTGTGTGTATTTTAAATTAATTGATGACCGTGTTATTTATCTGGTCTTGTATGTGGATGATATACTGTTGGTTGGAAATGACAAAGAAATTATCGAGGATTTGAAGACCCAATTGTCCTCCAAATTCGACATGAAAGATCTTGGTGCTGCAAACTATATTTTGGGCATGGAAATTAAAAGAGATCGGGCAAAGAGGAAGCCCTGGTTAAACCAACGGAAGTATGTTGAGACAATACTGCAGAGGTTTAATATGCAAAATAGTAAACCAGTGAAGGTTCCTATTCCTGTAGGTGTAAATTTATCTGCTGAACAATGTCCCAAGACACAAGAAGAGGAAGAGGATATGTCCCGTGTTCCATATGCAAGTGTAGTCAGTAGCCTGATGTATGAAATGGTATGTACTAGACCATACATTGCACATGCAGTGGTAGTATTGAGCGGTTAATTTCAAAACCATGGAAGGAGCACTGGACAGCAGTGAAGCGGGTTTTCAGGTATTTTCGTGGCACTATCGATTATGGTTTGTGCTACCAAGAAAGACTAGGATTGGACAGAGTATTGGATATTCATGGATTTGTTGATGCAGACTGGGCTGGAGATCTAGATCAGAGAAGATCTACAAGTGGGTATGTGTTTAACCTATTTGGAGGTGCAGTCAGTTGGATGAGTAAGAAACAATCTGTAGTGGCACTATCAACTACAGAGGCAAAATACATGGCAGCCACTCATGCAAGCAAGGAAGCCATTTGGTTGCAAATATTGTGTTCAAGTATGGGGTTAGTATAGGGAGCTATAAGGATAGACTGTGACAGCCAAAGTGCAATTTTCTTAGGCAAGAACCCTACTTATCATTCAAAGACAAAGCACATTGATGTTCAGTATCACTTTGTGAGGGATATGATAGAAGACAAAAAGGTGTTGCTGGTAAAGGTGGACACTTTGAAGAATACTGCAGATGCATTGAAAAAATATGTGAGCTCTGAGAAGTTCTCCTAGTGTAGAGAACCAATGGGCATTTCAGGGCTAGAAAAATGATTATGCTCTCTTGTGGCCCTCTGTGGAAAGAAAACAACAAGTGGGAGAATGTTGGGTTGTGTTATATTCTTTCCACGACTAACCTACGTAGTGAACTGAAAGGGGGGGGGTGTGCAGAGCCCCCCCTTCGTTGCCCTAATTGCGCAACGGGGGGGATCACAGGGGGGGCAGAAACCCCCCCTGTCTGGGAGGTTTGAGGGGGGTGAGTATCCCCCCTCTACAGGGTCCGGGGCAGCGCCCCAAGAAAAAAAAAATTGGACCCTATATTAGGTTGGGCGAAACTACCTATGGTTTTTGTTCCATGGTTTTGGACACAATGGTTTTCGGTCCATGGTATTGGATACTTCAGCATGTATAAATATGTATTGTAACATTGAAAGGAACATAATGAAAAATCAAGCTGGTAGTCCCAGTTTTGCGATCCAGGGGAAATATCTATGTATATGTGTTTTATGTGTTATGCTCTCACATTGTTTATTTTCTGTGTTTTAGAATTCGTATGTAGGTAACTTCTGTACGGGGTTAAAACCTACAGATGTTATGGTTGAGAGGGAGCATGATTTATCTCTCAAGAGGAAGCATCGGCCAGTTGTTATAGACATTTTTGTGCCTTACAGCATTGAGCATGAAATGTCCATAATCTAAGGGATCCAAAGTCCCTAAACATGTTGTTCCTACCCCTAGAGGAACAAGGCCAACAAACCACAGCAATTCACAGAAGTTCTCTACCAAAAACTGCTCAAAAACAAGTCAATTCAGGATCAATTCAGTGGCTCCACTAGCTGTCTACGTTGAATGTCAAGGCCAACACTGGCTACCTGCACTGCAACGCAGGTAGAAGCACTACCAGGGTGCGTTGAGCGAGATTTGACAAATGGCAAGCTCATTCCAAGAGGTGTCAAGACCCAGGAAGCTTCCAGAATCTTCCTCAATGACACTTGCCTCAGTGAATTCGACTGGTGATGAGTAAGAGGTTCCCAATCTCCAAGTGGAAGCAAGAACCTCCAAGTGGAATCAAGAACTGACAGAGGGAGAGGACACTAGTCAGATCTCAGGCTGACTCATCCTCTCTCCAAACATCTATATATGGATCTCTCCTCCATGAGATCTGGAGGCTGGAATTTTGTTATTGCAAAGAATTGCTGTTGGTTTGAGATTGGAATCATTGGGTGCTTAATGCTTTGAAGGGGGTGAAGATAGGAATTCCATTTGCTGGGAAGGAGATGCTGGATTGGAGCCCTCTGGGTTGTATCTCTTCCTGAACCTTGTTATTCATCAATAAAGCTATCTTGGTTTCTCCTATATACTGATGTATCTTTGATGTATGATTGCATTAGTATGTTTAGTTTATTTCTAATCCTGAACTAGTTATGAATATGAATCCATGTCTTGTGTAGTGTTCTCTTCTTGTGATCTTGCAGAAACCTCTTGAAGCTGGGCGAGCGAGAAAGCAAGTAGCTGGGAACCCTCGAAGAGAAGAGAGACCGGATCGAGGGACAAACGGAAGACACCGGTTAGTCCATCTATCTCTCTTTATTCTTAATTCATAAAGGAAGAATACTAGAATAGTTGTCTCTGTTTGTTGCTAAGGCACTATCACACCTTAGGTGGATAGGAACGTCCTGTATAGGCATTTTTCCCCACAACAAATTGGCGACTCCACTGGGGACATCTGTTTAGTCATTTTATTTGTGTTTCCATCATTGTTTGTTTCATAGACTCAACAGCAACAATCGAACTGCATCTGCTAGTCTCAGATGCAAAGTAGACAGTTGCTGCTTTGATCCAATCACTGGATTTGTCTATGATCTGAACAATGGACTCACAAATGATTTGATGATCCTTTGTGATAGATCTTAGTACTCCCTCAAAGAATCCCTTTGATTGTACCTTGCTTGTTGCTTTGATTTGGCCTGAAACAGTAGATTAATCAGCAATCTGTAACCCAAAACCCAGTGAGAAACTCTCGTTTCCCCTTCAGCGCAGACCCTGTGAAGAGGTTCTGCATTTCAACGCAGGCCCCGTGAAGGCTACCTACGCTGAATGTCAAAACCCCTGTGTTGAGGTTGCGCTGATCCAGTTAGGCCTTGTGCAGCTGGGGTTCTCTGCTCTGTTTTGCCCTGTTTTGATCTCTGTGTTTTGCAGCCTGTAACCAGCATAGGTACCTGTCTGATAACTCCTTTTCTCTGCTTAAATTCCGCCTCCTTTTGTACAAAACGACTGTGAGTGTTTTTATGTGTTTGTGGCGTCATTTACAGTTTTCCTTTGCAAGAGTGAAATAATCATCCTGTAGCCCTTGATTCAGATCTGTTGATTGTGATCTTAGGAGAGAGTTCATTGGCTGTTTGCAGTTGATTATACATTCATTTTTGCTTTTGGTTTGAGTTTGTCTCTTTTAAGTGTCGAAACAAGTGTTCATTTCGAAAATCGTTAAGTGTTGTAATCTCTTCTACCCTTTCTGATTTCCAAAAAGTAAACTTGTTTGTATTTGTCATTTAAAAGCAAATTCAAAGTTGTACAAAAAGCTTTCTTTTTAGGCATCAATATTAAGAGAGAAGAAAACAAACACCTGCATTGTGCATTTGCATCTTGATAGTTTGCATGTTTGATTTAGGAAAAGTGCATTAGAGTGTGCTGATTGCTCTTTGAGAAAAGATGGTGTCTTTCTTTTCCCTTTGTAGCTAGGATTTTCATAGTTGAAAAGATATAAAAAGCTTGCTTATCATCTTTAGACTGCATTTAGGAATTGTATCATACATCTCGTGGTGAACCTCAAAAGGAAAACTTCTAAAAAGATCAACCTAAAATAAATTGAATGAACTTAACAACGCTTTGCAACATAACGCACAACATAGAGGTCTAGGCTAGATACGTGTTCCGGCGTCGTAAAGCCTGGTGACTGTCGATCTCGTTGATGGTGGGTGATTCCTCCTGACGGACGATAGCACCAGTACGGATTGTGCTCCCACGTACCATCACGTATATATTGGGAGACCCCTATAGGCATAAAACCTTTATCCTTAGGAAGCCGTGTCGGCCGCCCTACTGATCGCAATGCACTGAACACAGCATTCAGGAAGATCGACCGCCCGTACCCTAAAAAGTATTCTGCGGTTTTGCGAGAAGTTTGGCACACCCTCTGCCTAGAACTCCAGAGCAGTTCCTTTTGGCCTTTTTCAGACTCTATAATGGAAAAAGTCCATCTGAGCATTTGTCACTTCGGGCTCGTTAAAACATCGAAGGAGACTAGAGTCATCTTTAGCTTTTTCTCGACTCTTTAAAAGTGAAAAAGCAAGTTGTGTCTAAAATCGTCTAAAAAATTCATTTAATTCGGAAACACATTTTCCCTTTTTGTATTTTGGTTGATCGAGTAATCCGCAATCGTGGAAGAAAGTCAATTGAAACCCCGTCGTTCGCGGAGGCTTACGAGTCAACCGTCTTTGTCTCTGGAATCGAAAACAGTACGGACAAAGTGAACTCGTTTAACCGGTTCCAAATCTCCTCTTAAAATTAGAACAAGTGTTCCAACGACATCTGAGATTCCGGTTACTCCAAACATTTCTGGAAACCCTGCCTCTACAGAAGAAGTTCAACAGCCACAGAGGGACAGTAACACTGATCCTAGTCTGGGAGCAAATACTTGCGTTACTGAACCAGTTCCATCTGTGACCGGTTCAGAGAGTCTTACTCCTCAAACAACTGTCGCTGTCGATTCAACCCCTTCTTCGGCACCAAAAATATTTTACGGACCTGACGGTCTTCCCCTTCCACCTGGTTTGATTGCGATAGAGGAAATTGTAGAGGATCCGCAAGCAAGTACTCCAACACATTTTGGAGTAGGGGTCACTCTATTTCCTTCTACATCAGAAGTTAGTCTATCACCAGTGGAAGTTCTTGTAGAATCGCTAGGCAATCTATTGGATAGACTCAAAATGTCTGAACAACCTTCAACATCTAGGACTGTGTCGAATGACACAGTGACAGCAGAACTCCCTGCCGTCACTCCGACAATGTTTGACGGTATACCATCTGTCCCGACTAGCTCGCAACCGCTAGAAGGAGTCCACCCAGGGACTATTTCGACAGTGTGGTCCGTTCCAGTTTGTTCCTCCGGAATAATATCCGGAAACTCTTATGTTGAGACTCGCTAGATTGATCCATTTGGAGGTCAATTTGGGCAATCCAGTCCCCAAGGACAAACAATCCCCTTGAGTTCCGGATTGCTACCGTATGGGGGGCAGTATGCCCTTTCATTACCCCCTTCGGGAGGGTATCCATACGGGAGTTCACAACAATATTTAGGTTATACTGGAGTTACATCAAGTGGTTGGGTACCTATGCTACCTCAACAACCAAGGGTTGTGTATTCTATGCAACAATGTGTACCTATGTCAAACATCCCGACCACACCAGCTATTGTAACAGTGTCACAAGTTCAAACAATGCATGTTGTATGTCAGCCTCAGATTTCTCAAGTTGCAATACAACAGCCTCTTGTCTCAACGACTCAATCACAACCTCAGGTTAGTGCCTCCTTATCTGGAGCGACTCAGGATAAAACAAGTATTGTGACTCCTCATCTTGGTCAATCATCCAGTATTGGTCAACAGCAAATGGTTCAACAACCAGAGCTGGTTCAAACTCAACAACCCCCATTCCAGCAATCATATCAAGGGCCTGAGCAACAGGTCTTTGTAAGTAATGGGCAATCGCATTTCCAAAGCGGTAATCAACAACCATATTATAATGGTTATGCCCATCAACCTTGTCAAAGTTGCCAGCATCAAATACATTATGCTGGTATGCAAAGACCCACTGCTCAGGCGATTCCATCTTATCCTGGGTATGCTTCGCCTAACTTGAATCAACAGTTGCCCTTTGTAGCAACTCTAGAATTACCAGATCTAAACCGGGTGACGAATGATCCAATTGCTTATGCCCCTTGGTGGCCAGCAATTCCGCATAAACTTCCGTCAGATATTCCTAAATTTAATGGAAATCCGGGTGAAGATCCGTCGAATCATGTGATGACATTTCATCTATGGTGTTCATCAAACACCCTAAACGATGATTCGATTAGGCTTCACCTTTTTCAGAGGACGTTAACTGGTCCAGCGGCAAAATGGTATATTGAATTGCCTAGAGCTTCGTTCAACAACTTCAGTACCTTAGCCACAACTTTCTTAACCCATTTTCAATTACCGATAAGGTATGAAACGGGAACGGAACTCCTAACCAACTTCAAACAGACAACGGCCACTCACATATCTGATCATATACATGAGTGGCGACGTCGTCTTAGGATGGTAAAAACGTACGTTCCCGATCAGCTATTAGCTGAATGGTTTATCAAATCCTTACTTCCTACAATCACGGAAGATGTGGCAAAGGGGGGAGTCGTAACAGAAGAGCAAGTCATCGCTCGTGTGCAATATCTGGACTTGGTCTATACTCAGTCTGGCACGCTCTACGACAAAATACCTGACGCCCCTAGACCGGAATTCTCAATTCCTCCTCCTCCTAAATCAAACAATGACTCTCATGCCATCGATGGCGTGATTGGCACGACAGACACGAAATCGACAAAGGCTACTTCTACAAGGGCCCGTAAGATTTCCAGTCAAAATGCAAATGAGGAACTTCTTGCCTCGGAAGTAAATGTCGCGTCGACCTACAAGGGCAAACAACTGAAGCAACCAGGGGGCAAGAAGAAAAAGAAAGGGAGAAAAAGGAAACCCCCTGCGGGGTGTCATATATGCGATGAGGATCATTGGACGAGAGATTGTCCACATATAGGTGAAGTTAAGAAACTCTTTAAGAGTTCAAAAACCTCAGCAGTATTGACTGATCCGTTTCCAAGCCTGGGTACCAAACTGGTTGCTAATCAAAATGCTTCCCGATCCCAAGTGCTTATGTTGTCTATCTAAAAGCAGCAAAATGATGCTTTGGCAAGGAATAAAGATTACGGGAATCCACAGGTGTCGAATAACAAGGCTAATGAACAACCTAGTAGTTCGACAACAACTTTGACCAAAGTTGTGCCACCCACCATTCCTGAACAAATGATAAAGTCGCCAAAGGGAGTAGTGTACAAGTCGACATTTAATCCTCCTGCAAAAATAGCACAGAATTATAATATAATAGAGGACCTGGCCCAATCGCCGTTCGCTATGTCGACGCTTGAGGTACCACAAAATTGCCTCTCCCAAGAGCAAGCTTTATTATCAGCAATAGGTGAAATTGACCCAATGGACTCCAATTTTGTGGCCTTTGATCATAAAGGATATGACCCTCAGTTACCAGCTCAACTAGCTTTCCTTATTCAAGTGAAAGCCCTCAACAAAAATGTTCATCGAACAATTATTGATGAGGGGGCATCTACGTGTATTATGTCGATGAGTTGGTGGAAGAATTTAGGCTCACCACCCTTGTCGAGATCGTCAACGACGTTAAAAGCATTTGATGGACGATCATACACTCCATACGGGATTTTAAGTAACTTGCAAGTTGAACTAGGGGGAAAAACAGTAGGAATTGATGTTGAAGTAATTGATGGAAACCTCGATTAAAACATCCTACTGGGAAGGCCCTGGATATATGCCATGGCCACAGTTGTGTCGACCTACTTCAGGAAGATTGCATTTCCCTTTCAAGGAGGAATTACAGTCGTCGACCAACAAACTTTCCTCCCCGACAGTTCACAAGTTACGGGAAGCATTCCAATGATCCATGCAAGCAATCATTCGCTTCAAAATATTGGAGTAGGTCTCCTAAAAGACCTTGCCTTAATGGGTACTTTTGCCCTACCGCCTGCAAGTAATCTGGCGGAAGTGGCCACAGTGGAAACCTACAATATGAAATCTTCTATATCTAATGGATTCGGAAGATTCCTAAACATTTTGTCAGCGTGGATCATCGCCCTAATAGAAATACTGTAAATACGGTGGGCTCCGAGGACGGTTCTAATCTCGTGTCAACCTCGTTAAAAAATGAAATAAGGAGTCATGAGGATAGTTATTTTACTGTGTCAACCTCATTAAAAAATGAAACAATCTCCTTTCCAAATCTCAAAGGTAAACCTTCATTCCAACCACCAAGTTGAATGCAATGAAGCTTGGGGGGCATGCACCTTGATTTGTGTTATTATGTTGGTGGCATGCAAACTTATCACAAGCAGTGTTACTGTAGGGTTCAAGCTCATTAAAAAATAAACCCGCCATGAGCAGTGTTACCGCAGGGTTCAAGCTCGTTAAAAAATAAACCCGCATCGAGCAGTTTTAGCACGCAGTTCATGCTCGTTAAAAAATAAATGCAAGATCCGAGCAGTTTTAGCGCATAGTTCATGCTCGTTAAAAAATAAACATAAGATCGAGCAAATGTTTCCACCCGCGTTTAAGCTCGTTAAAAAATGAACTATTCTGGTAAATAACCACTGTGAATGTAACATCATCAGCCATTAAAGCCTTGGTCGTGTTTGCACCGTCACCTCCACTTTTCCATTGGCCGATCGTTCACCTCCATATGTTTGTTTACCCATTTTGAGGAACAGCTGCGAAGAGTGATTTCACTAGCCATCCTTGTGACACTGCCGTGATTGGAAAATTCCAACCTGTACCTGGAATCAGCTGCTAACCCGTTTTATCACTCGTTCCTCAAAAGACGAGTCTTCTTTAAGCTCTTTTCAGCTGACTCGTAAAATATGAAAAGATTGCCGAGTCCTTGGCCTTCCAGCTCGTTAAAGGGACAGGAAGTGCTATCCCTCCTCTAGATTTTAATCTTTTTAGACCTGAGGGATTATTGCACAAAAAGATCGAGCGCTTGTTTTATTCGGCTCGTTAAAACTATCAAAAACTCATCCCTTCTGTATTGTTTTATACTTTTTCGGACCTAAGGGATTAGATGACGAAAAAGGACTTTTGGAGTTAACTTTATGTACCTTTTCAGACTCTCTAAAAATGAAAAGGACCGAGTTATCTTTGTCGTTAGACTCGTTAAAATCATTAAATAGCGACAAACTTGTCTTTAGACGAGAACGAGTTTCACTATCACTAGGCTCGTTAAAACATAGCGATGGGCTTGCCCGAAGGGCAGGTTATAGAACAAGCATATGTTATCTTCCTCAAGCTTGACAAAAATAAAGAGGTACTGGTCAGCAATGACTGGGGAAAAATTGGGAGAAACTCAAGAAAACTTTGATGGTAGCAAGTCGCTCTTGAACATGACACTTTTCCTCCGTACCACAATCGGGTTGGGTTGTTTCATTCACCGGTCACATCACCATGGTCTCGCCATACCATCCATATTTGGGGTAATGCTACTGATCCATCGCATCAGTGTCGCCATATGTTCAAGAGAAGTCGTTCAGAAAAGTCAACCGTGTCCCATCCACTGCCATACATTATCCTTCATCCTTTCATGACTGCCACCCTGAATCATATGTCACAGATCGTTTTCACCTCCATCAAAATCATTAGCTTCGTTCCGTGTCATTGATGTGGGATTCATTAAGGCCCTCCTTTGACGAATCGCTTCTTGTCGACATCAACTCATTATCCAAGAATTTGATCTAGGAACAACCCCTTCAGTACTTTGAAGCTTGCATGCCTCAATGGCAAGTTTCTCACTTCCGGCGACAGGTATACATCAATGACCTTCGACCGAAAGATTTTGCGTGGTGTTCAACGCCAAGTCCTTTATTCACACCACGTGAATTGTACTGCAGTACCTTGAGGGTCATTATCATTATCGGTGATTCCTCTCGCGCTTGTTAACGGTTTACCTCATTGAGCGGTAATCAAGCGATGTCTTTCCATGTTCGACTTCAGAACATTTCTCACATGGATCGACTTGTACTTAGAGTGAAGATCGAACAAGTTTGAAGACCCCGGATCTAGTTTCATCCATCCGGGCTGCGATATATATTCAGGAAAGATAAAGACATTGACATGTACATCATTGCAGCAGATAATCATCCTACCCAAAGGATGATAATTTCATCAAAATTATCAGTCTACCATCAGACGATTGTCTGTTCTATGTACAGAAAAATAAATTTATAAAGCTGAGCATGGGAATGCCCGCCTCAGCTAGATCATGAAAGCAGTATGAAAAATAATGTATTGTATTGTATCTTGTTACAGGTCTCCTCCCAGCATTGGATGAACTTCGGATCCCCCTGATAAAGCATTTCACCCGATAAACGGCCTCATACTTTAGGTGGCAACTGTTATAGACATTTTTGTGCCTTACAGCATTGAGCATGAAATTTCCATAATCTAAGGGATCCAAAGTCCCTAAACATGTTGTTCCTACCCCTAGAGGAACAAGGCCAACAAACCACAGCAATTCACAGAAGTTCTCCACCAAAAACTGCTCAAAAACAAGTCAATTCAGGATCAATTCAGTGGCTCCACTAGCTGTCTACACTAAATGTCAAAGCCAACACTGGCTACCTGCACTGCAACGCAGGTAGAAGCACTACCAGGGTGTGTTGAGCGAGATTTGACGAATGGAAAGTTCATTCCAAGAGGTGTCAAGACCCAGGAAGCTTCCAGAATCTTCCTCAATGACACTTGCCTCAGTGAATTCGACTGGTGATGAGTAAGAGGTTCCCAATCTCCAAGTGGAAGCAAGAACCTCCAAGTGGAATCAAGAACTGACAGAGGGAGAGGACACTAGTCAGATCTCAATCTGACTCATCCTCTCTCCAAACATCTATATATGGATCTCTCCTCCATGAGATCTGGAGGCTGGAATTTTGTTATTGCAAAGAATTGTTGTTGGTTTGAGATTGGAATCATTGGGTGCTTAATGCTTTGAAGGGGGTGAAGATAGGAATTCCATTTTCTGGGAAGGAGATGCTGGATTGGAGCCCTCTGGGTTGTATCTCTTCCTGAACCTTGTTATTCATCAATAAAGCTATCTTGGTTTCTCCTATATACTGATGTATCTTTGATGTATGATTGCATTAGTATGTTTAGTTTATTTCTAATCCTGAACTAGTTATGAATATGAATCCATGTCTTGCGTAGTGTTCTCTTCTTGTGATCTTGCAGAAACCTCTTGAAGCTAGGCGAGCGAGAAAGCAAGTAGCTGGGAACCCTCGAAGAGAAGAGAGACCGGATCGAGGGACAAACGGAAGACACCGGTTAGTCCATCTATCTCTCTTTATTCTTAATTCATAAAGGAAGAATACTAGAATAGCTGTCTCTGTTTGTTGCTAAGGCACTATCACACCTTAGGTGGATAGGATCGTCCTGCATAGGCATTTTTCCCCACAACACCAGTTTTCATTTGGGTTGACCAGGAGGATGATGATGAAGAGGATCAGTCAGAGGCCTTCACTGGGAGGATAGTCCCATCCAAGTGGGCAGAGGGATCACATGCAACTATATATCCAAGAGTGAGGTGGAGTGATGTAGATCCTTTGTCCAAGAGTTGTAAAAATTTGGGCAGGATCCATGGAGGTGTGTTTGTCTCATGGATCATTACCCTCGATACAAGGGCCCACATTATTTAGTTGCAAGAGGATAAATGGTAGTAAAATAATTAGGAGATTAGAGCAGTGTTGATAGCAGAGCAGGAGGCTCAGTAGTAGAGTCAGCAGCGGCACAGTTTTCCCAGTACACAGTTGCAGACACAGTTTATTCAGTTTATTTTGTTTGGATGCCTTTTTTTTGTAGATGTTGCAATAGCAACAGTGACAGTGAAAATTGTTGCATGTAGAACATTCCAAAGGTACTTAATTGGGATAGAAGTGAATCACTTTATTTTTGAGAGGGAGTGTTGAAAATTGCAACAAGAAATGTTGAAAATAACATCAAGAAAGATCCTGATTTAATTTTGTCCTTGAATTAAATTAGGCATAAAATTGCAATTCCACATCTCATGACAACTTGTATTAGTTAACTAATTTAATTTCACTTAATTTTCTTATTTAATTCGAGTTGAGGGTCTAACTAGAGTCATGTAGATTATATCCTACTTTATAGGAGCCCTGGTTGATTTTATTTTGAGTTGTAAATAATTAATTCAGTCTAACTGAGTTAAATTCAGTTAAACTAGTTCCAACTAATGGAGGAACTAGTGGGAGGTCCAGTAGTGTGGTGTTGCCTGCAGTCGAGTGTGGTGTTTCCTGAAGTGTGGTGTGTTGTTGCATGAAGTACAGTGTGGTGTTGCATGAATTACAATGTGGTGTTTCCTAAAGTACAGTGCGGTGTTCCATGAAGTATAGTGTGGTGTTTCCTGAAGTGTAGTGTGGTGTTTCCTGACGTGTAGCGTGGTGCTTCTTGAAGTGCAGTGTGGTGCTACCTGAAGTGATCAACCAGTAAACTGAAGATTCACTCATAATTAACTCATGTATGTCATATCAGATAAACACCCAGTTGAGATTGGAGTTCAAAGGCAGTGTACTATCAGTTGTACAATCATCTAAATTGTATAGGTGGCGCATGCATTCAGAGGAAGAGCCTAAAGGAATTATGCAATCCAATGGAGGAAAATTCCCATTAAATAGGGGACTAATTCCTCATTTAACATTGCAAGGAGGTAGGAGCTTAGAAGGCTAGGAAATTGGCTAAGTGTTGGCCAGAGTTTGTCTAGGAAGCAGTGAGACAGATAGAGATAGTGCAAAGGTTTCTCGAGCTTGAGCAAAGCATTTTAATCTTCTCATATCTTTTGACTAATGAAATATACATATAGAAGGGGTTTTTAGTTGTGGATTTCCCAGAAAATCAATGTGTAATGTGTTGATATAATTCTTTCTCTTGTATTCTTCGTGATTTCCTAATCGTTTAATTGTTTCCGCTGATGAGTAGAGTAGATTCAAGTCTATTGTTTTAGTAAATTACAATTAGTAGTTTGAATGTACAAGTAATTTCTACATTATGCATTTGAACTAAATTAAATATCTTCCAATAATCTTCTATAGGGCTACAAGGATGAAAATCAACAAGAAAAAATCTTCACCTTTTTCCTAGGGGATAATAGACCTAGAACAACACTAAATCACTCAATTTTTTGAATTACAGGCATTCAACTAGGATGAAAGTTTGAAAAGAAACATTGGTCAGAGTTCATTGTGAAAGTTGAAAAAAGGTCAATGCCTAGTGTAATATATGGCTCTCTAGGCAAAGAAGGTTGGTCCTGGTAAAATCTATCTTCGAAGTTATCCATATATATTATATCATTATGGAAAGAGTGTCCAAAGGTATATTAAATAAATCCATAAAAGTATCTTTCAATTTGCTTTGGTATGGCATGGAAGACAATATACCCCTTGTCCTAGCATCTTGGAGAAATCTAGCCACTCCAAAAAACTTAGAGGTTGGTGCCTCAGGAAAAAATAAATCCACTTTTCCAAGGCCCAATAAGCTCAAAATTCTATGGATTTAACCATGGATTGAACCTGAAGATGCAAGTTCTGTCAACCAAATACTTCGCTAAGGAATCCCTAGTGGAATGGATATTAAATCCGCATCAAAGATGTAAAAAGGGCACAAATGCCTAAACAGCGATTTTAAACACTTTCCTCCTATTGGAAAATGGATAATTTGGAAGGTTGACAATGGCAGTAACTTTATCATTAGAAAGATCCATGGATCAAAAGTGATAATATTCATATTATACCAAACCTCGTAATCCAATTCCTTAAGAGAAGGGGCTTATGTTACTTAAATCAAATATGGCAATGAGACTTTCTTACTGGTCAAGTGCATTGGTTGACATGGAAGAACATTGGACTAATGGTGTTAGGCCCCTATACTACTAGTGTAACCCCTTATTGTTATTAGTACAACCCCCTTATTATATTGTTGTACCCATGCAGTCCCCATATTGTTATTATTGTGCCCCATAGAAGCCCACTATTGTTATCATTATGCCCTTACATTATTATTGTTATGTTGGCTCTGATTATATTATGACCCCTTAGACTCCTATATATAGAAAGGAGGTCTTTTCATTTGTATCATCCAAGAATTGTTCATTTATGTAATGTAAAGGAGGTTCCCCCCTCGAAGAGGCTGAATCCTAAGGTGTTGATCTATCTTTTCTATCTTTTTGTGAGCTGGTTTCATAACATTTGGTATCAGAGCTTTGAATTCTGGGGTTTCACTGCTCCAAACAGGTCATCGTGGCATTTGCACTATAACTTTTTTTTCTACGATGTTTCAGATGCTAAAAAAAAACCATTTGGGCCAAAATCGTTCTGAACCACAGGTCTGAATTTTAGAGCTTTTAGTGCTATATCTGTGGAGATATGATCTGAGGAAGTTGGCCTTTTTGTAGACTCCCGAATTTAATTCCAAACAGGTGACCTTGGGAAAATCGTCATAACTATCTCTCTGGGCATCAGATTGTAATTTTGTAAGAAGGTACAGAAAGAGGATGGACTATAGTTTCTTGTATATAATTTTCAGATCCTAAGGTAGAAATAGTGACACGTGGAACTTCATACAAGTTCTCTCTTCTGAAAAGGTATATAATCAGGTCATGTTGGGAGATTGTGCATAACTCTTTCTCGGAGAATCTAAATTCGATCAGACTCATGGCATTGGAAAGAGGACATAGAGGGCTACTGTAGTTCACAATTTCAGAACTTAAATATCCGAAAGTACAGAGTTACAGTCATTTCAAGATCGAGCTCCTAAAATCAAGAAAAAGCGAGATGAGGAAGTTTGATGGCAAGGATCCTGTAAATTGGATACTACAGATGGAGAAATATTTTGATCTACATGAGGTGCAACTATTACAAAAGGTACGTATTGCATCTTCATATTTAGAACCAGATCAATTTTTATGGTATAAAGGGCTTTGTTCTCATAAACCACTTGTTACGTGGTCAATTTTCACGGAGAAAATGATAGCACATTATGAGGATACAAAGAGAAACTCCTTCTTTAGCCAATTGATAAATCTCAGACAAAAGGGTTCAATGGAAGAGAACATTGAGGACATTCAAAAATTGAATATAAGGGTAAATTATATTCCAGAGAAGCAAATGATTGATGTCTTCATAGGGACTTTAAAGGATAATGTTCAACATGAGGTTCGTTTTTGGGAACCTGATTCATTGGAGGAGGCATTCGAGTTGGCAAGAAAAAATGAAAGCGAAATTACGGAAACAAGGAATCCCATCACTCATGACTATAATTATGAAAGTGTTTCTTCTCCTAGCCTTCCACAAACTACAAGGATTACACCACAACAATTGGAAGAGAAAAGAGAAAAGGGGCTTTGTTACAATTGTGATAGCAAATCTACTAAAGGTCATAAGTGTGCTGAGAAGAAATTATTTTACATAGAGTATGAAGAGGAGGAAGAAAAGGTTCAAGAAGTGAAAGATCATATCGAGAAAGAAAAAATGAATCCAACTATATCTTGTAATTCATTGGCTGGAATTACCACTCCTTGAACTATCAATATAGAAGGACATATCCAGAAGAAAAATGTTCAAGAAGTGAAAGATCGCATCAAGCATCAAGAAATGAATCCAACCATATCTTGTAAAGCATTGGAAGAAATTATCACTCCTCAAACTCTTAAGAAAGAAGGACATATCAAGAAGAAAAAGGTTCAAGCAGTGAAATATCACATCGAGCATCAACAACAAGTTCTCCAACTTTTAAAGGATAATTCCACTTTGGTGCATAATCAAATGAAACAACAGGTAGATCAACATCGCAGTGAAAAAAATTTTGATGTAGGTGATTGGAGTCTCAAACCTTCATCTTTGTGGTGACTCCCTTCTTACAGTTAATTAGATGAGAGAGGTTTCCTAATTGAAAAATTGCATCTTTTTTTTCTAGTCTTTCAGGAAACTAAGAGATATGCATGTATTTTTTTAACCTCTCTTTCACATATGTATACATTGAGGGGAACAAAGAAGTAGACAGACACTCCAAGTTTAGCATGGAAATTAACCAAGGAAAATGGAATATCTTTAAAGGCTCCTAGGATGATGACTCATAATATTTTCACTCCTCTTGGCTCTAAATCTAAGTATTTTCCCATGAAGGATAGTATTTAATATTCTCTTATTTTTTATTGAATCTTTAGAGAATAAACATGTTTCAGCTTGATATTTTTGCAGGTTTTGTGTAAATTAAGATGCATATCTCAATCCATAAACCTATTTTAAATGTAAATCATTACAAATTTCAATGCATAAACTTGGTATAAGTTTTCCCTTTTTGGATTCGTAAAGAATATTTATATACTCAAGATAATGATGTATGTCTCGTTCAATGAATGAGGACTCTCTACTTTTTGTCAAACTGTCCAAAACGCCTGTTCTTTTTTAAAAGGGTAATCTAGGCCACTAGCCACATGAATGCTACAAGCATTTGCATGTGTAATTTTATTATTGCAATAAAATTACTTCTTGTTATTTCTCTATGGGGGGGAGAAATTTGCATGTTTATATCAAATTTCATGGAAAAGAACTTTTTTAGAAGGATAATACCTCATGCATTAGAGGAAATTTTAACCTAAAAGTGGCATCCTAAGAAAAAATAATAAAATAAGAGTTATGAATTTTAGAGGGAAAAAACAATGTAAACTTTGAAACGGAACTCTGGCCAAAAAACCCTGAAAAAACATCAAAAACAATGCTAAATGAAAAGTGTGTATACTGGAACGATGGTTTTTTTAGGGTCAGTTTTGAACATGTTTTAAAAATGGCAGTGAAAACGAAAATTTCATGCAAAAAACACCCGAATTTTTATGTGCAAAAAAACAGTTGTTTATGAGGAAAAAAACACACTAATGTTTTTGGTAGAATAACATTTTTATTTCTAAGTATAAATTCAACATGTTTTAGTAATGACCATAAAGATAAAATAATGGGATTTGAAATACATTAAAATTCTATTAGTTTTCATCCATCTTGTTAAATATATAATAACATCACACTAAAGATTGCTAAAATTTTAATTGTTTTCAACCAAACATTAAAGACAAAAAAATTTGGAATTTTTTCAACCATAAAATTAAAAAACCATGACATTATGAAAAAATTACATGACTAAATTAATCAAAATGTCATTATTTTTATATTGAATGAACATACATTATATCTCTAATTTAATGTTGCATTTTATATATTCTAAACAATAAAAATCATCATAATTAAGACATATAATCCAACAACATAAAAATGACTCATAACTTTTGATTTAACAACATATGGAAATCAAAATTTGTATTTCAAGATGCGATGCAAACATCAGTTATATAAATTGTCTTAGACAATTATTCAAAATCACTCATATTTTCTTGCACACCATCAGAATTCACATCTTCAGATGAATGACTGGATGTAGACGAAGATGTTCCATATTCTTCTCTTTCATCAACTAGTGACCCATCTGAGTCCACATGCATGCCCACCATTTTAGGTTTCAAAATTCCTCTGGATCTACGACTAGTTTCAGCAGACTCCCATCTCAACATTGTTCCTTCTGGTAACAACCTTTTCAGAATCTCTATCGTCTTGAAGCGAAGAGTTCCTCTCTTTGTTAAATTGAAGTCATAAACAAGTATGTCAACATCCTCCAATTTTAAGAGGTCTGTGTAGTGGCGATTTATATTTGTACCCTTTCTTTTTCTCTTTCCGCCATTTTTTTGTCAACTACCATCTCTGGCTTATACACACCATTGAATGGGTGTGTATTTGTGGCATACCAGTGTACTTCAACACCTGTAACATCCTCATTTTCTGTAAATACCTTTATAACCTTAGCAACCCAGAATGGATAGCCATTGGGATCTCCATCTGCTAGCACTGTGATCATGCAACCCTCCTTAATATCTTGTATTGAACCCCTATAAAGGTCTTCTATGGCTTCATGTTGTGCACGAGATCTTTTGGAACCAATAGACATCTCTCTTTCCTCTACTTATGAAGAATTAATAATACCTTGAGATTGTTGTTGTTCAACAATGTTTATTTCCTCATGTTCATTTGACACATTTTGTGGCCAAATAAATGGATTTTTCAAAGGTATATCTTCATTTGTTGTTGTTGAAATGATATCACTTTGATTATTGAAAAATGACTCCCACCAAACTGAATCATCAATGTCAAAGAACTCATATGTATATCTAATACATTTTTAATTTCTTCTAGGCAATCAGAATAATTTATATCTCTATTATGTCTGCGTGCATTATGAACTTCACCAACTGATTGTAATAACAATTTTTTTGATGCAAATATTGGATGATCAGGAATGAAATTCAAAAATTCCAAACCTGATGATGGTGCCCATTCTATAGTAGTTGAATACTTCTTGCCCCATATTAGTGTTTTCCCATCAATTTTTTTGATACGAAATTGATGTTGGAAGCTAATGTCATTAAGTTGTTCAATGCGTTTCTCCTCACCATGCGATCCCATAATAAACCTTCGCATGTCAACAGTTTCTTCCAACACATCAAAAGTAGGCTCTGGCATGTATGATTTCTTAATACATTCAATTAACGATAGAAAGCTCCCAGCTTCCTTCCTCCTCAATGTGACTGAAAAATGACTGAACATCTGATCAATATGGTCATGAGTGTGCCCAACAAGAAGGAAACCAACCTTTACCTTCTGAAAAATTCTCAATTCAACAAGCATGTTTTGATATCCGAAAAAAACCTTATTTTTGTTTTCACGGCAAGTGTTGTCCAATTGTAGATACAAAACTTCACGAAGATTACCAGACCAATGAGAAAGCACATCGTGATTATGGTTATTGTCAGATTTGCATCATTATGAATATTTATAGCTGTGAAGTACACCCTTGGCAACATTTTCCCATTGAAGACCATACAACTAACCAAGTGATATTGAATAAAATTTTCCTTCTGTAAATTTTTGGGTGTGCGAACAAAATGTGGTAAAAGTGTTTTCTTCTAGTCCATACCATCAATTATCAAACCCAAATATTTATTTGGATTATCATAACACTTCTTTCGATGCTTGTACAACTTTTTCCTTTCACTTTTTTGTTGTTCGCGATGCTCCTGAAGTTCTTTGACAATTGAATCTACACAACATAAAAGAAATCCATTAAGAAACATGTTTCATAGTTGATGACTATACAATTTTAAAAGTTAAAGTTATGAATGCTTACCTCTTTCTGATCCTTCACATTTGTCCCTTTTTTATTTAAGAGAAGCACATGTACTGCAAATCCCCATCCTTGTCTTCTTAGAAATACAGACATTGTTGAATTCTTTCTTCCATACCTTCACAAAATATTGATTTGTAATAAACCGACCATGTCCCTCAGCACCTTCTACATATTCTTTGTATAAGTTGTAGATTTCTCATCTTAAAAAATTATCTGGAATATGTATTGTCTCTCTATTTGGCATACACTCTCCATGCTTTGAAAAGAAATTTTTCATCCATGACATTGTAGTGTTTGATAATGGCCCAAACTGTCATTTATGACATACCTCTGAATAAAATGTGGGATCCTTTTCCAAATTTTCTTGGATTCTCGAGAGACGAAAATTACCCATCGAATGAAACATTTTGAAAGCCTTTCTACAGATAAATAAAGACCCAATATGATAATCATAACCTCACAATGTAGATTGCATGCATCCAACTAAATATGAATTTTGCATGCTTTTATTCATTGACAAATATCTCTTCCTTTTCTCTAATGCAAATTTGAAATCCATATGTTTCAAGCAATATTTTTTACAACATTCACTTGAAATGAGAGTGTTGGTAGAACTTCTTCTCGTAAGATATTCTACTCTACCCCTTGTATAACTAGAACATCTTGCATTGATACGAAAAGGTTTTCTCCTACTCCTCGATACAATATTTCTTTGCAACATCTCCATCATTGCATCATCATTTGTATAAGCATTTTCATCATCATTCTAAGGAATGTTATCCACACTATGATCAGTTGTGCTTTTCAAATACTGACTTGGAAGATATTCTTCATCTTCCCCTTCTTTAGTGCTACTGTCATAGTCCTTAGAATTGGGACTAAATGGAAAATTTGACTCGATGTTTATTGGATATTCTTCCTCATGTGCATTGTCAGTGTTGCTCTCATATCCATAGAGTTAGGACTATGTCGAAAATGTGATTGTTTACTTATTGAAAATGCTACATCCTGTCCTTTTTCACTGCTACTCTCATAGTCCTTAGGATTAGGACTAAGTGCTTCATCATGTCCTTCATCACTACTGATCTCATAGTCCATAGGATTAGGATTAAGAGGACACCGTGACACTTCAGTCTTTTGAATTTTTTCAGCATGCTCTTCATCACTGCTACTTTCACAGTCCATAGGATTAGGACTAAGTGGACACTATGACACTCCATTCTTTTGAAATTCGTCATCATACTCTTCATCATTGTTGCTCTCATAGTCCATTGGATTAGGACTAAGAGGACACCATGACACTCCATTCTTTTGAAATTTTTCATCATGCTCTTCATCACTACTGCTCTCATAGTCCATGGGATTAGGACTAAGTGGACACTATGACACTTCATTCTTTTGAAATTCTTCATCACTACTGCTTTCATAGTCCATAGGATTAGGACTAAGTGGACACTATGAGACTCTATTCAGTTGAAATTCTTCATCACTGTTGCTCTCATAGTCCATAGGATTAGGACTAAGAGGACACCGTGACACTCCATTATTTTGAAATTTTTCATCATGCTCTTCATCATTGCTGCTCTCATAGTCCATAGGATTAGGTGTAGAATTTCCCACTGTAGATCACCTGATAATGCAATATACTAAAGCAAAATACTATATCTACTTCTATAATCAAACTTTTCGGAAGCTTAATCAATTTGAGCTAGATCAATCAGAACACATATAACAGAGAATAAGAAATCATACACATGAAACACAGAAGAATACTCTAGGGAAGGCCTCAGCTAAAAACCCCAATCTCTATATTATCATACAAGTGGAAATATATCCAGATTACACAAAGCTTTAGCTCACAAGCTATCTAGCTCTCGATACAATCCCTCTGTTGCTCATAGACAGTTAAAGGCTTCTCACAAACCTTCTCCTTTTCCCTCCAATCCTACTATTTCCTTGTGCAATTTCTCCTGGGGTCTAATGTTGCCACCTGTGTGAATTCACCTCTCACACAACTCACCAAACTCAAAAGTAACTGCGCAATCCTGAAGGAGATGATTCCTTATGCATGGATGAGTTTCCTTTATAGGAAAATTCCTGCAACTGATAGTACATTGTCCCTTTGTTTAATCTCAACTGGGTCTCTCTCTGAACTGACATGCATGAGTTATTTATGAGTGAATATTCAATTATCTGGAGAACACTAGTTGCATGCATGCATGCATTAACTGATTGAACTCACAATTAGTTCCTCAAACTGTTTGGAACTAATTTAACTGGACATAACTTAGTTAACTGAGCTAACTAATTACAAATCATCCTTACCTCCTTAATTAAGGGATAACTTCCTCAATCAAAGGGTAATTGTTGTTGTTTTTACAAATACTTCATGTTTGAATTTCTCCAACTAATTAACTCAAGATGAATTAATTAATTATTTTTCAAACAGCTAGTGAGACTAAATTCGGATTTTAATTCTCAATTTTGATTCAAGGACAAATCAAAATTGGAATATATCCCAAAATTCTATTTATAGCAACGTTATTTTTAGCATTTCTATTTTTTTCTATTTCCAATAGAGTTGGAGTATATCCTGAAATGCTAATATAGCAACACTATTTTTAGCATTTCTATTTTTATCATTTCTTGTTTCCATTTTCAACGCTCCCTCTCAACAATAAAGGCCTTCAACTTGAACCTGATCCTAAACCTTTGGAATGTTCTGCATGCAACACTTCTCTCAAGTTTTGTTGCTCCAGAAACTCTAGG
Source organism: Pinus tabuliformis (assembly GCA_031772625.1). NCBI lineage: Eukaryota > Viridiplantae > Streptophyta > Pinopsida > Pinales > Pinaceae > Pinus > Pinus tabuliformis. Next base: position 1,152,715,758 of record CM062819.1, read on the forward strand.
AACACAAAAAATATCCAACTTGAATCAAAATGATGCCTCTGTCATCAAAGTCTCTGACTGCTATTGCCTCTGTCGACTGAACACTTTGCACCTCTGTGCTCTTCAGTATCTAACTGCTTTAGCCTCTATCACTTTGATCTCTAACTGCATCAATCACAATGATTCCTCCTACTGCATCTATGTTGTTGGTGGTCCTATCTCCCAGCACTGCATCTGCACTGCACTTCCTCTCATCATGTTGCATCGTGTTGCCACTGCTGCACTGCAACTCAGTTACTGAGAAGTAAGTAATTGATCTCCCAACTAACCTCCCTGTTGGGCTAGAAACATCCTCTGATGTTGAAGCTTCCTCTATTGCTCCATTTGCATCTGTCTCTACCCACTCAGCCAGTCCAGCTACTCCTCGTCGGGGCTCCCGTAGCAAGGTCTAATCAAAGAGGCAGGGTACTCAAGGATCCTACCCCTATTTCAGCCTTCTTGGGACTATCACTTCACATCAACCCCCCGCACACCTAGAGGTATGGATGCATGTGATCCCTCTACCCACTTGGCTCAAAATTTCCCTCTATTGGAGGTCTCTGCATGAGTGGATGCCTCCACTCGGTCTCCTCTCGGCTTCTCCAGTAGTGGCTTATCCACAACCTCCTGAAGCTGCTTCACCAATTTTGGCTCCTCCGCAGTTGTCTGAGACTTCTTTTGGCGCTGCATGTTGAGAGGTAGTGTACTCTCCCTCTCAACCACCATGTCTTCAATGGTTGCCTTGCTCCTCAAGGCCTTTCATGTATCTTGAACCTCAAGAGCATACAGGTTCTTGGCGAGCACACCAATCTGTTTCATCTGTCTCGTGGTGATGTGTCTAAGGAAAACCTTTCCCTTACTGAAGACTACATCATGGCCTTTGTCTTCCAGCATCACAATCAATACCAATTTCTTCTTCAGTCCTGGCACATACTTCACATCTGTCAAGGTAATGTGAGCTCCATGCTCCCTCTAAAAAGAAACCGTGCCCACACCTGAAACACTATACTTTTCATCATTACCCATCGCTATGAGTATATGAAGGTCTTTCTCCTCCAAGGTACTGAACAAATTCTTATCGTCGGTCATGTGGAATGAGGCTCCACTGTCAAGAAACCAACCACAACCCATCATCGATTAAACCGTGCATGCGATGAGGATAAAATCCAATTTGAACTGAGAGGCCAATGCCTCACCTTTAGATTGTTCCTTGGATCTCATCTTGGATTTATTCAATGGACAATTTGTTGCATAATGGCCCACCTCATGACAATGAAAGCATCGCACTTTCAATTTGTCAATATTCTTCCCACCATGGGAAGAAATCGATTTGGGATGAGAATCCTTCTCCTTCCCTTTCTTTGCCTTACTCGCTAAGGTGCAATTTTCTTCATCCTCCTTGGATGAAGAACCATCTCTGGTGCTTCTCCTGGTCTCCTCCTACATTAGATCCGACCAAAGTCGTTCCCAATCTGGCAGTTTCTCTCTTCCATTTACCGAGTCTTGGTAGCTATGCTAGCTCTTAGGAAGACCGAGGAGAGCAAGACTCACCATGTCATCATCGGCTGTCGTGATCCCTACACTTCCAATCTCATCCCTGTAGGTGGTGAGCTTGTTCAAATATGTAGAGATCATGTCACCCTTTTCACAGTTGATTTTTTGAAGCTTATCTTTCAACGCCAGCTTCCTCTGATCGTTTTTGTTCTAATATAGATCCTTCAATGTTTTACACATTGAAAACAATGTCTCCTTCCCATGGAGACTCGAGACAATGTGGTCTCGAACTCCCTCCAGAAGAATCCTCCTTTATCTAGCCACACATTTCTTCCATTCCACCAATTCTTGGGCATTAGCTATTGTTGGCTTGGGGACTTCTTGATCAATGAAGACCTTCAAACCGTTGTCCTCTAATACTGCTTCCATGCGATCCTTCCAGGCTATATAATTTGATCTTCCATCCAGGGCATACTCAAGTCTCAAAACATTGAATGCCATTGGTGAAATTTGAGATGTGATAATATTTCGAATTCTATAATCAGGAACTTCAAACTTCGAACTTCTCCCTTCTGTGTATACTGTTATTTGCTTTAATAACCTGGTTATGATACCATGTAGAATTTCCCATTGTAGATCACCTGATAATGCAATATATTAAATAAAAATACTAGATCTACTTCTACAATCAAACTTTACGGAAGCTTAATCAATTTGAGCTAGATCAATCAAAACACATATAACAGAGAAGAAGAAATCATACACATGAAATAGAAGAATACTCTAGGGAAAGCCTCAGCTAAAAACCCCGAACTCTGTATTATCATACAAGTGGAAATATGTTCGGATTACACAAAGCTTTAGCTCACAAGCTATCCAACTCTCAGTACAATCCCTCTGCTACTCATAGATAGTCAAAGGCTTCTCACAAACCTTTTCCTTTCCCCTCCAAGCCTCCTATTTCCTTGCGCAGTTTCTCCTGGGGTCCAATGCTGCCACCTGTGTGAATTCATCTCTCACACAACTCACAAAACTCAGAAGTAACTACACAATCCTGAAGGAGATGATTCCTTCTACTTGGATGAGTTTCCTTTATAGGAAAATTCCTCCAACTGATAGTACATTGTCCCTTCCTTTAATCTCAACTGGGTCTCTGTCTGAACTGACATGCATGAGTTATTTATGAGAGAATATTCAGTTATCTGGAGAACACTAGTTGCATGCATGCATACATTAACTGACTGAACTCATAATTAGTTCCTCAAACTATTTGGAACTCATTTAACTGGACATAACTCAGTCAACTGAGCTAACTAATTACAACTCATCCTTATCTCCTTAATTAAGGGATAACTTCCTCAATCAAAGGGATAATTGTTGCATGTCTTCACAAAGAATTCATGTTTGAATTTGTCCAACTAATTAACTCAAGATGAATTAATTAATTATTTTTCAAACAACTAGTGAGACTAAATTCGAATTTTGATTCAAGGACAAATCAAAATTGGAATATATCCCAAAATGATATTTATAGCAATGCTATTTTTAGCATTTCTATTTTTTGCTATTTCCAACAAAGTTGGAATATATCCTGAAATGCTATTTATAGCAATGTTATTTTTAGCATTTCTTATTGTCATTTTCAACATTAGGACTAAGTGGACACCGTGACACTCCATTCTTTTGAAATTCATCATCATGCTCTTCATCACTGTTGCTCTCATAGTCCATAGGATTAGGACTAAGAGGACACCATGACACTCCATTCTTTTGAAATTTTTCATCGTGATCTTCATCACTACTACTCTCATAGTCCTTAGGATTAGGACTAAGTGGACATCGTGACACTCCATTCTTTTGAAATTCGTCATCATTCTCTTCATCACTGCTGCTCTCATAGTCCATAGGATTAGGACTAAGTGGACACCGTGACACTCCATTCTTTTGAAATTCGTCATCATTCTCTTCATCATTGCTGCTCTCATAGTCCTTAGGATTAGGACTAAGTGGACACTGTGACACTCCATTCTTTTGAAATTCGTCATCATGCTCTTCATCATTGTTGCTCTCATAGTCCATAGGATTAGGACTAAGTGGACATCGTGACACTCCATTCTTTTGAAATTCATCATCATGCTCTTCATTATTGTTGCTCTCATAATCCTTAGGATTAGGACTAAGTGGAAACCATGACTCTTTATTTATTTGAAATTCTTCATCCCCTATTTCATCAGTGATGCTCTCATAGTCCTTAGGATTAGGGCTAAGTGGAAGAATTGACTTTCTATTCATAGTGGAAGAATTTTTGTTATATTCATCAATATGAATAGAGTTGTTACGCGATGAAGATGTTGATGCTTCACAAAGTGAAACTTCACTATCAGAAGAATCCATCCCTTTCAAATAGAAGAGGTTGAATTATACAAATGCAGACTCTCCTAATGATATCATATAGCTTAAAGAATGAAATTTTCCCTCCAAAATTTTTTGCTAAAATTTTTCCCTCCAAAAATTTTGTTTCATGTATTTCCCTCCATTATTATATTCTACAATTTATTGAAAAATTTTAAATAAATTTTTTTTATGAAATAATTTTTTTTATGAAATAAATCTTTAAATTTAAAGTTGTAAACTAAATCTTTTACCTAAATTAATTTAATAATTAAACTATATAATATTTACTAGACAATTGAATTTTTTTTGTTATTTTTATAATACCTTCTAAAACAAACTAATCCCACATTCATCGTGCTGTAAAACAATTCCATAATATTCACTTTATCATAGTTTCCTATATCGCCGTAACAAAATTAACATGTTAAATTTTTTTATAAACAAATTAATCCCACATTAACTGTACGGTAAAACATTTCCGTAATTTCACCTATATAATAAATTTCATTATCACTATTACTCACATCACATCAAGGTTTTTCGAAGTTCGTTAAAAGACTTGGAGTGAATTTGTGGAACAGCTACATTGCTATCAACAACATATTCAACAAAGGATTCTCGCATTTGAAAGGTTTGCTATCAACAACATATTCAACAGAGGATTCTCACATTTGAAAGGTTAGTTAATTTTTTTGCTTTGTAAATTTTAAAATTAAATAAGTTTAATGAAGTCTAATTTTTTTTTAATTAAAAATTTTTGTGGGCAAAATTTACCCACTACGTTCGCAGTGCGCATGGTGGGCCCGGTAATGCTCACTGCGGCAAAACAGGCCCATAGGTTAGGGGCGGTGGGGCTCACTACCCGGCACCCCGCCCCACCCCAGCGGCCCAACGACCCGTGGGGGTGGCGAGGCTAGGAATCGCCCTGCCACCTCCACAAGCTGTTGGGTCGTCGGGGTGGGGCGAGGGGTTGCAGACAGCCTCTGTCCCACCCCAGCGGCCCAACAGCCCACGAGGATGGCAGGGCGATTCTGAGCCGTCGAGGTGGGGCGGAGGTTATCTGCAGCCCCTCGCCCCAACTAGCGGCCCAACGGCCTATAGTAGTGGCGAGGTGATTCCAGGAATCTCCTCGCACCCCCGGGAGTCGTTGGGCTGCCGAGGTGGGGCGGACGGCTGTGGACAATCCCCGCCCCACCCAGTAGCCCAACGGTCTGCGAGGGTGGCCAAACGGGCCAAACGGGTCCGTAGGTTAGGGGAAGTGGGGCTGGCTACCCGGCACCCCACCCCACCCCAGCGGCCCAATGGACCACAGAGGTGCTGAGGCGATTCTCGGAATCGCCCCGCCACCCCCACAGGTCGTTGGGCCGCTAGGGTGGGGTGAGGGGCTGTGGACAGCCCCTTGCCCCACCGCGCAACCCCTCGCCCCACCCGAGCGACCCAATGGCCTACGGGGGTGGCGAGACGATTGCGGGAATCAGCTCGCCACCCCCGCGTGTCGTTGGACCGCTGGGGTGGGGTAGAGGCTATCTGTAGCCCCTCGCGGGTCGTTGGGTCACCGAGGTGGGGCGAAGGGCTGCGGACAGCCGCAGCCCCATCCCGATGGCCCAACGGCCCACGGGGGTGGCAGGGTGATTCCGAGAATCACCCCACCATCCCCACGTGCTGTTGGGCCACCCGGGTGGGGCGGAGGTTGTCTGCAAGCCCTCGCTCCAACCCAACAGCCTGCAGGGGTGGCGAAGTGATTCCGAGAATCACCTCGCCACCCCTGCGAGCCGCTGGGCTGTCGGGGTGGGGTAGACGGCTACGGACACAGCCTCCGCCCCACCTGGGTAGCCCAACGGCCCGTGGGGGTGGCAGGGCGATTCCGAGAATCACCTCGCCACCCCAGCGGGCTGTTGGGCTACTGGTGTGGGACGGACGGCTACGGACATCCCCTGCCCCACCCCGGCAGCCCAACAGCCCACAAGGGTGGCGGGGCAATTCCGGGAATCGCCCCACTAGCCCCACTGATTGTTGGGCTACCGGGGTGGGGCGGGGATTGTCCGTAGTCGTCCGCCCCACCCCGACGGCCCAACAGCCCAAGGGGGTGGTGAGGTGATTCCCAGAATAACCCCGCCACCCCTGCGGGCCATTGGGCCACTAGATTGGGGTGGGGCTGGGATTCAGGAGGAGGGAAGTTATTGAGCCGCTAGGGGGGCTAGACACAACGGCCGACTTGGTTGGCCGGCCAATTTTTAGGTTTATAAAATTAATTATCATTTATTGTTTTCGTTGTTAATTTAAGTTGTTATTTTTTGTGATTTACTAATTTATATGTGTCTTTTTTCAGAAAAATGGCATCAAAGAATATTTCTGTGAATCTTTCTAGACCAAAGACTCTTAAAGGTGGATCTTCAAAAAACATTGGTGAACGAACCCCACCTGAGCTGATGGCTACAAATCTTCAAGTGCTGGAAGAAATCAAAAGAAGTGAAACTTCCATCAAATGTCTGGTATGTGAAATAAAGAGAAAGCCAAAATGTGTAGATATATCTATATGTTGATATACCTAATGATAATGGAATTTATGAGGTGATGGGAAAGGTCATAGACATGTGTTCGGTACCGGACAGTGAAGTTGTTTACATACTTATAAAACTGCCCAAGTCACATGAAAGGATTAAATACCAGTTATCATATTCATTGTATGACACAACAGAGGTATCTATAAAGTTGTGTAAACAAATCGTAAATGAGATGACACAAAATATTGTAAGTATTGTTATTTATATTTGTGTTTTGCGTTCTTGTAACTGTCTCACTATATTTTTATAACTTTGCTTTTATTGACATATGATATTTTGTTTGGCCGAATTTTGTTGAAAGTTGTTCAATTAGGTTGGGAGGCATTCATTTCATAGAGCATGATATTATGGAAGTTGTGAGCAGTTTCTACTCAGTGTCAGAAGAAGATATGGAAAACAAGAAAAATGTAGTAATTCATGATGCTACAAAACTACATCCAAGGGATCATAAACAAAAGCCTCTAGTGGATAAATCTAGCAAAGGTAGACAAGTTACTTTTGAAGATGAGGAAGTTGAAACTGGAAGTGAAGAGTATTTTGTCGTTACTGAGGATGACATTGGAACTGAGAAGAGCGGTAAAAGACCAAAAGTAACAATGCCCAAGAATAAATTTGTTCCAATTAAGGATGAGAATGTTATGAGCAAGAAAAGTAAAGTTGAACATTTTGAAGTAGTCATTACCAACAGTCAAGAACCTAGTGAAATTTCAAAAGAAAGTAGAGAAATCATTACACCAGGATCTGATTTAGAGGATGGAATTATCAAAACAAAACAAAATGCCATTTGACAAAACTTGACAAAGAGGAACTTAATTGAGGGTGGTTGTACATTTCAGCTTAATGTTAGACAAATCTATAAGGCAAGTGAAAGACAATGTAAATATCAAATCAGAAAGCCACACCATCTACATGTTCACAACTTGAAGACATTGATGAGGTACAATCCATATGCTCATGTGGTTAATTATGTGCTTCTTGTTGATCCAGTTCAAGTTCCCAACAAAGAAGCATTTGATAAGTCAAAATGTTTTGAATACAATTATTATGTGCTTGGGGGGAACCATTCTGTAGAAGCTCAAAGACGATTGATAGAGGAATATCCCAATAACCCATGTTTTGAAACAATGAAATGTATCATTTATGTTGGTTTATCAGATACAGAAGCAAAGTTAGTGGCATGGGATCATAATTCAGATAATGAATATAGGACGTCTATGAATTTCATCCAAAGGGTTATATTTATTCATAGTGAATTTGAAGAAAAATGTGGTGGGGATAGGATAAATGTTACTGTAGATTTCCGAAAGGAATTTTGTGTGGAAATAGGCTATCAAATTGAAGAGAAAATCAATTCAAAAGGCGGAAAATGCAGAAAATTTAGTGATTTATTTAGAGGTTCCAGTTGGCATCTAGAACTAGAGAGATATTGGAGTTTATTAATGAGATTTTTAGCATGTGGGAAAACATTGGCATTAAAAACCAAAAGGTCAAAAGGTCTAAACCATTGCTATGTAGCAACAATGAATCAGGTCCTGAAATGAAGCAGCTCCTAGAAGATATGACTATCACACCTTGGAGAGCATTGCAAGGAGTGAAGGATGAAAAAATTGTCAAAGCAATATTATCTCGTGTGAGGTTAGGGGAATTATCATTGGAGGAAATGTCTAAGGAATTTCAAAAGTAAGTTTGTTGAATTATTTTTATTTATTTCTATATTATAATTTTCTTTTAAATATAACATATCGTTCTTGGTAGTATTTGTTTTACATATCATTATATTAACTTTTTTTTACTTTATCTATGCAATCACAAAATTTACATGAAAATTCAAGAACAAATGATTAAATTGTTGAATGAAGATAGTTGGGATGATGTTGTACGCAACTATCCAGATTCAAGTTCTACATCAATATTAAAAAAAAAATATTGCAATTAAAAAAGTATGTTGATTTATACATTCATTTTTATTCATCTATATGCTATTTTTAATTTATAACTTACACATATATTTGTTTATTTTATAAAATATGAAAAAGGATGCAAATGGAGCACCAGATAGTTTTAGAACCTTTATTAAAAAAATTAAGATCAAAACACTAAAGGAGCAACGTCTTAAGAATGTTGAACTTGATCCAAATCTTACTCATTTCATTTGGAATGGGCTTGGCACTATTCAATATCAAGTAATACAAGCTGACTGTGAATACATTGCTAAACTCATACCTAAAAGGGATTATGCCCTAGTTATTGCAAATATTCCCCATGGTTTCAATATTCCAAATGTTGACTATGATAGTGACCCTTATACTTATCAAGCTCTTAGTAAAGTGGTTGCGGGATTTCTAGAAGTCACGTCATCACCATTATGGATATTTGTGACATTTCATTCAGACACACAATTGGCAATGTTATTGTCAAGCTTCAAGGGAAAAACAAATTCAAAGATGCAGCTTACATGGTAAGACGTTTAAAATGTATATTTGATCAATGTTAAAAAATTCATTTATGTACAAGTTAATTGAACTTTTACTATTTCATGTTACAGGCAAAAGTCAAATCTTCTTAACCAATAAGATCAACTATTTATAAATGATTGTGAGTTCATCCATATTGATAGTTGGGCAAAAGATGATAGTTATATGTCTATGATTTTTAATCGGATAGATGGAAAGAGTCATAGCCAAATACTGACTTATGATGTTGTTGTGAGAAAACTAACATATGAAGACAAAGAAGCAAAAGGAGAGATAGTTAACATTTATCAAAAACCACAGTTATTGATTAACTATCTTATAAACATATGTTCAAATGAAGGAGATTGGGTTCTAGATTTGTTTTCTGGCTCAGGTAAGTTTTATTATATGGAATTGAATTTCAATATGATATTTCTTAATTTATATGTCATTGTACTAATTTACTTCATTATTTATTTTGTGCTTGATAATTAGGTACAACACTAGCATGTTTCCTTCAAAAAGGAAGAAATTGCATTTCCATTAAAAAAGATCCAATGTAGTGCAATTTTATTCAGCAAAGAATTAATGCTCTTCAATTTCTTCCAAATGCAATGAAAGAAATTGGGTTGAAGAAAGGGAATTTAGTGAACCACGTGTGGCAAAGAAGGCAAAGGAACCCCAACCACCATTACACGGAATGATTGGAAAGGCATACATTGGGATATTCGCAGACATCAAAGATCCATTAGAAGAGGAAAATGAGCAAAATGAAGCAGAAAATATTGTGGAAGAAGACAATGATGGAACTCTAGAGAACGAAGAGTTTGGATTATGTGACATTGTTGATTAAATTTAAGTTATGCTTGGAAATCAAGCTCATTTTTTGTAACTATTAATTAGTTATACTTGTAATGTTTTGGCTTTGACATTTTATGAGAAGAATAAGCACTCAATTAAGGTTGTTATGCGTTCAATATTTGTATTATGTGATTTTCACATTAATTTTTATGTTAATCATTATTTTTTGAAAAAAACAGTGATTATTATTATTTTTTTGACATGAAATTCATAAAAAAAAACAAACAAAAAAAAAACTATTATTTAACCATTTTTAGTTAAAATTTTCCTATAAAAATTGTGATCTTGACATGTCATTTCTAGCAAAAAATTATCAAAACGTGTAGTTTTTTAGTTATATTTATGTTAAAAATGGTTATTTTTATGTAAATTGTTAAAAATTATTGTTTTTTAGAAACAACTATTTCATGTGGATTGAAAAATTAATTAACGATGTATAAATATGTAGAATATCGAAAATTCAAAATATCGACCTTCTTCTTTAAATATGCAAAACAATAAAAACCTCACTACAAAAAAAAAATTAAAATAAAAACAAGAAAATATGAAGAAGAATACCACTTCAAAAATTATTAAATTTAGAAAATAATTATTTACATTTCATACATTAGAAAATTTAAAGTCAAAAAATAGGTCTTTTAAAAAAAGGGCTTGATGCAGAATTACCACTTTTTTAAGTCAGCATGAAAATCACTACCATTCTAAAACGCAATGTACATAAAAAAAATTAAAGTGCCAAAAAATATGCTCTAAAAAAAACGTGTGTTCTGCATCAACCCTTTTCAAAATTGGGTCACTTTTTTGCTATCTCTACGAAATGGGTAACAGTATGAGTTCTCGTTTCAAAGTTTACATTGTTAAAAAAAAAGAAAAATATTTTTTTATTTTGTTTTTGGCTTATCTCCTTATAGGTTTACTCAAATTTCAAGTGTAGACAATCGTTGGATGTGGAATTAAATTCCACATCCAACAAATACCCATTATGCATACTTTTGAGAAGACCCACATTGATAAAAAAATTGAAGATACATTTAAAAGGTATGTTACGATTTTGTTGAAAGCTATAACTCTAAAAAATCAAGTTCTTGGATTCCTATAATTGTTAATAAGATCGGTCATGACTGTATAAATTCTGCAAATTCTCTACAAATCTCGCTCTGAAACCATATTAGAAAATCTAACTATAGATTAACCTAATAATGCGATATACCAAAGCAAAATACTATAACCTACTTCTACTATCAATTTGCGGAAGCTAAAAGATTGAGCAAGATCGAGCTGAACACATATAACCAGAAGAAAAAGAATCAATGCACAATACACATGAAAATACTTTGGGGAAAGCCTCAGCTAAAAACCCCACTATCTGTATTATCATACAAGGTGGAAATACATCAGAATTATTCAAAGCCTTAGCTCTCACAGCTAGCCAGCTCTCAGTACAATCTTCACGGATGCTCACAGGCAATCAAAGCTTCTCACGAGCCTTCCTCTCTACCCTCCAAGCTCCTATTTCCTTGCGTTGTTCCTCTAGGATGATTCACCTTCAACCAAGTGGAACACTGCTCTTACACACTGTAAAACTGTGCAATCCTCAAGGAACCTTCCCTTGACTACATGCATGATTTTCCTTTATAAGAAAACACATGCAACTGATAGTACACTGTCCTTGACATTTAGCTTAACTGGGTCTTTCTCAGAATAGACATGAATCAGTTTCTGATGAGGGAATCTTCAATTATCTGGAGTACACTGGTTGAGTGCATGCATGCATCAACTGACTAATAACTCACAATTAGTTCCTCAAACAGTTTGGAACTAATTTAAGTGGACTTAACTCAGTAAACTAAGCTAACTAATTACAACTCAAATATAACTCAATATTATCTCCTTAATTAAGGGATAATCTCCTTAATTTAAGGGATAATTGTTGCATGACTTCAGAAATACTTCTAACTTGAATTTCTCCAACTAATTAATCCATAATGAATTAATTAATTATTTCCAAGCAGCGGGTGAGACTAAATTCGATTTTAATTCACAATTTTAATTCAAGGACAAATTAAAATTGGAATATTCTTGTTGCCGCATTTCAATAATGACAAATTATATGATTTTCGGTTCACCACTCAGGAATTCCATCCTAATCCGAATTGGGAAATACCTCATATTGCAGTAGACAAGATCTATGATTTGCCTTTCTTTTAATTTCATGTTGCAAACCTATTTTGTTTTACCTCTATCAATGCCCCTATATCTCTCACATGTCCTGTATCTCAAATTTTGTTGATAAAGAAAGAAGATTAAGCAAAGTCTTTCGGTAGAACTCACATAAGAGAAATTTTTTGTCAACGTGTTTCAAATCAACAAGTGTGGATCATCATTAGGACATGAACCACACTTGTTGGTTCGAAATGTGTCAGCCAAAAATTTCTCTTATGTGATTTCTACCGAAAGACTTTACTTAATTCATTATGGATCATAGAAGCCTGAATACAAGGAAAAAAAAAAATATATATATATATATATATTGGGGGTTACAACATGGGTACAAATATATTCATCTTGGACTGATATAGTTTGGAGTAAATCCACTTGTGCGTCCTGGTCTGAATATCTCATGCTTAGCATGTGTCATTGGTTCTTGACAGAACAAGTTCTCAAATGCTATGTTTGGTGGTTTTGAGGCTCCACTTCATAATGGTCCTATCTGGACATCCATTTTATGTCGTTATCAAGTCTCACTCACAATCACTAATATTAATTATATTCTTCAAGCATAATTTTGTGGTTTTCATATGTCAAACCTATCAAATATTTCTGAGTTACACACTATTGTTATTCTTAGGATTGTTTCCACTACAATGCCTCATTTCAATTGAAACTTCTTACTCATGCACATTCAGAAAGTGTAGTGGTTAGCCCTGGAAATGTTATTCCTATCTCTTTAGGCTTTACAGAATTAACCTTGCCTAAGGAATGGTATCATACTTATCAACCTCAAAGCCAAAAGAAGATTTTTCAAATTGAACCAAAGAAGTTAGAATTTACAGATTCAAGTATAAGATTGATACTGACAATTCCCATTATCAGTATATCACAATCTTCTAAACCTCCTAAATCCTCTATACAAATAACTTCAAATTCATTAAGGAGTCACATCCAGTCTCATAGGCTCTAGCTTCTTCAGATACATGTACATATTGTCTAGAATCATCCAGAAGCAAGGATCTTCCTAAAAAACTACCTATGAAGTTGCAGAAATCTCCTCATCTTCTAATCAGCATAATGGCCAATACCTTAACTACAAATAATGTCTCTAGATAGCCTTTCCTATCAAAGATATGAAGATGATTAGTTTACTAAGAGAAAAGTAAGATGAGAAGAGAACATATTTTCTAGAAAGAAAGCTTAGTTCATGAAAATATGCTCCTAAATTTAAATATGGTACTTTGATTTCTAATATTGATTTTTTTCATTATAGAAGACCATCAGATAGTAATCCATATCATTCTGTCAAGCTTAAAAATTAGAATAATTATCAATTTATTTGCTTAATGCAAAATATTGATGATATGGATCAAGATGTTATCAAAACAAAAGAGCATTTAGCAGAGCTTCATCCTTTAATTATTTCTATGAATATTCAGCAAGAAAAGGTCTCAAAAGATATAAATGGGAAAACATAAATTATTATGGAAGCTCTTGCAGATCTCAAGAAACCCCTTCCTACATCGATTGAGCCTAGTTATCCTAAAGAATATTCTGAATTTGAAAGGAAAACTTGCAAACTCCATTACCTCTAAATACTTAGCCCTGAAATAGCTAAGTTTTCAGCATATCCGAATAAATGATGCTCTCATATTAGCACAAGAGAAAGTCGCCCTCTTTAAAGGAAAAATCAATGAGATTAAAATTTTTGAAGTGAAACATGAAGAAGGTGAACCTTCAAAGCCTAGAAATTTAGCTCAATTGGTCTAGTTCTTATCGCTAAATCACCTATCTAATGGGAGTTCAAGGGATAAATTATCATTAATTCCCTCAGGGTTAGGATCTGCTAATAATTTGGCGGGATGTGATCCATTTGGGTGGATCTGCCTACATATTTCCTCCCAAAAAAAATGAATCTTCAAGGAAAAGAGAGCATAATGGAATTGAAAATTTTGGTATTAAAAATCCAATAACCTCTAGTCAAGATAAAGGATGAGAACCCTTTCAATCTGCTTGGAAAAAATGGTGTAAAATCTAATTCGGATATGATTCAAAGAGAGCTTCGTTTGATCATTTGAATATAGAAAATTATCCTGCTTGGAGCAAAGAAAACCAAGATGTTTCTCCAATGATTAATCTAAATTGAAAATCAAAGGATGAGGTTCTTATGATTATTCAAAAATTGAATGCATGGGCTTTGACACAAAAGGCCCAATACAAAAATCATGTTTCCTAGCAAGAATTGGCCTTAAGAATCACATGGGGTTTTATAGGAGTTGTCAAAATGTGGTGGGATAGATTAAAACATGATGATAAAATTGGTATAATGGAGTCTGATAGGCCTATAGAACTATATAAAGCCTTATCCAAAGAATTTTATGGTTTGACTCCTCCACCAAAAAAAATCATTTTCCTCAACTATATATGTCTCAACGTTTGCGTAACATAAAACAACTTCTAGAATTTTATTGGACAATGAAAATCTTTTGTATCAAACCTGTAACCCAGAAAATATTGCATATCTAAGGCACTATCTTGCATCTATGCCTGGAAGAATCCCAAATCTTGTTCATGAATATCTTGATTTGAATAAGCTACAGATTGAAAATCTGTCATTATCAAGTATGCATGATATTATCCTACGGGCCCTCCAAAAGACTTGTTTATCCCGGAAAATTCAAAAAAATGTCAAGAAGAAACTGGGGTTTAATCCAAAAATTTGTGACATATATGCAAAAAAATATAATTTTGGCTACAAAATAAATAAAGGAAGAATGTGGTCCATGTTGGCTTAGTGGATCCTAACCCAGGTTCAGAGTTAAGTTTTCCAAACAAATCCCTACACTACTAGCCCTTTCGGTATCAATCCGCGGAGCGAAAACTGAAGTCTCACCCAAAGCAATATGGGGGGATGATGGAACTAATTTTCCTCACGCAAAGATGATTGTGATGTCGTTTTATGCCCCAAACCTGCCTTCACACAGATCGATAAGCCCTTAAGGCTTATCGATATAACTCCCTCTTACTGGTTTCTAGACCTTCGCGAAGGTCTACAACTGTCTTTCCCGGACCCTAAATAGGTGAATCAACCACTTGTGCACCTCTGTAATCACATCTACTTATGTATTTACCCAAATCAGCTTAAGTGTATGATAACTTTACCATGCATTAAGATATTCTCCACGTAAATAGATATTATTACTTGTGTTCTTATAACAATGTAAAATATGCAGAATCGCGCATCAATACAGCGTTAAATCATAAACCCATTATTCATCATAACATCAATGCATTCATTCATAACATAAGTAAATGGGAAAAACACATATATTTCAAGAATAATCTCTTTATTGATACTTCATATTTTCTTATAGACTCAAGACTACCCTGTGAACTCAGCTACAGGGGTCCGCACACTCAATTACGGACTCTACTCTAAGCCTTTGCGCACACACCTGTAAAGCCTCTCTTTCGTGCTAAGACTCTTTGCTCTTCACTTCTAATTACCCATTACATTCATTGTTCTCTCCATTACTATATACGAACTGCCTTAGACTCTCTAACACTCTCCTATTTATACACTCCCATGGTTCGCGGACCATGGGTAGGTCTATACAAGTCGACACAACTTACATAAAAGAAGGGAAAATCCCTCTATGGCACTTACTATCTACGCGCTCCGTGACCACATCTTGCGGAGACTTTACACTTTACATCACAAAAACTTGGGCTTTTGCCCCAAAATTGACCGCAAGGGACCCTATCCCAATAGTCCAATGCAATCAGCATTTTTCATGCCATAACCCAAATTATTATAAAATAAATCTATAGATTCCAGAATCGACTAATACTAAAGAATCTTCTCTTTCAGATTATTTTATCTTTTCTAATATTACTTCTATTCAACAGTCTCTCGCTCGTTTATATCATCTCCAACGCTCTCTCACCCTAGATATTTTGTTATGTGTCGCCACTCCCAAAGCCAAATTCAATCCCTAGAATATCTCCTACGAGCACTCCAGAAGCCTAGCTTGGTGGATAGATATGATATGTATATCTCCCCTCCACCTAATCTCTTCCAGCTACTGCCACCTAAAGAAGAAGAAATTATTGATGAAGAAAAGGCATCTCAAGAAATCCAAGATGATCAACCAAGGTATGTGCATCCTCTTGATTCTCAGTAACAAAAATTAAAAGGAAAATAAGAAGCTTCTCATGATGATATAGAAGCATGGATAGAAGAACAATTAATACTTAAAGAGAATGATATTAAATTAAAGAAAAGAAGAATTGATGAGTCAGTGCAATATGTTAAAAATATACATATATGAGCTTTCAAATCTACAACAACAATTTACAGATTTACTAACAACACAGATTACATACCAGTTGCAAGATATAGATGTTAATGATGATGAACATGAGAAAGCGGTCAATCACAACCAAACAGTTCCTAAAATTAAGGGGCTTGAAGATAGACTTGTTAATTCAGTTGATATAAAAGTCAAAGATATTAGAAAAAAAATCATTGGATTCTCAAGTAGACATAGGAACAATGAATAGTTGTCAAAAAAATAAATGTTATTCCATCTTATTATTGGTAGCTAACCCGGATTCATTTTAGAGCAGTTAATATAACTATCGGGACAAACAAACTATTTTCTCTTGATTTCCCAATCCTTATAAATGGTTATAATACTAGTGTAAACTTATATTGTTTTGGCGCTAGTTTTGATATCCTCCTTGGAGAGGATTTTGTAAGAATACATAAGCCACTTACTATAGACAATGATGCTATTGTTTTGCATATTCAAGGAAAATTTGTTTTACCATGGGTCCACTTTTCAAGCTTTGTTTTACCTGTAGAATTTCCCACCTGTAGATCACCTGATAATGCAATAGACTAAAGCAAAATACTTGATCTACTTCTACAACCAATTTAGCGGAAACTTAATTGAACTGAGCAACATCAATAAGAACACATATAACTGATAAGAAGGAATCAATCACACTTAACACAGAAGAATTTACTCGAGGAAAGCCTAAACCTAAAACCCCAACTCTGTATTATCATGCAAGTGGAAATATAGCCAGTATTACAAAAATAATCAGCTCAAAAGCTATCATGCTCTCTCTGCGATACCTCTGTTGCTCATAGACAATCACAGGCCTCTATCTAACCTCTGGTCTGTCCTTCAAGCCTCCTATTTCTTTGCGCAATTTTGATTGGGGTCCAATGCAGCCACTTGTGTGAATTGGCCTCTTCACACACTCACTAACCTCTTATCAAACTACGCAATCCTGAAGGAGATAAATCCTCATCATGGATGAGCTTCCTTTATAGGAAAAATATTCATCCAACTGATAGTACATTGTCCCTTCTCTGATCTCAACTGGATCTCTGTCTGAACTAACATACATGAGTTATCCATGAGTGAATACTCAGTTATCTGAAATACAGTAGTTACATGCATGCAACCATTAACTAACTGAACTCTCATTAATTTAACAAAATGTTAAATTAATCTAACTAGACTTGACTCAGTTAATTGAGCCAACTAATTACAACTCATCCTTATCTCTTTAACTGATGGATAAATTCCTTAATTAATAGATAAATTGTTGCATGTCCTCACATAGACTTCAAGTTTGATTTTTCACAGCTAATTAACTCATGGTGAATTAATTAATTTATTTTCAAACAGTTGTTAAGTTCAAATTCGAATTTTACTTCCTATTTTTAATCCAAGGACGCACTAAAATAGGAATCCATCCTGAACTGCTAAAAATAGAATGTTATTTTTAGCACTTCCATTTTTCACTACCTGTTGCCCAATCCAACACTTCCATTTTTCCTCTCGAACCCAATCCTATACCTTCGGAATGTTCTGCATGCAACACTTCTACCAAGTGTGGTTGCTCCAGCAACTCTTGGAACAAAAAAACTCCCAACTGACCTCTATGTTGGGCTAGAAACATACTCTGATGTTGAAGCTCTACCTACTACTCACAAGTGCTCCCTCTCTGACCTCTGCACTACTGCAGCATCTACCATGCATCTCGCACCATTGCACACATCTTTGTGCCATCCTGCACTGGTGCAACACACTTGTGTCTCTCACATTGTTGCAACCTGCTAGCTCTACACTGTCTTGGGATTCCTGCACTGTAGCTCTCTCTGTCGCTCCATCCACATCTGTCTCTACCCAATCAGTCAGTCCTACTACTCCTCATCGGCACTCTTGTAGCAAAGTCGAATCAAAGAGGTTGGGTACCTCAAGGATCCTGCCCCTCCTCCTTGGGATGATCACTCCACTCAATCTCCTCTCAGCTTCCCCTGTTGTGGTTGCTCCACAACCCCCTGAATCTGCTGCACCAATCGTGGCTCCTCCACAATTGTCTGAGACTTCTTCTGGCGCTGCATGTTGAGAGGTAATTTACTCTCCCTCTCAACCACCAAGTATCTAACCTTTGCCTTGCTTCTCAATGCTTTGCATGCATCTTGTACCTCAAGTGCATACAGGTTCTTGGCTAGCACACCAATCTGTTTCATATTTCCCGTCGTCATGAAATTTTCTAGAAAAAGGGCTGATTTTAAATCAGTGATATCTCCATCATCGGAACTCCGATTCAGCCAATTTTTTTTTTTGAATTTGGGTATTTTTTCGCAAGGAATCCAAATATTCTATTTATTTCTGAAAATTTTGTACGGAAATTTTTAGATCTTCTTTGCAAACTCTCGGCCCAAAACTCAAAACTTTGAAATCTCCTCTCAGTATATTGTTCTCTCCTTTGATCACCTTTGCTCCGATACCATGTAGAATTTTTCTACAAATCAACTAGCTCTGATACCATGTACAAATTCCCACTGTAGATCACCTGGTAATGCAATGTACTAAAGCAAAACACTTGATCTACTTCTACAAACAATTTAGC
The DNA here is from genome assembly GCA_031772625.1 of Pinus tabuliformis. NCBI lineage: Eukaryota > Viridiplantae > Streptophyta > Pinopsida > Pinales > Pinaceae > Pinus > Pinus tabuliformis. Next base: position 1,152,734,689 of record CM062819.1, read on the forward strand.
AGAAGCTTAATCAAACATGAGCAACATCAATAAGAACACATATAACTGATAAGAAGGAATCAATCACACATAACACAGAAGAATTTACCTGGGGAAAGCCTCAGCCTAAAACCCCAACTCTGTATTATCATACAAGTGGAAATATAGCCAGTATTACAAAAAGAATCAGCTCAAAAGCTATCCTGCTCTCTCTACAATACCTCTGCTGCTCATAGACAGTCAAAGGCCTCTATCTAACCTCTGGTTTGCCCTCCAAGCCTCCTATTTCTTTGCGCAATTTTGATTGGGGTCCAGTGCAGCCACTTGTGTGAATTGGCCTCTTCACACACTCACTAACCTCTGATCCAACTACGCAGTCCTGAAGGAGATAAATCCTCATCATGGATGAGCTTCCTTTATAGGAAAAATATTCATCCAACTGATAGTACATTGTCCCTTCTCTGATCTCAACTGGGTCTCTGTCTAAACTGACATGCATGAGTTATCCATGAGTGAATACTCAATTATCTGAAATACAGTAGTTACATGCATGCAAGCATTAACTAACTGAACTCTCATTAATTTAACAAATTGTTAAATTAATCTAACTGGACTTGACTCAGTTAACTGAGCCAATTAATTATAACTCAATATTACAACTCATCCTTATCTCTTTAACTAATGGATAAATTCCTCAATTAATAGATAAATTGTTGCATGTCCTCACATAGACTTCAAGTTTGATTTTTCACAACTAATTAACTCATGGTGAATTAATTAATTTATTTTCAAACAACTATTAAGTTCAAATTCGAATTTTACTTCCTATTTTTAGTCCAAGGACTGACTAAAATAGGAATCCATCCTGAACAGCTAAAAATAGAATGCTATTTTTAGCACTTCCATTTTTCCTTCCCTGTTGCCCAATTCAGCACTGGTACCCAAACTGCTATTTATAGTAGTTCTATTTTTAGCACTTCTATTTTTAGCATTTCTTGTTGCCATTTTCAACATTACCATGGGTTCACTTTACATTAGTGTCATCAACAAATCTCTTCCACCAAGATGCATTTAAAGGGTAGGACTCCAGGGCTTTCTTCTCAAATTTTTCCATGAATAGGTTAGCAACAATTGGTGAGATAGGTGATCCCATTGCAACTCCAAAAATCTACTCATAATAGTTTCCTAGGAAACTGAAAAATGTGGGCCTAAGATAAACCTCATCTAGCCTCGTTGTTTCTGGATCTGTAACATCCTTAATAACTTGAACAGCCTCATATAAAGTAATATTGGTAAACAATGATATCATGTCAAAACCTAACAAGATGTCATTCGGATCAACCCTTTCATTTTTCATAAGTTTTACAAAATCATCAGAATTTGTAATAAATGAGTTTGTGTTTCCAACAAGGGGCTTAAGGATATTTGCAACATACTTAGATAGCTCATAAGTAGGGGAGAAAATGGTATTGACAATATCTTTCTAGATCTGTAGTACAAGAGTCAATCTCGTGGGTTGCTCTAAACTCCATTGTGTAAATAATTTTAAAGATCTCTAGGGCGATTTGCTAAGACTATGCAAATCTTCTTTTCATAGATTCCATTCTAGATTTGACTAAGCAGGATTCTTCTAGTCAGTCTCCAAGATTGTATAAATAAGGGACGAGCCTTACCATTTATCCATCGCATCCCAAAAAGTCTTCAAGATTTTGTGTGCTTCTAGTGTGTTCAAGATTTGTATATGTCATGTCCCAAAGTCTTGTATGTTCATAAGTGTATGTTCTCATCTTGCATCATCAAGGGATTAATTATCTTCAATTTTTATCAATGTGGGCCTTCTCAAAAGTATGCATAATGGGTACTCGTTGGTTATGGAATTTAATTCTGCATCCAACAAGAGTTTACACTTGAAATTTGAGTAAACCTATAAGGAGATAAGCCAAAAATGCAATTAAAAAAAAGTAGTTTTTCTTTTTTTCCCTCCAAAATATTTACGTGTACTTATTTTTAAATTTAAAGGATTTTGATTGGTTTACATTTTATGACATGAAAATTTCATGGGCACTTTTAGGTTGAAATTTCCTCTAATGGAAAACCATCTAAGTAATTCCCTGTGATCCATGTATGGTAAACATGGTGACCTTCAACCTTAATTACAAAGTTTAACCTTGAGGGGATCAACAGATTTGAACATATGACCTCTCCAACTTAGGGGAGCTATCTCAGGTTTGGCTCATGACTACTTGAGTTAACCCTCAAGAATTTAATGCAAAAAAACATACAAATGTGTTATTAGTATATTTTTTATTGATAGTAATTATTGGACATGCAATGAACATAAATTATATGAAATGAAAATTGAACCTAATTAAATGGATGCCAATTAAATATCAATTTAACCAAATAAAAAATATTCTCCTACAAGACACAAAAATAGAAAAAGTAGATGATAATAATACTAAAGATACAAAAAAACAAGATGCAAAGATGAGACACTATGACACAAAACTATGAGATAGATGCAGTGAGACCCAAAAAAAGCATTAGAAAGACACACAATTAGATGCAAGTACATGCACAAGGATATAATGTAACACCAAAAATGATTCAATGAGATGCAATGTGTAAATGTTGTGATGCAAAATATTAAATGAAATGAAATAAGGACACAAACATAAGAAAAAGAGTGATGCATAGAAAAACTCCATATGATGCACCAAGGGTATAAAAGGTTAAATGCAGGAATACAAGGACATATGAAATGCAAGAAAAATACACTAAGATAGATAAAGGACACAATAAGATACAAAATACTATAAATTAATTGTAATAACACTGCAAAGGATGCACTGAGTTCTAGCTATGATAATAGATACAAAATTATGTGGATCAAGACGTAGAGGGACAAAAAGGTAATGCAAATTTGGCTAACAAATACAAATAATAGGATGAAAAGGTATAAACTAAGATACAATATGGATGTAATATGATGAAAGGAGGATGCACAAAGACACAAATAGGTCAAATTGAAACCCAAAAAGACAAAAAAGGACTATAAGATATACAAATAGATGTATCGGGCACTATGATGAAGAAAAAATGACACAAAAAATATGCATCGAAGATGAAAACACAAGCACAAATATGCACAAGAAACAAAAATCAAGAAAAAAAAATGATAAATGCATTAAGATGCACAAAAAGGATGCAAAAGAGACACAAATGATGATGCCACTTATAATGTCATAAAAGCACCAAGAAAAAAAAAGGGATTATATTAGGTCCCCATAATACTAGTGTAGCCCCCATATTTTTATGGTTGTTCCCATGTTAGGTCCCTATAATACTAATGTAGCCCCCATATTTTTGTTGTTGTTCCCCATAGAAGCCCACTAATGTTATTATTGATCCCTTACATTATTATTGTTACGTAGGCCCTAATTATATTATGACCCCTTAGACTCCTATATATACCAAGAGGTCTTATCATTTGAATCATTTAAGAATTGTTCATTTATGTGATGTAAGAGGAGGTTGCCCCCTCGAAGAGGCTTATTTTCTAGTCATTGATCTATTTTTTCTTTTTATTTTGTGATCTCGGTACATAACATTTGGTATCATAGCTTTGGATTCTAGGGTTTCGCTGCTTCAAACAGGTCATCTTGGAATTTTTGCTATACTTTTTTTCTTCAAGGCTTCAGAAGATGAAAATTCAACCACATGGAAATGATACCTTGGTGAATGTCTTGTAAAAATTTCAGATCTTTGTTTGTTATATTTTCTAAGATATGGTCCGAAGAAGTTAAGGTTTTTGCATGCTCCAGAATTATGTCTTAAACAGGTGTCTCGGGGAAAATCATCATCAATTTCAGAGTATCTCATAAAGTGAAAAAACTTACCTAATGAAGATTCCACATGGAAGGATGAGCATTTCATACATAAGCTTCCAAAACTACTCAAGTGTTGAGGACAACACTTCTTTGAAGGAAATGGGTGTGTTAGGTCCCCATAATAATAGTGTAGCCCCCATATTGTTATTGTTGTTCCAATGTTAGGTCCCTATAATACTAGTGTAGCCCCAAAAATTTTATTTTTTTGCCCCATAGAAGACCACTAATGTTATTGTTGAGTCTTTATATTATTATTGTTATGTAGGCCCTAATTATATTATGACCCCTTAGACTCCTATATAGACCAAGAAGGTCTTGTCATTTGAATCTTCAAAGAATTGTTCATTTATGTTATGTAAAAGGAGGTTTCCCCCTCGGAGAGGCTTATTTTCAAGTCGTTGATATATCTTTTCTTTTGTTTTATGATCTGGTTACATAACATATTCCTAATTAATGTATTGTAGTGTGAAGGGTTTTGCAAGTTGGTAAATGTTAAGGCTAGGTATTGACTAATACTCTACTCTAACTATTCAAATGTCTTCTATTAATTCTTACCCTTTTATACCTAGATGGGGCGAATTACAAGAAGAAAGGTGGGGAGGGTTTCCTTTGTCCCACCTTGCCAATGGATCGGGGGACGTCGAAGCACACCCCTAAGAATGTTTTAATGGTGTTGTGCTATGGAAGGAGGGAGGCCACTATGGTCTATCATACCATTTAGATTATGGTATTAGTATTGAGTTGCTTAACATCAGGTTTGTGCAATAATTGATGCCTCACTTGTGTGATGGTTATGAGTTTTAGGCTATTACTCATGGCTTTCAGCATACAATAATGATTACAATTGGTTTTTGTCAAGAGCACTCTACGTGGATGGGAAATCTTGGAAAACGTAAGGGTTGAAGTAGCTTCTAGATGGTGGGATACCCAGCTTGCTTGGACATGCTTTTCACTGCTAGCAAACCGCTTTTCCCGGTCAAAATTCCCACTTACAGGGGACATTGTCTCCATCCTTGCTTTGTCACATTGACTTAGAATTGGTAATGATCTCTTTCATTTCAAATAAAAAATCATTTGTTATATATGTGCTTGTATATTTCAACCAACACTGGGACATCATTAAGGTTCAAGTTATCGGTTGTTATTCTTTATTTATCTATCTTCATACCTTCTCCCATAGTCCCTCTCCCCTCCACCCCAGTCATATTTGGCTTCATGTCCTTTCCTCTCCCTCGGTCACATAGCTTAGGGCCTCCCATATCCCCAGTTGTGTCACCTTTCTGCCCCTTAATCTAGCTTTTTCCACTTCAAGATTTATTTTTGACGTGTGTTTGTTGTAAGTTTCATTCCTGGAGTCTTCTGGTGGTTTTTATCTTGATGCGTGCTCATTTTACTACCCTTCCTCTTATGTGGTCTTTCCAAAGTTTCCTACGTTGCGGTGTATGTGGAGGTGGCTATATGAAGTCTTTCTCTCAACCATCGTGGATTTTTCCTATCCTCTTCTCTTTCTCATCCTATCTTAGTCTATGTCTAAGTTTTTTTTTGTTCCCCTAACCTATCCCCCATGCCTCGTTAGAGGGAACAATTTCGAGGTGGCGTTGTATATTAGCAGGATAGGGTCGATAAGGGAAATACCTGCATGCATCATCAATTGGAGGACTTTCCATCACGTTATCATGAACTCACACAGGAATATTCAAGAACTTTCATGTGTCGAGGGAGAAGCTTCAAATAAAAAATAGCCCCTCTTTGACATGGAATTTCTCACTAAATGGGAAAATTGGATTCTAAGTACAATACAAATGAGAGGTCACTTCAAACATTACATGAAAATTGTGGATATTTATTGGAAGATGAAATTTCTTTGGGACACATAATCGTGGGCAAGCATGACAATCGAGTAGATATTATGCACTCCCTTGAGAATTTACACTAGCACTTGAGGGACTTAGAACAACAAATGGAAGAAATCAAACATCTTGGTATTCCACCCTCAATGAGGAAAAAATTGGTGTCCCTAAGGAGCTTTTCCAAGTCATAGTCTCTGATTCATATCACTTTTCTAGTTACTTACCATGTCTATGTTTTATGTTCCCTATGTTGTAGACTCTTTACTACAAATCTATTTAGGCCAATATATCAATTTTGTTATATATACTTTTAGATCCCTCAGTACTCAATTGGCCCTCTTCTCCCAACAGAGAGTTAATTTTTTTATCTATTGACCCAAAATGTTTCAACTTCTCTTGTACTCTCCAGTTTTGAAGGCAATAAATATTTTCACCTTAAAAAAAAAAAAAACAAAACAAAACAAAAATGTTATTAACTAGTATCATTAGGTTTAAGAACATAGAATCTTTTTTTCTTGTTTTCTTTTTTCAAGGAAAAAACCATAACTCTATTTATAGAGATAAAAAAAAATTATAGTTTGTAAATTTATAACATGGAGTGTTTCTTCCACGGTTGAAAATGATATTATGAACATCTATAGATATTGGGACTCTCAAGAAACTATTGAATTTAATGACATATGTATGAGTGCAACATTCAAAGATCGTTTCCATCTTTGCAAAATCAAACTTTAGCTCATGTCCAACAATCATGTGGCCCAAGTAGAGAAAAGATTGCTTGGAAAAACATACTGACTTATATTTACCTAATTACGCTTCCTTATTGCCTCTAACACCTACTTAAGATGTAACATGTGCTCTTACCAAGTAGAGCTAAAGATTAATATACTATAAGAAAGTATTCAATGGAGGGACAAAACACATCATTCATTAGACATAAGGTATTATTTGGTACATAACTTAAACCTAAATGCACCATTAGGCATTTGCATAGACCTTTCATTGTCATGAAGGTAGTCTTTTATTTTATTCTTTGATCCAAACTTGATGGTATCCTAATTTGAGATCTAGTTTGGTAAAGTATATTGCATGTTATAATAGTCCACCAAGTCATTGATCCTAGGTAATGGGTATTAATTCTTAAGGGTGATTTTGTTAAGATATTTTAATCAATGTACATTCTCTAAGCCCCAACCTTCTTGGGTTCTAAAATAACATATAAATTATGAGGTGTAGTACTCATTCCCATGACTCCCTAATCCAAAAAAAAATTCAACTTATTCACCTATTTTGCTTCCAAGATGCACTACTTGTACAATCCTAAGATTGTTGTATTATACTATACAATAACTATATCTCATGCTTCAATTTCCTCTTAAGTGAATACCTTTAGGCCCTTATAGTGCTTCCATGTACACTTATAAGGATTTTACATTATCATTTCTATTTTTTCATAAATCCTTCTTCTAGCACCTTCACTTCAATTGAATCTTGATTGTTGATTATTGTTGATTATGTCTCATCCATTACCCCAAGGGTTATCTCAATTGGCAGGTGGCCTTGTGTAAAATCTCTTGGAAGTCTCAAGATTAAATCTCATTAAGTCCCTTTGGGTTATCAATAATTAAAAATCAATAGAATTCAAAATATTGGGTTAACAATAATCTGTGTGTGTGTGTGTTGGGGTTATATTGGGTGGTTGGGAGTGGAATCCTTCCCATCGAGGTTTAATTCCCATAAGTGACATGATGGATGTTGACACTACCAAGAGTATATCCAATAGCCCCTAAGACAGATATACCACCGTAGATTTGAAACCGGGTGGAGGGGGGAATAAACAATTTATATTGGCTATTGGCACAATCTAACTATTCAACATTTTTGTCAAAATCTATAAATAGAAATTTTGGTGAGATTGTAAATTTTAGTTATTTAAAATGATTTTTTTAATGCATAAATGGTTCGTTGCCCTCAAAAACCTTTGAATTGTGTATATTACATAACTAAAACTTACAAATCCAAAAAACCCCTGCCATATTTAATTCAAAATCAGCCAAAAAAATATGCCTAAAAAAATTGAAAACCTAAATTAATTAAACTATACTTTTATATTATTCATTATTCTAAAATATATATAATAAATAATTATATTATATATTATATTATGACTCATTAAATATAACTTAATCTAAATAACCTATCCTATACTTTAGTTTCTTTCTTTGTTTCTTTCTTTGTTGAATAGTATAAGTCATGTACGATTTACGATAAAAATATAAGGTTAATAATTAATATTATTTTATATATTAATTAAAATTAACAATATATATTAACTCATATATAATATAATAGAGTATATTATAATTTTTAAGTTACAATTAACAAATTGTATTAATTATAATATATATTATATATTGTGTTATATATTACTTAGTATAGTAATATATACATAGTCTACCTCGGATCGGGGTGTTCCTTTGACATCTAACGGAAATGATGACTCCCATGCTAGCATGTCTTAATGCACTAAAGGTTGGGGAATGGTAGAGATCCCCCTCTACCATCCTCGTAGGCTTCAATCAATGCACAAGACGACGTGGAAGAATGTCGAGGACCTTGCATTCAATTCTGACTTGGGATATGGAATTAGGCTTTACTCCTCATGTGGCCAATCATTCCAGCATTAGAAGCACTTCACATGTGTATGTTCTCTCTTGTATTGGAGGTGACGATAGTGTAAATTCTTACTTATCAGACATGGTTCTTGAACGAGGATGCCGTAGGAGAGGAGGGAGAGGAAGAGGTCATCAACCTCTTCCTCCATAGCATGGCTAAGGGTATGTGAGGACCTCTATAGCATATCAGATGAATGGTCGCAATAATGGAAGCATAGGAGATAAGAAAGAGTAGTGATGGATATTGGGCAGTTAAGAATCTGCTTGATCGAAAATTGAGGGACCAGGAAGAGGATTTGTGTGTTATGGAGGGCATCATCACAAATTTAGATTTCCATCTGGTTCAAGCTTAGTCAAATTTTCGTGTTTTTTATGAGCTCAAGGAGTTTAGTTCCCTCCTCGACCCCCACCTCTAGCTTCCTCCAACTCCTCGAACAATTCAAACACCTCTTCTACGAGTCCCATGAACTTGATCTTTCAAGGTGTCAAGTCGTCCAGTATTGAGAAGTTGGAGTCGCTGCAAAGGAGGGAAAATTAGACAAAAAAATCAGGCACATCTAGCTATATGAGGTGAAGGAGTGAGCCACTACCAGCAAGATAGCAACGACAAATAATTTGAAGGAAGAAACATCATGGTAGGAGGCCAACATCAGCACTGGAGGGATGCTTGTTGAATGGGAACAACCACCATGGTTGTTGGAAGGTCGGGACAACCCCTTCAAGTAATTCACGGAATGACCTGGCTCGCTATCAATCTCTAGGAAAGCCATTCCAGGTCGCTATCAATCTCTAGGAAAGCCATTCCCAGTCTCTATTATTACATCACTTTTCTTGTGGTCTTTTGATGTCATGGCATTCCCAATCTTATTCTTTTTTTTGTTGTGGTCTTTTGATGTAAAAAAATGGTGTTATGAGACTTAGGGAGACCATCTTGTTTCCCACTTAAGGGCATATGGTCTCTTCCAAGCTTGCTCTAGGTTAGAAAGGTTTTTTTGTTCCGGAACATGCTATATTCGGACACAGTTTGCCCATGTTTTTACATCCCTAGACTTTATGTAAATTTATGATAATCTAATGAAATTTTTCTTGTTTACAAAAAACAAAAACAAAACAAAAAAAATTATATGCGTAGTCTAATTAATAGATGAAATTGCCCTTTCTTAGCACTTTTTCTAGCCAATTTTGCCAAAAATATGGTAGAGATATTTAAGAATCAAGAATTTAAGTTGTTTAATTTGCAAAGTTCAAGTAACCTGGGGTTTTCTAGGGTACTCAATCCATTCAAAAATGCATTTTAACCAACAATAAATTACAATCTTGCTCAAATTTGTATTGCTCAATTCCAACTAAGAAAATCATTTCATTAGTAATTACATTGTCCCTTTAATATAAAATATAATTAATAATTTCTATATAATATAATATAATATAATTATAAATATTCTATTTTAATTTGTATAATAAAATTGATTAATTGTATTTAATAAATTAGATTATACAATGTATTAAATTATATATATTTCTATTGGAATTTATTAGGATTATAACAATATAGTTTGTTAATGATATTTAATAGATTATATTATACAATATAGTAAATTATATATATTTGTATTGGAATTTATTAATTATAACAAGTTACAATTAATATATTAAAATATATTATATTATATGATATATTATAATTATTAATTACAATAAAGTCCACATGGGGTAGCTCAAGCGGCAAGGGCCGTGGAAATGAAGTCTCACCGAACCGGAAGTCTTGGGTTCAAATCTTGGGATACCCTGCCCCCGTAGAGGGGTACATAATGGACATGTAAATCGGAGAGTCCCACCCCAGCCTTACAAAAAAAAAATATTAATTATAATAAAATATAATTAATAAATGGTGCAGTTTAACTAATAGATGGAATGGCTTTTCACGCTAAAATTTGGCAGTACAATTTTGAGCAAAATTGTGACTTCTTGCTATTTGGATTTAGCACCCTAAGAAAACTTCTAAGGCACTCGAACTTTGCAATTTAAATAACTTTAACTTATGATTATTAAATATATTTACTGTCGTTTGGACAAAATTGACGAGGAAAAAAGTGTATTGCATAGTATATTTATCAATTATTATAAATTATGTAACATCATTGTTTATATTACCAACCTAGATCCATCTTAACTCTAGATCTATGATTCGCCAAGAGGGATCAACTAGCAATTGCATCAGATGTTGCAATGGAAACGTCGCAAGGCATAAATTCGAGAATCGTGACATATAAAAAATTCAATGCCATCAAAAATTTTAAAAATAAAAAACATACTTAACATTTTATCATTAGAAGTATCTTCTACATTCTACATGTCCATTCTTTACCCTTTTACATTACAATGTTATCAAATTTATCTGAAACTTTTTCTAACATGAGTCATATACCATAATATAAAAGAAATTTAAAATAGAAGAAAAATTTTAAAATGGACAACTTTCGCCATCCTTCTATTTTTATTTTTAATATATTTTTTTATTATTATAAATAAATAAAATTTTAACTTCTTTTGAAAATTATTGTGAGTGTGAAATAATTTATACTTCATCAAAATCCATTTTCAATGCAAATGAGTAAATTTCTCATTTTATCAATTTTTGATGAATAACATGTTATTTGAATTGGATTCACTGTCATTATATATATATGTGTGTGTGTGTGTGTGGGGGGGGGAATGTCAGGAGAGCACAATTAACAGATGGGTGGACCATTTGAGATCTTTTTTTGGGAAATATCAAGAGAGCACACTTTCTAGATTCATGGAGACAAGATTGATAAACTGATTCAAACACTTCATACATATGGATAGATTCTTAAATAAGACCTCAATCTAAATGAGACCACCTATCCATCTACAAATAATAGAACAAAATATCACATTTGACATGGGTGAAAGTCCAACAAGAAAAAATGGATACCATGGGTAAATTGTGATTTCATTCTTGATTTGTTAACAAACCCATGCTTTCTATGCCAATTTCAACTTCAAGGCCCAAGGCCCAAACTCTGACAGTATGAGATAAGGAAAGCATCCCAGCCTGGGTTGGGGACAAATCTAGACAGTGTAATCCTACACCATCTTCAATAGCAAACAACCATCAAGATGGACATATGGAAGAACTGAAGATAACCTGTCTTAACTCTAACAAGAAGTTATAGGAAATTTTATTGAAGATTGAGCCCAAAAGAACCTTTGGGAGCTTCAGTGGAAAAGATGAAAGACCCCCATTACCCATGGAGGTGACAATAAGAGTATTGTTTCTTTTGGAGGCACATCTAACCCCTTCTCAAAAGAATGAAATCATGCTTACTTGATCCAATTTTGTGTGATATTAGTATAAAAAATCGAGTCACCAGTGATAATATGAGTTGTGTATCCTAATAGTTAGTATCTTTGTCTCTCTCATGAACGTAGCAAGAGAGATCATGTTTTTGTTTAACTTCTTGAAACTTACAGTCATTAGGATGTACAGATCCATAAGAATCCCTAAATATGTAGGAAAGTATGTGGTATATTTTTGTAAAATGGAAAACAAAAATTATATCTATTATGGAAAGGACAATATCTTTCTTCTATTAGCTTGTACCTGCAAAAGGTGCATATAGCATTTACATTCAACATTAAAATCATATAGCTTTCTATTTCATTTTAATTAAAAGGAAAAAATGAAAAAAATTATTTCATTTTGTGTGACGTGATTACATTGGCACGCCTAAAAAGCATTTAGATATCACTCTTGGCCTAGCCCACACCAACCCCTAGAATGGCTACTTTTTTGCGTATAATTTCCAAACCAATTAGTAGTGGCAAGGTAACTAGTTAAATTTTTTAAGGATGGTCTAGAGAGGAAACTGCTTGTGGGGATAAAAACTATGACACGAGCCATTCTAATTTGATTCGACTTCACACAATCTCATAAATTCAACCTTGCACAATCTTATTGACCTATATCTAAAAAATGGATACATATTTTTTCTCAACCAACATTAGTATTAAAGGATCAGTGTAACTAAGAAAGACACAATAAAAAATGCCACAATAGGGACAAACATTAATAATTATTAATTGAGAATACGAAGTGACACGTCACAATTATTTAAGGAAAATCAAATCACTTAGAATTCCATTAAAAAAAAAGTTCTTACTCATAAAAAATAAAAAATAAAAAATAAAAAATTACTCTTGCTAAATACCTCTAAAGCTTTAACCATGAACTTATTTCTTTATTTGTAATAAAAACTCTCAATAAAAAATAATAATAAAATAAGATAAAATTATATGATATAAGAAAACCATACTCTTGCTAAATACCTCTAAAACTTTAACCATGAACTTATTTCTTTATTTCTAATAAAAACTCTCAATTAAAAAATAATAATAAAATAAAATAAAACTTTGTGATATAAGAAAACCACTATTGATAATTGTTGCAAGCAAAAAATAATATTTTTTAATTAAAAATGTAAACATAAACATAATTAAAAATAATTTTGAGATATTAAATATTTGAAAATAATTTTATTAAAAATCTATTTTATTTAAAAAACTATTATATACTTCAATTAAAAAAAATTAATGATATTTATAGATTTTTGAATTGAGGCTTCTGTGATCCATAATAGTTATAAGTAGAACTTCAGCGTAAATCACATATAGAAAGACCTTTGTCGACGCGTTTGGAACCAACCTGTAATGCCCTGCGGTCATCGGGCGACCGTGCGCGCGTGCCTTACTCCACGAAATGCGACTAAGGCATGAAGAACAACCGCGAGCGACCAAAGGCAAGGCACATGTGCGGATGAATTCGCGTTCGTGGGTTTATAGGGCGAGTGGAGGGGAGACTTGCCGAACGAGCCGACCAAGGTGCGATGACAAACAAGGGCGAGCCGACCTTGTATATTGTTTGTGGACGCATTGGTTGGGAGTTTGTGGAGGGGTCGGCCATGTGTGCGACCTCCACATGAAGGAGGTGTATAAACTATGCGATGGACTTGTCATTTTGGCCATCGCTCATCGCTCATCATCTTCTATCGCTCAAACAAAAGGTGCGAGTAAGGAGGCCGCAGCAAAAGGGTGCAAGGCATGCGCCCGCCTGCCGGGCGGAGTACACGGTTGCACGAAGGTTGTAAGGACAGTTGAAGGTGCAGGTGGAGGGCATTCTAAGGCGCCCGCCCGGCGAACAACTTACGGGTTTGGATTGCGGTTTGTGTGGGTTGTGCACAGGCGCGCCCGCCCATTCGGGCAAAGGAACTTGTGTTTCAGTTGAGTTGTATTTTCAGTTGAAGGTCGAGGTGTGACCACCGTGCGCTCTTGCACGGGTGGGCGCCCGACTTGGGTATGAACGTCGGTTGAGCCCAGCTCCCGGTCATTGTACAAAATCTCTCATATATAATAAAATATTTATCTTGCATATGATTGTGTTCAAGTTGTTGTTCTATCATGTTGTTATTAATGGTTTCCGCACATTAATATAATAATTCATGTTTATGATGAATGTTAAGGCGTAGTTCGCAAAGTAGGCTAACAATGGAGGATGTTGGTTACTTAGGCGGTGCCGCACCCGGCCAATTTAAGGAAAAAAGAATTGGGGGCATGACAGGTGGTATCAGAGCAGGTTCACAGGTGGTGAAGCCGTTGCTTGATGATGAACGCAGAGAACGGACATGTATGCAGGGAAAAGTTATGGAGAAATCATGGATTAACAGTCTGGGTTTCGTGGACTTGATGGTTCATGGCAAGACCATTCAAGCTCTGGTGGACACGGGAGCCACTCATAACTTCATGACGACACGGTTGGAAAAAGAGATTGGACTGATGATCTTCCCGTAGAATGTGGAAGTCAAGGCAGTGAACTCTAGAGCTAAAGTGGCGCGTTTGGCACATGAAGTGCCTGTGCAAATAAAAGACTGGAAGGGTCAGTTGGACTTCACATTGATGGAGATGAACGACTTTGATATGATACTCGGACAAGATTTCTTGAAGGGCAACAAGGCTATTATTTTCCCCTTCTGTGATGAGGTGGTGCTGGTTGGACAGTCACAAACTTGGAATTTGCCCACTCATAGGCAAAGGAGGGAAGTCAGGGTACAGCATGTTTCGGCACTGACTTTGGAGAAGGCTATGAAGGAATCAGATATGGAGACATATGCGGTGATGTTCAAGGGAGTCGAAGGTGATGGAGTGGGGACGCCCGTTCCAGCCGAGGTTTCCGAGGTGCTGACCAAATATGCGGATTTGATGCCTGATGAGCTACCAAAGAAGCTTCCACCAAGGCATGCAGTGGACCATAACATTGAGCTTGAGCCAAGAAAGCAACCCCCGGCTAAAGCACCTTATCAGTTGTCAGGACCTGAGTTGGAGGAGTTGAAACGACAGCTAAAGGAGTTAGCTGATGCAGGTTTCATCATACCTTCAAGGTCCCCTTATGGAGCTCTGGTATTGTTCCAGCAGAAGAAAGATTGGAATGAGCTATGGATGTGCTGTGATTACCGTGCATTGAACAAGCAGACTGTAAGGAACAGGTATCCTTTGTCATTGGCTGCTGATTGCTTTAACAAGCTTGCGAAAGCCCGAGTGTTTTTCAAGCTGGACTTAAGGCATGGGTATTATCAGGTGCGGATAGCTGAAGGAGACGAGAAGAAGACCGCGATAGTAACAAGGTATGGTAGCTTTGAGTTCCTTGTTATGCCATTCGGGTTGTGTAATGCTCCTGCTACGTTTTTCACTTTGATGAATGATGTCCTACGACCATACTAGGATTCGTTCGTAGTAGTGTACTTGGACGATATAGTGGTGTTCAGTGACAACATGGAGGATCATAAGAAGCACTTGGCGATGGTGTTTGAGGCACTGAGGGCAAATCAGTTGTTCGTAAAGAAGCCTAAGTGTGTGTTCGCTCACACCGAGATTTCGTTCCTTGGGCATATTGTTGGTCAAGGGCACATACGGATGGAGCCGAGCAGAGTGAAGGCGATTGAGGACTGGGTTGAACCGAAGAATGTCCATGAGATGAGGGTGTTCTTGGGCATGACCAACTACCAACGGAAGTTTGTAGAGGGGTACGCCAAGGTGACATCGGCACTGACAGACCTATTGAAGAAAGACAAGAGGTGGAGTTGGATGAACAAATGTCAAGAGGCATTTGATGATTTGAAGAAGAGGATGGTACAACACTGGTACTGAAGGAGAGGTCGTTTGAGGTACACACTGATGCTTCGAATTTTGCCATAGGAGGTGTTCTTATGCAGGATGGGCATCCGGTGGCATACGAGAGTCGGAAGTTGCAGGATAGAGAACGAAGGTATCTGGTCCATAGAGAAGGAGATGATTGCAATCATTCATTGTCTTCATATGTGGAGGCATTACCTGATTGGGAAGTCGTTTGTTGTCAAGACGGACAACATTGAAGCAAGTTATTTTTCATCACAACCGAAGCTTTCTGCAAAGCAAGCTCGTTGGCAGGACTTCTTGGCAGAATTCGACATGACTATTGAGTATAGACTGGGAAGGCACAATGCGGTAGCAGATGCCCTTAGCAGGAAGGGACAACTTGCGGCATTGGAAGGAGAAGACCGAGCAGCTAGGAGTAGGAGTCGAGTTCAGATGTTAGAAGAGATGAAGAATAAGCTCAAGGAGAGTGTTGAAACTGATACTTTGGCGCAGAATATAGTGAAGCAGATAAAGGAGGGGAAGACACGAAAGTTCTTTCTACGAGACGGGTTCTTGTTCTTTGGAAACCGACTCTATGTTCCAAAGTCATCTGGGCTCAGGAGGCACCTTCTGAAGGAGTGCCACGACTCGCCATGGGCTGGCCACCCAGGGATGCGTCATTCTTTGGCATTGTTGGAGAGAGGATTCTTTTGGGAGATGATGCGAGAGGATGTAGAGGAGTATGTACGTACGTGCATCATTTGTCAGCAAGACAAATCGGATACTCAGAAGCAAGGAGGATTGTTGCAGCCTTTACCGATTCCTGAGAGACCATGGATGAGTGTCTCGATGGACTTCATCACTCAGTTGCCACAGGTTCAGGGGTATGATGGGATTATGGTCGTGGTTGATCGTTTTTCCAAGTATGTTGTCTTTGTTCCAACAAAGATACCGTGTGGAGCCGAGCGGACTGCGGAGTTGTTCTTTAAGAACATAGTAAAGTATTGGGGGATGCCATTAAGCATTGTGTCGGATAGATATCCACGTTTTACAGGTAGATTTTGGACCACATTGTTCAAGTTAGTCAGGACAGAGTTGTTGATGAGTTCGAGTTACCATCTGCAGACAGATGGGCAAATCGAGAGGATCAATGCATTGTTGGAGGACTACTTGCGACATTATGTGACGGCTGATCAGAAGAATTGGCCTGAACTCTTGGATATTGCTCAGTTTAGCGACAATATTCAAAAGAGTTCTGCGATGGGGTACAGTCCATTTGAGTTCGTGAATGGGCAGATGCCAGTTGCACCGCATACCGTAGGGATAGGAGGTTTTTTGAGGAGTCCTCATGCGAAGAAGTTCATGAAGGCTTGGGATGAGACCTTGGAGTTGGCACGGTTGCGCTTGCATGAAGCTGCAAGGAGAATGAAGAAATATGCTGATCGAGGAAGACGAGATGTGCACTTCAGTGTGGGAGATATGGTGTTTCTCAGGATTACCGGGGAACAGTTTCAGCCAACCAAGGGGACTGCAAGCAAACTGACACGGAAGTATGAGTGACCATTCCGAGTGAAGAAGAGAGTGGGGGAAGTTGCTTACAAGCTGGAGCTTCCGCACCATATGCACATGAAGCATCCAATTTTTCACATGAGTCAATTGAAGAGATACAGACTTGATGCTGATCATCCAGAGAGAGCTGAACCACCAAGAGGACCAGCCGGGATTATGGACAAGCCAGGACTGGAGTTGGATAATATTTTGAGCTACAGAACTACAGGGATTGGTTGCCACATGAAATGGGAGTATCTTGTCAGATGGAAGAATGCACTAGAAGAGGAGAGCTGTGAATCGGAGGACTCACTTTGGAGATGGAAGAAGAAGATTGCGAAGTATGAACAGAAAATACTGAGGCAGTCGGGATTGTCGAGGGCAACAATGACTTCCAGTGGGGGAGGATGTAACGCCCTGTGGTCATCGGGCGACCGGGCACGCGTGCCTTCCTCCACGAAATGCGACTAAGGCATGAAGAACAACCGCGAGCGACCAAAGGCAAGGCACATGTGCGGATGAATTGGCGTTCGTGGGTTTATAGGGCGAGTCGAGGGGAGACTTGCCGAACGAGCCGACCAAGGTGCGATGACAAACAAGGGTGAGCCGACCTTGTATATTGTTTGTGGACGCGTTGGTTGGGAGTTTGTGGAGGGGTCGGCCATGGGCGCGACCTCCACACGAAGGAGGCGTATAAACTATGCGATGGACTTGTCATTTTGGCCATCGCTCATCGCTCATCATCTTCTATCGCTCAAACAAAAGGTGCGAGTAAGGAGGCCGCAGCAAAAGGGCGCAAGGCATGCACCCGCCTGCCGGGTGGAGTACACGGTTGCACAAAGGTTGTAAGGGCAGTTGAAGGTGCGGGTGGAGGGCGTTCTAAGGCGCCCGCCCGCCGAACGACATACGGGTTTGGATTGCGGTTTGTGTGGGTTGTGCACGGGCGCGCCTGCCCATTCGGGCAAAGGAACTTGTGTTTCAGTTGAGTTGTATTTTCGGTTGAAGGTCAAGGTGTGACCACCGTGCGCTCTTGCACGGGTGGGCGCCCGACTTGGGTATGAACGCCGGTTGAGCCCAGCTCCCTGTCATTGTACAAAATCTTCATATATAATAAAAGATTTATCTTGCATATGATTGTGTTCAAGCTACTGTTCTATCATGTTGTTATTAATGGTTTCCGCACATTAATATAATAATTCATGTTTATGATGAATGTTAAGGCGTAGTTCGCAAAGTAGGCTAACAATGGAGGATGTTGGTTACTTAAGCGGTGCCGCACCCGGCCAATTTAAGGAAAAAAGAATTGGGGGCGTGACACAACCAGTGTGGTTCATCGTCAAGACAAGCTGAAGCAACAGATCCAATAATTGCATGTTATATAGTCTGAGCAAAGCCTCCAATGGCTATCTTAACCAACGACTAATTTTGACTAAGGGACCAGAGTCAAAAAGTCATTTTGATAATTTAAGGAAGTTAGTTATATTCGGTGACCATACCTTAAAATATATATATATAATATATAAATAAAAAAAGTTTAATTGGTATTTAAGTTAATAGTTAAAAATGAATCATTTAATAATTAAAAATTATAAGTTATTTTAATTTAAATGGGATTTAGTTATATGGAAGACCTTACTTTTAATATGTATAAGGTAATAGTTAGTTAGAATAACTATATATTAGAACGAGAAATCAGTAATAAGTTTAAAAATAATAATAATAATAAATAAATATAAAAATAATAATAATAATAAAATAAAATAAATAAATAAATTTATTAAAGAACGTAGCTGGAAAAGGTTAAAGTTGGAAAAAAAAATAAAAAAAAATAAATAAGTACGAAAAAAAATAATAAATAAATAAATAAGTAAAAAATAAATAAATAAATACATAAAAATAAAAATAAATAAATAAATAAAAATAAAAATAAACAAATAAATAGATAAATAAATAAATATATCTAAAGAAAAAAATAAATAAATAAATATATATATATATATATATATATAAAAATAAAAATAAAAATAAAATAAAAATAATATATATATATATATAAATATATATATATTATAATAATAATAATAATAATAAATAAAATAAATAAATAATAAAATTAAAATTAAAATTAAAATTAAAAATAAAATAAAATTAAAAATAAAAATAATAAAAATAATAATGATAATAATAATAATAAAATAAATAAATAAATAAGTATACCTATATAAAAAATAAAAATAAAAATAAAAAAAATAAAAAAATAAAAAATAAAAAATAAAAATAAAAATAAAAATAAAATTATATATATATATATATATATATATATATATATATATATATATAATCTAAGATTATATTTATTAATATCAAACGAAAAAAAAAAGGAGAAGGACCGGAAGAAAGACCATTAAAAAACCCCAGAGCATGAAGGATAAACCCTAGGAGGAAGGAAGACTCCAAGGGGAATAACGAAAGCTTGAAAAGGATAAAAGGGGGGGGAGGAAAAGAAAGACTAGGACGAAAGGGCAGGGATCCAACAGCTACTGATCTTCCAGCCGTCATCTCTATTGAGATTGTTAGGCCTTCTTTCAATCTCAATAGCTTCCCTGAATTTACGATGATGGAACTGAGCAACTTTGGCAACAACCTTGGCCTCCTGTATGCAAACCTGATGCTTGGTCTTTTCCACGTGCTCTGCTAACGCTGAAGACTTGGTTCTCCCATGTCTTAGGTCAGCTGCATGTTCGCTGATCCTCTGATGGATGGAGCGCCCTGTTTCCCCGATATAGGGGGTCCCACAAGAGCAAGGGATCAAGTAGACACCCTTCATGTCCTTCGGGTTAACAGGATCTTTCACCGATCGGAGGGAATTACGAATGGTGTTGAGGGACCTAAAGGTTGAGGGAATATCATACCTTTTAAGGATCCGAGCATCTTGTCTGTGGTTCCTTAGACATCGGGAATATGGACACCTAGTCGGCTTTCCTTCGGTTCTTTTTTAATTAATGCATTTCTAGAGGCTTTAAGGAAGGCCTTTTGACCTAGGCACCTACTATAGCCATTCTCCACAAAGACATTAAGGAGATGGGATCTCTCCTTATCAAGGCTCTCCTTATCAAAAATCCTAAGTGCACGAGTAGCGAGGGTGTTAATAACACCCATCTTTTGAGCAGGGAAATGATAGGAATCGGCATGAAGGTACTGCTTATTATGCGTTTTCTTCCAGAAAACAGAGTGGGAAAGAGAGCCATCCTTATTCTTAGATATAAGAATATCCAGGAAAGGGAGGCAACCATTGACCTCTTTTTCCATGGTGAATTTAATGGCAGAGGATTGACAGTTGAGGTGATTGAAGAAGCGATCCAGCTCCTCTTGGCCATGGGACCAGATGACAGTAGTGTCATCCACATACCTTTTCCATAGCTTGGGAAGGAGACGAGCCGAGGCTAAAGCTTTGGCTTCGAAATCTTCCATAAAAAGATTCGCAACAATAGGGGAAAGGGGGGAACCCATAGCAACACCACAGGTCTGTTCAAAGAACTCACCTTCGAAACAAAAGAAAGTGGAAGTGAGATAGATCTCAACCAGATGCACGATATCGGGATCTGTTAGGCGATAGATCAATTCCAAGGCCTCCTTTATAGGGATGCAAGTATAAAGGGAGACCACATCAAAGCTGACGAGAAGGAGGGGATGTGGTCATCCTTAACAAGGATGATTACCCTAAGAAGATGTTAGATCATCTTTACAATAGTGGCAGTTATAAAAAACTTCCCATGAACCCTCTGAAGAAGATTTCTAGGACAGTGGCTCTCGCCATCAAGTCTAGTAGCTCAGTGAGTTCCCTATGCCACAAACTCATTGAGATCAGTCCCATTACTCCTAGGATCTATGGGTTACCTAATATTCACAAAGAAGGGGCCCCTCTGAGGCCTATCGTCAACACCATTGGTGGTCCAACCTACCTTCTAGCTAGGTTCCTTTCCCTTAAACTTAAGCCCCTGGTTGGCCGCACTGAGTCCTTCGTGAAAGACTCTGCATCCTTCATTAAGGAGCTTAAGGATATTAGTCTTGACCCTGAGGACATTCTCGTCAGCTTTGATGTGGTCTCCCTTTATACTTGCATCCCTATAAAGGAGGCCTTGGAAGTGATCTATCACCTAACAGATCCCAATACCGCGCATCTGGTTGAGATCTGTCTCACTTCCACTTTCTTCTGTTTCGAAGGTGAGTTCTTTGAACAAACCTGTGGTGTTGCTATGGGTTCCCCCCTTTCCCCTATTGTTGTGAATCTTTTTATGGAATATTTTGAGGCCAAAGCTTTAGCCTCGGCTCGTCTCCTTCCCAAGCTATGGAAAAGGTATGTGGATGACACTAATGTCCTCTGGTCCCATGGCCAAGAGGAGTTGGATCGCTTCTTCAATCACCTCAACTGTCAGTCCTCTGCCATTAGGTTCACCAGGGAAAAAGAGGTCAATGGTTGCCTCCCTTTCCTGGATATTCTTATATCTAAGAATAAGGATGGCTCTCTTTCCCACTCTGTGTTCCGGAAGAAAACGCATACTGAGCAGTACCTTCATGCCGATTCCCATCATTTCCCTGCTCAAAAGATGGGTGTTCTTAACACCCTCACTACTCGTGCACTTAGGATTTCTGATAAGGAGAGCCTTGATAAGGAGAGATCCCATCTCCTTAATGTCTTTGTGGAGAATGGTTATAGTAGGCGCCTAGGTCAAAAGGCCTTCCTTAAAGCCTCTAGAAATGCATAATTAAAAAAGAACCGAAGGAAAGCCGACTAGGTGTCCATCTTCCCTATGTCCAAGGAACCACAGACAAGATTGCTCGGATCCTTAAAAGGTATGATATTCCCTCAACCTTTAGGCCCCTCAACACCATTCGTAATTCCCTCCGATCAGTGAAAGATCCCGTTGACCCGAAGGACATGAAGGGTGTCTACTTGATCCCTTGCTCTTGTGGGACCCCCTATATCGGGGAAACAGGGTGCTCCATCCATCAAAGGATCAGCGAACATGCAGCTGACCTAAGACATGGGAGAACCAAGTCTTCAGCGTTAGCAGAGCACGTGGAAAAGACCAAGCATCAGGTTTGCATAGAGGAGGCCAAGGTTGTTGCCAAAGTTGCTCAGTTCCATCATCGTAAATTCAGGGAAGCTATTGAGATTGAAAGAAGGCCTAACAATCTCAATAGAGATGACGGCTGGAAGATCAGTCGCTGTTGGATCCCTGCCTTTTCATCCTAGTCTTTCTTTTCCTCCCCCCCCCCTCCTTTTATCCTTTTCAAGCTTTCGTTATTCCCCCTGGAGCCTTCCTTCCTCCTAGGGTTTATCCTTCCTGTTCTAGGGTTTTTTAATGGTCTTTCTTCCGGTCCTTCTCCTTCTTTTTATTTTGTGTCGCTTTTTTTTCCCTAATTGATATTAATAAATATAATCTTAGCTATATATATATATATATATATATATTTTATTTTTTTTTTTTTTATTTTTTTCGGTATACTTATTTATTTATTTTATTTTATTATTATTATCATTATTATTTTTATTATTATTATTATTATTTTCCAGATATATTTATTTGTTTATTTTTATTTTTATTTTTATTTTATTTATTTATTTCATTTTTATTTTTATTTTTATTTATTTATTTATTTATTTATTTATTTTTATTTATTTATTTATATTTTACTTATTTTTTTATTTATTTTTTTTCAGACTTATTTTTATTTTTTATTTTATTTTTTTTTACCAACTTTAACCTTTTCCAGCTACGTTCTTTATTAATTTTTTATTTTTATTTTTTTTATTTTTTTTTTTTATAACTTATTACTAATTTCTCGTTCTAATATATAGTTATTCTAACTAACTATTACCTTATATATATTAAAAGTAAGGTCTTCCATATAACTAAATCCAATTTAAATTAAAATAACTTATAATTTTTAATTATTAAATGATTCCTTTTTAACTATTAACTTAAATACCAATTAAAATTATTTTATTTATATATTTTTTATATATATTTTAAGGTATGGTCACCGAATATAACTAACTTCCTTAAATTATCAAAATGACTTTTTGACTCTGGTCCCTTAGTCAAAATTAGTCGTTGGTCAAGATAGCCGTTGGAGGCTCTGCTCAGACTATATAACATGCAATTGCTAGATCTGTTCCTTCAGCTTGTCCTGACGATGAACCACATTGGTTGGTTCGAAACGCGTCGACAAAGGTCTTTCTATATGTCATTTACGCCAAAGTTCTACTTATAAATATTTATAGATATTATAATTATAATCTTATATTTATTTATTTTTTAAATTAATAAAATATAAATAATAATATTAAGAATTCTAACTTTTTGAGACTCACTCAATTAACAATGCTTGTGAAAATAAAGTATTATGTATGTGCATGCTCGTGTGGTATGGCTCACCAAAAAATTATAGTAACAGTAGTCAAAATCTACCGTGTCATGCCAACATGAGAAAAGCCCAATTTCAATTCCTCTTATAAAAAAAAGGCAGTCAAAAAGCATCATGCACAGTGAAAATATTTCTATGGTTTCACCATTAACAATAATATATATATATATTAAAATAAATTAAACTGGATGTAGCACCAAACACTCACTTTAAAGACTGATCCAAAATCGTCTTCCCCAAGCTTTCTCTCTAGGTGAAAATTAGACCTGGCTCCTCTCAAAGCCTGGTTTTTGAAAATAAGTTATGGTTTTGGTACAGTCGCTGACAAGATAATTTCTCCTTCGGTTTCTGTGAAAACAGTTACAAAGCGTTTAATTATCTTGTGAAAAACAAATAGAAAAGCAGTTCATAATATCCCAGTGAGCGGTCACTGAATCATCTACAATTTTAAGACCTCTATTTGGAGAAATATTTTACTAAACTTTCCCCCGAGAGGAAAAAATCAGCTTACAAAGGGATATGGTTGCAATTAATCCAACCGTAGCGGTTGTTACTCCCAAAGTTACTTGAAGCACGATAGATCTTTTTACTCCTGCAAATTTGCACGAGAAATCTCAGATGATTTGCACAAAGAAGCTAAGAAATCACCAAAATAAAATCTTTACAAAACCCCCATAATATTTCTGATAGTTATAAGTATATTTGAAACTATGCAAAGAAGATACTTGTTACATGGAGGGATGTCTGTCCGCGAGGGAGACGGTGAGATAATCAAAAGATTGAAAAATGGATAAACCTCGGAACGCAGTAGCAATTCACAGATGCAGTAGTCGTATAGGATAATAAATGAAAAAAGTTATTTTCATAGGAAATTGGCGTAACTTGAATGGTTGGAGTCTGAGCAGGTTGAGCTCAGAAAGCATGGTAGCTCATTAATCGTTTAACATCCAAATCCATGGTTCAGGAAGGCACCACTGGCTTGAGACGGGAGTTATTTTCAGAGGGAACGCCTTATGGCGTGAATATATTTTCACTCTAAAAGAGGTTTACATCTCAAGAAATTTGATCGTCTCGGCACTTGGTGAATATGGAATTAAGATGAATCTAGGTTGGTTTAATTATTAATTATAATTATAAATATAATTACTAATTTTATGTTTTTTATTTTATTTTATTTTTAGTTTTATTTTTATGTAATTGAACAGAATCAAACTGTTTGATAATTATAATTATTTTATTATTTTTATTTTTATTTTATCTTTACTGAGTCAAAATGTTTACAAGACATTACAACATTAATTTTTGTCGATGTTTTGAACCACTTAACGTGATTCATGATGTGATTAATCTAGAAAACACAATGTTTTGTCAAAATGTTTACAAGACATTACAACATTAATTTTTGGTCAATGTTTTGAACCACTTAATGTGATTCATGATGTGATTAATCCAGAAAAAACAATCTCAAAACATGATGAATCACAAAAACTTGAAATTAGACACTACAACATCTCTACCATAATAAATTATGCTAAATATGATTTATAATATTTATTACTTAAGTTAATTACATGTTATTGGATTACATAAACTATTTATAAAAAGTATGTATTATTAATTATAATACATTACCATTAATAAAATATAATATATTATATTACATAAGATAATTTGTTAGTTATTATATATTATATAATATTACTTATTATATTATATAACGATTTATTATTAATTAATTATATTATATTATATGTGACTTTTCATATTTATTAATTAAATTTGTTATATTATATAGTTGTAGTTTAATCGTTCTATGTTTTAGATGTTTTCGAGTTAAATTTGCTTAAAATTCGGTAGGAATTTAATAGAATCATAAGTTTGATCTGTGAACTTTACACAATCTTAGTGTCGTAGGGATTTTTGAGAGGGTTGAATCCATTTATGTATTCAGAAATGGATTTTAAACAACAAAAAACACAATTTGGAAAGAAAAAAATCATAAAATTCTGAGAAAAAATTCCAAAATGTAAAATTATGGATAGTATAAAATATTTATAAGAAGGGATTTTATTAAGACCCTAGCTTTGAAATTAGGACGGAAACCATATCAATGCAGTGGATCTCATTCAAAGTGCAGACAAGAGTGCCTCTAATACTAGAGAAAATGTTTCAGAATCTCATGGCGTCAAGTTCGAGAACAAAACAGTTGCACAAAAGGTAACTGTGAAGGCCATAAGGATACAGAAGTAGCACGGGTAGTAGTTATTGATGTTGTAGAGTTAGAGGACCAAATCTCGTCACTGAAACTTAGCGGCGGACCAAGGAACCCCCATGTTGTTCCTTGCTTAAATGTGGTCGGGAGATCGTGTGTTAGATTCACCACCTCGTTATCAAATATTTATCAAGCTCCCCTCTCTGTATTCAATGCTCATTAGGATTTTCTCCTCAGATTTGGTTCGAACCTCAAGTTTTATTTGGATCTTCGAATGAGTATTCTTGGACTTTTTGTTATAAAGATGTCATCCATGTCTCAGCGCACCCCCCCTCCCACCCCCCCCTGCAAAGGAAAATTAGGCCTAGACAGCTCCTAGGGCGTTTTTGTTGGAAAAATATGAGGAAGTTCCCTCTCTAGAAATATCTCACTCATATTTGGAGGATATCCATCAGTTGTATTTAGACGAAGCCATAATATTACATTTTAATGGGTTTTGGCCCCGCACGACCAATCTCACCAACGGATCCATTATGTATGGACTAAGAATTGCAAGCTTATTTTCTGCTCAAAATACTTCTCCAATATGGGTTAGGCTTCCTAATCTACTAGTTCACTTGTGGCACTATGCACTCTTTCAGGTAATTGGAGACTATATGGGTCATTACCTTAATATTGATGTCTCTCATGGGCATCTTGGTGTATACACCTACGAAATAATTTATAATGAAATTGATATCAGTAAAGGGATTCCAGACCAAATCGATTTAAAAATTGGCGATTTTCACTAGACCTGGGCCTTGGACTATGAGAATATTTATTTTCATTGTCGTTTCTATCATCAAACAAGACACTTACAAAATTATTTCTTGTTGTTTAATTCTCAAAAGAAGTGGAACATCTGTATTTCCATAACTAAAAGTTGGAAGCCCTAAAACCCTCCTCCTATGGAGGGCAAGGCCTCCTCTACATTGGACAATGACGATGAAGAAGTTAATGATGAAATCCATCCAGGGGACAAGGTCCAAGACTCAAGGCCTCAAACATATCCTAAGGCTCCTAGTGTGAACCATTCTCCTTCGGTAAGCACAGAGATATTGAATAGTAATGCTTCTTTAGGTATATTGAAACGAGTTCATGATTCAGCTTCTTCGGACTCTGATAAGGAATATCCTTCAACATGTAATGATAATTTGCATATCACTTTGATCAAACCGCCTTCAAAAGGTATGGTCAAGGTTTCGAAAAAGAAAGGAAAGAAAGGTCACTTTGTGGATCAGCCCCAATTTCTGTGAGTATCCTTTCTAGTTGTATCTTCTGTCTTTTTACATCTACTTTATTATTCTCAGTATCATTCATCTCTACTTTGATACCATTAATATAGATCATATTGTAATAGAAAAAGAGTCATGATGATAAAGGAGGTAATTTTTTGTATGTTTGATGAATAGAATTTTTAGACTTAGAAAAAAATTATTTATAAGAAATACATATTATTATCATTTTCTAAAATTTTATTATTATACTAATAACTTCTTATTCTAATTATAATTTTAATTTTTAATTTCGGAATTTAATATATATATATATATATATATATATATATATATATATATATATATATATATATATATATATATATATATATATAGATATGAAATCAATTATGAATTATTCTAAATAAAACTAAAATAAATTTCAATATGTTGGTATTATATTATTTATCGTGTGCATAATAATTTTAAAGTTGTTTTATATTGTAAATATTTTTTGTTAACCAATCATGTTGATCCATTTCAAATCCTAGTTTGGAACTTTGATTTCTTCCAAGACCCTAGCCTTGATAGGAATGCCTTTCCCCCAATATTGAAGTCTTTCGGTTTCTCTTGAGATTGAAGCCTTTCAATTTTGTATCACCTCCATCAAAAAATCCGCCAATCCTCAACCATCTCGATTTGTGAAGAAACTAAATTAAATCCTCAAGGTTGTGCATGTTCCTATTACTCGAACTATGGCCCTATGTCTCTTTGAAAATAGTATGATCAAGCAGTTCAAAAAAATGTGGTCATCCCGACAAGTTATGTCATTCTAAATTGAAAAATCCTAGAATCCTTTTATATGTTGTCATTTTAGTGTTGGCATTGATGTAAATATGGACTTGATGTGGTCTACCTTATCATTGATGTCAACCTGATGTTAGTAACCCTCGTGATTTGTGATGACTTATCATTGTTTTGATGCAAAGATCATGATCTAATGTAGAGATGTTGATTCAAGCTGAAGTGGTTGGCCAACTTGGCCTTCATGCTCTTGACTTGCTGCAGATGTTTTTGGCATGCAAATCCTCTTTTGCTTATGTTCTTGATTATGTAGAACATTTGGAGAAGTTTTATCAAGTTTTGGAGGTGTTTGCAAGAACAGGTGATCAATTTCTAGAGGTTATGAAATAGAGTTGATTGGGTTTTTGGGTTGAACAAAGGGTAATGTAGGTTACTAGTGGAATGCCAACATTATAGCTCATGTTTCCTTCATTAGACCTGTGTTACCCCTGCTAGTAACGCTCTTCTTGAAGGCAGGACCGGTGTTACCCTGTGTACACTTTGTTTTCCACATTTTATGTGCATGCCAATGAATTCTAGAGTTGTTTACCAAGGAAATATGTCATGGTTTTGTATGGAAAATTTTGTTGACTTAATCTATAGATAATATAAGTGGTTATGGGGTGAATATATTGAATAATTTAGTAGTGGAGATAGTGGAACAGATAGGTTAAATAGATGATAAAATTGACCATTGTTTGGTTAAATCGTGAAGAATAGGGCGAGCAGAAGACTATGTAGAAAGAGAAGGTAGAGCTCCTACAACAAATGAGTATACATATGTTGAGCTACTGAAGCATGTGCACACACAGAGGTAATGGCAGATATTATAGGACAGAGAGGTGCATGGAGAGGCCAAAATTAATGACAAAGAGGCAGAGTTCGATATGTTGATTGTTACAGATTATGGAGAGGTTGTAACTGAGGTTGATTAGAGGCGCAAAGTTCAGGATCACAGCGTTTTGATTGTGAATTTAATGATGTATTGTAGGGAGATCCAGTATGGCAGAGAGAAAGAGGATTTTGCAACTTCTTGATTGTATGGTTGATGCATTTTCGATTGTAGGGACAGAGATATTCTTCAGATGGTTGTAACATTGTTTTGTGTGCGTGTTTCATTATTTTATGGTTGAGTTCTTGCACTCAAATTTGTTTATGCTACATTTGGCATGCGGAATGCTGACAGACCCTATATTTATGACACGATTTCCAAAAAAGACCCACTTAGCATTGGCCCTTTCGGCAACCCTCACAAGGTGAGTGAAGTCTCACTCGAGATGCTAATGGGTGACTATCAGAACCAAGTTTCTATAGTTGGATGGGATTGTATTAAGGTTATGACACATGAATCCTATTTGACATAGCCTAAAACACTCTAATGCTATATTGTATTGTGCTTCGCACCAAACCTCAAATCCTTTATCTTTTGTGCCGACCTGTCACAACTTTGAGCAGCATAATAGGACCCTTGAACCTTTAACATACCGACCAGCATGTGATAGTCATGGAACTATCTCTAACAAGTCACATCAACCAAACCCATTAGCAATATCAATCACACAACAACTGCGACTACTCGACAGGGCTTAATATCCATGACACTACAGGGCCATACATATACATATTATCGCTATAGGCTACCGTGACAAAGAAAAACAGCAATACATGCATTGGAATTAATCAAAAAATTGAGAAGCCTTTGGTAGTAAAATCATACAACCTCAAATCATACACAGATCCCCTCTTCCATATACATATATTCACATAACATTCGTACAATAGTAAATTCCACCAATACATTCACACAATTATGCTGAAAAGAGAAAGAACACAAAGGTTTTCCAATAACAATTGAAATAATAATAGAAATATATTAATCCACGTAATACCAATCCATATATGTTAGCAAAATGGGGCGAAAATACCCAAAGTTACAAATAACATATTATCAGACCCTCCAACCATCAGTAAGATCATCCAGAAACAAGAAAATAATTACTACAACAACATTAATGATTTGGAATTATGCAGGAACGCAACAAAATAAAGATATACACATAAACACTGAGATGCAATAGAAATAAACTTCATTTCATTAATACTAAAGAACTTAAATATGCTTACATACAAAATGGAAATAAAATAGCTCGGGCAATGATAGCTTATCTTTGAGAAGAGATGTGACGGATCAAAGGCCTTTTTATTATTTAATAACAATGAAAAACCCTAAAAAACGAAAACCTTAACCCCAGGAGATGGAACACCAAGAGTTTGTGGGCCTCGTTGGGGTTAATTGAGCAACCAAATTCTCGATGTTGTAACTTGGCCATATTATCTTCATTTGGTGTGTACAATACCTTGTTAGAAATATCTCTCCAAGTACTATAGTATTTTCCACAAGCCCCTACCTATGGCTATGGACCTGCTGCGAACCTCAAAAAAATTTCATTTAGGGGGTCAAAACTGCTCTAGAAGTTCAAGACCTGAAAAACTACTAAAAATAGTAAATGTTGCTATAAACAAGGAAAACAATGAAACCGACTGGAGGTATAGGTGGAATATGCAAGTGGCCACCAATATCCACCTGGATCAATCCTCCCTCCTTAGGAAGCAATGGTCCCCATTGCGTGCAGAGCCTCCATGCGGTGAGGAAATTTCTGTTGAACCTGGTCCCTAGTGTACCACTTGCCCTAGTGAAGGAGTTGAACTGCTTTGACAACTCAATATAGTTGTATCCTTTGTTGGCGAGTGTTCTTGATCTACGTGTCCATGATCCAATCAGTTGTGGCTTGTTCCATGAAGTCTAGGTTTAACTTTGTTGGTGTGAGTTGTTCTACAATGTCGAATGTGTCCATCAATGGTGGAAAGTATTGTTGAAGGCGGTCCACATTGAACACTGGGTGCAGGCCAAGGAACTGTGGAATATTGAGCTCAATGGAATTTCCCCTATAGCCTTATTGATGGTGTATGGCCCATATCAGAGTGGACGAATCTTATAGTGGGGCCCACCGAGGCATTCCTTCTGTAGATGTAGCCAAACTTTGTTGCCCACCTGGAACTTGTGTAGCACCCGATGTTGATCATGTCGCTACTTGTACTTAGCATTGGCTCTATCCAATATGTCATGGACCTGCTAGAGGATGTTTTGAATGTGCTTAATGAAGTTGTTAGCCCTATCAGATTCACACTGGACATGAGCCTAATTTGCTTGAGTAGCTGCAAATGCTATGGCCACATCAATGGGACATAGTGGATGGAATCCTAATCCCACCTGAAAGGGATTATGGCCAATTGAGCTATGGAGAGCTATGTTGTAGTTGTGTTGTACATAAAGGAGGATTTCATCCCATGTGTGTGGATGCTTCAAGTTGTACATGTGCAGAATGTGTATGATCATCATGTTGACGACCTTTATTTGGACATTAGTTTGGGGGTGGAAAGTCATGGACTTAGTGAGCTTGGTATCCAACATCTACTAAAGACTTGAAAAAAATGTACTTAGGAACCTGTTGTCCCGATCTGAGATAATTAACTATGGGATCCAAAAGTGTACCCACACTTGTTCAAATAAGAGATTAGTAGTGGCTTCTATTGTAATACTCTTCTTGCAAGCCGCTAGAATGGCCATCTTATAGAATATGTCGACGACCACAAAAACACAGTCATTGCCATGCCTACTAGAAGGAACGCCCGACATGTAATCCATGGAGATGGATTCCCAAGGTCGACTAGGAGTAGGAAGAGTATATAGGCCTTGCTTCTTGATGGTTAGTTTGGAAATGGCACAAGTAATGTAGAATCTGATGTACTTTCCAACATCATGTCAAAGGTTCGGCCAATAAAAATACTTCTGCAACACTGCCACTGTTTTCTCTACCCCGAAATGTCCAGCGAGCCGACTATAGTGCGCCTTCCAAATCATCTTGGCACGCTCACTTAAAGGAACACAGAGGTGTCCCAGGTGGCATAATAGTACATCCTGTAGGTAAAAATTTGGAACTTGCCTACCTTCCAGGAGCATCTATTATGTGTTGCCAAATTCTTGATCGCTCTTGTAAAGATGCGGCCACCTCACAGTCTTGTGCCGACAAGATTTGAGCATAGTGGTAAGTGTCACAATCGGCAGTCGACTGAGGTAGTCTACAACATTGTTGGTGCTTCCCTTCTTGTACTTAATTTTAAAATGGAACTTTTGCAAGTATGTGGACTATTTTTTATGGAAATCATTATGCAACTTCCCTTGTGTATGTGTGAACTGTAGGGGTTTGTGGTTTGTGTGGAAGACCATTTCCTTCCCCATAATATAACGCTTCCATTTTCGGAAGGCCTACACAATGGAATACATCTCTTTTTCATAAGTGGGATACTTTTAGACTATGTCTTTGGATGCCCCTGTTGAGTAATAACTACACCAATAGCATAATTGGAGGCATTTGTCTCAATCTCAAATGGTTGTTGCAGGTCTGATAATGTGAGCACTGGTGCAGAGTAGAGGCAATGCTTCAACTCAGCATACGCTTTCTGTTGGGATTCAAACCAAAAGAAATTTTATTTTGCTCCTCCCTTGGTGACTTGACTCAAATTCCAAGTGATATGAGAGAACCCCAACACAAACCTGCGGTAGAAGTTGGCAAGACCCAGAAATATGTGGAGATTTATTAGAGTGGTTGGGGCCAGCGAGTCCCGAATTACTTGTATGTTGGTTGGGTCCACATGTACACCTCGTTCATCAATGATGTACCCCAGATATTTAACATGGGTCATACCAAAGGTATATTTCTCCAAATTGGCACACAACTTGTGTTGTCGCATGGTTTGGAGGACCTGTCGAATATGGTAGAGGTGCTCTTCCCAAATCTGGGTGAAGATCAGAATGTCATCAAAATACACCACCATGAATGAGTTGGTGAAGGGTCGCAAGATGTCGCTCATCAACCTCATGAAGGTTTTGGGGGCATTCGTCAACCTGAAAGGCATGACCAGCCATTTGAAAAGGACCTCCTTGGATTTGAAGTAATTCTTCCATACATCAGAGGGTTTGACAATACTTGTTGATAACCAAACTTCAATTCAATCTTGCCGAAATATTTGGCCCCCTTGAGCTAGTCCAAAAGGTCATCAATCTGTGGGATTGGATACCTATTTCGGGCAGTGATCTTGTTCAATGTGAAATAATCAATACAGAGTCTCCAGGTCTCGTCCTTCTTCTGTACCAACATGATCGGGCTCCCACATGGTGATGAACTTGGCCCGATGTTCCCTTTCTACAACAGCTCCTTAATCTACCTCTTGATTTCATCGTTCTCCAAAACAGAGCGTCAATAGATTGGTCCATTGGGTAGTGGAATGCTCGGGGTCATATCGATGGATTTCTTGACCTAATAGTGTAGAGGTACCCCTATAGGTGAGGTGAATATGTCCCTATACTCCTCCACAACCTTGTCCATCTGTTGTTTCCGTACGGAGGAGCCTTGTCTGGAGGTCGTGGCCAAAATATTCTTCTTTCCCTTAGGGCGAATCATAAGGAAAAAAAATTTCCTGTCTGGGAAATGATGTTACTACATTGCTTCACAGTTATCAAAGAAATGGTGGTAGGTGGTGCTACCTCTAGTATCATGTACAACTTATTTCCCAAAGTAATAATAATAGTGTAAGGCCTAGACTCATACATAGCATGTCGCTTCCACAATTATGGTTGACCTAATAATACATCACAAACTTCAAGAGGTGAAACATCACATAGTATCTCATCTGTGAAGGGCCTGATGTTGTACGGAAGGCGGCATTGTTAGCTAATGCAGAGATATCGCCCTTGGTGAAGCCACCCAATGGTGTACCAATGTGGGTGTGTTGTGGTTCATTAGGCCCAACCACTTCATTAACTCTACTAAAATGAGGTTCTTTTGGTTCCCATTGTTGACAATGAACTGCAGCGGAGAACCCTTCACCCACATTTGTGAGTGGAAGAGTCGTGCCCCCTCCTCTGGATCATCGGGCTCATCCTTATGGATCTTGGTGGTGGCATTGGTGGCACTAGGCTCCACTCGATGCTCTTCTTCCCTTTTTCATTCCCCTTGTTAGTTTCTGACTCAGAGTCGGAACATGCATCTGATTCAAAATCCTTCAGCTCAACCACCAATGAATGCTTGTCTCGGCACTCACTTATGTTGTGAGTGGGGCTCTTATGGAACTCACACTATTTACCTATATCCTTCTTTGTATTTGTAGTGTTGTTATTTTCTTGCGGCTTCAGTGGGTTGTCCTGGGTCGCCCCACCTTGGCTTTATCCTTTTTCTGTGGTTTGGGGGCACCTTTCCCTTGCTTCATATTCGCAGATCCAAAGTCTCGCTTCTTCTATTTAATTTTTTTCTTGATCTTAATAGCGTATCGATAGGCGATTCCAAGCAAGGAGATGTACAGAAACTCCATCTCATCTTGGATGTACTTTTGTATACGTCCACGGTACTTGACCACCAAATTCCACTCAGAATCTTTGATACCCAACTTCGTGCGAAATGGTATGGAAAATATTTGTCAATTGTGGAACATCTTGGTCCCTTCCCTACCACAGCGTGGTCCATTTTATGTATTTATCTTCATAGATCCTGGCAGGGTAATATTGTTCCTTGACGGTGTCTTAGAAAGAATTCCAAGTGGGTGCCACCAAAAACAATGAGGATTCCCTCTCATCCTTTTGTTCACAATAGGTTTCCCACCAGCTCTTGACATGTGGGGCGGCTTTGAGGAGTGAAAAAATAATCTTTTCCCAATTGGAAAAGTCATGAACTAAAAAATATCCTTACAACAGATTTAACCATCTATCTACAATGTTTGAATCTATCTAGCCTTCAAATATGGGAATGTTAAATTTAACTTGTACCTTAAAAGTAGTGGCGCCTCCATAGTGGCTGCTGGATGAAGATGCATCATTTGTGGTTAGCCGCCGAAGGATCTGGGCAAAGTTATCCATCATCACGTTCCTATATCGCTCGAGGGATTCCTGAAGCATTATTTTGAAAGGATCTCCTACCCCATCATATTTATTTTCTTCTTCCATGGGAGGTCGTCAGGGTTTGCGAATCTGGTCTTGCAAAGGTTCAAAGAGTTCAATCCCTAACTCCTTATACCTTGACCTCATTGGGGACATGCAAAGAAAAATAGGGAAAGAGCAGACTGCTCTGATATCACTGATCCAGACTTATGCAGGAATGCAACAAAATATAGATATACACATAAAAACATAGATGCAGTAGAAATAAAAGTTAATTTCATTAATATTAAAGAACTGAAATATGCTTTCTTACAGAACGGAAATAAACTAGCTCAGGCGATGGTATCGTATCTCTGAGAAGAGATGTGGCGGCTACATGCATATGAATAGTGTTACAATGAGGCTCAAGGGCCTTTTTATTATTGAACAATAAGGGAAAACCCTAAACAACCAAAACCCTAATCCCAGGGGATGGACACCAAGAGTTTGTGGGCCCCATTAGGGTTAGCTAGGCGGCCAACTTCACGAGGTCATAACTTGGTCATATTATCTTCGTTGGCAAGTATGATACCTTGTAGGAAAGATCTCTCCAAGTAATACAGGAGTTCTCACACGCCCTTGTCGGCTTACCTACGGCTATGGGCCTTTTGCAGACTGTTGGCTTGTTCGGGCCTGACCTAGGTTCGGACTTAGTTAGCCAAGCAAATCCCTGTACTACTGGCCCTTTCAACAACAGTCTGTAGAGCGTGGAATGAGGTCTCACCCGAAGTAGTATGGGGGATGCTCGAACCAAGTTTCCGCACCCTTGAGATGTCTGAGGGGTTTATTTGGTCCAACTGCTAGTCCCTGCGCACAAGTTGCTTCGCGCACTTCCCTGGCCTTCATGCCCTAATAGATTCGCCTTCACGCAACCCTAACCAAGGGCTGCAGGACTTCCTCGCTGCTAGAGCAGCGTTCTGCACTATTCCCCTAAATCACACCCGAGATCTTACTTACCTTCTTACTCCAGTTAGTTATCTTCACATAAATAGAAGCCTTGTGTTATATTTATTTATACAGCACATTCATATAAGTTTGCACAGCAAATAAATAGTAAACTTGCAAATTATACCCAATAATACATAAATCAGGAAAAGACACATAGAAATATGGTAATACTTCTCTTTATTAATTCTTCCCATGGTTATAGACTCGACCTGCCTTAAGCACTCAGCTGCAAGGGTCCATGCACTCAACTACGGACTACTAGGCCTCTGCGCACACAGTTGCAGAGCCTTCTCCTACTCTACGACCCACAGACACAACTTTACCCTTCGACTCAATCCCTTAGACTCATCATGCTTCTATTTTATTTCTTCCTTGATTGATTGTTTCTACACTTAGAGCCTCGTTCTATTTATACAATCCCATGGTCCGCGGAGCATGGGTAGGTCTATCAAGCCGACATTACATTACAAAAATAGGGACGGACAACCCTGTGACTTTATTATGACTTCGCGCTCCGCACCCACACATCGCGAAGCCTTTACAATGGACTTGGTCAAAACTTGAGCTTTAAGCCCCAAAACATGCCTCGGGGGGGATTCCATGCCCAACATGCCCCCAACACAAACATCGTGACTCACCATCGAGTCACTTTGTCGACGCGGAGATCTTTGCACGGAGTCCCTCCAACTCTATGCAAACTACTGCAAGGTCAGCAGCACACTAAGCGGTTACCTACTGAATCTCCTGTACCCATTGTTCCGAGACCGCGGTGTCAGAACTGCTTCCCTAGGCCTATTCCTACATCCCCTACCTCCTTTTATAGTCCTGCACCTCCTTTCAACTACCTGGAGCACTAAGACTGTACTTCCCCCGGTTAGTCAGGTGGTTGCGCCACCTGTATAGGGTTTCATCTGGTCATCCATCACTTTTCCTGGAAAATACCCAGATTTATTGTTGCTGGCAGCGTCGCGCACTTTATCATCTGCAGCGCACCACCATGGTTTATTTGTTTAGTAATATGCAATCCAAGCCAAGGCATCAGACTAATCAATTCGCGGCAATAGCCCCCAAATTTGTCAACGTGATCGTGCGCACCATGTTTTATCACCCTGGTCTTCTTATCGAGAAAATATTCCTTTTTCTCATCCTCAAGCTTCTCGACTTCTGCTTCCACCAGAGTGCTTTTCTCCCTTAATCGCACCCTATCTTTCATAAGTTCTCGGAGCCTAAGGTCACCCTGTCGGATTTCCTCGTCAGGTCCCAAGTATTCTGCTTCGTTCAACTGCACTACCCCTTCTTTCAAGGTTATGCGAACCGTCATATCTTCTGTTGCTGCAATGTGCAAACTAGGAATTTTATTCTCTATGGAGATTATAGTGTTTGCTCCATACTCCAGCCTCAGAGGTGCCTGCATCGTCAGTTTCTTGCACGTGGTCCTATAATCCCATAGAACCGTTGGTATGCGCAGGTCCCAATCAGTCTGCTGCGCACTGTGTACCTTGTTCAGCGCTTCGCATACTTCGTTAAAGGATTCTGCATGGATAACCTTCTATGCACTTGGTCTTTCCATACTCCATGGTTCCAAATGGAGGGGTCGTTCATGCCATTGCCTCGCCCACACCTGCTCATTGACCGTATCCCCTAACACGAAGACTGTGTGCATCCGCACAGGTTTCATACCATATGCCTATATCCATATAGACAAGTGGGTGTGCAGACCGTTTCGTCTAGCCATCTTGTTTGTTAATCACATCTTAGGCTTCCCAAATTGTATTTGCATCATTCTCCTGAATTTGCGCCAGCCCCCGAAGCCTCCTTGGTGCGTACCCCACTACCTCGCGAGCGTCGCGCGTAGTACCCATTTCAAAGCTTCGAAGCGTTGTTGTTCCGACACCTCTCTTTCAAATCTATTTAGGAAGTCATCCGCCTAACTTAACCCATCATATGTAGGTAGATCCCTTACCTCCATTGATACATAGCGTAGCAATCTCGTCATCATGTTATAGTTCAGCATGGTTACCTCGTGTAACCGGTTCTGCCATTGTTCTATCTCCTCGTCAGAATCTGATGTGTAGGAGATTTCACACTCCCATGAGATTCGTCCATCTGTGGTTGGGTTCACCCAGTCTTGTTCTAGCGCGGTTATCTTGTAGATGCAGTCCAAATCGTCATCGTTGTCGTAGTCACGCACTGGCTCTGTGTAGTGCGATCCTTCTGCAGAGTCCAAAGGTACAACTACACGCAGAGACTTTTTCTCAAATATCATCTTACACTTCTTCAGATTTATCACCCCATTCATGTCAATGGCCCAATCTATTCCTAATAGCGCGGGGTATGGATTGTTGTCATCAACAATCTCTATCACTTCGAAGCCTACTAAGGCGCTTTCTCCTTCGATATCCACTGTGATTCCCTGCAATCTCCCCATAGGTAGGATCTTTTGTTGGTTCACCATTTGCAATTGGATAGGAGACCATTGCAGTGTAGGACTTCCTATATGCTCCCATGTTTGCTTCGGCAACACATTCGCATCTGATCCCAGGTCTAGAATCACTTGGTCCATCTCATATTCTCCAATCTGTATGGTCAATCTCATCTCTATTCGCGTCCTCGTCATGTGCTTTCCGAGCTTCCATACTACGCGTGGTTCTCCTGACACAGTCCCAATGCATCTATTTATGAGTTCCTACAGCGCCTTTACAGCCTTGCTGTCGCGCAATAGCTTCTTGCATGTTTCCGGGAACATTGTGAGCATCAATGGGTCCATTTTCTGCTCTGGTTTGTCTTTGCTTCCTGAAGTGGAGGCATCAGCGAAGCTCTTCATGGCTTCCATGAAGATTTCCTTCGCGCGCTCCAAATCAAACTCTGGTTCTTTCGTCAGAGCCTTGCAAACCCAAGTACTCTCTTCAGGTTGCTTGCCTTTGTCATCCCTTGTCGTAATTCCACTTCGGAGCACAACATTCACATTAGGCTCTTCCTCGCACGGCTCAGACCTCATCATTTGCAGGTTCTGAGTCGAGGGAGGTTGGAGTGCTCCTTTATCGCGCAACCTCGCTATCAGTGTGGGAAAATCCTTTGTCTCATGATCAAACAATGTACAATAAAAGCATGATGGCTACGTTGGATTCGTACAATCATAGGCATAATGTCCTGGCCCTCCGTAATTGTAACATATCAGCTGTATGCGACCTCTTCTAGGTCCTCTTCCACCTCGGCCTCGTCTGCGCCTCTGAAATCCAGTTCGCGCCATCCCTGCGTTCTAGTCAAGGGGCCGCATTTCGGCTTGAACTTTGTAGGTAGGAGTCCAATCCATCATCAGCTCATAACCCCTACAGGTGCGCGCATCATGTCCCACTGATCTACAAAAATTACAGAAAAAACTGTTGTGAATTCTGCGTGTACTTCCGCAAGAAATGGCAATTATCTGTAGCATGCTTTCCTCCTATTTGAAAAATCACACACCACAAAGGAGGTGTTTTGCTAGGTCCTACTTATGCCTCTGGTCTCAATGGCATTGGTCCTCCTCCTGCAAGGTAATTCGTGAACACCGGGAAGTGGTCCTTGTCATGTCCCTGACCCTTTCACTTTATGCACCATACCTCGTCACGCACTTCTGGGTGAGTTGTCCTGTCTTGTTTCAGACTCTGCATCTCAAGGCACAAGTTTTTCAATTGCGCATGAATCTGTTGAACTCCCAGGTTGGGATCCTGTATCAAGGTCTCGTGTAGTCTCATCGCGATCTCCAAGTCCTCAGCCTGAGTTGTTAGCCTCTGTTGTGACAGTGCATTCCTTAAATGCGGCATTAACGATGCTACAAACCATTCGCGGTGTTTTTCGTTTGTCAACGTTATGTTAGCTTCATGAATTTTGAACTTCAATCTCTGATCCAACTCCCAAGGGTTCTCGCCTACTAGCATTTTGATTTCCTTGAACCCAATGATTGATTGTGCCTCTGACTTCGACCTACTAAATTATTTATTTAGCACAGTTTGGATATTCGTGATCCCCGTGTTCGAATTTTCATTGGAATTCTTAATGTACTAGGTCAGCACGCGATCCTGCATAGCGCCGACCAATGTTGCCTTCTTTATATTGTCATCTGTGACTCCCTGCACTTCCCATACAACCTTTATCACGAACCAAAACTGGTTTGGATCTTCACTTCCTACTCCCTTGAACACTGGAAATTTTATTGTGCTTGCCATATTGACTCGCGGTGGTGGCGGAGGTGGTATGGGTGAAGATGGGGGTGAAGACGGTGAAACTGGCGGCAGTGTGGGTAGGGGTGGTATGCATATAATCCTCTACCTTTTCAAATTGATCGCACTTCTTGGTGAGACCTTCGTGAGCTCTTCCCCATCCCCTCGCGGAGGTGAAATCAAGGGGCTAGTTTCTAGTTCTGCACTACCTTCATTTCTATAGATTCTCCCACTTCGCATAGCCCCAAACATCAATTTATTCGCAAAACCCGCTTTTCACATAGTAACATTTTAATCTAAGTGTTCAAAGACTTAACGTACTTACCTCGCGGTCCTTTGAGGAAGCGTCGCTTTACCTCGTTGTAGCTGACTGAAGTATCTACCGTGAATTCAGTAATGAATCCTCCTATAATTTGATCGAGCTAGTGGTCAACAGTGCGCGCGATCTTATCCTCCGACGCTTCCAATCTGCGCACCAATTCTGGAGTCCACACAATAGGTCTGTCGAGCTTTCACCTTCCTTGGCTATCTGTTAGCTTCACGATCCACCTGTATATCTCAGTAGGGAAAGATGCAAAGAAAATTTCGTGGATCTCTGTGTATAAGTAGCAGTCTAACCACACGTCTTTTGATAGTCACGGATTCATGTTTTCTTGTGCCACGAACTCGTGAATCTTCCTATCCAACCAATCCTCAATTCCTTTTTTAGTTGGATTCCAGTGATACGACATCAGACATCTCTATGCAGATCCTGGTCCCAACAACAGAATCATTTGTTGGCTTGTTGGGGCCTGACCCGGGTTCGGAGATAGTTAGCCAAGAAAATCCCTATACTACTGGCCCTTTCGGCAACAGTCCACGGAGCATGGACTAAGGTCTCACCCAAAGTAGTATGGGGGGGTGCTGGAACCAGGTTTTCACACCCTCGAGATGTCTGAGGGGTTGATTTGGTCCAACTGCTAGTCCTTGCATGCAGGTTTCTTCGCGCACTTCCCTGGCCTTCGCGCCCTGATAGATTCGCCTTTGCGCAGCCCTAACCAGGGGTTGTGGGGCTTCCACGCTGCTGGAGCAGCGTTCTGCACTATTCCCCTAAATCACACCCGAGATCTTACTTACATTCTTACTCCATTCAGTTATCTTCTTATGAATAGAGGCCTTGTGTTGTATTTATTTATACAGCACATTCATATAAGTTCGCGCAGCAAATAAACAGTAAACTTGCAAATTATAACCAATAATACATAAAGTAGGAAAAGATACACAAAAATATGATAAAACTTATTTTTATTAATTCTTCCCACGGTTACAGACTCAACCTGCCCTGCGCACTCGGTTGCAGGGGTCCACGCACTCAATTGCGGACTACTAGGCCTCTACGCACACAGTTGCAGAGCCTTCTCCTACTCTACGACCCACAGACACAACTTTACCCTTCGACTCAATCCCTTAGACTCATCATGCTTCTATTCTATTTATTCCTTGATTGATTGTTTCTACACTTAGAGCCTCGCTCTATTTATACAATCCCATGGTCCGTGGACCATTGGTAGGTCTATGAAGCCAACATTACATTACAAAAACAAGGGTGGACAACCCTGTGACTCTATTATGACTTTGCGCTCTTCGCCCACACATCGCGGAGCCTTTACAATGGAATTAGTCAAAACTTGAGCTTTAAGCCCCAAAACATGCATTGGGGGGGATTCCATGCCCAACACGGACCTCAAAAAAAATCTGTTTAGGGGGTCAAAATTTGTCGAGAAGTTGAGGACTCAAAAAACTGCAAAAAATAATAAATGCTGCTATAAATAAGGAAACTGGTGAAACTGACTAGAGTTCTAGGTGGAATAAGCAGGTGGCCACTAATATACACCTGGATCAATTAATATATATCATTTATAACTAATACCATTTACATTAGCATTGTTGAACAATGACCAACCCCGCCCTAATAACCAGACATTTAGTACATAGACTGACTTCAACTCACAGGAAATAACATAAATTAATGGCTCATTGGTCCCCAATAATACATCGTTCAACTGATAGTCTTCATCAAACCACCCTTTGGTTTTGGATAAACCATTTTATAATATCTATAGCTTCCTATCAAAGGCTCTCATTTTCCCTCTCATTTGACTTAGTCATCCCTCCAGTCGTTGAGATATTTCCCTATTGTTGGTTTAGTTATCTCACACATATTATAACTGCCTCAAAATATCCTTTGCTTTGGTTTTTCTCCACTCCACCCAATTTCTCCTGTGTCAAAATATCTAAAACTATTTGGTGGCCACAACCTCCTTGGTCGGTTTCCTCCTCCTATGAAATCCTAACGATCCTTATCCACAGCCATTTATTCCTTTTGATACCATCTTCCTGCTATGCAGCGTCAGCCTTTTCCATGCCTCAACCCTTGCACTAGTGCCATGTTGTACTCTCCTTGTCATGCCATCCCTCTATTGTGCTATCTCGTCCTCTCATGCGCTCTTGGCTCCCGCTACGCGGTTCTACCTATACCAAAAATTTTGCAAATATTTTATGGGTCCGAACAGGCCCCCAGCACAAGAATTTGGCTTATGCTTGATCCACTCTATGCTTCTTCTATCCCCACAGATCTAAAACCTCTAATTTTATTGAGGTTGTCTCCTTTCCTTTCGTATAACTGCCACAAGGCGGGACATAGAATCTAGACGCCTTGGAGCTCTTAAAACACTTGAAGATGAATCATCCACGTCCCCCCTCCCCATAGTGATGCCACCAAATATAAATACATGCCTACAATTGTTTCTCTAGGGTCGACTCCTATGCTTGTCCTGGAATTTATCTCCTCCATTTGCACTATTTCTACCTAACCCAAATCCTCCTTTGAAT
The DNA here is from genome assembly GCA_031772625.1 of Pinus tabuliformis. Taxonomy (NCBI): domain Eukaryota; kingdom Viridiplantae; phylum Streptophyta; class Pinopsida; order Pinales; family Pinaceae; genus Pinus; species Pinus tabuliformis. The sequence continues at coordinate 1,152,777,613 of CM062819.1, forward strand.
GTCGAACTGCAAGTTGCTCCCTTATACTTTCTACATTGTGCATCCCAATTACACACTTGTTCATCTTTGGGTGACCCAACCTCCTGCTCGCAAGACCCCAATCCTTTCTACTACTCTACTCTACTACCTACCACAACATGTATCCAATCCTTGGTTGTTCTCCCTTCTTCCATTGTCCCTGTTCGTTTTGCCTGCTTGGATACTCTTTCCTCTATTATTGTCAGTGTTGTTGGACTTTGTTTTTATTGGTGTTTTTTTGTAATACCTCCTCTCTCTGCATGTTTTTCTTCTTTGGGATATCTAAAATTGTAGTGCGCCAACTTGTGTGATCAAGACTAGCTAACAACACTTGTGGGAGTCTTAATAAAGACCACCCCTATGTATGCACAAATTTTTTTTCCATGTTGCATGGATATAATAAAAAAACTAACAAAACTAAAATAGGCCACCACAAACAACTTGAAAAATTTTAGGTTCTGAATTAGGGGATCCCCTGGCACAATTTGTTGCCCAATAAGACCAATAATCTCCCTTACAATGTTATTATACTCTGCATCTTCAAAAATAATTCATTGAATTTCTTCAGTCTTCACCCTAGGACCATAGGACTCTGAAATCAAAGGTTCTTTATGAGAAAAAAATTACAGAATACTGAGGTAATTGTAGCATTACCAATTTTTTTCTTGTGATCTTTCCATGTTGCCGAGGTTGAGAACTCGATAGTCTCATTTCCTTTACAGTCCTCCCCCATCATGGGCACATTCAACCTGTAACTAATAGATATCAATAGCTAATCCCTCCTTACTTTGAATGGCATCTTCCGCATCACGTGCATATTCCCACTAAATGAAATAGTAGCCAGTGGGTAAAACAGGTTCCTCTCTAATATGCATGGCGTCCAGTAATTGGAGGTCTGAGAGATCATTTTCAAAAAAAAAAAAATCCACTACGCGGGTTTTTTTCCTTTTGTCATTGTGTAGCCTTAGGGGTACTTTTCATACCTAAGATACCTTCTCCACTTCCTTCACAGTTCCAAGGGAAACCCCTCCCTTCATAGTCATGCCTCATCTTCCTTCTACGTCATAGGTTGCGTGTTAGCTGGCTACAACCACCTGCGTTCCCATCATTCTAACCATAACCATTCCTATCGTAGTAACCACCGTATATTTAATGGGAAGATCCCTCCCATTCATGCTTGTGTTCATGACAACAGCAACCCCCATTGGACATAATATTGTTAACATCCAACGGCTTTTGTGCAGTATCTTTCACTACGACGTTCATTTTCTTTGCTAGATAGAGTGTGTGCTAGTGTTTCCATCTCGCTTTCAAGCACGGAACCATGTGCATGCTTCCTTTACGCTGCACACTCCTCTCCTACGATGAGATTCTTTCCAGCATGCTAATTCTGCTTCATGGACTCCATAGCTTTTGGAGCACCTCCAACACTGAGATAGGTATAATGGAAATGTTGGTGCAACCCTTGACTGCAACCAAGGGTCTCTTACCATATCTACCTCAACGGTCGCCTCCATCTGACTAGGTCCAATCACCAAACAAGAAACAACCAATTTGGCACGACATATGACAAGCTTCGAGTTTCCTCTGTGTCGTTCTACGCACTATATAGGAATAATAGTTGGATTACAACAAGTGGTTTTGTGTGACCGCAAGAGGTCCCAAATCCTTAACCATATTATAGTGTCGTCTGAACAGATGCATTTCAACAAATGGCCCACATTGTATGTCTCCAGCTAAAAACAGCGAGAGCACCAACAACTCCCTTGGGGACCTGCTCATTCCTCAAATCTCTCACTCGAAATTTGGCATTATTTATAGCCTACCTCTGAGGGGAGGATGCAAGCATTGTATTACCTATCAACACCTTTTACATGGATCCATATTGATTGTGATAGTCAGATTTTCCTCAACATAATGAGGCCTCAAATATTTTTCAACCATCTCATGCTCGCATATTGTAAGGTGTCATGGTTTACCAAAATGTGAGAAACCACCATGAACCAAAACAATTTCCATCCATGAAGTTAAATATTTTGTGCTCTTCATGAATCTACAGGTTGGCCAAGCCCATGGCCTCCCTCGGACCACAAGTTCGTCTTCCTGGCCTTCTCTCCACCATTGTTGCCACCTGGTTGAAGAGGCAAACCAAGTAGTTCTCCGTTTGTGCAATTTGTTGGCTCTCTGGCTAGGAGGGCCAACAAAATTTAAAAAAATGAAAACCATATACTAACTATAGAAATAACACCATAAACATGTGCAACAACCACTCTACGTGAACATCAAATAAAACCAGCAACTTCTTTCACCCATTAAACTATTGAAAATAGACATAAGTTGTTGCACTTTAAACAACAGAGAATTGCTGGAAAAAACACATATGACACAAAATCCTAGAAATTTTGTTAACACCAACATGAATATACATCAACATAAGCAACCCTCCCTGCCATGGAGGAAGGGAGGATACTCTACTACACCAAACTTCTTATGCAAACCCTAAACCATATGTAGATCTCTCACAAGCAAAAGACGACCTCGAAACCCTCGCTTAGCTCCCTAAAAATCCTCTCGTCCTAGAAGCATGTAAGGGATTATTTTAATGTTTTACACAAAATTATCTGTAACTAACTTTCCCCCCAATACACATGTCCCTTACATGGAATTTCCCCTTCATTTCATTTGCATTTAATTACATTTCTAGTGTACATTTCATTATCATTTTACATTCACATTAAATTTTACATCAAATGTCCCAATGGTTACATCTAAGCTACAAGCCTCGGGCATAAAAATCTTGGCTCGTCCTCGAGCCAATGGCAGGCCAACACCACGTTCACTTGTGTGACTGTTGTGCAACTCAAATCTTCCTCTGTATGTTGAACTGCAAGCTACTCCCATAATCTACTGCTCTATACTATGCATCCCCTTTGTGCACTTCTTTCGCTTTGGGCATCCCATATCCTTGCTTTATCCACCTTCAGGTTGTCTGAGCCACAACTCAATTGTTGCGCATGCCCTATAGACTAGAAACTGCTAGACATATGAAAGACCCAATCATGAGCCTAGTGGATTTTGTTGGTGAGCTCGTTGTAGAAAATAATTCACATCCTTCTAGGTGAGGCTCGTTGACTAAATATTTTTGTTATGCAGTGACCATTGTGTTGTATAGCTCCATTACATTTCGTGCCCATGTCTTCCCTTGACCAATCAAGCCCCTTCGGACTTCTTTACGATACCATTTCCATCTTTAATTCATCTTCCTAGGGGAAATGAAACTCCCGTAGTGCTCTCTCTTTGAATCCACGACAATGATGTCGCTTTTGGACAGTGTGTAGAAATTAACGTGTAGATTGAACACTGCTCATGAAATTTACTAAATCACAAGACTTGAAGCTACTCTATTGATCTGCAGAAGTTAATTCACCATCTAGAACAAGAATTATAGACATGCAAAAGGAAACATCACACATGCACATAGATTTATCTAGGGGAAAGCAACTGCTCAAAACCCTTTATTATCTATATTGCATTAATTAGATAATAGAGAAGAAATACATATGCTTGTTCAAGATTGAGCACACCCTGCAAGTGTATAGTCTATCCCTCTGCCTGACTAACTGAATCTGGCCAACACTTAGCCAATTTTCAAGCCCTCCAAGATCCTATTTTCTTGTATTTCTCCCTTGGTAAATTTCCCCTATGTTTTAGGAATTTCACACCATGGAATTGCGCAACTACCTTAGGTCTTCCTCTGACTGCATGCACCACCTATACACATTGCAATATGCTAAACCTGATAGTATGTTGCCTTGAATCTCCATCTCAACTAGGCAACTCAAATTCTTTACATGCAACAATTATTTTGGGTTGATTGATCAGTTAACTGGTTGATCACCAAGTGTGGTTGAAGTTCCACTTCCATAACTTGACCTCCACTAGTTCTTCTCATAGTTAGAACTGGTTTAACTAATGATAACTCAAATTAATTGAAATAGATTGTTACAAATTAGAAATAAATCATGCAAAATTGATCTCTAACTCCTCCAACTCGAATTTATTAAGTAAGCTAGGTGACACAAGCCATGTCACACAAGTTAACATCATCCAAGTTGTCTGCTAATGTAGAAATTCGAATTTTCTCTAATTTGACCAAGGAAAAGTCAAACTGAGATTTTCTTGCTACATTTTCAACACTCCCTCTCAGAAAGAAAGGGATTATTAACTGCCCCTATCCTACACCTGCAAAACTCGAACTTTCCCCTTGACAAGGCCTTTGTCGAAATATCAGCATCTTGTTCCTCTATTGGAATGTACTGCAACAACATAATCCGCCTCTGCACACAATCTCGTAGATGGTGCATTACGGGAATTTTGAGGTCTAAAATGGGCCTCCTAAGAAAAATGTACAACCAAAATAAACTTTATAAAAAGCAATAGGATTCAAGATGATGATGTCAACCATGGGGGATTATTCACCATTTTTGGAGTAAAAAAGTAAAAAGATTAAAAAATAATAAAACTATTTTTTTAACACGTATTTTCAACTTATCTCCCTAAGGTTTTACTCACATTTCAAGTGGGAGTATTCCTTGGATGCAAAATTTAATTCCTCATCCAAGGATTACCTATGTTGCATAGTTTCGATGGACCCTGCTACATGAAAAAACATGATTGCAATCACATTTTTCATGTATTTCTCATATTTCGAGTAGCAAGGTCCATAAAAGGTATGCAACATGGGTACTCCTTGGATGCGGAATAAAATTATCCATCCAATGAGTGTTTCCGCACAAAATTTGAGTAAACCCATAGGGAGACAAGTTTAAAATACGAGTTGAAAAAATAGTTTTTTTCTTTTTTCCCTCTAAAATTTGATGATGTAATCTAATATTATTTTGTTATTTCCATTATTATTTTATAATTTCCTTAGGAGGCCCATTTTAGACTCAAAAATCCCCTAATAATACCAGATATCAATATGCTTGGATCGATCGTGAAAAAAAGGATTCTCAAAAGTTTGATACAACTTTGATTTTCACAGTAAATCATAGTGGGATCCATCATCTAACTTGTTATCACTCCAAAAATTCTTCTAAGTTGTCTGAAAAAGAAATGATAGAGGTAACCACAAACCAACTTTGGAGATGAAGATCTAACCTTCATAATCTCAGAGAGGGCTCTCTCTTTTTTATTTAACTTTGTTTAGTTATTTGATTTTAGCCTAATTATGATTGTGCTTGGGTTTTTTATTTGAATTTGGGTGGTGGGATCACTTACTTAGATGAACAGAGGGTTGCTTTTACCATTGGGCTATGGGGTCAAAATTGCAAACAAACAGGACTAGATCAAGTTCTAAAAACAGTGTCCACAGGGCAAGATAGAGGAGTTACTATAGATCTCAAAGGCTTGATGGTGAAATGGTTTCCAATCAGATCCAAGGAGAAATTAAGAGTTCCTTAGGCCGAATTATGAAGAGAAATGAAAGAGGTCAACCAGGATGGGAGAGAAATTAAGGGTTCTCAAATCCGGATATTAGAGGAAAACATATAAATGATTAACTGTGCAAAACAGAGTGTACTTAAACAAATTCTGAGTTAAATTTCTAGTTAATTCATTTGTATTTAGATAACATTTAAGTTTATGAAACACATAAGAAAGTAACAAAATCAGACAAAGAAGATACTTCACTGCAATAGCTCATCTCATGAATCCTGTAATGCAATCTTTTTATTACTTGCTCCAGTCTGTTGACTTGAAAATTGGTACAATAACCCTTAGGTTTAAGATCAAAATAACTCTACAAATGTATAGTAATCCACACTCAATACTTCGAATTATGAAGTATTTATACAAAAATAATTTACAAAATATCCCAAACTGTCTTGGGAACTAATCTAGGAGAAATAAATATCTTCATGCAAGAAGATAGAGACAGTTATTGAACTGTTGCTTGTTGTCCCTGTTATTTAGGTTATGTTGGCTTTGATTTTTTGATATTTTGCACTTTAATCTGCTTTGTTGTTTGGTCTTTACACTGGAAGTTCTATTTACTCTAACCTTTCATCTGATACACTTTGACCTGGCTGACCTGTCAATATCCTTTTACTGTGCCCTTTTACTTTTACTGTACATTTTACATTTTTACTGTGTATTTCTATAGTAAATCATTTAGTTTTTCCCATGTCTTAGCATCTGGTAATTGGATATTGAGAATCTTCCTGTATATCTCATATGCCTCTGTATACTTGGAAAAAGTAGGCTTATTGACAAAAAGGTGTTTTACCTCATGCTGGAGGTAAAACAAATTCTCAAAAGTTTGATACAATAATTTTCCAGTAGGTATACCCTTCATGGATGAAGTATTTACCTGATCTCTGGCCACTTCTCTAATCTTTTTATTATAGTCTTCATGTGTCATTAACTTGTTGTTGATAACCAAGGGATTTGGTAAACCCTTTTGCCTCAAAATTTTGAACTTCACCATGAATCTGTCAATGGCCAATTGCATAGTTTGGCACTTATCCTCTAGGTTCAACATCATATTCCTCTTGGTAAAGGCCCTATTCACTTCCAAAATTGTACCTGTTCTATCAGGTATCTCTAATTCCTGCAGCTCATACTTGTTCTTGGAGTTGAGGAAGTGAATGATCCTTGTAGCTTCCTCTGGCATGTCTCCAAGTTCTGCTTTGACTCTTTGAATGGATTTTGTAGCCTGCTTTATTAAATCAATCTATTCAAAAATAACCTGTATGGATGGCCAAATATCATTGACAGAGTCAATGATATTGGCCCACAGTTTCTCCTTAGCCTGACCTAGAGGTTCTTTCAATGTTAGTTCCTTCTCCAGGTTTTTGATTCTTTCGGTCATTCTCGTAGACTTCTGTTGTTCTTCTTTGTGCATGATTTGGGCAAGTTTGTAATTTGTTTCCAAGCTGGTCATTTTCTCCTTAAGCCTATTCATATTAGTGTTCTGAATGGACATTTCTTCCATTGCTTTGAACAACCTGTTTGCTTCATCACCTGTAGAACCTGTTGTTGTAGACCTTGTTGCTAATGTAGTTGGTGTAGATGTTGGCAGTGTTGTGGCCATTGGAGCTGTGGGAACTAAGGATGCTGCCAGAGTAGAAAGTACAACAGTGGTAACTGTTTGGATGACAGTTGCAGGGGCATCATCAAGACTAGCTTGTTTTAGCTGAATCAAGCTATACAAATATTTCTCCATCTCTTTTAATTGATAATTTAGTTTCAGCACTAGGTCCATCATCTCTTCATGACTGGTTTGGCTCTCCAAGGCCTCCTTTGTTTGTGGGTGTTGTAAATGAGGCAACTTAAGTTCTTTCTTGAGGGCTGTTATATCCTCATTCTTCTTTTTGATCAGTTTCTCATCAGCCTTAATGTCACTTGGATCATGGCCCAGTTCAATGACCAAGTCCTCCAATGACATGATCCTATTGTCTTTGGCCTGTGAGGAGGCCTTCTCCAATTTATACTAGACTATTACATTATCTAGTGAATCCTGCAACCTGTGTGTAGCCATGGATTTTCCTGTAAGGGTGGAGTAAATCATTTCTCCAGCCTGCTTGTGGAACTCTATCTGGTCAATCGGATGAACATCCCTGTGCAATACCTCAAAATAAGTCTTCTTATAGTCAACCGAGGTCTTTGGTTGCTGAACAGTGGGCTGTAAAAATGACACTTGCATCTTTCCTACTTTGATGTCAAAGGCTGACATCAACCTGCTCTGGTTGGCTGGTGTATGTTTTAAGTATTGGGCATATGTGTCTGCCTTCAACTTCTCATTCCTCATCTTTATTTCTTTGTACCTGTCTTTGATGTCCTTTTCTCTAACAGCTGGCCTGACAAAGGAAGAAACCTCAACATTTTTTTGTCTCTCAATCATTTGAGTGTTGGAGGTTGATGGTTGTTGTGTTTCACATGATGCAGTTGTGTCTTTGTTTCTCTGCCCCATTGTTTTAGTGTCAGTGATTTCTATTGATTCAATGTTCTCCTCTTGTTCAAACACTGGCTTCAATTTGGGCCTTTTTCTAAGTTCAAACAGCTCATTTGTAGTCTCCATGGCAGAACTGGATGCCTCTTCCCTATTCCTCTTTGGATTCTTCTCCTCATTGGCTGGGGTTTGTAACACAGGAGGGTTACTCATTGGTTCCCCTAGTTTTGGAACCTGCAGGAAAGAACTCTGGTCAAATTTCTTTTCTAGATCAATGAGTGTGTTTTCAACATCCACAGTTGTGTTGTCCATATCAATCAATGTGTTTTCCAACCACTCAGATTGGTTGGCAAACTGTTCAATGTCAGGTCTTGGGTGGTGGATGTAAGGTCCCAATTTGACCCTGAGTCTCAGCTTGTTTATGACACCATGAGGGTCATACTACCACATGAAGTTGTTGTTGAATTTCATCTGTTGTAGTATCTTGTCAGCCTCTGGTCCAGCCTCTTTGTTATTGCAAATGAATGGGCCCAATGGGTTTTTCATCTTAAACTAGGTCTTCTTCCTAGCGGATAGGAAGTGGACCTCATTAGAGTTGATGATTTGTCTAAAATACTCAAGTGCAAATATCCTCATAGGGAGGTATCTGGGCAACTTGTAAGGGGCTAATTGGCAGCCATAAACCCTGATTTCAGTGTGGTTCTGGTAAGTACCAGTCTCCCACCTTGATGTTCTTAGCCAACTGTAGCAGCCTCTTGATTTCTTGGTTGATTCTAGGTTGAGTGTTACAAGTCAAAATGTTCATGACTGGGTAGAACAATGAATCTATGAAGTCTTTGTATGTAAATGTTGTGGAGTATTTTTGGATCAAGGGTGTCCAGAAGACAACTGATCTCTCTTTACCCTTGGTGTCCAACTTCTGGATGCTTACATGGAACTTGTCTGCTTTGTAATATAAAAACATGTGAAACAACACTGAAGAGTACTTGAAAACTCTTTTAGTGGGCAGTCTTGAGAATTTTTCATGCATCCTATCTACAATGAACTGAGCATAATTGTACATGATAGCAAGAGGCTTGCCTGGGATAAAAAATTGACAGGAAGGCCAGGATGACCTCATCCACATGCTCATCTGTGGTATATCCTAGGATACAGGAGAGCATGGTGATTATATGTCTGCTAGTTTCTGAAAAAACAGTGGTAGCATAGGGTGGGGTATCTGTAGGAGTATGGCGGTCTTCAATGATGAAAGTCTGGAACATTTTCCTTATCTCAACCAGGTCCAGGGTGATATATAGGTCCAATAGGTCTCCAATGGATAGAGGGGTCTAATTTTGGCTAGGTTGGATGTGAAGCATTTGGTTGATGGACTATGGTGTAATGGTGAATAAGAGCTACTGGTTTCGAGCAATAATAGCTCTTTGGCTAGGGATATAGCAGGCATGACAAAGATGTATGATATCAAGGAATGGGTGGACTTCTGGGAAGAGATATTTGGGAAAATTGGATTCCCAACTGTGGATGTCATCGGCATGTTTTAGGAATCTGTCCTTACTCCAGCAGTGGAGGCTCAGAGGGTGGGTTGGGGTAGCAGTGTCTTTTATTTGGAAATCCTTGTCTGCTAGTGCTAAATGGTCGATGTCCAAGTGAGGGGTTGACATAGGTCTGACATCCAGAGAGGTCTGGGAAGCCATTTTTAGGGGGAAAGGTGTGAATTAGGCTTGTATAGGCTATAGCGATGAGCTTTGAAAACTCTGGTGCAGTGAGGGGGTAATTTGCAGTTTGAAAAAGAGGGGTTTGGGTATTCAGGTGGAAATACTCTTCAATTTAGGGGAAAATTAATTAAATTCAATTAATTAATATTTGAATTAACTGTACGCTTTCAAATTGAGAGGGCCATTCTGGTTTTTTCTCAAAATACCTAGAAATTGGTGGTTCAGGCTGCAAACTGGTTTTAATGGTGACTGTAGATGGTACGGTGGCTTCAGCTATGCACTGGATGCTTGAATTAGGCGCCTGGATCTTTTTCGGGAGATAAACGGCAGTTAATTTCGATTGCAGAGGCTCAAGGTGGCACAGGAAGGCTTAGGCAGCATTCATAGTGCAAACGAGCGAAAAGAGTCGAAATGGGCTTCTTCGGCCTTTTAACCGGCAATGGTTAGAATTTGGCACAGAATTCATAAATGAACAGTGAATGGTTTTGGCTTTTGGCAGGGAGGTGGTTTCAAGGGCCATCGTACCGCTTTTGGCAGGCAGGTGGTATTTCCTTGAGAGCACGCAATTTCACCTAGAGATGCCACGTAGCCGAAAAGGGCCCAGGAAAAACCACGAATCTCTCATGCTCTCAGGCTGGTAAAGGTCAGATATGGAATGAGCGCGATATGGATGTGCGCCGTCAGATCTAGGGGCGGGTGATCTAACATCTGTTGTGTAGTCAAGATGCACGGAGGGAAATCGGGTCAGGATTTGCGAGGCCTGAGGGATTAATTACAACTAATTGTAATTAATTAATGAATAAGGTGGGGATTAGAAATATAATGAGCGGATTTTGTTAAACTGCACCTGGGTTGGTGGGTTAAAAATTTTATGTCAGGGAAATATAAATCGAGAAGTTAATTAAATAATGTGGGGGGGATTAAACTTCGGATAAGGGGTTTTTATGGATGGAGATGACATTTTGAGGGTAATTACTAGGAAAATGTGTGAAACTAAGGGGTAAGGTTCAAAATGAGGGGAAAAGGTTATTTTGATAAGAAATGAGGGGATAATGGGGAAATTAGTAAATAAGTATGTGGGGGGTGAAATGAAATGAGGGGAAGTTAATCAAGTAAGCTTGTGAACATCCTTTCACTCTCATAAATGCTCCTGCGCATTGAAACATAGGATTAAGCATGATAAATGTGCTTATGATTTAACAACCTTGTATTTATGCAACATTTCTTCTGCCTACCCTTTACTTATCTTAACAATTTTCTTCATTTTTATTGGGTGCATTTAAGCTAGCAGACCCTTTCTTTCCTTTTCTTTTGACAAGAAAACTATATAATTCTAACCTTATAACTTCCAATGGCTTAGATTAAGCTGATGAGCACATATTTATTTCTCTACCTAACTATTGATCTGCCAAGGTTAAACAGTTTGGCTAGATATTTATTCTCTATCTATAAACATGAAATTTAAAGAATGAATTAGTCAAGATTAAGCTATTTGACTATCATGGGTTGTGGCATTTATGACAAGCTGCACATAACCATTATTTTTAACATAAAAGTAAAAGCAGTGGCACTTGAATTTGCACACTTTCATTATCTGTTTTTGTTTGGAGTTCATATTTTTTTTACTTTTTTGGTCTTTTCTTTTTCTTTTTGTCCTTTGATTATTCTTTTAGGACATACCCTCTTTACATTTTTTTAATTTTTAATATAGAAAAAATTTTGCAAAAAGCAAAAGTATGTACAATATTACAAGACTGACCATAGCCAATTCAAAATTATGAATCCTATTGTTATAGGTCCCTAGCAGTGGCTCCACATGGGGATGGCATTTCCTGGTATAATGTCAAGAACTTTTAAGATCAGTAGCCTTTGAAAATGTGACTGAAGTTACCTTGTACACTGTTACTCTGTGATTCTGCTTTATTCATACTTATGATGGTAAAACTTTCAAAGCTCAGGGCCTTCTCTCCAGTGTTCAACTTCAAAATATTACCATCCACTCCAATCTAAATTCTACAATGCTATCTACAATGAGTAAAGTAAAGTGAACTATTTTTAATCTATGGAAAAGTAATGCTTCAGCATTCTACCATTGGCAGGTCCTCTTGGTAGATCTGATCCATCTATCTCTCTCAATAAAAAGGCATTGTTACCTCTGTAACCATAAATTACGTAAGGGCCTTACCACAAAAAATCAAATTTTCCATGTTTTCCCTTGTCTTCTCTTCTTGAATCCCACTTAAGAACTTTATCACCTATGTAAAAATAATCAGCTTTAGTATTTTTATCAAATATCTTTTTTATTTTGTCCTGGATTACTTGTGATTTTACATATACTTCTTCTCTGGTCCGTTGTAAGTGTATGGTCTGATTTATCCTTCTCTGGATATCATTTGGTTCTACCTGCAACTCCTAGATGATCTTCATCACTGGCACTCCCAAAGAAGATGGAAAAACAGCATCCATCCCATATACTAATTGATAGGGAGATGTACCAATGGACTTTTTGGTAGTTAGTCTGTCTGCCTATAAGGCATTGACCAACTTTTTGTTCCATGTCTTTTTGTTGTCTTCCAGTAATTTCTTAATGGTATTGACCAGGATTTTGTTAGAGGATTCTGCAAGTCCATTACCTTGAGGGTAATAGGCAATGGAGTGGCCAAGGGTGATATGGTATTTGTTACAGAAGTCTACCATTTTCTTGGATTTAAAAGCAGTTGCATTGTCAGTAATGAGCTTTTGGGGGCATCCAAATCTTGAGAAGATATTGTGAATGAGATAATGATAGAGCCTGTAGCTTGTCTAGAACGGATGGCTTCTATCCATTTGGTAAAATAATCAGTGGCTGTCAAAATCCACTTATGCTGGGATGAGGAGGCTAAGTGTATTTCTCCAATGAAGTCTAACCCCCATTGTTGAAATGGAATTTCTATGGAGATGGGTTTCAGAGGTAGAGGTAAAAGATTTCTTTTTCCCTCAAATATCTAGAACTTATGACAGGATTTCACATGTTTCTTAACATTTTCAAAAAGAGTGGGCCAGTAAAAACTAGCCCTTAAGATTTTGTCAGCAGTAGTCTTCCAATACAAGTGTCCTCCACAATCTCCTGCATGAAATTCTTGCATAATTTTATCAGCTTCATATTTCAGTAAACAATTTAAAATAATACCACCATTGTCTTTCCAAAACAAAGCATTATCTATAATACAATATCTCAATGACTTCAATTTCAAAAATATAGCTTTAGTTCTTGTTAAACCAGGAGGAGCTTGTAAGTTCAGTAATACAAATATGATATCTAAATACCAAGGTGAATCAGTAAAAGGTTCACTGGTCTGTGGAGTCGCCATCTCTTCCTGATCATCAAGGGCACCAATGAAATTTATATCTAGGGCCTAACAGTTCGATTCAACCATGAGTTTAGCTAAACCTTGGCCTTTGATAAGTTTAGTGAGCTTTATTTCTATGTCATATTCTAAAATAATGGCAATCCATTTGCCTCTCTTTCCTTCAGGCCCATTTTGTGTCAAAATTTCCTTTACTACTAAGTTTGGAACATAAGCAATGATGTGGAATACAAAATATACACTCTGGAATCTTTGATAGCCTTTACTAAAACTAGTGCTTGTTTTTCTATTATGTTGTATTTGAGTGTGGCATTTCTTAAGGATTTACTGAAAAATGCAATTGGTTGTTCATATCCCTGGTCATTCTTTTGCAATAAGACTGTTGCAATAGTGTGTTCTGAAACAAAAGAAAAAATTATAAAATCTTTCTGAAATTCAGGACTTATAAGGACTGGAGTTTTGGTTAGGGCTTCATTGATGGCTTCAAAGGACTATTTTTCCTCCATTGTCCATTTAAGTGTTGAATCGTTTCTTAACATGTTATTTAGTTCTCTAATAAATTCTGCTAAATTTGAAATGAATCTCCTAAGAAAATTAATTTTGCCTAAAAATGATTGTAATTCTTTGATGTTTCTAGGATGGGTGATGGTCAAAATTACCTCTATTCTAGCAGGATCTATTCTAATTCCATCTTTGGATATTATATGTCCCAATAGTTTTCCTTCTTCTAGACCAAAGAGTGTCTTTTTGGGATTTAAGGAAATACCAAATTTCCTGCATTTAATGAAAACTCTTCTCAGGTGATCTAGGTGTTCATTATCAGATTTAGAAAAGATTGTGATGTCATCTTGGTAAACCACTAGGAAATCATGGATCTCCTTGGCAAAAGCTATATCCATAGCTCTTTGAAATGTTGCTCCTGCGTTCATTAATCCAAAAGGCATCTTCAAATACATGAAGGTACGCCAAGGAGTAGTAAATCTGGTTGAACTAAGATCTGGTTATATCCAGAAAATCCATCAAGTAATGAAATTTTGGATGAGCCTACTACCCTCTGAAGGATATGGTCCATTTTTGGTAGAGGATAGTTGTCTTTTAATGAGACCTTGTTTAAATTTCTGAAATCAACACAAAGTTTGATTTCTCCAGTTTTCTTCCTAGTAGTGACTAAGTTTGAAACCCAATCTGAGTATCTAATGGGAGCTATAATTTGGGCATCATACATTCTTTTAACTTCTTTCTCAATAGATGGCATAAGAACTAGATTAATTCTCCTAAGTTTCTACTTAAAAGGCTTATGATCCTCTTTGAAGGTTATCTTGTGCTGAATTATGCTGGTGTCATAAGATTTTAGGTCTTCATAACTCCATGCAAATACATCTTGAAACTCTTTAAACAGATTTATGTATTTAACCTTTTCATCTGGAGGTAAGGCTTTTGATAATTTAATGAGTTTAGGTTTTTCTTCAGTTCCTATGTTACATTCTTCTATATCTGCTCTCAAAGGCTCCATTTTCGACTTCCTAGCTACATCGTTGGAATCAAACAAATATTCTAAGGGGACTAATCCCTTAGGCAAAAAAATATTTTTAAGATTAAGAATTTCAGGATCATCATTCATTATTTCTTCTATTTCTACATTTTCTAAGTTATCTACTTCTAATTTAGTGAAATTAGTGGGTTTAGGTATATCTAAAATATTTACATCTATCCCACTATCTATGTCATTATCTACTGTACAATCTGTATCTATTTTACAATTCTGAAACTCACCTTCAACATTCATGAAGTCATAAATTTGGGGATCCTGTGAGAAAAACTGCCAATACTTCAAATTATCTGGTATGACAGGCCTATGTCTCACTTCTGCAGTGTATTGATGGTTGGGTTGAAAGGGAAATTTGCAGGTACTAGCAAAAGTGACCAGACTGTGGGTCTGCATATTTTGTTTTCTAGGAATGGCAACAAAACTTGTTTCCATAAGATATTTGATCAAATATAGGACAGACTCTCTATATTGACTCAGCCTGGGATTGTTTACAGAGTATTCAGCATTAATTTGTTTAATAATCAATTTTGAGTCTCCCAGTATAGAAACTCTCTTGGCTCCAAGTTTTCTAACTGTTTGTAATCCTAAGATCAAAGCTTCATATTCTGCCATGTTATTTGTGCATTTAAAATTTAACCTAAATTCATGACCTTCGGCATGATTATTCTCCATATTGTAGATCCACACTCCTGCTCCTGCTCCTAGCCTATTCACAGATCCATCAAAATCCAAATGCCATAGTGACTCATGAAAAATGTTTTCACTGTCAGTTGTTTTGTATTTTTTTTCTACAGCTGTGATTTCCTTTTTGTCATGGTCTGAATTGTACAAGATGAAAGAGTCCATATCAGAATGCATGGAGTATATAGGGAAATTTTGTGGTTTTTCTACACTACTCACCATGTATTTCATTAAGTTCTCTCTGTATATTTTTCTTTGTTGACCAAAAATAGATATGGTGGCATATGACATATCTAATTGCAAGGATCCTTGAAATTTTTCTCCCCATCAGTGAGATAACAACATTCCATATTTGGGTGAGATGTCTGCAACTACTATGTCCATCACAATACTCTTTGTTGGGCATTGGACTAGAGTTACACATAAATCCTTAATTAAACCAAGGCATTTAACTTGACTAGAGTCAAAGGAAAACAAATCCTTATATGGTTTGGCGATACCTAAGTTTATTCTCTCCATGATTGCTTTTGGCATTAAGTTATGGGACGCCCTTGAGTCTAGCATAGCATTATGTAATACTTTGTCATGAAGTTTCAAGCTAATGTAGAAAGGAGGGATCCCTCCATGTTGATGAGTACCATTTACCTCAGGGCCAAACAATAACTCAGGTTGATCATCATTCAAATTGACTGCATCTTCCCCTTCACCTATATTTAAATTTTATGTGATCTGTGATCTATAGGATTCATTTTTCACTAGTTCAGTCAAAGGGACTAATATTTTCAATTTTTCTATTTCAGTCTTAAGGTTGAAAGAGAGTTGAGGTTTGTTTTTTTGAACAAGATCTTCCTTAACAAATGCAGTTTGTGTGTTTCTGTCTTGTTTTTCAGTACTTGGCATTTCAGTCTGTGTTTCAGCAGTTTTGTTTTGATTACTCCTATTTAGAATGTTTTGAGTGACTGTTTTAGTTTGAGTTTCAGATGAAGTTATATCTATAATTTTTGGGGTAGAAGTCTCTTGTGTTCCCCTAGGAAAGATTTGAAAAATTTTAGTGACAGGAGCTTCTGTTATTTTTTTAGTTTGGGTCTGGATTGATCTTTTAGTGGGAGCTTCATTGTTCTTTTTACTTCTTAAGCAATACTGTTTTTGAACTTCATATATGGATGACTCATAAGCTTGTTTGAAGTCAAAGGACTCACCAGATTCTAATTGCAATTGTTGCAACATATATAATTCTTGTTCTTCTTGAGTAAGAAAAACAGCATCTTCATTTTTTATTCCTAATAAGTTTATCTAGGTGTCATCTTCTCCTTCATGGCTCTGTGAACCATCAGTGTAGTTTTCCTGGAAGGGTGGTCTAATTTGATGATCTGGTATAGCATTCTTTCCAGTGTTAGGGTTCTTCCTGAAGTTGGGGTTTCTTACTGGGGGTGGTTGTTGATTCTCCCACTGGGTTTTTCTTTCCATGTTTTCTAATCTATCCATTATTCTCTCTACACTCTTTGCCAAACTATCTATTTTACCATCAGAAGTGGAAGTTTCCTCCTTAATGACAACTCTCTTTTCATTTCTCATTCTGGATTTCTTGGCTAATATGTTGGCCTCTACACTAACAACATTACTTTGCATTTGTTTCAATGTTTTAGGGTTTCTTTCCCTTAATTGGTATGACATGTCAGTGTCAAAACCATCAGGGAATTTGATTAATGCTAAGTCAGGTGGAGGCTTAATATTAGCACGGATTTCATTGTAGATGTTATTGAACCTAGTACAATAATCCTCAACTAACTCATTAGGAGCTCTTCTAATTTTATCATATTCAGAAAGTATTTGCAGAGGGTTTTTCTTTCTCTCCCATCTATCAATGAATAATCTTTGAGAAGCAACTAAATTTGCAATATGATTAGCTGGTAAAGCTTTAAACCATTTCGTAACATCCCTAGTTAATGTTTAGGCAAACAACCTCATTTGGACATCAGATTCATCTATCTCATGCAACTCAAAATAGTCAGTCATTTTGTTCACATGTTGTTGGGCAGTATACTGACCAGTAGCATCAAACAAAAAGATTTTGCTTTGATAATCTTGGGGCATGGCATGGAGTTGTGCAGGTAAAACTAGAGGTGCATATCGGTCTGCCATGGCTTGGATTCTAGCTTGACTAGGGGGTAAGGTGTTGGTACTTGAGGAAGGGCTTGAAATGGATGGAGATGAACTAGATGAGGATGAGGTGTTTGGATGATGAATAACTAGTTTAGGGGAATGGACTGTGGTGGATACTATTGGTGAGGTGGTGGTAAATGAAGGTGTATTTACAGTGATTGAAGATTGTGCAAAAATTTCAGAGGCAACAGTAGTAAGGGCAGCTAGTTCAACTGATTGTTGAAGGTAAGCATCATCTGTGTGGCTTATCAATGTAGAGGTTAAAGCTTCTAACTTTTCAAAAGTATCTAACACAAATTTATCTAAATCTGGATGTATAGGCACCTTTTTTTATTCAATGAGTTGAATAAAATTAGGGTCTAACACAGTTTCATGAATTGCATTCTATGATTTAGTTCTAAACAATGAGAGATCAAATGACAAATCAAATGGAATTTCCTCTAAAGTTGACAACTCCTCAAGGAGTGAATTTTCTTTAACTAACTGGCTACTACTTGCTTGAGTTTCTACCTTTTTTGGTTTTCTTAAAATCTTGTCTAGGCCATCAACTATATTAGCAGGGTTTGGATTTGGATTTTCCCTGGTATAGTAAGTCTTCTTGGGAGCCAGAATTTTAAATTTTTAATTGTTTTTTATGAAACTTTTTAAGAACAACTTCTAAAAATGACCTTAAGGGGCTCAAGATGAAATTTAAGGTTTCCTTAAAGTTTTATTAGACTGAGGATCGAAGTCCCCAGTATGGTCGCCATTATGTTATCACTCCAAAATTTCTTCTAAGTTGTCAGAAAAAGAAATGATAGAGGTAACCACAAACCAACTTTGGAGATTAGGATCTAGCCTTCCTAATCTCAGAGAGGGCTCTCTCTTTTTATTTAACTTTGTTTAGTTATTTGATTTTAGGCTAGTTATGATTGTGCTTGGGTTTTTGATTTGGATTTGGGTGGTGGGATCACTTACTTAGATGAACAGAGGGTTGCTTTTACCATTGGGCTATGGGGTCAAAATGCCAGACAAACAGGACTAGATCAAGTTCTAAAAATAGTGTCTACAGGGCAAGATAGAGGAGTTACTACAAATCTCAAAGGCTTGATGGTGAAATGGTTTCCAATTGGATCCTGGGAGAAATTAAGGGTTTCTTCGGTCGAATTATGAAGAGAAATGAAAGAGGTCAACCGGGATGGGAAAGAAATTAAGGGTTCTTAAATCTGGATATTAGAGTAAAAACGTATAAATGATTAACTGTGCAAAACAAAGTGTACTTAAACAAATCCTAAGTTAAATTTCAAGTTAATTCATTCGCATTTAGATAACATTTAAGTTTATAAAACACATAAGAAAGTAACAAAATCAGACAAAGAAGATACTTCACTACAATAGCTCATCTCATGAATCCTGTAATGCAATCTTTTCATTACTTGCTCCGGTCTGTTGACTTGAAAATTGGTACAATAACCCTAAGGTTTAAGATCAAAATAACTCTACAAATTCATAGTAATCCACACTCAATACTTCAAATTATGAAGTATTTATACAAAAAGAATTTACAAAATATCCCAAATTGTCTTGGGAACTAATCTAGGAGAAAGAATTATCTTCATGCAAGAAGATAGAGATAGCTATTGAAATGCTGCTTGTTGTCCCTATTATTTAGGTTTTTCTGGCTTTGATCTTTTGATATTTTGCACTTTAATCTGCTTTTTTGTTTGGTCTTCACGCTGGAAGTTCTATTTACTCTGACCTTTCATCTGATACACTTTCATCTGATACACTTTGACCTGACTTACCTGTCAATATCCTTTTACTGTGCCCTTTTACTTTTACTGTACATTTTACATTTTTACTGTGTATTTCTACAATAAATCATTTAGTTTTTCCCATGTCTCAGCATCTGGTAATTGGATATTGAGCATCTTCCTATAGATCTCATCTGCCTCTGTATACTTGGCAAAAGTAGGCTTATTGACAAAAAGGTGTTTTACCTCATGCTGGAGATAAAAAAAATCTCAAAATTTTGATACAATACTTTTCCAATAGGTATACCCTTCATGGATGAAGTATTTACCTAATCTCTGGCCACTTCTCTGATCTTTTCATTATAGTCTTCACGTGTCATTAACTTGTCGTTGATAACCAAGGGATTTGGTAAACCCTTTTGCCTCAAAATTTTGAACTTCACCATGAATCTGTCAATGGCCAATTGCATAGTTTGGCACTTATCCTCTAGGTTCAACATCAAATTGCTCTTGGTGAGGACCCTCTTCACTTCCAAAATTATACCTGTTCTATCAGGTATCTCTAATTCCTGTAGCTCATACTTTTTCTTGGAGTTGAGGAAGTGAATGATCCTTGTAGCTTCCTCTAGCATGTCTCCAAGTTCTGCTTTGACTCTTTGAATGGCTTTTGTAGCCTGCTTTATTAAATCAATCTGTTCAAAAATAACCTGTATGGATGACCAAATATCATTGACAAAGTCAATGATATTGGCCTATAGTTGCTCCTTAGCCTGACCTAGAGGTTCTTTCAATGTTAGTTCCTTCTCCGGGGTTTTGATTCTTTCGGTCATTCTTGTAGACTTTTGATGTTCTTCTTTGTGCATGATTTGGGCAAGTTTGTAACATGTTTCCAAGTTGGTCACTTTCTCCTTAAGCCTGTTCATCTTAGTGGTCTGAATGTACATTTCTTCCATTACTTTGACCAACCTATTTGCTTCATCACCCATAGAACCTGTTGCTATAGACCCTGTTGCTGATGTAGTTGGTGTAGATGCTGGCAGTATTGTGGCCATTGGAGCTGTGGGAGCTAAGGATGCTGCCAAAGTAGAAGGTACAGCAGTGCTAATGTTGGGATGACAGTTGCAGGGGCATCATCAAGACTAGCTTGTTTTAGCTGATCAAGCTATCCAATTCTTTCTCCATTTCTTTTAATTGATCATTCAGTTGCAGCACTAGGTCCATCATCTTTTCATGATTGGTTTGTCTCTCCAAGACCTCCTTTGTTTGTGGGTGTTTTAAATGAGGCTACTTAAGTTGTTTCTTGAGGGTTGTTATATCCTCATTCTTCTTTTTGATCAATTTCTCAGCAGCCTTAATGTCACTTGGATCATGGCCTAGTTCAATAACCAAGTCCTCCAATGACTTGATCCTGTTGTCTTTGGCATGTGAGGAGGCCTTCTCTAGTGAATCCTACAACCTCTGTACAGCGATGGATTTTCCTGTAAGGGTGGAGTAAATCATTTCTCCAGCCTGCTTGTGGAACTATATCTGGTCAATGGGATGAACATCCCTAGCCAATACCTCAAAATCAGTGTTCTTATAGTCAGCTAAGGTCTTTGGTTGCTGAACAGTGGGCTGCAAAAATGATACTTGCATCTTTCCTGCTTTGATGTCAAAGGTTGACATCAACCTGCTCTGGTTGGCTGGTGTATGTTTGGAGTATTTGGCATATGTGTTTGCCTTCAACTTCTCATTCCTCATCTTTATTTCTTTGTACATGTCTTTTATGTCCTTTTCTCTGACAGCTAGCCTGACAAAGGAAGAAACCTCAACACTTTGTTGTCTCTCAATCATTTGAGTGTTGGAGGTTGATGGCTATTGTGTTTTACTTGATGCAGTTGTGTCTTTGTTTCTCTGCCCCATTGTTTTAGTGTTAGTGATTTCTATTGATTCAATGTTCTCCTCCTGTTCAAACACTGGATTCAATTTGGGGCTTTTTCTAAGTCCAAACAGCTCATCTGTAGTCTCCATGGCAGAACTGGATGCCTCTTCCCTATTCCTCTTTGGATTCTTCTCCTCATTGGCTGGGGTCTGTAACGCAAGAGGGTTACTCATTGGTTCCCCTAGTTCTAGAACCTGCAAGAAAGAACTCTGGTCATATTGCTTTTCTAGATCAATGAGTATGTTTTCAACATCCACAATTGTGTTGTCCATATCAATCAATGTGTTTTCAAACCACTCAGATTGGTTGGGAAACTGTTCAATGTCAGGTTTTGGGTGGTGGATGTAAGGTCCCAATTTGACCCTAAGTCTTAGCTTGTTTATGACCCCATGAGGCTCATACTACCACATGAAGTTGTTGTTGAATTTCATCTGTTGTAGTATCTTGTCAGCCTCTGGTACAGCCTCTCTGTTATTGCAAAATGAATGGACCCAGTTCATTTTTAATCTTAAACTGGGTCTTCTTCCTAGTAGATAGGAAGTGGACCTCATAAAAGTTGATGATTTGTCTAAAATACTCAAGTGCAAATATCCTCATAGGGAGGTATTTGGGAAACTTGTAAGGGGCTAATTGGAAGCCATAAACCCTGATTTCAGTGTGGTTCTGGTACAAGTACCAGTCTCCCACCTTGTTGTTCTTAGCCAATTGTAGCACCCTCTTGATTTCTTGGTTGGTTCTAGGTTGAGTGTTACAAGTCAGAATGTTCATGACTGGGTAGACCAATGAATCTATGAAGTATTTGTATGTAAATGTTGTGGAGTATTTCTAGATCAAGGGTGTCCAGAAGATAACTGATCTCTCTTTTCCCTTGGTATCCAACTTCTGGATGCTTACAGGGAACTTGTCTACTTGGTAATATAAAAACATGTGAAACAACATTGAAGAGTACTTGAAAACTCTTTCAGTGGGTAGTCTTGTGAATTGTTCATGCATCCTGTCTGCAATGAACTGAGCATAATTGTACATGATAGCAGGAGGCTTGCCTGGGGTAAAAATGGACAGGAAGGCCAGGATGACCTCATCCACATGCTCATCTGTGGTATATCCTAGGATGCATGAGAGCATGGTGATTATATGTCTACCAGTTTCTGAAAAAATAGTGGCAGCATAGGGTGGGGTATCTGTAGGAGTATGTCAGTCTTCAATGATGAAAGTCTAGAAGATTTGCCTTATCTTAACCAGGTCCAGGGTGATATACAGGTCCAATAGGTCTCCAATGGATAGAGGGGTTTGATTTTGGCTAGGTTGGACTTGAAGCATTTGGTTGATGGACTTTGGTGTAATGGTGAATAAGAGTTGTTGGTTTGAAGCAATAATAGCTCTTTGGCTAGGGATATAACAAGCATGACAAAAATGTATGATATCAAGGAATGGGTGGACTTCTAGGAATAGATATTTGGGTAAATTGGATTCCCAAAGGTGGATGTCATCAGCATGGTTCAGGAATCGTCCTTACTCCAGCAATGGAGCCTCAGTAGGTTGGTTGGGGTAGCAGTGTCTTTTATTTGGAAATCCTTGTCTGCTAGTGCCAAATGGTCGATGTCCAGGTGAGGGGTTGACACGGGTTTGATGTCCAAAGAGGTTTGGGAAGCTGGTTTTAGGGGGAAAGGTGTGAATTAGGCTTGTATTGGTTGTAGCAATGAGGCTTTGAAAACTCTGGTGTAGTGAGGGGGTAATTTGCAATTTGCAAAAGAGAGGTTTGGGTATTCAGGTGGAAATACTCTTCAATTTAGGGGAAAATTAATTAGATTCACTTAATTAATCTTTGAATTTACTGTACGCTTTCAAATTGAGAGGGTTGTTCTGGTTTTTTCTCAAAATACCTAGAAATTGGTGGTTCGGGCTGCAAATTGGTTTTAATGGTGACCGTAGATGGTACAGTGGCTTAAGTTGTGCACTGGATGCTTGAATTCGGAATCTGGATCTTTTTGGGAGATAAACGACAGTCAATTTCAGTTGTAGAGGCTCAGGGTGGCGCAGGAAGGCTTAGGCAATATTCACAGTGCAAACGAGAGAAAAGAGTCGAAATGGGCTTCTTCGGCCTTTTAACCGGCAACGGTTAGAATTTGGCGCGGAATTCATAAATGAACAATGAATGGTTTTGGATTTTGGTAGGGAGGTGGTTTTAGGGGCCATCGCACCGCTTTTGGCAGGCAGGCGGTATTTCCTTGAGAGCACGTGATTTCACCTGGAGCTGCCACATAGCCGAAAAGGGCCCGAGAAAAACCATGAATCTAGCGTGCTCTCTTGCTGGTAAAGGTCAGAGAGGGAATGAGCGTGATATGGATGTGCGCCATCAGATCTGGGGGTGGGAGATCTACTGTTGTTGCATAGTCAAGATGCACAGAGGGAAATCGAGTCGGGATTTGCGGGCCCCGGGGGATTAATTACAACTAATTGTAATTAATTAATGAATAAGGTGGGGATTAGAAATATAATGAGTGGGTTTTGTTTAGCTACACCTAGGTTGGTGGGTTAAAAAGTTTATGTCTGGGAAATATAGAAAGAGAAGTTAATTAAATAATGAGGGGGGGGATTAAACTTAGGATAAGGGGTTTTTATGGAGGGAGATGACATTTTGAGGGTAATTACTAGGAAAATGTGTGAAACTAGGTGGTAAGGGTCAAAATGAGGGGAAAAGGGTATTTTGATAAGAAATGAGGGGATAATGGGGAAATTAGTAAATAAGTATGTGGGGGGTGAAACTAAATGAGGGGAAGTTAATCAAGTAAGCTTGTGAACATCCTTTCACTCTCATAAATGCTCCTGCACACTGAAACATAGGGTTAAGCATGGTAAATGTGCTTATGATTTAACAACCTTGTACTTAAGCAACCTTTCTTCTACCTACCATTTACTTATCCTAACATTTTTTCTTCATTTTATTGGGTGCATTTAAGCTAGCAGACCCTTTCTTTCCCTTTCTTTTGACAAGCAAACTATCTAATTCTAACCTTATAACTTCCAATGGCTCAGATTAAGCTGATGAGCACATTTTTATTTCTCTACCTAACTACTGATTTGCCAAGGTTAAACAGTTTGGCTAGATCTTTATTCTCTATCTATAAACATGAAATTTAAAGCATGAATTATTCAAGATTAAGCTATTTGAATATCTTGGGTTGTGGCATTTATGACAAGCTGCACACAACCATTATTTTGCACATAAAAGTAAAAGCAGTGGCACTTGAATTTGCACACTTTCATTATTATTTTTTGTTTGGGGTTCATATTATTTATTACTTTTTTGATCTTCTATTTTTCTTTTTGTCCTTTGATTATTATTTTAGGACATACCCTCTTTACATTTTTTAATTTTTAATATAGAAAACATTTTGCAGAAAGAAAAGTTATGTACAATATTACAGGACTAACCATATCCAATTCAAACTTATGAATCCTATTATTATAGGACCCTAACATGACAAAACAAGCCAAAAAGTATCTTTCTCATCCAAATCACCTCACATGTTGCTTGACTTGCATCCAATTATTCTGCTTCTGCTGAGTTGAGCGCCTCTGGTCTCTGCTTCCTGTTGTACCAAGAAATCGTTGTGGACCCAACACTGAAAATTCCACCTGGTGTACTCTTCCGATTTAATGGACTTCCCACCCAATCTGCATCAGTGAAGCCACACAGCTTCACTCCCTCTGTCCGTCTGTACCAAATTCCAAATTGGGTAGTTCCTCTAAGGTATCATATAACACGCTTTTCTTCCCTCCAAAATAGTTTGATTGGCCTAACCATAACTTGACTCAGTTGGTTGACTGCATAACACATGTTTGGTCGTGTGTTCACAAGATACATGAGTGAACCCACCAACTACCATAAACAGTCACATCCACTTCCTCACCTGAAGTGGAATCCTCTTTCCTCCAGTTGGTTTCTAAAGGAGTCTCCATGGGTTTTCACGTATCCATGTGGAACCTCTAAAGTATCCTTTTGACATACTTTCCCTGAGAGACAAATAGCTCCCCATCACCTTGTCATACTTCCAATCCAAGGAAGTAGTGCATGAGACCCATGTCCTTCATCTCTAACTCTCTTACAAGGTCCTCCTTGCAATATCTTATCAACTACTCATCACCACTCAGGATCAAGTCATCAACATATAAAACAATAATCAACAATTTACCTTCTACCAAAATATGATAGAGGTTTTCATCTGCTTCCCTTTTGGTGAAGCCCAAATCAGTGAGATAGCTATCGATCCTAGTGTACCAAGCACAAGGTGTTTGCTTGAGACCATAAAATTCTTGCTTGAGTTTGCACACATGAGACTCTCGATCAAAAGTCTCGAAACCTTCTGGTTGCTCGATACACACCTCCTCCTCAATAACTCCATTGAGGAATGTTATTTTCACATCCATCTGGTGGATCTTCTACCCCATCTGTGCAACCAAAGCAAGGATTTATTTAATGGATTATCACCTTGCCACAAGAGAAAAGGTCTCCTCATAGTCAATCCCATCCACCTAAGAGCACCCCTTGGTGACAAATTTGGCCTTGTACTTTTCTATGCTTCATGTTTCACCTTGAAGATCCAAATTGAGCCCACAATTGATTTGTCTGTTGGTCTTGGGACCACTTCCCAAACATTTTTCTTCAAAATGGATTCATACTCCTCCACCATTGCACCAACTCATATTGGCTTCTCTATTGTTTCCTCGAAAGAAGATGGCTCAATCACTACTAGCTCAGTTATTAGAGCCATGTAGTCTGTGTATCGATCTGGTGACCTTCTCTGCCTGCGTTGACTTGAAGGAGCACCCACATTTTCCCTCGCATCTTGCACAAGTCTCTCAGCTTCCCTAGTTCTCTTCGTGACTTCTCTGGATGATTTTTCTTGAGTGGTTGTCTCGACTCTCTACTCCTTAACTTGTGGTTTCTCCACAACATCTTGAGGCTCCTCTTTGGAGTAAAGCTCCTCCTCTGGTGGGATCAGAATCTCCCTCTCAAGAGAGCACTGCATGGCTTTGTCTTCATCAAATTTGACATATTGTCGCACAACTTTCATTCTTAGGGATGGAAAATACACATGGTAGTTGTGGGGATTTCATGTGTAACCCATAAATACCCCCAACTCTGTTTTTTTATCTAACTTATTCCTTGACTCTTTAGAGACATGGAAATAGACAGTGGCTCCAAATTTCTTGAAGTTCGACACATATGAATTCTTCCCCAAGAAAGCCTCCTCTAATGTGATCATGCCAAGAATTTGATGCGAACTCATTTTCTTGCAAATACACCGTTGTGTTGCATGTAGGTTTTAACCCCGTGCATAAATTACCTGCATATGAATTCTAACACACAGAAAAATAAACAATGCGAGAGCATAACACATAAAACACATATAAACAGATATTTTCCCACTGGATCCCAAAACCGGGACTACCAGCTTGATTTTTCATTATGTTCCTTTCAATGTTACAATACATATTTATACATGTCGAAGCATCCAACACCATGGACCGAAAACCATCGCGTCCAATACCATGGACCAAAAAACCATCACATCCAATACCATGGACCAAAAAACCATCGCGTCCAAAAAGCATGTGCGAAAATCATGCACAAAACCATATGTGTGTCCTCCCAACCTAGCATAGGGTCCAAAACCAAAATTTTCGGGGTTACAGGTGCCCTTCAAACCCCCTATTAACTACGTGGAAAGAATAAAACACAACCCAATATTCTCCCACTTGTTGTTTTCTTTCCACGAGGGGCCACAAGAGAGCTTAGTCATTTTCCCAACCCTGAAATGCCCATTGTCTCTCTACACCAAGAGAACTTCTCAGAGCTCACAAATTTTTTCAATGCATCTGCAGTATTCTTCAAAGTGTCCACCTTTACCAGCAACACCTTTTTTTCTTCTATCATATCCCTCACAAAGTGATACTGAACATCAATGTGCTTTGTCTTTGAATGATATGCAGGGTTCTTTGGCAAGAAAATTGCACTTTGGCTGTCACATTCTATCCTTATAGCTTCCTGTACTAACCCCATACTTGAACACAATCTCTACAACCAAACTGCTTCCTTGCAGTGGCTGCCATGTATTCTACCTCTGTAGTTGATAATACCACTACAGATTTTTTCTTACTCATCCAACTGACTACACCTCCAAATAGGTCAAACACATACCCACTTGTAGATCTTCTCTGATCCAGATCTCCAGCCCAGTCTGCATCAACAAAGCCACGAATATCCAACACACTGTCTAATCCTGGTCTTCCTTGGTAGCACAGACCATAATCACTAGTGCCTCGCAAATACCTGAAAACCCGCTTCACTACGGTCCAATGCTCCTTTCCTAGTTTTGACATAAACCTGCTCAATACTCCCACTGCATGTGCAATGTCTGGTCTAGTACAGACCATTGCAAACATCAGGCTACCGACTGCACTTGCATATGGAACACGGGACATGTCCTCTTCCTCTTCTTGTGTCTTGGGACATTGTTCAATAGATAACCTCACACCTATAGGAATAGGAACCTTCACCGGTTTACTATCCTGCATATTAAACCTCTGTAGTATTGTCTCAACATACTTCCTCCGGTTTAACCAGAACTTCCTCTTTGCCCGATCTCTTTGAATTTCCATGCCCAAAATATAGTTTGCAACACCAAGATCTTTCATGTCGAATTTGGAGGAAAATTGGGTCTTCAAATCCTGGATAATTTCTTTGTCATTTCCAACTAGCAACATATCATCCACATACAAGACCAGATAAATAACACGGTCACCAATTAATTTAAAATACACACAGTGATCTGCTTTGCTTCTGGTGAAGCCAAGTCCCCATATAAATGTATCAAATTTCTGATATCACATCCTTGGTGACTGTTTTGACCCATACAAAGACTTCTTTAACTTGCATACCAGTTCTTTCTTACCCTTCGCTGCAAAGCCTTCAGGTTGCTTCATGTAGATTTCCTCTTCCAGATCCCCGTGAAGAAATGATGTCTTCACATCCATCTGTTCTACCTCAAAATCAAAAGCAACAGCAACAGATAAAAGTAATCTAATAGAAGTTACCTTGGCAACAGGAGAAAAAATATCACAAAAATCAATTCCCGGCACCTAGGAATAACCTTTTTCTACCAACCGAGCTTTGTATTTCTCCACTTTTACTTCTTCATTTGTCTTCTTTTTGAACACCCATTTGCTACCAATTGGTTTCCTTCCAGCCGGTAACTCCACCAGATCCCAAGCCTCATTTTTGTGCAAAGATGCCATTTCATCAACCATGACCTCTTTCCAGAGTTTTCCATCCTCTGAATCTACTGCTTCCTTCACAGTTATGGGATCATCGTCAGTAATAGATAAAGCAAAATTTGAATAGAAAGTAGATGGACTATACCTTTCAGGCTGCCTTCTTTCTCGGACTAATCTTCTCACAACTGGAGTTTGTGGCTCTTCATCTTCTGATTCCTCATCTGTTGTAGAGTCTGATTCTTCCTCCTTTAGCTCAAACTCTATCTTCTCAGGTTCCTTTCGTTGGACTTCATGTTTAATAGCATCTTTCACCTCTCTGAACACCACATCTCGACTATACACAACCTTCCGTGTGACTGAGTTCCAAAGCTTATAACCCTTTAAACCATCCTTATACCCAATAAAGATGCACTTTTTCAGATTTACAAGCCAACTTGGTTTGTTTCTCCTTTGGAACATGTACATATGCATCACATCCAAATACCCTCAGATGTGAAAGAGAGAGTTTCTTACCAATCCATACCTCTTGTGGAGTCTTATCCTCCAACGCTGATGAAGGTGACCTGTTGACCAGGTAACATGCAGTATCCACCGCCTCTACCCGGAATTCCTGTCCTAACCCGACACCATTGAGCATGCTTCTTGCCCTTTCCATCAACGTCTTATTCATTCTTTCTGCAACTCCATTTTGTTGAGGTGTATATGGAGCAGTCTTCTGTCATGCTATACCACGCTTCTTACATAATTCTTCAAATTCCTTACTGCAAAACTCTCCACCGTTATTTGTCCTCGGCACCTTTATCTTCTTCTCTATCTGGTTTTCCACTAGAGCCTTAAATTATTTAAACCTGTCAAAGACTTCAGATTTCTTCTTAAGGGAATATATCCATGTATTCCTTGAGAATTCATCTATAAATGATACATAGTACACAGACTTACCTAGTGATGGAACCTTCACAGGTCCAAACACATCACTGTGCACAAGTTCTAATATTTGTTTCGCCCTCTTACTACCATAGGGGAAACTCACCCAATTCTGCTTCCCATATACACAATTTTCATAGAAATCAAAATCCAAAGAGCTATTACTCATACCTTCTACCATAACTTTACCATGAAGTATCCGAAGGCCCTTTTCTCCAATATGTCCAAGCCTTTGATGCCACAACATGGTCTTCTCTCTAGAGACCACTAGATTTTCTGATCTACTTTCAGGAACCACAGAACTATTGCACCCATAAATAACAGTGCTACCTTGCAGCTTGTACAGAGTTCCAATCTGAACTCCCCGCATCAATACCAGTGCTCCCCGAACCATCTTGCAGGTATCCTTCTCGAACACTGTTTTTACACCTACATCATCCAGCTTGCTTACAGAAATAAGATTTCTGGCCAATGCAGGAATATGTAGAACACCCGGAAGTGCTCTAACCCTTCCACCTTGAAACTTCAACTTTACTTTTCCATGACCCATGATTCTAGCCTTCCTGTCATCCCCCAAGAAGACATCACCACCATCATATTTCTCATACTCGTAGAACCACTCTCTATGGGGAGTGAAGTGAAAGGATGCACCTGAGTCAATCAACCATGCCTCATGATCTACATGTGTACTTGAAGAAGCCAAGTACACATCCCCACTTTCATCTGAGGTGGTTTTCACCTCTGCAAAAGGAGCCTCATCAGATCCCTTTCCTTTTTCAAGATCTTTATATTTACAGTCCCTTTTGTAGTGCCCTTCCTTTCCACATTTCAAGCACACCACCTTTACAGGTTTTCCTGGAGATTTAGATCTCCCTTTAGATTTAGATCTCCCACTCGATGACTTTTTTTTTTCTGTTCTGGATCTACCCTCGTACAGACAAGGCATCACCATTTTGGCTCTCCATATATTTTTGTCTCATCTCCTTTCTCAGCAAGGATGAGACTATTTCATCAAAATGCAAGGCAGTTGCATTTCTACCTATTGCAATAACCAGACTATCCCACGAATCTGGTAGAGAACACAACAAAATGATGCACTTATCTTCATCTGAAATTTTAATATCAACAGATGTTAACTGACTTACCACAGTATTAAATGCATTCATATGCTCTGTCACCAAGTCTCCATCTTTCATCCTCGGGCTATACAGCTTTTTCCGCAGGAACAGTTTATTCACCAGAGACTTAGATTGGTACAAAGTCCCTAACTTGTCCCACAAAGCCTTCGTCGTAGCTTCCCCTGATACATTCAGCAATACTGAATCTAAGACACACAATCGTATTGTTCTCTTTCCCTTCTGATCCAACTTCTTCCATTCTTCATCGGACACTCTCGTTGGTTTAGTACTTGGATCTACCACGATCCACTGGTCTTTGTCCACCAACAGATCCTCCATCTTGAGTTTCCACAACTCAAAACTCTAACCATTAAATTTCTCGATCTCTATCTTTCCACTGCTCGCCATCTTCTTTCACCACCAAAATCGATCTCGTAGATCTCCCATTGAACAGGGTCTACCACAGGCCCGAGCGAAACCCCTCAGCAACAAAGGTGTCCCCTTGAAGCCAAAACAGCTCTGATACCAAATGTATGTTTTAACCCCGTACAGAAATTACCTGCATACGAATTCTAAAACACAGAAAAATAAAAAATGCAAGAGCATAACACATAAAACACATATACACAGAGATTTTCCCATTGGATCCCAAAACCGGGACTACCAGCTTGATTTTTCATTATGTTCCTTTCAATGTTACAATACATATTTATACGTACCGAAGCATCCAATACCATGGACCGAAAACCATCGCGTCCAATACCATGGACCAAAAAACCATCACGTCCAATACCATGGACCGAAAAACCATTGCGTCCAAAAAACATGTGCAAAAATCATGCACAAAACCATAGGTGGGTCTGCCCAACCTAACATAGGGTCCAAAACCAAAATTTTCCGGGAAGCTGCCCCGGACCCCATAAAGTGGGGTTACGGGTGCCCTTCAAACCCCCTGTTAACTATGTGGGAAGAATATAACACAACCCAACATTGCATGAATCAGCCCACAAGTGGAGAGGTAGGATTTGGGCATGCAACATTGCCCATGTTGCTCCCACAATGCTACGGTTATTCCTCTCAGCCACCCCATTTTGTTGTGGGTTGTGGGGTGTTGTTAACTCTTTTCAAATGCCTTCTTTTGCAAAGAAATTTTTAAACTCATTCGACAATAACTCACCTCCATTATTGCTCCTAAGATTCTTCACCTTCTTTCTCGTTTCTTTCTCCCCCAATTCCTTGAACTCTAAGAAATTGGAGAAATTCTAATCCTTCTTTTGCGTGGAGAATATCCATCACTTCCATGAATAGTTATCAATAAAGATAACAAAATACTTGTGTCTGGAAATGGAGGCTATCGAGAAAGGTCCAAAAACATTAGAGTGGATCCTTTCAAGGATTGAATGTGCTTTCTTGTCCCGATCATGGAAAGTGGGTTTTATGTACTTCCCCAAGGTACACCATTTTCATGTGCCATGTTGCTCTAGTTCTCCTTTGGGTAGTCCTATGGTAATACATTGCATGATCTTCAAAGCGCCATGATGAAAATGACCAAGTATTTTATGCCAAAGTTCAGTGACATTGCGTCTTTTCACCTTCCCTGCCTTTGTGCTCAATGCAGCACAATCCTCCACATCTAGCTTGCAGAGGTTCTTCAGATGAACCCTAATCTGCTTCACCTATCTCATGGCAATGTGTCTCAGGAATTCCTTTCCTTTGTTAATGATTGCATCGTAGCCACGATCTTCCAAAACTAGAATGGAGACAAGATTCTTCTTTAGTCCGGAAACAAACATCACATCCTTGATCCTGAGAGGGGAGCCCTACTCCCTTTGAAAGGTGGTTGTACCAATCCTGGTCATTTTGTACCTTCCATCATCTCACATCTCGATGTACATCTGGAGATCCTTCTCCTCATGTTAGGGTCCTATAATTTATAGGATCTCAAGGTGATTGAGTATCTCACATTTTGCAGAATTCATATTGTTCATAGATCTCAATATTCAATTGATTTCCAAAAAAAAAGGGATTAAAAAAACAGAGGAAAAGAACAAAAGAGAAAAAAATGAAAAGAAAAGAAAACCCCAAATATTGTTCAATTCATACAGTCTAAGCATGTTTGAAAAAATTTCAATTTCTGTTGATAGGATAGAAAATAAAGATTTGCCAAACAATTTATGCTTGGCAAATCAGTATCTAGGTAGAAATGAAATTCGTTCAACTACTCAATCTAGACCAATAGGAGAATTAAGTGATAGGGTAGCTTAGAAATTAAAAAAGAGAAAGTGAAAAAGGGTCTGCAAGTCCAAATGCACCCTGCAAATACAAAAAAGGAAAAAATGTTAGATTAGAAACTAAAGGTAGTAAGATTGAAAAGAATTACAAAGGGAAAAGGACATGAAAATTCCTTTAATGTTTTATGACATAGTTCATGTGTTTTTCCTAATGTTAAAAAAAAAAAAAATGTTAGGGGTCTTATACATTACTCCTAACTTTATCCTATACTCCACCCCCTTTTTAATTTTCCTACCCACCCACTCATGTGCCCGTCACATCAACTATTACCCACCCCGCACCTTTCATCAAATCCCCGTAATCGATATTTGATCCAATGGCCCACATGAGTTTTCGGCCCCACGCTCACCCTTCGAACATTAATGTTGGGGGGGGGGGGGGGTTCTGAAATCAGTGGTTTCAGGCCACTTACGTGTCAAGATGTCATGGTTTCACACCCCCCCACTCATTCACTTACCACTCCATAGGCCCTCCGAAAAGTGATTTTTGCTTTCCAATAAACCACCCCCCCACCCCATTGTGATCGTTCACCAATATCGCCGCTCCGCGACACCACTCTGTCCCATCCGCCTATCACCTCTATTCCCGCGCTATACGATTGCACATTCAATTCTCTAGACTGTTATCCAACGGACCCGCGCCACTTCATCCCGCTCTAATAGGGATTCTCCGAAACTACAAATGCATCATCTCACTCGTTTACCAAGTTTTGAATATATTATCTTTTGCTTACAGGATAGGGTGAAGGCTTGCTCAGGCATACATAGTTAAATAGTAGCACAGTTGCAGTAAGTTGCACTTCTCTGCGTTTAGCAGACATCCCCCTTCTTGAATCCTGTTTCTTATTCATCCCCTTTCTATTTTACCTCTCTGAGTTCCCTCTTCTTCTCATCCCTTTTCTGTTACAGTTCACCTGCAAATTCAAAAAACAGTCTAGGTTTAAAAATTTGTAGAAGGCAACCATGCCATCGAAGAGGAAAGAATAGGAGTTGTTCAATCCAATGGTGCCCACCAGTGGACTTGGACCATATTCCACTTGCATACAAAGACTTCAAAATACATTAAACAATATCATAGTTCAATCTCTTTTACATCTACTGTTGGTGGGAGGACAAATTTTTTGATGAAATGGATGATATAGGACTCTAGGATACAAATTTTCCTTTCTATATTTTTCCCAAAACCCATAGCTGCCTAGAATTGATCAGAAAATGCCAGTCATGCTATAACCCATAGCAAAGGGTAGTAATAGCCCCAGCAGGAGACATATTTTTCACCATTGATGCTAAATCTATAATGCAGATGATGCAAGCTCCTATCATTGAAGGAGCCTCTCCTTTTTCCCATGAAATCCTTAGTGAAATGTACCAGAGACTAGACTTTGCAAAAAGAGATAAAACCCTGGAACTCTTCATGACTAAACAGACTCCACTGCCTAGCAAAAATCATCCATATTCCTCCTCTGCTTTCCCTGATAGAACCAGACATATAGTCACTGTACTTTCATATCTTCTAGGCTATTATTCAGATGAGTGGCTTGATGAAGCCATAATAGGTTTCCTGTCCATACTGTCATCAGAGTCAAAACCTTCTATTCTATTTAATTTCAGTCAATTCCTAGCAAATGCCATCCACAATAAATTCATAAATTTCACCACAGAGGAAGTGTTTTAGTATTCTATAGTATTAGTGTATATGTTTGTTTATTTTCAGGCACACAGATTTTAGTTTGCAATGAGAAAGTTGAATGAAGAAGGAGAACCCCAATCTGTCATCTTCTGGACAACCTTAGTAATGAAGGATCAAAGTAACTTCACATAAAAAACATTCATAGAGATGTTTGTCCATCCAATTATGAGCCTCCTCAGTGGAACAGCAGAACCCAGAATAAGTGAAGAAATTAAAAGAATTATGCAGCTGACAGATCAAGCAAGAACAGGAGATTGGTACTTGTACAAAAACTACACAGAATTAAGGGTATATGGGTGTGAGTTGGCCCCTTACAGGCTGCCAAATTTCCTCCCCATGAGGATCTTTGCACTTGAGTATATTAGGTAGATGATCAATGCAGATGAAGTATTATTTTATAGCAGCAAAGAAGAAGTCTCAATTTAGGATCAAATCCCAGATTGGTCCTTTTATTTGAAACAACAGGGCAGTAGGTGGGGAGGCTGACAGGAAATTGAAAGAAATGAAATTCACTCACAACTTCACATGGTCCTATGACCCATGGGGCATCATCTCTAAGAAAATGGTGGAGAACAAATCAACACCTTACATTCACACTCACAGGCCTGAAATAGAAAAATTTATGAACCAGATTGAGTGGATGCCTGAAACCTTGCAAGAAGCGGAGGAATAAATACTTTCTTCTTCAAGTGCACAGACTCTTGGGCCGCAAGAAAGGAGGAGTACATAGGACAGACCAGACAAGGGTAAGGAACATGAAAATGAAACAACTTGGAAAAGAGCAAGAGAAGATCAGTCACCGGGGACTTATACTTTTATGAAAGAATTCAAATTGAAATTTAGGAAAATGGAAAGGATACGCATGGACATGGACACAGGCAAGGAATCACCACAACAAATAGTCATTAATCTCAATGCTATTCCTCATTCATATCAAATAGGAGGTCAATATTTTCCTACCACTCCAATCTTAGAAAGGTAACAAACTCTCCAAGTTTCTACACCTGCCAATGTAACAGGATAAAAGGAGGAGACCATCTTTGATACTTTCAGAGAGATAAAGATCAGAAATGAGATGTTGAAAAAGAGTACTTATGCTCAATTCTGGATGCAAAGTTCTACTTCTCAAGGAAGACTCCTATCATCTTTCGATTCGGAAAAAGGAAAAATGCATATGGCATTCCTTGAAGCACAAACAGCCGAACCTGAAACTCTAGTTGATTACAAACAAACCTCATTTGGGTTTGATGCCAGAAATTTTCATCCTATTGATCAGCTAGAAATGCATAAGAAAACAGGTGAGATGATCTCCTCCACTCTAACAAGTACCTTTATGAGTTTTTTTAAAATGCAGGTGGCTTTATCAAATGCTCAATCTCAGCTGAAGATGGAAAAGATTTCATCACAATCAAAAGATAATAGGATCAAGTCCTTGGAAGACTTAGTGGTGAAAATTGGATATGATTCATCAAATATGAAAGCATCAAAATAAATTATTAAGAAGAAGGAGATGGATATAGCATCCTTGATGAAACAGCTCAAAATGCATGCCACACATGATCCCTTGACCAAAGAAATAGAGGAAACAGAGAGTCAAAAGGCAGAAATGATGAAATTGATTATGGAGCAATAACTCCAAATAAGACAGATGGAAACATAGATGGAGAAAATGGTAGAAGAGAAGGAAAAAGCACCGCAATCGGCCATCCCTACTATGGAGGCTCTTCCTCTTACAACTATTCCTACAGCTACTCCAGCAACTACTACTACAGAGACAGGAAGCAGTACAAAACAGCTAGTCAGATCCATGGAGAGCATGAATCTTCAAACAGAGGAAATCAAGAGACTTGAAACTCAAGTCAACGTTCTGCGGGACCATATTAAGAGAATTGAAAGTGCACATTCGGTATAAATGCAAAGGATAAGAACATTAATTGAAAAATTGCAGAAATCTGAAAAGGAATCATCAATTGGCAACACTCTAGGAAGGGTGAAGGAAATCATCTGGAACAATATCATTAATGGCATGAATGAAATCTAGCCCAGCATTCAAATTATATTTGAACAGAAGAAGCTAGTTGAAAAATCTGAGGCTATTTCAACTGCTAACCTAGAGCTGGGAGACATGCCAACAATAGTCAACAGAATCATCAAATTTCTGAATTCAAAGAACATGTATGAGCTTGAAGATCTAGGAGTAGCAAACAGGACAGAGACCATCTACAGGTGAAAAAGGTATTAACCAAAAATAACTTGATTGTACAGCTTGAGGAGAAATGTTAGAATTTGAAGCTGACAGTAAACAAATTTTTTAACCAAATTGAACCTTTAACACAAAAGGGTCTCCCTTCTCTGTTTGTCATTAATGACAAACTCATGACTAGAGAAGATTATGTCAAGAGGCTAAAAGACATAGCAAAGGATGTTGTCAATCTCTCTAATATCAAAGGCAGCATAACAGGAAAAGCAATGTTGGAGGCTATCAGCAATCCAATCTATATTGAACATGAATTGAAGCACATTTTTACAGTAAATCCCACTTTTGCAAGGTACACTGAAGCAGATGAGGTATACCGTAGGTTGATCAAAGTCAAAATCCTAGATGAAGATGAATGGAGTGACTTGTGTGACTACCAAGAGGAACAGTACAACAAGATTGAAGGAACAGCGCAGAGCTGAGTCAGCACCCAGTCGAGCCAACAAAGCCAACACCCCATATCAATGAGCAGCCAAATCAGTCACTACAACAGAATTAATTACCCGGCAACGGCATTCAGAAAAAAAATAAAAATAAAATAAAATAAAAAAAAATAAATAAATAAATAATTAAAATAAAATAAAATTTAAAAAATAAATAAAAATAAAAATAAAAAATAAAAAAAATGGGGACCAAATGTCAGAGTTATCTGATCGTGGTCACATTAGTCAAATTTTAAAAAATTTCCGTGTCTACGGCAGTCGTTGTAGATTTTAGTTAAATACTTCATGCATTGGAAGTATTAGGGGTTGGACCCTAGCAACTGAAAGACTTTTTCTTTTGGAGCACCATAATTTTGGATCTGGAGCATTGATAATAAAGACTGTTTGCAAGACACTTGAGCTATTTTTATTTGGTGATGTTTTTCTTTCTGTATTAAATGTTTCATTGTTTTCTACAGTATGCATCATTCAAATCTTGTGATAAAACAGAAATTTTAGAGTAAGATATGTTGTTAGAGCACCTTATTTCTGTCTATGTTTACTATATACATGTTTTCCTCTAAAGTCTAGTTAAAAAATACTTAATTGCTTTTTAACCATTGTTATTTCATTCCTTATTGTGCTTTAAATATCCAGTGGAGATAGTTAGCTATCCTTATGAATGCTTTGAAAAATTTGGTGCTACAATCTAGCTATTGACTCCATAGCCCAATGGAAAAGGTTTAAACAAGATCTACCCCAACCAACCAATAAATCAAATAATCGCTCTTTTATCTATATAACTAGCCTAAAATATTAAAATACTAAAAAGAAAAATCAACATCTCAAATATACAGAGAGAGCCCTCTATGAGTCTAAGATGGTTAGATCCTAGACTCTAAAGTGGTTTGATGTGTCCTTTATGATCCTTTTTCTTGCCAATCTTAAAAATCATAGAGCGATAACATAGTTAACCAGCGAACCTATTGAAAATCTGTCATTTCATTCGAATTTAGAGTACCCAGTCAAAAGCTTTGTATGATAAGATCATTCCTAATATTGGTTTCTTTTCCACTCCTGTATATATTCATTTTGTCGGTGTTTTAAATCTGAACACTGGCTCCCAAAAGAATCTCTACTAGATCCCACCCATATCCAAATACTCCTACCATAATGGACAAGCCAAAAAAGATCCTAAGAAAAACTCCTGGAACTGAGAGTCAGACAAGCAACAAATTCCTTCATAGAGCCAACTCACTCCCTGAAAAATTTGTTACCTTTAAGGATATTCAGTTTGATTTACACTTTGAACATAGCTTATTCAGGACTAAATCAGAGAATTGGAAAGATCATATTATCTTTGATCCCTCAGTTTTACCAAAAAGCCCAGTGAGATAACTTTCTTCACAAACTGAATCAGATCTTCAGCTCTTACAGCATTTTGATACCCTTCAAGATTTAGTAATAGATCTCACCTCAGAAATTGATGATGCTTACCTTCAACACTCAGTAGAATTAATAGTCTTAAACATAGAATCTTCTTCCATCAATCTCAATATACACATATTCAGTCACAAAGTCCTACTTCCTCCATAATTCCCACCCCTTATTTTATCCTTCCACACAAGGTTACTCAAATTCATTTACTATCATTTCCACCTAGTGCTAATCCAACCTCATGTACTGTTCAGCGTCCTTCAAGCAGTCCTCCACCACCACCAATCATGGCAGCCAGGTATGCTCCCTTGGTGTTTCTAGCACCCTTGGCCAATATGCCGCAAGACTATCAGTCCAAAATCATACTATTTGATGGGACTGGTCCTTTAACAACCCAACAACGTGTGGATAAAATGAATGATTGTTTTTACCTACAAGAGGTAGATGAAGAAAGTGTCAAGCTCAAAATGTTTGCTCAAAGTTTAGGCTGAGAAGTTCGGAAATGGTTTAAATATTTGCCTGCAAATAGTATAAATGATCTCCCTGCATTTCATCAAACCTTTCTTAATAGATGGGAAGTCAAAAAGAACTCTCTGTAGATTTTATCAGAGTATGGAAATATTAAGAGGGGATTTGGTGAAAGTTTTCAGGACTATTGTGCTAGATTCAACAATACCTATAATGCAATTCCTATAAATCTTAAACCACCACAGGATTTAACCTTGATAAAATTCCCAGATGACTTTGATACAGATATGTCCTACCATCTTAGAGAAAGTAATTCCCCAACATTAGAAGCGATGCAAAGAGATGTCGTGAGTGTAGAAGCAAATTTACAAGCAAAAAGAGCTAGAATGAAAACTAAAAGAAGGGTGACAATAAGAGAAGAAGCTTCAACTTCTGCAGCAGATGCTAAGATTGATTCCTTAGTGAGGACCATGGAAAGAATGATGGAGAAAATAAGTTTGAATGAGAGAAGTGTCCCTAGGGAAAACCAACCTGCTCCCCAGAACCGAAATCCAAATCCCAGGAGAAACACTCCACAAATAAAACAAAGAGAACAAAGAGGGTCAGATCAACAAATTAGACCCCCATTTCAAGAAAATTACGCTAATGAAGATGTAGGTGTGGTTGAAGAAGTTTTGTTAGCTCAAAGAGAGTTGTAATTTGAAGAATCTGATGACTATAAACATGGATTTGAGAATGCTATACTAGAAGTCCACAGACAGTGTAATCTTAGAAATAAGAAAAACAGTGACAACTCAAACAAAAATAAATCTCATAACCCTTCCAAGAACACTGTTGATGCCGATCTCAAGAAAACAGTTGAAAGCTCTAAGAAAAATATAAACAATTTAGAAAAGAAGAACACAGAGAATGTTACTAGGAAAACAATTCATGTTTCCACTAAAACTATCCAAATTGATATCCCTAGTACAAGTCAACAAACTGGACCTATCACCAAAGCAATAGTTGAAAGAGTTGATTTCTCAAATTTGCTTAAAATTCAAACACCATTCAGTATTGAGAATGAACTTGCTAAAATTAAAATTTCTATTCCTCTCACCGAATTGATTAAAAAAAAATGTGTATAGGTCTCAAGTCCTAAAAGTACTCAACATAGGAGAAATCATCGATACTATAAACTTGAATGATGATCAGCCTAAGCTGCTATTTGGACCAGAAGTTGATGGTAAGCCTCATGAAGGATGGTTCCCCCATTTTATATCAGCCTTAATATTCACGACAAAATCCTTCATAATGCCATGTTGGATTCAGGTGCATCTCGTAATCTTATGCCAAAGACTGTTATGGAAAAACTTGGACTTGAAATCACTAGACCGTACAAAGATTGGTACTCATTTGACTCTAGCAAGGTTAGGTGTCTAGGTCTTATCAAGGACCTCTATGTCACATTAGTCGAGATACCAGCAAACAGTTTAGTCATGGACATAGTGGTAGCAGACATTCCACCTAAGTATGGCATGCTATTGTCACGTTCTTGGGCAGCTAAGTTACAAGGAACACTTCAAATGGATATGAAATATGCCACAATACCAGTATTTGGCCAACCAATGAGACTGTATAGAGAAACCTTAATGAAATATATGGTGAGCAGCCAAGAAAAGCCAGACAACTATCCCCTCTATTTTGTACATATTGATCTTGATTCCTTCATTCTGTATAATGATGGGAATATAGATACATAGGTCACTCATGCAGAAATTGATTTTAATGAAAATCATAACCCACAAATACCAATTGTGCAACAGAACCCTGAAACAGAGCCTATTTGGAATATGACTTTCGATGGTTCATGTGGTAGAACAGGTTCTGGGGTAGGAGTTTGGCTGTACAATTCAAAGACTAATCAGGGTGAAGGTCATTCTTACAAATTTAATTTTCTGTGTACAAACAATATAGCAGAATATGAGGCATTACTATTAGGCTTGAAATTGCTTAAAAAATTAGGTGCTAGAAGAATTTCAGTCCAGGGAGATTCTGAATTGATCATAAAACAAATTAAAGGACAATATTCTACAAAGCATCCTAGATTAAGAGAGTAAAAAAATGTTGTGATTGATTTCCTAAAAACATTTGAAGAGTATGATCTTGTTTTCATCCCAAGGATCCAAAATGTACTGGCAAATGGTTTAGCTTTCTCAGGCAGTACCTGCAAATTACCTCACCCAAACAAACAACACAAATTTGAGGTGAAACATCGTCCCACAGTACCTGATAACATGAGATACTGGAAAGTTTTTGGAAGTGATAAACAAATTGAGAGTTTTTACAATCAAAAGATGAATTTGAGAATAGTAACATAGGCTTGGAGGATGGGCTAGACAGTCAAACTGATGTACATATTAGTGTAGAGAAACTTGTTGTTTCTTATATAGATATTTCAGCAAATAAAATTGTACATGAAATTGAAATACATAAAGACCCAGAAAAACAGGAATTCAAAGTACTTCAACTCAAGGATAACATTTTTCCTAGAGGGCTTGCCCCTTTAGAAGAACTGTTTGACTTTAATGATGTTGCCAAAAAGCCAAAAATGGAACCAACAAGAACAAACATTGAAGAATGAAACATAGGCAGTGAACAAAACCCCAAAATCATAAAACTGTCAAAATCACTGCCTATCATGGCAAAACGAAGGTATATAGCTCTGTTTAAAGAATTCATAGATGTATTTGCTTGGAGCTATGAGGATTTGAAAGCTTATGATGCTAGCATTACACAGCGCAAAATTCCAATCAAGGAAAACCAGAAACCATTTAAACGTGAGCTGCGTAGGATAAATCTTGTCCTAATGCCCTTGGTTGAAAAGGAAATCAAAAAAATGTATGAGGCTAAAATCACAGTCCCAATCAGGTATTCCAAATGGGTATCCAATATTGTGCCTACAAGAAAGAAGACTGGTGAAATAAGATTATGCATTGACTTTAGAAATCTAAACAAGGTTTCCCTCAAGGACAACTACCCCGTACCAAAAATGGATCACATATTACAAAGAGTAGTAGATTCTAGTAGGATCTCCTTGTTAGATGGTTTCTTAGGGTATAATCAATTTTTAGTAAATTTTCCTAATGATCAAGATAAAACAACTTTCACTACTCCCTAGGAACTTTCATGTATGTGAAAATGCCCTTTGGTTTAATGAATGTTGGTGCCACTTTCCAAAGAGAAATGTACATTGCTTTTGCAGATGAAATCGGACATTTTATTGTGATTTACCTTGATGACATCATAGTTTTCTCAAAGACTGATGAAGAACACCTAGCACATTTGAGAAGAGTATTTGAAAAACACAGAAAATTTGGTATCTCACTGAATCCCAAGAAAACATTAGTTGGGCTTGAAGAAGGCAAAATTCTAAGCCATGTCATTTCCAAAGATGGAATCAGAATTGACCCCAGTAGGATTGAAGGTATACTTAAAATCGGTCATCCAAGAAACAAAAAGGAACTTCAATCTTTTATTGGAAAAAATAATTTTTTGAGAAGATTTATACCAAATCTTGTTGAACTGCTTAGAAATCTGACAAACATGCTCAAGAATGATACAGAAATTAAATGGAATTTCGAAGCTAAACAATCTTTTGATCTGGTCAAACATGCGTTAACAAAAACTCCAGTTTTAATCATCCTAGACTTCACCAAAGATTTTATTATCTTTTCTTTTGCATCTGAACATACTATTGCAGTTGT
This sequence comes from Pinus tabuliformis, assembly GCA_031772625.1. Lineage (NCBI taxonomy): Eukaryota > Viridiplantae > Streptophyta > Pinopsida > Pinales > Pinaceae > Pinus > Pinus tabuliformis. The sequence continues at coordinate 1,152,820,325 of CM062819.1, forward strand.
ACTATTACAGAAAAATAGAGAAGGATATGAACAGCCAATAGCATTCTTTAGAAAATCTTTGAGAGATGCTTCTTTAAAATACAATATCATGGAAAAATAGGCATTCGCTCTAGTTAAAGCAATAAAAGATTTCAGGGTTTATATTTTACATTCTCATATCATTGCTTATGTACCTAATGTGATTTTCAAAGATATTCTAACACAAAATGGACCTGATGGAAAGAGAGGCAAATGGATAGTTGTTATTCTGGAATATGATATAGAAATCAAACCCACCAAGTTGATCAAAGGACAAGGATTAGCCAAACTGATGGCTGAATCAAATTTTAATGCACTAGATATCAACATGGTATTTGCCTTGGATGATCAAGAAGAGCTGGTGACTCCACCAATAGATGAAGCATTCTTAAATTCCCCCTGGTATGCAGACCTTTTGTATGTTCTATTCAATATGAATGCTCCTCCTGGATTATCCAAAACAAAGGCTAGATTTCTAAAATTAAAAGCAGTTAAGTTTTGCATTATTGAAAATACATTATATTGGAAAGATGTTGGAGGTATATTACTCAAATGTTTGTTAAAATATGATGTTGTCTGCAGGAATTCCATGAATGTGACTTTGGAGGCCATCTTTATTGGAAAACAACTACTAATAAAATCCTTAGAGCTGGTTTCTATTGACCTACACTCTTCTCAGACATCCATAAGATGGTAACTACATGCCATAAATGCCAAATCTTTGAAGGGAAGAGAAAATTATTACCCTTACCGCTGAAACCCATCTTTGTTGAAAGTCCTTTCCAACAGTGGGGATTGGATTTCATCAGTGAAATTCATCCTCCATCCTCTGCCCAACACAAATGGATCCTGTCTGCCACAGACTACTTTACCAAATGGATAGAAGCCATCCCTTCCAAAACTGCTACTGGTTCTGTCATTATAAAATTCCTTGAAACCAATATCATTTCCAGATTTGGCTGTCCTAGGAAACTTATCACTGACAACACTACAGCTTTCAAATCAAAAAAGATGGTGGATTTTTGTCACAAGTACCATATTTCTTTGGGTCATTCAACAACTTATTACCCTCAAGGTAATGGGTTGGTTGAATCCTCAAACAAAATTTTGGTAAATATCATTAAGAAGATACTGGAGGACAATAAGAAGTCATGGCACAACAAATTGATCAACGCATTATGGGCTGACAGATTGACTACAAAGAAATCAATTGGCATGTCCCCATATCAACTGGTTTATGGAATGGATGTAGTTTTCCCTTCTTCCATGGGAGTGCCAGTCATGAAGATTCTTCAAGAGATACAAACTGAACCAAATGATATACAAAGAAGGATAAATCAGACAATTCAATTGCAGTAGTCCAGAGAAGAGGTATACAATAGAACTCAGGTTGTCCAGGAAAACATAAAGAAAAATTTTGACAAAAGAACCAAAGTTGATGATTTCAGCCTGGGAGACAAAGTGTTGAAATGGGACTCAAGAAGAGAAGATAAAGGGAAGCATGGTAAATTTGAAAATCTTTGGAAAGGTCCATACATTGTTTCTGCTTTCAGAGGAAATAATGCATTTTTTCTTAAAGAGTTGGATGGAACAGAGCTACCAGGAGGTCCTGTCAATGGTAGGATGTTGAAGCATTACTTCTCATAAGCACAAAGATTTCCCTCATTCCATTGTAAATACCACAGTATTTTATGTTTTTGATTGGATGACTCATTTGACAAAGGTTGAAGCCTGCTTTTGATGAAATTACTACAAAAAGAAATCAGATTGAAGACAATGCAGATATTGAGAGCTCAAGGCTACTAATCTAATGTTCTTGACACTTCACCCTGAGAAGTGCCATCCCCAGCTGGAGCCACTGTTAGGGTCCTATAATTTATAGGATCTCAAGGTGATTGAGTATCTCACATTTTGCAGATTTCATATTGTTCATAGATCTCAATATTCAATTGATTTCCAAAAAAAAAGAGGGTGTTAAAAAAAAAGTGGAAAAGAACAAAAGAGAAAAAATGAAAAGAAAAGAAAACCCCAAATATTTTTCAATTCATACAGTCTAAGCATGTTTGAACAAATTTCAATTTTTGTTGATAGGATAGAAAATAAAGATCTGCCAAATAGTTTAAGCTTGGCAAATCAATAGCTAGGTAGAAATGAAATTGGTTCAACTGTTCAATCTACACCAATAGGAGAAATAAGTGATAGAATAAGTTAGAAATAAAATAAAAAAAGAGAAATTGAAAAAGGGTCTACAAGTCGAAATGTACCCTGCAAATAAAAAAAGGAAAAAATGTTAGATTAGAAACTAAGGGTAGGTAGATTGAAAAGAATTACAAAGGGAAAAGGACATGAAAATTTCCTTTAATGTTTTATGACATAGTTCATGTGTTTTTCCTAATGTTAAAAAAGAAAAAATTAAAAAGGTTAGGGGTCTTATACATTACTTCTAACTTTATCATATACTTCGTGCCCCTTTTCATTTTCCTACTCCACCACTCACGTGCCCGTCACATCAACTATTACCCACTCCACACCTTTCATCAAATCCCCGTAATTGATATTTGATCCAATGGCCCACATGACTTTCCGGCCCCCCCTCACCCTCCGAACGTTAATGTTGGGGGGTCCAAAATCAGTGGTTTCAGACCACTTACGTGTCACGTTGTCATGATTTCGCACCCCCCCCCTCCCGTTGTGACCGTTCACCAATCTTGCTGCTTTGTGACGCCACTCTGTCCCATCTGCCTATCACCTCCATTCCCGCACTATATCGTTTCACATTCAATTCGCTAGACTGTTAGCCAACTGACCGCACCACTTCAGGCCACTCCAACGAGGATTCTCCAAAACTACAAATGCATCATCTCACTCATTTATTGAGTTTTGAAGATGTTCCCTTTTGATTACAGGAGAAGGTGAAGGCTTGCTCAGGCATACATAGTGAAACAATAACACAGCTGCAGAAAGTTGCACTTATCTGTGTTTAGTAGACATCCCCCTTCTTGAATCCCATTTTCTATTCATCCCCTTTCTATTTTCCCTCTTTGAATTCCCTCTTCTTCTCATCCCTTTTTAGTTACAGTTCACCTGCAAATTCAAGAAACAGTCTAGGTTTAAAAATTCGCAGAAAACAGCCATGCCACCGAAGAGGAAAGAACAAGAGTTGTTCAATCCAATGGTGCACCCACCAGTGGACTTGGACTATATTCCATTTGCAGACAGAGACTTCAAAATACATGAAACAATATCAGAATTCGATCTCTTTGACATCTATTGTTGGTGGGAGGACAAATTTGTTGATGAAATGGATGATATAGGACTCTGGGATACAAATTTGTCTTTCTATATTTTTCCCAAAACCCATAGCTGCCCAGAATTGATCAGAAAATGCTAGTCATGCTATAACCCACAGTAAAGGGCATTAATAGCCCTAGCAGGAGACATATTGTTCACCATTGATGCTAAATTTATAATGCAGATGATACAAGCTCCTATCATTGAAGGAGACTCTCCTTTTTACATGAAATCCTCAGTGAAATGTACCAGAGACTAGACTTTGAAAAAAGAGCTAAAACCCTGGAACTCTTCATGACTGAACAGACTCCACTGCCTAGCAAAAATCCTCCATATTCCTCCTCTGCTTTCCCTGATAGAACCAGGCATATAGTCATTGTACTTTCATATCTGCTAGGCTATTATTCATATCAGTGGCTTGATTAAGCCATAATAGGTTTCCTGTCCATACTGTCATCAGAGTCAAAACCTTCTATTCTATTTAATTTCAATCAATTCCTAGCAGATGCCATCCACAAGCAATTCATAAATTTCAACACAGAGGAAGTGTTTTAGTATTCTTCAGTATTAATGTACATGTTTGTTTACTTTTGGGCAGACATATTTCAGTTTGCAATGAGCAAGTTGAATGAAGAAGGAGAACCCCAATCTGTCATCTTCTGGACAACCATAGTAATGAAGGATCAAAGGAACTTCACATACAAAACATTCATAGAGATGTTTGTCCATCCAGCTATGAGCCTCCTCAATGGAACAGCAGAACCCAGAATAAGTGAATAAATTAAAAGGATTATGCAGCTAACAGATCAAGCAAGAACAGGAGATTGGTACTTGTACCAAAACTACACAGAATTAAGGGTATATGGGTGTGAATTGGCCCCTTACAAGCTGCCAAAGTTCCTCCCCATGAGGATCTTTGCACTTGAGTATATCAGGCAGATGATCAATGCAGATGAAGTACATTTTGTAGCAGCAAAGAAGAAGTCTCAATTTAGGATCAAATCCCAGATTGGCCCTTTTATTTGCAACAGCAGGGCAGCAGGTGGGGAGGCTGACAAGAAATTGAAAGAAATGAAATTCACTCACAGCTTCACATGGTCCTATGACCCATGGGGCATCATCTCTAAGAAAAGGGTGGAGAACAAATCAACACCTTACATTCACACTCATAGGCCTGAAATAGAAAAATTTATGAACCAGATTGAGTGGATGCCTGAAACCCTGCAAGAAGTTGAGGAACAAATACTTTCTTCTTCAAGTGCACAGACTCCTGGGCAGAAAGAAAGGCATAGTACAGAGGACAAACCAGACAAGGGTAAGGAACATGAAAAAGAAACAACTGGGAAAAGACCAAGAGAAGATCAGTCACCAGGGACTGATACTTCTATGAAAGAATTCAAATTGAAATTTAGGAAAAGGGCAAGGATACACATGGACATAGGCAAGGAATCACCACAACAAACAGTCATTAATCTCAGTGATATTCCTCATTCATCTTCAGTAGGAGGTCAATCTTTTCCTACCACTCCAATCTCAGAAAGGCAACAAACTCTCAAAGTTTCCACATTTGCCAGTGTAAGAGGAGAAAAGGAGGAGACCATCTTTGATACTTTCAGAGAGATAAAGATTAGAAATGAGATGTTGAAAAAGAGTACTTGTGCTCAATTCTGGAAGCAAAGTTCTACTTCTCAAGGCAGACTCCTATCAGCTTTCGATTTAGAAAAAGGAAAAATGCATATGGAATTCCTTGAAGCACAAATAGCAGAACCTAAAACACCAGTTGATTACAAACTGACCTCCTTTGAGTTTGATGCCGAAATGTTGATCCTATTGATCAGCTGGAAATGCATAAGCAAACAGGTGAGATGATCTCCTCCACTCTAACAAGTACCTCTATTAGTTTGTTTAAAATGCAGGTGGCTTTATCAAATGCCCAATTTCGACTGAAGATGGAAAATATTTCATCCAAAATCAAACGATAATATGATCAAATCCTCGGAAGATTTAGTGGTGAAAATTGGATATGATCCATCAGATGTGAAAGTAGCAGAATAAATTATTAAGAAGGAGATGGATATAGTAGCCTTGAAGAAACAACTCAAAATGCCTGCCACACATGATCCCCTGACCAATGAAATAGAGGAAACAAAGAGTCAGAAGGTAGAAATGATGAAATTGATTATTGAGAAGTCACTCCAAAAAAGACAGATGGAAACAGAGATGGAGGAAATGGTACAAGAGAAGGAAAAAGCAACACAATCAGCCATCCCTACTATGGAGGCTCTTCCTCTCTCAGTTGTTCCTACAGCTACTCCAGTAACTACTACTATTAGCTAGCCAGATCCATGAAGAGCATGAATCTTCAAACAGAGTAAATCAAGAGACTTGAAACTGAAGTCAAAATTCTGTAGGACCATATTAAAATAACTGAAAGTGACATTCAGTAGAAATGCAGAGGGCAAGAACATTAATTGAAAAATTGTAAAATCTGAAAAGGAATCATCAATTGGAAACACTCTAGGAAGGGTGAAGGAAATCATCTGGAACAATATCATCAATGACATGAATGAAATATGGCTGAGCATTCAAATTATATTTGAACATAATGAGCTAGTTGAAAAATCTAACGAGGCTATTTCAACTACTAACCTAGAGCTGGGAGACATGCCAACAACAGCGAACAAAATCATCAAATTTCTAAATTCAAAGAACAAGTATGAGCTTGAAGAGATGGGAGTAGCAGATAGGACAGAGACCATACTACAGGTGAAAAAGGCATTAACCAAAAATAACTTGATTGTACAGCTTGAGGAGAAATGTTAGAATTTGGAGCTGACAGTAAATAGATTTTTTAACAGAATTGAACCTTTAACACAAAAGGGTCTCCCTTCTTTGTTTGTCGTTAATGACAAACGCATGACTAGAGAAGATTATGTCAAGAGGCTAAAAGACATAGCAAAGGATGTTGTCAATCTCTCTAATATCAGAGGCAGCATAACAGGAAAAGCAATGTTGGAGGCTATCAGCTATCCAATCTATATTGAACATGAATCGAAGCACGTTTTTACAGTAAAGCCCACTTTTGCAAGGCACACATTAGCAGATGACGTATACTGCAGGATGATCAAAGTCAAAATCCTAGATGAAGATGAATGGAGTGACTTGTGTGACTACCAAGAGGAACATTACAAGCAGGATTGAAGGAATAGCGTAGAGTTGAGTCAGCGTCCATCCAAGTCAACAAAGCCAACACACCATATTAAAGAGCAGCTAAATCAACCACTACAACAGAATTAATTACAAAGCAACGGCATTCAGAAAATAAAAACAAAACAAAACAAAAACAAAAACAAAACAAAACAAACAAGAAAACAAAAAACAAAAAAAAACAAATTGCCAAGTGTGTATGGCAGTCGTTGTAGATTTTAGTTAAATACTTCATGCATTAGAAGTATTAGGGGTTGGACCCTAGCAATTGAAATACTTTTTCTTTTGGAGCTGGAGCATTGATAATAAAGACCGTTTGCAAGACACTTGAGCTATTTTTATCTGGTGATGTTTTTCTTTCTATGTTAAATGTTTCGTTGTTTTCTACAGTATGCATCATTCAAATCTTGTGAAAAAACAGAAAGTTTAGAGTAAGATATGTTGTTAGAGCACCTTATTTCTGTCTGCGTTTACTATATACATGTTTTCCTCTAATGTCTAGGTAAAAAATATTTAATTGCTTTTTAACCACTACTGATTGCATCATTCTGTCATTTCATTCCTTATTGTGCTTTAAAGATCCAGTGGAGATAGTTAGCTTGCCTTGTGAATGCTCTGAAAAAATTGATGCTACAATCCAGTTGTTGACTCCATAGCCCAATGGAAAAGGTTTAAACAAGGTCTACCCCAACCAACCAATCAATCAAATAATCGCTCTTTTATCTATATAACTAGCCTAAAATATTAAAATACTAAAAAGAAAAATCAAAATCTCAAATATACAGAGAGATCCCTCTCTGAGTCTAAGATGGCTAGATCCTAGTCTCCAAATTGGTTTGATGTGTCCTTTATGATCCTTTTTCTTGCCAATCTTAAAAATCATAGAGCGATAACACCTCCAAATCATTGAAAAAAATATATATTCCCTGTCATATGGAACGAAGCACCGTTGTCGAGATACCACACACTTCTCATCACTGTGATGGTCATGCATGAAATGAGAGTAAACTCAAGCTCGAATTGTGGAGCAAAAGCTTCACCCGTTGCTCCTCTTGCGGTCTTCTTTCTTGGCTTCTTGAGTAGACACTTCATGACATAGTGCCTGAATTCATGATAGTGAAAGCACTTGATTTTGTACAACTCTTTCTTCTTGCCCCCTTGACCAAATTTTTCTTTGGATTGGGATTTATTCCCTTTCCCTTTATTTTTCTTTCCATCCAAGGCATAAGTTTCTTCATCCTCTATCTTTGATGAAGTCTCATCTCTGGTATTCTACCTTATTTCCTCTTGTACCAAATCGGACCATAGTCATTCCCAATTTGGTAGTTTCTCCCTCCCATCCACTGAATCTTGGTAGTTGTGCCAGCGCTTGGGAGGGCCTAGAAGGGCTAAGCTCACAAAATCATCGTCCGCTACAATAACACCAACTTGCCCAAGTTGATCACGACACTGTCTGAACGTGCTCAGGTACTGTGGAATGGTCTTGTTCCTCTGCATCTGGATATTTCAAAGTTTTTCCTTGAGAGCCAACTTCCTGTGGTCAATACTATTCTAGATCAAATTTTTCATCACTTTCCACATTGCATATAGAGTCTCTTTCCCGTGAAGATTGGAGACAATATGGACTCGTACTCCCTCCAATATGATCCTCCTCGCCTTGGCTACACACTTCTTCCATTCTGCCATATCCTTAACATCAGATATTGTTGGTTTAAGAATATCTTTTTCACATTCAACTCATTATCCTTCAATGCTTCCTCCATGTGATCCTTCCATGCAACATAATTTGAGCTTCCCTCAAGGGCATACTCAAGCCTTATTCCATTGAAATCCATCTTCTCAGTCTTGAAGAAAACCGGCAACACCGGTCTTCAACATCGAATCTCCTACAATGAAAACTTTGAAATCTCTACTCTACAGTGATTCCAGCTCTGATACCATGTAGAAATTAATGTATATATTCAATACTACTCATGAAAATTAATAAATCACAAGAATTTAAGCTACTCTATTGATCTGCGCAAGTTAATTCACCATCTTGAACAAGAATCATAAACATGAAAAAGGAAACATCATACATGCGCATAGATTTATCTAGGGGAAAGTAACTGCTCAAAACCCCTTACTATCTATATTTCATTAATCAAAGAATAGATAAGAAATACATATTATTTCTCAAGCTTGAGCACACCCTGCAAGTGTATAGTCTATCCCTCTGCCTGACTGATTCACTCTGGCCAACACTTAGCCAATTTTCAAGCCCTCTAAGCTCTTATTTCCTTGCATTTTTCCCTTGGGAAATTTCCCCTATTGTTTAGTTATTTTACACCATGGAATTGCGTAATTGCCTTCAGTCTTCCTCTGACTACATGCACCACCTATACACATTGGAATATGCTACAACTAATAGTACACTGCCTTGGAATCTCCATCTCAACTGGGTAACTCAAATTCTCTGCATGCAACAATTATTTTGGGTTGATTGATCAGTTAATTGGTTGATCACTGAGTGTGGTTGAAGTTCCACTTCCACAACTTGACCTCCACTAGTTCTTCTAGCAATTAGAACTAGTTAGACTGATGATAACTCAAATTAACTGAAACATATTGCTAAAATTAGAAATCAATCATGTAAAAATGAACTCTAACTCCTCCAACTTGAATTTATTGAGTAAACTGGGTGACACAATCCATGTCACACAAGTTAACATCATTTAAGTTATCTGTTGATGTGGAAATTCAAATTGTCTCTAGTTTGACCAAGGCAAAGTCAAACTAAGACTTTCTTACTACATTTTCAACATAGTGTTTCACAACCACATGATCTATCCATCAGGGTAGTTCGTCGCACCTAGCATCCATCCCATACCATTCCCCGTCATTGTGCAATATTATGGAGGCATTGTCTAAACGCCTGCGTAGCAATTCCATGTGTAAAAAACAAGTTTCCCTACGCAGCGTTGACCACGTCTCTTTCTAGGCGATCATTCTTGTGCCAATGATACCACAATGGATGGCACAAACTAGCCCAAGAAGTTTTGAATCTCGGCACATTTGGAGGCAATGGTTCTTAAATCGCCCCCCTCCTCTTCAAGGTCCACCTTAACATGCGATCTCAGCCCCCTTGAAGCATTGCAGACCCATTGCTAATAATGACTATTTTGCCCTAGTCTCAACTTTGATGGTCACTAAGCAAGCCAACCACGTTCACTGCACTGCCACCAAGTCTTCTATTAAAGAACTATGGCTTCCACAACACTCTTATTGACCTCTCTTTCCATAGAGAAAGCACGATAAAAGCCCCAAAACCGATAAAAAGCCTCTAGAACCGTAGAATCAGCTACCGGACCACCAATGAGCCAACAAACTTACAGAACCCAAAAAAAATATTGCCAGAAAACAAGAGATTTTCCGCTCTTTGTGAAGTTGCAAGTTTTCCAAGCCCACAACTCCCTTCTGACCATAGGTTCAACTGCCTAGACTTCTCTCCACTTCTACCACTCGGTTAGAGAGGGGAGCCAAGCTTTTCCAGGCTGGTGAAACTTGTTAGCACTCTGGCCAAGAGGGCCAACAAAATAAAAATGAAAACCATGGACTAACCGTAGAAATAACACCACAAACATCTGCAACAACTACACTACATGAAAAACAAACAAAACCATAAACTTAATTCACCCATTAAACTGTTGAAAATAGACATAAGTTGTTGCACCTTAAACAACACAAAAACCACTAGAAAAAACACATATGACATAGAAATATGGATTTTTTGTTAACACCAACAAGAATTTACATCAAGATAAGCATCCTTCCCTGCCATGGTGACAAGGAGTCTTCTCTACCACACTAAGCTCCTCACCCAAACCCCAAACCCTATGCAGCTCTCTCATAGGCAAAAGACAACCTCAAAACCCTCACTCAGATCCCCGAAAATCCTCTCGTCCTAGAAGCATGTAAGGGATTACTTTAATGTTTTACACAAAAATATATGTAACTAACTTTCCCCCATTACACATGTCCCTTACATGACATTTACACTTCATTTCATTTGCATTTAATTACATTTCTAGTGCACATTTCATTATCATTTTACATTCACATCAAATATCCTAATGGTTACATCTAAGCTCCAACAGCTATAGGTGGTGATTTGATGTAGGAGATTTGTATGCAGGAGGATTATTGCATGAAGGTTTGTTTAGTTGATATGGTTATGTGTGTGAGAGCCATTTCATGTACGATATGTTGCTAATGTATTGGGGATTTTTTGTTGAAGATGTTGTTGGTTGCAGTTGAGAGTTGAGTTGCTGAGTATGTATTTATGAGTTTTTGATTCATCTTGATGAGATTATTCTTTATGCGAGTCAAGTGTAAAAATTGATGAAAGAGGCTCACTAATTTGTTGTATGTTTTGAGTATATAAGCCATAGTTTGAAAATAGATGAAATGAGGTCCATGAGATGTGTTAGGGTTGAGGACTTCAATGAGCAAGTGGTGGCTTGCATATTTAGGGTGGGTGGCATCCTTCAAGTGGTGCCCTGAAAACGTGGGAGTGGCGACTTGCATCTGGTGGTGGTTGGGCGAGGCTTATTAGGAGTAGTGGCTTCCAACAAGTGGTGGCTTGCAAAGTCGAGGGAGTGGTGGCTTCCACCAGGTGGTGTCCTGCAAATTTCTCCACGGTTGTTTTGTAGAGAAAGTAGTGACTCGCATGATTAGCAAGTGGTGGCTTGCACATTGGTGGTGGCCAGTGAATCAGATGTAAAAACAGTTTACATAATAAAAGAGATGACGACAAAGGCCATCTACCTATGGTGATTTTTACCATTGTGGCTTCCACCTTTCATCTAGTGTCCTCATGTAATGATGTGCTTTATTGTGTTGTTTCTCGTGGTTATTTGTTTATGTGTTAGTTGCTTCATGCATTAATTTTTTAATGCTCAAATCTAATGATGGTTATGCACTATGATATGTTGCTTATAGTTCATGGTTATGCATAGATCCGCTAATGTGTTATGCAACCAATGGATAAATGAATTGGGGTTTGTAAAGAAAGGCAAAATTTGGTAAAAATATATCATAATTCACACTATTGATTCACTCCCCCCTCTTCTCAATAGTGCTCAAAGTTTCTAACATTATCAAGGTTTCTTTGCTTTTTTTCTCTTGAAAGAAAAGGACAGGGACCTTGTTTTTCATAGCAAATCGATCTATGAACTCTACACAATTTGATTGTCCCAGGGACTTTGAAGAGCGTTGAATGTATTTATGCATTCAAAAGCAATTTGTAAACAACAAAAAACTCTATTTGACTAAAAATTACTTGACTAACCAAATTTTCCAAAATGTAGAATTTTGGATTATATAATTTTTTTATGAGAAGTATATATTATTATCATTATTAAAATTTTATTGTTGTTATAATAATTACTATCTTAATTATAATTTTATTTTACAATTTTTGCATTTAATTTTACTATTAAATATGTTAAGAAAACTTAATTTTATATTTAATCAATTATGAATTATTTTAAATTAAAAAACGATATAAATTTAAATACTTTGGTATTACATTATTTATCAAGTGTATAATAAACTAAAATTTGTATAAATGTATATGTATATGTAGAGAGAGAGAGAGAGAGAGTAATTAGTCTTTTGTTGAACCATTCTTGTTGCCCCATTTTAAACCCTAGCATGTAGCTTGGATCTCTCCCATGACGTTGGCCTCACTGGGGGTGGCTCACCACTCTCCCTCCCACCCTCTAGATATTGAAGCCTCCCAATTTTTTATCACTTCCATCAACAAATCCATCAAGCCTCAACAATCTCTATTTGTGAAGAAACTAAACAAAATACCCAAGGTTGTTGTACATTCCTATTCCTGCTCTGCGGTAGATCTGGTTCTTGTCAACGCCTGCTCTGCGGTGGCTCTGCCGTCTCTTATCAACGCCTGCTCTGCGGTAGATCTGGTTCTTATCAACGCCTGCTCTGCGGTAGATCTGGTTCTTATCAACGCCTGCTCTGCGGTGGCTCTGCCGTCTCTTATCAACGCCTTCTCTGCGGTAGATCTGGTTCTTATCAACGCCTGCTCTGCGGTGGCTCTGCCGTCTCTACCATACATATAATCTGCGATAGTTCTGCGGTAGATCTGCGGTATCATACATACATATAATCTGCGGTAGCTCTGCGGCCATGTAGTTCGCTAAGGGTATCTCTTCAGATCCCTTCGTATCTCTTCGTATCTCTTCAGATCTCCACGATTGGGAAGAGATTTTTCTATTTTTTTTTAGCTTTCGGTATAGATCTGCGGTAGATCTGGTGCAGATCTGCGATATGGCTCCGAGCTTCGCAAAAATAATTAGTGGCTCATCGGCCTCTGGAGGGCAATTTCCTGCCCATATCGTGAGTGAAGCCCCAGCTCCCACTATCCAAGTGGTCCAGGACTCACTCGATGAAGCTTTGAAGTTCTCTGAAAGTGCCCTAATTTGCCGGTTCAATGGTTTTTGGCCGCGGCTGATAGCACTCCACAATTGGATCTCGGAGGTATGGAAGCCTATCATTTCTGATGAAATTAATATCTACCCCTGTGCTATAGGTTTCTTTATAGTAGATTTTGAAAATCCTGAAAGCAGACAATGTATTCTAGATTCCGGCCCTTGGTTTTGGGAAAAATCAGGCCTATTCATGAAACCATGGAACCCATCATTCGATCCCTCTACAGCAGTGATAACCTCAGCACCAGTTTGGGTGAGATTGCCAAGCCTACCCTTGCATCTCTGGAATCTCTCCTCGCTAAAAGCCATCGGAAATGCAATTGGGAAATTTTACTGCAGGTGCCCAGAAACAGAGGAATATGCCAGAACCACCTATGCACGCATCTGTGTGGAAATGGATTTCAGTGCCGGATTCCCAGCTGAAATAAACCTAACAAGTAAAGACTATGTGTGGAACCAGAAGCTTGATTATGAAAGTGTCCTCTTCAGATGTCGATCGTGCTTTGAGATGGGGCATCTAGCCAAAAATTGCCCAAAAGCCTCTGAGAAAAATTTTGCTAGAAAAAACCACCACAGATCTACATGGTGGGAAGGAGCACAAAAAGAACACTACACTGTCATCAAAGAAGAATATTCTAGAGAAAACTCTGAGTCACAAGAAATCAAGGAAGAAAGAAACAACTCTCAAAACAAGCAAGGAGAAAGCCTGCCCCAACAAATCAACAGTTATGAGGATTTGAATACCGCAAAAAATAAATCTTCATTTAACAGCGAAGCAGATCTTCTAAACCAAACTTCTTCTCCGACTATTTTCAAAAGAACGAACACAATAGATCGCGAAGCTAAGACACCAATGTCCCAAGAACCAGAAGAGATGAAGGAGATGCAAGACAAAGGAAGTTGGAAGACCGTAGAGAAAAGAAAGAAAGCTACAACGCCAATCTCGCCAAGAAAGACGAGGAGCCAGACAAGTAAAAATTAAGAAAATTGTAGGTCTGATAGACCAATTTGGTCTCAGTGGACGTTAACCATCATCATCATCATCAACTATCAAAATTTTGCCCTATTCTAGCTTCATGGATTCTGAGGTATGTTTGGGTTCTCCTACGCTATCTACCCATGCACTACTTGATGAAATTGTTTTACGTATTTGCAATGTTTTGGGAAAATACATTGATCATGTTAAACCTCATGGCAAGCTCCAATATTGTGCTCAAATCTGTGTCAAAGTTGATCTTGAGAAAGGCCTACCGAAATCAATTTAGCTTATCCTTAACTCGTGGACTTATGTGCAGTTGGTAGATTATGAATAGCTTTGATTTAAGTGCAACGTGTGTTGTGAATATAGTGTTTTAGCTAAGAACTACCCGAAATATGTTCCTGGTCCCTGACCGGCCCAATTGAACACCCCCATAGCAACCTTCCCTTTTTGAGACCTAGAACTTGGGTCCTCACCCCCTCTCCTCCCCCACTTGAAAATTGTTATCTTAGAGCCTTCGGAAAACCCTAACAAATATGAAATTATATCCCATGTCCAAGATGAAACTACTTTGGAGACCCAAATTGACCCAAATCCATCCATAAACAAAATTGTTGTCCTTAAAGAGGATAACCCCAAATTGTTTCCTTCCCTTGAAATCATGACGTCGTATTTATGAAGAAGAGATAGATCACACCTCCAAGAAAGCTAAATCAAAAGCAAAAATCCTAGCCATTTTAGGAGATAAAGAGGAAAGCTCGACCAAAGAAGAGAACAAAGGGGTCACCCAAACCAAATCAACTAAGAAATCGAGACATATAACAAATAATAAAAAAAATAAAAAGATATATCAAACAATGAGAAAAATATCGACATCCAAACTTCAATGGATATGACCTTCAAGATGGATACGAGATCAACATAGGCAAGAATATCGATACCCAATTAACCCAAAAGAGAAGAAACAAGGAAGAGTTGTTTGTGACCCCTTCCAAGAATTCATGGAATACCTTATCTCTCACAAGGAGAAAATAAATAGCAAACTCATAAGGGGAAAATTTACATAGTTGAATAAGCACACAAGCCCTAGTCAAATTGCACTACTACTCAATAGATTCCTTGCTTCAATCTCTTTTCTTGAAAATAACTTCTCCATCTCCTCCTCCATGTTCCCATGGGTTGTCTCTTATAACCATCCTATCTCCCTTAATCTCTTATCCCCTTGACCCATCCCTTTCTACTATAATCCCCTTTAGAATCATTCCCCTTCCTTTTTTGAGATACTCTCCCATACCTGGGGAGGTTGGATCCATGACTCCCTTATCTTCGTTTGGGAAAAAAAAATTAAGGCTAGAAAACATGCTATAAAAGAATGGGATAAAAATCTGAGTTCAAGTCTTTAAGAGTGTTCCTTTAAGAAAATGAATCCTTTCTCTGATTCCGAAAGGGATAAATTTGAGTTCAAGTCTTTAGG
Organism: Pinus tabuliformis; assembly: GCA_031772625.1. Classification (NCBI taxonomy): domain Eukaryota; kingdom Viridiplantae; phylum Streptophyta; class Pinopsida; order Pinales; family Pinaceae; genus Pinus; species Pinus tabuliformis. Next base: position 1,152,835,788 of record CM062819.1, read on the forward strand.
AGTGTTCCTTTAAGAAAATGAATCCTTTCTCTGATTCCGAAAGGCTCTTATGCAAAAGAAGTACAACGAAGACTAAAATGCATTAGCATGTGGACTCAAGCAAGGGATAGAAATACCTAATTCTTACATAAGCAAGCAAAAGCAACGTTATCATAGAAAACAATTAAAGAGATCAAAACGAACAAGGTGGAGATACTCTCCTCCTATGAGAAAATCAAAGAAGTTGCCACATCTCATTTCCACAATCTACACTCAAAGACAAAGCCTATAAATAAGGATGATGTGAACCAAATGCCAAAATACATTCCCCCAATCATAAGGCCCAAAAATAACATCCACCTCTCATGACCCGTATTTGATTAAGTTATGGGATAACCAAACATTTTCAACCTTGATAAGACTTTAGACCTAATAAATTCTCTACACACTTTTAAAGTGTTTTCGAATATTATTAAATTCAACATGTTGAGAATGTTCCAATATGTGCATCAATTGATATGTCTAAAAGGCACCAACTCCACTTTCATTGCCCCTATCCTATCATATTCCAATATATCCTCATTCTTGAGATTCAATTTGATCTCCCTCTACAACATGTCATATAAGAGTATGTCCAAAATTGTTGCTAGATAATGGACAATATTATCCTCATTCAAGAAGTTATACACTCCCACATAGCTAGAGGAGAGAATGGGATGTTCATAAAATAGATATGGCTAATGCATTCGACTTTGTTCAACATATTAAAAAAAAATGGAAGTCCTCTAGTTAGGTTCATTTTTGTCAATGGTCACAATTTCACTTTCACTATTCCATAATTATCCCCCTTCTCTCATAAACTATTAAGTTATCATATGTTCTATGCTTATAACAGTTTACTTATCTTTATTATTATCCACGGCTTAGCAATCACATGTACATAGAGTAAAGCGCAGATAGAACATTAAACGATCAACAGAAAACAAGCCAAGACAAGAGACACAAGATGTGGCGGCTAGCTAGGGACAAACCCCAATATGGGGAAACCCTTTCATCAAATCTTCCTTTATCGTGAATAATCCAACAGAGAGAAATAGTACATAAATCTGATTTACATCCGCAGCAGCAAACCCTAGATCAGTCCCAAATTAGGGCAAACAATATCTTGCAAACCGACCGTCGAATCGGCTTGATTCTACCACCAAAAAATGCAGCCTTCAAAAAAGATTCAATGGACCTATAGCACAGTTCTGAGAAGGAAGTCTTCTAGTCAACGCTGGTCAAACTTTGGTTTTGCAATTGCAGCCTTAAAACTGCCTCCTTCCTTCCACGTGTGAGAGTCTCTTTTCTAGGCAGTGGAAAAAAGTCTCTCTTGCGCAGGGGAGAGAGAGAGAGATGTGATGAGATAAGTGAATCCAAATGAGGAAAAAACCTCCTGTATTTACACACAACTGTTGATGTTTGAATAGATGTGATTGTTGAGCTTCTGAGCCTACATGAATTGTAAGTCAGCTTGATAATTATTCCATAATCAAAATAAATTCATATCTCCATAAATACTTATCGAAATCGGATGATCTTTAGATCAATCCTACACCTCTCGACGAGAGAAATCTAATAAAAATATTATCAACGATGAATAAAATGACCCACATGGAATTTGGCTCTAGTTGCCAATTTTAACAAGGAGACACCAACTCCACTTTCATTGCCCCTATCCTATCATATTCTACTATATCCTCATTCTTGAGATTCAATTTGATCTCCCTCGACAACATGTCATATAAGAGTATGTCCAAAACTGTTGCTAGATAATGGACAATATTATCCTCATTCAAAAAGCTATACACTCCCACATAGCTAGAGGAGAGAATGGTATGTTCATAAAATAGATATCGCTAATGCATTCGACTTTTTTTTTTTTTTTTTTTTAACCACATGGTGAATCGGTAACTATCAAGTTTAATCCACGGGAGACCCAGGATCAAACCTCATTGCTGCCACTATAACACCAAGAGCATAACCAACCACCTGCAAGTCGGGTATGCTAAGATCCTATGATTTTAGCAAGAGCAGACCCAGCGGTCAGGGGGGGTCCGCCCCTCTAGCCGCCACCACAACAGATCACTGTACTCCATGAGATTTGAACTTTGGTCTCCCGAGCTGAAATTGTGACCATTCGACTTTGTTCAACATATAAAAAAAAATGAAAGTCCTCCAGTTAGGTTCATTTTTGTCAATGGTCACAATTTCACTTTCACTATTCCATAATTATCCCCCTTCTCTTATAAACTCTAGAGACATTCGCCTCTTGTTGAAGTTATCCTCTTCAGCCCTAAGCTTTGCTATAATTAATATAAATCCATATTAACCGCAAATCTAACAAGATCTAAAAGGGATCAAATATGCACACCTCTTTTGAAGTGCAAAACTTATATAAACAATTTGCACTTCATTTGATCCCTTCAAAAGCTTCATATATATATAAACCACCCCTTCAAAATTTACTTGACATAAAATAATGAGATTGCTTAAAATGTTTTAACCATAAACAAACAAAAAAAAAATATTGTTTTGCAATTCATAATTCATATATAATTTGTTTTTTTTCTCCATAACACAAATATAAGATTATGTTATTTCATATGAACATTGAAATATTTTAATTATGGTTAAAAGTGAGAGTGAAATATTTTTACTTCTTAGTATGACCACTAAGAGTGAAATTAATAGCCACTAAAAGTGACATTATTGATAATTAAACAAACCAAACACATTCATTTTTATTTTTTTATAATGTAACTTTTTTAATTTCAAGAACATTTTATTTTTATTTTAAAGGGTATATATGTCAACTCCAAGTTGAGCATAGACAAAATTACAAATCTCCATCACATTGGACTATAGAATGATCCTCTCAACTCAATTACCTCCCATGCTCCTCCCAAAGTCTAGGTAGGATTTCACCCATGTGGAATTTTTGACCCTATCTTTATCATCATTTCTTCATGTGAGTTTAGTATACAATTCTCTCATATTTGTCTTCAACTTTTCTTTACTCCATCCCAATTCTCTCATATTTGTCTTCAACTTTCCTTTACTCCATCACACCCTATCTACTTTTAATTCAATATTCAATTTCACTAGTTTGTTCCCTCTCAATTGAACCCATGGAGAAGTGTGAAACTCACTATACCCAAGGCTACTATTCAATAGCTCAAATGGGATTTTAAGCTCCACTAATGTCTCTATCACACCTCTAAATCCACTTTTCCAATCTAACAATTCATTTAGATAATTCCCTAGAGATTCTAGCATCCAACCAAGACATCACAAGGGGTTCTCAATGACCCAAGAGAAAACATTTAACTATATTTTTATTAAAACCTTGGATTAGCTACCAAAAAACACAAAAACATCACGAGAAGTTCTATATAATCCAAAGAGAAAACATTTAACTATAATTTTCTTAAAACCTTGGATTAGCCACCAAAAATAATAATAAGAATATACTACACATGTAGATGGGTTCCTTTTTGTCAAGGGTCACAATTACACCTTCATCATTCCATGACTATCCCCACTATTTATCATCATTCCATGACTATCCCCACTATTTATCCTCATGTCCCATCATCTTATCAAAGCATCATCTTAATGCACTTCCCATAAACGCTAAAGACTTCCACCTCTTATTAAAATTATCCTCCTCAACACTTAGCTTTGTTATAATTACCTACCATGTTCCTCCCAAAGTCTAGGTAGAGTTTCAACTATGTTTTGGAATTTTTGTGACTATCCTTGTCATCATTTCATGTGGGTTACAATGGAAATGGAAGATCACGTCTTAGTTGGGTTTCACCTCTGTTGTGGAATTTTTGGGTCTATCCTTATCATCATTTCTTCATGTAGGTTTCAATGGAAATGGGAGCTAAAGTCTAGGTGGGGTTTCACCTATGTTTTGGAATTTTTGGATTTGTCCTTGTCATCATTTCTTCACGTGAGTATTGAAATGGGAGCTGAAGTCAAGTGGGTTTGAATTTCTAGGAAAATCCTGGTCATTTTTTCACATAGGTTCCAATGGAAATGGGAGCAATAGTTATAAATCCATTTCTTTTGTAAGTTATAGATCTTTTTAATAATAAGTCATGGATCTTTTTAATAACAACCCTCCACCCAAATTCAGTTCTAGCATATTTGTCTTTCTTTTGCTCTCTATCACATTCTTCGTCTGCTCCCAATTCAATATTCAATTTGGTTTTATTTGTTGTCTACTCTTAATTCAATATTCATTTGGGCTTGTGTGTTCCCTTGATTGAGTCCATGGAGAAGTGTGAACTCATTACAATGTTTGCCCTTCACCAGAAACAAAACAAACCACTGTATTTTAAATTAATTGGTAATCATGTTATTTATCTTGTCTCATACATGGATGATATATTGCTGATTGAAAATAACCAAAAAAAAAAAAAAAATCAAGATTTGAAAACCCAATTGCCCTCCAAATTCAACATAAAAATCTTGGTGCTACAAACTATATTTTGAACATGGACAAAACAAAACTAACAAAAAAAATAAATCAAATCAAATCAAATCAAACAAAGAAAAAGCTACAGTTAAACCAAAAAATGTCAAAAACAATATTGCAGAGATTTAATATGTAAAATAATAAACCAATGGAAGTATCTATTCATGTACATGTAAAGTTTATCTATTGAACAATGTCTCAAAACACAAAACAAATAAGATTAAATAACCCAACAAAAAAAAACATGTCCCATGTTCCAGATGCAAATGTAGTTCCATGTTCCATATGTAAATGTAGTTAGTAGCCTAATATATGCAATAGCCTGTACTAGACCAAACATTATATAATAAATCAGAGATTGCACAAATCATGGATCCTTTTAATAACAACCCTCCACCCAAATTCAGTTCTAGTGCATTTGTCTTTCCTTTGCCACATTTGTCTTTCCTTTGCTCTCTATCACATTTTTCATCTGCTCCTACTTCAATATTCAATTTAGTTTTATTTGTTCTGTCTGCTCCTAATTCAATATTCAATTTGGGTTTGTTTGTTCCCTCTTGATTTTGTCCCTGGTGAAGTCTGAACTCACTACACTCAAGTCTGCCCTTCAATAAGTCCATTTTTTTTCAATTTGATGGTGGATGTAAATGCATCGCTAGAGATTCTAGCATAACTTGTTCCAGACCTTAAGTCTGGGTACTCTTGGGTCAGAGCAGTAACCATCCAATATATAAAGGGGACAGGCTTTACATTTGCAATTGCTGGGCAGAGACATAAAAGGCGCAGGTTTTACATTTTCAATTGTTGAGCAGACTTTACATTTGGCCTGGAGCGGAGGATAGAGCCTTTACATTTAGCCTGGAGCGGAGGATAGAGCCTTTACATTTGGCCTGGAGCAGAGGATAGACGTGCCTTGCATCAAGATTAATTGTCTTATATTTAAAGGGCGTAGGTCTTATATTCAAAAGGGCAGAGTGTTTACATTTGTGCCACCAATGTTCTATAATTATTATAGAGCAGCAGAGGATTTACATTTGGGCCAACATAGAGGGAATAGACGGTTACTCTTATAGCTTGAAACAAAGTAAAATAGTACGGCGTAGGGTTGACATTTGGGCCACCCAAGGATAGACGGTTACGCCGTGTGGCTTGCAACAAGATAACAACAACAAAAAAAATAGCACTACTCATCAGACATACTCTTGACGGAGAAGACATTTCACCCCCAATTTGTAACAATAACAATAGTTATAACTTCGTATATGAAAAATGCATACTACTTTTAATGTCACTACGTTGCCAACAAGAAGGCCCGCCATATTGCCGTGGAAGAAACAACCAAACAATAAATAAATTTCATGTTGTTAAAAACCATCTGAACTAAAATTAATGTGTTGTGCTTCGTATTGTTTTGTTTTTGCTTTTGCTGTTGAAAAAACCACTATACTTTGTCCTTGAGCCATGAGACCATTTCTAACGTCCTGGGATTTGTATTCTTTTTTAAGCTATTTGGATTTAAATGTCAGAAATTTATATATCTTTCTTGATATTAATAAAATAAAGATCCTTAATTTTAAGAGCATTCCAGATAATAGAGCTTTAGAGCATGCTCTCTCATTATTCCAGGAACATTTTGCTTGAGCATGGCAAATTTATCAGCATGTCTTAAACAAATTATCTATAAATAGGAAAAAAATAATTAATTGAAACAATTGCAGTTAGAACATTTGGTTCAGCTTCAACATATTGAAATCCTCTCCTAAATCCTCTCCTAGAATATTGGGATATAGAACTTGCATATCCAGGAACAATTAACAAATTGAGTCATTCTGCAAGAGTATCGCATTCAATAAAAATGACATGTCCAATACAAATATAGATGGGATAGAAAATATACAAACGTTCCTTTGCCATTAAACATAACAGATGACCTACAGAATGTATCCTTGGGTATGAAAGGTTTCATAACATGATTAACGAAAATCCTGCTAAAGAGATAACAGAATTAATCTGCCAAACATTGATCAGACTACCCCCAAATTGTACAAAACTAGGAGTGTCAAAAGGCAATAACAATCTAATTCAGAAGTTTTAAGTTGATCAGAAGATCATCCTATAATATTACATGCCTAGTCTAGCGAGTTAGTCAACACCATTTTATCACTCATCATCATCGTCGTCGTCATCCTCCTGAAATGACAAGAAACATAAACAGCAAACAGCCATAAATAAACCCTCAACACAGAACCATTACGTCCTACTAGTATATGTATGTCTAAAATGCTTCTATAACCAAGTAAAACACGTTACCTCTCCACTTTCATCCTCTTCTTCGTCATTGACTTCTGACTTTGATTTGTCAGACTCTTCAGCTACTTCTTCAGGGCTCGCATCCTATGATCCAATTTCACAAGACAAGTTTACAAGGAGAAACCAAGGAGCAAAACAATAATCATTTCATCTTCAGCAGTTAAATGGGGAAGTTAACTTCCGTTATATAGATAATAAATTTAGGGGTAAGCATGTACCAAAACAGCAACCATTTCCCATTAAACTATTAATAGCCGAGCTAATATTACCTTTTGCTTATTATATGAAGACATTGACTTTTCATATTCAGCCTTCTTCTTTTCAGCTTTAGCCACATATGGAGCCTTATCCTAGTAGATGGCATGAACCCCAGTTACAACAAAATACCAATAAATACACATGACGAATTGTTTAAATCTAACCTAGTTAATTTAAAAGCAGTAACTTACCCCATCGCTCATTGCCCTCCATTTTTCTCCTCCTGCTTTCCCAACCTACAAAAAACCTCAAAACACACATCTTAATCTCTTGCGAAGCAAACATCGAAAGACTGCAAATAGATACCACAAATGTATGCACAATAAGAATAAAATAATACTCACGGCGGAAACTGAATTCGCGTTAGGGTTTGATTTCTTGTATTCCTTTCGGAACTCATCTCTGCATTAAAATGTGCAATTGAGTTCTCACACTGAACCGAAACTAAAAGATAGGGAATAAAAGAACAAAATCACATCACTACATGCACTCTAAAGAGAAGGCTTCGAACTCAAGGATACAAAGTACAATTTTGAGTTCGATTTCCTCAAAAGGTCAAGGAAGGAATTAACGCTCAATGACAAAAGGCAGATGAATAAACAGTAAAATAGTAAGATAAGATCCAGAGTATGTCCTATGAAACCCCATACACTTGATATGTAATATTCAGCCCATAATAGTCAAACGAATAGGGTTGAACATACAAGAATACAAAGAATATTCATCCCACAATAGTCAAAAGAACAGGGTTGAACATACAAGAATACAAAGAAAGCACTGGGAGGCCTTTTTGGCTTGTTTGGGTCTTTCTTCGCTTTCTTGTCCTTCTTCATTTGCCGTTTAGCTTGGGCCTCGGTCGCAGGCTTCCGCTTTGCAGCTTTCCTACGAGACGTAACAAAAAGGATGAATTCAATAGCCCGCCATTTATCATGCAAAACAAAACATAGAAACTGTAATGACTGAACCAAAACCATTCCCTTATAGAGGCTTCCAACGGAAACCTTTGATAAAGCACTTATTTGCCTAATAAGGGAAAAGACAACTACACAAAAGTCGTGTAAACTTTCTTAAATACATACTTCTCTGCCACTTGCTTCTGTTCAACCTTGGCCTTTGTACCCTTCATCTTCACAATATATAAACAAAATCTGCACGAACAGACCAAAATCAGTAATGCCTGGCTAGAATATCAAATAATAGCTACGTATTCTTATAACGAGCTTGCAAAGGAGCATTGATTGAAGCGATGTATTTCATTAAAATGCAACAGTGCTAAATAGAATCATGCATACAACTGCAGTAGGTAGAAGCACCTACAGTAAGGATCAAATATCTGAAAAGTAAAAAAGAAATAGAAAACCCTTGCTTATAAAACAACAAGTAGTCAAGTTCCTCCGTAGCATTCTCAGAATAAAACGCTATGACTAATGCATGCACAAAAGTAAGACAGATCACAAGGCAGCGAAAAAAAATTGGTTCAAGGCTTGCTAAAAGAAACAAGAAAAAAGGCAATGACCTCTCACCCGCGCGGTGCCAGTTGAAAAAAGAGCAACATTGTATTATTTTAGCAACATGACCCCCAATATAGAAAGAAAGAACCAAACAAAAAAAAAAAAAATCTAGATTTCATCTAAAACAAGAGACTTGACCCCCAATATAAAAAGAAAAAAAAAAAATAAAAAAAATAAAATCTAGATTTCATCTAAAACAAGAGACTTTAACCCTAAAAATCCTACCTTAAATAGAAGTGCACAACTTATTACTAATATCGCCACAACTATATGGCGGACTTAATATAGAACATAATATCAAAGCACTAGAAAGCTTTAATTCAAGCTTAGCTCGCTCATGTATATTTTTAGAATATTAGGGAAGAGATAATCAAAGGTGTGACCAAACGGCAGCTGAAGTCCCTAGCACTGGATAGGGATACTGATCCCATGCATTAAGAGTGTAAATAAAACACGGACGAGACCCTGTTTACGGAAAGCATCAGTCTCTTTTAAGGACGAAGACCTTTAACACGGTCGACAAGCACTAATGCAGCATATTTGCACAAACTTAACAGCAAATAACTATATTTTCTCCAAGCGGTATAAAAAAAAATTGTAAAAACGAGAAAACAAAACGGCAATGGAGGACAACTTAAACAGTTTGAAGGCAGGTTAAAATTATAAATACCAGAAAATTTTACAGAAAATAGCTAAATTTTCTCCAAGAGGAATAAAAAAAATATCAAAACCAGAAAACAAAGCAGCAATGGAGGACAACTTGAAGCGTTTTAAGGAAGATTAAAATTACAAATTCATAGAAAGAACAAATAAATTCCGAAGGAAATAGGGAGTCAGAAGAAATAAAATGGGCGAATATGCAGTAAACGGCAACAGTATGGAACAATAACAGAGCTGCTACATGGTTCAGAAGACAAAACAAGATTTACATACCTGAGCAGAGAGTAGCCGAGGCGTTGAACACTGCTATTGAAAGTTTCGCTCGCTGCCTCTGCCCGAGTGAAAGAACTCTCTATATACCAAGAACAGGAGGGGGTTAAAGAAAAGAGCGAGAGGGATAAGAAAAAACAAATCTCAAAACTCGGATATCTAGAGACAGCGAAAGCACGGTGAGAGGTGTAGGTCGCTATGGATTAATTTAAAGGCAGACCGCCTATACCTGTCTGTGCCGGTATTCTCAGCAGCAATACCCCTGTTCACCTGCGACCAGCTGTAAATTACCGGAAGAACACAATATGAAATTTACAACAGGCGGGAACTCGAGAACAGTCCATAAAACCGGGTCAGTAAGAGATATTTGTCCTATATAGCGTACGGACACGTCAGCAATCTGTGTGATTCAGGTTGGGATCGCTTTTATGGACGGCTGCGATTCGGTCTCACAATATTTTGTCCCTTGGAGTTCTCCTTTCATATGGATCTTTGGCAATTGGTTAACGAGGGAACGGGGCTGACAGGCTTTTCTGTTTGATTTTAGCTCGACACGTAGCAGGTTGAATTAGGGTTTCAACCGACGTGGCAAAGCCAAATTAACTGACAATGAAAGACGTTTGATGCCGAAAAAATTAAATGGTGATGGTTGTGTCACAAGTTCACACTACTTACCTTTGCAGGTAGTTAGAGTGAAAATTGACCACCTACCCCATATCCATACGATTGTCAACCTTTGTTTTAATCATATGAAAGTGAAATTAGTAACATTGGACCGGGCAAACAATCTTGCTATTTAAGAGAAATGGACGTTAGGGCTAAAATGGGGTGGGTTATTTGGTATGGGAATCTAATTACATGTGGTTTTTTCTTTTTAGGTTGTGTTTTGGCGGGATTAGTTTTAATATGGGGTGTTTGTTTTAATTTTATTTGAACTAAACTTGAGTTCACCCGAATTAATTAATTCACACCTCATAAGTCAAGTTTAGTTACCGGTACAAAACATTTTCAAAGTCTTTTTTTTCCTTTTTTAACTCTAAAATTAGTAAGTGATTGAGATTACTCGTGTGAAACTCAAAGTGATTGAGATTACTTGTAAATATTTTTAAAGGCTTTTAAGGGTTAAGACATTTGGGAACACATTCGTAAGGAGTTGCATTCATGGAGGGTATTTACCCTTCTAGCCTTATCAAAATGGATAAAAGTTTTGTTGAGGATTTGAACCTAAATGGGGAGAATGTGAGACCAACTTTCCAATCATTTAGGAAACCACTTCAATTTGGTCTTCTTCTTAGGGATGATGATGATTTAATTTTAAAGCTATAGTTTTGTTAGATGCTAAATTGGAAGTAGGTTAAACTTATAACAATCTTATCTTGTTTGTTGAAATGCAATGACCCAATAAGTCAAATTTCTAATCAATTATGAAATATGATCAATTTTAGAAGCATCTTCATTGGTTTAAAATGGAATGAAACCCTGAGTGGTAGAGTTCTGCGACGCATCGAACTTGGATCATGTGAAATTTAAGCTAGTTTCTGAAATTTTGGTAGTTTCAACCCCAATTTTTGGCTAAAAATTGGGTGTGTTTGCTATAAGATTAGTCTATTATGTTAAATTGGCATACGAGACCCCTTGTCTATGGGGTAATGGACCCCCTCCATTTATTGAGTTAACTACTTAGTTTATAAAGATGCATATATACCACCTATGATTTCAAAACATGTGGCCTTCTAGGAGGATCACTATCACCGGACGTATGTTCATTAGACCAATAGTAGCTTGTAGTTGGTTGTCGATTTTGCATCACCATCCAAGTGTTAATCCTCACTTTACCTTCTGAACCACCATAGTGAATGCAACGCATAACCTTAACCGATGCTTCATCGTCCATCATTGTTATCTTGTTGTGTTTCCAATGTTCAAAGCTTTCTTGCGCGTTGAGGATTTAATCTTGCAGCAATGCTTGCAAAGTTTTTGAAAATACAAGTAGACAAAACTTAAAGGCTTCAAAGTTTTCTTGCACCTTTAGGCTTTGTTCTTCATGCTTCCAATCAAGAACATCATTTAGGACATGAAGAAAAAAACAACAACAACTTTTTTTTTCCTTTTTTTAACCCTGGTGAATTCGTAATTCATTGGAGTAATATGGATGAGGCCCAAGATCAAACCTAGCGGTTGTCACTATGACAGCAAGAGTTTATCCAACAACTCATAAGCCAAATACTAGTAATTTATGACTTAGCAAAAGTTTTGGTTCCACGAGGATGGGGGGTCTACTCCTACTCCTTGAGCCTTACAAGAATGAGCCAAAGATTCCCCCTATGGGATTTGAAACCGGGTGGAGGGGATAACATCTCATTGTGTCAACCACTTGATCGTCCCATGAGGAGACAACATTATAAACATTTTAAGAAGGAGCATTGTAGATCTCATTCACACTCAACATTGTGCCACTTCAATTGTGTTGATGATAATCATTACATAACTATTGCGAGATTTTGTAGGAATGTTTTGACCTCTGAGTTGTGTGAAAGTTTGGAAGCCCAAATTTTTCTGCAACAACTGATTATGTTTCTTCTATTTGTTAATTATTGAACAAAATTATTTATTCCTTCCTACATAAAATATCAAAACTAATACATTGCAGCCTTCACCAATTAAAATTATATGCAGAAACAAGTAATTGAGCAAGAAATAAATACACAACACATTACAGAATTATTTTTGGACAAATGTCCCCGGAAAAACCCAAGCGGGAAAACCGGTGCAGCAACTGAGGGTTTTATTATTATGCAATAGTAATTATGAATACAACCTTTGGATGCCTTGTTGGCTATCCCATACAGAGAATATCACTGATAGAGAGATAAGTGAGATTACCTCACACTATCACGGGAGATCCTCGTTGATCTAGCCATTGAATGGACTACCCCTAGTTGCCTCTGCATATTCACTGCGTCAGCCCAGCATCACAACCTCTAGGGACTGCGTCACCCCTTCTTTGATCGATTTTCTACCCAGGAACTTCGATTTTCACCTCTCGGTCTCACACCTCAATTTCCGACTTTTGATATCGATTCCCGCATCAAATTTTCGGACCTCCTCAAGGCTCTGCGTCAGCCTACGCTGGCTAGCTTAGCCACAGCACTACCTCTCCCGGATCTCTCTCTGCTTTCTCTGCTGAGTGTTCTCGAATCAATAGAAATCTCCAACCGAAACTATCCCTGCCCCTCACCGCAAAATATCACTTTGAATTTCTCTCCGGCAATTGCTCTGCTTCAGAAATTCGATCTTCTGATCTCTACTCGATGTGTCTTCCAAATGCCCATCAAGCTTCCTCTTATAATCCTTCTGTTGAGAACCAACAGCCCAGATTAGATCCTAATCAATGCCTCAAATCATTTTAGCTTGATCCTTGTCTTCTTTTAGAAGTTTCACCCACAGTTAGATTAATACCCTTTAATTATTTTAATTTCCTAAGTTTAGACTTATGCACCCATTAAAAATAATTAATTGTTTTAATAAAACTGTCTATGGGTGGAATTTCCCAAAACGATTTTTGAGTATTGTGGAATACATGTGTCCAAGCTTCCCTACAAATTTTGAGGCTTAGAGCACATCTAATGCTACCACAAATCAACAAGTTATTCATAAATTAAGGGAACTTACACTAGTGAGATCAAGTGACTTGGGTGAAAAAACATTATGGCTTATGTTGCTAGCTTGTTCAAAACATGTAAAGAAATTATAAAGTAATGTTATAAAAGCATTGCAACCTTCCCTCCTATTTTTTTGGGTAAAAGCATTGTTGTGCTTAAAATTGTTAGCATTTTTACCAAGATAAGCATAGAAAAGCATTTTCTTAGTCATTTGGTCTACCATGGCAAGCTATTGGAATATATAAATTCGAAGATTATAAGTTAAGAATTGACATAAGAAGTTTTGAGGGATAACTCAATGAGTTAGTGACATTATTACAAGGATGTTGTTAGTTATTTGGCATGTTGTACAAGTTCCCAATTTGGTTCCTACGACATTAGACACACTAGGTCTATCTCTTCACTTTATAATGGGTGTCATCCTTGAAATGAGGGGAAGTGCCTAAGAAAGGGAAAGGTTGAAAGAGGAATAAATAAATTATATAAAGTTTATGATATTAGAGAGGAAGAGGAATATAAGTTTATTCTAACAAGGAGCCACTGCCGTGGCGGTAGTCCCTGCCGGGGTCTGCAGGGAACTTAGAGGAGGTGCCAACCTTGCAGAAACCATATTTAACTTTGCCTTTGGATGACCAAATGTGATTAATGAAGAGTTTGGTGGGTGCGGCAATCACATTCCATCCAACATAAAACTCAGTTTTGTGCTTTGTGATACGAATATTATATTTCTATTGTAATATAATTTACTGTCTAAATATTTGTTAAGAATAAAACTTCTAATTTAAAAACAAAAAATCGAACTTCCGTAAACTATTACATTAATTTATTAAGATATTTAAATCAAAACATTATTTTATATAATGAATATGCTTATAAAATGTTAATTTATTAAGATATTTAAATTAAAACATTATTTTATATAATGAATATGCTTATAAAATGTTTAAATTAAAATTTAGCAAACTGTCTATCCAGAAGTTATGAAATTGACCAATTAATTGTTTCCCTAAAAAGTAAGAGGTTGTATTTGGGAGTGGAAAACAAAATCTCATTAATGATCTAGCAACTACCTGCCACTTTTTGGTGAGGTGGAGGTAGTTACTAACCACAAAAGAGTGGTAGATTGGAAATTGATAAAAATCTTGTGTTTGATTTCTTTTGGCTCATTGTGAGAGAAAATGCTAAAGAGAAGCAATATCCTTGAGGGGATAATGGCTCATTGTGAGAGAAAATGCTAAAGAGAAGCAATATCCTTGAGGGGATAATGGTTGGATGCAATATCAATGTTGAGAGGAGCCAAGTACTCAACTACTAGTTTTCCCAAACTACTGATTTTGAAGTCAGTGTCCTTACCTATTGTTCTTTTTTCTTTGGAAAAAGTAAATAAGTTCTTTTTTCTTTAGAAAAAGTAAATAATTATGTTTTTCATTAGAAAATTCTATGAAGAAGAAAGAAAATAATTTAGTTACATTTTACTTACTCATTTTCCATAGTAAAAGAAAAGGAAAAGAGTTAGTTATAATTTTATTAGAGAATTTTGAACTGTAAAGAAAAAAGGGCTAATTGTTTTGTTTTATTTTATAAATTTTATATAGTAGAAAACTTATGGTTATATTTTTATTCATAAATATTGTGTGGAGGACTATTAAAGGAAGAAAACTAGAAATTATGCTAAAGAAAACAATCGCATACATAGTAGACATTTAATGTGTTAATTGAGAAACTAAACATGAAGGTATTTGTTGAAACTAGATAGGTATTGGTTATGTATACAAGTCTATCTATATGTGTTATTTCAACACACACCGCACCTAGTAATATAGGATTGGAAAACCTTGTTCGACTTTGAAGAGTAAATATGTATACAAAACAATAATAAAATATGTATATAATAAATTTTGATTAACGTAATAACTCTTAATCTTCACTTTGCGAATATAATAAACTAGCCTAGTGTAGGCCAACAAACTTTATAACTTGCAACTCTAGCATGAGGGGCTCCTCCTTTTGCAATCCCTTTTGCATGTCGATATATACTTACATTTTTCACGAAATTCCCCCCTGCTGTACACACAGTGTGAGTTCCATGTCCAGATTTGTCTCGTGCAGAGAGAAATTCCCCTGTTTCAGAGAGATTCAAAGGTTTATTTTCAGCATCACACCCCTTGATGAGATATTTTCCCCAATCAATTTCCTGTTGCAGACAGCAATTTGAAGAGTGAAACTTTGGAAGCATATAAAGAGGCAGGGTGAAAGGCCTTCATAAAATCAACACAGAAGCAGTACAGCTTCAAGTGATTCTGTCTAGCCTCCTAAATGCTAGCTCAAACAATGAATATGTGATGCACTGTCTGGTGCTCAATTAGCTTGTCTAATCTTTTCTTTCTTAAGTAGACTTGATTGACTACACTCTTTTGATGTTTCCTCATTTCTAGCTTTCCATCATTGGTCTATCTAAACATATATTGAGGTTTGCGTTTGATCCACTTCTAACTAGTTTATCAACTAAGCATATCTTTATAAACATTTAGTAATATTTAGTAAACACATGGTTTAAACAAAAAGACAAACAGGGCCAGTCCTCTGCACCAATAATGTTTTCATGGCTCGCAAAACAATTTGTAGAAGTAAACTACTGAAAAAGAAGCCATGTACATACACATTAAGAGGATTCTAAATAAAAGAAAATCATAGAATTCATACATAGATTGCTTTGAAGATGCAAAGTGAAAAGAATTTAGTAAGACAACATACATGTTGACAGAGTTTTGATCCCGTAGTAACCATTAATGTACCTACCTGTGGTCTGGCATAATTAGTCAATACGAGTCCCTGTCGACCATCCAATACCTGCAAGCATTGTATGACTATTCAAATTAAGGACAGCAACAAGGAAACAACAATTTCTTAATGAATTAAAATTTATATGTAGGTTATATAATGGGAGGTTGTGACAAATATGGCTGCTCTCAGAGTTTCCATCTTCAAACAAAGAGGCAACGTGCAAAAATACCTCTGACAAATATGACTGCTCTCAGCGTAATTATTACGTCGTTGAGATTAATATTTTGAACAGTTTTTAAAAATGGTAAATTTGGAATAATGTAATTTCAATAATTTCTGTAGTTTAGTAATTTAAACATTTTTACACGTATTGCGTTTATTTAGATATTTCAAAATATATTTTAAACCATAAAAATTATAATCCTATGAAAAATATCAAATCAATTAGAATAAATTAAATCTTGATTTAAAAATAAAGATAATTAACTTAATCCACTGTTAAATATACGCATTGCATTTTTTTGGGTTAAGTAAAATAACATAGGGAGTCCCGTACCTTCCCGTAACCTCCTCCACCAATCTTGTTATCACCTCCACCAATCTCGTTATCAGGGGAGAAATTATTAGTAGCAAGTTTCAGTTCTTCAAATGAGAACAATCTGGCACTTTTTAGTTTGGGAGCATCTCGACTATCTCAACCGTATGCTAAACCCCAAGAAGCTAACGAAAAACCAACATGAATTAGTTTCCTCCTCTAACACGGAATTTATGTGGAACATGATAAAATCAGGAAGTCAAATAAGAAGATCTAACACGAAATTTGTATGAAAAAATGAAAAAAAAATTGTATGAAGATTTCTTACCAAATGGATTTGTTGTTTCACAATCCTTCACTGCATTCTTTCTATTCCGTAACGCGTAAAATATTAGGGCAACAATGCCAAGGAACGAGGCTGCTACACCAGCGGCTAGTCCAATTATTGACCTTGAACATAAACCCTTAGACTTATCTGAAATCAAACAACCAGAAACCTTATTTTCAGTTCAACGCATAGTACGTACAGTTCATCATGCTTGGATTTTGTGAAGTAGACTTCATAGTAAACAACAGATGGCGATGTTTGGATTGTGTGAAGTAGATTTCATAGTAAGATAACAGATGGGAAAAGCTATTGGTTAATTATCCATGTTGTTTACTATCTCCATCTAAGTGTTACAAAATCGCCATGATCGTATCTCACCTTCGCCATGATCGTATCTCACCTTTCATATTCTTTGGCTTTGGTTAATGGGTTGTCTTCCAGCAGTGGAGTTTATCAACACAAAAATCATATATTTAACCATTAAGAACTCTCACTCTCTCTCTTTGTTGGTAGACAACTCTACATTCATTGACATGTTGAACGTTTGGTGGAAGGAATTGAACTGCATGGAACGATCGAATTGAAATTGAATCTTGAAAATAATCCCGAATGGGAGGTTGATCTCCCAGTGAAACTGAGAACACATCAACTCCGTCATGTATCCCTTCATCGAATGCTGCAAGAATATCTGCATCATAGCAATTGTAGCCCCTTGAATCTATAAGCCAACTACAAACTTTATAACTTGCAACTCTAGCATGAGGGGCTCCTCCTTTTGCAATCCCTTTTGCATGTCGATATATTCTTACATTTTTCACGAAATTCCCCCTGCTGTACACAGAGTATGAGTTCCATGTCCAGATTTGTCTCGCGCAGAGAGAAATTCCCCTGTTTCAGAGAGATTCAAAGGTTTATTTTCAGCATCATGCCCCTTGATGAAATATTTTCCCCCAATCAATTTCCTGTTGCAGAGAGCAATTTGGAGAGTGAAACTTTGGAAGCATATAAAGAGGCAGGGTGAAAGGCCTTCATAAAATCAACACAGAAGCAGTACAGCTTCAAGTGATTCTGTCTAGCCTCCTAAACGCTAGCTCAAACAGTGAATATGTGATGCACTGTCTGGTGCTTAATTAGCCTGTCTAATCTTTTCTTTCTTAAGTAGACTTGATTGACTACACACTTTTGATGTTTCCTCGTTTGTTTCTAGCTTTCCATCATTGGTCTATCTAAACATATATTGAGGTTTGCGTTTGATCCACTTCTAGCTGGTTAATCAACTAAGCATATCTTTATAAACATTTAGTAATATTTAGTAAACACATGGTTTAAACAAAAAGACAAACAGGGCCAATCCTCTGCACCAATAATGTTTTCATGGCTTGCAAAACAATTTGTAGCTAAGTAAACTACTGAAAAAGAAGCCATGTACATACACATTAAGAGGATTCTAAATAAAAGAAAATCATAGAATTCATACAGATATTGCTTTGAAGATGCAAAGTGAAAAGAATTTAGTAACACAACATACATGTTCACAGAGTTTTGATCCTGTAGTAAGCATTAATGTACCTACTTGTGGTCTGGCATAATTAGTCAATAGGGGTCCCTATCGACTATTAAAATTAAGGACTGCAACAAGGAAACAACAATTTCTTAATGAATTAAAATTGTTTTTTTTCCTAAACAATTTTAGATGCAGTCTAAAGATTAAATAAATTGGTAGTATATGAACAATTGTTATTCCTTACAGCATTGGCATATTTCAATTTCTTAATGAATTAAAATTGTTTTTTTTCCTAAACAATTTTAGATGCAGTCTAAAGATTAAATAAATTGGTAGTATATGAACAGTTGTTATTCCTTACAGCATTGGCATATTTCTTATTCCAGTGAAGCTTCTAGAGTTGTATTTGAACCGTACAATTTGATTTTGAAATTCCATCCCATGCCGACAGTCCGTTAATGATGTAGTTATTGACGCGTTACAGTAGGTGTCGCCGTGCAATGAGATGTCCAGTCCCATTTGGATTCTAATTTTTATGGGATTTATAAATAATAGGACGCCGAGAATAATAGGCACCTTTACAAGCGTCCAAAATGCAGCGTAAGACGATATCGATTCCGAAGGGCCTCCATAAGTCGTGTCGAACTTTGCGACTCACATGGATGGTAGGAGTGCCTTGCCCTCATTATCATCACTGTCTTAGAAGAACACTCAGTAATATATGCTCAGCTTTCCGCCAAACCCTTCAATCCGCAAAACTGACAGCCGTATGTTGAGGAATACCACGGTCTCTGTTTCGTTTCTTCCTTCTGTCGCTGGCATTCTTTCTCATTAATTAAATAAAAAATCATAACGCGTTTCATGTGCCAGTGTGAATATGTAATAATCATAACCATACCTGCAAAATACATTAATTTCCACACAAGAAAATATACATAAATTTTGCATATTCACTGATCAACATTACCGCATTTATCTTTTAAGTAAGAGGTCCATGAAACTAAATGCTAAAGCGTGACCCTCCCTATGACCAGGATATCAGAAGGATGCAGAGAGACCGAAAACTTGTCTACAAAGAGCCGAAAAGCTAAAAAATTTAGGTAGAATACTAGAAAACGAAAGGAAAAAAGCCTTCCCTGAAACAAATGTGAGCCAAGACACAGAGGGAGCACTCAGGACTCCCCGCGCAGAGGAGAAAAGAACCAAAACCAAAGAAGTATCAGTAAGCTAATATAGCGAGTACATGGGGAGATGACAAATGGTTCGAAGCGCCTTACATGCAAGCTAATGCACCAGGAGCTGACAGGTGGAGCCTCATGCATGTAGCCATAGAAACCTACTATAAGCTGACAGAATGCTAAGTGAAGCACAGGTGCGATATACAGAGAAGTGTAGACTCCCTGAAGACACGTATAATCGGCTAAGGTTTCGCACAGACATATCACCCATTTCAAAGTGTATGAGGCTCGCTGGTTGGATGCCTGAGCAGAGATCACTAGTTGGTCGCCAAGGCGATGCTCTCTCCCGCGGCTCGCCCCTTCGACCGATGAAAATATGGTATAGTACATGTTAATAAAGTTATATTTAGTTTGGATAAGAAAACCTTGGATAGCAGAAAAGTTGAATATCTTTTGCACCTGAAAATTTTGGATATCAGAAAAGTTTGCCGCAAGGACACGCAGAAGAGGTACCAAAAACTTAGGATATCTTACTTTTACCCGTCTTGAAACCTGCGAAGCCCGCAATAAGACCCTCAATTTTGTTGGCCAATCAGCAATTACATAATAAATTTTATATTATTTTTTAATATGAAAATTTTGGTTAAAATTGTGATGTATAGCAATATTTTTTGGTCAAACAAGAAATTAATAAGCAGTCAACGCACGATCGATTGCTAAGAGTCCCAAGCAGGGACTAATAAGTTCAATTAAGATAAATACTCTTGTTGTTATTGTTAGAGTGAGTTTTTTCCTTAGTTCCTTAAGTGTGTTTCGCTATAATTATTTAATGTTTTGTATTTTCATATGTTAATTTTTTAAAATGAAATAGTGATATTTTTTTCATTAAATTACATAATTGTAATTTAGGATAGTTTAAGTAAATTAAAATGTAAATATTATATTAGTTACTCTAACAACTTTAAGGATTGTGATTGTTTTAATAATCAAGATAAAAATTGTAGAACTAACTACCTCTCACCGTGGTTTTTATTGAATTAAGAATAAGTTAAATTATGAACAATATTTTTATTTATATGACTTCATTTGCGTTGCATTCTAAAAACACATTTAGGGAACACCATATTCGTCCAAGAATTCAAAATTCTCTCTGAAGACGTTGGAGGTTACTTCAGAGGAGCCTACAAGTTGCTCACTAAATAAAGGAAATTTCCGAACGAGATTGATATATACTTTCTACCGAAGTGGAGTTAGGTTTCATTTATACATCTTTTAGATGTGATTATAAATGAAAAAGATGTTACGAAGTACAAAACGTTGTTGTGTATTAAGAATCTGATTGTTGGTTGGTGTCAAGTTCTATTCGTTTTGTTGTATGCTTACACCACCTTCAAAAGTGGTTGAAGCCTTCTATTCTATTCTCAACCATAACACTGTGAATTGGCATGTAGGAGTTGTATTTTACTATCTCCCTTTGAATTTTGGAGAGGGAAAAAGGGAGGTCATGTTACAAAAATTAAGGGGAAGGGAGATTAAACGTGTGTTTTAGATGGATAGGTCGGTTTGTTATTCTCTTCCTGAAACTTGACAACTATTTCACTAACTTTTTTTGTATTTAAAGTTCACTCCATGAAAGAGTAGAGATGAGATTTTTATGTTGTGCCCCACTTCTAGTGGTGTTGACATGAAAGAATCGTATTTGGTCGTGTGGTTTAACATATTTTGAGTATTTATTTGTTTATGTGATATTTTTTAAAATTTGTATGAAATATATATAAATAGTGGTTAATAATTTTTATTTTTATTTTTAAGAAAAAGAGAAAATGAAGAATTGTTTATAGTTAAAAAAAAATGTTTATAATTATATATACAACTTTACTCATTTTAATGATAAATTTCATTCTTTAATTTAAATTATATATATATATATATATATATATATAAAAGTTATTTAAATTAAAGAATGAGATTTATCATTAAAATGAGTAAAGTTGTATAAAATGATGTTGCAACTGTATTATTTAGTTTGATAATATAAAAAAATGGATTAATGATTAAGATTTTTTGGCAAATCATATGGAGAATTTATGGGCAATCTCAACCTAGGTTCATCATCTGGACCAGGATGAGGAGTAAGATCAACAGACCACTAATATATATCCCAGAGATGCAACGGTAATTATCCAATGGTCAAAAGAACAATTTAAGAAAGAATATTAAGGGATAAAAAGTAATTTATTCAATAGTCATTTTTTACTTTTATTTTAAATTAATTTATTTCATCTTCTATTTTAATTATTCATATTATTTTATAATTTATTCCAAATATTTTACAAATTTTAAATTAATATTTTATAATTGGTTTACAATTCATATTGTTTTACAATTCATTTATAATTATAATATTATATGACCTTCATAATTTCTATTATTTTTATCTTATATTCTATAAGTAAATTATATTAATTTTAATTGATTGAAAAAATGTAATTATCTAAGATGAAACGAAAACAATACAAAATACTATTAATAAAAAGTTAATAAATAAAATGCAACAATATTATCATAATAATAAGAAGAATATCACCATTTACATATATGTGATATCGTGCTTGAATCATGAACATGATATGTTTTATTAATGAGTATTATACAATTCATATAATGTCTAAAAAAAATAATTACATTAATAAAATAAAATAAAATAAAAACAGTATAATTAAATGCCAAAGAACATGACAACACCAACCAAGAAAGAGGAAGGAAAACAAGGGGGTTAAGAACAAAGAGAAGGGACCCACGAATTGCTTAGCTTCCTTCCATCATCCCTATTAAGAGTCTTAGTCCTCTTTTCAATTTCAACGGCTTCTCTTAATTTCTGGTGATGGAAATGGTCAACCTTCGCAAGGACCTTAGAATTCTCTAAGCAAATATGGTGCTTCGTGAATTTGACATGTTCTGCTTGAGCAAAGGAGGAGGTCCTACAGTGCCTAAGGTCCGTTGCGTGCTCCTAAATCCTTTGTGAAATGGAACGCCTTGTCTTTCCAATGTAGGGGGTTCTACAAGAACAAGGAATTAAATAAACACCCTTCATGCATTTGGGATCAATACGGTCTTCTTGAGAAACGGCTGAATTTTTCTCTAGCTCCTAGAAAGATTCTGGTCGAGGAGATCATATGCTCCATTGATTCCGACATCGTATATTTACCTGATCCCATTAAGGATGTCATTAGGCATGATTGTTCAGTAGTTCTTAGGAATGCTAAGCCGCTTAAAAAGAATATTAGCAAAGCTGAATTTGAAGCCCTAAAATCTTTAAAAAATAACTTGGATATTGTTATGCTTAAATCTGATAAAGGAGGAGGGGTGGTGATTTTAGATAGAGATGATTACAAGAAGAAGATGTTAGATCACCTATGCAACAATGGGAGCTATATAAAGCTAAATAAGAACCCCATTAAAAAAATTTGCAAGGTTGTTGCAATAGCTATTAAGTCTAATAGATTTGTAAGCTCCTTAAGTCACAAGCTTATAGAAGGTAACCCCCTCACTCCTAAGATCTATGGGCTTCCGAAGATGCATAAGGAAGCCCCCCCCACCTTAGACCCATTCTCAATACCATAGGTGGGCCTACGTATCTCCTTGCTAAGTATTTAGCTCGGAAGCTTAAGCCTCTAGTAGATAAGTCTAGTTCTTTTGTTAAGGACTCTTTCTCTTTTGTAAATGAGTTGAAGGATGTTAGGTTTGAGCCTGAAGATTTTATGGTTAGTTTTGATGTTGTTTCTCTTTACACTAACATCCCTATTAAAGAGGTGGTGGATGTCATCAATCGCATAACAGATCCTGATACTACTAAGCTTGTAGAGATTTGCCTTACCTCGACCTTCTTTAGTTTCAAAGGTGAATTCTATGAGAAAACTTGCGGGGTTGCGATGGGTTCGCCCATTTCTCCTATAATTGCTAACCTTTTTATGGAGGATTTCGAAGCAAAGGCTTTAGCTTCATCTCGATTTAAACCAAAAATTTGGAAAAGATTTGTAGATGATACCTTCAACTTATGGCCCCATGGTCAAGAGAAATTGGCTTCCTTTTTGGAGCATCTTAATAATCAATCTGATTCCATTAAATTTACCATGGAATGTGAGGTTAATGATAGCTTACCCTTCCTTGATGTCCTTATCTCTAAGAAAGATGACGGTTCTTTCTCCCACCAGGTTTTTTTGTAAGCATACCCACAGTGAGTAATATCTTCATGCTAAATCTCATCACTTTCCAGCCTAGAAACTAGGTGTTCTCAGCACTCTAGCTACTAGGGCTTTAAGGGTTTCTGATGAAGACCATATGATGGATGAGAAGACCCATCTCTTAAATGTCTTCAAGAAGAATGGTTATAATAAGTTCCAAGGTTTCCGAGCCTTTTTAAAAGCTAGTCGGGGACCTAGAACTAAGAAAGAAGTCAAGATAGCCTCTAGTGTCCAACTTCCCTTTATCCAAGGGACAACTGACAAGATTGCTAGGATTATGAGGAAGCAAAATATTGGCTCCACCTTTAGACCGTTGAAAACCATTCGTAGCTCTTTAAGATCTGTCAAAGACCCTATTGATCCCAAATGCATGAAGGGTGTTTATTTAATTCCTTGTTCTTGTGGAACCCCCTACATTGGAGAGACATGGCATTCCATTTCACAAAGGATTCAGGAGCACGCAACGGACCTTAGGCACTGTAGGACCTGCTCCTCTGCTCTAGAAGAACATGTCGAATTAATGAAGCACCATATTTGCTTAGAGGATTCTAAGGTCCTCGCGAGGGTTGACCATTTCCATCACCGGAAATTAAGAGAAGCCATTGAAATTGAAAAGAGGAGTAAAACTCTTAATAGGGACGATGGATGGAAGTTAAGCAGTTCATGGGTCCCTTCTCTTTGTTCTTAACCCCTTGTTTTCCTTCCTCTTTCTTTGTTGGTGTTGTCATGTTCTTTGGCATTTAATTGTATTGTTTTTATTTTATTAATGTAATTTTTATATTTTTTTTAGACATTATATGAATTGTATAATACTGATTAATAAAACATATTGAGTTCCTGATTCAAATGTGATATCACATATAAGTAAATGGTGATATTATTATTATTATTATGGTAATATTATCGTATTTTATTTATTAACTTTTTATTAATAATATTTTGTATTATTTTCCTTTCTTCCTAAATAATTAAAAATTTTCAATCAATTAAAATTAATATAATTTATTTATAGACTATAAGATAAAAATAATAGAAAT
The DNA here is from genome assembly GCA_031772625.1 of Pinus tabuliformis. Classification (NCBI taxonomy): domain Eukaryota; kingdom Viridiplantae; phylum Streptophyta; class Pinopsida; order Pinales; family Pinaceae; genus Pinus; species Pinus tabuliformis. The sequence continues at coordinate 1,152,860,576 of CM062819.1, forward strand.
TGGGAAGGTCATATTATATTATAACTATGAATGAATTATAAAACAATATGAATTGTAAACAAATTATAAAATATTATTTTTAAAATTGTAAAATATTTGGAATAAATTATAAAATAATATGAATAATTAAGATAGAAGATGAAATAAATTAATTTAAAATAAAAGTAAAAAATAACTATTGAATAAATTACTTTTTATCCCTTAACGTTTCTTCTTATTAATTGTTCCTTTGACCATTGGATAATTATTGTTGCATCTCTAGGATATATGTTAGTGGTCTGTTGATATTTCTCCTCATCCTGGTCCCGATGATGAACCTAGATTAAGGTTCGAAACACGTCGACCATAAATTCTCCATGTGATTTTCCGGAAGATCTTAATCATTATATCATGAATCACAGAAGCATCAAATCTGAGAAAATAGGGATTGTTCAAATATCTTTAGATATGAAAATGGGTTTAATTGGTCTTTTAAAGACATTGGAGACACTTTAAGGAAATTTATTTTGGTAGATGAAAGTTATATGTGAAGCAATGTTAGGTCAATTAACCACATATTAGTTGAAATCGATGTAAGCCAAGGTTTCTATAAGACAATGGAATTGGTTATGGGGGTGAATAATATACACAGGTTTTTGTTAGAAATTAATGGAGCAATGAAATACACAAAATATTGTGGAAACACAAATATAGAAATGCATAGAACAAGAGAGACACAAATATACGTGGTTCACCCAATTTGGGCTACGTCCACAGAGAAACAATCGGTCCTTCCTTTTATATTATCCAGCAAAATGAAGAGATACAACCTACATCAAATCCATTGTATTTTCCTCTTCACTCTCACACAATATCCTCTCTCTTTCTCATTGGGAATAATAATACATAGCCGCAATACAATTCCCTCGTATAAATTGAGGGTTGCCTTCTAGGGAAAAAAACCCTAAATTAACATAACTTCTATCGTCAAATCATTTTCCTAATGAATAGCCCAGATGACTACGAAATTACAATATTTTACAAGGCCTGGACCCCCAGGCAACAATAGTGGGGGGGCAAGCCCCCACACACCCCCCTATCGGGAATTGAAATCCAAACGCGGCTAAAACAAGACCTCTGAATCAGGAAGATAATCAGGCTCCACGTCCAACAATCTCCCACTTAGAGACTGATTATATCAACTCCATCGTTGTTCCACTTGCTGGACAATGCTTCCACTTTGGACCTAGATGTTTCTCATCTTCATCATCATTCTTGAAGGCCAATTGAAACTGAGCAACAACTCAATTTCTCCCTAGTTACAACCTTCGTCAACATATCTGCTGGATTCTTTCTAGTGTGTATATTTTCCAGCTTCAATTGTCCATCATCCAAAACTGACCATATGAAATGATACTTAAGTTGTATATGTTTAGTCTTAGAATGAAAGATTGAATTCTTTGTGTTATCACAAAATCAACCCCTGATAGGTTGCTGACCAGGAAGACCTTGTGTAACTCTTTCAAACCAACTTTTGGCTGAGGCTTAGCCTCCTCAACCTGAGAGGGCTCTCTCAATAGGTTAAAGATTTTGATAAAGATTAGATGGCTAACTCTATGAAACGTGTGAAAAATATGAATGGTTGAAATACCAATTAACAAACTTCCATTGGGCTATGGAGTCAAAGTGTGTTTCAGTACAACAACAAGATCAATTTCACATGGAAGTCAGGGCATAGAGGGTTTTAACATAAAAGCAAAACAGAGATATAATATAGAGAACACAGCCTATAAACACATGAAGGAAGTTAGAGCATCATCAATGAATTCTAAGTAACATGTGTCTATACCACTGCAAGTAAGTATATGAAGGAAGCCATGAGGAAAATCAAACATTAAAACCCTTGCTGAATCCTGAGTAGTGAAAGCAGCTCTTTGTATTAACCTGAAAACATACAGTCACATACAATAGCACAATGTGCTTGTTTCTTTGAAAATTGCCAACCTTTTGTACATTAGATCTTCTTCTATATATAGAGCTCTTTACATAACTGAGATTCCTCCTCCAGCATGAGGGGAATTCGAATTCATCCTACTATGACACCTATTGATACTCAAAACTAACTATTAAATGCAAATGACAGCTAACTAGCAATCCTAGAGACCTAATGCAACTAGGAGTGTAACTCCTTAATATGATCACAACAACCTTGTCTAAATATTTAAAACATTCTTTGACAACTTGCAACCTCAAGAAGTCGAATTTGATGAAGCCTTCTACGTTGTCACCTGACTGCTGATGACAAACCCTAGAAATTAGGGAACATGTTTCCCTGTTTTTAGGTTTAGGATCCTTGAAAATGGCACGTGGGACAGAGCCTTTATCTTCTCATCCATGACACATTTTTTGAAGCTGAAGGAGGTTTTTGTATTCCATGATGTCTAGAACAAAAGCCTCTCTTTGATTTTTAAAACACTTCTCCAACTGTCCAGAATCTGTCATTGAAAAACACATGTAAAACAGGAAAAATCTGTATTCTGAAATTAGGGTCTCAATGAAAGCTTAGTATCTCCCAACTGAAAACACTTATAAGTAAAGTGAAATACGTTATTGTAGCTGGAGATTTGATGAAGAGAAACCTCCCTCATAATTCCAAAATACGTTTTCCTATAACTAAAAACTGATCTTGAAAAAGACTGCTAAAACCAGAAGACAAAGCTTGACTTTCAGCAGTTTCGTAGTGTAATTTTAACCATAAATTCCTCCCACCTCAGAACCAATTTGAAGAAAATGAAAGAGGTTTTTGTAGTTCAACATGTTAGGAAGAAAAGCCTCTTTCATTTTTCAAAATTGAGTTCTCAGCTGCTCAGGAAACCTTCTGGAAGTCAAATAGTCAAAGTAGCAAACAAAGTTTTTTATGCTGAAACAGGGTTTTTCAGGGGTTTCGTAGCGCACTATGGAAACACTGATTTCGTAGCGCAAAACAGGATTTTTACACTGTCTGCGCTACAAAAACGTGGATTCGTAGCTAATTTGAAAATTTCTCCAAAATGATGTGAGATATGACTTCTAAACACATGGTGAGGCTTTTAGGACATGGAATGAGGCTATCAAAATTTATTTGGAAAATAGATATGACAAAAAAAGACTTCTAACCTTATGACCTAACCCTTAAAGCATGAAATGACCTAGAGACCCTTTAACACCATGTTGTGGGGAAAAGTATCCGATGCGGATGACACTAACCCTTTCTAAAGGTGACAGACTTTAGCAACAACTGAATGACAAAGTTTTCATGTTCATCTTTATGAAAGCACAGAGAGAATAGAAAGAGGATCAACCAACCTGGTGTCTTGCGCTTAGTCGATCCTTGTCCTTCTCGCTTTGTATCCCGTTCCCAGCTCTTTACTCTCCAAGCCGATCCAGCTACACACAGAATCTGCACAACAAAAGGGAGCAAACTACGAGATACAAGCAATCATAATTGAAGCATGGATTAGGTTGCATCAAATATACATGTAAACACAAAAGCATCTATGTAAAACAAGTATATAGAAGAACATGCAAACTTTATTGATAGAAAGTAACAGGGTTCCAGAGGAAGTTACAACCAATGATGTTGGCCCCAATCCAGCAGCACCTCCTCGGCAGCAAGAACTCTCTTCTTCACCTCTAGTAAAACAATCACCCAATAATCCTGGCAGTATACCAACAGCACCTCCTTGCTTATACAAAATTCCAGCCTCCTTAGACCTCATAGAAGAGCTCTATATATAGGAGAGAAGAAGAGAGGATGAGTCAGCTTGAGGCTGGCATAGAGCTGGCTAGTGTCCTCTCCCTCTTCAGTTCATCTTCAGTTCTTGAGTCCACTTGGAGATCCTTGCTTACACATGGTGATCAAGTACCTCTTACTCATCACAGGGCGAATCTTATGAACCAAGTGTCAGTTTGGAAGCTTCCTGGGCAATTGACACCTTGCAGGATGACTGTGCCACTTGGCCAATCTCGCCCAGCGCAGGTAGCCTTCATTAATTTTGACTTCCAGCGCAGGTACAAAGAGGGACAGTTGCATTCCAGCGCAGAAGCTCAGTGGAGCAGCTGACATGATCCAAAATAAGCCTGTTTTGAAGTGTTTTCAGGTGGAGAACTGATTGGAAGTGCTGTTGTTTGATGACCTTGTTCTTTTAGGGGTAAGAACAACATGTTTAGGGACTGAGGATCCCTGTGATTATTGACATTTCATGCTCCATGATGCGAGGCACAAAAATGTCTATAACAGTTGCCCCCTAAAGTATGAGGCCGTTTATCGGGTGAAATGCTTTATCTAGAGGGTCCGAAGTTCATTCCAGTGCTGAGGATGCGCCCTGTAATACAATACAATACAATACATTATTTTTCATTCTATTTTCATGATCTAGCTGAGGCGGGCATTCCCATGCTCAGCTTTTATAAATACATTTTGGTACATATGACAGACGATCGTCTGAAGATAGACTGATAATTTTCTGCTGAAATTATCATCCTTTGAGTAGGATGATCATCTGTTGCAATGATGTACATGACAAATGCTTTTATATTTCCTGAATATATATCGCAGCCCGGATGGATGAAACTAGATCCGGGGTCTTCAAACTCGTTCGATCTTCACTCTAAGTACAAGTCGATCCATGTGAGAATTGCGCTGAAGTCGAACATGGAAAGACATCGCTTGATTACCGGTCAATAATGAAAACCGTTAACAAGCGCGAGAGGAATCACCAATAATGACGATGACCCTCAAGGTACTGCAGTACAATTCACGTGGCGTGAATAAAGGACTTGGCATCGAACGCCACGCAAAATCTTCTGGTCGAAGGTCATTGATGTATAACTGTCGCCGGAAGTGAGAAACTTGCCATTGAGGCATGCAAGCTTCAAAGTACTGATGGGGGTGTTCCTAGATCAACTTCTTGGATAATGAGCTGAAGTCGACAAGAAGCGATCCGTCAAAGGAGGGCCTTAATGAATCCCACATCAATGACACGGAACGGAGCTAATGACTTTAGTGGAGGTGAAAACAAACTGTGACATATGATTCAGGGTGGCGATCATGAATGGATGAAGGATAATGCATGGCAGTGGATGGGACACGGTTGACACTTTCAGAATGACCCCTCTTGAACATATAACGACACTGATGCGATGGATCGGTAGCATTACCCCAAATGTGGATGGTGTGGTGAGGACCATGGTGATGAGACCGGTGAATGAAACAACCCAACCCGATGTGATACGGAGGAAAAGTGTCATGTCCAAGAGTGACTTGCTACCATTAAACTTTGAATGTTCTCCCAATTTTTCCCCAGTCATTTCTAACCAGTACCTCTTTATTTTTGTCAAGCTTGAGGAGGATAACATATGCTTGTTCTATAACCTGCCCTTCGGGCAAGCCCATCGCTATGATTTAACGAGCCTAGCGATAGGGAAACTCGTTCTCGTCTAAAGACAAGTTTGTCGCTATTTAATCATTTTAACGAGTCTAACGACAAGGAAAACTCGGTCCTTTTCATTTTTAGAGAGTCTGAAAAGGTACAGAAAGTCAACTCCATAATTCCTTTTTCGTCATCTAATCCCTTAAGTCCGAAAAAGTATAAAACAATACAGAAGGGATGGCTGTTCGGTACTTTTAACGAGCCGAACAAGACAAGCGCTCGATCCTTTTGTGCAATAATCCCTCAGGTCCAAAAAGATTAAAATTTAGAGGAGGGATAGCGTTCCGGTCATTTAACGAGCTGGAAGGCCAAAACTCGGCAAACTTTTCATATTTTACGAGTCAGTGAAAAGAGCTGAAAGAAGACTCGTCTTTTGAGGAACGAGTGATAAACAGGGATAGCAACTGATTCCAGGTACAAATTGGAATTTTCCAATCACGGTAGTGTCACAAGGATGGCTAGGTGAAATCACTCTTCGCAGCTGTTCCTCAAAATAGGTAAACACACATATGGGGGTGAACGATCGGCCAAATGAAATGGAGGTGATGGATGAAAACACGACCAAGGCTTTTAAGGCTTATAAATTTACGATCGCAATGGTTATTTACCGAGATAGGTTCATTTTTTAATGAGCTTGAACTTTGGCGGAAAAACTCTGCTCACAACTTATGTTTATTTTTTAACGAGCATGAACTATGTGCTAAAACTGCTCGATGATTTACGCATGCCCCCAGCATCATAATGACGCATGTCAAAGGAGGGTGCCCCCCAAGCTTCATTGCATTCAACTTTGGTGATTGGAATGAAGGTTTACCATTGAGATCTGGACAGGGGATTGTTTCATTTTTTAAATGAGGTTGACATAGTAAAAGAACTATCCTCATGGTTTTTCATTTTTTAACGAGGTTGACCTGAGAAAAGAACTATCCTCGAAGCCGACCAAATATCTAGGAATCTTCCGAATCCAACCAGAAGATTGGATTAGATTTCATGTTGTAGGTTTCTACCGTGGTCACTCCCGCCAGATTACTTGGAGGCGGTAGAGCGAAAGTACCCATTAAGACAGGGTCTTTTAGGAGACCTACTCCGATATTTTGAAATGACTGGTCGCTTCCATGGATCAGAGGAATGCTTCCTGTAACTTGTGAACCATTAGGGAGGAAATTTTGTTGGTCAATGATCGTAATCCCTCCTTGAAAGGGGAATGCGATTTTCCTAAAATAGGTCGACACAACAGCTTCCATGGCATAAATCCATGGTCTTCCCAGTAGGATGTTATAGTCAAGATTGCCATCGATGACTTCAACATCTATTTCTACTGTTTTGCCCCCTAGTTCAACCCTCAAGTTACTAAGGATACCGTAAGGGGTATATGTCCTTCCGTCGAATGCTTTTAATGTTGTTGATGATCGCGTCAAGGTTGGAGATCCTAAAGTTTTCCAGCAACTCATCGACATAATACATGTCGATGCCCCCTCATCAATAATTGTTCGATGAACAGTTTTGTTGAGGGCTTTCACTTGGATGAGGAAAGCTAGTTGAGCTGGTAACTGAGGATCATATCCTTTGTGATCAAAGGATACAAGATCGGAATCTTTAGGATCCACCCCACCAATTGCTGATAACAATGCCTGCCTTTGGGATGGGCAATGTTGTAGTACCTCAAGAGTCGACATAGCAGATGGCGATTGCGCCAAATCTTCCACTATATTATAATGTTGTGCCGCTCTGGCACGAGGATTAAATGTCGACTTGTGTACTACTCCCTTTGGCGGTTTTATTGTTAATTCATGTGTGATGGGGGGCACAACTTCTGCCGAAGTTGTTGTCGAACTGCTAGGTTGATCTTTACCTTTATCGTTCGACACCTGTGGATTCCCGTAATCTTTGTTCCTTGTTGAAATTAAAGCATCATCCTGTTGCTTCGATATCGATAACATAAGCACTTGCGACGGTGAAGCATTTCCACTACCAACCAGATTTTTTCCTCGATCGGGAAACGGATCAGTTAACACAGCTGGAGTTTGCGAACTCTTTAAGAATCTTTTTAGATCAGCTTTGTATGGACATTCTCTCGTCCAGTGATCCTCATCACATATCTGACACCCATAAGGTGGTTTCCTATCTCGAGGAGGGCTTGAAGAAGTTTTTCGAGGAGATGACTCTCTTTGTTTCTTCTTCTTCCCTTTGTTTTGATTCTTCTTGCTTCCTGGTTGATTGGAGTTTTTGCCTTTATCCGTAGATACAGCATTTACCTCCGAAGCAAGAATCTCTTGATTTGCCTTTTGATTCGAAGTCTTACGGGCTTTCTTATTCGAATCCCTTGTCGACTTAGCGTTTGCAGTTCCAATCACGCCATCACCGGCATGAGAGTCACTATTCGATCCGGGAGGAGGAGGGATTGAAAATTCCGGTCTGGGGGCATCAGGTATTTTATCATAGAGCGTGCCCGACTGAGTATACACTAAGTCCAAATATTGAGCACGAGCAATAACTTGCTCCTCTGTTACGACGCCTCCCTTGGCCACATCTTCTGTTATTGCCGGCAGAAGCGACTTTATAAACCACTCAGCTAATAGCTGATCTGGAACATAGGTTTTTACCATTCTGCGACGACGACGCCACTCATGTATATGATCAGATATATGTGTGGCCGTTATCTGCTTGAAATTGGTCAAGATCTCTGTTCCAGTTTCGTACCTTATAGGTAACTGAAAGTGTGTTAAGAAAGTCGTGGCTAGGGAACTAAAATTGTCGAAAGAGGCTCTAGGTAATTCAATATACCATTTGGCCGCCGGACCAGTCAATGTCCTCTGGAAAAGGCGAAGCCTTATCGAATCATCATTCAAGGTATTCGACGAACACCACAGATGGAATGTCATCACATGATTCGACGGGTCTTCGCCCGGATTTCCATTGAATTTAGGAATGTCCGAAGGAAGTTTGTGAGGAATCGCTGGCCACCAATGGGCATAGGCGATTGGATCGTTCGTTAATCGATGTAAATCTGGTAATTCTAAGGTCACCACGAATGGCAACTGCTGATTCAGGTTTGGCGAGGCGTACCCAGGATACGATGGAATCGCCTGAGCAGTAGGCCTTTGCACACCAGCATAATGCAACTGATGTTGATATGACTGATATGGTTGGTGGGCTTGGCCACTGTAAAGTTGTTGATTTAACCCGTTCTGAATATAGGGTTGCCCACTATTCGCAAAGATCTGTTGCTCAGATCCTTGGTACACCTGTTGAAACTGAGGTTGTTGGTATTGCACCATCCATGGTTGTGAAGCCATGTTTTGCTGTGCGACACTAACCGACGGACCAAGATGCGGGGTTATGGTCCCCGTTTGTATCTGTGTCGTCCTGGCGATTGGCGATTGTGGTTGTGTTGCAGGGTCAATAGGCTGTTGCATTACAACTTGGGGTTGACATACAACAGGCATCGATTGAACTTGCGACATGGTTACAATTGCTGGTGTCGTCGGGATACTAGACATAGGTACACATTGTTGCATGGAATATACAACTCTTGGTTGTTGGGGTAACATAGGTACCCAACCACTCGTCGTTACTTCGGTCAAACCTGAATGTGGTTGAAAACTGCCGTATGGGTATCCTCCCGGAAGAGGAAGTGAAAGGGCATATTGCCCCCCATACGGTAACAATCCGGAGCTCAAGGGCATAGATGGCCTTTGAGGACTGGATGGCCCAAAATGATTCCCAAAGGGATCAATTTGTCTAGTTTCAACATAAGAATTACCGGGTATTATACCGGAAGAACAAACTGGAACAGACCAAGTTGTCATAGTAGTCCCTGGGTGGACTCCTTCTAGTTGATGAGAACTAGTTGGGACAGATGGTATGCCGGCAAACATCGTTGGAGTGGCAGCAGGAGCTTCTGCTGTCGCTGTGTCATTTGGCACAGTCCTAGATGTCGACGGTTGTTCAGACATTTTAAGTCTATCCAATAAACTTCCTAACGATTCTTCAGGAACTTCTGATGGCGATAGACAAACTTCTGATGCAGAAGGAAAAAGAGTGGTACCTACTCCAAAATGAATTGGAGTATTTGCTTGCTGGTCCTCTACGATTTCTTCTATTGCAATCAGACCAGGAGGAAGAGGCAGACCGTCAGGTCCGTAATAGATTTCTGGTACCGAAGAAGGGGTTGCTTCGACAGCGACAGTTGTTTGAACAACAAGACTCTGTGGACCAGTTTCAGATGGAACTGGCTCAGTTATGCAAGTACTTGTTTTCAGACTAGGATCAGTACAACTGTCCTTCTGTTGCTGTTGAACTTCTTCAATAGAGGCAGGGATTCCAGAAATATTGGGAGTGACCAGAATCTCAGATGTTGTTGGAACTTCCGTTCTAACTTTAAAAGGAGATTTTGACCTGGTCCAGCGAGATCGCTTTGCCCGTACTACTCTCGGTTCCGGAGACAAAGGTGGTTGACTCGCAAGCCTCCCTGAACGACGGGGTTTTAATTGACTTTCCTCCACGGTTGCGGATTACTTGATCAACTAAAATACAAAAAGGGGAATTATGTTTCCGTATTGAATGAATTTTATTAGACGCTTTTAGACACAACTTTGCTTTTTCATGTTTTAAGAGTCGAGAAAAAGCTAAAGATGACTCTAGTCGCCTTCGATGTATTAACGAGCCCGAAGTGACAAATGCTCGGTCGGACCTTTTCAATTATAGAGTTTGAAAAGAGCCAAAAGAAACTGCTCTGGAGATCTAGGCAGAGGGTGTGCCAAACCTTTCGCGAAACCACAGAATACGTTTTACGGTACGGGTGGTCGATCTTCGTGAATGCTGTGTTCACTGCATCGCGATTAGTAGGGCGGTCGACACGGCTTCCTAAGGATAAAGGATAATTGCCTATAGGGGTCTCCCAATATACGCGACGGTACGCGGGAGCTCAAATCCGTATTAGTGCTATCGTCCCTCAGGAGGAATCACCCACCTTCGTAGAGATCGACAGTCACTACGTTTAACGACGCCGGAACACGTCTCTACCTAGACCTCTATTGTGAGCGTTATGTTACAATGCGTTTTTAGATTCATTCAATATATTTTAAGTTGATCTTGTTTATCAGTTTGTCTTTCAGGATCACCACGAGATGTATAGGTACAAATTCCTAAATGCAGCTAAAATGATAAGCAAGCTTTCACAATCTTTTTAGCTTTGAAAATCCTAACTACTGAGGGGAGAGAAAAACAATATCTTTCTACACAGAGCACCAAGCACAAACTAATGCACTTTCTCCTAGATCAGACACCCAAACTTATAAAAATGCAAATGCAAGATGCATGTATTTCTTTTCTTTTCCTTTAATGTTGATGTAGACAAAAGGAAAACTGTTGTATGATTTTTGAATTCAATTTGAAGCGTAAACAAACCAGTTTTTTCTAAAATGAAAAGACGCTTTACAGGTACTTGTTTCAACACTAAAAATATATGAATTCAAACCATAAAGTGAAAAACAAACAAACTCAAACAGCCATGAACAGTAATGAAACTAGCTCATAAGATCACACAGACACTTTTACAGTTCAGGATCTAAGAGGCCACAACTATACTGGTTCGTTTTTCACAATGGGAAACTGTAACTGAAACAAGAAATACTGAAAGAACATTCACAGTTTCATCACACAACTGAGGCGGAATAATGTCAAGGAGAAGTGGCTTACAGCAAGTACAATAACCAGCAAGCAATCAGCCAAAAACAAGTGCAAACAGGGCCAAGACACAATAGGAAGACTGAGCAAGACAAGGGCTAACTGGACCAGCGCAGGTTCTAGTCTGCCAATTTGACTCTCAGCGCAGTTCCCGAAGGGAGTACCTGCGCTGTAATGCAGGCTGCCTGTGTACAGCCTGCCCTGACTCACGAGAGTTTCGTCTACAAAGTTTTCCGGGTCATAAAAAGCTCAAAAATGCACTGTTTTTGATGAAATAAAAAGCTATAGGTCAAGTACAGGCTAAGGTATGATCAAGAGGATGAAGATCTATCACAAAGAGTAAAGAGTCTTTTGTAGATAAGCTCTTCAAATCTTGAATTTGCTCAGCAAATGAGCAAGAGTAGCAGTCCCTCTACTTCGCTTTTGATATAGTCAAAAGCTTTTCGATTTGGTACTCTTTTCTTCAAGAAATGAATAGCAAAATACTACAAACACCAACAAGATACTAGGCTCCCCAGTGGAGTCGCCAGTTTGTTGTGGGGAAAAGTATCCGATGCGGATGACACTAACCCTTTCTAAAGGTGACAGACTTTAGCAACAACTGAATGACAAAGTTTTCATGTTCATCTTTATGAAAGCACAGAGAGAATAGAAAGAGGATCAACCAACCTGGTGTCTTGCGCTTAGTCGATCCTTGTCCTTCTCGCTTTGTATCCCGTTCCCAGCTCTTTACTCTCCAAGCCGATCCAGCTACACACAGAATCTGCACAACAAAAGGGAGCAAACTACGAGATACAAGCAATCATAATTGAAGCATGGATTAGGTTGCATCAAATATACATGTAAACACAAAAGCATCTATGTAAAACAAGTATATAGAAGAACATGCAAACTTTATTGATAGAAAGTAACAGGGTTCCAGAGGAAGTTACAACCAATGATGTTGGCCCCAATCCAGCAGCACCTCCTCGGCAGCAAGAACTCTCTTCTTCACCTCTAGTAAAACAATCACCCAATAATCCTGGCAGTATACCAACAGCACCTCCTTGCTTATACAAAATTCCAGCCTCCTTAGACCTCATAGAAGAGCTCTATATATAGGAGAGAAGAAGAGAGGATGAGTCAGCTTGAGGCTGGCATAGAGCTGACTAGTGTCCTCTCCCTCTTCAGTTCATCTTCAGTTCTTGAGTCCACTTGGAGATCCTTGCTTACACATGGTGATCAAGTACCTCTTACTCATCACAGGGCGAATCTTATGAACCAAGTGTCAGTTTGGAAGCTTCCTGGGCAATTGACACCTTGCAGGATGACTGTGCCACTTGGCCAATCTCGCCCAGCGCAGGTAGCCTTCATTAATTTTGACTTCCAGCGCAGGTACAAAGAGGGACAGTTGCATTCCAGCGCAGAAGCTCAGTGGAGCAACTGACATGATCCAAAATAAGCCTGTTTTGAAGTGTTTTCAGGTGGAGAACTGATTGGAAGTGCTGTTGTTTGATGACCTTGTTCTTTTAGGGGTAAGAACAACATGTTTAGGGACTGAGGATCCCTGTGATTATTGACATTTCATGCTCCATGATGCGAGGCACAAAAATGTCTATAACACACCATGACTAGAAGAAGGGTTTGTAAATGAGAATGACATTAATTGTGATGAGATGACTCAAAACTTATAAGACTATGACTAGAAACAAGGCAACTTTCCAAAGCTTAGAGACAAAGAATTTAGGGTGATAACACTTTGCAAGCTTAATGGCACTCTGGATGTCACTATATAACCTGCTCATCTCCTACTTCTTGCCCAACTCATCCATAAACATTTGGGACCAAATCATTTCTTTACTAGCCTCTATAGCAACAACATACTCTGCTTTTGTTGTTGAAAGTGCAACAATATTTTGCAATTTTGAAACCCAACTGACACTTGTTCCACCTACAATAAACACATACCTTGTGTTGCTCCTCCTATTATCTTTGTCACCTTCCATATCTGCATAAATGTGTCCCTATAGAGCAATGTTTAAACCTTCAAAACATAATGCTTGATTTTTGGTACCTCTCAAATACCTGAGAATCCACTTCACTGTCATCCAATGCCTTTTCCCGGATTGTTCATATACCTGCTTACAACTCCCACTGCATGTGCAATATCAGATCTTGTGCAGACCATTGCATACATTGAGTTTCCAATAGCTAATGTGTATGGAACTTTTCATATATAATCCATCTCTTCACGTGTCTTGGGACACATCTCCTTACTTAGTTTGAAACGGCTAGCCAAAGGTGTACTAACTGTTTTTGCATTCTACATATTAAATCTTCCCAACACCTTTTCTATGTACTCACTCTGAGACAATGTTAATCTGTGAATTTTCCATCTCTAGTTATTCTCATACTAAGGATTTGTTTTGCAACACCCAAACCCTTTATTGCAAATGAATTTGCCAAATTTCTTTTGAGCACATTTATTACCTGCATGTTAGACCCTACAACAAACATGTCATCTACATACAATAGCAATATAATATAGCTGCCATCCTTTTGCGTTTTAAAGTAAACACAATGGTCAAAGTGACATCTAATATAACCTTGTTCATACGTAAACATGTCAAATTTTAAATACCATTGCCTTGGAGCCTGTTTTAAGCCATACAAGCTCTTCTTCAATTTGCACACTAATTTCTCCTTCCCTTTGACTTCATACCCTTGTGGTTGTTGAATATATTTATTCCCTTAAATCCCATGGAGAAAGGTTGTCTTTACATCTAATTGCTTAAGATGAAAATCTTCTGTTGCCACTCGACTTAAAATATTTTTAATGATTGAAGTCATTTTAACAACAGGAGAAAAAAATTCATTAGTCTATACCTTTCTTTTGTGAAAATACCTTCACCAAATGTCTCGCCTTATACCTTTGTTTACCTCCATCTTCTTCCTTCAACATGTAAATCCATTTATTCTGCAATGTTGTTTTACCAACATGAAACTTAACTAGGTCCCAAGTTTGGTTCTACACCAAGAAGTCCATCTCTTCTTCCATGGCTTGCTCCCACTTCTTCTTGGTTTCTACTTGCATTACTTCTGCATATCTTTCCGGTTCACCAAAATCAGTCAACAATACATAATATAATGAAGGAGTGTCTCGTTCAGGGGGTCTACTTATCCCGGTAGATCTTCTAACACCAGTTTCAGGTGTTTGAGATGCTTTTTATTGTTGTGGTTGCCATTATTGTTGTGGCTGCTGATCATTCTGATTTCTTGGCACCTTTACTTTTTCTGTGATCTCATCGAGCACTGTGTATTCTTTGTTTTCCTTTTCCTATTTCTTTCCCTACACCTGATCCTTATATAAGAACTTTTCATTGAATATCACATCTATGCTCCTAATTATTTTGCGATTTTCATAATCATATAAGCATTGACACCATATCCAATAAAGGTACATTTCTTTGATTTTGCCTCAAGCTTTGTTCTATTCTCTTTATTTGATGTGGATAAAGGGTTCACAACCGAAAGCCTTTAAAAATGAGTAGCTTACATTTTTACCTGTCCATGCCTCCTCTGGAATACCACCATCCAAAGAACTTGAAGACCCTATGTCTATTAGATAAACAACAATATCTACAACATCTGTTCAAAATTATAAGGGGAATTTTGCAGGCAATCTCGTGCACCTTGCATGCTCCATGATTGTCATGTTCATCCTTTTTGACACACCATTTTCCTGTGGTGTTCTTGGAATTGTCTTCTCTCTGTGAATTCCATGCTCTGAATAGTAGTTATCAAACTCTTTACTGCAATATTCATCTCCATTGTCTGATCTAAGACACTTCAAATTCTTTCCTATCTCATTCTCAACCAAAGCTTTCCATTTCTTGAAAGTATCAAATACATCATATTTATTTCGAATACAATAAATCCAAGTTTTCTTAGTTGCATAATCAATAAAAGTAACATAATAGCAAGAGCCACTGAGAGATGATACCTAAGCAGGTCACCATACATCTGTATGCCTAACCTATAATTTTTCGCTCTTCTTTTCCTTCCCAACTCTGATAAATCTGACTCTCTTCTATTTTCCACAAACACAATTTTTCACAGAAATCCAAATCAACATGCTTCAGACCCGGCAACAAATTTCTTGAGTGAAGAATCTACGTCCCCTTCACACTCATGTGCCCGAGCCTATGATTCCAGAGTGTTGTATATGCTCTTGTGGAGGTTAAATCATTAACAAATTTAGAAATACTATTGCATAAATACAATGTACCAACATTTTCTCCTTTTTGATATTAACACGACTCCTTTCCAAGTTTTGTTTGTAAAAGTAGTTACACAACCTTCACCTCCTAAGTGCCCTATTTAAATTAGAATTTTCTTCAAATCTAGAACATGCCTTACCTCCTTTAATAGCCATTGGTTTCCATTTTGTTGCTTTATAAAAACCTTACCCATTCCAACAATTTTATAGGGTTTGTCATCACCCAGATGAACCTGTCCAAATTATCCTTCAGCATAGTCATGAAAAAGTTTCGTATCAGGTGTGGCATGGAATGAGGCCCTTGAATCTACCACCCATGCATCAATAATATTCTCTTATGAAAGAATCAAAGCATCTTGCAACACATCACCTGTCACATTCGCTTCATGATTTTTCTCTTGTTGCCCATCTCCTTCTTTTCCCTTTCGAGATTCAC
Organism: Pinus tabuliformis; assembly: GCA_031772625.1. NCBI lineage: Eukaryota > Viridiplantae > Streptophyta > Pinopsida > Pinales > Pinaceae > Pinus > Pinus tabuliformis. The sequence continues at coordinate 1,152,876,408 of CM062819.1, forward strand.
AATCTTTCTTCAGGTGTCCTTTCTTCCCACATTTCCAACACACTATCCCTGATCTGGATTTGGATCTGCCTTTTCTTGACTTACTGCAATTTCCTGGGATCCTACCTCTTTCCATTTTTCTTCCCCTAATCTCTGTAGTCAAAGCATTACCTAATGTCTCACCAGAGCTTTTTCGTCACATTTCCTCGCTAAGGATGGCACCTACAACATCATCAAACTTTAAAGTACTAGATCTAGAGACAGAGTTACTAATGGCCACATCTAAACCATTCCAACTTTCTAGTAATGAGCACAAAAACAATAGAGCTCTAACTTCATTATCAAAATTTACCCCTACAGAACTTAACTGGCTGGTAACTGTATTAAACTAATTTAAATGATCAACAACAGATCCACCTTCTGACATCTTCATATTAAATAAACACTTCATAAGAAATACCTTATTCGAGGCTAAGGGGTTTTCATATAGCTTCGCCAAGGCCCTCATTAGACCTCGTGTTGTTGTTTCCTTCAAAATACTAAAGACTACTGACGCTGCTAGGCACAATCATATTGTTCCTAATGCTTTTCTGTCAATGATCTCCCATTCTTCGTCTGACATACTCGTCGGTTTCTTTATCTTTCAACTCAATGGTAGATACATATATTTTTGATACATATAATATTCCATCTGCATCTTCCATAATTGGCAGTTTTGGCCATTAAATTTCTCGACCCTAAACCTACCATCTTCTGCCATTGCTCCCACTCGAACTAGGAACCCTTCTCTCCTGTGAGTTTATCAACCAAATAAACCTTCGACTCTGATTCCAGTTGTTAGAAATTAATTAACGGAGCAATGAAATACACAAAATATTATGAAAACACAAATACAAAAATGCATAGAACAATAGAGACACAAATATACGTGGTTCACCCAATTTGGGCTACCTCCATGGAGAAATAGCTAGTCCTTCCTTTTATATTATCCAACAAAGTGAATAGATACAACCTACAACAAATTCGTTGTAATTTCCTCTTCGCTCTCACATAGTATCCTCTCTCTTTCTCGCTAAGAATAATAATGCATGACCGCAATACAATTCCCTCATATAAACCAAGGGTTGCCTTATAGGGCAAAAAACCCTAAATTGACATAAAATCTACCGTCAGATCATCTGCTTAATGAACGACCCAGATGACTACAAAATTACAATATTTTACAAGGCCTGGACCCCCCAGGTAGCAATAGTGGTGGGGCAAGCCCCCCCATACCCACCCATCGGGGATTGGGATCCAAACACAGTTGATCTGAATCAAGAAGATAATCAGGCTCCACATCCAACAATCTTGGATTATGTAAACTATTTATTTCACTATGCTTGGTGCCATCGAGATGGGCATGCTCTTAAAGACTACACCAAACAACTCTAGAAGAGAGTATGGGTGCTTAAAAAGGTCAACTTTACAAGTTAAAAGAGCCTCATGGTATCTCACGAGACTCTCTCATCTCCTTTATAGGCTACGATTGGTGTGAACAAGACTACTACTAAACCTTAGGATCATCTAAGAACCATGGAGGATATTTTGTGCTTGGCATGTCAAGATCTAATTGTGGGGGATGCCTCCATCCAATTGGAGACAATGTCTTGTTTAAAGGACACTCCACTTGAGGACATTATTACAACACCCAGTTTCTTTGTCATCTTTCTAAGTCAACTTCAAAGGATTAATCTACTCTAGAAAAGGAGTGTGTAATCTTTGGGAAACTATCTCATTTGTATCTCCTCTCCTTGTGGTAAGGTTACTAGGGGTGTAAACTCAATAGCAGATGTTCTGTTGTCCCTTGATGATGTTCAATTTAGCTCCTTAAAAATTCAACACTTCTACATGCTCAAGTCGAGTTTAAGGCTTCAAGATTGAGAAAGATTTAGTGGTTGGTATCTCTAGAGACTCAGACTCAGTAGAAGAGGTGGGTCTTTCCTCTAGTGATGATAACGATATAGGGGTAACCTCTCCTTTGAAGAGGGGGAAAGGCCATTATCATTTAAGGCATCATACCATGCCTTATGAGACTCAAATTTCACAGGGCTTGGGACTTAACGAATAAAGAACTACAAGAGGGACCAGGGCAAGGAAGGAATCTACCATTAAACATGCATATGAGAAATTTATTAACGAAGTAAACCAAGGTAAGTAAAGGTTACTCGTCAGGATTCTTAGAGTAGAGAAAATTGCCAATAAGGTTTACTCATGGAGGTTTTGTTCCTTAATCTAAGGGACTTGTGGAGGCAAGCCAACAAATTGACCTTCAAGAGATACACAACCTTAAATAATTTGGGAGTCTTATTCATCCAAGAGTCTATAGGAAAAGGGGACAATTTTATTAGGGGTTTGAAAAAAAGTGTTTTCTAACTAAGACTTTCTTGTTTTGGATGCTAAAGATTTTTCAAGTGGGTTAATTACAGGTTGGTGCTCAAAACTCACCCTTTTCAACTCCTTTGTTGTTATTCAGATTTACGCCTAAATATCTACGGAATGACTTTTACCCTTGTAAATATAAATGGACCCTATGACAGTAAACTTTAAAGAAGACTATTGGTCTAAATTTTTCTCTTTTTGGTGGTTAAAAGTCGATAATATGATTTTAGGTGGAGATTTAAATTCGACTTTGGATAGAGGTGAAATTATGGGGGTCGTCTACTCATCATGACAAGTTGGTAGAGTCTTTTCTTTATAGATTTTTATCAATGTGGTGGATCAATTTCAGCCCATTCAAATGTCACCTACTTGGACCAATAATAGATTGGGGAGGTTGGGGTGTCCAAAAGGTTGGATAATTTCTTGGTTTATCATGCCTTTCCAGAGAAATTTTCCAAATTATATCCTCTGTGGATTCCATGAGATGTTTAAACTATTTTTTGATTTAATTGAAATTATATTTGGGTGAATTCCAACATATAATGGTGAAATTTCTCAAGAAGAAAAAATTGTGAGCTCTAAAAATCCCAAAGGGATAGCCACTTTTCTCTAGGGTTTTTGAATTGCCCTACGCATGGAAAAAATTATGAAGGGAATGACACTCCCTCTTATAGCAAGGTCATCTTGGATGACAATAGTCTAGCTCACTAATAAGAAAATCATGAAAACAGAAATTTCCATGCTCATTCATTGACCAAGAATCTGGAGTCAACCCATTCAACCTCAACTCAGTCTAATCCACAATCTCACATATGAACCCTAGGAAGATGCCTGCTAAAAGAAAAAAATGACCCGAAATTTGAAGTAAATTCAAACAAAATTGGAGAATATATTCAATACATGAAATATCATGCCCTAAACATGAAATTTGTGAGGATCTAGCCCTTAGAAAAACTCTACCCTGGTGGATCCAACAAAAATGGAAGCCAACAGGACAAATAAATTTAGAATTAGGAGCCAAAGGTTTTATTTATCATTGTCTTTTCCAGTTTTAAGGTTAAAATGAAAAAACTTGAAAATGGCCCATACTTTTATAATTCAGATCACCTATACTTAAAATATTTGTTGGATCACTTTATTCTGGATAAGGAATATTTCAAGGCAACCCCGATCTAGATTTGAATTTACTCCCTACCTAGGCAATTTTGAGAGGACGAAAATTAGATAGGATACTTTATAAAAATGAGAGAAGCCAAAAACTTGACAAGGTATATGTTGTAGCTCCTAGAGACAACCCTTAGGTTGAGGAGAGGTCAATGCCTAGGACATCTTAGTGTCTCTTGAAGATAATTCATTGTTGCTCAATAGATAAATGTAAAATGATTTTAAATATGGTTCAATTACCTTTCACAGAGGCAAATTCAAACATACACATAAACAATATAGATCATCCCAAGAGTAAATGTTCAATTCTGGTGGCCTACACACACTAAATGCAGCTTAATTTATTGTTGCAATAAAGATGGGAAGGAGAAAAATAAGGAAGGATCTCAGTACAGAGGGTTGGAAAACCTAGAATCCTATGTAGGAAATCCCAGTAGAACCATGAAAGAATAAGGAAATGAAGTGCAGAAATTATGGAGCGCATTTTAAGGTTTCCAACTCAATATTTTTAATGAGCCTCGGTATTGTAACAAGAATGTTGCAACTCCCAAGGCTACCAAATTTAATTATCAACCCTGGGGTTCGTACAAACTGAAGAGGTATCGACACTATATGTGCAGCATACAATGTGTCTTTCCTTTGATGTCATAATGTAATGGAGTGAATGTAATAAAATGAGATCCTAAACTAATTGCAAAAAATGAAATGCTCGAAATGGAAACCTTAACCTATTGCAAGAAATAAAATACAAGGAAACCTATTCTAAATGCATAAATTAAATATCATGAACTAAATGTCAACCATTACATTTCAAAGAGTTTAGATCTATTAACAGAGTTCATTGGATGTGGCAATCAAGAAAATCATCATTGTATTATCCAATTCATAAATTTGTCCATTAACCCAAATCGCTGAAATGTTTTGCATGGGTAAAGAGGCAAGTCCTAAGTGGTCTTTAGTTTTCCCTAGTCATTTATTTAGAGCCTAAGGGACAATAACCAAGCTTCTAGAGCAAATCTGGGCAAGTATATACACGTTGGAAGAGTATTATAGGAAATAATAGATTTACTACATGAAACTATAATTCACTGAATGACCAAGCAAATCAAATCCAAATTGGATGGGACAAATTTTTTTATTGACTAGGATGTCTTAGGTCTCCATTCCAAATGGAATCACTGAAAAATACCTCTGTTAACCCATGTTAAAAAATAGCAAAAAATTACTAGTCTAAAATCTAGAAATTTAAGAACTAGTGAGCTAGTAAATCTATCAAATGACTAACCTAATCAAGTGGAAATGAAATGAGGGTAATTCTTGTTATTAACTAGAATTCTTTTGTGATCTAATGGAAGTGGAATCAACTCGATTGAAGCTCATTAGCATGCTCTAAAAAATAACATAAATTTATTGTTATTTGCCACAAGGGACTTCTAGAAATCTAGATTTGGGAATAAACAAACTAATCCAAGTAGCTTAATGATTACTATGACCTTCCAAAGCTGTTCCAATGATGAAATGATACTTTTGATCCTGAAAAATAACTTACTTCAACCATTTAACCCAATCCTACAACAAGAAATCATTAATACTAAATGTAGAAATAGAAAACAAGAATAAGAGATGCATGTGAATAAAAAGTGAAAAGAAGAAAAGTAAATGATACAAAAGGGATATCAGGCTCCTGGGATGGCCAAGCCCAAGGAAACTCAGAGTCCTATGAAGGAGACCAAGATTTAGATGTTGAACATGTCACCAATCTTCATTATTTCCATCAACACAATTACATCCTTGTAGAAAATGAAAGTGGAGTTGCAAAAATATGAGTTCTCTCCACAAGAAGACTAATAAAAATCTACCCCTAGAGGTAAATTTGACTTGGCACTTATAAAAAATGATTAGGAATCAATCCCCATGAAAGGAGGAAAATTTTCCCACCAAAATCTCTTGATTAAGGGATCTGGTTCCCAATACTAGGAATTTGCATTAAATGGCAAGGAACACATTCCTAGATTTTCTCAATCATTGGAGCTCCACAACCTGTGTCATAATTCCAGAATATCTTGTTGATTTATTATTTAATATTGATTCTCCTGTAGTAGGGAGCAAGTCCCTAGATTACCTCCTCCTCCAAATATCCAAGATCTGCCCAATATTCTCATAATATTCCACAAAATTAAATAATATTAGGCACAAATATACAATTATCCATAAACCTTCATAATGATCATATTAAAGTTAAAAATACATTATCTAATGCAAAAAGAGAGGTTGAATGTGTTGAAGGATGGTCAGATGGGCCTTAATTTATGTCTAATTTAGAGGCATGGGCTTTACTTTATGTCTAATATAGAGGCCCATCATACCCCCCTGTTGAAAGTGTTTCTCATCGTCTAAGCAACTTAGTGACCTCGTTGTGCCTCATTCATGGCCTTGGTGGCCTCTCTCTTGTGCATTCCTCAGTCCTTTCTCTTAAGAATATTGGTTGTAATATCTGTAAGGACAAGCATACAAATGTAGTTGTTCTTTTCATGATTGTTTAACAGTCTTTCAAGCAAAAAAAAGACATAACTTTCCTCTTTGCAAGTGAACTCTGTTGGCTTGTAGATCCATTTCATTCATATCATCTCCCTTGAAACCTTCATTCCATTTTCACTCATTTTTCCAAAACTGTTTGTGCATAGAGAAATCAATTTTTTTCTTGAGACCATTAGCCAACCTTCTTCCCCTTATTCAAAATGGGTTCTTGAATATTTTTCAGTTTGGCAAGGTCTTCCACATCCTTTTCCAACCTCCTGCTACCTTTTTCCACCATTTGGACACCTCTAAAACCTTCAAAACGCCTTTAGATGAAAACTAGGACATCCTGTAGTAACTACAGAAAACCCTATAGCAACCTATAGTAACTACAAGAAACCCTGTAGTAGCCTGTATTAACTACAAGAAACCCTGTAACAACCTATTTAAACATGTTTTGAGAAGAATGGTAGTCTTAGCCTAGGGTACACCCTCAACTTGACTTCCATGCATTTATCCCCTTTCTATAACATCTTTTGGGCCTTGGACAAAAGCTAGAAAGAGATTAGAGACCTCTTGGAAAGCCTCTTTTCATCACTGTAGTTTGAGTTCTATTTTGATGGTGAATGCCTTCTTTCCTTTTGTTTCTTTCTTCTTCTCTTTTGTGGCCTAGATGATTTCCTAATGGCCTTCAAGTTTTCTGTTTTGATTAGGTCTCTCTTAGGCACTACCATTTTGGGTTTTAACACAATTTGTTCCTTTCTTCCTTCTTGTAGTAGCATTCTACCTGCTTGTAGCAGTCATTCCTTCTCTTTCAGGAACTTCTAATATGGGAGTGTTGAGAAATGATGAAGAGGGGTTAGAGGATGATGCTAGAGCTCAAAGGGAGTAGTGTAGGTTTGTGGAAATGGAGAGGATGTGCTCTATGTGTTTTTTCAAGAAATTTTCAGGGTGAGACAGAGTGTAGGGGTTGTTCTTGAAAAATATTATTTTTTTTCTTATGAAATGTGATGGATGAATGATGGATAGATAGCGGATATGAAGTGGATGGAGGGCTTGGAGTGTTGTGGTGACTTGGCCTTTGCATAAAATTATTCTTTTAGCTGTTGTCCCCATTCCTCAAAATCATCACCCTTCCTAATTTGGCTTTTCGACATTGCATGAGTGAAGGAGTGAGCTGAAATTAACTAGTTGAAGGTGGTCAAGATTTCCATCCCATCCTTAGCTTATAAAACCTCATCTCTCAACAACTTTCTAACTATAATATGCTTAAGAGAAGAGGTCAAGAATATTGCATACATGTACCTACTTGATGGTTGTTGGAGAAACATGCCTGATGCTGTTGAGTTGATGATCAATCCACGGTCCTTTGGAGGTGATGATTTCCTTTGTTTGCTTCTGCAAAGGTCTTCATAGCTTGGTGATTCTAAACCTCTGTCTTCTAGTTATAGTAAGCAAGTTATCTTAGTTAAATCCAACCTTCTTGGAGTGCTGGGTTCGGCCATGGGTGATGTTCACCTTCCCTATACCTTATTTCACCATTAGACACATTTCCCACACTTTATTTCACCTTTTGTGCCTTCCTATAACTTTCAGCCTGTTTCCTGTAGTAAACTAGGACATCCTGTAGTACTACAGGAAACCCTGTAGTAGCTTGTTTAAACCCATCTCCCAAATGGTATACTAGATTGACTTGAAATTGTCTGAACATGTTGCCATCATCCTTATGCACCTCCCTATAAAAAGCGTTTAGTGAATGGATGCACGAATCTCGAGAAAAATAAAAATGGTTGACGTTGATGGAGGTCGATTTCTTGGAAACCATGCACTGGAATTTGCTGAAATTTCTTGGGCATGTTACCATCATCCATATATATCTCCCCATGAAATAACTTTGCAAATGGATGCACGAATATCGAGAAAATTCAAAAATGGTTGTAGGTGATGGAGGTTAATTTCTCAAAAACTGTGCACTGGAATTTGCTGAAATTGCTTGGGCATGTTACTATCATCCATATGCATCTCCCCCTGAAACAACTTGGCAAATGGATGCATGGTTTTCAAGATATGACAAAATAATTTTCTGCTCTATGTATTTTTGTTTCCTGTAGTAAAACAGAGCCTTCCTGTAGTATTTTAGGACAAGAAGGAAAATGAATGGGAAAATCTTGCGAATGATGGGTGGATGGTGGAAATAGATGAGGGTGATGGATTGGCATGGCCTTGGTCCTTCTGGAGTATCTGAGCAAAGGAGGAGAAAGTACAAATTTGACATCCTTTGACTAGAATTTTGACCATTTTTTTTCTTTTTTTTGCTGCCAACTTTTTTATGTTGCTTGCAGATGTTGGAGAGCACCTGCATTCATAAAAGAGATACATGGAGCAAATATATTTTTTTTTAATTTTTTCCTTTTTTTTTTTTTTTTTTTTCTTCTAGGACTACTAGTCGCCTCAATGAGGTTTTCAACTAGTAGGTCTATCTAGGCACCTCAAAGGAGGTTTTCACCTAGGATATTTTATTTTTCTTTTTTTCGTCCAACCCATTGACTGCCTCATGGAGGTTTTCAATCAATAAGCCAATCTCAGGCGCCTCAAATGAGGTTTTCACTTGAGATTTTTATTTGTTCTCTTACTTTTCATTTTTTATTTCTTTTCCTATCCTACTCTACTTGAAGAAAAAATCATTTTCAAGTGTAGGAATACTTCCAATGGAGCCATGTGCACATCAAGATGACAATGTGTAGGCTTGCAATATATGATTTGACATGTACCTGAATTTCAGAGACCAAATAATTTGAATTTGAAAATATCAAGCATAGTTGAAGAAGAGAGTGATGCTCCATCTTGTTGATTTTCTGAAACCAAACCTCAATATAACTTCGATGCCCTTGGTTTGCTTGCTTATCTGGATCATTCTTCATGTCTTCTTCTACCATGACCTTTAAATCTTCCTTTTTTGGTTGATTATTCTCTTGAATACATGGAGTATTTGATGGTAGCCATGAGGGATATTTCTCAATCTCTGATTTTTATATCTGCTCTTCATCAAGTGAAACCCATGATTCTTTGGTATTCTCTTTTGAATCTTCTTTTTCTGCATGTTGTCCTTCAATCGCATCAAGAGAATCTCTTTTTTGTAATATTCTTCCTGAGCCAAGATGCATACCATTAAGATCAAGAGGAGATATTTGGAAGTGTTGTACCTCAACATTGTAAGTGGGTTGAGCTACTTCTATGTCTGGGTTTGGAAATGGTAGTACAAGTAGTTGAGTGGGAGTGGATATTTGAGAAGGATGTGGTTGTGGTGGAGGTGGATAGTAGGGATAACATGGAGTTGGGTATGGAGGATATTGAGAAAAATATTGAGGATATTGTGGATGGATCCCATAAGTTCCTTGCCAACCTTGTTGCCAAGATTGGTTTTGGGGTTGAGATGGCCAATGTTGCCAAGGAAAGGGTGTGTTCCAATTAATTTGAGGTGGATATGCATAACCTTGAAATTGTGAATTAGTCTCTTGCATCATACTAGGTTGACTAGGCTGCCATGGTCCTCTTGGAGCTACGTAACATATTTGCTTTGAGATTGACTTGCTCCATTGTACTATTGGTAAACTTCCTTCAACCTTGGTCATGGACAATATTTAACATCATGTGATTATGCATTGACAACACAAATATCAACATCTTCTTTTTTCTCATTTTGTATTCTTAACATTTCTATTTGTTCACTTAGATTGCAAAGAATTTATGTTTTAAACTTATCAAGCAAATTTCCAAGTTTAGCTCGACTTACCGATCTTGATGCTCATTGACTTACTCTTGCCCTTCCTCTTGATATGTGTTTGCATGTTTCACAAATTTCTTCAATTGATAATTGGTATACATCATCTCTACTCATGAAATCAAGAATATCAATCCACTCATCCCTAATTGTTCTAAGTAAGAGGTTTTTTAGTGTGTCAGATCCTAAATGATGTAATTTTCCCCTCTTAACATTGTACATGAACCTCTCTATTAAATCCTCAAGGCACTCATCTTCTTTTTTATTCATTCTAAATATATCTTCTCTAAGATCACGATCTTTATATTTTTCTAGAAATATCTTTTGCATCTCACTCCATGATCTTATTGAATTAGTCCCTAAACTCATGAACCATTTAAGAGCTCTATCTTCAATGTTGCCGGAAACAATCGCAAATTTTTAGTGTTTAATAAGTAACCATAAGATCTACAAACAATTTCAAATTCAAAGAGAAAGGTTTCCGGATCCTCTGACCTTAGACCATGAAAGTTTGGAAGAAAAGATGGAGGGATGTTCTTCATGTGCACACTAACATCAGTACCTTGAATGGGAAATCCAATACGATCTTCTTCATTATCATCATCTTCATCCATTTCTTCTACCTTCTCTGTCACCTCTTATTCTTCTACATGCAAAAATTAATGGTGATGTGGCTCTTACTACACCATGTGATCAAATGGGGAGGGTTGGTGTTGGAGATTTTATTTTTGAATAAGAATGCTAATGCTATGCAATTTTATTTTCTTGAAATGAAATATGCTTAATGCAAATTTTTGTTTTTGTAGAAAGTAAAAATAAATGAATCAACTAGGGAAGAAAATAATGCATACTTTGACACCTCCCCGACAACGATGCCAAAAAGTGATGAGCCTCGATATTGCAACAAGAATTCTGCAACTCCCAAGCTACCAACTTTAATTATCAACCCGAGGTTTATAAAAAATTAAGAGGTATCAACACTATATGTGCAACATACAATGTGTCCATCCTCTGATGTCATGATGTAATGGAGTGAACGTAATAAAATCAAATCCTAAACTAATTGTAAAAAATGAAATGCTCGAAATGCAAACCTTAACCTATTGAAAGAAAGAAAATATAAGGAAAGAAACCTATTCTAATTGCATAAAGTAAAGATTATGAACTAAATGTTAACCAATACATTTCAAAGAGTTTAGATCCATTAACGTAGTTCATTGGATGTGGCAATCAAGAAAATCATCATTGTATTATCCAATTCATAAATTTGTCCATTAACCCAAATCGTTGAAATGTTTTGCATGGGTAAAGAGGCAAGTCCTAAGTGGTATTTAGTCTTACCTAATCATTGATTTAGAGCCTAGGGGTCGTTATTCAACCCTAAGCGACAATAACCAAGCTTCTAGAGAAAATCTGGGCAAGTATATACATGCTGGAAGAGTACTACAAGAAACATCAGATTTACTATAGGAAACTATAATTCACCAAATGACTAAGAAAATCAAATCCAAATTGGATGGGACAAATTTTGTTATTGACTAGGAAATCTTCGATCTCTAGTCCAAGTGGAATCACTGAAAAATACCTCTGTTAACCCATGCTAGAAAATAGCAGAAAATTACTAGTCTAAAGTCTAGAAATTTGAGAACTAGTGAGCTAGTAAATCTATCAAATGCCTAACCTAATCAAGTGCAAATGCAATGGGATAATTTTTGTTACTAACTAGAATGTTTTTTTGATCTAATGGAATTGGAATCAACTCAATTGAAGCTCGTTGGCATGCTCTAAAAAATGGCATAAACTTACTGTTATTTTCCACAAGGGACTTCTAGAAATCTAGATTTGGGAATAAAAAACTAATCCAAGTAGCTCAGTGATTACTATGACCTTCCAAATTTGTTCCAAAGATGAAATGATGCTTGTGATCCTGGAAAATAACTTACTTCAACCATTTAATCCAATCCTACAATAAGACATCATTAATACTAAATGCAGAAATAGAAAACAAGAACAAGAGATGCATGTGAATAAGAAGTGAAAAGAAGAAAAATAAATGAATAAGAAATGCCTGCTCTGCACCCTTGGTTCTTTTGAATCCCTACGACCAAGTGCCTCTCAATGTTGGAGATCCCTAGGCATCGTAACTTATTCAAATTGATTTGCCAACGGAGTTCTGATATCTCCATCCCTGAATAGCTACATAAAACTTGGGTGCTCAGCCCTGGTTTGCGCCCTTAGTTCTTTGGGTCCTCGCAACCAAGTGCCAATCATACATAGGAAGCCCCTTACATCAGAACTTTTTTGAATTTCCAATACACAGGAGTTTTGAAATATCTTCCTTCTGAAACGCTGACGTCCAGGATGACGTCATCAACTCCACGTGGCACCTCCGTGCCACACAAATTTTCCCCACTTGGCCACCTAAAAACACTGAAAATGAATGTCATGTTTCTTTCACACTGCCGCGTCATGCTGACGTCATCTACCTCGTCAGCTCCCGAGGGCCAATCACATGCTACCACGTGTTCTTTCTTGAGGAGAGAGAAAGGGTCCCTCGGTCCTTGGTTTTTCAACGAATTCCTTTGTAAATATATTCTCCTTGCTACCTTGGCGCTTCTAAAGAATTGTAATTATTAAGGAGTTATGAAACTACGAGGCTCTGAAATATCTAGGCTCTAAAATTAGATCGCTCTGAGGTTCCGATATCGGGTCTCGATATATGTTCCTTCCCGTTGCCTACTATGATATTCCATTTCAGGTCCGTCTTTGAATAAACCATTGAGGTCCCTTAGTTCCGACCTCAGATATCCCAATATGCCTTCTCCTATGTGGTTCTGATATCGGGTACCGATGGTGAACCTTCCCTTCGACTTTCGGACTTCGGTTCTTCCTTTATATTTAGGACTTCAGCCCTCCGTTTTTTACTTTCCATTTGGTTTTCAGACTTCAGATATTCCTTTGGCTAATAAAGATTGCACCCATCCTCTTCTGTACTAGGGATGAAAAATGGGACCATTTGACATAATTACGAGATGGTATGATAAGAGACAACAATATATTTATTATGCAATGATCTATATTTATATGAACATAAAAGAACCATTGCCATAATCATTGACATCTATTACTATGATATGATGTGGAAGCAGCCCCTAGAATACAAGCATATTCCCTTGAGGTGCAAAATATGCTGAGAATATGGGAACTTGTTTAGGAACTTTCCCCTCTTGGCATCTACTTCCCCACTAGATCAACAATAGAACAAGGTCTCAAATGGTTTTATTAAACCCCAATCTTGTACAAGAAATCAATGGGCTCCTTCACCTCCACACTTTAGCAAAAAACCCAAAACTAGCAATTGTTTTAGTCCATTGTCCAAACTATATCCTTTGGGAAATCGGGGCATTCACGGGTAGATCATATAGAAAACCATAATCTAGTCATACAAGGACGAGATACATAGTTGAATTCATTGAATAGACTAGACAAAACTCCAAGAAAACCAAAATTGATATAAAAAACAATTATTAAGAAGTGATTATGGTAGAAATGGAGAACGATCTAGAGATCGAGAAAAGGACATGGATCTAGACACATTGGACTCACTAAGAATTGCAAATGCCTAGAAAGGAAAATATCCCATCTCAATCCCAAAGCATCAAATCAAAATATTGGGTAAAGCTTTTTGCAAGTCTTGTCTTCAGACACAAAAATATCCCTTAGGTATGAATGTCTATAGCTTTTGCTAAGGAATTTAAACTCACTCCCAAAGTGCATAAAGAAGATAAAAAATGGGTGGAAACGTAATAAGCAAATCCTACAAGAACTTGGAGAAATTTTAGTAAACTTGGGCAAAATAAAGTTGATATTAGAGGTCAACCCTTCCACTAATCCTAATTCTAAATGAAGATAATCTCCTAGAATATAAGGGTCTTGGACTATAAAGGGAAGCACAGGCTCCTAAAAAATAGACAGAGGAAAGACTAACCAACCTTCATGATGACCTAGGAAACTAAAATTTCTCACGACTTTGTTCTAACAATAGGCATCAAATGTTGGAGGGTTCGTTACTCTACAATTATAGATGCACAGGGTCAAGCAGGGGGATTAGCCATTCTTTGGGACCCCCAATAAGTACTAGTTGTAAATATGTTTACCTCTTTCAAAATTTTTACTATTAAGTTTCAACCAATAGGCTTAAATGAAGTTTTCTTTCTATCCAATGTCTATGGCCCTACAATGCAAAAAGATAAAGCAATTTTCAAAATTTCATTCGTCAACTACAACCCCTTGTAGGAAATGCTCCTTGGATTTTAGGAGAATATTTCAACTTGATTAAATCCATCTCTAAAAAGAAACGAGGAATTGGGCACCTATAAGCAAAAGCTAATCTATTTGGGGAAATGATGGAAAATAGAAAGATCTTAGACTTGGACACCATTAATGGGATATTCACTTAGAATAATACGAGGTGGTGTTCTCAATAAATCGCATCTTGTCTCGACCAATTATTAGTATTGGGGAATTTGATGGAAAAAGGACATATTGAGGATCCGATCACTGCCCAATCAATCTAGATCTTGACATCAATGCGAGCCAAAAAAATAGACCCTTTAGGTTTGAGAGATTCTTGTTATCACACCTAAACTTCCAAGACAAAACAAAAGAATGGTGGAATGAAGTAGAAGGCTTGAAGGATATGTAGTGTGTGGACTATAATAAAAGCTCAAACATGTCAAAGCCTTTATAAAAAATTTGAATAAGAAAGACTTTGGAAATATCTTTTAAGCCAAATAAGAGCTAGAGGAAAACATGATCTACATACAACAAAAAGCAATCCAGTTAGGTTGATCATATGAATTGATTAAGGAAGAGGCGAGTTTGTTGTCCTAACTAGAAGATAGAAGAAAATAGGAAGAGGTTCCATTGAAGCAAAATTTTCGAGTTAGATGGCTCAAGGAAGGGGAAAGGAACACGTCTTTCTTCCATAATTTTATCGTACGACACATGCATCACAACATGATATCATCACTTAAAAGCTTGACTGATATTAAACTCCAAGATCATAAAGATATGGAATCTGTGCTTGTGCACTATTATGGAGACTTGTTGTCAGATCCACAACCACAAAAGGAGAATATTAACAATAGAGTGACTCAACACATCCCATTCTTGGTTTCCAAAGAACAAAATGAAACATCATTAAGAAGCATTTCCAACAAGGAGGTGGAACTTGCGGTCAATTCAATTCCTAAGAATAAGGTCCTTAGATCAATGGCTTTACAACATACTATTTCTAAGGTTGTTTGTGTACAGTTGGACATGACCTTTGGTTAGTGCTTGAGGAATATAGAAGTTCTTTATTGATCCTTTAAGCTCTAGATGTCACATTCCTCATCTTGGCACCTAAAAAGGAGAAAGTGGATGACTCAAGTTGATTCAGACATATTTCCCTATGCAATATGATTTACAAAGTCAACAAAAAAGTTATAGCTCATAGACTCAAGCCTATTCTCCCCCAGCTAGTCTCATTAAAGAAAACAAGCTATGTGGAAGGAAGATCTATTCTTAACAAGGTCCTAGTTGCTCATTACGTATTCCATTCCTCAAAAAGCACAAATAAAACTAGGAATGTTAATTAAGTTGGATCTCTCCAAAACATTGACAAGCTTATTGGTCCTACCTATTTCAAATCCTCTCTAAATTTGGATTTTCCAGTGATTGCATTAAGTGGATTAAGGCCTTTAATATCTTCACCTTTCTTTTCAATGTTTTTAAATGGGTTTCCTACAATAATTTTCTCTCCTTAAAGAGACATCCATCAAGGGGATCCCATGTCCCCCTTCCTTTTCATTTTTTCCAGTGAAGGATTAGTTTTCACTCTAAAGGAAACAATACTGGAGAAAAAAGCAAAAGGAATTAGGTTATTTAGAGAAGACCTTCACATTTCCCACCAACATTTCATGGGTGGCACTATGTGTATGGGGGTCCCAATTGCTCAAGAAGCTCCAACTATTTACAAAGTCTTATAAGATTTCATGAAAACCTCAAGTATGGATATCAATCATGCCAAATATCATATTTTATTTTTTAACACGCCTCTTGTAATGTAAATGCATGTATTTAGAATGTTGGAATATCAATGTTGTAAGCTCCCCTCTAAAGATCTAGGAGCCTTGATGGGAGAAAATTCTTTGAGAACCAAGCTATGGATGGAATTATTAAGAAAAATCAACAACAAATTGCCTAATTGGATTCTCTTAAAATTGTAGGTTGACTTGTTCTCTTGAAATCAATCATTCAATCTCTTCTGTTTTATCTCCTCTCCTCTCAATGATGATGGCTCCAACTCCATTCTCAATTCCATTTGAAGTGCCCAAATAACATTTCTTTGGGGAGGTGTTAAAAAATAATGAAAATGGGCATTGGTATCCTAGGATAAACTTTGTCTTCCTAAATTCAGAGGAAGGATTAGATTATGTGACCTTAACTCTCTCAACACCATCATGGGGGTGAAATCACGGGGAAGATGGCTTCAAGGGGGGGAAATTTATGGATACTAATTTGGAACCATAAATATAGCAATAATTTCCCCTCCAATCAACTCATTTGGATGAATTTCACTCAACCTAGATTCTCTGTATGGAATCTAGGTGTTACACAGTATTTTGTCATACGTCCTGCACTTCCATGTGTCGTACCCCAGAGTGCCAAAACCTTGACAACTATGCAGTGTACCCATCTTGATATGTAGTCTAGATCCTCCCTGAAGAACTAATGAAAAGTTGCCTTGAGCCTTTCCTGAGAAAAATGAGCTCAAAACCCTAATTTTTGGGTCAACGCAACTGTGACACTGCCCTCTCATGCTGATGGCAAGTTGCACCATATGAGCCTCGCGCTGCCAGCGCGAATTTTGCTTGGATACTCGCGCTAAACCCTAAAAGGCAAGTTTTCCCAAAGTGGAGGAGAAGCTTCGTGATCTAGAGGCTTCCAGAACGACGAGTTGGATGATGTTCATTGTGGATGTGGTTGAATTCTCCCAATATTACCCTTTGATCTTATCCCTATGAGCTTCCTCCTTGAGATGAGGACCTTCCCCTATCTTTGGTGAGATCCTAACTCCCTCTCCCTGCTTATAAATTCATCCCCTTCCATTCACAAATGGTTGGTCTCTGTTTATTTGCACCCTTATGCTGAGATAATGCCTACATGATATTCACTTTGGCTTGGATAAGGAGCGCTTGGAGAGCTTGAGCTTGGACTTGGACATTCACTCAAGGAGGGATACTAACATAAAGGCATGGGTTGTATGCTTCCTCTTTTGTTTATTAATATATACATCTGCTAGTTCACTTTCCATAAATGATTGTGTCAATGCTTCATTTATCTTAATGCTCCTTGATCTAAGTATTGAGGGTCTTTCACAGTGCATTATATTAGATATCATTTTTTGGGATTCAACTGCATTAAGAAAGTCATTCATCTATGACCATTTCCATGAGAGGTAGTCGTAACTGACTAATTTCTCATGATTTTTGAATAGTCCACTTAACACTCATTGCATCGGGTGATGCTCATAGGGGTGAAGAAGTGGGATTGAAACTAGTGAAATGAATCACATAGCGTCAATCATCACTTCCGGGGCTTGCACCCGGTAACCAGGACTTCCCGGGAGGTCACCCATCCCAGATCGCCTCTGGCTCAAGCACGCTTAACTGTGGAGTTTTCCCCACAATTAAGCCCACTTATCTTGCTACCCCATTTGCAAAACCTTAGCAAGTATTGTGCCTCATGAACCATTCAAGTAGAGATCCCTTCACTCTTATGTATTTAAGTATTGAGGGTCTTTCGCAGTGCATTATATTAGATATCATTTTTTGGGATTCAACTGCATTAAGAAAGTCATTCATCTATGACCGTTTCCATGAGAGGTAGTCATAACTGACTAATTTCTCATGAGCTTTGAATAGTCCACTTAACACTCATTGCATCGGGTGATGCTCACAGGGGTGAAGAAGTGGGATTGAAACTAGTGAAATGAATCACATAGCGTCAATCAACACATTAAGTGGATTACATTTGATTATGCTTGTTGCACTTTTATGCTTGGTCATGTCTTTGGCCTCTTGTGCAGGTATTCAAACACTATAAGCAACAAGGACTGAGCTTGAAGAGCAAGTGATTAATATCTTCAACAAAGGAGTGCATTATAGCATCAGAGCAAGGTAGGTCTCCTTCCTCTTCTCTTATTTCAATTGTAATCTAGGAAAGTGTCTTGTAGATTGTCTCGTTTGTTGCTAGACCCACTCATTGGGCTAGAGGGATCGTCTATGTCCACAGAGAAGATTTACCTACTCAACAAAATGGCGACTTCATTGGGGAAGCTATAACCTTTCCATCCATTTCTTCGATCTGATTCTATGATTAGATTGACCAATCGTCAATTTCTCGAGGCTTGAGTGCATCACTGTAGGTTGATACAGTCACAAGTTTTTTCCTGAGAGTGTTGAGTCTAGTCTGATTTTTGAAACTTTTGGCTTTTTCCTTCTTTTCCTCGCCCAACGCATTTTTTGGTTGTACAGAAGCGCTGCCAGCGCTGATTTTTTTATTAACAGTCACGCTGCTTTGCCTTTCAACACTACTTTTCCTTTCACATGCACGTTGATCCCAGAGGCTAGAAAAAAATTAGGGTTTCTTCTCATTTTCAGTGTGTCTCAACCTCTGTGAGTGTTTTTCTAGTGTGATCTCATTATGTTTGCCTTGATTAATGTCCTTTAATGGTTGAAATTGTCTCTTTGCATATGTCGGTGTGTGATTGAAGTTAGATTGTCTTCTAGGGTTTCTAGGTCTAGGTTACCCTTCGTTCATCACTTGGCTTGTTTTAGTCAGATCAATTGTCTCCATTTAGGAGTTTTACTATGATCAAGACAATGTTTTCAAGTTGTTTTATGTTCGTATTTGCAAAGTTGTTTTCATTAATATTGGATCATATTTGTACTTTGAAAATTACTTTTGCTCCATTGTCAAACGTAGATTACAATTGTTTGCTTTGGTGAAACTGAAAGTATATGCTTGTTTTGATTTCATTGTTTCGAAAAGAAAAGTGAAATGATATCTTCATTAAAGTATTTTTGAAACAATTTTTTGTTTTATTCGAAACCAAAGTGAATGAAATCTTCATTTTAGTTATTTTGAAATCCATTTTTCCTTTGCTTATGCATTAGTTTGCATTTTGAATCAGAGTGAAAGAAAAAGAACAAAAATATTAGTGCATCTTAGTGAAATAAAGTGATTTTGTTTCTCATAGGATTGCATTTTGGCATTGCATTCATTAATGAAAGTGAAAGAGTAGTCTTATTTTTACATCTTGCATTCAAAAATTTAGGGAGATATGTTTTAATGTATTTTGATTGATTAATGCATTGTTTGATTGTCTCTCTTCCCTCATTAGTTTATCTTTCATCAAATGAATAACTTTCATTTTTCTCATTTAATTGCATCATAGGAATTCAGGTGACATCATTGAGCCATAAAATTGAAACCTAATTCAAGATAAACTTAAAATTTACTCAATTAACCTAAGGAGCATTTGTAACATAACACAAATATATGGAGGTCTAGGCTAGAGATGTGTTCGTATGTCTTTAAACATAGAAGTTGTCGTTAACTGCCTGCTTTGTATCCCGGGGGTGAAATCTCATTCTTGTACGGAAGTATATCAAAGGTTCTCAAGTAATTTTGGGTATATAGGAGACACTTCAGTATGGTAAGCATATCAGAACGCTCTCACCAAACGGTTATGCATTAGACAACGCTAACACAGACTTGTGCTCCCCGTACCATCGAGTATATATTGGGAGACCCCACGAGGTTGCTATATTTTAGCTACAGGTAACTGAACATGCTGCCTTGTAAATGTGATACACCAAACACAACATTCGAGGAGATTGGATGTCATACATCAAGTCCTTGGTTTCAACTAAGGTGTATATAGCGGTTCATGGATACTTGGTAAACCCTATTGCCTAGTATAACCCTTTTTTTATTTATTTGTTGTTTTAAGTTATAAAATTAACTGCCAACGATAATACTTCGAACCCATGTAGTTGACCTCATATTGAGTAATTCCTTGTAAATTTTAATTTTAAAGCCCTCAACGAAATCATATCTTCTCCTTTTGCTTTTGAGAGAAAGTCATCGTGGCTAAACCACCAAGTTCACCTTACATTTCACCTTCATCGTCTGATATTGAAGGGTCATCACAAGGCATTCATCCCGAGTTCTCACAGTCACTTGAAGCCCAAGGTCTTGAACTTGGAATTGTCCCAAGAATCCAACCCCTTGCTTCTCATCCTCCACCTCGATACTCATCATCATCTCAGGAATCTAATCCAGAAACTCCTGAGAGTCCACAGAGGTTTGTTTTATTCCCTCCTAATCCACTTTTTGATCCGTTGGTGATATACGATACCCCTTATAGTCCATACAATACCCCTGGTGTACCTTTGGAGTTATCTCCATCATCTCAGATTCCCCCTCGCCAACGGTTTCCACCTATGGCATCAGAAGGTGAGTTTCCAACCTCTCCTTGAGGTTGTCCAGAAGTCTCAGCTACTCACACTCCTAGTGTTGATAATGATTCTGAATACGACTTTCCACCGGAAGGTTTTCCTTATGTAGGAAGAGTTTCGTCTCAACCACCTCCTGAAAATAGTGGGCCTATGCTTCCACTTGGTTATACGACCTTGGCTCAACTAGTTTCAAGAACTCCCAGTGCTTCTTCATTATACAAAAATCCAATTTGGTCATCAAATTCTATGCCTACTTATGGTCTGTTTATTCCTAACACGACCTCTCATATCCCTGTGTAAACTGCCGTTAATTCAGTTCCGATTCAACTGGCTATTCCGACACAACCATTACTTTCATACCAACCTACAATCCTGGTGCAACCGACAGTTTCAGTTAATACGCCTATAAGTTCCTCAATTCCCCCATAAAGTGAACAAAACGTGCCACCACCTAATTCGCAACATGGGGAGCAATTTTCAAATATCCCTTTTGTCTCAAGTGGAACCCATGTGAGTGGATCACAACCTCACATGGTTGGAGTGATTCAACCTGTTAGTGGTATTCCTAACCCTGCTGGATCATCTTTTCCGGCTGGAGAAAGTAATGTCCAGTATCAACAACCTTATTTGGCCAGATACCCCACCAAAAATCTTATGTTCCATATGGTTGAAAAGCACTTCAAAATCCACCTTATATTCCACAAGTAGGTCCTCATATGTAACCTAGTAAAAATCCTGTTTCCGATGCATATGGTCAATTCTCAACTGGAACTTATCAGTACCAACAAGGAATTCCTCAAGGGACTATTCAACAACAACCTTTACAGCAGTAGGGGCAACCTTTACAGCAGCAGGGGCAACCTTTGCAGTAGTATCAACAACATTTTCACTAGTGAGGGCCTTACCAACAACCCATTGCAACAGCAAGGCCAGCCATTGTAGCAGAAAAACCAACCTTTATATCAACAGGGTTAACCCTTGCAACCACAAGGTCAACCCCTGCAGCAACAGGGCCAACAGTTGCAACAACAACCTTATAATCCATATGACGCACAAAATGTTTATCCACCTTATGGTTCTCAACGACCTATGGCAGGTTAGTATCGACCTTACCCTCATCAAAACCCACCTTTGTGGGGGAAGAATCCACCTTATGGTCAGTGTACCCCTTAGTGGGGGCAATATCAAGTTCCTTATGGTCAAAATACACCACTTTGAGGGAAAAACCTATACCAACAAGGATGGAATCTGCAAAGTGGGCCTTATCAAAGGCCTCCCATGCCTTTCAACCCACAATTTCCATTTCTAGCCACGTTGGAGTTGTCGGATGTGTTGAGGATCACTAATGATTCAATACTTCATTCGCTTTATTGGCCTCTGGTTCCCACTAAGATTCCTATCAATTGCCCAAAATTCGAAGGAAAAGCTAAAGAAGACCCCTAGGCCCATGTTATGACTTACCACTTATGCTGCTCATCCAATTCCTGGGTTGACGACTTTGTTCGTCTATGTCTCTTTCAACGTACCTTGACGGGTGTTGCTATGAAATGGTACATAGAGTTAGCTCGAGGTGCCTATTCAGACTTCAATTCTTTAGCCATGGCCTTCGTCACTCACTTTCAGTTACTGGTTCATTATGAAACTGGTACCCATTTTCTTATTCTCTGAAACATGATACTGCTACCCACATCTCTGATCACATCCATGAATGGAGACGTCAACGTCGCCTCATCGAGTTTGAAATACTTGATGAGTTGTTAACTGAATGGTTTACCAAATCATTCATCAACATAATTGTTGTAGACATAGTAATGGGAGGTTGTGCTACTAAAGATCAAGCCATTTCCCGTGCCCAATATTTAGATTTGGTATATTCCCAATCTGGAATGTTATATGATATCTTACCTGATGCTCCGAGGCCATCTACGGATCTAGCATCTTTTAAATATCTGGACGTACCACTTGTCGATGGTATCATTAGATCAGTGTCTCAAACTTCCAATAAAGCTTCTTTGAAGCAGAAATCCGTTTCGAATACTGCATCCAATCCTCCTTCGAAACCCTCTTTGAATCCTGGTAAAACCTATGAGGTTAATGTTGTTTAGTCTACCGTGGCAGACAAAGCCTCAAAAGGTAAAAATAAGGGTAAAGGAAAAACAAAATATGATACCCTAAAACAAGATCCTCCTAAGTCATTTGCTGATGATGTCTCCAAACGTAAGCCTAAGTATCCTTGCCTCATTTGTGAGGAAGATCATTATACCAAGGATTGTCCCCATCGTGCAGAAGTTAGTCACTTATTGAAAGGAACTCAAGGGACACAAATTGTACTAAAATAGCCATTTCTACCACAATAAACCCAATTGGTAGAATAACCACAATCCTTTGCCTCTTTAGGTTCTAAGGTTTACATGAGTGGAACAATGCCTATTTCTGTTGCCACCTTGTCAAAAGATTATCAAACTCCTCAAAATCAGACGGTGGAAAAGGAATCCACTGATACACCTTCTACTACCACTCCAACTAGTTCCAATGCTCTTCATATCAAGAGACCTAATAATGAATCTTTCATCCAACCGCCTCTTAAAGGTGTGCTACGAAAGTCATCTTATAATCCGAACGCTAGAGATGCTCAACATATAGTATTATCGAAGATCTGGCTTAAGCACCTTCAACGATGTCTGCCTTAGAAGTTCTCCAGAATTGTTCAATGCAACGAAAATCATTATTATCTGCTATAGGAGGAATTGATCCTACAGATTCAAATTTGATCATTTTTTATTTGGAAAACCATGTTCCTCGTCTTCCCCATCAAATTTCATTTTTAAACCAAG
Source organism: Pinus tabuliformis (assembly GCA_031772625.1). Classification (NCBI taxonomy): domain Eukaryota; kingdom Viridiplantae; phylum Streptophyta; class Pinopsida; order Pinales; family Pinaceae; genus Pinus; species Pinus tabuliformis. The sequence goes on from CM062819.1 coordinate 1,152,899,675, forward strand.
TCATTATAAAAGGGAAGACGATTCATTAGAATATCATTGATGAGGGTGCTTCCACCTGCATCATGTTTGTTTCATGTTGGAAAGCCATCGGCTCTCCACCTCTCAATCGGTCTTCGAACACCTTAGAAGCCTTTGATGGTAGAGTATCCCATCCTCATGGTATTCTTACAAGTTTTCCCATCATATTGGAAAGGAAAATTGTCGAATTAGAAGTAGAAGTCATAGATGCAAATCTGAATTACAAATTTCTACTTGGACGAAGTTGGACTCATGCCATGTTTTGTGTGGTTTCCTATTTGTTCCATGTGCTCCATTTTCCTCATGAAGGGAAAATCGTCATCGTCAATCAATTGGCCTTTTTCTCTTCCAGTTCTTCAAATGACAATGTCCCATATGTGGGAAATACCGATATTCTCTATGAGAGCATGGGGGTAGGTCTTTTCAAAGATTCTGCTTTAATGGGAACTTTTTATCTGCCACCTATGCATGTTGCCTCGGTCAACATGATCTCAACCTCATGTGATCCATGGATAATCCATACTCCAGATCAGGTTGATTCTTTCGGTGATGCTATGCCGCTAATTCCTTTAGAACAATCCTATTAGCGAGTTATTTTGGTTTCAATGACTACTTCTAAAAGTCATACTACTCTTAGTATGCACCTATACACGTATTCACAGTCTCCTTGGCTTGGTTCTTGGAATTCTCATGATCCTTTGAAAGAGATATTTCCCATCGACGAGAATATTGTTGAGGTTATGTCTCTTGACGAAACTCCTTGGAATGATGCTCATCACGGTTCCTCGTTTCTTCCAAGTCTTAGTGAGACTTCTTCGTGTCTTGAGACTTTTGTTTCTCATAACTTGATGCATCCACTTCAAACACCTGTTTTGGTGCACAAAGTTCTATTCGAAGGTAATATGGGAAATATTACTGCTACCATGCTAATCAACATTTCCATTAAACCTGGGATTGTCGAGAACATCCACATCAGGGTTTCCTGTTCTCCAGAAGAGATCAGGGTTTACACTGACCTTTTTAAAGAGTTTCGTGATGTCTTCACTTGGTCATATGAGGAAATGCCTGGTATCGATCCAGCTATAGTGGTGCACGAAATACCCACTTATCCTAATGCGAAGCCTGTTCGTCAATGACTCCGTTTGGTGCATCCTAGAAAGGTCATTGCTATTAAGGGAGAGGTTGAAAAACTTCTAAAGGTTGGTTTTATTTACCCCATCCCATTGACAGACTGGGTTTCCAATATCGTACCCATCACTAAAAAGCAGGGAACAATTTGAGTTTGTGTTGATTACCACGATATCAACTGTGCATTCCCTAAATATAATTATCCCACTCCCTTTATTGATTAGATCATTGATGAGTGCGCTCAATGTGAGATATTTTCTTTTATGGATGGTTTTTTTGGTTATAACCAGAAAAACATATTACCCGCTGACCAACAAAAAATTGCTTTCATCTGTCCATGGGGGACTTTTGCTTATAAAAATCTCCCTTTCGGTCTCAAAAATGAGGGTGCTACCTTCCAGAGAGTGATGTCATATGCCTTTCATGATATTAAACACATTGTTCAACCTTATTTGGTAGTCTTACCATCTCATTCTACTAAGTGTCGTGACCATCCAAACCACCTTCGAGCAATCTTTCTACGTTGTCGACACTATAATATTCATCTTAATCCACATAAATGTGTCTTCTGCATCGAATTTGGTCATCTCTTGGGTTTTGTTGTGTCTAAAGAAGGCATCTGAATAGATCCTATGAAAGTAGGGGCTATTGTAAATATACCCCCTCCTTTATCCTTGCACCAATTGCAGAGTTTGCAAGGGAAAGCCAATTTTCTTCGTCATTTTGTCCCTAATTATGTTGATCTTGCCAATGGATTTACTCGCTTACTTAAGAAGGGGATCCCATTCATTTGGGATGAAATCGCTCAACAATCTTTCGATGCTCTAAATCAAACACTCACTAGTGCTCCTTTATTGCATCCCCCGATTACCATCGCGATTATTTCTTGTACTTGGTTGCAGTTGACAGTACCATTACCATGGTACTAGTCCAGGATGATGACGATGGCAATGAACATGTGGTTTATTATTTGAGTCAAAACCTTATCGACACATAAACTCGATATACTCATGTCAAGAAGTTCGCCTTGGAAATGGCCCATGTTGTCCAACGATTTCCCCATTATATTCTTCTACGGAAGACCATAGTGATTTTTGACTGTAACCTCATGAATTATATTCTGACCCGTCAATTGCTTGGAGGAAAATACTCTAAATGGATCGTTATCCTGCAAGAGTTTGATTTGGATTTTACTACCGCCAAATCAAAGAAATCATTAGTTTTTACTGAATTGATTTGTGCCCTTCCTTCTACAAACAACTCCACTGATTTTACTGAGCAGATTACTGATGCTTTGTTTCTCATCAGTACTCTTAACCCATGGTATGAATATATTATTTTTTTATCATCAGACCCAGACTTTTTGATTTGAGTTGTCTTGATCTGACCATCTTCACATCTGGCATCAGTCTCAACCTTATCGGATTATTGGTGATACGTTGTACCGGGTCGGTGTTGATTATGTTCTTCACATATGTTTAACACTTAAAGAGGTTGAGCTAGTCCTAAATGATTGCCACTTCGGAGCATGTGGTGGTCACATGTTTGGCTATGCCACTGCTCAAAAAAACCTCTGCGTCGGTTATTTATGGCCTTCTATCTTGAAAGATTGCATTTTGGCAGCTCAAAAGTGCTAGCACCCTTACATCCAGTTGTTACCGTAGGGCAATTCACTAAATGGGGAATTGATTTCATGACCTGTAACCCTCGCTCGGCTGGAGGGAATGGATATATCATCATCGTCGTTGACTATTTTACTAAATGGGTCGAGGCGATGCCCACATATATTGTTGACGGTACAACTGCTGCTCAATTCCTCTTTAACCATGTCACAGATCGTTTTGGTGTCCCTCAAGCCATTGTCACTGATCACGGATCCCATTTTCATCAGTACATGATGGAAAAGCTTACTGCTCAGTTGGGTCTACATCACAACATCTCAACTCCTTATTACCCACAGGCCAATGGCCAAGTTGAAGCAGTAAATAAATTCTTAGTTACTATGCTTCAACATACCATTGGAAAGCATAAAAAATACTGGCATCTCATGTTGTTTTCGGCTCTTTGGGCTTATCGAACCTTGGCTAAGACAACCACTGGTTTCACTCCATTCCAGTTGGTATATGTTTTAGAGGCAACACTCCATATCGAGTGTGAGATTCCTTTGTTAAAACTAGTTATCAAATTACTCCTTGATACCTCACGTGAAGAGGAATGTTTACTTTATCTCGAGAGGCTTGATGAAACCTGTCATATTGTTGCGATGGTTATTGAAGCACAAAAAAAATGAGTTAAAGCTCATTATGATCAAACTGTTTCTCCAGGATTTTTCGCTGAAGGTGACTTGGTCTTGTTATATGACCAAGCCAACGATAAGTTGGGAGTTGGGAAGTTCAAAACTATGTGGGATGGGCCATACATTGTTAAACGTGTTTTGCAAAAAGGCGCCTATGAGTTGGTCGACTACAAAGGTAATGCGTTAGCACAACCCCACAAATGGGATTTATCTGAAAAAGCATTATGCATGATTTCCATATAATTACTTTTATACATTAGTGTGCATTTGATTTTTTGGTGTGATTGTTTGCTTTGCAGACATGTTTCCTCTACTTGCGTTATGTTCCACTCGGTTCACAGATGTCATCAAACCATTATGTTGGTTTTTCCGATGGTGCTTGTCATAACACACAAAACTTATCTTCCACAGCTTGGGCACTCTTCACCCCTAATGGCGATTTGATCAATTTACAAGGTATTTTCCTAGGACGAACAACTAATAATATTGCCAAGTACAGTGCGGTTATCAAACAGTTATCAGAAGCAGTTTCTCTCGGAATAAAAAATTTGGTTGTTAAGTTAGATTCACAACTCATTGTGCTACAATTAAATGGTCATTATTAAATAATAAATCCACAATATTTGCGCATATATCTACATGTTCGATTACATGAAAGAAAATTTGGTTACATTACATATCAACACATTCCACAAAATTTGAATACGTTAACAGGTGCATTGGAAAATTATGTTTTAGATAGACATTTGCGTCACTTGTGAAAAAACCGAACACATCATCATGATATATGAACACATAAGTAAATAATGAAAACATGCATATATATATATATATATATATATATATATATATATATAGTCTGTCAAAGTTTGTTACGTCAAAATCTAAAAAAAATAGTGTTCTAAGGCACATGGATTTAAAAGCCTACAAAAATGCAGATAATATGACTAGGAATAGGCTATCCACCCACATGATGCCCATGATAGCATAAGGTAGCTCTAATCACTCAGCTTAACAGCTGACGAAGTCTTGCGGATACTCCCCCTGTGTGCCTCTAGCACCGTAGCGACACGTCATGTATAATAGCATACTCTGGAATACCCCAAGTAAGGACTTCCAGGTTTCGCTCCATCTCCACTTCAGGGTTTGCTCCTTCCTCGTATGTAGCTTCTTCCTCTATTGGGTGTGCTACTCACCGAGCTATAAGAGACATTCTAGGAGGTCTTTCCGGTCCCACATCTATAAAATTATCATAAGTAAACTCTCAATACACTTCAAAAAAAATCATAAAAATTGAAACTTTCCAAAAAACAAGTTTTTACCTACATCAATCCATTGTACACCAGGTGGGAGAGGAAGATCTGGGTCTCCTCTGAAGTTTGTGCCTACATAGGCATAGTCATCTACCACGATCAGCTGTTGGCATAACCAACCAAAGAATGCTAGAGGGAAATGCATCCGTTGACCTCCTCTAGCTCGAGGCATAATCTCACCCCATCTGAGTAACCTCGGATCTCTCAGAGCTGGATCGTCCACCTCTATCCAATGGTTATGAAATAAAGGCACACGCTCCAAGAATAATGTGACTAAGATCGATCCATACCCAAACTACTTCAAACAACCTGATTTGCACTTGGTCAACTGTCTTTTCATGTTAACCAGCAATCCTTCGCACCAATTAAACACAGTTGGAGTGAGACAACCCACTGTGTATTGGAACTGAGATTTCGTTGCCTCATGCAATGCTTGAGCCCCAGCTGCACGAGCCATGGTATGTAGAATAGTCTCAAGGGTAGGTTGTCAATGGTGTTTATCTTAACCTTTCCACTCATGGTTGTTTTGACATCCAGGCAATGCCTTCCGATTAGTGTGCTAGTGCTCTCTCCTCCAGTACGAGCTCCGGAGAGTTGGATCCTCTCTCCTCTCTTGGACAATATAATGATGAAATAGATGTCAGATACCTCTATTTCAAGTTATTGATCTCCAATAATGAAGATCTTGCAACCGACATCCCATAATCCTATGAGATACTCTTGCAACTCATTTTGAGCTTCGAGTCTCGGGGTCTGAAAGAACTTAAGCAATCCACAATCCCTCAAAGCGTCAATACATGCTGTGTTTTGGGCATATTGGTGGTCTTTCACCTCGTGGCCTCTCTTTCCATTCAATGGCCATATTCATTGAAATCTCCCACAAATAATCCATAAATAATATTTAGAATTCTTTCAATGGATTCAAATTTTGAAAAAACCGATTAAGATAGAGTATTTCTCGTTTTATTTTTTGCTTTGCGCCTTGCGCGGCTGTTCCAATTGTTTTCCCAATGGCAGCATGATGGTATTTTGGGCTATTGGGTGATCAGCACGGATCCGATGATCAGACTCGTGACGATCACCCCCAACAATAAAAACAAAAAAACTCCTCTTAAACAGTCAAAACTTCTATGAAATGGCATAAAAATGGCACAAAAACAAGAGAAAGGGAAGAGCTCTTACCTGCAACTAACGGTTTCATGAAATGGTGTCCCGGGTCTGCCACACCGCTTGCCTGAAGAATAAGAGAAAATAGGGTAAAATGCACTCTCCAAATTACCCCAAGTAAAATGGTAAAATGCTTTTACTTTTTGTCTATATATAAGTTTTCAAATACATTTTTACCAATATTTTATTATTTTTCTCGATATCGGTGATGTGTGGTTGTCTTTGTGCATTTACAAGATCTTTTGATGGTAACAGTGATCATTCTTGACCGATTCAATGAGTTTTGTTTTATCTCTTTTTTGGACTCGTTAAAAATAAACGAAAAATGAACCCCCCTGGAGTCACCTTTAAGCTCTTTTCTGACTCTTGAAAGATGAAAATATCGCTGATTACTCGTCTTTTCGAACTCGTTAAATTAAATGAATTGACGTCATCTCAATATACGTTTACTCCTTTTTCGGGCTTGTTATACAACATTTTGTCAATTGTCCTTATACTCCCTGTTCCTAGATCCTAGAGGATCTCTATAGTGAACTCTATATGCTTTCCCATCATGAAGAGCATGCATTTACATATATATTCATGAGCAGAACATTCCCCTCTTGCATCATTTCCCAAGAATCTTCCTTCAATCCCAGTTTTCAAGACTGGCGCTAGTGACCAGTTCCTTCCTCGTGTTGATTTGCAGAATTTGAGACCAGACCTAGTGCCATACAGTGCAAGTGAGCCCTTCAGCACTCTCGCCAATCCTCTTTTGGCAAGTTTTAAAAATGGAGTCGAAGCTTCCAGCTCTAGAAGCTTCGTGAACGGAAGTCTAGTAAATGGTTGGGCTGGATAGAGCCGAGGGAGTCCGTTTGGTCTCCTTTCCCCTATAAAGAAGGAACAAACCAAAGAGATAAGCCCTCTCCCATCATAAGAGGAACCATATCCCCTCCATCAAAGCTATATAAACTCCTCCTTTTCCAAGTTGAACTAGACTTTTTGGAGCTTGAATAACCAACAAGATATCTATATCTATTTGCCTTCTAGTTTGTGTGTGTAAAGGGAGAATAATGTGTTTGTTTTGGTTTGGAACTAAAGGGAAGAAGCCTTAAACTTCCATTGTTGAGGCTAACGATGAGATGATAGAAGTGGTGTTGGAACCTGGATACGTCGGAGGAGACCTGCAACATCAAGGCTTTGGTTGTATCTCTTACCGAGCTTTATATCAATACAACTAATGATTTATTTCCTACTGTTAGTGTCGGTATCTTCATCCCTCCACCAATGATCAAATTCTCTTGTTGGATTGCATGTTAGGTGTCTCATCTGATCAGTTGCATTCCATTAGGGTCATGGATCATATAATGGTAGTGGCATATTATAAATTTTCCCTCATGATTTTTACTTGCTGGCCCATTTTCATACATTTAGGTCATTTGTAGTCATTGTTGCCTTTACATTTGCAAAAGTCATTTTTAGGGTTTTAGGTCTCATTAGGTCTAAGGTTTCGTCCATAAGGTCTTGAAAACTCTCAATAATGGTTAGTAGGCATATGAGGAGGTCAAATAAAGTCTTAGCAACAAAAATTTCAATAATCACATGCTCAGTGATTGATTTTTCCTCAAAAATCTGTTTTGAGGAAAAACAGAGTTTTTTCAATGTTTTATGTACAAATTTTATGTAATTTCATTTTTTCCATATGTAATAATTTCAAGAGGCAGCCCTGGTCACCTTGCCAAGCCTCTACAACTCCAGTTCCTGCAAAAGAAACAAAATGTCAAATCATTTAGTCCATCAAAGGCAAACGTACGACAAACTGCCCAAAACAGAGTTTTAAAAAAGCTAGTGAAAAGCAAACATTAGCAAAGTGGGTTTTCATAAGTCAAAAATTAAAATCATTGGTATATAAAGTTTGTTTCATGCCAAGGAAGCTCATTTGTATGCTAAAGAAGAGAAGAGCAAGCACAAATCGTTTTTTTTTAGCCAAGGGAGCAACTTTGCATTCAAAACAATGAAAATTGCAGGTGCGGCGCACTTGGCCTGCGCGGCACACACAGAGCACTGTTTACATTCAAATTTATAACTGGCGCGACGCACCAGAGAGGCGCGATGCACTTGTGAGTGGGCACGACGCACCAGTCTTTAAGGCCCGAAATCATTCAAATCTTCCTCCAAAGCTCCCAAAATCGTAAATTCCTCATTGCACAAGTAAGTCAACACTCCCATATGCCCAATGCATGATTTTGCTTCAATATTTATGGTGATTCAATAGGGAAAAATTTAAACCCTAGCTCCTTGCACAGTTTGTTGAGAAAACTACCTAGGGTTTACAAATCACTGTATTTTGCTGCTAAATCCTACCCGTACCATTTTCACTCCCTCACTACATTTCATTCACCTATTTTCTCCCTCCCTTTTCATTCATATCCCTAAAACTACTAACCGTAATCCCTACCTTCACTTATCCCAAACCCTAATCAACAACCCTAAACCCTAAATATTATTCCATAAAATCTTCTATTCCCTAAAAACTCAACCAGCAGCATCCCCAACCCCTCATATATAGTTCCTTCACAGTCCTTATCATCAATCCCTATATTTTAGCAGCAAATACCTATTGTCACTCTAAAATCTCTTCATACTCATCTAAGAAAACTCAAGCATTGGCAAACATGGAGTCAGATTCTTCTTATGACAGAAATGAGGAAACAGTCAGTGACTCCTCCAAAGAAATTCATGCACCAAGGAGACCTCACAAGAGTGGAAAACATAACCGGGAGGAGCCTACTTCACTTGCTGAGCTGTTGGCTTGCCCTCTTGCTGTCACATGCTTCCAACATCAATCTTGTTATCAATTTTGTGAGATGGTGGAAAGAGTCAAATACCACCATGAGCTAGCCAGACTGTTTGTGCTCCATCTTCACAATGGCCAAGTCAATTTGGCAGGTGTGACATTCACTTTGACACCTGAGACTATAGCTCAAGCAACTGGTATTCCAAATGTAGGTGAGCAATGGAATAAGGGGCAGTTGGTGGAAAAATATCATTATGAGCCTTATATAAAGGCTAGTTTTCAGAGGCATGTCAGTAGGGTCTTCCCTTTCAGGTACCTACAGGACACATATGCTCCCCTTATGAAACTCATAATCAAATATTTCAGCTGTGAGGGCAGATTTTCTTGCTTATACACCTATCATATCAGATTGTTGATGCATTTCACTAGGGTGAGGATGATGAACCTCCCCTATTTCATTTGCCGGAATATTGAGAAGATGAACACATTGGTGTAAAGGAAGCCTCCTCATCAACAATATAACAACATCTATCACTTTGCACTAATCAAAATTGTGGTTTTGCATCACCTCAGTTTACTGAATGTTTCATGGGAGGATTTCATTTCACATGAGGTCTTTACTGGTCCTCAAGTGCTCCCATCAGTTTTTCATGAGACAGGAGAGCCTTCACATCAACAAGAGCTGCATGAGACACAAACCAATAGTGTGCCAGTGTTTGTCACTTAACAAAAGGGCACTAGAAGATTGTTTGCAGCAACAAAACGAGTATTATCTCCACTCGGGGTGGAAGGGGTCTCGTTTCCTCCAATAGCAGAGTAGGTATAAGACAAGGGTGAACAATCATTGCATGATGAGGGACCTTCAGGAGGTCAAGAGGCAGATTTCATTCTCATTTAGGATGATGACACTGATTTGAGCTCAAAGCTCAAGGAGATCATTCGGGAGCAGCAAGATGACATTCATGACTTGTCTCTCAACCTGGAAAGAGCCAAGTGGATAATTAACTACTTAGAGCAGAGAAACAAACAATTAGAGGATCAAAAAACCATCATGGAGCTCCAAAACATAAGGGCAAATAGGAAAGCTACCAAGAGAAAGAAAACCAAGTTGACACCACTTGAAAAATAAATTGAAGCTGATCGTGAATCTTGGCTTGAAAGGACAAGCATGCACTTGGAAAAGATGCTGGAGAAGGCCAACAAATAGAAAAAGATGTTGAGGCACATGGCCTACCACTACTTGGCGAGAAACAAGGCTTGCAAAGCAAGAATTAGGACTTTGAAGGTCAAGTTGAGGAAAGCATTGAGGAAGAGAAAAGAGCAAGATAAACTCCAGATCTTGGCTAAGGCTTCCTTAGCTCAACACAGCACTTGATGAAGGACACTCAACCCAAATTTCAAGAAATTTGGGAGACTTTTTGCAAATTTTGAATTTTTGGACTAAAAAACAGGTTTTTCTGCTTGGTGCGCCGCACCACTTGGCACTCGCTTTTGATAGGGACCTCCTTTGGAGGAAAACTTAGAATTTTTGGATTCCTCATGAAAAAATATGAATTCCCTCACATGGCCAAGAAATTTTGACAAGTTTTGAGCTTACAAAATGGTAAAAAACACCTCAAGAATGCCCTTTCTGCCCCTTTTTGGCCACACAGGAAGCAGTGTTGGGAGAACTCATTTTTGGAGGGGAAAATGGATACCAAATTCAGAAATTCCACTTGTTCTGGAAATTAGACAGGCAGACCTTTCCAACAAGCCCACTTGGAGAAAATTTGGTGCACGGGAAGGCCTCCAAAATCAGATCCAAAGTAGTGCGGTGCACGAGACAGGAGCACGGCCCGCCGGATGAAATTTTGTCATTTTGGCCAAAAAACTTTGTTTTTCGACTAGTTTCTTCTCAGTTTGAATTTTCTCTCCATAATAGTCAAACTCATGATGTAATTTGATGTGACTTGATGGATTTTGATGTAAATATGCTAAAATTTCACTCATGGAGGTAGATACATCATGAAAAGGTAGTTTGCAACTGAATGAATCAATGTCCTAGGTTTTAGAGGCAAGCTGTTCCACTGCCTACTTTTCAGTTCTTAATTTAGATCTTGTTGAAACAGCTCCTAAACTCATGAATTTGACCCCTAAAGCCTAGCATGAGTTGTTTGCTTCCTATATCTAGTATTTTTTCAGTCATTGGTAAAGGTTGGACTCTTGTGAATGCTTTGAGCATTATTGTACATTCATCTCTGCAGTTTGGAAAAGGAATAGACCAGGGTTTGCAGCACTTTGTGGGATTCTTGTGGCAACTTGATTTGGTATTGTTTTTCCTTCTGTAATTGCAAGTTTACATATGTTTATGTATGCCATCATATCTCTCTGTTCATCTTAACTAAATGAAACAAGGATAAAGGTAGAATGCATTGATGTTGCAGTGCTCTACTTAGGTTTTGTTTAGTTATTTATATTTTCAGCTGTTAGAAGAGGATCCCTGATACTTTCATGCCCTCTCCAACTCCTCGCCAATTTAAAAGCTCTCCTTCTCACTCAATTTGAAGTACTAAACCATTTGCCTACCTCACCCCATAGAGATCTCTGCAAGACTGTGTCCATTCCTTGGACCCAAATCTGCCTTTCACATTTGAGCCAACAAACCAAAATTAAACTCAATCAAACTCCTTTGAGCATATAACTAGCCTAAAATTAGTCTTTACATCAGTCATCTCAAGCCTTATTGACCATATTCTTCAGAGATTGACAAGGAGAGAGCCCTCTCCCGACCTGGTAGGGCTAGCTACCAGGTTAAGCGTGGTTTGATGTTACCCTAGATCCTGCCTTTCTCAGCCTAAGGTAGATTTGGGGCCGAACACCTACATTGAGTGTCATATTACATTTGATGGCTTAAGATTCCTTGACTTTTTAAGTAAATTGAATGTGATTGTATGCTATTACATTTGTTGTTCTCTTGTGTATTTGTTTCAAGTATTTGAAGGAGAATAACGAAAGGAGCTGGAGCAAAGGAACGAGGTCACCATCAAGCGGATTAGCGTTCTAAGAGGTAGGCCCTCTTATTAGATTCTAGTTTAAGGAAGTTTTCATTAGTTTGCTTTGTTTGCAGCTAGACCCACTCTAGGGCTAGAGGGATCACCTCTGTCCACAGAGGAGATTTACCTACTCCATAAATTGGCAACTCTGTTGGGGAGCCATTCCTCTCTTTTGATTATTTTTCATTTCATGGTCTATGTGAACTTTTGTTGTATCATCCTTTCCCTTTGGTTTTCTGTGCTTTGCCTGATTTACTGCTTTGGTTATGAAATTTAGAGTGAGAAGTCTGGTTTTGACATTTTTTATTTTTTATTTTTTCATTGAAATCCTCGATGAACACGTTTTATTTTCTGACAGTCACACTGACTAGCACAAATTGCTCTAAAACAGTCGCGCCATACCCCCTAATGGCGCTTGTTGTCAGTTAGGCAATCACGCCGATTCCTGTAGGTGAAGATCAGGGTTTCTCCTGAATCATAACTAGTGTGTCTTGCCCTCATAATTTCTGCCTCTTAGCATGTTTGCCTTTGTTCTCCCTGGCTAGAAAGCTTCATTAGCTTGTTTTGTGTGCTTGTTTGGTTTGAGATTTCCTTACTTGATTTTTTGAGTCTTTGGATGGTTTGTGGCCCTAGGGCATCTAGGTCATTGTCCATTCAGTTGTTTGTGTGCTCAGAAAGTCAAGTGGTTGGTTAACTGCTCCATGCATTTTGTGTTCTAGTTCTTTTTATTGCTTTGGTTTCAATTGAACAAGTTTGAAAAGTTTCGTTTGCTCTTCTCTTGGTTGAACATCTATTTTTCAAGCATAGATTACAATTTCTTGTCTTGTCTCTATTGAGTCTTTACATGTTTGGTTTGGAAAAGAGTTCTCTTTTTCGTGTTTTGCATATGATTGATGTTCATTGTTTGAAAAAATTTCATTGAAGTGTTTATGTGAAATATTCATTTTATCATTCCACTGAAAAATACATCATTCTAGTTTGTTGAATCGATATGTTGCATTAAGTAGCATCATTGAAAGCTAGAATTGCATCATCATTTTGCATTCGAAAGGAAATGAACTTCTTTTACCATTGAAAGGACTAGTTGAAGTGCATTTGATAGGAAGATAGGAAGTGGAAAGATTTTTTCATTATTTTGTTTTCAAAAAGCGAAGTAGTGAAGAGTCATCTTGCTTTTAGTTGCTTGTTTGTTGCATTGATTGTTTTCTCTACTCTCATTAGTGTAAACATTCATTGAATTGAAAGGGTTTTCTCTCATTTAGCCGCATATAGGAGTTTTTTGAGTCACATTGATAGGGCCTGAAAACTGAGACATAATTTTAAGATAAACTTTAAAATATATTCAATTAACTTAAGGAAGCATTGAAACTTAATGCTCACATTTAGTGGTCTAGGCTAAAGACATGTTTCAGCGTCTTTAAACCTAGCATCTATAGTTCACTTCGGAATTAGACAATGCTAGTACGGATTTGTGCTCCCCGTACCGTCACGTATATAAAGGGAGACCCCACTAGGTTTACAATCCTTTATCCGTAGGAAGCCGAGTCTTCCACCTTATAAACATGATACACCAAACACAACATTCAGGGAGATTACTTGCTCGTACTTTTCAGTTCACTGGGAGGTATTCTGCAGTTCATGGTTACCTGGTATTCCTTTTGCCTAGATTATCCTAAGCAGTCATTTTGGTCTTTTTGACTCTTTAAATTTAAAATATCATCGAGCACTTGTCCTTTCAAGCTCGTTAACTCTGAAAGTGACTAGAGTCACCTTTCACTCTTTTCTCGACTCTTAAAATATGAAAAGGCAAAGTTTTGTTTCAGTGTCTTAAAATTAACTACCCACGAAATATTCTTGGTTAAAGTTATCTTTCTTCCTTAGCGATTCTTTAGGGTCAATTCCAATGGCAACATTTCCAGAGTCTACCAGTTAATGTTTCCCCTCAGATGGGAATCTTGGTCCTTTCCCTTCTTTTGGAAATTCTGGTGCTCCTTATATGGCAACGTTTTCCCTCCCCGGGTTAACCATTGGTTTACCTGTTTGGTTATTTTCGACCTCGGTGGTCCCAACTGTCTCAATTCCTGTCCAGCCATCTCCTTCATTTGAATCACATCACGATGATTCTAAGGTTGAACTCTCACCTTCCTCCCCTATTTCTTCACCTTCCTCTTCTACTTCGCCTGGTGAAAGTTTGAAATCCTGTAACCAGGAGACTAAGAAGAAGAAGAAGAAGTCAGATAAGTGAGAGGCTAACCCTGCAGTTGTTACTCCAAATGCACCTCCCGTAGACAAACCTTCTGATCCTCCACGAAAGGTTATATTCCCTTGCAAGTTGTGTACAGGTGACCATCTCCTTCGAGACTGTCATGGTATTCTCAGAGTCTTAGAGGTATCGTCTCAAGACCTGAATCGACCATCCCGATTGACCTCTGGAGATCATTTCGATGCTAAACCTTCAACTAATGATGGTAAGAAGAAGGGAAAGATTAGATTCCCCTGTAGGTTATGTGAAGGGAAGCATCTTCTTCACCTTTTTCCTCTTATGGATAGAGCTTCCAACGTCTTGGAAAACCTTACAGATTGTTATGTACCTAGGGGGGATAATATGGGGTACCAAGGGAGGTACCCAAGGTAATAATGTAATAATGGGAGGGGCCATAGTAATAAATAAGGTGTTTAACCCATGTCATGTAAGGGACCACAAGTAGTTAATAATAATGTAAGGGGCCCATGGTATTAGTTGATGGCATGAGGAAACCATGGTAATGATGCATGGTATTGTATGTATGAGGCTTATATAGAGGCTAGAGACTCCACATGGAGAGATATGAAGAGAAGTATTCTTGTATGAACAGGCATATGGCTTGTGGAGTGTTCTCCTTCCTTAAGGAGTGAATGTATGGTGTTGCCCTACCTTAAGGGTTTTGAGATCAATAAAGAGAATCATTTCTATCTATTTCTATCTTGTTATTATTGGGTTATTGCTATTATCTTATATTTTTGGTATCAGATCTACAACAATTGGTATCAGAGCTACAACAATTATGTACCTAGGGGGGATAATATGGGGTACCAAGGGAGGTACCCAAGGTAATAATGTAATAATGGGAGGGGCCATAGTAATAAATAAGGTGGTTAACCCATGTCATGTAAGGGACCACAAGTAGTTAATAATAATGTAATGGGCCCATGGTATTAGTTGATGGTATGAGGGAACCATGGTAATGACCCATGGTATTGTATGTATGAGGCCTATATAGAGGCTAGAGACTCCACATGGAGGGATATGAAGAGAAGTATTATTGTATGAACAAGCATATGGCTTGTGGAGTGTTCTCCTTCCTTAAGGAGTGAATGTATGGTGTTGCCCTACCATAAGGGTTTCATAATAAAGAATCATTTCATATTATATTTGGGTTTACTTGCATTATCTTATATTTTCATATCAGATCTATAGTATTTCTGGGTTAGATCTACAACAATTGGTATCAGAGCACTTTCTTGGGCAAATCGTGGAGAATTTTTTTTTTTATTTTTTTGCAGGGATTTTTGGGTGGCAAATTTGTAGATCAGATCTGTACGTTTTGGTTCAAGATCTACAGAATCTAATTGTAGATCTATATTCCTTGTGAAAAAATAGCCGATTTAAAAAAAAAAATCGGTTGAATCGGAGTCCGGATGAAGGAGATATCGCTGATCTAAAAATCAGTGGGGTTGCAGAGAATTTTTAGGGCTAGCGAATTTGCGGTGCAGATCTGGACGTCCTTGTGCCAGATCTGTAAGATCTAATTGTAGATCTGGAATCCTTGTGACAAAACACCTGATTTCAAAAAAAAAATCAGGCGAATCGGAGTTCGGATGAGGAAGATATCGCTGATTTAAAATCAGCTCTTTTTTCAGAAATTTTGGGTGACGGCGGGAAAGTTGCAGCGCAGATCTGGAATTCTAGTGCCTGGATCAAAATTTCTATCACATGGGCAGATGCAGAATGATGGTTCCATTTCTAAAAACAGGTCATAATAAGGATTCTGAGCAATATTGACGGATTTGTGGCCATTTCAAATTTTCGCCAAGTTTTTTCAAAACCCTCTTCATGGCTTCTAGCAAGATTCTATATTTTACAGGAACAGATGATGGTCCTACTATTGAAGAATTTATACAAAGATACAAGTCCTCACATGGGAAATATTGGAGGCTTCCAATAACATGTAGTATGAGAGATGAGGCTAAAAATTGGTGGTTATCACTTGACCACCAGCAGTTGACCACATTTCAGATGCAGAATTTGAAAAAGTCTTTTTGGACAAATGGTCTCGGGCTAAAAAAAAGGAGAATGAGACACATAAGGGTTTAATTGCTATGGGTGTCTCCTTATTGCAGGTTCATGGATTGATTCAGAAGGAGAAAATCATTGTGTATATAAATCCGAGTTGCAAGCAAAATCTCATAAATATCAACTTGACAAAGAAATTACAAGTCCCAGCAAAACAAATTGAAAATACACAGGTTGATGATAAGGATGTTCAAATCTATAAGGATTTGAAGCTTTCTATGGATAAGTATGTGTTTCATGGTGATTTTTATGCTTCAGAGATGGATAATATCGATGTTGTTTTGGGATATCCTTGGATGGAATCTGTGGGTACTATCAATATTAATGTGTAGAAAAAATTCCTGAAGCTATGGTATAAAAAGAAGAAAATTACATTACAGGATATTTCCATCCATAAACAGGTAGAGCACATGGAGGCTGAAGATGTTCAAGGGACTGACATATAAGATGATGAGCCTTTGATGATCGACAATCAAACACAAACAGAGGCGGCAGAAGAAAAGGTTATAGGTGATGATACATCAGAGGAGGGCTCAGTGGTTGAAGTCATATTGACAAAGAAGACACCACAACAGGCACCACAGCAGGGTGAAGTCAAGCAAAAGCCATCGTGGGTTAAAACTTCAACATATCATCACCCACATCACCCAGCGAGACAACCATCAAGATGGAAACCAAGTCGTCACATGACGGATCGCGAGGAGAGAAGATCCACCCACTACACATCAACACAGAAGAGCGGCCACGGTCAACTTCCATCTCAAGTGAGTGAGGCACCAGCGAGATCGAGGGTTCACCTTTCTCTTGGATGGTTAGATGCACGTGCATGGTATTAGTGGACTACTCTCTTGAGTAGATCTTATTATTTATGGTCTTCCCATGTTTCGGGGACGAAACATGTTTAGGGGGGTGGAATGTTATGTACCTAGGGGGGATAATATGGGGTACCAAGGGAGGTACCCAAGGTAATAATGTAATAATGGGAGGGGCCATAGTAATAAATAAGGTGGTTAACCCATGTCATGTAAGGGACCACAAGTAGTTAATAATAATGTAAGGGGCCCATGGTATTAGTTGATGGTATGAGGAAACCATGGTAATGATACATGGTATTGTATGTATGAGGCCTATATAAAGGCTAGAGACTCCATATGAAGATGAAGAGAAGTATTCTTGTATGAACAGGCATATGGCTTGTGGAGTGTTCTCCTTCCTTAAGGAGTGAATGTATGGTGTTGCCCTACCTTAAGGGTTTTGAGATCAATAAAGAGAATCATTTCTATCTATTTCTATCTTGTTATTATTGGGTTATTGCTATTATCTTATATTTTTGGTATCAGATCTACAACAATTGGTATCAGAGCTACAACAAATATAAGATTAGATTCCCCTGTAGGTTATGTGAAGGGAAGCATCTTCTTCACCTTTTTCCTCTTATGGATAGAGCTTCCAACGTCTTGGAAAACCTTACAGATCCTCAACCCCAACTTCCTGTTGGTTATCAGAGGCTTTCTTCTAACCCTCTCCTAGTTGGTAAAGAGATTGACTTGGGTTCATCTCTTGCCCATGCTGCTCTTCCTATGCATGACTCTCTTGTGTCTATTCCCGATATTCTCAGAGTCTTAGAGGTATGGTCTCAAGACCTGAATCGACCATCCCGATTGACCTCTGGAGATCATTTCGATGCTAAACCTTCAACTAATGATGGTAAGAAGAAGGGAAAGATTAGATTCCCCTGTAGGTTATGTGAAGGGAAGCATCTTCTTCACCTTTTTCCTCTTATGGATAGAGCTTCCAACGTCTTGGAAAACCTTACAGATCCTCAACCCCAACTTCCTGTTGGTTATCAGAGGCTTTCTTCTAACCCTCTCCTAGTTGGTAAAGAGATTGACTTGGGTTCATCTCTTGCCCATGCTGCTCTTCCTATGCATGACTCTCTTGTGTCTATTCCCGATCAACCATTGGTCGAAAAGAGTGTTGACTTGGCTCCACCTTTAGTTGTTCACTTTGTTCCCGAAGAGAGTAGTGATCATACTGCTCATGTTCTTCTCATCTCCTCAGATTCTCATGAATCCAAGAGTGGCCCTCCCTTTCCAATTGTTCAGGAGAGTCCTTCGCCTATTCCTATAAAGCATGGGGGCAATCCTATGATACCCCCACCAAGTAGTTCTGTTGTTTCTTTTGATTAGAGTCAATTGACTACATTCTGCCTACCATCTTATGTGCCTTTCCAAATTACGGTACAAACCTATAATATGGTAGTACATGCACTATACTAGATGAAGGCGTGTTTGTTAGCATCATGTCTTCTACTACTTGGCAAGCTTTGGGTTCCCCACTACTTGTTCCTGTGACCTAGAATCTGTTGGCTTTCAACAAAGGAACCAGTCAACCCATAGGGATCCTTTCTAAGTTCCCTATTACTTTGGGAGAAAAGACTGTCTATATAGACATGATGGTAGTCCAAGGTCCCTTAGATTTCAATCTTCTCCTTAGACGCGACTATGTTTATGTCATGGGAGCTCTTGTTTCTTCGCTTAGTTCTATTCATCAAAGCTATACTCATCGAACATGTACTCATTGAGTATAGGTTCGATGAGTATAACTTTGATGAATAAAACTTTCCCATGGAGTAGATTAACCTCGTACACGAAAGCAAGCTTCCCTTTCTTTGGTAAATCGTTCTGTTCTAGTTCTTAGGTGGCTAAAGTTTCAATTTACTTATTGGGTGGCCCCTCTCAAATAAGTAAAAAAAGGGCCCTCTCCTCTCCTCTCCCTTATGGTCGAGCACCTAAAGGACCAGAGGGGCTCGATCGTTTCCGTGTGATTTATTTTCCACATGAAGGGAGAATAGTGATCATTGATCAATTGTCGTTCATTGGTCACCAGGTGCCTCCTATGCAACCATCGTCCCCTATTTGTTCTTGTTTGCAAGCAATACCCTCCCCACCACAGGTTAATTATGTGGCTACCCATTCCGTCTCCACTTTTGTTGATGATCACGCATATGGTTTAGTACATTGTGTATTGGGGGCATTGGAACCCGATCTCTCATTGGTACTAGTTGACATGTATTCCTCCCAGAGCGTGGTTCTCCTGTCTTGTGAGGACCTCTTGGGAGCCATGTTCTCATATGGTCCATGAACAAGAAATCTGGAGCATAGTTCCTTGTCTTGTGTCAAGCTCGTTAAAAATTGAAACAAGGGATACGGAGCATAGTTCCTTATCTTGTGTCAAGCTCGTTAAAAAATGAAATAAGGGATACGGAGGATAGTTCCTTGTCTTGTGTCAAGCTCGTTTAAAAATGAAACAAGGGATACGAAGCGGAGTTCCTTGTCTTGTGTCAAGCTCCTTAAAAAATGAAACACAGGGTGTGAGCGTAGTTCCTTGACTTGTGTCAATCTTGTTAAAAAATGAATCAAGGAGTCTAAGGATAGTTTCTTCCTGTATCTTCCTGAAACAGATGTCTGAGGATAGTTATTTTACTGTGTCAACCTTGTTAAAAATGAAACAAATCCCTTTTCCAAATCAAGTCTTTGAATACGATCTCGTAAAATCCCAGTCGAGTCTTTCCTGGATCTCGAGTGTGAACCTTCATTCCATCTACCTCGCTGAATGAAATGAAGCTTGGGGGGCATGTAACTCGAATTGAGTCATTATGCTGGGGGCATGCAAACTTATCGCAAGCATAGTTTTTCATTTCAAGAAACCGAATTCAAGCAGAGTTCCCCATGGTTCAAGCTTGTGTAAAAATGAACCCGTCTCCATTTTAACCCTCATGAGTTCCATTTTTATCAGCCTCTCCCGTCAGATAAACCTTGTTTTCTCTCGATTCCATTGCCACCATCTCTTTGGCCGATCATTCACTTTCACTTGGTTGTTTTACCCTTTCTTGAGGAACCGCAACAATGAGTGGTTTTGCTAGTTAGCCTCTTGACCTTTTAGTGTTTTGAGCAGTTCCCCCATAATCGAAACCAATTTTCTACCCTTTCATACCACTTGTTCCTCCAGGACGAGTCACCTTTAAGCTTTTTTCCTTACTCATAAAAAACTGAAAAGATTGCTGAGTATTTTTTCCCTTTTTGACTCGTTAAAGTAAATAAAAATGGGTGAGTCTACTTTAATCTCTTTTCCGACTCTCAAAACATGAAAAGATTGCCGATTTCTTGTCATTTTGACCTCGTAAATGGTTTTGAAACATTGTTTACCCAATATACATTTACCCCTTTTTCAGGTTGGGATAAACTATTTACGAAAAAGGTACTCCTTAACTGACATGGTCAAGTGGTTCTCTCAAGTATTGTTTTCTACCTTTTCGGGCTCGAGAGACACAAATGTACGAAAAGGGACCTTTTAGAGTTTTCTTTTTTGTGTCTTTTTCAAACTCTCTAAGCATGAAAAAGATACCGAGTTACACTTTTGTTGGACTCGTTAAACTTAAATGACATCGGATTCGTCACCATGACGGAAATGAGCTTCTCCTTCCTAGGGCTCATTAACATTAATAGGTCGGATTCATCTGAAGAATGGACTTACAGTGCAAGCACCTACTATCCCCTTCAAGCTTACGATAAAAAATAATTGGGGTACCTGCCAGAAATGGTGGGGGAAATGGGAAATTTCCATCAGTTGTGTCGGCATCTCACTATTGAACATGACACTTTCTGCTTTGTGTCGAGTTGGGATATCCTCACTTCATCGTTGACTTTCCTGGGTTGGGCCATTCATTTTTGCCTTTCCATTTGATATTTGCCACATCATCATGACCTCTGATCCTATGGATCCAAAAGCTTCCAAACTTCGGAGTCGTGTCGCCGATATGTTCAAGAGTTATCCTTCTGTAGTTACACTCATTCCTGATTCTTTGTATCATCCATCATCATTACATCCCTTTGTCTTGCGTCGATGATGTGGGATACATCATGGCCCTCCTTCGAAAAGGTCACTTCCTGTTGACTCTAGCTCATTATCTAGGAAGTTGGCCAAGAGACTCCTTTCTAGTACCTTAGAGCTTGCATGCCCTAATGGCAAGTTCTTCACACTTGACAACAAGTTCACATTATTGGCTTTCGATCGGGTGATTTCACGGGTGTTCGACTTCAGTTCCTTATTCAAATTCCATGGATTGTGTTGTTGGTACCTTGAGCGCCATCGTCATTATTGGTGGTTTTTCTCGTGCTTGTTAACGGTTCACATCATTGACCGGTAATCCAACGAATTTCTAGCATGTTCGACTTCGACACATCTATTCACATGTTAGAATTTGTACTTTGATCGGGTCGTATTGGAGCACAAGACCCTGGGCTCAGAGTACTAAAGTCCAGGTTGCAAGGTGATGTGACATGATCGTGCTGATATACATGTCTCTTTTAGATGGATGGCTGCGACCACACCGTGAGTTGTTATATGTGATCCTTCTCATTATTGGATGACTGCGACCATACCTTGGGTTCGATATAATCCTCCTTAGTAGATGGTTGTGCCCATGCCTTGGATCCATTTACATGATCTTTCTCTAGATTGCTACGTCCATACCGTGATTCATGTATCATTTATTAGAGTTTTTAATGATGTATATGTATCTATGCTTTCTTACAGGTTTTCCAACGAAGGTCTCTGGTTCCACACATCTACCTGTAACACATTTCACCCCTCACTCTAGTTCGGCCTTCACGCTTTAGGGGGCATCTATTATACATCATTTTTTCATTGTCCCTGTACTCACCATTCGTTGATCCTGGAGGACCTATACAGTGAACTCTATATGCTTTCCCATCATGAAGAGGATGCCTTTACATCTATATTCATGAGCAGAACATTCCCCTCTTGCATCATTTACAAAGAATCTTCCTTCAATCCCAGTTTTCAAGACTGGTGCTAGTGATCAGTTCCTTCCCTGTGCTGATCTTCAAAGTTTGAGACAAGACCTAGTGCCGTACGACGCAAGTGAGCCCTTCATCACTCATGCCGATCCTCTTTTGGCAAGTTTTTAAAAATGGAGTCGAAGCTTCCAGCTCTAAAAGCTTCATGAACGGAAGCCTAGTAAAGGGTTGGGCTAGATAGAGCTGAGGGAGTCTGTTTGGGCTCCTTTCCCCCATAAATATGGAACAAACCAAAGAGATAATCCCTCTCCCATCATAAGAGGAACCATATCCCCTCCATTAAAGCTATATAAACTCCTCCTTTTCCAAGTTGAACTAGTCTTTTTGGAGCTTGAATAACCAGCAAGATATCTATAGCTTTTTGCCTTCTAGTTTATGTGTGCAAAGGGAGAATAATGTGTTTGGCTTGATTTGGAACTAAAGAGAAGAAGCCTTAAACTTCCATTGTTGAGGCTAACCATGAGATGCTAGAAATGGTGTTGGAACCCGAATACGTTGGAGGAGACCTGCAACATCAAGGCTTTGGTTGTATCTCTTTCTGTGCTTTATATTAATACAACTAATGATTTATTTTCTACATTGAGTGTCATATTACATTTTATGGCTTAAGATTCCTTGACTTTTAAAGTAAATTGAATGCGATAGTATGCTATTATGTTTTCTATTGTCTCTTGTGTATTTGTTTCAGGTATTTGAAGGAGAAGAATGAAAGGAGCTAGAGCAAAGGAGCGAGGTCACCATCAAGTGGATTAACATTCTAAGAGGTAGGCTCTCTTATTTGATTCTAGTTTAAGGAAGTTTTCATTAGGTTGTTCTGTTTGCAGCTAGACCCACTCTAGGGATAGAGGGATCACCTCTGTCCGTAGAGGATATTTACCTACTCCACAGGGCTGAGATTGACTATTTACAAAACGGCAACACCTTGGTCGACATGGTCAAGAGGTTATCAAGAATATTGTTTTCTACCTTTTTGGGTTCGAGAGACAAATTACGAAAAGGGACCTTAAGGAGTTTTTTTTCGTCTCTTTTTCAAACTCTCTAAATATGAAAAAGACACCGATTTAATCTTCCATCGGGCTCGTAAAAATTAAACGATGAAAGACTTGTCACCATGACAAGACCAAGTTTCTCCTTCCTAGGACTTGTAAAAGTTACTAAGATGGATTCATTCAAAGAATGAACTTATACGATAAACATACGCTATTCCCTTCAAGCTTGTGATTAAAAATAATTGGGGTACTCACAAGAAATAATGGGGAAAAAGTGAAAGTGAAACATCTCTTGTATAGGAATCATGTCGCTCTTGAACATGACACTCATCTATTTCTCGTGTCGGGTTTGGGATATCCTCACTTAGTCACTTGTCCTTTCGGGTTTGGGTAATCAATTTTGCCTCTAATCTAACTATTCCACTTCGTCGTCATGAACCTTCGTCCTATGTTGAGTCAAATACTACCACACTCTGGAGTCATGTCACCAATATGTTTAAGAGAAGTCCTATTTGCAATTTACTACCTATACATTATTTGACCTTTTGCAACAATCCTGGAACATACTCATTTATTCCACTTTATTCCTTGTTTCTTGTCAATGATGAGGGAATCACTATGGCCCTCCTTCGACAAGTAATTTCCTGTCGACTTCAACTCATTATCTAGGAAGATGAATTAGAAACTCCCTTTCAATACCTTAGATCTTGCATGCCTTAATGGCAAATTCTTCGCATTCGGCGATAGATTTTCATCATTGGCCTTCGATCGGAGGATTCCATGAGTGTTTGAATTCAACTTCATTTTCACATTCATGGATTGTATTGTCGTACCTTGAGAGCCATTGTCATTATTGGTGGTTTCTCTCGTGCCTGTTAACGGTTCACATCATTGGCCGATAATCAGGTGGTTTTCTAGCATGTTCGACTTCGACACATTCATTCGCATGTTAGAATTCATACTTTGATTAGGTTGGGATGGAGCACAAGACCTTGAGTTTTATCTGATATAACTTAGGCTGCGTGGAGTTATGTATTATTCATTATTGTATACATGTTTCCTCCATACGGATGAATGTGACCATAGCGTGGGACCTTATATCTATGATGATGATGATCCTTCTATATTGGGTGGTTGCATCCATACCGTGGATCTTAGACTTCCAGATGATCCTTTTCATTCAGATGGTTGCATCCATACAGTAGATTCATGTTTTGATATATATGACAGAGGTATTATATATGTATATGTATATGCGTCCTTGATTTGCAGATATCCTGACGATGTTCGTTCTAGTCCTTGCACTAGCTCGTAAAGAATCTCAACCGTCACTCCCTATTCTGCCTTCATGCTTTAGGGGGAATCTGTTACACAATATTTTGTCACACCTCCTACACTTCCATGTGTCGTACCCCGAAGTGCCAAAACCTTGAAAACTATGCAGTGTACCCATCTCGATATGTAGTCCAGATCCTCCCTAAAGAACTAATGAAAAGTTTCCTTGAGTCTTTCTTGAGAAAAATGAGCTAAAAACCCTAATTTCTGGGACAACGCGACTATGACACTGCCCTCTCCTGTTGATGGTAGGTTGCACCATATGAGCCTCGCGCTGCCAGCCTGAATTTTACCTTGATATTCGTGCTTAACCCTAAAAGGAAAGTTTTCCCAAAGTGGAGGAGAAGCTTTGTGATCTAGTGGCTTCCAGAACGATGAGCTAGATGATTTTTGTTGTGGATGTGGTCGAATTCTCACAATATTACCATTTGATCTTATCCCTATGAGCTTCCTCCTTGAGATGAGGACCTTCCCCTATCTTTGGTGAATCCTAACTCCCTCTCCCTACCTATAAATTCATCCCCCTCCATTCCCAAATGGTTGGTCTCTGAGTATTTCCACCCTTGTGTTGAGATAATGCCTACATGCTATTCACTTTGGCTTGGAGAAGGAGTGCTTGGAGAGCTTGAGCTTGGACTTATACATTCACTCAAGGAGGGATACTAACATCAAGGCATGGGTTGTATGCTTCCTCTTTTGTTTATTAATATATACAATTGTTGGTTCACTTTCCATAAATGATTGTGTCAGTGCTTCATTTATCTTAATTCTCCTCAATATGTTAAGTGGATTACATTTGATTATGCTTGTTGCACTTTTATGCTTTTTCGTGTATTTGGCCTCTTGTGCAGGTATTCAAACGTTATAAGAAGCAAGGACTAAGCCCAAAGAGAAAGTGATCAAGATCTTCAACAAAGGAGCGCATTATATCATCAGAGCTAGGTAGGTCTCCTTCCTCTTCTCTTATTTCGATTGTAATATAGGAAAGTGTCTTGTAGATTGTCTCGTTTTTTGATGGACCCACACATTGGGCTAGATGGATCATCTCTGTCCGCAGAGAGGATTTACCTACTCAACACTAGGGAAGAAAGGCATGCATCTTATCCAGTAGCACTATTTTTGGGAAATTAGAGATGGTCGTTCAACCTTCTGTTGGGAGGATTCATGGCAACATATCCCCAAAATCAATGGATTATATGACCTAGAGGAATTAAGAATCAACATGGATGAAATTGACAAGCACAATGTAGTAAATTATTATACAGATAACAAATCACATAACCAATGGAGACAATATCTTTAACATGATGATTGGCAGCCGAGGCTAGAAGGTGGAGAATGGAAATCTTTCTAGCAAGATATTCAACTTCACCTCATTTCCATTTCATAAGAACCAAAAAAATTCCAAGGGGGGAAAACCAAGTGGATCCTTTTCCATTAAGGAATCCTACCATTTTAGAAGCAAGATCATAAGATCACCCTAAATATGAGATTTGGAAAATGATTTGGGGGTAGAATATTTGGTCAAAAATATCCCTTTTCCTTTGGCTCCTTGTTCAAGGAAAAATCATCACTTGGGACAAACTACTCAAAAGAGGAATCTTAGGACCCTCCTTTTGCCATCTTTATAGATCAACATTGGTAGATTTATAGCATCTTTTCATTGGTTGTCCTTTTGCCAAAGCAATATGGAATGATATGGCAACCAAAATGCAACAAATGGATCACAATAAGAAAAGCATTTTGAGCATAATAAAGAACTAGAGGAAACAATCCTATCAATCCAATTCTCAATATAATTTGGGCGATTCTACATGGATTCATTTTATGGGAAATATGGAAATAAAGGAATTGTATAATCTTCCCAAAATTTTCCCTTGATTAGGAAACCATTTGGAACAACATCAAGGACAATATTGGAGAATTGACAACTTCTCAACATTAGTCAAGATAGGATTGGCAAGCCAAAGATTCAGGAGCCACTACTCTTAAATATTGGGACTTTGACTTGGGATCTTTGCATCCTCTAAACTTAACCATCCCTACTCCCCCTCCCATATTAGTATATTAGAAACCGCCTCCTCAAGTCTTCATCAAACTGAACTTCAATGGATCCTCGAAAGGAATCCCAAGGAAGGAAGGATTTAGGTAAATGTTTGGACCATATGGAAAGGATCATATATCTCTTTTATGGTCCCATAGGAATAAAAAACAATAATGTGGAAGAAGCTAAGGCATTAAAGATTGGTCTTCAGTTACCTTAGAGTCATAATTTCTCCAA
Organism: Pinus tabuliformis; assembly: GCA_031772625.1. NCBI lineage: Eukaryota > Viridiplantae > Streptophyta > Pinopsida > Pinales > Pinaceae > Pinus > Pinus tabuliformis. The sequence continues at coordinate 1,152,926,225 of CM062819.1, forward strand.
ATTAGTTATTGAACAATATTCACAGTTGATTATTACAATGATCACAAAAATCCTTCATGGAAATGTTCCTAGTGAACTCTCCAAAAGTTGGCATTTAGAAAGTGGTTTAGAACATGCAGCCAACATCCTTTATTCAATCTATTTCATCATCCCCTCACATGTCTGATGATCTGAGAACAAACTAATAAACAACCTTGCCAATGAATTATGTAAAGAATAAACAAAATTGCTTAGTTTTATATGGGTTTCACTTCATGATTGAAACCTCAAACAATAATTCTTAGAGTTGCGCAGGAAAGACCTCACTCCCCCATATGGGGTTATTGAGATAATACAAGTGGGAGGGAATATGTTTTCCATATCAACAAGTATCCCAAGGTAAGGATGTGGCCATGCGTTCTTCCCGATGGAATTAACAAACCATGATGAATTTTGCACAAAGGATCATGTGACCTCATGTGGTTTTGATGCAAGAAACCTCTAGACTTGGTGTTAGTTTAGAGGAGACAATCATGTGGAGGTATGTAACACCCTCATCCCACATCTACCTAAGTAACTGACCAACCGGGGTAAACATGTGACGAGAAGTTACTATGATATGATTCGACTCCCTATGTGCCAGTTAAGGAAGTGGAACCAACAAAACACATCACATAGACCTTCCACATTAGCAACAAAATTCCCAGAAGCCATCCCAACCACTCAGGTAACCAACCCCTGAGACCAACTGAAGTTTTAGTACATCAAACTCCTAGACACTCCCTTGATATGGACAAGGGTGCATCTGGGAGGCTTTGGATGCTCCCACAACATGGGTATGCATGCGTTTGGGTACTTTTCTCCTCAGGCCTATGCCTGGGACTTCAGGACATGTGCCACGTTTTTAGGCCCATAGCCCAGGTCACTACCCATAACTCAATGACACCTTCAGAAATGAATTTACACAACAAAAAATTGATACATTTGCAAAAACATTGACAAGGACTAGACTGGACCCCTACTAGCCATGACAGGCATTTCGTCAAACATGTCACAAATATGTAATCTACAATTTTAAACAACAAATATGAGCATAGGGGTCTCATACTTATCTAAGAATCATTAATGAGAATCGTTCCCTTATATCATTAGATGCGTTATCATCTATTAGGTCATAAATACATTGTTCATTCAATTACAAGTAAAAACATAATGAGAGCCATACATAGTCACTGTCCTAATACATGTTCATAACCAACATAATAACAACAGAAATATCAAGGATACATCAACCATAGAATCCACATATAAACCAATACATTTACACATAAGATACCAAGGAAATAACCTCTTATTAATGAATGTAAAGGCCAACTCGGTATGGGACTACCACGTTCCACCCAACCATAGATTGGCTGAGCCAAGTCTCTCTTTAGCCAATCACCCCTGTGCCATATTCCAAGCATGAATGTGGGACTTAAACCAAAATAACCAACCAGGGCATCCCGAGGCTACACCACCTCACCCTCATCAATAGAAACCAGGATTTACCTTAATCCACACTGGATCACTATGCCAAAACAATAAACACGTAATAACAAGATTTACCATGATCTCCACCAGATCACTGGGCCAAAACAAGCATGGATGCCACTTGATTTATCCACCTACACCGTGAGGAATTTTCATGTCTCCTAGTCTCTCGAGCTTTATTGCAATTCACAGTTTGATCCAACAATCACTAGGCCTGAAATCGAGACTCCACCCTCTAGGCTTTATCGTATATCTCGTCGATCACTGACAAGGATTCCTAGGCCTAATTAAGGGAAACCACCTCCAGGCTTTACCGTATATCCTGCCTTTAATCAGTTGAGGATTCCTAGGCTCACCGAGGCACACAATACCTGGCTTTACCATAACCCATAGTCCTGTTCAGGGATCACTAGAGTAGTGTTCTTTCTTTCGGAGATCCACCTCAGTCAGCTTCGAATCCATTCGGTAATCTAGCTCAACCAAAACATGAGAACCCCATCACACCATGGCTATTTGAAAATGGAAAGGCTAGGCTGAAAGCACTGTTACACCTGGAAAAACCCATGCGATGACAACAAAGAAGCACATGTAATACCATGCATGCCAAATCTAGCAAGGAAAACACACATGCAAATTGCTACCTGCAAAGAATCTTGTTGTAGCTGCCTGGACCTGCTCTTCCTTACTTCCTCCTTCCTTCTTCTTAACTTATTTTTCCTTTCTTGATCCAATGCCAAAGTGCTCCAAGAAAACTCTAAGTGTCCACGAGTACGAGAGAGAGAATAGAAGAGAGCTCCACCAAGACTTGTACAAAAGCTTTCCAACTGATCCTCAAAGCCTTTTTATCAATGAGGCCTCTCTTTTCTTCAATTTCCATTATTTTCCTTCATTTTCCTCACATGCAACCTATGACCTTTCACCTTCCTTTTCTCCTAATTTCCATTATTTTCATAAATAAATGTGCCAAAAAATGCCTCTTTTCCTTTCCAAAGCCTTTTCCATTTCCCTTGCCAATTTCCTTTGGCCATAATAATTGAAATGATCACCCGCTTGGAATACATGTCCCATGACCGTGGTCTTATATTTTTATATTTACATGGCTTTTTAACCAGGGTTGTTACAAAACCCTCCCCCTTGGGGGAACAACATCCTTGGTGTTCACTGACACCTATAACCAACAAGACCGCTGAAAACAAAACATACTGCCCATGGAGCTTTATAACATAGCTCGTTGCAATATTTACAATGACCATTTGCTCAAACATGACAAACATACTGTTTATTGGAGTTTTATAACACAACTCATTACAATATTTACAATAATAACCGCATATACACACATACACATTTGCTTCAGCCAACAAATAATAATACTGCCTATGGGGCTTTATAAATGCAACTTGATATAGAATTTACAATAATACACACATATACACATGCACATTTTCTCAACCAACAAATAAAAGGATACAGTCGGCATCCACAACAAGGGAATCTAAAGGCTCACATCTCCACCCTCAAAGTAATACCAGGATTCACCTCCTTCCTAGGAAGTCCAAAATCCTCTGCAAGGTCAAATCTACATCCAATGTCCAACACTATAATCCTACGCCACTTGTCCTCTCAGTGAACAGTTACCAGATCATTGTTCTAAGGCGCATTCCCCATGTGCATCTAGTTCCATCTGGCAATGCTAATGACTAAAACAAATCCATCCTCGACCTTCTCTTCTCTACTACACAGTCCCTCGGGCAATCTAGTGACCCTTCTATGCAATCACTCACCTTCCAAGTTCTCCGACATCCCCTATCTCGGGTGATCCATTCCTTGGCAAGGATTCCTCGCATCGGAATGTCAAAAACCAAGGCATAAACTTGCCTCAAAACCATCATACTGGCTATAACATTCTCATGGCAACCAATGGACACTATTGGATACCAGTGTCCCACAATGGCCCTACTCCTAAAGTGCTTTAACAACATACTGTTGCATGTTCCAATTCCTTTCGCTGGCGCTGCTAATTCTTGTATTAGTTTCAACCACCCAATCGACATTTCTGTGCTTCCTGTACCGAGCACATAACTTCCATTAGATTTAAAATAAATTGAAATAAATTCACATCATACCTCATTGGTAGCTCGTCAATAAGGTACACTTTCAATCATGTTTACTTCTTGTCGCAACAAGTAAAACTAACTATCTGATCAAATCATCATGAATAAATATATCACATTCGGTTACCTCAAATTTAATCATCATAAATTAAAATCATGAATCACATGAAATCATCATAAACCATAATCATAAATCACATGTAACCATCACAAGTCAAAATCACATATCACATGCATAATAAAACTGAAATAAAATATCGGTACTTATCCTTCATGGATCCTTACGTATGCCTTTGTTCTTTATGTGCACACACCAGATCAGTTGCCACACCCAGCAAATACCCAATGCCTTTTTCTTTTCTTCAATCACATACACATACACAATGTACATCAAAACACATACATCCACACACAACATGTGACACCACACAATACATGTACCTACACCTGGCTTACAACACAAGACAATACATGTACCTACACCTGACTTACAACACAACACAATACATGTACTACACAAAGTACAATACAATGAGTACACATGTCATGATACCATAACTACACAATGCACATACATAGTACTGCATGCCTGCAACACAACATGTATGACATGCACACAATACCACATGTACACTAGTACCATATGTACAACATGTACACAGTACCACCTGTACAAAGCACCACCTACACAACATTTGCACAACATCACATGTACACGACACCACTTGCACAACGTGTACACAATGCCAGATGTACATCATCCCACCCGTACAACGTGTACACAACGCCAGACGTACATAGCACCACATGCACATGTACACGATACCAAATGTACACAACACCATCTGCACCATATGCATGACATGTACACAACACCACCTGCACACACCAACACATGTACATCATGTACACGACACCACATGCTCACAACACCACTTGTACAATCATGCACACAACGCCATATGTACATATCACCACATGTACAACATGCACACAACATCATATGTACATAACATTGCATATACATCCACATAGCACCCTATGTACACAATACTACATATCTAACATGTGCACAACACCATATGCACACAACACCACATATCCATCATGCGCTTAGTACAATATGTACACAACACCACATATCCGACATGTACATAACACCATCTATATCCAGCACTGCATATGCAATGTACACACAACACCATACATACAACATGCACACAACATCATATGTACACAATACTACATATATTACATGTACACATCACCATAGGTACAATCACTGAATATACAACATGCACAACATATACACAATAGTAGTACTGCACATCCAAAACCACACTGTCTCTACCAGGCAACCTTGCTTCTAGTGTCTCTCCGCCATCCATGCTTATCCTAGCATGCCTCGGATCTCACTGCTTTCATTTAGCTGATGTATCCCTCAAAGTTACCTGTCATAACATAAACATAGGCATAATACAAGCATACAATATCAATTCATATCCACATGATACTGACCTCGTATATTTGTCATGACTACTCTCCCCACTTGATTCCCCATAAGACCAGGAACCTCATCATGCCACTCACCTGCATAAGCAATCATTCCTCCACAAGAATGATCCCTGACAACCCTGTCGGACAATGACATAGATACATAGATACATATACATAAAAATTAGCATAAAACAATCATGATCCTGTCAGACAACAACATATATACGTATATAAACATTAGCATTAAACAACCATCATCTATGACAACCCTGTCAGACATGACATACCTACATACATACATGTATACACATATAAACATCAACATAATCATGACCATAACATAATTACCAAATAGCATAAGGTCAAGGTTAAGAGAACTCCCTTTATCTATGTACACCATGCACAACATTGAGAACACTCGTTCCCAACATAGCGAAGGCATTTGATGCCTCAGATCCATTTACTTCACCTTTCCTGTTACCTTTATCATGAATGTACTGCCAATGTCCATTTACACCAATGGACCAAACCAATCCAACCGATTATCATATTCTTACCTTCAACTTCCCTTAATTATTCACCGAGCTTCATTCGTGTCTTACATTGCCTACTAGGTTTCATTCAACTCTCCTGAGTTCCATTAACTTTCCTCTTTCCCAACCAATTCCCAAGACTCAAAACTTAAAAGGAAAGCACAAGAAACAAACAAGAATAAGACCATGAAAACCAATAACAACATGACACCACAACAAAGTGGCAAGGCCTTGCACCAGACATAAACAAAAACACAAATCAAGCTCAACAAATCACAAAAGACTGAAAGCACAAGACTAACAATAAAGGCCATGACTCATTCCCATGGTTCCCAAGGAAAGCTCAACGTGGGTGTTTTTCAAGATTTCATGGAAACCTCTCTTTCCATGCAACTCCATCCATTGCAGTATCATAAACACATAGTTGTCAATGTATAAATAAATATAACAATATACCAGTTAGCTTACCTTGTTATGCCAAGCATGTTGCCTTGTAGTTGAACACATATGTGCCATGTCTCAAGGGACTCCAATTCCCTTGACAGATCTAGCTATAACTAGACACTAGTTGTTATACCTGTCAAATACATGTCCATGAATATAACACATATCCACATAATTTCAAACAAATCAGGGTCAATAAGGCTTCTTATATGAAAGACACTCATTCATTTGGAATTGCAGTTTCTAAACATAGCCAAAGGATTTTTTTCACCCAATTCCTTTCTTTTACCTTTTCCTTGTTGCAATTGAATCTTACTATGCACTGTCACATCACCCAACTGTTATTTATATAAACACACCAACTATTACCTTATCAAGTTAATACCAAGCATGTTTCCCTACAACTGATCACACATGTCAGTATCACGTTCCAAAGATCAAGACATCATGTATATTAATTTTAAATCAACCTTTACTAAGTCTAACAACAAATGTCATACTCAACAATCAACTCAAATTCATTAGTCATAATACATAATGCTACAACTATCACCTACTTACACTCAAGCACATATCAATTGTCTCAACACATATGTATTAGTACAACCATCTTATGTTATGAAACCAACTCACAAAAAGATAGAAAAGATAGATGAACACCTTAGAAATCAACCTCTTCGAGGGGGTAACCTCCTTTACATTACACAAATGAACAATTCTTGGATGATACAAATGACAAGACCTCCTTTCTATATATAGGAGTCAAGGGGTCATAATATAATCAGACCCGACATAACAATAATAATGTAAGGGCAGAATAATAACAATAGTGGGCTTCTATGGGGTACAATAGTAACAATATGGGGACTACATGGGTACAACAATATAATAAGGGGGTTGTACTAATAACAATAAGGGGTTACACTAGTAGTATAGGGGCCTAACATGCCCCTCTCCTTCAAAAAATGTTGTCCTCAACGCTTGAGTAGTTCTTGATGCTTTTGTATAAAATTCTTGTCCTCCCATGTGGAATCTTTAGCGGGTAAGTTCTTCCACTTGATGAGATACTCTGAAATTGATCGATTTCGTAGCTGTCGGGTTCTTGTTTTTGTGACTGCTCCAGGTTCCAATATGATTTTTCCTTCCTCTTCAAGTTCTGGCAATATTGTTTGAATTGGGATCTTCTGCAACTTTTGAATGAGTGGCCACACTTCTTCGTCCTTCTTCCATTCATCCCTTGCTTCGTTTATCCAATCTGGTTGGATAATAGAAATATCACAAAACAATGCTTCGACATCCTCATACTTTCTTGAGAGTGCATCTGCAACAAAATTTTGCTTCCCTTTTCTATAGATGATGTCAAAGTCATAACCCAACATATTTGTGACCCATTTTTTCTATTCTTCTAAAGATAATATTTGTTCTAAAAAGTATTTAAGACTATCATGATCCATTTTTACCTTGAAGTGTCTTCCCATTGGGTAAGGTTGCCATTTCTTAAGTGCATGTAGTATTGCCAACATTTCCTTCTCATAAATAGCTTGCTTGAGATGTAGTCGTAAAAATACCCAATCACCTACATCAAAACATTTTTCATTGCGATGTTGATCTACATGTTGTTTCATTCGATTCTGCACCAAAGTGGTGTTATCCTTTGAAAGTTGGAGAACTTTTTGTTGATGCTCAATGTGATCTTTCACTTCTTGAACCTTTTTCTTCTTGATATGTCCTTCTATCTTTAGAGTTTGAGGAGTGGTAATTTCTTCCAATGCTTTACAAGATATGGTCGGATTCATTTCTTGATGCTCGATGTGATCTTTCACTTCTTGAACATTTTTCTTCTTGATATGTCCTTCTGTCTTGATAGTTTGAGGAGTGGTAATTCCAGCCAATGCATTACAAGATATGGTTGGATTCATTTCTTCTTTCTTGATGTGATCTTTCACTTCTTGAACATTTTTCTTCTTGATATGTCCTTCTATCTTGAGAGTTTGAGGAGTGGTAATTCTTGCCAATGCTTTACAAGATATGGTCGGATTCATTTCTTCATTCTTTGGGGTTGGTTCCTAGTGTATATCCTCTTCTTTTGATGTTTCTTGATCCTTTTCTTCTTCCTCTTCATAATCTATGTAAAATAATTTCTTCTCAGCACACTTATGACCTTTAGTGCATTTTCTATCACAATTGTAACAAAGCCCTTTTTCTCTTTTTTCTTCCAATTGTTGTGGTGTAACCATTGTAGGTTGTGGAAGGCTAGGAGAAACAACACTTTCATCTTTATAGTTGTGAGGGGTAGACTTCCTTGTTGCAATAATTTTGCTTTCCACTTTGTTACAAAGCCCTTTTTCTCTTTTTTCTTCCAATTGTTGTGGTGTTGCTCTTTGTATCCTCATAATGTGCTATCATTTCCTCCATGAAAATTGACCACGTAACAAGTTGTTTACGATAACAAAGCCCTTTATACCATAAAACTTGATCCGGTTCTAAATATGAAGATGCAATACATACGTTTTGTAACAATGGTACACCATGTAGATCAAAATATTGCTCCATCTGTAGTATCCAATTTACTGGATCCTTTCCATCAAACTTCCTCATATCGCCTTTTCTTGATTCCAAGAGCTCGATCTTGAAATGACTGTAACTCTGTACTTTCAGATCTCAAAGTTCTGAAATTGTCTCCTGCAGTAACCCTCTAAGTCCTCTTTCTAACCCTGCAAGTATGATTAGAATTTGATTCTCCAAGAAATAGTTATGCCCAATCTTCTAAGATGACCTGTTTATATAATGTTTTAGTAGAGCGAACTTGTACGACGTGCCACGTGTCACTGTTTCGACCTTCGGATCTGAAAGCTATACACAGAAAACTACAGTCTGTCGTATTTTTGTAACTTCTAATGAAATTTTAATTTGTTGCTCAGAGAGAAAGTTATGACGACTTTCCCAAGGTCACCTATTTAGGATGTAATTCGGGAGTCTGCAAAAACCCTAACTTCCTCAGATCATATATTTGAAAATATAGCGAGACAAGATATGAAATTTGGACCCAAGGTTCAGACTGATTTCTTCTCAAATGGGTTTCTATTTTAGCTTTTGAAACTTCGTAGCGAAAACGTTATAGCAAAAATTCCACGATGACCTGTTTTAGATGAAATTCTAGAGCTTGCAAAAACTATAACTTCCTCAGATCATATCTCTGAAAATATAGTGTGACAAGCTCTGAAATTCGGATCCAAGGTTCAGTGCAATTTCATCTCAAATGGGTTTTCTTTTTAGCTTCTGAAACGTTGCAAAAAAAAAGTTATAGCGAAAATGCCACGATGCCCTGTTTGGAGCAGCGAAAACCCTAGAATCCAAAGCTCTGATACCAAATGTTATGAAACCAGCTCACAAAAAGATAGAAAAGATAGATGACTTCAAGGGGGAAACCTCCTTTACATTACACAAATGAACAATTCTTGGATGATACAAATGACAAGACCTCCTTTCTATATATAGGAGTCTAAGGGGTCATAATATAATCAGAGCCGCCATAACAATAATAATGTAAGGGTACAATAATAACAATAGTGGGCTTCTATGGGGCACAATAGTAACAATATGGGGACTACATGGGAACAATAATATAATAAGGTGGTTGTACTAATAACAATAAGGGGTTACACTAATAGTATAGGGGCCTAACATCTTAAAACAAGACCATTCGACAAGAAATCTTATAGACATATACTCATATCATTCAAGTAATCAAACATTCATGCAATAGATAGATGACATAATAGACACCAAACACTCAAACACCAAATAAACGACATAGTAAAATATTCAAACACCAAATAGACGACATAAGAAAACTCATACCTTAATGTATCTCAGGGGAGGTTATCTTATCTGCACAATTAATCTAGATTAGCATGATATAACTTCACAACATATCAACTCAAACATAAATAATATCATGATATCCATAACCGTAACTAGCTAACATGTTCACATCATAAGCTCATAAACAATTGTCATTCATGCATAGCAATCACATATGCACAATCAATCTAGATTAGTACAACACATTATCATAAATAAGTCGACTCATACCTGAACACCACAACCATAATCATCTGCATAGACCAATCTAGGTTAACATGATACATGTAACATCAAGATCTTCAATGCAATTAACATAAGCATCATGCATATGACCATAATGCATAGAACAATAGGTTACTATCATTCATGACTATATGACACATGTGCATATGACTACACTAATCAACTAGCGTTTATCATACATGTAACCATAACAACAATAAAATTACAAGTATATAAGTAACCCTAATTATTATAACATCCATTAACCACATACCTGCATGCCCACCATACAAACCTGTATGATGATATGCTCTTACCTAGAAGTCCATTGTTGCAACTTCACTCTAATGATCTGCATCTCCTGCTCTATCTCAGCCAACACATTAGGATCATAACATACCAATAACACCATGATGACCTAAAATGCATACAATGACCTCACAATGCATGTTTGACCTACTATACATGTATAACTATAACCATAACATTGCATGCATAATAACATATGGACATTAACATGCATAACAAATGCATATACAACTAACACACATTCATGACTAAAGCATCCTAACAACAACAACATCAACCTTCACATGGTGACATCACTAAAACCATGATAAACACCATGCAAATGCAATAAGAACATGGACTACAAGCATAAGGAACACATATGCAACCAACATGAATGCATGACAAACACACTTCCCATCCAATCTTAGGGGTGAACCATGCCCTGATACCACTGTGTGGTATCAGATATCTCACAAGGAGAATGAAAACCAAAAAACACCCAAAGAGAACAAAACCCACTCTGATACCACTCAGTAACACACTCATCCCACATCTACCCAAGTAACTGGCCAACTAGTGTAAACATATGACGAAAAGTTACTATGATATGATTTGACTCACTATGTGTTAGTTAAGGGAGTGGAACCGGCGAAACACATCACACAAACCTTCCAAATCAACAACAGAACTCCCAGGAGCCATCCCAACCACTCAGGTAACCAACCTCTGAGACCAACTGAATTTTTAGTGTATCAAACCCATGGACGCTCCCTTGATATGGACAAGGGTGCATCTGGGAGGCTCTTGATAGTCCCACAACATGGGTATGCATGCACTTGGGGACTTTTCTCCTTAGACCTGTGCCTGTGATTCTAGGATTTGTGACACTTTTTAGGCCCTGATCCCAGGTCACTACCTATAATTCAATGACACTTTCAGAAATGAATTTACACAAAAGAACAACGATACATTTTCAAAAACATTGACAAGGAGTCGACTGGACCCCTACTAACCATGATAGGAATTTCATCAAACATGTCACAAATATGTAATCTACAGGTTTAAATAACAAATTTGAGCATAGGGGTCTCATACTTATATGAGAATCGCTAAGAAGCATTTTTCCCTTATATCATTAGCTGCATTACCATTTATTGAGCCATAGATACCTTGTTCATTCAATTACAAGTAAAAACATGATGAGAGCCATACATAGTCACTATCATAGTACATGTTCATAACCAACATAATAACAACAAAAATATCAAGGATACATCAACCACAAAATCCATATATAAACCAATACATTTACACATAAGATACCAAGGAAATAACATCTTATTAATGAATGCAAAGGCCAACCCGATATGGGACTACCATGTTCCACCCGACCATAGATTGGCTGAGCCAAGCCTCTCTTCATCCAATCACCCCTGTACCATATTCCAAGCATGAATGTGGGACTCAAACCAAAAGAACCAACTAGGGCATCCTGAGGCTACACCACCTCACTGTTGGCTTATTGGGGCCTGACCTAGGTTCAGAGTTAAGTTAGCCAAACAAATCATCGTACTACTGGCCCTTTTAGCAACAGTCCGCGAAGTGTAGACTCTCACCCGAAGTAGTATGGGATTGTGTTAGAACTAGGTTTTCGCACCCTGGAGATGTCTGATGAGTTCAACTGGTCCGTGGTTTGACCCTGCGCGCAGGTTGCTTCACGCACTTTCCCATACTTCGCAGCCTAATATACTCCCTTCTCACAACCCTACCTAGGGGCTGAATGTCACGCTCTGCGTTATTACCCTAGACCTTACTTGTATTCCAACGTTAGTTAATTATCTTTGCCTACTTGAGTGCTTTAGGTATACTTAACAATATAAACCATTCATATAGGTGCGCACAGTAAATAAACATTATATTTGCAAAGTATATCAATCATTCATTAACCTAAGAACAGATACACAAAATTATGACAACAATTCTCTTTATTAATTCCTTCCTCGGTTACAGATTCGTCCTTTCCCTGTGCACTTAGCTGCAGGGGTCCGCGCTCACTCAATGGCAAACTACTAGTCCTCTACACACTCAGCTGCAGAGCCTTCTCCTACTCTACGACCTAAAGACACACTTCAACTTAATCACTTAGACTCTTTTCTTCCTACTTTTGTTTTACACTTAGAGCCTCACTTTATTTATACAATCCCATGGTCCACGAACCATGGGTAGGTCTATCCAGCCGATATTACATTACAACACTAGGGAGGACAACCCTGCGACTCTATCATACTTTCGTGCCCCGCGCCCAGAATTCGCGGAGCTTTACAACAAGATTTGATCAAAACTTGGGCTTTGAGCCCCAAAACATGCCTTGGGGGGATTCCATGCCCAATAGGCCCCCAACACAAACATCATGACTCACCGTCGAGTCACTCTGTTAGTGTGACGATCTTTGCATGGAGTCCCTCCAACTGTTCTCGAACTGTGTGGAGGTTAGAAGTGCACTGAGTTGCTGCTTGCTGGATCTGCTGCATATGCTGTTTCGAGACCTCTGTGTTTGGAGTGCTTCTCTGCATCAATGTGTGCATCCCCTGTATGTGTGTGAGCTTTCCTTCGATGTTTGCCGTGATGGTGAAGGCCTCGTCGATCCAAGGTTGGACATGCACTTTTAGGACTGCTTCCTTATGTCGTGCCGCGTCCACCTACTCCTTTAGTGCTTTAGCCTGCTGCATTCGCGCAAGCCTCTGGGTGAGGACCACCATCTGCACAGTTCCTTGGACACTATCATACTACTATTGGAGTTCTCGTGCCTCTGTCTCTAAGCGCTAGATGTTGGGGTCCTCCTGCAGAGTTGTGAGGGCCTCAAGTGATTCTTCCAACATGCTAGTGCAGTCTTGCACTGCACCTCCGATTTCCTCCAATCCTGCTGTGATAGTGCTAGCGCGCTGTTCTCTGACTTCTAGGGGAGTGGATGGCTGCGCCTTTAACCACAACATGACGTTTTGAAGATTCAGCTCCAGCTGAACCTTTGTCATTTCCTCCCTAGCCTCGCGAACCCCTGCTGCTAACCTGTGGATCCGCGCCTCTGCTGGTATATCTATTGGGATGGCTAGCTTTGGGACGCTTTGACGAGCGTCGTCTATCACTTGTACTAGATGTTGATTTTGCGACACCAATCCGTTGCGCTGCAAGCTCAGTTGTTCCATATTGATTTTCTGCTGACTGAGGACTTGGAGCGCATAGCTCTCCCTAGCTCACAGCTCTGCAGTTATCCCATCCTACAACACATATAGTGTCTCGCTCTGGCGGACAGCTAGATTCACATCGAGACCTTTTAGCGTGCTAACCAAAGGCCTGTCGACCTCAATTGATGTCACTAGTGCCCCTTCTGGCAACACTATTGTGTTCGTCATCTGTGCGCGCAACATCTGCTCTACTGCCATGGATCCGGAAGCGAGGTTGGTCAAAAGGGTACCAACCTGAGGGGGGTGCACCTGTAATTCCTGCAACTGCTCTGAGGGCCCTCAACACAATTTGGTTCTCCTGCATGAAATCTTAGAGAGCCTCACTGGTGACACTCACACTGTCTCGTCGATGTCATGCAGATCACCCTTGGTCAGGGTGATTGGATTAATGGACAATTTCGAGGCCTTGAACTTCTTTCGCGACCTTGCGTGCTCTGCTGGGTGTTGGCGCTTTAGCTGTGTTGATGCGGTTCGTGGGTCCGTGCCTCCTTCTTCTGTTTCTGCTTCCTCTGCTTCCTGTCCCTGCGAAGGCATTGTTTGGCCCTCGCCCGCCTTCGTGGCTGCTTCCTGTGCTGCTGCTGCTGCTACGACCTTTTCCTGCTCAACTGCTTTCTGTGCCGCGTCCCGCGCTACCCGCACTTCTGTTGTTGTTGTTTCCTTCCTTCGTTTTTTGGCCAACTGTGTGATGCACAGCTTGGCCTCATCTTTCTTCTTTTGCGTTGCCAACTTCTCGATTTCTGCAATGTCTGGGGCGCGCCATTCCGGTGGCCATGCCTCCAAGACATTGAAAATGGCATCGTTGGTGGCTACAAAGGGTAGCTTTTTCCACTGTTTAGTCGAGTCCTTGCACACCTTGATATATATGTTATGCATGTCTGCCTTAAATTCTGCAAAACTCTGCAGACTGTTGTAAACTGTGGGTGACAACCACGGCTTATGGTTGATCCACATTATGAGGTTCATCTCCATGAACACCCAGAAGATCTTGCTGTCACATATCCTTTTAGAATCCTTCGTGGCCCAGAGAAAAGCGTACTTCGTGGCCTCCGGTAAATCTCTATCAATTATAGGGAATTGACTATCCTTCGACAATTCCCCAGTTACGAGCACTGTGGACAACAACAACCATGCATAGTGGAACGTTTTGCCCTGTTCCTTGGCTTTGTGTCAATTCTGTAAAAATTTCGTGCAGAGGAATTCAGACCAGATAAACTGGACCCCCTCTGCGCACTGCTCGGCCAGTGCAACCACCGGCGTAGGTACCTCGTTAGCACGACACTTATGCATAACTTTTATTGCCAGGATTTGGGTTGCCACGCGTACTGCTTTGTCCTTGATGCTGGAGATGGCGTAGCCCCTCTTCTTCTTTTCCAGCTTGTACTTCTTCTTCATGGCCTTCGCGATGGCCAAATCACTGCCCTTCCCTTCCGATATGGCTGCGGGGTCCTCTCCTTTGTATGGAAGCCGGGAGACGCGATGAATCAAGTCTGCCGTGATGGGGATGGGCTCCTCCAGCCATAAACACCCATCATGCACCAGGCAGAGCAGCTACCTGATGATGAAAATGGTTATTGGGGCGTGGTGGAAACGCGGCACCCAAAGTAGGTTCAACATCTCGACCTTTTCCACTATGCGCAACCACTTCCGCCGCTCTAATGCTGTCACCCCCCCGTGGTGCTCTGCTTCATGAGGTTTCCGGTCTCAAGGTGAGGGAACTTCTCGTGATCAGCGATGTCCCAATCTTTGAATTTGTTGGGTCCCTATAATACTAGTGATTACCCCATTACTATTGTAGTTATACCCCTTATTTATATTTTTGTGCCCCTATTACCCCCATATTGTTATTTCTGTGCCCATAAAATCCCTCTATTGTTATTTTTGTGGCTTTATATTATTATTGTTAGGTCGGCTGGATTATATTGTGACTCCTTAGACTCCTATATATAGAAAGGAGGTTTTGTCATTTGTATTATCCAAGAATTGTTCATTTATGTAATATAAAGGAGGTTGCCCCCTCGAAGAGGCTGAATTCTAAGGCGTTGATCTCTCTTTTCTATCTTTTCTTGAGCTGGTTTCATAACATTTGGTATCAGAGCTTTGGATTCTAGGGTTTCGCTGCTCCAAACAGGTCATCGTGGCATTTTCTCTATAACTTTTTTCTGTGACGTTTCAGAAGTCGCAAAAAAAAACCCATTTGAGAAGAAATCGCGCTGAACCTTGGGTCCAAATTTCAGAGCTTTTCGCACGATATTTGCGGAGATATGATCTGAGGAAGTTGGTCTTTTTGCATACTCCTGAATTACATTCAAAACAGGTGACCTGGGGAAAATCGTCATAAATTTCTCTCTGGGGATCGGATTGAAATTTCGTAAGAAGGTATAGAAAGAGGACGGATTGTAGTTTCTTTTGTGTGTGTTTCAGATTCAAAGGTTGAAACAGTGACTTGTGGTACGTCGTACAAGTTCACTCTACTGAACCAGTCTAAAAGCAAGTCACTGTGGGAGATTTCACATAACTCTTCCTTGGAGAATCCAATTTGGCTCAGACTTGTGGCATTGGAAAGAGGACGTAGAAGGATACTACAGGTAGCAATTTCAGAACTAGATGATCCGAAATTATAGAGATACATCAGATTCAATATCAGGCTTCTATAAAGTGAAAAAAGGTGTGTAGTTTTTTTTTAAATTTTTGTGTAATAATAGAATTCAAAGGGCATAGTAAAGCATTATTATCGGTAACTGATGCCCCGAGGAAAGAAAATGCAAACACCTAGTAAGGAACCTGAAAGCTCTAGCATGACTCATGAAGAAGAGGAAGAAATGCTACATGATATATCAAAATTACAAGAACAAGTGCAACAAATGTCACGCTCACAAAAGCTAACAGAAGCTAAGATAAGTGGTGTGGAATCTAAGATAAAGGGGAAGCTAAGATGGATGATTCGAAGACAGATTTGAAGAGAGACATGGCAGATTTGAAGATAGATTTGAAGACAGACATGGAAGAATTGAAGAAGTTGCTACAAGAAAGGGTCACTAATGGTGAAAAGGTAGTAAAGGAAACTCATGATGAGAACAAAAGAAATGTTAATCATGATTCCATAGACGCTAATGTTGGATCGAAGAATCACCATATTCCAAAAATCGATATGAGGAAGTTTGATGGCAAGGATCCCGCTACATGGATATTACAGATGGAGCAATTCTTCGATCTCAATAATGTGCAAAACGCACAAAAGGTACGTATGGCAACTGTATATTTGGAACCAAATTAGTTTGTATGGTATCAATGGCTTTGCTCTCGTAAACAATTTATCACTTGGGCAATTTTTACGGAAGAATTGATAGCACATTATGAAGATAGCAACACTTTTTTTAGCCAATTGATAAGTCTCAAACAAAAGGGTTCAGTAATGGAGCACATTGAGGAGTTCCAAAAATTGAACATAAGGGTAAAAGATATTCCAGAGGAGCATAGGATTGATGTGTTCATAGGGTCTTTAAAGGATAATATCCAACATGATGTTCGCCTTTGGGAACCTGATTCATTAGAGAAGGCATTCAGGTTAGCAAGAAAAATGGAAAGAAAAATTATGGCAACTAGGAAGCATACCACTCACAACTATAAAGACGGAAGTGTTGTTGCCCCTAGTCTTCCACAACCTATAAGGTTGACACCACAACAATTGGAAGAAAAAAGAGCAAAAGGGCTTTGTTACAGTTGTGATAGCAAATACAATAAAGGTCATAAGTGTGTTGAGAAGAAATTATTCTACATAGATTGTGAAGAGGAAGAAGAAAAGGAGCAAGAAAGGTCAAAAGAAGAAGATATACCCCAGGAACAAAGCCTAGATGAAGAACAAATAAATCCGACCATATCTTGTAATGCATTGGCGGGAATTACCACTCCTCAAACCATCAAGATAGAAGGACAAATCAAGAAGAGAAAGGTAATAGTGTTGATTGATTCAGGAAGCACCCACAATTTTATTCATTGTAGGGTAGCAAAAGAATTGAATTGCTTCCTATATCCAGCACCAGAGTGTCAAGTGATGATTGCAAATGGAGGAACAATAAATTGCTCTGGAAAGTGCCACAATATCAAGCTATCCATGGGAGAATATGTATTGACTAGCCCAATGCTTTCCATTCCAATGGGAGGTGCAGATGTTGTACTAGGAGTCCAATGGCTACAATCCTTGGGTACAATAGCTTTTAATTTTCAAGAAATTTTCATCAAATTTTCTACGGAAGGAAAGGAAGTTGAATTAAGGGGTATTGCAGGGAAACCAGGAAAGATAATCAGCTCTCATGGTATGACAAAGCTTCTAAAAAAGGAGCAAAGAGGTGTAATTGCACAATTATGCTCGCTAGATGTTTCCACATTGGAATCATCTATTTCTTCAGATCTCCAAAAAGTCCTAGACAATCATTCCAAGGTATTTGAGACTCCCAAGGGTCTCCCACCTATGCGTGATCATGATCATGCTATTCATCTGATTCCAGGAAGTGTTGCTCCAAACATCAGGCCGTACAGATATCCCTATGTCCAAAAAAGTGAAATTGAACATATGGTTGCAGAAATGCTAGAGGCTGGTATAATTCAACCGAGTCAAAGTTCTTTCTCAGCTCCAGTGGTATTGGTGCACAAGAAGGATGGATCATGGCGCATGTGTCCGGATTATAGGGAGCTCAACAAGCTCACTATTAAAGATAAGTTCCCCATTCCTGTTATTGATGAATTACTGGATGAATTGCATGGATCAATTTACTTCACCAAGTTGGATCTTCGTTCGGGATATCATCAAATCAGAATGAAGATTGAAGACATTCCGAAAACGGCATTTAGAACTCATGAGGGTCATTATGAATTTTTGGTCATGCCTTTTGGCCTTACCAATGCACCTTCAACATTTCAAGGTTTGATGAATTCAATTTTCAAACCATTCCTTAGAAAATTTGTGTTAGTATTTTTTGATGATATACTAATCTACAACAAGTCTTGGAAGGATCATGTTGAACATGTTGACAGGGTGCTACAACTATTGGAGGAGAAACAATTATATGCAAAAAGATTCAAATGTTTCTTTGGAGTCCAGGAGGTGGAATATTTGGGTCATATTGTATCTCATGAAGGAGTTAAGGTAGACCCTAAAAAAATTAAAGCCATTAAGGAATGGAAAATCCCCACATCCATAAAGCATCTGCGCGGATTTCTTGGGTTGACAGGGTATTATCGCAAGTTTGTTAAGAATTATGGGAGAATAGCAGCACCTCTAACAACATTATTGAAGAAAGATTCATTTTCATGGACTCCGGAAGCAACAAAGGCCTTTGAACATCTTAAAGAGGCAATGTGCCAAGCACCGGTCTTAGCTACACCGGACTTCACAAAAACCTTTATTGTGGAATGTGATGCTTCAGGAAATGGAATTGGTGCTGTTCTAATGCAAGATGAAAGACCCATTGCTTTTGAAAGTCGTCCAATCAAGGGAAAGTTTTTAAGCAAAGCTATTTATGAGAAGGAAATGTTGGCAATACTCCATGCACTTAAGAAATGGCGACCCTACCTAATGGGAAGACACTTCAAGGTAAAAATGGATCATGATAGCCTTTATATACTTTTTAGAACAAAGATTATCCTCTGAAGAGCAACAAAAGTGGGTCACAAAGATGTTGGGTTATGACTTTGAAATCATCTACAAAAAAGGGAAGCAAAATGTGGTGGCAGATGCACTCTCAAGAAAGGATGAGGATGTGGAAGCATTGTTGTGTGCCATTTCTATTATCCAACTAGATTGGATAAACAAAGCAAGGGAGGAATGGAAGAATGACGAAGAAGTGTGGGCACTTATTCGAAAGCTACAACAAGATTCCAGTACTTCTGATACATTTAGCTGGCAAAATGATACGTTATGGTACAAAGATCTCTTATACCTCTGTAAGAATTCCCAGCTAAAACAAAAGATTCTTATGGAATTGCACACTTCTCCCTTAGGAGGGCACTCAGGATTTTTAAAAACTTACCACAGGGTTAAGAAGGAATTTTTTTGGGATGGCCTTAAATCAGATATTCAAAAGTTTGTGGCGGAATGTTTGGTGTGCCAGCAAAATAAAGTTGAAACAATTAAGACACCGGGTCTATTACAACCTTTATCCATTCCAAGCCAACGTTGGGAGGAGGTTTCAATGGATTTTATCACAGGTTTACCCAAGTCTGAGGGAAAGAGTGTCATCATGGTGGTAGTTGACAGACTTACCAAGTATGCACACTTTTGTGCATTATCACATCCATTTAAAGCCAATATAGTTTCTACTGCATTTATGGAAACAGTTCAAAAGCTACATGGAAACCCAAAGATTATTGTAAGTGACAGAGATCCCATTTTCACTGGAAATTTTTGGACAGAATTATTTTCTTGTCTTGGTACTCAGTTAGCTCATAGCTCATCTTATCATCCTCAATCTGATGGGCAAACTGAGATAGTAAACAAATGTTTGGAAGGATATCTTCGTTGCTTTGTATCTGATAAACAAACACAATGGGTCAAATGGTTGCCTCTGGCTGAATGGTGGTATAACACTTCCTTCCATACAGCAACAAAAATGACCCCATTTATGGCACTTTATGGGTATCAACCACCATCCATCACATCATATTTAAGAGAAAATTCTAAGGTTCAGGCAGTGGAACATCACATCGAACATCAACAACAAGTCCTCCAACTCTTAAAGGATAACCTCGTGTTGGCACAAAATAGAATGAAACAACACGCAGATCAACATCGCAGTGAAAGAAGTTTTGATGTAGGTGATTGGGTATTCCTACGGCTACAACCATATAAGAAAATGTCCCTAAAGCAAGCTAAGAAGGATAATAAATTACCACCAAAGTATTATGGTCCGTACAAGGTGTTGCAAAAGATTGGTACTATGGCATACAAATTGGAGCTTCCTGCAGCTTCTCGATTGCACCCAGTTTTCCATGTTTCATGTTTAAAGAAGGTTATAGGTGACAAGCTCCCAATTCAAACAATATTGCCAGAACTTGACGAGGAAGGAAAAATTATATTGGAACCGGAAGCAGTCACAGAAACAAGAACTCGACAGCTACGAAATCGATCAATTTCAGAGTATCTTATCAAGTGGAAGAACTTATCCGCTGAAGATTCCACATGGGAGGATGAGAATTTTATGCAGAAGTATCCAGAACTACTCAAGCGTTGAGGAAAACACTTTTTTGAAGGAGAGGGGCATGTTGGGTCCCTATAATACTAGTGATTACCCCATTACTATTGTAGTTATACCCCTTATTTATATTGTTGTGCCCCTATTACCCCCATATTGTTATTTCTGTGCCCATAGAATCCCTCTATTGTTATTTTTGTGGCTTTATATTATTATTGTTAGGTCGGCTGGATTATATTGTGACTCCTTAGACTCCTATATATAGAAAGGAGGTTTTGTCATTTGTATTATCCAAGAATTGTTCATTTATGTAATGTAAAGGAGGTTGCCCCCTCGAAGAGGCTGAATTCTAAGGCGTTGATCTCTCTTTTCTATCTTTTCTTGAGCTGGTTTCATAACAGAATTTCAGGCTCGGCACGCAGCCCAGGTGCGTGCCTTCAAACATAATGCCATCTGGGAGGAGCGGGGTTTGGAGCGGGGTCTGGAACGAGCTCTTGGTCTCGTCTAGGTCCTTCGGCACTTTGGCCTTCCCTTTTCGCGGGGGGACATAGGTGGGCAGTTTTGTCGCAGAGTGCGTAGGCTGAGTATCCACATCCATGCCTTCATCTTCTTCTTTTGTGATGATAAGATCCTGCAAATCTTCTTCTTCTTCGTCTGTTTCTATAGTGATGACTTTCCATTTCGCCTCCATCGACAGTTTGCTGCATAGCGGGTTCCGCGGGGACACGTGTATAGGAGCTATTGCGTGTTTATCCTTCTTAGGTCTTGGCGTGCACGGTGATTTCGGGGTTTCTGCCACAATCCCAGCACCTTCTGGAACATCCCCCATAGTTAGGGCCTGCGCAGCCTCCTCGGTGGTCATTTCTGTTATGTCCATAACATCCTGAGCAATTGCCATCGTACTTATCCAGAAATCTAGCACTTGCGAATTCAGGGGCTCAATCAATGCTCAGCTCATACTCAGGGCGCTGCTCAATCGCTCAATTCATAAATGACCAAGTGTTATTTGCTGGGCAGCCCTTTGTATTTTATAGCGCTTTTTAAATTTGAATTCGACCGTTCCCCCCAATTCCGGTTCATTAATGCTTTCTTGGCGGTAAATTTTCCCAAATCTTGCCCATAAATCGCATCTTAAATGCCAACTGCTTGCTCCATTTGGCCTCAAGTCAAGCATCCCTTCATGAATAATGGCTTCAATGGTCACTTTCTGACCAACCCGCGCTGCAACGCAGATCCCCGTGCACGATCACGGACCTTGTGACTTTTTGTTTCAGCGCGCAGCTCCAACCTCGCGTAGCTTCCAGGCAGAGTAGTTTATAGTCCTGCGCTTCCTTTCAATTGCTTGGAGCGCTAAGACTATATTTCCTTCAGCTAGTTAGGTGGCCGCACCACCTGTGTAGAGTTCCATCCTGTCCTCCATCATGGTACCTGGAGAATCCCCACCTTTTATTGTTACGGTTGGCATTGCGCACTTCACCATTTGCAACGCGCTACCCTGGTTACTATGCTTAGTAATATTCTGTCCAAGCCAAGGCATTAGACTAATCAATTCACGGTGATAGTTCTCAAACTTGTCAGCATGATCGTACACACCTTGCCTTACTAGCCTAGTTTTTTCAACGAGAAAATCTTCCTTTCTCATCCTCTAGCTTCTTGACTTTCGCGTACACTAGAGCACTTTTTGTTCTTAACCGTACCCTTTCTTCTTCAATTTCTTGGAGTCTAAGGTTTCCATGTTGGATTTCGGCTTCCAAGGTTCTGCGACTTGTCGCCCATACCAGTGCTGGATTAGGCTTTTCAAGTACTAGAGGGCTTACAATGTTTGTCTCATATTCTAGCCTTGGCGGTGCCTGCACAGTCAGGTTCTTGCACGTGGTCCTATACGCCCATAGAACCGCTGGTACGTGGAGCTCCCAGTCAGAAAGTTTCGCATTGTGGACTCTGTCCAGTACTTCACACACTTTGTCAAAGGCTTCCACGCGGATAACCTTCTGTGCGCTTGGTATTATCATACTTCCTTCCCAAACGGAGGGGTTGTTCGTTCCATTGTCTTGCCCGCTCCTGCTTGCTAATCGTGTTTCCTACCATGCGGATGATGTGCCTTCATGCAAGTTGCACACCATATGCCTGTATGCATATGGAAAGGTGGGCGCTTGGGCTGTTTTTTCCGGCATACTTGGCTTTTATCCGCATCTGGGGGTTCCCAAATCATAGGCACATCATCCTTCTGCATTCACACCAGTCCTGAAAATTCTGCTGGTGCATAACCCACCACCTTGTGGGTGTAGCACTTAGTACCCATTTCAGAGCATCTAACCGCTATTGTTTCGACACTTCTTTTTCAAATTTATTCAGGAACTACTCTACCTCGCTTAACCTGTCATACGTAGGCAGGTCTCTTGTTTCCATTGCTACGCAGCGTAGTGACCTTATCATCATGTTACAGTTGAGCGTGGTTACCTCATGTAGCCGGTTCCGCCATCGTTCTATTTCCTCGTCTGAATATGAGGTGCAGGAGCTTTCGTGCTCCAATGAGAGTCTGCCATCCGTTGTTGGATTCACCCAGTCCTACTCCTTCACGGTTATCTTGTAGATATAGTTTAGATCATCATCGTTATCGTAGTCGCGCACTGGCTCTGTGTAGTGTGATCCTTTCGCAGGGTCTAAAGGTTCCACTACGCGCAGTGACTTTTTCTCAAAAATAATCTTGCACTTCTTTAGATTTATCACTCCATTCATGTCAGTGGCCCAATCTATTCCCAGTAGCGCAAGATAGGGATTGTTGTCATCAACTTTCTCTATTACTTTGAAATCTGCAAGCACGCTTGCACCTTTGATATCTATCGTTATTCCCTACAATCTTCCCATAGGTAGGATCTTTTGCTCGTTCGCCATTTGCAATTGAATAGGAGACCATTGCAGTGCAGGCTTGCCCATGCGCTCCCACGTCTGCTTTGGCAGGACATTCATGTTCGATCCTAGATCCAAAATCACTTGATCCATTTCATATTCCCCAATCTGTGAAGTCAATCTCATCTCTCTTCCTGTTTGCGTTGTGTGCTTCCCAAGCTCCCAGACTACGCGCGGTTCTCCTGGCGTGGTTCCAGCACATCTAGTGATGAGTTCTTGCAGTCCCTTCACCATTTTTTCTGTCACGCAATAGCTTCATGCATGTCTCCAAAAATGTAGTGAGCATTGATGGGTCCATTTCCGGTTCCGGTTTGTCTTTACTTCCTGAAGTAGAGGCATCCGCGAAGCTCTTCTTAGCTTCCTTGAATGTCTCCTTAGCGCACTCTAAATCAAATTCTGGTTCCTTTGTTGGAGCGTTGTGAACCCGGACACTCTCTTCGAGCTACTTGCCTTTGTCATCTCCTGTCGTGATACCACTTCGGAGCACGATATTTACATTCAGGTCTTCCTCGCGCGGCTCAGACCTCATCATTTGCAGGTTCTGAGTCAGGGGAGGTTGGAGTGCTCCTTTATCACGCAACCTCGCTATCAGCGTGGGACAATCCTATATGTCATGATCAAATTGGGTATAATATAAGCATGATGGTCTCGTCAGATTTGTACAATCGCGGGCATAATTCCTTGGCCCTCCGTAATTGTAACATATCAGTTGTCTGCGACCTCTCCCTGGTCCCATTCCACCTCGAACTCGTCCGCGCCCCTGAAATCCAGTCCTCCTCCCACCAGGTAGTTCGTAAAGACTAGACAATGGTCCTTGTCATGTCCTTGGCCTTTGCACTTTACTCACCATACCTCCTCGTGCACTTCTGGGCGAGCCGTCCTGTCTTGTTTCAAACTCTACATCTCAAGGAACAAGTTTTTCAATTGCGAGTGGATCTGTTGAAATCCAAGGTTAGGATCTTGTATCGGGTTTTTGTGCAGTCTCATTGCGACCTCCAAGGCCTCGGCCTGAGTGGTTAGCTTCTGTTGTGACAACGCGTTCCTTAGATGCGGCGTTAGCGATGCTACAAACTATGTGTGGTGTTGCCCATCCATCAAGGTCATATTGGCTTCATGAATTGTACACTTTAGTCTCTGATCCAGCTCCCAAGGGGTCTCGCCTGGAAGAATTGCGATTTTCTTAAATCCAATGATTGACTCTGTCTCTGATTTTGGCCTGCTAAATTCCTTATTTAGCATAGCTTGGATATCTGCGATCCCTGTGTTTGGATTGTCATTGGAATGCTTAATGTACCAAGTCAGTGCGCGATCCTGCAGAGCGCTGACCAACGTTGCTTTCTTTATATTGTCATCCGTGACTCCCTGCGCTTCCCATACAACCCTTACCACGAACCAAAATTGGTCTGGATCTTCATTCCCTACTCCTTTGAACACTGACAACTTTATCGCACTTGCCATATTGAACTGTGGTGGTGGCAGAGGTGGTGTGGGTGAAGACGAGGGTGAAGATGGTGAAACTGGTGGTGGTGTAGGTGGAAGTGGTATGCACAGAATTCGCTACTTTATCAAACTGATCGCACTTCTTGGTGAAACCTTCACGAGCTCTTCCTCGCTTTCTCGCGGAGGTGAAATCAAGGGGTTAGTTTCTAGTTCTGCACTACCTTCATTTATGTAGATCCTCCTACTCCGCGTAGCCCTAAACATCAATTTATTCGCATAACCCGCTTTTCACACAGTAGCATCTTAATCCAAGTGTTCAAAGATTTAATGTACTTACCTCATGGTCCTTTGAGGAAATGTTGTTCCACCTCGCTATGGCTGATTGAAGTATCTACCGCAAACTCGGTGATAAATCCTCCTATAATTCGATCGAGCCAGTGATCCACAACGCGCGCGATCTTATCTTCTGATGCTTCCAATTTACATACCAACTTTGGAGTCCATACAATAGGTTTGTTGAGCCTACACCTTCCTTGACTGTTTTCTAGCTTCGCGATCCACTCGTACAACTCAGAGGGGAAGGATGCAAAGAAAATTTTGTGGATTTCTGTATATAAGTAGCAATCTAACCACTCTTTCTTTGATAATCGCGGATTCCTGTTTTCCTGCGCTGCGAACTCGTGAATCTTTTTGTCCAACCACTCTTCAATTCCTTTTTTTATCGGGTTCTAGTGATACGACATCAGACATCTCTATGCAGATCCCGGTCCCAGCAACAGAACCATTTGTTGGCTTATTGGGGCTTGACCCAGGTTCAAAGTTAAGTTAGCCAAACAAATACTGGTACTACTATCCCTTTCGCCACCGTCCACGGAGCGCGGACTTAGGCCTCACCCGAAGTAGTATGGGAGGGTGCTAGAACCGGGTTTCCGCACCTTGGAGATGTCTGATGAGTTCAACTGGTCCGCGGTTTGACCCTACGCGTAGGTTGATTCACGCACTTTCCCGTACTTCGCAGCGTGATATACTCCCTTTGCGCAGTGCTACCCCGGGGCTGAATGTCGCGCCCTGCGTTATTACCCAAGACCTTACTAGTATTCCAACGTTAGTTAATTAGCTTTTACTACTTGAGTGCTTTAAGTATACTTAACAATATAAATCATTCATACAGGTGCGTGCAGTAAATAAACAATATATTTGCAAAGTATATCAATCATTCATTAACCTAATAAAAGATACACATAATTATGACAAAACTTCTCTTTATTAATTCCTTCCTCGGTTACAGATTCGGCCTTCCCCTACGCACTCAGCTGCAAGGGTCCGCGCACTCAGATGCAGACTACTAGGCCTCTACGCACTCAGCTGCAGAACCTTCTCCTACTCTACGACCCAAAGAGACACTTCGACTTAATCACTTAGACTCTTTTCTTCCTACTTTCGTTTTACACTTAGAGCCTCACTCTATTTATACAATACCATGGTTCGCAAACCATGGGTAGGTCTATCTAGCCGATATTACATTACAACACTAGGGCGGACAACCCTGTGACTCTATCATACTTTCGCGCCCCGCACCCGCAATTCGTGGAGCTTTATAGCAAGATCTGGTCAAAACTTGGGCTTTGAGCTCCAAAACATGCATTGGGGGGATTCCATGCCCAACACTCACCCTCATCAATAGAAACCATGCTTTACCACAATCCACACCGGATCACTAGGCCAAAAAAATAAACATGTAATAACAGGCTTTACCATGATCTCTACAATATCACTAGGCCAAAACAAGCATGGATGCCATTGGATATCTCCACCTACACCGTGAGAAATTTTCATGTCTCATGGTTTCTCAGGATTTACTTCAATCCATAGTCTAATCTAGGGATCACTAGGCCCTAAATCAAGAATCCATCCTCTAGGATTTACCGTATATCCCACCATTCACCGACAAGGATTCCTAGGCCTAATCAAGGGAAACCACCTCCATGATTTAGCGTATATCCTACCATTAACCGACCGAGGATTCGTAGGCCCATCGAGGCACACAATACGTGGCTTTACCACAATCCACAGTCCGATTCAGGGGTCACTAGGCCAATGTTCTTTCTATCGGAGCTCCACCTCACTCAACATTGAATCCATCCGACAATCCAACTCAACCAAAACAAGAGAACCCCATCACACCATGACTATCCAGAAATGGCAAGGCTAGGTTGAAAACACTGTCACACCTAGAAAAACCCATGCCATGGCAACAAAGAACCACATGCAATACCATGCATGCCAAATCTAGCAAGGAAACACACATTCAAATCGATACCTACAAAGAATCCTGTTGGAGCTGCTTGATCCCGCTCTTCCTCGCTTGCTCCTTCCTTCTTGTTGACTTCTTTTTCATTTCTTGATCCAATGCCAAATTTCTCCAAGAAAAGTCTTAAGTGTCCAAGAGTATGAGAGAGAGAGAGAATAGAAGAGAGCTCCACCAAAAGTTGTCCAAAAGCTTACCAACTAATCCTCAGAAGCCTTTTTATCAATGAGGCCTTTATTCTCTTCAATTTCCATTATATTCCTTCATTTTCATCGTCACATGCAACCTGTGACCTTTCACCTTCCGTTTCTCCTAATTTCCATTATTTTTATAGATAAATGTGCCAAAAAATGCCTCTTTGCCTTTCCAAATCCTTTTCCAATTTCATTTAGCCATAATAACTGAAATGAACATGCACTAGGATGTTTTTCCCAACATTCAGCTTGGAATACATGTCCCATGACCGTGGTCTTATATTTTTATATTTACGTGGATTTTGAACCATTTATGTTACAAGGTATATGGCAGTTACAATGTGGGAATATGATCTTCAAGACCCACATTCGAGTCCATTCCCATCCTAATTTCCCATGCAGAACACTCGTAATGTGTAGGTGTGGCCTTTTGAGACCAGGTGGTGGATGCAATTTTCATAAGGAAAATGTACATTAAGGGTGAGAGGACTTACAAGGTAGTGATTTATCAACATGCATGGGTTCGAGCTCCTCCATTTTGAAATCATTTTTGAGGGTAGCTTCTAATGATCCTTCTGTAGATTGGTTTAAGGTGGAACTCACTCTCTTTTGTTATTTGCTTTGTCTTTATAGTTTGAACCTAGCATGCCCCATAATAGTAGGTGACTTTGTTTCCCATTCTCTTAATTGTGGCATCAATGATTAACCTTTCTCTTGGTTTGTTGCAGTTAGGTAGGTAGGAACATCCATTTGACTAGGAATTCTTTCTTTGTATGAAATATTTCTTCTTTGTGGTAAAATCTACCCTTGTCCATTCTTGAGACTCTTCCTCACCTTCTAATATTATCCTCTCCCTTGCCTTCCCTACTTTATGACCCCTCCTCCCATGTATATTTTTCCCTCTTGGTAAGATTGTGTTATCTTTGGTGCAAGCCTACGACGCCTCACTAACAAGCACAAAATTGACAAGGAACAACATTCTTGAGGGAGAAAGGAGGTTTTCGAGCCCAACATAGCGTGAAAATTCTACCACGTTATATGATGACAACACTACACAAAGCATACAAGATGAAATTGTAACAATGAAACATGGCATTGCATGCACTCAAGGGTGTTTAACAAATAGTAAAGTGCTCAGGGAGGTAGTAGATTGGATGCCAGGTTCTGGGCACAATTGTTACACATTATTTTTCCACATTCATGGAAATTATTGTCGTACCCCTATCCTTTATCATCCAAAGCATTATTTCCATTAACCCCTTAGGAAGATGGAAGAAAATCCTTTCCCTGAATGTTAAAAATCATGTTTTAAATCCCTTTAAAAACCCTATTTCAAGAGGATTTCGTAGGTTACACATTAACAAAATGTGACATAGCTTATTGTCACATTTTTCATAATTGTAGCATGCGACATTGTCTCAGGTTGTTCATTCAAAATGTGCGACATTGTTTTTACAAAGGAAAAAATAAAAAGAAGGAGAAGCTTCTAGAAGATAAGCGTCATGGATGGCATCTATTTTGATCGGTTTGGATCTAACTCACATCCTTGATTTGGCTAGATCATAACCTCCTCTTCTTTTCCTCCTCTAACCCTCTAAATAAAACCATATTTCATTTAGAAAGGGATCTTAGTTGATTTTAAAAAGGTTTTGGCTCTAAGACTCTCATTGCAACTCTGCTAAAGTATCCAACTTATGATCCTAAAGCTTTTGAGAGCAAGGTTTTGAGACGAGGAATAGTTGGAAGGGAACTCTATGACATAAAGGCATCAGGTTGTAACCGTTTCCTTGTGATAATACATTTGTATATTGTTTTCCCACATTCATTTCCTATGTTTGATGATTTTTGGTATATATCTCCTTGATCATTCATTCATATATATATATATATATAAGTCTTGTCAGATTGTATTTGGATTAGATGTGCTTTTATTCGTGTTTGTTTGTGTTGGCTACAAGTTTTTTCTTCAAGCATTGAAGACAAGGCTGGAAGCTATAGCATTGCAATAAAGTAGCGAGGAAAAACTTCAATAAACAAGTATGAATCACTCATCTCACTCCTTTCATCGATGTTTTCATCTATGATTTGATTGCAATCGACTTAGGGAAATTTGTATATTTATGTTTTGTTTTGTTCTAGATCTTGGTACAAGATCTAAGGAAATCGGTCTTGTCTACAAGAACAATTGTCCAATAACAACACTAAAGGAAGATATATCGAGTACATGTATATAGTTGATATCTATTAACATCTGAATTATGTGAGTTGTGTCTTGTTGGATCACAGTGAAGTTAAGGAGGAAGTCCTCCTCATGTTAGACGTGCTACAACTCTCTATGAAGATCCTGGACAGGTTGTTGCATTGTATTGAAGACTATTTGGCTCTTCCTCTAGATGTAAAATACTCATCAGGTAGCAACAAGGATCCAATTGTTGTGGATGCATCAAACTCTACCAAGTCTAAATGATGGGTATAACTCCTCTAGTATCTTTAGCTCTTTTTGTTGGTCTTTTGTTTACATGCTAGAAGATAAATGAGGATGTAACATCCCAGGGTACGGTCTCTATGTTTTCTTTTCTTTTTGTTGGTTTTCTGTCTACATGTTAGAAGATAAATTAGGATGTAAAATCCCAAAGTACAATCTCTATGTTTTTTGGTTAGACTTTCATGTTTTTCCTGTTTGGATGTTGAAAATAACTTTGCTTTTGCCATTGATCCGGTATCCCAAGTGGAAGACTAGGGTAAACCAAAACTTGGTATGATATTCCATCTTAATGCATGAATATAACTTGACTTCATGGACACAAAAAAAAGAAATTATGTTTAGTTGAAACAAAACCAAAGGCCCCTTTTAAATACAATATTTGTTAGTTGATGGAGGAGGACTTCCAAGAACTTGTAAAATATTCCTAGGAATATTTTGATCCTCATCTTAGACTTTTCTTGTATTCAGGTTTCTAATTCGCTGCATCTATTCATAAATAAAGTTGTGCCTTGGTTGAGAAAGAAATTTAAGGTAAGGGATAGACTACTCATGGAAGCTAAGAAACATATGGAGATTCCATATAACAACTAATTTGAGGATCTATATAATGAAGAGGTAATGTGTAGGATCAAGTATCTCAAGTACCAAAAGAATAATATCTTATTGGACAAAGAGAAAGATTGGAAAATCAAAAGCAAGGCAGCCTAGTTGAGCTTGGGATACTAGAATATTGAGTACTTAAAAAAAAATCCAACTTAAGGAGAAGCCATAATACCATTTGGGATCTACTTGGTGGAGATGGTAATAGATTTAGATGGTTTCATGGCTTGATAGACCTAGGTGTCAAACATTTCTCTAGTATATTCACTGAACTAGAAAAAGCCAACATGGGAGAAATCTTAAAGGCGGTGTCTTTTCTCCTGAAATGATAGAGGTGGAGGATGATGGAGAAATGTACAAGGAAGTCTTTAAGAAGGAATTGTTGATGGTATTTCACTCCTTTTAGAAGGATCAAAGTCCTCAGGTTGATGGTTGGCCAATAGGATTCTACTTGGGCTTCTTTGATACCCTTGGGGAAGATATAATAAGAGTGACTAAAGAGGCTATATTGATAAGTAAAGTCACTAAAAACATAAATTATACTTTTAGTGTGTTGATACCCAAGAGGGATTGCTTAGAGAAATTTGATGATTTTAGACCAATTTATTTATGTAATTGCCTGTACAATATCATGGCAAAGGTGATAGCCATGACTCAAGCCTCTTATGTCAAGATAAATATTGCTCAAATAATTCGTTGTTTTAGAAAGAAGGTCAATCTATTAAACTATTGGATCAACCCAGAAGGGATTGCACTCACTAGTACAAAATGATGAAATTAGTGACTAGGTGACTAAAAAAGTTAGTCACCGCAATTATTTCAAGTGAATTACTACTAAATTTGAGCAATTTTAAGTGACCGAACTAAAAATGACTAACTAAACGACTAATTTAGTCTAGGGATAAAATATACGACTAGATAATAAGTGACCAAACTAAAAGCGACTAACTTAAATGACTAATTTAGTCTAGGACTAAAATATATGACTAGATAATAAGTGATAAAATTAATAATGATTAACATAAATGACTACTATAGTCCAAAAATAAAAATATGACCAAATATCAAGTACAACAATTATATGAATTACTCATTTATGTTAGTAATTTTTAATTATGTCACTCCAAAAATGGAAAATTGCAATTTTGATACTGAAGTGACGTTACATTTCACTACAGGGGTCTTTGAATCCATCTGCAGTGTTAAAATTTAGAGACAAATGGGTCTTTGAATCCATCTACAGTGTTAAAATTATGAATACCCTTTTGTCTCTAAATTTTAACACTGTAGATGGATTCAGAGAATCCATATGTAGTTTTAAATTTAGAGACAAAGGGGTCTCTAAGTCCATCTGTAGTGTTAAAATTTAGAGACCCCTTTAAGAGGGTCTCTAAATCCATCTGCAATGTTAAATTATTTAGGTAGATGGATTCAACGACCCCCTTAAAGGGGTCCATGAATCCATCTTATATAATGCTAAAATTATAACAATTTTATACAATATAGAGTATAAGTTTACAATATATAATAGTTTTATACTCTCTTTGGAAGGAGGGACAAGAAAGAGAGACGTAATTCTTAAATACTTAATGTTCAAGAAGATTGATCATGGGAAGATTCAAATATGACCCAAGCACCTTATTATTCTTTTAACATGGTTAAGACCCCAAGTGCCATACATGGTGCAAAAAAACTCCTAATGATATTGAGGCTAAACTTAGAGGCCACAAGACCCAACTATGGCACACAAAACCTTCAAATAACACCCATAACACACTTGAAGGCTAGATATATCTTATATAGGATATGTGTGGTGGTTTGAGGCCTTATTCATGTCCATTGAACTACTAGAGGAATTTTGTTAAGGACTAAGGATCTTATTTTCCTTCCCTATCCATCGTAAAGGCCATAAAATAAAACCCATTCTTATTATGCAAAACATACTAATTGTGCTCATATTCCCATTATAATATTTTGTTCATGGACATTAAACATGAGAAAGATTTTTTTAGGCCTAAGGCCCTTTTTAATTCTTTGGTCAAGATATAAGCCCTAACTCCAATATATGATGTGGAAAACCTCATAGTGGAACCCTTATGCTAGATGGAGGCCTAAAATCCATGAAAGATGATTTATATTGGTCTTTATGGACTTTTTCATGCGTGCAAGCTAAAGAAGTCGCATTTTGGGCTTGAGGCCATTGTTTTCATTCCTTTTCCATGGTACAAGCCTACGACGCATAATTCTTACTATGTAAAACATACTAATAACACTAAAGATACCCCATAGAGGCCTAAGATCCCCTATGGAGGTCGTGTGTGGTTTTTTGAGAACTACTTCACAAAGCTTAATCATCAAAGGTTCAAATAAGGCATAAGCCCCTTATGTTATTATTTTGACCAACACTACACTTTTAAGCATCGTATGTGATTTAAAAACCCCCTAATTTCATTAAGGTCCAATGATGAGGCTCCAAAACCTAATCATGGTGTGCAAAACCTTTTAATGGAAGACACATCCCTCTTATAGGCCAAAGAATATCCCTTATAGAATATAATTAATGTGGTGGTTTGAAGCCTTTTTAATGGCCACTAATTATTTAGGACTTAAGTCCCTTTTATAAAATTTCCTTCCTTGGCCATAGTAAAGGCCATGAGACCCATTCTTATTATGTAAAACATACTAAATGCCCATATTCCCAGCTAGAGGTCTTGTTCATGGAAGTTGAGCATGAGAAAGATTAATTTAGGGACTAAGGCCCTTCCTTTCCTATCCTAATCATAACATAGACACTAACTCCCATACGTGGTGATAAATACCTCTTATGGTGCCCATATACTGACTTAAGACCAAAGATTCATTAAAGAATATCTATGTGGTTT
Source organism: Pinus tabuliformis (assembly GCA_031772625.1). Classification (NCBI taxonomy): domain Eukaryota; kingdom Viridiplantae; phylum Streptophyta; class Pinopsida; order Pinales; family Pinaceae; genus Pinus; species Pinus tabuliformis. The sequence goes on from CM062819.1 coordinate 1,152,959,953, forward strand.
TTAAGTCTAGCTCATAGCCCTTGAGACCAAAAAGCTTCTTGTAAGACCTAATGCCCTTGATTACCTCCCCTACCCATGGTACATTTCTTGACTCCTATACATGGTGTGAAAAAATTCCTAATAGAATTGATATCCCATATTATCCCTAAGATTATTTAGAGATGATCTATGTGGTTGTTCAATGTCAAATTCATGGCCCTTGAGCATGAGAAGCATCATTTTAGAAGTAAAGACCTTTTTCTCCTTACCTCATACTAATTTTTATTATGAAAAGAATAGTAATGATGCCCATATTCCTAGTCTAAGGCCCTTTTCATGTCCATTGGTAAAGGCCTTGAGAATTATTCCTAGTGTGCAAAATGTGGTCATATTAGTAAAGATAAAGGCCCCAATAGAAATTTCTCCATTGTTCATAAAATTTCATAATGTTAAATGTGGGCAATTGGCCTCATTGTGATAGGTGAAAGCTTAGTTAAAAAAAAAATAGTTGTCAAAGTTTTAGGAGGGGGTATGTTATCATACATTTCTATGTCCATGTTGAAATAAGAAAAAACCTTGACATAATTTTAATGTCGAGTCTTTTAATTTGTCTCAATATATGAAAAATGGTGGCCACATAGAAAAAGTTATACTCAAAGTTATACTCTTTGACACACATAAATATCATTGCATAAAACCATTAATTACATTGATTGAAACTTAAATTTTACATATTAAATAATTTATATACAACTTAATATCAGGTTTATTTTTATTAAAACCTTAAATTAAGACTATGTATAATTTTTTTTTTATAAATATTATTATCGTAATTTTTTTAATAGTATATATAATAATTACCCCTTGAGTTTTCTCTATAGAATTGGTTGGGAAAACATGGTTCAATACAACCAATCTCCTTGCTCGCTTTGTTCCATCTTATCATAATTAACACGTGGAAACCATTCATTAGTCACTTCATACAAGGTTCTTCTAGTCTGTTTACTCCACATATAAAACCCAACTGCAATTCCAAACGCTTTTGCAAAATAAAGAGTCGCAATTGATTTCAAAAGATTTTGCAACAAAAAAGAGTGGAAATTTATTTTAAAAGCTTTTGTGACAAAAAGAGCGGCAATTGATTTTAAAGGATCATCATAACTAGGACAACGGAATTGTGGGCAACAATGGTGCCACTCGGATCTAGGGTTCATCCAAGCTGCTTGACGTCTTGCCTGAAACCATCTCACGACATAAAAGTTTCCATCAAAATGCGTTGCGCTTCTTTTGAAGGGCGTAGAATACAATGACCGAGACGATGCATGGACTCGTTCAAAAAACCCCAGGACCTCCAAAATTTTTACACCTGATCGAATTCTTTCCTGCCACCTCCATATAACATTATTGAGATACATTACATGAGTGATACCCATCTGTATTTATGCAAAGACATGTTATATGAACCCCCTGAAATCCTTGCCCACATTATTTTCTGCCACTTTTGGGTCCCTGCACAATTCATCACATAGACTGGAAAAAGTGTTCCTTGTAAAAAATTTCCTTATAGCCTATTGGACTCTAAGGCCTCTAGGTAGAACACAATTTCCCACCACAACGGTAACTTCGTTAATAAAATCTGCAAAGATATCAAGCAAGGTAGATGGGATCTCTTACAACAGGATTCAGTGCCTTCCACATCACCCCCATTGACGATCACACAAGTTCTGCTGAGGACACAACCAAAACTAGCAATGGCCTTCCAATTCTTCAACTAGGCAGAATGAAAAAACAGAGTAAGGCACAATTTACAGAGCTGGTGCATCATGGTCAATATTCTGAGCTTTTCCAGAATGTTTTTAGATGCACTGACCTTGATTTGCCACTCAATATCAGGTCATGAGTCCTACAATGAGGTATTTGACGGGCTTCTAGAGACCTCAAACTGGTGCAATTGGAATCTTGTGGTGTTTTATATTCTCATCAAGGCTTATGTCTAGCGTGGCAGGGCATAAGACGCTGCTCAGATATTCAAGCTAATGGAAGTTATTGATTTTGTTCCTCACATTGCTGCATGTAATAGCATTTTGAATGGTTTATTGGAGTCCAATTGCATCAATCTATGCTGGGAAATCTATATTAAAATGGGTAAGAGACAAATACCTCCCAATGTTTTTACTTTCAATATAATAATTCATGCTTTATGCAGAGATGGTAACTTGGAAAAAGCAAACGATTTTATGATATTGATGGAGGAAGAGGGCTTTCAGTTTGATATTGTAATATATAATACTCTCATTGATGGGTATTATAAGCCCTCTCCACTGCATAGAAGCTACAAGAGAACCCTCCAGAATATGGTACTCCATGTGTTCGATAGAATTGTAGTCGCACACTTCGTGCATGGGGTGGCAAGCCTCATCACTCCCCTCTTTAATTTCATGTAGAGTCGATGGGGTGAGGGGTATCCTCCCTAGAACCCATTTGTCACCTGTACATTTTAAAAATTATATTTGTGTCATTTTTACACCGAAAGACGTTTTCTCTATGGAATTAGTTGGGCAAACATTGTTTAGCCTAACCAATATCCTCACTCCCTTTTCGTCAATCCCTCTTATCATAATTCAATGCATGGAAACCATTCACCAGTCACTTCGTATAGGGTTATTCGAGTCTCATTTACTTCACATATAAAACCTAACTATAATTCCAAAAGCTTTTGCAACAGAAAGAGTGACAATTGATTTTCAAGCATCATTAGATCTCTAACAATGGAATTATAGGCAACACAGGTGCCACTCGGATCTAGGACTCGTTCAAGCTGCTTGACGTCTGCATCAAAGTTTTCGTCACCATTTCTCACATAAAACTTCAGACACTTGAGAAGGAATACTGCGTCGAGAACCATGAGCCACACCAAGGTTTCTTCCTTGTAGTCGAGGAACTTGTGGTAGCTGCTCCGGATTCACCATTCGTGCTTCTTAAACTAATCCACAATTGCCGACTCAAACTTCAGTCTGTTCATTATTTTTGAAATCTGTGAGGAATTTGAAGTTTGTAGTGCTCCATATAATAGAGCTCAGATCTCCAGTGATGATAGGGGCTAATGGAAATGGACATGAGGAGTGTATGCTTCAGGTTTCACTGCCAATAACTCTTTGGGCACATTAAAAATGGACATACATAATTCCTTCACTTCTTCTTATTCTTCTAGATCAAAACTTCCATTGGTTTGAATAACCCAACTATTCTCATCGATCTTCAATTGAACATCAATTGTGGACTCCATGTTTCTGAGTCAGAGGCAAATAGTATCACAAGAAACAAAGGAGAAGAGGTGGGAAATATCTAAGACAGTTGAGTGACTACGAAACCTTATATGGAGCTTCTATGGTTAATGAATACATAGACTCGACCAGAGGAAATGGGTACTAAAATCTTTCCTTATTTCCTTCCTTTGAAACAAGACTTATAGCATATTATCCAACACCCCACATGGGTCCTTATATAATGCGTCTTTGTTGACAATATCTTTCACATGTTTAACACAATTTTTATATTTACACCGAAAGGTGTTTTCTCTATAGAGTTGGCTGCGCAAACACTTTTTAGCCTTGCCAATCTCCTCGCTCCATTTTTATCGTTTCCTCCCATCAAAATTCAACATGTGGAAACCGTTTTTTCCTTGTCGTCAGTCCCTTCATCTGGAACAGGGTTCTTCGAGTCTCGTTTACTCCACATATAAAACATATAGAACTGTTGACTCATAGGTTCCAGTGATATAAATTCCAACACCATTCTTTGAACACATTCATGCCTTCTGCTTGTTCCAACAAGTTCCAACAATTCCACGAAGATTATTGCAGAAGGAAGTTTCGACAATTCCATGAAGATTGCTACGGAAGGATAGATGCTTCCCAACACCAATCTGGACAATGCAACTTTTGAATGCATCATTTCTTTTTCCTTGTTTCTACACCGAAAATCACCACTTGTTCTTTTTTGTTGGACCCCTTGGGAGCCTTCACCTTCTTAGCGGCCTTGGGCCCCTCGACATTTGTTTCAGGCTCCGCCGTAACAACTTCCTCGGTGGCGATAAAAACTCCTTCCACAGGAGAATTCTCAGAAGATGTGGAGGCCATGGTTGTGTTTCATAGGATTCAATCACAAGAAAACCTGAGAGAATTGCAGGGGAATCACGACTCCAACGCACAACAATGAAAACACACCAAGACAATCGAAGAATGAGCATGTATAAATTCAAGAGAGTGGTAAGTAAATTCAAGATAGCATAAGGAAGGAATTTATTAAGTGACTAATGTAGCACGTATGTCTTCTGGAATGTAAATTAATGGAATGAACTGGCTTGACAACCATGTGTGACAACAAGGAAAATTTGTGAAATGCCATGTATGAACCAAAACAGAGGACAACCACCAAAATTTTGACTGCCAAACGATGCCACTGAGGTTCCTCTTCTTCACATCCAATGCCAATACAAATTGAATCATTGAATGTATACTTTAGAGACATGAGGGTTATTCAATGAAGAGGAAGTTGTCCTCTGTATTCAACGCGTAAGAGTCTGCACTATCATGAAATCCTGTATCATTTAGTGGAACTTGTGAAGATTTCAACCGTTCTTTGAAATGTGAAATCTTAAAATCAATTTCAACACATGGTTATTGGTAGAGATAATAGCTTGATTTTAATATTTAATTTTGAGTAACGTTTCAAAAATATAGAATCCTAATGTAGATATCAAGTCAATTGTTTACTACGTAGCATGATATTTCTCTCACCATGATCATGGATTAGACTTCCACAAATTTGAAACGAGTTGTTTATTTAGTGTACAAGAGGGTTTTGACCATTAGTCGCTCACCTCTTGGTTTAAATGGTAGAGTCACTCATGGTTGTGCAATTGAGTCATCAGAGGGTGGTGATTATATAACACACGAAGATTTTTGAAGTCCCTTGGAGTATGTAAAAGCTCTAGGTCACATGTATTCTAGCACTATAAACAAAGGTGAAAGCTCCGTTGCAGGGAAAACTTTGAACAAGGAAGTGGATAAATGTAGTAAGGCTTCTCTTTTTCTGACTGGGATTCAAGGAAGGAGAGCTCTCAATCATTGCTTTGGGCCATATTGGACTCGAAGTATCAGGGCGATTCTACTATGTGGATAGATAAATTGTACAACACTTTAGACCAAGAGGGTCACGATGATGGATTGACAATCCATGACACATTTTGGTTATCGTATTTCTCAGCTCAGGTCTGGTTCTTACTATTTCTTTCTCAAACTTGGAAACCGTACCATATTATCACCACAAACATTTTGTTTTGATATCCAATGAGATGGAAAAAGAGATCGACGAAAACCAAGTTGCGCAGGTGAGCCACTCTTCTCCTGATATTGTTGGTGCTCAGTTATGGTAAAATGGTTGAAACATGAAAGTATATATTTTTAGGTTATAAGTCTAGCTCCACTTTGTTTTGTGCTGGAGTTGAGGTATTTCTCCCACTGCCACTATATCGGGCTTTTAATTTCCTCTTTACCAAACTCCTCCAAGGCTGAGTTGACTCAAGTCTGACACCAATCTTTGGGGAAATAATCAAATCAGGCCCATTAAGAGATAACTTGGTCCAGGGCATTGTCGCAATAGTAAAATTGTCTATCAAACTTTATTCTATCTCTAAAAGGACAGAAAAAAGTCGTTATCCTTGTTTATTTATCCGATTTCATAACTTGGTCTCATAACATATAGATGGAAAACCACCTGTTGATGCTATAGAAAAATAAGACTCAAGTAGAGATCACATCCATTGACATGACCCCTTTTGACTGCAAGGACTATAGTGGTTCTTGAGGTGTGGAGGTTAGAAATTATTTCCCCTTCAATGTGGCATTATGAACCCCATAAGGTAAAACTGATGATGTACCTTGACATGTAGCACAAGGAGATAGTTTCCTTCCACATTCCCAACTCCTTCTTTCGGCGTTCCTTTGCACCTCTTTGCGTAATTGCTAGTTTTATAAACATTGTTAATTGAGGTGTGCTTCACCCCATCCTATCCAAAGCATTTTTTTGGTTGGCCTCTAGCAAATTACACAACGAAGTTCGAGCAAGTTTCACAGAACTCTGGCAAGTTTCGTAGAACTTTTGGCGAGTTTCAACCATTCAAGTCAAGTTTTCACCTCGTTTCAAGAAATTATTAAGCATGAATCATATGTCTTGGGCAATACTAGTAATCCATCATGAATGATCGATTTGATAAATTTGGAGGTTTCACTCTCATAAAACACATGGACCTACATTGCGCATTGGAAACCCTCTAGGGAAGGAAAGAAGGAACCACAAACCCATACCCTCCAATCGCTCAAAACAAAGGATCACCTTCTAGAGAAAGAAAATGCTGTGAGATAAGAATTTTTTATAGTTTGGCACGGGGATACTTTGACATTGCATCCATGATACTAGTCCGTGTGATTGATGAGCTTGTCCGTGAACATCTAGAAACTCTTGTTAGTCTGACAAGCCTAAATCTTTCTGATAACATGTTGAGTGAGTGGTTGCCATAGAAATTGGGTACACCTTCTAATATTTGGTTGATCGATGTTTCAGGAAACGATTTTAAGGGTCCTCTACCTAGAAATCTACTTAGGGAGGAATTTTTTTTTGAGTTGGTTATATTTGCGAACAATTTTAGTCAGGAATTTGCAGCCCTTGGAATCTTGTATTAATCTACAATATCTAAACATTGAAAACATTCGGTTCAACCAAATGATTTATGCACATATTGGACATCTGAGGAATCTCTTAAAGTTTAGTGCAAGCAATAACCAACTTTTTGGGCCTCTTCATGACGAGCTTGCATACATTCCACGCCCTTGGACCTTAATCTCGCAAACAATCGGTTAACAGGTGATATTTATGCATTGTTAGGCTCCTTAGAAAATTCAAGCTTTGTTAAACAATCAACTTGAGGGGGACATTCCTCCTGAATTGGGATATTTAAAAAATTTAACCTTTTATAGCATATCTGCCATTTGTCTGGCTCAATTTCAGCTAGTTTCAAGAATTTACATTATAGATATAGTTTTCTTGCCAATCCCTACCTATGCGCGGATCTTACTTTTGGGCTTAGGGTTATACCAAAATATTAGGAAGAAGGTCCTGAGTGAAAGCACTCTCCTGGGAGATGGACTAGGTCCTCCAGACCTCAACAACGTACATACTCCCCTAGGCAACGATTTATTGGATAGTCGACACTTTTCACCAGCCCTTTATAAAGCTAGCAAACTTTGTAGAGTTTTCTTCAGTGTTCTTCATTTAGCCTCGAATATTAGGAGAGAAAGGATCACCTTCCAGAGAAATAAAAGATTGCGAGATCATAATTTTTTATAGTTCATCATGGGGATACTTCGACATTGCATCCACGAGACTAGTCCGCGTGATTGATGAGTCTGTTCGTGAACAACTAGAAACACTTGTTAGCCTGACAACCCTAAATCTTTCTGATAACAAGTTGAGTGGGTGGTTGCCACAGAAATTGGGTACACATTCTAATATTTGGCTGATTGATGTTTCAGGAAACGATTTTGAGGGCCCTCTACCTAGAAATCTACATAGGGAGGAATTTTTTTTTATTTGTTTATATTTGCAAATAATTTTAGTGGGAATTTGTAGCCCTTGGACTCTTGTATTAATCTGCAATATCTAAAGATTGACAACAATCGGTTCAACAGAATGATTTGTACATATATTGGACAACTGAGGAATCTCTTAAAGTTTAGTGCAAGAAATAACCAACTATTTGGGCCTCTTATTGACGAGCTTGTATACATTCCATGCCTCTTAGACCTCAATCTCGCAAAAAACTGATTAACAGGTGAGATTTATTCATTGTTAGGTTCCTTGGAAAATTTAAGCCTTCTAGATCTATCAAACAATCAACTTGAGGGGAACATTCCTCCTAAATTGGGATATCTAAAAAAATTAACCTTTTCTAGCATATTTGGCAACCAGTTATGTTTCTCAATTTTATCTAGTTTCAATAATTTGCATTATAGATTTAGTTTTCTTGCCAATCCCTACCTATGCATAGATATGGTTTTGGGGCTTAGGGTTGGACCAAAATATCAGGAAGAAGGTCGCTAATGAAATCACTCTCCTGGGAGACGGACTAGGTCCTCTAGACCTCAAAAACGTGCGTACTCCCTAGGCAATGATTTGTTGGACAATCAACACTTTGCACCGACCCTTCACCGGGCCAACAGACTTTATGGAGTTTTCTTCAGCAACAGACTTTGTGGAGTTTTCTTCAGTGTTCTTCATTCAACCTCGGATGTTAGGAGATATGGGTCTGATCCTCAGACCCATTAGCTCATCGTCCTCTCTGCCAGGGAATTCCATACATTGTCTCTTTTATGTTCTTGCATTGTATCTTTTATATTCATAAATTATTTTGTATAGGAGACCGTTTGGTTCTCTCGCATTGTATGGACATCATTGTCTTAATAGTCCCTTGGACATCAATGTACTCAATAGCCCCTTTGACCTAATTTGTGGTCAATAGTTGGACATAAATATAATTATCTTATCTTATCTTATCTTCTCTCCTCTACAGCCAAGTATTCGATATTTCTCAAACTAAGAAGCCTAGAAGGCAAAGACCCAAATAACAAATTTCTTCCCACATCCAACAACTACAAGTTTTCATAGTCTCCCAATTCGTTAGGAAAAATCCCATAAGAAAATTTGTTTTAACATTCATGTGAGCCATAGAAGTTGGAATGCATATTTTATTGGGAAATTTTCTGACAAGACTATTGAACGAGAGTTTGAACCTAACAAGCCTCCCACATTGTGATGATTCAAGGAATTTGAATCATTGAATACTCATAGACTCTCTTGTGGCATTTGTAGCTAGGACATTTAAAGGCTTCGTTTGAAGTTTGAACTTCCTGGAAGGGTATGTGAGTCTATAAATCATTTTGTATGTCTTTTAGTGTTGAGGTCAACAACCTTATCAGTTTGCTTAATGTGGCTAGTTGTATCAAGCATATAACTCCCTAAATTTTTCAACCATTAAGAAAATAGGTTTTGTCAAAGGCCATTTAATCCATGGTGATCTTGTTATCTCCCAAGAGAGTATTACATCAACCAACCAGGCACTTGGATATTAGTAAATATCTTACCTGTTGTAAATGTTAGCCAACAAATCCCATCGTACACTGACATCGGTCCCAACATTTACAAAGAACCTTAAGCCTACAATTCTCGGCCGGAAAAGAAGAAAAAATAGGCTCAATTCATGTATATGCATACCAGAAGCATGGAATAGTTGGCCTACCAATAGATAGCTTGAAGACTGATTTTGGGAGAAATTGGGTAAGCAAAAATAGGTAAAAGGTCCTTTTTTGACAATTCATAAAACAAATTTTAATGGGGTTCCATTCTTGATATGATATAATGGCTGAAGCAGTCATAACACATTCTTGAAATGCCTCTACTACTTTGTGTTAATGGACAACTATTAGTAGTGGCTCTGCTTCACTAGTCCACTGGATAGGGTTGCTTTTGGCCTCTTGTTTATATGTTGTTGTAGTCAATGCTCTAGGATATCTTTTTGTAGTTGTTGAACTCAAGAATTTTTTTGAGGAACTCACTTCTCAATTAAGAGCAGTTACCATTTTGTTGATGGCTCAGTTCTCACTGCCAACCTATCTTGTAACTCTGTTAAATACAACCTATCGTATGATTTTGTTAAATATGTAGAGCTCTGTGTTGAATTGACATTTTTGCAAAAGTTTCTAGAGCTATTATGGGGAAGGAAAATATGGGCATTCATCAGAGAGCAAGAAGGCTTTCCAGTGTGGCTTAACATCTAATGGAAAATCATCCAATCATGGTATATGGAAATCCCTGTTGGAAAGAAAGATCCAATGTTGGGTAGCCCAATATGTTTTGTTTTAAAGCTAAATCACTATCGTGTTTAGAAACCTAGCTGCAATCATGCAAGTCATGTTTTTACTCTTCCTATCTAATTCGTAGTGCAGGATTCCAACAATGGAAGATTTTTCTTTGACCCTTCTCAGGAAGAAGCAGAAAGGAAGGAAAATTAACCTATTGTTGTTTTTCTTGAAGCTCTACTTGTTGCCTAGAAAAGGATGGAAGGATTGGACAGATAGATATTTGTATTCAAGGGATAGAGTCAGTAGAAAAATGGGTTATCAGGGCCATTGGCAGAAATGTGACCTAAGAGTTAGTTGTATAGAATTGCATATGTAATCACACATGTAGAATATATACCAGAGCAATATGAATGTTGCATAGTGAGCTCAAAGATTTTAAGATATCCAGTTCATTTATTATTAAGTAGACATGGCAAGCGTGTTTGTTGGTTTCCCAACAATTGTGTTGTTATGATGACCACCATCAATACTACAATATTTGAATGTTTTTTTTGTAGCCTAAACAACTACCTCGTGGAGCAGGTCTTGGTGATGTCACTCCCATAGTTTATGCGTAGGCCATAAAATTAGTGACTGGTTTCTTGTATTAATTTCCATATATAGGGGAGACTCTCCCCTCATTTGAGCATTGTTCAAGAAGTTAAAACCATCTATTAGGTAATAATTATCTACCTTATATATGCATTGTGTTTTAACCATGGTATCAAAATGAGATTTTGAGTGCTCAACTGTATAAACATGCACATTGGTGTCTATGGTAGTGAAGAATACTACCTGTCATTGAAAAGAAGCTCTTGATTTTGCATGTGTTTTGTGCATGACATGTGACAGTTGGCCAGTTCACTCTATATAATTATTTTACATATAAAGGCATTATCAAATAGAGAAGTGAATATCACGAATGCAATTTTAACACCCATTTACATTGTCATTTTATCTGAGACTCCACTAATGACTAGCAGTAGTGTTATTGTTGTGGGAGGCCAACATAGGAAACAATACCTATGAACTATAGAAAAAATATCTATGTAAAGACTACCACTGAATGCAACAACCTTGTAGGCTGTCACACTTGTGGATCCTATTTCGGCTCTATTTCACTACAAAAATAATGGGGTGAAGGTACAAAGAGGAAATTGGGATTAAGCTAATTTCCCTCTTTAATACGAATTCCATGTGCTGTGTAGAAAAGTATTGGCTAACCTAGGAAAATATGTTGAACCTGTTGTTCCTTAAGAAACCAATTTCCTGGCTGTGGGGAAATTGTGCTTAAGACATTAATAAATATTATTTACTGTCACTTATTGTTTGTTGTGTTCTCAAATGAAGGACCTGGAAAACTTGGTCTTTAACTCTTAATACATGTATGACCAGAACATCTTAGAATGCCATTTGTTGCTAGATATAAATGATGAATGAAGAAAGTTTGAAGGAGAAGTTAAAGATAATATGCTGATCTTTCACAGAAACTACTATCTGTAACTTAGAGGAACTATGATAATGAGAACTGAATCATAGAAAATATGCTGGTCTTTCACAGAAACTATTATCTATAACTTAGAAAGGAAGTGAGGACTTCAAGTATAGGAGCGCTCTTTTAAGGAATTTTAACTTTATCTACATAAGCAAATAAAGACCTGCAACTTCATTACTATACTTGAAAAGAAGAAAACATAGCATGACACATGACATAGAAGCTTACAAAATTATATGCAACAACTCATGGAAACTTCTGATTCTTTCATTAATCAACAATGATATCAGGAATACAGTGGCCTAGTCTCCGGGTTCTCCAAAATTTCAACCCTTTCTTAGTAATTTTTCCTCTTTTTATATATTGTGGAATAGTTGTTGATTTTTGAAACTGCCCAAATTATCTAACTGCTTTTCTAACAATATGAAGTAAAAACTATTACACAATTTTACAAAGGATAAAAGACACCTCAAAGAACATGAAATAACAAGAACATAACTGGATTCAAAAGGGGATGATAACTGTTGGCTTGCTCTGTTGATCCGCTGCCGAATTCCTCTGTAAATGCCCTAATGATGCTTAATTCGTTTTAGACGTAATGAAACACATTTAGTTTGTATAATCCCGGGCTTACATGGGAATTCTGATTGGCCAAAATGCAAAGAAACATACCAGATTATCTTCCTCTTCAACTTCGAATCTAACCCTGATTTTCCACTTTACACAGTGAAATTAACGCGAACCTCTGATTAATACGGAACTCAAAAGAGTTAATTCTACTTTATAAACATGTCAAATCCGCTTGTTCAGTGCTCCGTTGACTTCCATCGCAAATCGCAATCGACCCGATAATCAGCGTAAAACTTAACTTATGCACCCTTAGGTCGCATAACTATGGAAGTGTTGGACTTATGTGTAAATCCTTTATACCTGTGCTTTTCTATTGTAAACCTTTTATAATGAAAATATATTATAAAACATGTTTTTTTTTTCTTTCAATACGGGCTTCGCACAATTTTCGAGGTATACTTTCCCGACGATTCATCCCCACCGTAGATCTGCGCTTTTCAGATTAGACGGTTTATAAAGGTTTTGGGTGGGATATAAGCCCAGAGAATACCCACTCGAAATGGGAAATTTCCTCTCTCCACCCGACTGTTATGTGTTGAATGCTGAGTGGGATTAGGTGAGCTCCAATAAAACCATTTACCATTTTTTCTTCGCTCGAAAACCTGCCTTATAACTTGAAATTTGCTTTTTCGTATGCCTTACGGACCCGCCGGGCTTATAAATCATGACATGTATGCGCCTCAGGTCCGGCCTTTCTATTATAATCCTTTATAATAGAAATACATATAAAGCTGCATAAACAAAATATATATGAAGGGCTTATGATATAGCGGACCCGCAAGAATTATAAAAAGCAATGTAGAGTTTTTCGGTTCCATCATCGCAATCGCAACCAGTGCTTTCAACTGGTGCTTGAACTCAAACCTTGCGATATTGTGGACCCACCAGACTTATAAAACACATCATATATAAACTATCGGGTTCGGCTTGTCGCAATCGGAATCGGCATACCACATACACATATATAAAACATTATGCAATGATCACGGACCCGCCAAAACTTTAAAACGTAATATATATAAGTTTCAGGTCCGCCTGTTCAACGATTATAATCTTTTATAATAGAAATACATATAAAATGCCTAACGATACCTTTTTCCGCCCTTTCCAAAGTCTTTGCACAGTTTTCAAGATACGCCTTTATTGCAATCGGTGATCGGTGATTCCCATGGTAACTTTATAACTGCCCGCTACATCCTTGCGATTGTGATATATTACTTTGTTTCCTTTGTGTTTCTGATTCCGATATACAATTTATTACATCTCCCTCTTGCCTTATCTTTTTTCAAAATACTTTTCAACTAATTTTTTGAATTAAACAAAAAAGAGACAAGTTACAACATCTGGCTCCACTTGGGGATAATGCTTTTGCCATAGAAGCACTAAGAACTGCAGATTAGTGCCTTCACTTCGGGCATGGAGTCATATATTGCTTTGAATAAACTGAAATACTATGGCATTTGTACAATGATTTCACTCTGGTATTCACAATGAAATGATGCTTATTCTTTAGAACTAGAAGTAGTGCTTTAAGTATTGCCCATTAACAGGCAGCTATAGAGTTTCACCATCAAGATTCTCAAGGATGAAGGTATTATTGGATTTCACTTCAGAAATTCTAAAAGGACTATACTAGAGAGGATCAAAATTCCCATGTTTACCCTTATCTTCTCTTCTGGTATCCCATCTCAATACTAAATCTGCAACTTTGAAATCAATTTCCTTGGCTTTCCTGTCAAAAATATTTTTCATCTTGGATTGATACATAATCAAGTTGTCTCTTACCTTGTCCCTGTTCTTGCTTAGATCCACCACTTTGTTCATTCTTCTTATCAAAGCATTTGGTTCTTCTTTCGCCTCTTGAACCATTGCAATAACTGGCTTTACAAGTTGACTTAGAGCCCGAGTTCCATATACTAATTCAAAAGGTGATTTCCCTGTAGATCTTCTTGTAGTTACTCTAGCAGCCCACTGAGCAAACTTTAATTTAGAATCCCAATCTTTTTGATTTTTTGCAATGGTTTTCTTAAGGATCTTCATCAAAGTTTTGTTAGTAGATTCAACTAATCCATTTCCCTGAGGATGGTAAGCTATTGAATGGGATAAAATAACATTATACTTGTGACAAAAAAAATGAACTTACTTGAGTTGAAGACTTGAGCATTGTCTGTTATAATTTTAACTGGGCATCCAAATCTACTGAAAATATTTTCTTCCAGGAACTTCATTACTATCTGATCATTTGCTCTCTTAGTAGGAATTGCCTCTACCCATTTGGTGAAGTAATCAGTTTCTGTGAAAACCCACCTGTGTTGTCTGCTTTAAGGTGGATTGATTTCTCCAACAAAGTCCAATCCCCATTGCCTAAATGGCTCCTCTATGAAAATTGGAATCAAAGGTAAAGGAGCTAATCTCTTTTTCTCAGCAAAAAGCTGACACTTTTGACAACTTCTAACAAACTTATATGTATCACCAAATAAAGTAGGCCAATAAAATCCCTCCTGAAGGATCTTATGTGTAGTTACTTTCCAACTATAATGTCCCCCACAAACCCCTCATGATAATCTTTGATTGTTTCTGTAAATTCATCCTCTATTAAACATAGCAATAGAATTCCAGTAGGATCCTTCCAGTACAATCTGCCTTCCACAATCACATATGGTTGTGCCTTGATCTTTAGTGCCCTATACTTTGTTCTATCTAAGGATTGGGGACAAGAAAGAAAGCACAAATAATGAATTATATGCTTATACCATTCTGAACACAAAAATTTATACCTGATCTTCATACCTGGATCTTGCTCTCCTTCACTTTCTTCAGCTACTTTTTCATCCACAGGTGCCAACAAGTTAATTCCCAATGCCTGAAAGTTTGATTCTGTCAACATTTTTGCCAATCCTTGTCCTTTCACCAACTTTGTGGGTTTTATGTCCAAATCATATTCTTGGATCTTGGCAATCCACTTTCCTCTTTTGCCTTCTACATCTCCCTGTAGTAATACATCTTTCGTTGTAGAATTTTGGCACATAAGCAATGATTTGGGATTGCAACACATAAGTTCTAAAAGCTTTCAGGGCTTTTACCAAAGCATACACCTGTTTCTCAAGAATATTATATTTCAGCTCAGAATCCCTAAGAATCTTACTGAAGAATGCAACTGGCTGCTCTCTCTCTTCATCATTCTTCTGCAGTAAGACAACAGCTATTGAACTTGATGATGCAAATGAAAAAATTTGGAAAGGCTTTTGGTAATCAGGATTGATTAAGATTGGAGCTGCCTATAATGCCTCTTTAATCCTGGAAAATGATTCTCTAGCTTCTTAGGTCCAACTCACTTCATTCTCTTTTTTAGCATATTAGTAATTTCTTTTAAAATTTCTGCATAGTTGGATACAAATCTTCTCAGGAAGTTTATCTTTCCCAGAAACTTTTGAATATCCTTTTTACTCCTGGGCAATGGTATTTTTTGCACAGCTTGTACTCTGGCTAGATCTA
Organism: Pinus tabuliformis; assembly: GCA_031772625.1. Classification (NCBI taxonomy): domain Eukaryota; kingdom Viridiplantae; phylum Streptophyta; class Pinopsida; order Pinales; family Pinaceae; genus Pinus; species Pinus tabuliformis. Next base: position 1,152,975,508 of record CM062819.1, read on the forward strand.
TCTTCACTCATTCTCTGGAAACAATGCGTCCCAATAGTTTTCCTTCTTCCGGAGCAAAAATGGATTTCTTGGGATTTAAGGAAAGTCCAAATCTTCTACATTTATGAAAGTCCTCTTCAAATTATCCAAATGTTCTTCATCAAACTTTGAGAAAACAATAATATCATCCAAATATATTACTACAAACTTATCTCCAACAAAAGCAATTTCCATAGCCCTTTCAAATGTAGCACCTGCATTCATCAATCCGAAAGGCATTCTGGCATACATAAATGTTCCCCAGGGGGTTGTGAACACTTTTTTCTTCTGATCCTCCTTATCCATAGCCACCTGGTTATAACCAGAAAATCCATCTAGCATTGACATTCTAAAAGATCCCATTACCTTTTGCAACACATGATCCATCTTAGGCAATGGATAGTCATCTTTTAAAGAAGCCCTGTTGAGATTTCTGAAGTCCACACACAACCTTATTTCTCCATTTTTCTTTCTCACAGGTACTAGATTAGCCACCCAATCATAATACCTGAGTGGGACTATGATTTTGGCATCAAGAAACTTCTTGACCTCCTTTTCAATTGATGGTAGAAGTAGAGGATTTATATGTCTAAGCTTCTGTTTGTAGGGTTTAACCCACTCCTTCAAAGGAATCTTATGCTGAATAATATTTACATCATAGGGTTTTGAGATCTTCATAGGACCATGAAAAGACATCAACATAATTCTTGAAAAGTCTAATATATCTTTCTTGAAAATTAGGTGAAACTCCAGCATATAATTTGAATAACCTGGGATTCTCCTGAGTTCCAATGTTGTGATCCTGAATGTGTTCATCCTGTGAGATTTTCCCTGAGCCCACAGCCACATCATTGGGATTAAAAATCCTTTCAAGAGGAACAAGTCCCTTTGGCAGAATATTATCTTTCAATTGAAAGATCTTTTGATTTGCTATTGAATCTTTTAAACCATTGGCTCCTGCAATTTCTGCTGTCTCTTCTTCATCCTGATCAATTTCTGTGCCCTGGAACTCTTCAACCATAGTCAAAAACTCCTTAATCTATTGGTCATATTCAAAAACTTGCCAGTCCTTAACATTATTAGGAACAAAAGGTCCGTGTCTCATTTCTACCTCATATCTTAGTCTTGGATTAATAGGAGGCTTGGAAGTGCTAGCAGCCACAACCAATGAATTTGCCAATCTATTCTCATCTCTTGGAATGAATTGAATGTTAAAAGCTTCAAATAAGTTTTCAATCAAATCCCATACCTCATTTCTGTATACCCGGAGCCTAGGATGCTTTGTTTGGTAGTGATATTTTATCTGCTTAATAATTAGCTCCGAATCTCCAAAAGCAGAAATTGACTTGACTCCCATCTGTTTGGCTGTTTATAGAGCAATACTCAAGGATTCATATTCTACCACATTGTTAGTTGCCTCAAACTCTAATTTAAAAGAAAAAGGGAACATATTACCTCCAGGTGCAATTAGAAGAAAGTCAACACCTGTTCCTTCCTTGGAATAAGCTCCGTCAAAGAAACATTTCCACACTTCTTCTGTTTGCAGCTCTGTAATTACATTGTATTCAGCCAGCTCTGCATTATCATGCAGTGTGAAACAAGCAAAGTCATCCTTCTCCTGACTATATATAGGTGAATTTCTTGCTCCGTTTTTTGTAATTGTCTTTACAAACCTAGTTTCTCTGTACAATCTCCTCTCCTCCCCACAAAAAATCAGTATAACAACATATGTAAAATCTAGTTTCAAAACACCTCCCAATTTAGCCCCCTAGGACCTAGATAGAAGCATTCCAAATCTAGCAGGAATATTTGCTACTACAACATCCATGACCAAGCTTCTAGCTGGAATTTGGGCTAGTGACACTACCAGATCCTTAATAACCCCCAGACACTTGACCTTGTTTGAATAAAAAGAATACAAATCCCTGTAAGGTTTGGTCACTTGTAGATTTAGTTGCTTCATCACTGATAGAGGCATAAGATTATGTGAAGCTCCCGAATCAAACATACAATTATGTAGGAGGAAATTATGAACCAATAGGGAAATATAAAAAGGAGATATTGAAGAATCTACTTCCTCTACATGTGGACCAAAAACCACTACTGGTTTATCTTCCTGCATATTTACAATGTCACTCTCATTTTCTTCTAATTAATAAACTCAACAATATCCTTTTGATAAGTAGGTGTTTTTGCCAATTCTATAAGGGGAACTTGTATTCTTACCTTTTCCAACTCCTTGGTAAGACTAAACAAGTGACCCTGTTTAGCAGTCTTTTCATTCTCATCTTCACCTTTCTTCATGACTGGAATTATTTGAGGAATTGAAACAAGTTTCTCCAAAGGAATTTTTCTAGTTTGATCTTGAGAAGACTCACCTTGAAGTATCTGTGTCTTGCCATTTGCATTTTGTTGCTGCTTTCCTTTATTTACTTGTTTTGCAGGCTGAGATTCTTGTGGAGTCGCCTTTGGTGAGGAAGTTGAAACTTGCTGCTCACTTTCATTTTCTTGATTTCTTGATCTTTTCCTAGATCTCAGGTCATATTTCTTATGTAGTTCATCCTACATAAAATCAGTGAATTGTTTCCAATATACATCAATTTCATTTTCATCATGAATAGCATATGCTTCATCATACACACACTATTCTCCTTCAATTCCGAGTTCATCTTCATCAACTGCATATAATGTGGAAATTTGATCTTTAGGTTGTTCTTCACCAGGATCTGCTTCTATATATAATGGTGCTTGAATTTGATTTTGATCTTTTCTTTCCTTTTGCAAGATTTGCAAAGGTTGTCTTCTGAATTGGGGATTAAATTTCTTATTATACTGTGTTTTTCTGTGAGAGTTCTTATTTTCTAACTCTAACCTATTTAGCTTATTTGAAAAAGTTTTCATTACATTACACATATCCTCCAATGATTGGCTTTGATAGGATTCTATCTTTGCCTTTCCCTTGTCTTGGGTAGGCTGTGTTTTTGGTGCTTTTCCTGTAGCCACCTGATTTGCTTCTATATCTAAAGCATCTGTTTGGATTTGATCAAGGGTTGGAGCTCTTCTTTTCCTTAATGTGAATCCAAAATTTGATTCAAAATCCCCTGCAAAAGTTATTTTTGCACCAGCAGGAGGGAGCTTAATCTCTGTTGGGAGACTATTGTACAATTTGTTAAATCTTCTGACAAATTCGGCCACAGTTTCATCAGACTTCTTCTTTATGGCATTAAACTCTGTTAATGAATATCCATGGTCTCTTTTTTCTCCCCATCTCTGAATAAACACATGTTCCATCTCTTCCCAAGAAGGAATGGTATTATTGGGAAGTCCTTTGAACCATTTCCTTGCTTCTCCATCTAGAGACTGAACAAAAAGTCTTAGAACAACATCTAAATGTTCGACATTTAGGCTTTCTGCAAAATTAAAAAATACTACTGCATGATTCTTTGTTGTTTGTTCATCTTCTCCTGAAAAACGTGGAAGAGTTTTAAGGTAATCCTGTGGAATTTGATTGAAAGGTTGTGGTAGTTGAAGAGGTGCACACCTATTCTCTAAGAATGCAGGTGCTGCCATGTTTACTAAACTTTGATTACCAACAGATGTGGAACTTGATTGAGAGGTAAATGGAATGTGCAAAGGAGGTAATGTGGTTATTGGTTGAGGTTGAATAATTACAATAGGTAAATGAAAAGTAACAGACTCAAAAGATTGGTCTTGACAGCTAGGTTCCTAAAATGAAGATGATGAAAAATATGACTCTCTATCAGATGAATGTTCAGATAAGTTGCTGCTTGATGCAGAAAATGTAGGAATTGGTCTAGTTGAGATCTTAGACTTCCTAACCCTCCTTGAAACCAACCTTTTAGGATCTGAAAGATCTTGAACCTTCTTTTGTGAAGTGTCTGATCTTGTATGGGGCCTTCTTGAAGCCAGAGTTATTTCTTTGATTCAAAACAACCAAATATTTCCTCCTCACTGAACAAACAGAGGAAACGATTGAAACCCAGGGAAAAAACTTCTTGTGTTCTCTTCCCGGCAGCAACGCTAACTAATGTTGTTCCTTAAGAAACCAATTTCCTGGCTGTGGGGAAATTGTGCTTAAGACATTAATAAATATTATTTACTGTCACTTATTATTTATTGTGTTCTCAAATGAAGGACCTGGAAAACTTGGTATTTAACTCTTAATACAAGTATGACCAGAACATCTCAGAATTCCATTTGTTGCTAGATATAAATGATGAATGAAGAAATTTTGAAGGAGAAGTTAAAGATAATATGCTGATCTTTCACAAAAACTACTATCTGTAACTTAGAGGAACTATGATAATGAGAACTGAATCATAGACAATATGCTGGTCTTTCACAGAAACTATTATGTATAACTTAGAAAGGAAGTGAGGACTTCAAGTATAGGAGCGCTCTTTTAAGGAATTTTAACTTTATCTACATAAGCAAATAAAGACCTACAGCTTCATTACTATACTTTAAAAGAAGAAAATGTAGCATGACAGAGAAGCTTACAAAATTATATGCAACAACTCATGGAAACTTCTGATTCTTTCATTAATCAACGATGATATCAGGAATACAGTGGCCTAGTCTCCAGGTTCTCCAAAATTCCAACCCTTTCTTAGTAAAATTTCCTCTTTTTATACATTGTGGAATAGTTGTTGATTTCTGAAACTGCCCAAATTATCTAATTTCTTTTCTAACTATATGAAGTAAAAACTATTACATAATTTTACAAAGGGTAAAAGACACCTCAAAGAACATGAAATAACAAGAACATAATTGGATTCAGAAGGGGATGATAACTGCTGGCTTGCTCTGTTGATCTGCTGCCAAATTCCTCTGTAAATGCCCTAATGATGCTTAATTCATTTTAGCCGTAATGAAACACGTTTAGTTTGTATAATCCTGGGCTTACATGGGCATTCTGATTGGCCAAAATGCAAAGAAACATACCAGATTATCTTCCTCTCTAGCTTCGGCTCTAACCTTGATTTTCCACTTTACACAGTGAAATTAACGCGAACCTCTGATTAATATGGAACTGAAAAGAGTTAATTCTGCTATATAAACCTATCAAATCCGCCCGTTCTACACTCCATTGACTTCCATCACAAATCTCAATCGGCTCGATAATCATTGTAAAACTTAACTTATGCACCTTAGGTCGCATAACTATGGAAGTGTTGGACTTATGCGTAAATCCTTTATACTTGCGCTTTTATATTGTAAACCTTTTATAATGAAAATATATTATAAAACATGGTTTTTCTGCTTTCAATATGGGCTCCGCACTATTTTCGAGGTATACTTTCCCGCCGATTCATCCCCACTGTAGATCCGCGCTTTTCAAATCAGACGGTCTATAAAGGTTTTGGGTGGGACATAAGCCTGGAGAATACCCGCCCGAAATGGGTGGTTTCCTCTCTCCACCCGACCGCTACGTGTTGAATGCTAAGTGGGATTGGGTGAGTTCCAATAAAACCATTTACCATTTTTGCTCTGCCCGAAATCCTGCCTTATAACATGAAATCTGCTTTTTCGTATGCCTTGCGGACCCTCCGGGCTTATAAATCATAACATGTATGCGCTTCGAGCCCGACCTTTCTATTATAATCCTTTCTAATAGAAATACATATAAGGCTGCATAAACAAAATATATATGAAGGGCTTATGATATAGCGGACCCGCAAGAATTATAAAAAGCAATGTAGAGTTTTTTGGGTCTGTCATCGCAATCACAATCGATGCTTTCAACTGGTGCTTGAACTCAAACCTTTTGATATTGTGGACCCGTGGGACTTATAAAACACATCATATATAAACTATCGGGTTCGGCCTGTCGCAATCAGAATAGGCAAACCACATACACATATATAAAACATTATGTGATGATCACAGACCTGCTAAAACTTTAAAACATAATATATATAGTTTCGGGTCCGACATGTTCAACGCTTATAATATTTTATAATAGAAATACATATAAAATGCGTAACGATACCTTTTTCTGCCCTTTCCAAAGTCTTTGCACTGTTTTCAAGATACGCCTTTATCGCAATTGGCAATCAGTGATTCCCGTTGTAACTTTATAACTGCCTGCTGCATCTTTGCCATTGCGATATATTTCTTTGTTTCCTTTGTGTTTCTAATTCCGATATACAATTTATTACATCTCCCTATTGCCTTATTTTTTTTCAAAATATTTTTCAAGTGATTTTTTGAATGAAACAAAAAAGATACAAGTTACAACATAACCAATAGGTACAACCATGTACAAATGAGTGAGGAATCCCTTACTCTTTGTAAGAAACTACTCCCTAAACCCAATGTTTAGTTAATTACTTACATGCCAAACCCCCTCCCAGGGAACATGTTGTAAAAAACACAAGGTGTGAAGGTATGTACGTATTGACGCACTCCACATTTTCATCAAGGCCACACAACCAACTATAATAGAGGCATTAATAATCCCATTTCCATCTGTAGGAAATATGTGAATAAGATAAATAAAGGCCTCAACCCCTGACAGAGATTGGTTATTCTTCGATATTCATATTTTCTACTTTCTATTAGATTACTATGTATGTCCTCCCCACTAATATCATTCACTATGGATGCACTACTTATCTGTCCTGATTTCCATCCTCGATTCAAAATTTCAAACTTTAGCATCTTTCTTCTTCTGCCATTGAAACACATTGCTAGATATATTCTCTATATTGACTACCCATATTAATTTGTTCAATCCCTTGATTAGAGCCCACACTCTATATTCCCTAAAGAACATGTTCTGTGTTCTTTTAAAGCTTTTTTGCTATTTTAAAATACAAATGTAGGTGTTGCTTCACATGCCATTCGTTTCTATGATTGACATTTGCACTGTTTATCGATCGTGATTCCTTATCCTTTATTATGTGTTTGGCCCTGTAAACTACCATCTTTCTTATCTCCTAGAAAAAACTACAATATCAAATACAGAGCCTATGCATTTACAAAAGAATATGCAAGTTCAACATCTGTGATATTATTTTGTGTATCAATGTATCTAAAATTTAAATTCTTTGGAAAAAACCTCATGTATAAACGAGTTTCGATTTTAGAGGTTCTATTGGTTCTTTCAGGCAAGGAACTTCTAGGAAATGGTATAACTTTAGGATTTCCAAGAATATTTTTTGCATCCTCCTGGGTTCACTTGTAATTATAAACATAGCAAACTGAATTGCAATGTATAGCCTAAAAAAATTGCCATGTGAAAGATGCAATATTTAAGCGAACTTAGGAACCATACTCTTTGGTTGATTTGTCACTTGATGAACTAGAGACATTTCATTGGGAATTAGATGACGATTACTATTTTAAAATGGTGATGGTGAGTAAAATTACAGGAAATTCTTAGCTATTGTGATGGGAAATTCAAAGGGAAGTGATAAAGTGATTCGAGATTCTATGGGGATCCAATTCCCTTCAACATTTTATCACCCATATTGTCTGAAATACAAAGAGACCTTTCTATGGAGATCTGAAACTATCTTACTGTCTTATCCACCAAAAATTTCAGAGGTATGCGAAGTCTGTTATGTGGTAATACAATGAGCCTAGGCTCCTATATATAGTGATTCATCCATATACTTAAGCCGACCTAAGCATCCAAATGGGTGGGTCTCCTTAATGTGAGCTGATATGAGTTTGTCACATTATTTGGAAGCCGACATGAAGAAAGGAATTTATGTTTTCCATTGGAGGGCTACATAGACTTCTATTTATTTGACATATGCTCAAGAAGAGCTCTTCATACATGACATTGACTCTTTGACTCTAATGATAAATCCTAAGGCTCTCAATGGGAGCCACTAATAAATAAAATATCTTTCTCATGAAACAAGTGAACGTCTCCATGAGGCTACCCTCCAAGATTCTCCCAACAAGCCATCCCTTGATACAGGGAATATCTCTTGCTTTTTCTGCCTGTTTTCTCAGTTGCATGCACTCAAGACAACATATTAAGAGGGGAAGAAAAATAAAGACAGTTACTCATGGTCTAGCAAACTCAGCCAAGGTTCCATATCACTCATGAGCCATAGCCTCCACATGGAAAAAAGCCGAGACTGTATCCCAAATGGGGTTAATGAAAGTCAACAACACAAAAGGCTTTCTTTTGTTCATTTCCTTCAACAAGCATGTTTTCCAGTCTAATGATAATTGGGTGAAAAGTTTTGTTCCTTAGAATGACATGTTTGTGACATCTTCAAAAGTATCTTCTTTGAAGAAAATTAAGACAACATAAATTAATGGAAACATAAATAAAATTATGACATTTTCTAATGACTCTGGGATGCGTTGGATCATGGAGTAGGGTTTAATGGAGATGAAAGACCAAAGAAATTTCAAGTTGTCTGTTGAATGTATTGAAAACGAGTATCCTCTTAACTCTTTAGCAAACAATGACAACTTTAAGGAGTTTAATGAGGCAAAAGGCTCTTTTGTAGTTCAAAAATATTCTATAATGATCAAGAAAAGAAGGTTATATGAGCAACTTTTACTAAATGGGTGATTCGTATGAGGTTCCTATAGCTCAAGAAATCTATGACGAATTAACGAGGTAGCCAATAATTTTTCAATCCATGAGGAGAATGCCTTCTTATGAAGACAATGAAAAGGTGGACAAAGGTCAACTCTTGGAATGTGGAATCAATGTGTGGCTTAGGAAGTGTCAGCATCAGTGCAACTTTTAAATGAGAGTAGTACTAAAGCAATTGTACAAGCTGGGTTGTGGAACATGACTGATATGCCACATTATTCACAATCTTGATAGACTGAGCTTAACATCAACAATTCTATTCAAAAGAGATATTCTCTATGGATACAACAAACTTTCTTGATTGGATTATATAGGCGGTCGCATGGAACACGTTGTGAAGCCTTTGGGTAAATTCTTGGTGTTGGAATGAAATAAAATATGATAAGATAATTTTATTTGTTTCTAACTAATCATCAGAAAATTAAGTCAATGGGAGAGAGAATATCCAATGTAATTAAAAAGTGGGATTGTGAAATAAACTCCCAAATCAATGCTACCCAAAAGTAGATAAAGATAAGGATCAATTCCCTAGCTAAAATAAAATTTAAGAGAAGATAGGAGTACAAGAGAAATTCTAACAACTAAATCTAGGTGAATGGGTGAAATATAATAGAGAGTACGTCCAGGGATGCTGAAGCTAGCTGTTGAGGCCAAATGAATAGAGTGAGAGGCAGGCTCCTCATTGAAGTCATCAATCATTTTAAAAGGGTTGATGTATTAGAAAATGACGTCCTTAGGGAAGTGACTGCATGACACTATTGGGAACACAAGAGCGAGGAATCACAACTCTCATAACATCCAAGGGGGTGGGGAAGAAGAGAAAAATTGGCGCATTTTAGAGTTTGTCTTGGTCAACATATAGAAGCCACTTCTTCCTATCACTTTAATATGAAAAAATGTCAAGACCTGTGACACAATAAGTATACCATGCTATGAGGATACATTGTGAAAATAGGTTGGATATAAACAAAAGTGAGCCCAAGGACACTGTTATACCTTCTAAAATTCCTTTTCACAACGCTTTCAATGATTTAATAAATCAACAAATCTTTGATCATGAAAACAAAATTGAATTCTTGGAATGTTAGAAGTTTGGTTCATAGTGGAAAGAAATATGTAGTAATAGCAGGCAAGGTTGTTCAAGATAGAAGGGAAGACATTATAATTTACAGGAAGTCAAATCTCAAACCTTTGATGGAGTTTGATTTGTAAGGTAAATGATGGTCTACTAGTTCTGTAAAATTGTACGATAGTGGATATAGATAGTGTTAGATATTCTAACATAATTAGAAAATTAGGATATTCTGACACATAGGAAATAGTTAAGTATAAGTTGGTCTAGTGTAGAGTTAGGTAAAGTGTGTTTCTTTACTATGTACTTTTGTAGCTTACAATCTGACGGTCACAATATGTTCTAGACATGAAGTGATCCGATGGTTCATTCTCTCCTCGGTATTATCGACACTTGATTTGTGGCTTAACACCCGATTGGTCCATGATCTCTAACTAAAGAGCATGGAGGGTCATTTGAAAGGTGACTGTTCATGAGAGAATATTGTGTAATTTTATTTCTTTTACATCAATAAATTTCCTGAAGTGGTCGCGTTGGCTCAGGCCGTGGACTTTTTCCCTCTTTGAGGGTTTTAACCACGTCAAGAATACTGGTGTATTGATCTGTGATCTATTTGTGAGCAATGTCCTTTGATGTTCTATCTGAGAAACTTACCCTTTAAATTCCTACATGGTATCAGAGCTATTTGAGGGCCGCATCTATTGGTGATCCAAGTCTGAAGCCGGTACAACTGCATCCGACTATCGTTTCCTAGATCTACTGTTTCTGACTGCTTTTGGGCCGAGAGTACTTCTCTATTGTGTTAGGAGCATTTTTTCTAGTGAGGAACCCCTTTCGTTTCACGCGAAAAGGTTTCTGGTAGCCCTAGCTACGTCATTTTTAAGATTTGGAGGTATACAATCTTTACTTGCAGTTTTAGTTATTTATATCTTCGTTTATTTCGGCTTATTTATCTCTTTGTTTTTTATTATCGGATCTATACCTTTCATTTTTGTGTATGTTCTTTTCCCCGCAACTTTGTGCAATCTGGGAAAATCATAAACAAAAAGGAAGGATTTTTCTCATGCGTATTTTCTTTTCCGCCGCGCCTTAGTGTGATCTCGGAAAATCAGAAACATTGAGGAAAATATTTAGTTTCTGGCGAAATCTAACTTCAAGCCGTAAGGTTTGGGTTTTTTTGCATGTTTGTTTTGGGTTGTGTGGTTTTTTGTTTTGTAGGCAAAAAGGGCTTTCTCAAGTAAGAACGCACTCCAAAGTTTTAGTGACAAAAAAAAGCCTTACTCTTTTCAAAAAAATTACTAACCTTTTAAACTAGTTCACTTGGTCCAAAGTTACTTTATGAGATTAGAGGTCTTGGGTTCAAGTCTTTCTTTTTGTTGAGTTATTTTTTCAAAAAGTACATGTATCTTATGTAATTAGTCTATGTAAAAGTATTCTAAGCCATTATAAAAAGTGAGTCACTTTTAATTCTAATGTCTCTTTATCTTTTATTTAAGTTACAATTTAATGGGTAGCTCATAAAGTACCATTGTAAAAGTGACTTTAACTTATTTATAAAAGTGGGTCACGTAATTTTTTTAATTTTTTTTAGAAGTGAGCTAATTAGATTAAGTTTGGAAAGAGGGGGTATTTTTTTAAAAAATATAACATTATCATTCACTTCCACACATTCACGTACTTCGTCGGCATCTTCAACAACTTTTCTTCAAAAAGCCATAACTTCTTCATTCAGAAACCGTTTTTAGAGCCGCTTTTTTGAATAGGCCTAAGTTTTCGAGATCTTCCCATTAGAACACTTAGTTTTAGCATCTACAGCTTAAGTTTCTATTAAAATGGAAAGTCCATGCGAAGTTATTCTTGACAACACCAACTACTTCCAATGGGTGTCCTACATGGAGGATTTACTTAGAAGTAAAGGTATTTATAGAATAGCCTCAAGCTAAGAGTCTAAACCTAAAGATGAAGATAAGACAGTCAAATGGGAAAATAATCAAGACCAAGCACATGGGTTGATAGGGATGTCTATTTCTCCATACCTTAGATTCCATATCGCAGAACTTGATACCCCTGATGAAGCAATGAAACATCTCAATAAAGTTTTTGGAATTAAAAATGAAATTAGATCCCATCAACTCAAAAATGAGTTGCTTACGTTGGACCCCAAATTTTTTCTTCCATTGAAGATTTTTTGTCCAAGTTCAAGACCCTTGGACTTCTCTTGGAAGGTGTTAAGGTTAAGAAAGAAGATGGTAGCCTTATCTGTTCCATTCTTACTAAGTTAGGAGTGCCTCCTTTGTGTTTGTTTCCACCTTCCATTCTACTAGAGAAGCCATTATTTCTCAAGGACAAGCCTGCAAGTCCCCCTCTTTTGATGCCTTTTGTGATTCTTTAATAAGATAACAAGAAAAAGTCTTACATCTTGGTCTTCTTAATCTTGGAAACTCTTCTAAGAAAGCCTTAGCCGCCTAGCAGCAACCAAGTTTAAAGAATCCTAAGAAGCAACATCTTAAAAAGAATGGTCCTAAACCAACCAAGGGTCCTAAGAACTTTCAGTCTCAAAATGAAAAATCAATTCAACAAAATGATAAGGCAAATAAAAACAAAGGGAAGAAGACTGATAGACATTGCAACTTTTGTAATCGAGATGGCCACTTAGAATCCAAATGCTTTAAGAAGATGGAAGCTTTGGAAGCAACAATGAAGAAGCATAACATCCATTTGGAGCACTCTTCAACTTCAACTTCATCTTCACGAATAACACTTTCTGCATGTGGTTATCAAGCATCTTGGTCTCGTTATGCACTAAATGTATCTTCTTCTTCTCATTCTCATGAGTGGCTCATTATTATGGAGCTTCTTATCACATGGCCAAAAACAAACCGATGTTTTCTTCTTTAAATGATTGTAACACCAAAAATATATATGTTGGTGATGATAGACCTCTTAGTTTTGTAGGGACTGGAACTATTCATCTAGACAATGGTCAATTTAATGATGTATTATGTGTTCCAATTTTATCCTGCAACCTTCTATCTGTATATCAGATAACTCATTCAGGTGAAGGTAAAATTGATGAATTTTCACCTCATGATGTTGTAATTAAGGACCTAAGACATCTTAAACAGATTTTAGCTACTAGCATTGCTAATGATTCTACAAGGTTGTATAAGTTTAACAAATTTGGGTCATCAAATCTTCCCTCGGTATTTGTTGCTCATAATGATGAAGTGAGCAAACTTTGGCATGAGTGATTTGGTCACTTAAACTATCGCTCCCTTAAAAATCTATGTAAAGAAAATATGGTGACAGGTCTTCCTATGGTATCTTGCAAAGATGGTGTTTGTTCCGAATGTGTACTCAGAAAACATCATCGAGAGAGTTTTGAAAAACGTGCCTCTTGGCACACCTCAACCCCTTTATAGCTTGTGAATAGTGATTTATGTGGTCCACTTCAAGTTGTTACATTCTATGGCTACAAATATTTCTTAACTTTCATTGATGATTTCTCTAGACGCATTTGAGTATACTTCTTAAAACTCAAAAGTGAAGTATTTAACATGTTCTTGGCCTTTAAGGCCTTTGTTGAGAAACAATCTGGACATCAAATTCTTAAGCTAAGATCTGATAACGACGGAGAATATGTTAACAACAAATTCATCAACTTTTGCACTGAGCATGGAATTCAAATGCAACATACTATTCCATATACTCTGCAACAAAATGGTGTAGCTGAAAGGAAGAATCACACCTTAAAGGAAATGGCTAATTGTATGCTTCAATCTAAAGGACTTAGTCTTAATTTTTGGGCAGAAGCAATTAACTGTGCAAATTACATAGTAAATTTCACTCCTAGTAAGGTTTTAAAGAATATCACTCCAAAAGAAGCATGCAGCTCAATTAAACCAAATGTAAGTCACTTTCATGTTTTTGGAAGTGAAGCATGGGCTCATATTTCTGACGAGAAACATAAAGCCTTAGAACCTAAGAGTGAAAAATATATTTTTGTTGGATATTCTGAAGATGTCAAAGGATATAAACTGTGATGCAGGAAAGTGTTCCCTCTGCAGACAGAGGCAACCCCTCTAGCCCTAGAGTGGGCCTAGTCACAGCAAGGAAAAACAACAATTAATTCCCTTAAATAGTCATCATTGGAGGCCTACCTCAAACTGGTGGTTGATGAAGTTCCGTTGCATTGCTCCGGCTTCCATTTCCTTCTCCCTAACGAGCAATCAACTTGAAACACCACAAGGAAACAACAGAGCACATAACCGAGGAACAACAATGATCTATTTACTCATAAAGTCAAGAATTCATGAGCTATCAAGTAAATTACATACAAGATATAGGAAATCATCATTGATTGTATTAATAATGAACAAGAGCAAAGCTGACAACCAAGTCTTGATGTCGTAAGCCTTCTCGGAGGGTCCAGCAAGTGAGTTTCTTCAAGCATTCACTCTCAAGGATGGGTCTCCCAGACAACAATATATCTCTCTCTCATTCAAAAACTTTAACACAAAGTTAAGGGCACTCCACACCTTCTTCAAACTATGTAGCAATCCCACACTTGTCACACTCACACCAAAACTATCTATCAAACTCAAAAGCAGCAACAACACTGTACAACCAAAAGAACTAGCGGATGTAGCAATGGTGAGTGATTTTATAGGAGAAGGAGTCTCCATGAAATGATGGAGAGGGAGCTTATCCTCAAGGCAAGCAGCACAAAAGATGGAACTACCATGCCAGAGGGAGAAGGGCGACCCAAACTGACCCAACAACCAGGTCCAGAGACATCTAGAAGGCTGATTGTTGGAACGAATTCGCCCAATCTGGATCGTCGCTGGTCGCTAACTAAGCTTTAGCGCCGACATCGCTAGGAAGCAATGTATGTAGACCGACCATCACTAAAGATAGCTAATAGCCTCACGCTGGGGCTTGAAATCCAACCGTCATTGGAAACAAATGTACTCCCGCGACGGGGTCGCGATAGGACTATTTATGACAGGGGTCCGTCACATGTATTAAATGTATTCGCGCGATGAGGCAGAAAACTTAGGAAAAGAGGGTCAATTGGCAACATAAGAGAGCATTTGTTTAATATGAGCATGTTTTACTGGACACATGACACAGTAGAAGGACTGGGGTGAAGGCAATGACAAATTACTGTGTAACAGATGCCCCCTAAAATATGAAGCCCGAGAGAGTGGGAGGGGTGAAATGCTTTATGAAACTGCCTAAACTGGAACACCACCTGGAAGAACCTGTAGGCGCAAGTACAACTGATATCTCTAATAGTGAAATACATGTAGTCTAGGCATGGGCGCAGCCATCCAAAAGACATACGAACTTGGTCTGTGGTATGGACGCAGCCATCCAGCTAGTAAGACCATAATAATGATAAAGGTATGGTCGCAGCCATCCATCAAAGAGTCATGTATGTAATCATGAACCAATCCACGCAGCTCGAACATGTGTAATCTTAGTTCGGGGTCTTGAAACCCAACTGATCATAGTACAAATTCTAGCATGCGAATAGATGTGCTGAAGTCGAGCATGATAGAAAGTCGCTTGATTACCAGTCAATGATGAAAACCGTTAACAAGCGCGAGAGAAACCACCAATAATGCCAATGGCTCTCAAGGTACTATCTAGTACAATCCACTAAGTGTGAAAAATGAGCTGAAGTCAAACACTCATGGAATCACCCAATCGAAGACCAGTGATGAGAGTCTATCGTTAGGCGCGAAGAACTTGCCATTGAGGCATGCAAGCTCCAAGGTACCAAAGGGGATCTCTAGATCAGTCTCTTGGATAATGAGCTGGTGTCGAAAGGAGATGATCTGTCGCAGGAGGGCCATAATGTTCCCCTCATCAATGACACGAGATAAGGAACAAGTGGTAGATGGCAAAACTAAGTATCAGAGGAGGAGGTAAGGGTGTGAACTGCAGAAGGATTATACTCCTGAACATGTCGGCGACACGACTCCAAGAGGTGGCAGCATTCAGGTACCAAAGGATCGGAGGCTCGATAAAGACAACATGGATCAGATGGAATGAGGCTAAATGACAACCCAAAACCCCGAAAGGAAAAATTACGATGTATGGATATCCCAACACGACAAGAAGCAAAAGTGTCGATGTTCAAGAGTGACTAGCTGCTACAGGTAACCAATGACGACTTCCAAATATTCCCCCACCATTGCTAGCGAGTACCCCAATTATTTTTGAAAACAAGCTTGAAGGGGATAGCATATGCTTGTAATATAAGTTCGTCCTTCGAACGAATCCAACCTAGTGAAGGTTTAACGAGCCCTAGGGAGGAGAAGCTTGAGTCTCGTCATCGTGACAAGTCCAATGTTGTCAGGGTTTAACGAGTTTGACATAGGGAAAACTCGGAGTCTTTTTCATGTTTAGAGAGTTTGAAAAAGACATGGAAAAGAAAACTCCAGGGGGGTCCTTTTTCGTAGATTTGTGTCCCTCGAGCCCGAAAAAGTATAAAATAATACTCGAGAGAACTGCTTGACCATTACGATCAAGGAGTACTTTTTGTAATTAGTGGTCTTGATCTGAAAAAGTAAAAAAGCGATCGAAGACACGTTGTTTCGTAACCAGTATCGAACTCGAAACAACAAAGGTTTGACGATCTTTTCACATTTATACGGTGGGAAAAGAGCTCAAACTGGACCGCCTTTTATTCCATTTAATGAGTCAAAAGGGAACATTCGATAATCTTTTCGTCTTTTAAGTTAGAAAAGAGCGTTAAAGAAGACTTTTTACAAAGAGTGGATCAAGTGTATATAAAGTATGACATAATCCCGCCACCTGTAGCTCTGCACAAAACACGTCAAACATAAGACCCATTTGACACACAAAAAATATATGCATGGATACAAGGGCAAAAACTCAAAAACCCTAACCAAAAACCCTAAAATAAAAGGAAAAACCCAAACTATATAGTGTAATTTTTTTAAATTTTTTGAAAGAAAACTATAAAAGGAGGTATGGTAAGTTTTATTTTTACCATTTACCTTTGTGAGTTTTACCTTGGCATTTGGAGTGCAAAACTGAGCGAATTCCTGAGCTTAATTCCGACATTGTTGGTCAATAATTTTGCCCAAGGTCTTCACCAAGGAAGTAATCTCTCCCCTGCGCTCCATTTCAAAGCTTTTTTCATGTAATTTGGTGGTAGATAGGTGGTGTTTGGGCGAATTTTGAAACCCAAATTTTCCTCGTGGTCGTCGCGGAAGATCCGCTCGGGTTAGCGACAACCACGATTGTTAACACTAACTACCATCAGGATCGTCACGGGATATAGATGTACTCCCATGGCGGTCGCCGAAAAAAAAAAGACTGACCTCGAGCCGTCGCTGTTGTTTTAAAAACAGCAGCGATGGCACCGTAAAGTCAAAGATTTTTATAATGTATGTGTTGAAGCTTATGAAACATGTTCTAATCCATTTTTCCTTTGACACATGACAAAATGGATTTTGTGTGGCAAGAGAGAATTCACGATGACAACAATGAACAAGCTTTTAATGATGTGAGGTGCCGAAGAGCCCTTCTCGAGTGCGGATTGTTAAAATTCTTCCTCACTCCTCATCTCCGGGCACAACTTGACCTTCTAGAGCTAATAATCCACTCTTGGAACCCAATGGATGGAAAGTTCGTCATTCAGGGCAAAGACATTGAATTTGATGCCACGGACATATATTTTTTGACTGGATTGTCTTGCCGCGGCAAGAGGCCAATCTTAGAGGGCCAACGAGTGTAGGGCGAGACTTTAGACATGTTGATAGCAGGGGTGTGCCCAGGGGCACACAAATCATCCACTAACAAGAAATTACAAATCCCGACAGTGGGAGACTTTTCTCTCTGTGTCGTACTGTTCATGGTGACGAGGATGGCAGGCTCCCAAGCCCAACATGAGGCCACAAAGACCCATCTCTGGTTAGCTCTCGAGTGCCTTAACCCGACCATGTATAATTGGGTGAAAGCAATGGCTGTTAACATGAAGAGACAACTAACAAGTTGCCAGAGCGGGAGGCGAAACAGTTCAGGTATGGATATATCCTAATCCTGCTCATGCTGGAGCGGGTACCGATTCTTCAGCTATAGGACATGGAATTATAAAGAACCCGGGCCACAAGAGACCCGCGTCACTCGCCGAGCACATGTCATGCCGCGTGGGGGCGGTGGCCGACCGGTATCATGGGGGATACTCTTCCGAGAGTGGCTAGACCGGAAAAAGGTCATAGTCGAGGACTGGCCATATGTAGGCTGTTGGTTCCCTATAATACTAGTGATTACCCCATTACTATTGTAGTTATACCCCTTATTTATATTGTTGTGCCCCCATTACCCCCATATTGTTATTAATGTGCCCATAGAATCCCTCTATTGTTATTTTTGTGGCTTTATATTATTATTGTTAGGTCGGCTGGATTATATTGTGACTCCTTAGACTCCTATATATAGAAAGGAGGTTTTGTCATTTGAATCATCGAAGAATTGTTCATTTATGTAATGTAAAGGAGGTTTCCCCCTTGAAGAGGCTGAATTCTAAGGCGTTGATCTATCTTTTCTATCTTTTCTTGAGCTGGTTTCATAACATTTGGTATCAGAGCTTTGGATTCTAGGGTTTCGCTGCTCCAAACAGGTCATCGTGGCATTTTCGCTATAACTTTTTTTCTGTGAATTTTCAGAAGTCGCAAAAAAAACCCATTTGAGAAGAAATCACGCTGAACCTTGGGTCTGAATTTCAAAGATTTTAGCACGATATTTTCGGAGATATGATCTGAGGAAGTTGGTCTTTTTGCAGACTCCTGATTTACATTCAAAACAGGCGACCTGGGGAAAACGTCATAAATTTCTCTCTGAGGATCAGATTGAAATTTCATAAGAAGGTACAGAAAGAGGACAGACTTTAGTTTCTTGTATGCATTTTTTAGATCCATAGGTCGAAACAATGACTCGTGGCACGTCGTACAAGTTTGCTCTACTGAACTAGTCTATAAGCAAGTCACTGTGGGAGATTTCTTATAACTCTTCCTTGGAGAAACCAATTTGGGTCAGACTTGTGGCATTGGAAAGAGGACTCAGAAGGCTACTACAGGTCAAAATTTTAGAACTGGATGATCCAAAATTACAGAGATACATCAGATTCAATATCATAGTCGAGGACTGTCCATATATTTTTTGACTGGATTGTCTCGCCGCGGCGAGAGGCCAATCTTAGAGGGCCAACGAGGGCAGGGCGAGACTTTAGACATGTTGATAGTAGGGGTGTGCCCAGGGGCACACAAATCATCCACTAGCAAGAAATTACAAATCCCGACAGTGGGAGACTTTGCTCTCTACGTCGTACTGTTCATGGTGACGAGGATGGCAGGCTCCCAAGCCCAACATGAGGCCACAAAGACCCATCTCTGGTTAGCTCTCGAGTGCCTTAACCCGACCATGTATAACTGGGTGAAAGCAATGGTTGTTAACATGAGGAGACAGCTAACAAGGTGCCAGAGCAGGAGGCGAAACAGTTCAGGTATGGATCTATCCTAATCCCGCTCATGCTGGAGCGCGTACCGATTCTTCAGCTATAGGACATGGACTTATATGTACCTGGGCCACAAGAGACCCCCATCACTCGCTGAGCACATTTCATGCCGCGTGGGGGCGGTGGCCGACCGGTATCAAGGGGGATGCTCTTCCGAGAGTGGCTAGACCTGCAAAAGGTCATAGTCGAGGACTGGCCATATGCAGACTGTTGGGTCCCTATAATACTAGTGATTACCCAAATACTATTGTAGTTATACCCCTTATTTATATTTTTGTGCCCCCATTTCCCCCATATTGTTATTAATGTGCCCATAGACTCCCTCTATTGTTATTTTTGTGGCTTTATATTATTATTGTTAGGTCGGCTGGATTATATTGTGACTCCTTAGACTCCTATATATAGAAAGGAGGTTTTGTCATTTGAATCATCAAAGAATTTTTCATTTATGTAATGTAAAGGAGGTTTCCCCCTCGAAGAGGCTGAATTCTAAGGCGTTGATCTATCTTTTCTATCTTTTCTTGAGCTGGTTTCATAACATTTGGTATCAGAGCTTTGGATTCTAGGGTTTCTCTGCTCCAAACAGGTCATCGTGGCATTTTCGCTATAAATTTTTTTTCTGTGACGTTTCAGAAGTCGCAAAAAAACCCCAGTTGAGAAGAAATTGCGCTGAACCTTGGGTCCGAATTTCAGAGCTTTTTGCGCGATATTTTCGGAGATATGATATGAGGAAGTTGGTCTTTTTGCAGACTCCTGAATTACATTCAAAACAGGTGACTTGGGGAAAATCGTCATAACTTTCTCTCTGAGGATTGGATTGAAATTTCGTAAGAAGGTACAGAAAGAGGACGGACTGTAGTTTCTTGTATGCATTTTTTAGATCCATAGGTCAAAACAATGACTCGTGGCACGTCGTACAAGTTTACTCTACTGAACTAGTCTATAAGCAAGTTACTATGGGAGATTTCGTATAACTCTTCCTTGGAGAAACCAATTTGGGTCAGAATTGAGCCATTGGAAAGAGGAATCAGAAGGCTACTACAGGTCAAAATTTCAGAACTGGATGATCCGAAATTACAAAGATACATCAGATTCAATATCAGGCTTCTACAAAGTGAAAAAAGGTGTGTAGTTTTTTTTTTAAATTTTTGCATAAGCTTGGTTTGAAGGAATTAAAAGGGCATAGTAAAGCATTATTATCGGTAACTGATGCCCAGAGGAAAGAAAATGCAAACACCTAGTAAGGAACCTGAAAGCTCTAGCATGACTCATGAAGAAGAGGAAGAAATGCTACATGATATATCAAAATTACTAGAACGAGTGCAACAAATGTCACGCTCACAAAAGCTAACAGAAGCTAAGATAAATGGCGTGGAATCTAAGATAAATAGCGTGGAATCTAAGATAAAGGGCATGGAAGCTAAGATGGATGATTTGAAGACAGATTTGAGGACAGATTTGAAGACAGACATGGCAGATTTGAAGACAGATTTGACAAATTCTATACAAGAAATACTTACTAATGGTGAAAAGGTTGTAAAGGAAACTCATGATGTGAACAAAAGAAATGTTAATAATGATTCCATAGACTCTAATGTTGGATCGAAGACCCACCATATTCCAAAAATCGATATGAGGAAGTTTGATGGCAAGGATCCCGCCACATGGATATTACAGATGGAGCAGTTCTTCGATCTCAATAATGTGCAAAACACACAAAAGGTACGTATGGCAACTTTATATTTGGAACCAAATCAGTTTGTATGGTATCAATGGCTTTGCTCTCGTAAACAATTTATCACTTGGGCAATTTTTACGGAAGAATTGATAGCACATTATGAGGATACAAAAAGCAACACTTTTTTTAGCCAATTGATAAGTCTCAAACAAAAGGGTTCAATAATGGAGCACATTGAGGAGTTCCAAAAATTGAACATAAGGGTAAAAGATATTCCAGAGGAGCATAGGATTGATGTGTTCATAGGGTCTTTAAAGGATAATATCCAACATGATTTTCACCTTGGGAACCTGATTCATTATAGAAGGCATTCAAGTTAGCAAGAAAAATGGAAAGCAAAATTATGGCAACGAGGAAGCATACCACTCACAACTATAAAGACGGAAGTGCAGTTGCCCCTAGTCTTCTAAAACCTATAAGGTTGACACCATAACAATTGGAAGAAAAAAGAGCAAAAGGGCTTTGTTATAGTTGTGATAGCAAATACACTAAAGGTCATAAGTGTGCTGAGAAGAAATTATTCTACATAGATTGTGAAGAGGAAGAAGAAAAGGAGCAAGAAAGGTCAAAAGAAGAGGATATGCTCCAGGAACAAAGCCTAGATGAAGAACAAATAAATCCGACCATATCTTGTAATGCATTGGTGGGAATTACCACTTCTCAAACCATCAAGATAGAAGGACAAATCAAGAAGAAAAAGGTAATAGTGTTGATTGATTCAGGAAGCACCCACAATTTTATTCACTGTAGGGTAGCAAAAGAATTGAATTGCTTCCTATATCTAGCACCAGAGTGTCAAGTGATGATTGCAAATGGAGGAACAATAAATTGCTCTGGAAAGTGCCATAATATCAAGCTATCCATGGGAGAATATGTATTGAATAGCCCAATGCTTTCCATTCCAATGGGAGGTGCTGATGTTGTACTAGGAGTCCAATGGCTACAATCCTTGGGTACAATAGCTTTTAATTTTCAAGAACTTTTCATCAAATTTTCTACGGAAGGAAAGGAAGTTGAATTAAGGGGTATTGCAGGGAAACTAGGAAAGATAATCAACTCTAATGGTATGACAAAGCTTCTAAAAAAGGAGCAAAGGGGTGTAATTGCACAATTATGTTCGCTAGATGTTTCCACATTAGAATCATCTATTTCTCCAGATCTCCAAAAAGTCCTGGACAATCATTCCAAGGTATTTGAGACTCCCAAAGGTCTCCCACCTATGCGTGATCATGATCATGCTATTCATCTGATTCCAGGAAGTGTTCCTCCAAACATCAGGCCGTACAGATATCCCTATGTCCAAAAAAGTGAAATTGAACGTATGGTTGCAGAAATGCTAGAGGCTGGTATAATTCAACAGAGTCAAAGTTCTTTCTCTGCTCCAGTAGTATTGGTGCACAAGAAGGATGGATCATGGCGCATGTGTCCGGATTATAGGGAGCTCAACAAGCTCACTATTAAAGATAAGTTCCCCATTCCTGTCATTGATGAATTTGGATGAATTGCATGGATCAATTTACTTCACCAAGTTGGATCTTTGTTCAGGATATCATCAAATCAGAATGAAGATTGAAGACATTCCGAAAACGGCATTTAGAACTCATGAGGGTCATTATGAATTTTTGGTCATGCCTTTTGGCCTTACCAATGCACCTTCAACATTTCAAGGTTTGATGAATTCAATTTTCAAACCATTCCTTAGAAAATTTGTGTTAGTATTTTTTGATGATATACTTATCTACAGCAAGTCTTGGAAGGATCATGTTGAACATGTTGACAGGGTGCTACAACTATTGGAGGAGAAACAATTATATGCAAAAAGATCCAAATGTTTCTTTGGAGTCCAGGAGGTGGATATTTGGGTCATATTGTATCTCATGAAGGAGTTAAGGTAGACCCTAGCAAAATTAACGCCATTAAGGAATGGAAAATCCCCACATCCATAAAGCATCTGCGCGGATTTCTTGGGTTGACAGGGTATTATCGCAAGTTTGTTAATAATTATGGGAGAATAGCAGCACCTCTAACGACATTATTGAAGAAAGATGCATTTTCATGGACTCTGGAAGCAACAAAGGCCTTTGAACATCTTAAAGAGGCAATGTGCCAAGCACCGGTCTTAGCTACACCGGACTTCACAAAAACCTTTATTGTGGAATGTGATGCTTCAGGAAATGGAATTGGTGCTGTTCTAATGCAAGATGAAAGACCCATTGCTTTTGAAAGTCGTCCAATCAAGGGAAAGTTTTTAAGCAAAGCTATTTATGAGAAGGAAATGTTGGCAATACTCCATGCACTTAAAAAATGGCGACCCTACCTAATGGGAAGACACTTCAAGGTAAAAACGGATCATGATAGCCTTAAATACTTTTTAGAACAAAGATTATCCTTTGAAGAGCAACAAAAGTGGGTCACAAAGATGTTGGGTTATGACTTTGAAATCATCTACAAAAAAGGGAAGCAAAATGTGGTGGCAGATGCACTCTCAAGAGAGGATGAGGATGTGGAAGCATTGTTGTGCGCTATTTCTATCATCCAACCAGATTGGATAAATGAAGCAAGGGAGGAATGTAAGAATGACGAAGAAGTGTGGGCACTTATTCGAAAGCTACAACAAGATTCCAGTACGTCTGATACATTTAGCTAGCAAAATGATTCGTTATGGTACAAAGATCGCTTATACGTCTGTAAGAATTCCCAGCTAAAACAAAAGATTCTTATGGAATTGCACACTTCTCCCTTAGGAGGGCACTCAGGATTTTTAAAAACTTACCACAGGGTTAAGAAGGATTTTTTTTGGGATGGCCTTAAATCAGATATTCAAAAGTTTGTGGCAAAATGTTTGGTTTGCCAACAAAATAAAGTTGAAACAATTAAGACACCGGGTCTATTACAACCTTTATCCATTCCAAGCCAACGTTGGGAGGAGGTATCAATGGATTTTATCACAGGTCTACCCAAGTCTGAGGGAAAGAGTGTCATGATGGTGGTACTTGACAAAATTACCAAGTATGCACACTTTTGTGCATTATCACATCCATTTAAAGCCAGTACAGTTTCTACTGCATTTATGGAAACAATTCAAAAGCTACATGGAAACCCAAAGATTATTGTAAGTGACAGAGATCCCATTTTCACTGGAAATTTTTGGACATAATTATTTTCTTGTCTTGGTACTCAGTTAGCTCATAGCTCATCTTATCATCCTCAATCTGATGGGCAAACTGAGATAGTAAACAAATGTTTGGAAGGATATATTCGTTGCTTTGTATATGATAAACAGACACAATGGGTCAAATGGTTGCCTCTGGCTGAATGGTGGTATAACACTTCCTTTCATACAGCAACAAAAATGACCCCATTTATGGCACTTTATGGGTATCAACCACCATCCATCACATCATATTTAAGAGAAAATTCTAAGGTTCAGGAAGTGGAACATCACATCGAACATCAACAACAAGTCCTCCAACTCTTAAAGGATAACCTCGTGTTGGCACAGAATAGAATGAAACAACAGGCAGATCAACATCACAGTGAAAGAAGTTTTGATGTAGGTGATTGGGTATTCCTACGGCTACAACCATATAAGCAAATGTCTCTCAAGCAAGCTAAGAAGGATAATAAATTATCACCAAAGTATTATGGTCCGTACAAGGTGTTGCAAAATATTGGTACTATGGCATACAAATTGGAGCTTCCTGCAGCTTCTCGATTGCACCCAGTTTTCCATGTTTCATGCTTAAAGAAGGTTATAGGCGACAAGCTCCCAGTTCAAACAATATTGCCAGAAATTGACGAGGAAGGAAAAATTATATTGGAACCGGAAGCAGTTATAGAAACAAGAACTCGACAGCTACGAAATTGATCAATTTCAGAGTACCTTATCAAATGGAAGAACTTATCCGTTGAATATTCCACATGGGAGGATGAGAATTTTATGCAGAAGCATCCAAAACTACTCAAGCGTTGAGGACAACACTTTTTTGAAGGCGAGGGGCATGTTGGGTCCCTATAATACTAGTGATTACCCCATTACTATTGTAGTTATACCCCTTATTTATATTGTTGTGCCCCCATTGCCCCCATATTGTTATTAATGTGCCCATAGAATCCCTCTATTGTTATTTTTGTGGCTTTATATTATTATTGTTAGGTTGGCTGGATTATATTGTGACTCCTTAGACTCCTATATATAGAAAGGAGGTTTTTTCATTTGAATCATCGAAGAATTGTTCATTTATGTAATGTAAAGGAGGTTGCCACCTCAAAGAGGCTAAATTCTAAGGCATTGATCTATCTTTTCTTGAGCTGGTTTCATAACTTGACCTTCTAGAGCTGATAATCCACTCCTGGAACCCAATGGATGGAAAGTTCGTCATTCGGGGCAAAGACATTGAATTTGATGCCACGGACATATATTTTCTGACTGGATTGTCTCGCCATGGCGAGAGGCCAATCTTAGAGGGCCAACGAGTGCAGGGCGAGACTTTAGACATGTTGATGGCAGGGGTGTGCCTAGGGGCACACAAATCATCCACTAGCAAGAAATTACAAATCCCGACAGTGGGAGACTTTGCTCTCCGCGTCGTACTGTTCATGGTGACGAGGATGGTAGGCTCCCAAGCCCAACATGAGGCCACAAAGACCCATCTCTGGTTAGCTCTCGAGTGCCTTAACCCGACCATGTATAACTGGGCGAAAGCAATGGCTGTTAACATGAAGAGACAGCTAATAAGGTGCCAGAGCGGGAGGCGAAACAGTTCAGGTATGGATCTATCCTAATCCCGCTCATGCTGGAGCGGTTACCAATTCTTCAACTATAGGACATGGACTTATATGTACCTGGGCCACAAGAGACCCGCATCACTCGCTGAGCACATGTCATGCCGCGTGGGGGCGGTGGCCGACCGGTATCATGGGGGATGCTCTTCCGAGAGTGGCTAGACCGGCAAAAGGTCATAGTCGAGGATTGGCCATATGCAGGAACAGATTTTCGTGGAGACCCCGACATGCAGCTTCCTACAGGCGAGTAGTGGGATAAGGGAGGTAAACACTTGATCGAAATGCCACACTATTTCTGTTTTGATTTTTTATAATGTTTTTGGATTTTATCATGCATATGTCTTAATAATGTCTCTTATGTTTCTTGCAGATGTGGGATTGGAGAGGCCTGTAGGACTACCTCCTGAGGCACGGAGGGATCCGCAGGGCAACATGAACCTGGCCTTGGTTTTCCCTGGTGGCAATGCAGTGGAGGAGGTAGCCTGTAACCTTGAGGGTTTGACGGACGGGATCCCGGATTACAGGGGGATCGAGGAGGTCCCTGTAGAGTACCAAAGACATACTATCGGAGTGCCACCTAGGATGCATAGGCTCCTGAGACGAGTCGCATGAGCAGTGGTCTACTATAGGGAGCAGAACTCACCGCAGTAGATACCTAGGTTTTACTTTCTGCCGATGTTGGAGAGACATGTGTCTCGGATGTATGGAGAGCACAAACTCTATTTTTGACATATACACTTATTTTTTGAGCGCCTCGGTGCGCCACACGATATATATATATATATATATATATATATATATATATATATATATATATCATTATTGTGTTTTGAGTGCTTCTATATATTGTTTTGATTACATGCCGTGTAAATGTCTGTCTAATACATGATTTGCCAATGCATCAGTTAATGTGTTTAATCTTCTTTGGATGTGCTGATATGTAATAAAATAAAAATTCCTTTCCAATAATTTAACATGTAAATATAACCTTAAAATTCGATGATCTCTAATGGAATACTGCCTGTTAAGCTGGTGGACAACAAGTTGAGAATCCAGATTCACAACCAATGCATGAATATCGAGGTGGACAACCTCGGTCAGTAATTCGATGACAACACTGTATTCAGTGACATTGTTTGTGGTGCAACCCAGAGAAACACCTTGAAGGTATACTACCTCACCGTGAGGATCGTAGATCACCTGCCGCAGAAGAAAGGTTTCGAGTACTGCGGTAGGCACCACCAGCGAAACCAACATAAGGTGTACTAGACATCTGCACAAGAAGCAAAAGACACAATAAGCGGAAATTATGCCTACACACCAAGCCAAACATGAAAACACACACTAACAACACACCTGCTGAAAACACACGTATGTACAAATCAGATGCACGAGATTCATGCATAGTATTTTTTCAGATAAAGCCCATTTCGGGGCTGATCTAGAGGGTTCCCTTCGTAATCGATCAGCTCACAGGCCCCTTTTTTCAAAACACGTTTTACAATATAAGGCCCATGCCACATAGGCTCGAATTTGCCTGCCCCCAACTTATCATTTGCTTGATCACAAAAGCAGGACTAAGTCTCCTTCAAAGAAAGAACTAGGATTGACAGCTTGGTCGAAGTGAGTTTTCACTCTCTTCTTCTATGCTTCAATGGCTAGAGAGGCTAGTCGACGGGTCTCGTCTAACTGCTCAGTAAAGAAGACGTTCTTCTACCAGAGTAGTGTTTGGGAGCAATTCGACGGCTAATTTAAGAGAAGGGATCTCACACTCAATCGGAAGGGTAGCCTCCAGACTGTAAACCAATTGGAACGAGGTGAACCCAGTGGCATCCTTCACTGAAGTTCCGTAGGCCCATAAGGCGGAGAACAACATCAAATGCTAGTTGGACTTATGCATGCCGATGGTGAGTTGAAGCATCGTGACCAAAAATTTGTTGACAACTTCGACTTGGCCATTAGCTTGAGGATAGTACGGTGTTGAGCTATCATGCCGCAAGCCTAGCTGGGTTGTTAACTCAGCCATCATATGATTACAGAAATGTTTGTCATGATTAGTGACGATAGCCTGAGGGACTTTGAATCGTGAAATGACATGATTGAATAAAAATTACGTCGCTGTCTGATTATCATCGGATAGTGTAGGCATCGCCTCAGCCCATTTCATGAAATAATCGACGGCAACGATGATATACCCATGCCCCTCGGCCGAGCGAGGGTTACAGGTCATATAATCAATGCCCCATTTGGAAAAAGGGCCGACGGTAACGACAAGGTGTAAAGGAGCAGGAGGTGCGCGCATCTTCCGTTGGTAGATTTGGCACTCGTGACAAGAGCGGATGGCAAGAATGCAATCCTTAAAAATAGAAGGCCAAAAATAACCAACACGGAGGATCTTCTGAGCAGTAGCATACCCGGACATATGACCACCACAGGTGCCAGAGTGGTAGTGATTTAGAACTCGTTCGGCTTCCTCGAACGTCAAACATTGGCGGAGAACAGAGTCAGCACCGAGACGGTATAGGGTGTCCCCAATAATGCGATAAGGTTGAGAATGATGGCGAATCCATCGCCGAGCATCCTTGGACAAATTTGGACGAAAAGAGGACATCTGAAGATAGACAATAATATCCTCATACCATGGATCGAGGGTACTAATCAAGAACAGAGATTCATCCGGAATATGGTCCTCTAACCGAGAGGGCTTGGTAACAGATGGTAGGGAGCAAAGTAGCTCAGTGAAGACGAGGGATTTCTTAGACTTGGCTATAGTAAACTCCAAGTCGAACTCTTGAAGGATGACAATCCACTTTGAGTATTTGCCCCCCAGTAACTGATGTGACAAGATGTACGTCATTGGGTTGCAATAAGAAATCACCGTCGTGGTGCGCAATAATATATAGTGGCAGAAATGTTGGACGGTGCAAACGGTGGCCAATGCAAACTTCTCGATATAGGCATATCAAGTTTCCGTATCAAGTAAATTGTGACTGAGATAGTAAACGACATGCTTAGTACCATCATCATCGTCTTGGACCAGAACCATGCCGATGGTGGTATCGGCAGCGGCTAAATACAGTGTAGTCACGATGATAATCAGGTGGACGTCACAATGGAGCAGACACAAGGAGGGTCTTGAGGTGCTCGAATGACTCTTGTGGAGCGGTATCTTAAAGAAAAGGGATGTCTCGCTTTAATAACCGCATATATCCTTTGGTCACTTCAGCATAATTCAGAATGAACCAGCATAGAAAATTTGCTTTACCCTACAAACTTAGCAATTGCTGCAAAGAAGTAGGGGGAGGGAGATTCAGGATGGCTTTGACTTTAAGGGGATCTAGACGGATGCCCTCCTGGCAGATGATGAACACGAGAAGTCTACCACATCCCACGTAGAAGACACACTTATGTGGATTAAGACGGATACGATAGTGTCGACAACGAAGAAAAATTTCGTGAAGGTGGTTTGGATGGTCTTGGCGTTTCGCTGAATGAGTCGGAAGGTCATCAAGGTAAGGTTGCACAATGTGTCGAATATCATGAAACGCGTAAGGAATTGCGCGCTGGAAGGTAGCATCGACATTTTTAAAACCGAATGGGAGTTTTTTATAAGCGAAAGTGCCCCACGGACAGATAAAGGCAGTCTTGTTTTGATCCGTAGGCGAGATATTAATCTGGTTATAACCAGAAAAGCCGTCCATGAATGAATATATCTCACTCCCGGCACACTCATGAATGAGTTGGTCAATGAAAGGTGTAGGGTAGTTGTCTTTGGGACAAGCACGATTAATATCGCGTTAATCAACACATACCCTAATAATGCCCTATTTTTTAGTCACAGGGACAATATTAGAAACCCAATCTGTGAGCGGGATAGGGTAAATAAAGCCAACCTTAAGAAGATTTTCGACTTACGCTTTAATAGCTGCAGCCTTTCGGGGGTGCACGAGGCATAGGCACTGTCGAACATGTTTGGCACCTGGATATGTAGGTATTTCATGCACCACAATGTTAGGATTGTTTCCAGGCATCTCTTCGTAAGACCAAGCGAACACATCACAAAATTCATGAAAAAGATCAGTATAGAGCTGAATCTCCTCCAGAGTACAAGTTACTCCAACATGAATGTGCTCAACAATCCCTGGTTTAATAGAGATGTCGATTGGTTGAGTTTGCGTAATGTTCCCCATGTTCCCTTCAGAAGAAACTTGATGAATTTGGATGGGTGTCTGAAGGGGTTGGGAGGGGAGACAAGGAGCAAACTGCTCAAGACAAATAAGCATTTCCCGATGGGTAGGGAGAAACGAGGAATGATGATGATGATCGGACCAAGGGGGTTCCTCAAAAGACATAGTCTCAATAATCGCTTCATTAGAAGGAAAAATTTCTTGTAGAGGTTCTGAAGAAGCGCCATCTCTGAGCCAAGTGGATTGAATGTACGAGTCGAGAGCCCTGCTCGAAGGAGTAGGTTCAGGAGATGAAGCCGATAGAGAAACAATTTTGACTTAGTTGAGTTCGGCAGGACTCAACAGCATCACATCACCCCAGGATTCGATCTGATCAACAGGAGGAAGAACCCAAGGATCAGAGTGAACATAAATCATATTAACGGGAGCGATGTTGGGAGGTGGGAGTGAAAAAACACCCATAAGGGCAGGATCTTTAAAGAGTCTAGCACCCACACTATTACATGGAACGGAGGTATGCTCCACGAAAGGAACATTACCATCGGAGGAGGAAGAGGCGAAGAAGGACAACTGGTCTACCGTGACAATTTTCCCTTGATGGGGAAAACAAATAACATGAAATAGAGATAAAGCCACGGCTCGCATGGCATATGTCTAGCTTCGTCCTAAAAGGAGGTTGTAAGTTAAATTGGCATCGACAACTTCAACCTCCACTTCGATTGTCTTCCCTTCCAGAGTAATAGGCAGGTGCTGGAGTATAACATAAGGACGAGACTCTCTCCCATCAAAGGCTTCCAAGGTTGTGGGAGACTGGCTTAGAGTCGGAGAACCAATAGCCTTCCAACAAGCAATAGACATAATGCAAGTAGAAGCACCTTCATCAATGACCCTGTGGTGAATAGTTTTAGAATTGATGATGACTTGAATAAGGAAGGCAATTTGGTGAGGCAGTCTCACCACATGACTGTCTAGGTCAAAAGTGATCAAATCCGAGTCGGTCGGGTCAATGCCACCAATGGCTGATAGAAAGGACTTCCTCTGAGAGGGGCAGCTTTGGAGGACCTCTAATGCAGACATAGCTAACGAAGCTTGGGCTAAGTCCTCAACGATGCTATAGTGCCAAGCAGCACGAGCATTAGGGTTGTAAGAAGACTTCCAGAGTACCCCTTTAGGAGGAGGTCGGATGACTGCCTCAGTACTAGGTTGCTCGATATGGAGGGGACCAAAGTTGGACGAAGGAGCACTAGAGGGGACCTCAATTTCCTTCCCAGCAGGCGAAGGATACTCCTTTGACCGAGTACTAATGTGGATAGGAATTTTCCCAGCCATAAATACCTAAGAACCAAAGGGAGAGGAGGATTGATATGGATCAGCCACCATTTGAGTTTGCTACGAGGGAAAAGGCTCTTTGAGCACGACAGGAGTCCTAGAGGCACCTTTTAACAAACGACTAACTTCAGACCATCTCGGGTAGTCTTTAGTATAGTGATCCTCGTCATAAGTAAGGCAAGGATACTTAGGATTGCGTTTGGCACCTTCCTCGGGTGGAGGTTTAGGGGAATCTTGCTTCGGTTGATCGACCTTATTATTTCCTTTTCCATTCTTCTTTCCTTTCGAAGTTTTGTCCGCTGTGGTGGACTGAACAACGTTAACCTTGGAAGTGTTACTAGAATTGGATACGGCCTGAGAATCATTTTCATTTGAAGCATTCGGATTTTGCTTCCCAGGGTTCGCGGAAGATTTCTTAGAGGACGTATTGATGGAACCGATGACACCGTCAACAAATGGTGTTGACGGGGTTTTGGAAGTTCCATGTCTCGGAGCATCAGGCAAATAATCATATAGTGTACTAGACTGGGAGTAAACCAAGTCAAGGTACTGAGCACGCGCAATAGCTTGCTCTTCAGTTACACAAGCCCCCATAGCAATGTCCCAGGCTATCGGACCGACAAATGAGGTTGTGAACCGGTCAGTCAGAAGTTGATCGGGAATCCAGAACTTAATCAAATGGTGATGTATCCTCCATTCATGGATATGATCGGAGATATGCGTGGTTGTTTTCTGCTTCAAGGATGTCAAGAGATGTGTGTCTGTTTCATATCGAATCGACAACTGAAAATGAGTTTAAAATGCCATAGCCAGCGAGTTAAAGTCTTGAAAAGCTCCGCGAGCTAGCTCAATATACCATTTTGTGGCAGAGCCAGTGAGAGTCCATTGAAAAAGGCGGAGTCGGATTGAATCGTCAAGCCATGAATTTGATGAACACCATAGATGATAAGTCATGACATGAGCTTGGGGATCTTCTCCAGTTTTACCATAAAACTTGGGACAATCACCTGGAATTTTGGTTGGAACCGGTGGCCAATACGGATTATGAAGAATGGGATCATTTGTCAGTTTGGACACATTCGACAATTCCAACATTGCTAAAAAGGGTAATTGAGGGTTAAAGGAAATTTGAGGTCGTGGGTAAGAAGTAGCACCAGAATTCCATCCAGTTCCTTGTTGCCCCCATTGATTTTGTCTGGACGGACTTGGCCCATAAGGGTTTTGTCCATAGGGATTATAATTGTAACTGGATGATTGACCCTGGATTTGACCCCCAACATTCCACTGATTACCAACTTGGCCTGCAGGAGCAACATATGGTTTCTGGAAATTCTGATAAGGATTAACCTGCGGCTGTTGATAATTTTGGTATGGGGCAAATTGAGTTTGCCCTTGGAACTGCTGAAAAACATAAGGCGGTTGGGCTCCAAACTGAGCCTGGGGAATAGACTACATTTGATAAGCAGATTGGGTTTGGGATCCAACCTGAATTTGGAGATCGGATTGGGTCTGGAGCCCAGACTGGGGCTGAAAACCAGGTGGATCTTGTGAAGCAACGAGTGTTTGAGTGCTTGGTTGAGCAGGCCCAAACGAATGTCCTTGAGAAAACGGAGGTTGAGCCATCTGGCTAGAAGGTTGGCTCGGTTGAGGTTGAGGTTGGCCCATCTACCCAGAAGTTTGAACCTGTTGGGTATTGGGTTGACCTTGCGCAACTGAAGGTTGTCCAGACTAACCAGATGGTTGAGTAGGCTGAGCAATTCGTTGGCCTTGTTGAATTTGAGGCTGACCAATTCGTCCAGAAGGGTGGCCTTGCTGGGTACCAAGTTGACCTTGTTGGATGTAAGGTTGTCCTGGGTTACCAGAAGGTTGCCTTAAGTATGTGAAAGAAGACCCACCGAAGGCCGAAGGTTTTCCCTGAATGCGTTGTCCTTGTGGGCCAATGGGTTGCCCTGGATAAGGTTGCCCATAGTACGGCTGCCCATAAGACTATTGTCCGTAAGAGGGTTGACCTTGATAGGGTGGACCTTGAAAATTTGAACATTGTGCTTGGACACCATGATAAGCCGTGGTACCCCAAGCAACAGATAACGGAATTGAGACCTCAACCATAAGCTGAGATGCTATGGGTCCAGGGTGGTAGATATGGGCTCCCCGGGAATCATAATAGTGGAACGGATTTTGTGGATCCAGATTTTGAAGAGCTTGGAGATATTGATCATATGACCCCCTTGCTAGAATGGAACCAAAAGTAGGTGGGGCACTAAGGTTAGGGTCAACAACCACAGATACAGGTGCCGAAGGGCCACTATTTGAAGGACCTGTGGAAGGTCCAGCAAAAGTGGTCACAACTGAAGATGCAGTGACGACACTAACAACGGGGGCTAAGCAAGCCACACAAACAGTTGGAATAGTCGGGACAGATGTGACAGTTATATTGTGAATCTGGGGAGTAAAAGGTCCCAAAGTTGGAGTGATAGTGCGAGACCACATGGAACTTGTAAGGGGAGACCTAAAACCCATGATATCAGCCAAAGCATTATAGTGTAGAGGCAACGTCATACCAAGAGAGGTGACACAGAAGGGTGAAGTTTCCATAGGTATAGGAATTTCACCAGTTGCCATAAAGGACTCTTCACTCGTGACAGGGTTCGTCTCATCCATGTCAGAAGAAGACATTGGGACCGAAACACCAGGAGGAGTAAGGGGAGAGTCTTATTCGAAATGCTCCCAAATGGGATTCCAATGAATATCGTAAGACTCATCTTCTGGAGTGTGAGAGTTAAGCGGTTGGATACTCGGAATAACAGGAAGAGTATCACTAGCAACCGGTACCTCAGGAGTGACAGAAGATGGAGATCCTTGGTCACTTGGAACGGGAGACAGGATCGGTGATTCCACCAGGATGATTTAACTCAAAAGCCCTAGGGAAAAACTAATTGAGTAAGGAAAAACAACCCTACGCAAACTAGAAAGCAACAAGATCTAACAGGGTAAGTGTGAACGTGGCTGAATAAATTTTAAGACATAGGAATAGAACTTGACCTTTTCATTTTTAAAGAGTCGAGAAAAGGTCGAAAAGATGACTCTAGTCACCTTCGAATATTTAATGAGCCTGAAAGGACAAGTGTTCAGATGGACCTTTTCTTTTAAGGAGTCCGAAGAGGAATGAAAGTGACTAGTTTGGAGAAACTAGGCAAAAGGTTTACCAAACATCCAGTAAAACTGCTTATACACCTTGGTGATCATATGAAAACTAAGGACTTTCCGTATGGCAGTCATTCTTCTCGAATGCTGTGTTTGGTGCGTTATGGTTTGCAAGGCGGAAGACACGTCTTCCTAGGGATATAGGATGATAACCTAGTGGGGTCTTCCAACATATACTCAATGGTACTGGGAGCACAATTCCGTACTAGACCGCTATTGAGTCACAGAAGGAGGAATCACCCAACCTTAAGTGAAAACAATAGTGACCAGGTTTAATGGCGCCGGAGCACGTCTCTAGCCTAGACCTCTAAATAATGTGTGTTATGTTCCAATGCTTTGTTAAGTTCATTCAGTTCATTTTAGAGTTGATCTTGAATTATGTTTCAGTTTTCAAGCCTTACTGTATGTATACAAAAAACCTAGGATGCAGCTAGAATGAGTAAAGCATCTTTTACTTCAATGAACACCTACCTACAAGAGGGTAGAGAGATCATTCCCAAACCAAGAAAAACCAAGATAAGCTAAGAGACATAATGCATAAACACATCAACCCTACAGTGCATAGATACTACTGATGATAGATTTTATTATTTGCTTTCCAATATGCAAACTTGAAATGCAAATACACTTTCACTTTCGTATACTAAATGAATGTAGTCTTTTGATTTTGATTGTTTTGTATTTAAAAGAAACAAACAGGAAAGTGTGAAACTGGTCGATCCAAACAATTGTGATCTATGTTCGATAGTGAAAGGAAATTGAATCAATACCAAAGATTGGTTCAATAATTGTCACTAAAAATCAACTAGAAAGAAGCAAGCAATGGAGAAGCCTCAAACAAATCAACAAGAAGGTTGCAAACGAACCTTGGGCAAACAAGCAACTGAGTCAATTAACTCAATAGTTTGAAAAACTAGGTCACAAAGCCAAAAATGCAAGATCCATTCAATAAAACCAAAGAAAGAGTACCTTAACCATAAGAAATAAAAAACAAGCTAATGCGCAAGAGAAAGATAATAGGGGATCAACAAGACTGGTAAATTCAGGAGGAAAAAACAAATCTACAGGAATTGTCACGGGCATAACACCAGCAACTAGGGACGATCAGCCACTAGCTGTAGCAACAAAGCGACGTTGTTGCGATAGTACACATCTCTTTCATGACATGCCGATTTCAGGAATCGTCACGACTGTACGATAGGATTCAACGACACACAAAACTTTACAACAGAGACAAGGCGACATCGGCGCGACTGTTAAAATTTTTTCAGCGAGGATCTTAAAAATAATGAAAGATGAGTAAGAAATTCCCAAACAAAAACCAGTCAATCCTACAGATAATAGAGGGATTTCCCAGATTAACCCAGGTAACCAAAAAGACTGATATTTTACCCCAAAATTCAAGAAACACCAAATCAAAACCAAAACAAGAGAAAACAAGAGAAGAAACATGCAAAGGACTCCCTAGTGGAGTCGCCAACTTGTGATGCAGGAAAGTGTTCCCTCTACAGACAGAGACAACCCCTCTAGCCCTAGAGTGGGTCCAGTCACAACTAGGACAAAACAACAATTAATTCCCTTAAATAGTCATCGTTGGAGGCCTACCTCAAACCGGTGGTTGATGAAGTTCCATTGCGCTGCTCCAGCTTCCGTTTCCTTCTCCTTAACGAGCAATCAACTTGAAACACCACAAGGAAACAACAGAGCATGTAACCAAGAAACAAAATGATCTATTTACTCATAAAGTCAAGAATTCATGAGCTATCAAGTAAATTACATACAATATATAGGAAATCATCATTGATTGTATTAATAATGAACAAGAGCAAAGCTTACAACCAAGTCTTGACGTCACAAGCCTTCTCGGAGGGTCTAGCCAGTGAGTTTCTTCAAGCATTCACTCTCAAGGATGGGACTCCCAGACAACAATATATCTCTCTCTTATTCACAAGCTTTAACACAAAGTTAAGGGCACTCCACACCTTCTTGCAAACTATGTAGCAATCCCACACTTGTCACACTCACACCAAAACTATCTATCAAACTCAAAAGCAGCAGCAGCACTGTACAACCAAAAGAACTAGCAGATGATAGCAATGGTGAGTGATTTTATAGGAGAAGGAGTCTCCATGAAATGAGGGAGAGGGAGCTTATCCTCAGGGCAAGCAGCAAAAAAGACAGAACTACCATGCCAGAGGGAGAAGGGCGACCCAAACTGACCCAACAACCAGGTCCAGAGACATCCAGAAGGCCGACTGTTGGAACGAATTCGCCCAATCTAGATCGTCGCTGGTCGTTAACTAAGCTTTAGCGCCGACATTGCTAGGAAGAAATGTATGCAGACCGATCGTTGCTAAAGATAGCTAATAGCCTCGCGCCGGGGCTTGAAATCGACCGTCGCTAGAAAAAGATGTACTCCCGTGACGGGGTCACGACAAGACTGTTTATGACAGAGGTCCATCGCGTGTATTAAATGTATTCGTGTGACGAGGTAGAAAACTTAGTAAACGAGGGTCAATTGGCAACATAAGAGAGCATTTGTTTAATATGAGCATGGTTTACTAGACACATGACATAGTAGAAGGACTGGGGTGAAGGCAGTGACAAATTACTATGTAACATAGACTTCTTTCACCTAAATCCAAAAATGTTATCATTAGAAGAGATGTAAAGTTTCCTAAAAATATATCGGCCTACGAGCCTAGTTCGACCGATGTGCCACCTCTCTCTATCCCTTCTACTTCTGAAAATATTTCTTCTTCAAATGATGACAATGAGGATGATAATCCTCCCCCACCTTCTCAGGATCCCCCTTCAGCTCCTCAACTTCCAAAATGGGTCCATCCTTAGAGATTAGCGATGTACACGTTCTCAGTTCGATAGAGCCTCTTCTTTACTGGCTCAAGCTTCAATGAATTATGATCCTGACACCTTTGCAGAAGCTTCAGGCCATCCAGATTGGGACGCAGCTATGAATGAAGAATATCGTCATTATTGGCAAATGATACATGGGATCTTGTTCCTCTTCCAAAGGGAAGAAAACTCGTTAGATGTAAATTCGTTTATAGAACCAAGTTTGGACCAGATGGAAAAGTTGATAAACATAAAGCTCGTCTTGTTGCTAAGGGATTTTCAATATTTGAAGGCATTGACTATATTGAAAACTTCTCCCCTGTTGCCAAAATGAACTCTATCCACCTTGTTCTTTCCCTTGTTGCCTCTTTCAAATGGGAAGTCCTTCAAATGTATGTTAAATCTACCTTCTTGCGTGGGGACTTTCATGAAGAAATATATATGGAACAACCTATTGGCTTTATACAAACAGACTCCAACCTTTTATGTCGGCTTAAGAAATCCCTTTATGGTCTCAAGCAAGCCCCTCGGGCTTGGTATGCCAAAATGGATAGCTTTCTTTTAGATACTAGCTTTTCTAGGTGTCATTATGACAATACTGTCTACACCAAGAAAGTGGGTAAGTCTCTTATCATTCTTGTTCTTTATGTTGATGATCTTATCCTTACTGGTAGTGATCCAAACCTTATAAACCATGTGAAGTCTAGCCTTAAAAAGTAGTTTGAAATGACAGACTTAGGACACTTGCATTATTTTCTTGGTCTTCAAGTCTTGCAATCCAAGGAAGGTATTTCCCTTTCCCAGTCCAAGTATGTCTGTGATCTTCTACGCCACTTTCACATGGAAGATTGTAAGCCAGCCCCTTCTCCCTTTCAGTCTGGAGCTAAACTTTCAGTCACTTGTACTTCCCCTGAAGTTGATGCTACCTTATACCGTCAGCTTGTAGGAAAACTTTTGTATATGACCCATAATCGTCCTGACCTTTCTTTTGATGTTGACCTTATTGCTCGGTTTATGAAAAACCCACATGAAAGTCATTGGAAAGTAGCTAAAAGAATACTTCGTTATGTTCAAGGTACAATTTAGTTTTGGATTCATTACAGTGCAGAAGCATCTCCTCTATTGGTTGGTTTCATTGATTCCGATTGGGTTGGTGACCCTGATGATCGAAAGTCTACTGCATGTTATGTCTTCACTCTTGGTTCTGGACCTATTACATGGGTTTGCAAGAAACAAAGTTCCATTTCTCTTTCTTCAACAGAAGCAGAGTATCGTGGCACTGTAGAAGCTAGTAAGGAAGCCCTGTGGCTTCATCAGATCCTGTCAGAGTTTGGCTTTCAGTAGAAACATCCGACTACAATTTGGTGTGATAATAAAAGTGTCATTCAACTATGCAAAGATCCAATCCAACATCAGTGCAACAAACACATTGAACTGCACATGCACTTGATCAGGGAGCCCATTCGTGACCATGTTCTTGAAGTGCAATATTGTTCAACTAATGATCAAGTTGCAGACTTCTTGACAAAGGCTCTCATAGAGGTGAAGTTTAATAAACTTCGATTTATGGTTGTAGTTTAGGAAG
Source organism: Pinus tabuliformis (assembly GCA_031772625.1). Classification (NCBI taxonomy): domain Eukaryota; kingdom Viridiplantae; phylum Streptophyta; class Pinopsida; order Pinales; family Pinaceae; genus Pinus; species Pinus tabuliformis. The sequence goes on from CM062819.1 coordinate 1,153,014,422, forward strand.
TTGTCACTAAGGGGTGATAGGATCTAATTCCTCCTTCCTTCTCCTATTGTGTCATATTTGTACATCCTTCAATCCTATCCGGAATTGTTCTTAAGGGGGGATGTTAGGATATTCCGACACATAGGAAATAGTTAAGTATAACTTGGTCTAGTGTAGAGTTAGGTAAAGTGTGTTTCTTTACTATGTACTTTTGTAACTTGCAATCCGATGGTCACGATATGTTATAGACATGAAGTGATCCGACGGTTCATTCTCTCCTCGATATTACCAACACTTGATCTATGGCTTAACACCTGATTGGTCCATGATCTCTATTTAAAGAGCATGAATGGTCATTTGTAAGGTGACCATTCATGAGAGAAGCTTATATAAATTTTCTTTCTTTTACATTAATAAATTTCCTGAAGTGGCCACGTTGGCTCAAGACGTGGACTGTTTCCCTCTTTGAGGGTTTTAACCATGTCAAGAATATTGGTGTATTGATCTGTGATCTGTTTGTGAGCGGTGTCCTTTGGTGTTCTATCTAAGGAACTTACCCAATAAATTCCTACATAGACATTGTTTTATGATGGTTCTATGTTACAGGAGGGTGCATGGGAAGAATGTACATTTGATTGATTCCTAGAAAAATCATACCCTTATTTCCTCTAGGCCTTGAAAAAGTTCTTGATTTGAAGGTGAAACATTTAAAAGTTTTGGTTTCAAAATTATACTATGCAAGGTAAAGAATTCCATCCATTTTCTTTTGCTTCATTTGGAGAATTGCCAATATGAGGTACGAACCTTGGTTACTGAATTTTATGCTTTTATTATTGTTTCCATTCTGAGATCTTCATTATTGCCTTGGAAAATCTGTTTCCTTCATGAGCCCTTATCACAGAGATAATACCTTATAACAATAGGATTACCAACAACGAAGTGTTATGTCATCAATGATGCCTTACTTGCACTTGATATAACATCGAGACAGAAGTATTGTAGAGCAACATCTATACTGTGATTATATTCACTATGAATATATCCATGTCATACATCTGAACTTCTACATTGATATTACTACCATTGTGATTTGAGCTTTAGTCTTGTTGCCACCTTAGACTTGTTGCCCCTGTGATTTGAGCTTCTATCTTTCTGCCACCTTAGACTTGTTTCCACTGTGATCTAAACTTCCATCTTGCTGCCACCTTAGACTTGTTGCCATGATGATCCGAGCTTCTAGAGGGATGTGATTCCCTTCAACATTTTATCACCCATATTGTATAAAATAAAAAGAGACCTTTTTATGGAGATCTGAAACTGTCTTACTGTCTTATCCAATGAAAATTTTAGAGGTATGCAAAGTCTGTTATGTGGTAATACAAAGAGCTTAGGCTCCTATATATAGTGATTCGTCCATATACTTAAGCCAAACTGAGCATCTGAATACGTGGCTTTCCTTAATGTGAGTCGAGATGAGTTTATCACCTTATTTGGAAGTCAACATGAAGAGAGGGCTCTGTGCTTGTTGTTGGAGGGCTACGTAGACTTCTATTTATTTAACATATGCTCAAGAAGATCTCTTCATACATGACATTGACTCTTTGACTCTAATGATAAATCCTAAGGCTCTCAATGGGAGCCACTAATAAATAAAATCTCTTGCTCATGAAATGAGTGAATGTCTCCATGAGGATGCCATCCAAGATTCTCCCAGCAAGCCATCCCTTGATACAAGGAATATCTCTTTCTTTTTTTGCCTGTTTTCTTAGCTACATGAACTGAAGACAACATATTAAGAGGGGAAGAAAAATAAAGACAGTTACTCATGATCTAGCAAACTCAGCCAAGGTTCCATATCACTCACGAGCCATAGCTTCCACAAGGAAAAATGCTGGAACTATATCTCAAATGGGGTTAATGAAAGTCAAAAACACTGAAGGCTTTCTTTTTTCTCATTTCCTTCAACAAGCATGTTTCCATTCTAATGATAATTGGGTGATTTTTTCCCTAGAATGACATGTTTGTGACATCTTCAAAAGTATCTTCTTTGAAGAAATTAAGACAACAGAACTTAAAATTAATGGAAACATAAATAAAATTATGACATTTGTTAATGATTCCGTGATCCGTTGGATCATGGAGTAGGGTTTATTGGAGATAAAAGACAAAATAAAGTTCAAGTCGTCTGTTGAATATACTGAAAATGAGTATCCTCTTAACTCTTTAGCAGAGAATGAAAAATTTAAGGAGTTTAATGAGGTAAAAGCCTCTTTTGTAGCTCATAATTATTCTATAATGGTAAAGAAAAGAAGGTTCTATGAGCAACGCTTACTACATGGGTGATTTGTCTGAGGTTCCTATAGCTCAAGAAATCTATGACAAATTAACCAGGTAGGCAATAATTTTTCAATCCATGAGGAAAATGCCTTCTTATGAAGACAATGAAAAGGTGGAAAAAGGCCAACTCTTGGAATGTGGAATCAATGTGTGGCTTAGTAAGTGCCAAAATTGGTGCAACTTTTAAATGAGAGTAGTACTAAAGCAACTGTACAAGCTGGGCTATGGAACATGACTAATATACCACATTATGTACAATATTGATAGGCTCAACTTGACATCAACAATGCTATTCAAAAGAGATATTCTCTGTGGATACAATAAAATTTCTTGATTGGATTATATAGGTGGTTGCATGGAACACATTGTGAAGCCTTTGGGAAAATTCTTGGTGTTGGAATCAAATAGAATAAGATAAGATAATTTTATTTGTTTCTAACTAATCATCACAAAAGTAGGTCAATGGGACTAAGAGAGAATATCCAATGTAATTAAAAAGTGGGATTGTGAAATAAACTCCAAAATCAATGCTACCAAAAAGCAGATAAAGATAAGGATCAATTCCCTAGCTAAAAGAAACTTTAAGAGAAGATAGGAGTACAAGAGAAATGCTAACAACTAAATCTGGGTGAATGGGTGAAATACAATAGAGAGTATGTCCAGGGACGCTGAAGCTAGTTGTTGAGGCCAAATGAATAGAGTGAGAGGCAGGCTCCTCATTGGAGTCATCAATCATTGTAAAAGGGTTGATGTACTGGAAAATGATGTCCTCAAGGAAGTGAGTGCACAATACTATTGGGAACACAAGAGTGAGGAAGCACAACTCTCATAACATCCAAGGGGGTGGGGAAGAAGAGAAAACTTGGTGCATTTTAGAGTTTTTCTTGGTCAACATATAGAAGCCACTTCTTCCTATCACTTTAATATGAAAAAATGTCAAGACCTGTGACACAATAAGTATACCATGCTATAAGGATAAATGGTGAAAATAGGTTGGATATAGACAAAAGTGAGCCCAAGGACACAATTATACCTTCTACAATTCCTTTTCACAACGATTTCAATGATTTAATGAATCAACAAATCTTTGATCATGAAAACAAAAATAAATTCTTGGAATGTTAGAAGTTTGGTGCATAACGAAAAGAAATATGTAGTACTAGTAGGCAAGGTTGTTCAAGATAGAAAGGCATACATTATAAGCTATAGGAAGTCAAATCTCAAACCTTTGATGGAGTTTGTTTCATAAGGTAAATGATGGTCCACTTATTCTGTACAATTGTACAATAGTGGATATAGATAGTGCTAGATCTTCTAACCTAATTAGAAACTAACTTCTAGACATTGTTTTATGATGGTTCTATGTTACAGGAGGGTGTAGGGGAAGACTATACATTGATTGATCCCTAGAAAAAGCATACCCTTATTTCCTATAGGCCTTGAAAAAGTTCTTGATTTGAAGGTGAAACATTTAAAAGTTTTGGTTTGAAAATTATATTATGGAAGGTAAAGAATTCCATCCATTTTCTTTTGCTTCATTTGGAGAATTTCCAATTTGAGGTACAAACCTTGATTACTGAATTTTATGCTTTTAGTATTGTGTCCATTCCTCAATGTAAGATTGTAGTTGTGTACATTCCTCAATGTAAGATTGTAGTTGTGTCTCTTATGATTTTCCTAGAGAGGTTAAGATGAAATGAAGGTTTTTCTGACTATTTCTTGCTTCGCATCTTCCACTGTCCATTCTGCAGGCTGCTAGTCATTGATCCACTGTTTCACTTTGGGATTGAGCCTCTCTATGTCCTTTATTCTTTGGTAATATGTCATAATCAATTCTCTGATTATGTCAACACATGGAACTTTTTAAGTGCTCAACTAAATGGGATTTAATTTGCCCAGCTAGGCTTGCCACAAAGAAAACCTAGGGATGATGGGTAAGAGGGATTTGTTTATGGTATTTCCTGTCATGACTCTAGGGTAGTTCTTATACTAGACAAAAAAAAACTTGATCCCAGCTGGATGGTCTAGAAGACAGAGGGATATTTACCTAAGAGATAATAAAGTTCCATAATGAGATCATTAAAGGGTAGTCATGGAAAAGATGGGTCATGGATATGTCACGATCTTTGCAACAAACCCACTAGGGTGGACAAAGTATATAGTTTTTGAACTAGTTCTCAACAATTAGTAGCTTCATATGCACTATGAGGCATAAGAAATCTACGTTTTGAGCAAGATCTTGTTCCACATGATGGAAACACATAGAATCCATAAGTAGATTGTTTCAAAATAGTAAGGTAAACTTGATTTATAGTGTATTGTCCTTGTGTTTCCCTGTGAGGGGTATTTCTCTTTTCTGAAAGCAATTGGAGTTGAATATTTTAGGGCTAGGGTCATTTATTTCTAGTGCTTTATCAAATGAAGGGGAAGATTTGAAGGCTACTTCCATCCTTTCCAAATTGTTTTATCATATTCACTTCAAATGGAGATATCAACAAGAATCTGAACACCATTATTTTCTGCAAAGGCCTTTGGGCTAAGGGAATATTTCCCATAATGGAGTCCCTCCATATCTTTATTGTTTCTCATTCATGGGATGGAGTTTATTTACAGATTTAGATATATCCAAAGGGAAGGTCTCTCAAAAGGATCATGTGCCTTTCTGCCTCATTAAAATATATGTTCCAGATTACTTCCTTTCACCCTACTGTTTTTCCAAAAATTGGATATTAATATATGCATGGACATGCTAATGGTGCAGTGCCATCTAATGCATTGAGACATCTCTAATTCTCTATGGCCTTTGGGTAGTCAAGCAAATTCGTGGGAGGAGGTCAAAGTTCTGAAACACTTCTTGGTATTTAATCTTTCTATTTTAGCTTATGGTTTCACTGGAGCATTGTCTGAGGTCACTTTCCCTTATCTGAGGTCTGATGCTTATCTTTGACGTGTTTTTATGGAGGTTATTCCAATGAAGATCCTAAGGCTTAAGTTTGGCCTTACAAAGTGACTGAAATGAAATGTCTGAACACAAGTTTTCAAGTTGATCTATGGGTTATATACACTGCCCTTCTGTAGCATGTATGTGACTCTCATTAGGATGATCTGGAATTTTTATGGTAGTCTTTTATTTTGAATTGGTGGAACATTCTTACAGGAAATATTTGTGGCCCTCTTAAGGCTCAAATTTGGGCACACATGGAGACCCATTTTAACACCTAACAGAGTTTATGTGTGCAGACTTAGTAATTGTTCTAAGGTATTTTTGACAAAGGGATAATTTATGTTTTTGGGAAGACATGTTCCTCTGAAGTCACTCCTATGCAATTTTAGGTTTCTCACTATAATTGTCACACGATTTCAAGTGAAATTGTTGTAGCCTTGAGTATGGTATGTTTGCATCCTTTTCTAGATGATCTGAAGCCTATATTTGTGTAGAAGGACAAACTTAATTATAGCACATAATTTCTCTCCCTTGATTACATATTCAACACTCTTAAGGTTCATATGGTGGTACATTGCAGAGCTCCTAGGGTTAGTATTTGACTGGTATTGATATATTAAGTAGCCACTCCATAAAACAATTTTGCAGACCTTTCTCTTGCATCATTTCTGTGATCATTGGTTTTGTTCAGAGATTTGTCTTGCAATAGAGGACATAAATAGTATTTTCAGAGATTCAAGGAGCATATCTACAGATCAGTCCTATGGCATCTTTATGAACCCTACTACAATGTCTAGATGTGGCAAGAGGTGGTAATCCTTGTTGGAGAATATACTTGTTGTATTGAACTTGAAGACAAAATAAAATTTTCTCATGAGGGCTCAAATTGAAGCATTAAAAGTTGATCCTTGACAGTAAAGGTTTCATTGGGTTAGCTTGAAGATCCATATCTTCACCAAAAAAGCTTTCCAAGATATAAGACAATGTTGTTGTGTAGCAATAGTTATCAATAAATATGAGGTATGATGATACAATTGAATTTGAGCTATTATTGAAACTTGGACTAGTTTGAAGGATTGGACATCATATGTACATTGTGATTGATTGAGGTACATTGAAGTGTATAGCACACTGTGTTTAGAGATCAAAACTCTAAGTCCACTTGCATAGCTAGGCCATCATTATTTTTGTCCAGAACTTGTGTTGATCAAGTTGGCTGATAGGGTTTAAAAATACTTGTGTTGTGGTGATAAGGTTTAGGCCAAAAACTTGTGATAAACTATTCATGAAAACGATTGATGAACTGCGAGTATGGCCATAATCTAGTAAGACAAGGTGCTCGAGATGTACAGTTTAAATATTGTAACTCATGTGGATGCCTCCATATCTAAGATTAGTCAGTGTAGTAGAAAATCTTTTGTTCTGATTATATAGATGAATGGTAGAGAACAATTATATACTTTGTTTGATGACAGAGCTTGTATTTGCAAGCTAGTTGGTGTTTGATGAGTGAATGCCATGATGATTTATGTATGAGGAAAATTGTTCGTGACTGAGCAGTGTTTGAGTGGCAAAGTCTTGACAAAGTTCAATATTGGCAGAGCTGATGTTTAGAGATTGTTTTGTTTGATATGAGTATGCTAATATCATGAGGACAAAGTGTTGGACTGCAAGGATGGAATTCATGTCATTTACAATGTTCTTCCATGATCCTATTGGAAAATGTAACTAGGTTCGGTCTTCATTATTGTACTTGAAGTCAAAATATAATATATTTGTCAAAATAATTTTTATTGTTATTGAAATTGACTTATTAAATTATGAGTTTCATGCTTGTGTCAAATGTCTTAGGTCAAGCCTCCATTGAAGGCTTTAGGTTAATTGTCAAATTCAAATTTTTGTTTGAAGAATCCTCCTCCATCAAGGTCTCCTTGCTGTCGGCTTCAAAAGAATCCTCATCAAGTCCGTTACCCTCAAAAGAACTCATGTCGGCTCAAAACAGTGACACTGCTCCTCAAATATCATGTCGACTCATTTATGGACAAACAAGTATAAATAGGAGGGTGCACCACTCCACAGTTCAAACAATAAGCTCGCATTTATATCTGAAGAAAATTTTGGTCATCACAAAAGAAGAAGCTCGCATAAATCACAGAATGACAAGTTCAGATATCTCTGAAATGAAGTGCGGATATCTCTGACATGAAGCTCGAATTACCACAGGTTCAATAAATTTGTTTCGGTACCACAACAATGAAGAAAGGTATAACTACATTAATCATGGTTCGGTATAAGTTTAAAGGTATGACTACAATGGTAAGGACTTGGTGCTACAACAATGAATATTTTTGTGAAAATAAGTGAGAATGGTTCAATGGCACTCCAGTGAGGAAGTCTTAGAGATGATTGCTATTATAGTGATGATCTCTCGCTGGCATTACAGTGATAAGTATGAATTGATGGAAGGAGTCTCTAGTTTAGATTGTAAGGGTCTTGGTCATCTCATCTTGAATCTAATGAAGGAAGAATTTGTGACTGGGTTTTCCCCTCGACGGGGATTTTGTCCTGGTAGCGTGCCTATATCTTGTGTTGTTCTATTTTTTGCTTGGCATTAATATTGATGATAAGAAAGGATAATTAAGAGATATAATACTAATAATGAATGTGCTAATGGTGCAGTGACGTCTAATGCGTTGAGACATCTCTAGTTCTCTATGGCCTTTGGGTAGTCAAGCAAATTCATATATGCATCGACGTGCTAATGGTGCAGTGACATGTAATGCGTTGAGACATCTCTAATTCTCTATGGCCTTTGGGTAATCAAGAAAATTCATATATGCATGGACATGCTAATATATGCATGGATTTGCTAAAGGATTTTCCACCATATAATGTAATAGCAATGGGAAGCCAGGACTGTAGCATCACTGTGTGGACCATAACTAGTCCACACCCTATTTTTGTTGGGATTTTTTTTTTACCTATGTTCTTTGCAATCAAATAGGAATTGGACAATTCCTGTATTGATTGTCCTTGTGTGAGTGTTTAGATGAGGGGGTGCCACTAAGAGATAGGATGATGACAACATTGCTTGTAGCTCCAGATCATTGTAGACCATAGGGACCACTCCCCCTCCCTAGAGATGTCAAAGGTGTTGCCATACTATATCTCTTACCAATAGGCATATCAGATCACCTAGACATCAGTAGCAAGTTATAGCAACCACACAACCACATAGAAGAGGCTTCAAATCTTCCCCTAGCTCTTCTTCGAGGCATCATCCTATCTTGAGTTTCCTTCATTTGACCTCTAATGTTTGGAGAGGTAGATCTAGTGTATCATGACCTAGTATGTAGATCCTTTCCCTCTACACATCTACCTCCTGTTATGGCTATCTGCACTTGAATGTGAGGGTGTTCTCGTGTTTTCGCTTATAGATTTCATGTTTCTACATTACTTCTTGTTCTTTATATAAGAGAATTTTTTGTACTCCTCCTTTGTATTGAGTTCATTATACTTAGCAGTCCCATTAACATACTTGTGTGGTCATTTATTTGACATTAACGTAATTATCTTATCTTATGTTATCATATCCTTGCCTTCAGTCCTTTAGTTCAACCATGTTTGGGTTGACAATTATTATTAGTGAGCAGTTCCCCGCGTTTATTACACAAGTACAATTGAGATCACCTGAGTTTGCATGGATGTAAGTGTTGAAATGTGGCAACAAGAATATTCCAATTTTAATTTGTCCTTGAATTAAAATTTGAATTTAGTCTCACCAGCTGTTTGAAAAATAATTAATTAATTCATCTTGAGTTAATTAGTTGGAGAAATTCAAGCTAGAAGTCTTTGTGAAGTCATGCAACAATTATCCCTTTGATTGAGGAAGTTATCCCTTAATTAAGGAGATAAGGATGAGTTGTAATTAGTTAGCTCAGTTAACTGAGTTAAGTCCAGTTAAATTAGTTCCAAACAGTTTGAGGAACTAATTGTGAGTTCTGTCAGTTAATGCATGCATGCATGCAACTAGTGTACTCCAGATAACTGAGGATTCTCTCATAAATAAATCATGCATGTCAATTCAGACAAAGACCCAGTTGAGATTAAAGGTAGGGATAGCGTACTATCAGTTTCAAGAATTTTCCTATAAGAAAATATTTTGCATGCAGAAGGAATTCATTCCTTGAGATTTGTGCAGTTTTACAGAGTGCTGGAGCAGTGTGTGAGATCAGTGTCACACAAGGTTACAGCTAGAGCACCTAGGGAAAACAATGCAAGGAAATAGGAGGCTTGGAGGACAGAGGGAAAGACATATGAGTTGTCTAGTTTGTCTATGAGCAGAGTGAGGGATTGTACTGGAAGCTGGATAGCTGTGAGAGCTAAAGCTATGTGTAATCCTGAGATATTTCCACTTGTATGATAATACATATAGTGGGGTTTTTAGATGAGGCTTTCCCCAGAGTATTCTTCTATGTTTCATGTGTATTGATTCTTCTTCTTTGTTATATGTGTTCTGTTTGATCTTGCTCAAATTGATTCAGCTTCCGCAAGTTTGATTATAGAAGTAGATTAAGTATTGTGCTTTAGTCTATTGCATAATCAGGTTAATATACAGTGAGAATTTCTACATGGTAACAGGCAAAGGTGATCATAGCTGTGAACAATATACTAAGGAGGGAAATTTGAAGTTTGAAGTTCTTGATTGCAGGTACAAAATCGAATTCTTATCACACCTCAAATTTCACCAGTGGCGTTCAATGGCTTGAGGCTCGAGTATGCACTGGATGGCAACTCGAATTACATAGCATGGAAGGATCGCATGGAAGCGGTATTAGAAGACAATGGTTTGAAGGATTTCATTGATCAAGAAATCTCCAAGCTAGCTACAACTAATGCACAAGAATTGGCTAAATGGAAGACGTGTGTGGCCAAGGCGAGGAGGATTATTTTGGAGGGAGTTTGAGACCATATTGTCTCAAGTCTCCATGGGAAGGAGACTCCATTTTCAACGTGGAAGACATTCAAGGACCTATATCAGAATAGTAGCGACCAGAGGAAATTGGTGCTCAAGGATAAGCTTTGGAAAATCAAGTGTGAAAAGGGCGACACTAATTCTACATATCTGAACAAGCTCAGCACCTGCAGAGATGAGCTTGGTAGTGTGGGAATAACGACATCCGATGATGATATGCTGAGTCTTGCTCTCCTCAGTCTTCCTAAGAGCTGGCATAGCTACTAGGACTCTGTGAATGGAAGAGAGAAATTGCCGGATTGGGACTATGGTCGGATCTGATATAAGAGGAGATCAGGAGGAGCACCAAAGATGGTTCTTCATCTAAGCATGATGATGAAGAAAATCTAGCCTTAGCATGTAAGGCAAGGAAAGGGAAAGGGAAGGCTTCCCATTCCAAATCGAGTTCTTCTCATGGTGGGAAGAAGATTGACAAATCTAAAGTGAGATGCTTTAATTGTCATGAGGTGGGCCGTTATGCAACTAATTGTCCATTGAAGAAATCCAAGAAGGGATCCTCGAAAGGATCAGAAGGTGACGCACTGGCCTCTCAATTCGAATTGGATTTTACCCTCATTGCATGCATGGTTTCATCAATGGTGGGTTGTCTTTGGTATCTGGACAATGGAGTCTCATTCCACATGACCAACAATAAGAGTTTACTTAGTACCTTGGAGGAGAAATACCTCAAGATGCACATAGAGATGGGTGATGATGGAAAGTACTGTGTTTTAGGAGAAGGCACAGTTGCTTTTCAGATGGAGCATGGAGCTCCTCTCACCCTGACTGATGTAAAGTATGTGCTTGGGCTAAAGAATAACTTGGTATTGGTTGCGATGTTGGAAGACAAAGGCTACGATGTTGTCTTCAGTAAAGGAAAGGCATTCCTGAGACACATAGCCACGGGCCAAACCAAGAGGATTTGGATTCGAGTGAAGAATCTCTATAAACAAGAGGTAGATGACTATGCTGCATTGAGTTTGAAAGCAGAATTGGTGCAAAGCCAAGACATTGGCGAGTTATGGCATAGGTGGTTGGGCCACTTGCATCATGGGGCCTTGAAGATAATGCAGCAGATTTCTACCGAACTTCCCAAAGGTAAAATTGAGCAAGTGGACACATGCAAAGGTTGTACCTTGGGAAAGTACGCGAAGTATTCCTTTCATGGTCGAGACAGTCGAGCTGAAGCAATCATGTAGCGAGTTCATACTAATGTGTGTGGACCATTCTCGATAGCATCCACCATGAAACAAAGGTATTATGTGATTTTCATTGATGATTTTTCTCGTAAATGCTGGATCTATTTCATGTAGAAGAAGGATCAAACCTTCTCAAAGTTTTGTGAGTTCAAAGCTTTGGTTGAGAAAGAATTAGGGAAGAAGATCAAGGCCTTGAGAAGCGACAATGGTGGAGAGTATGTATCTCAAGAGTTTAAGGACTTCTGTGCAACAGAAGGAATTAAACGGGAGTTGACGACACCTCATAACCCACAATAGAATGGGGCGACCGAGAGGAAGAACAAAATGATTGTGGGGGAAGCTCAGGCAATGCTGCATGACCAAGGCCTACCACTTCATTTGTGGGCTGAGGCATGCAACACAATGGTCTGTTTGCATAATAAAAGCCCATATCACATTCTTGGGATGAAGACACCAGAGGAAGCTTTCTCCAGGAAGAGACCAGATGTGGGTCACTTCAAGATCTTTGGCTCATTGGTATATTGCCATGTGACCAAGGATGCTCGGAAGAAACTTGAGCTGACAGTTGAGTTGGGGATACTTGTGGGGTACATTGATACACCCCACAACTATCAGGTGTACTTGCCTACCAGTCGGAGGACAATGGTTCACAAAGATCTCAAGTTTGATGAGCAGAAGGCCATGTGAGTTTCCCTTGAGAGGGAGCTCCAACTACAGGTTGTGGAGGAATTTTTGGTTCCTAAGGAGGAGGAGCCTCAGATTGATGCAGAGTAGCCGCATGAAGAGGTTCCAGGAGTGGAGACATCCACTCAAGCAGAGTCTTCTAGAGAGGGATGGAAGTGCACAAGAGAAGCTGACAGATTGTTGTCGGATGTGAGAGAGAATGTGGGAGAACCATCTTCTCAGCGTAGGCAAAGGAGGTCACTTGAGAGGTACACTGGTTACATGGCCCTTGTTGGGGAATGTGTTGAGACCAAGCCATCTTCCTTTGAGGAAGCAGTGAAGCAGCCGATTTGGGTTGATGCTATGGTGGAGGAGTATGACTCCATAGTTCGGAACAGTGTTTGGGATGTGGTTCCAAGACCAGAGAACAAGTCAGTTGTGAGTTCCTGTTGGCTTTACAAGGTAAAGCAAGCTGCTGATAGTAGTGTGGAGAAACATAAAGCAAGATTTGTTGCCCGTGGTTTCTCATAGGTCAAGGGGATCGACTATGATGATACTTTTTCTCTTGTAGCAAGTTACTCATTCATCAGATCGATGTTGACACTATCAGCACAGATGGGTTGGAAGATCCATCAGATGGATGTGAAGACTGCATTCCTCAATGGCAAGATTGAGGAAGAGGTGTAGCGGGTTGGGCTTCAGAAAGAGTGAAGTGGATGCGAACCTGTACCACATCATGGTAGAGGATAAGCAGTTGATCATTGTTCTTTATGTTGATGATCTCATATTGACAGGTGATGATCAGTTGATCATGTCTTGCAAGGAGGACCTTGCAAGAGAATTCGAGATGAAATACATGGGTCTCATGCACTACTTCCTTGGCATGGAAGTGTGGTAGAAGGATGGAGAATTGTTTGTGTCTCAAGGCAAGTATTCCAATGAGATACTTAGGAGATTCCACATGGATAAGTGCAAGCCCATGCAGACTCCTCTAGCAGGTAACTAGAGGAAGGAGGATGCAACTTCAGGAGAAGTAGTAGAAGCTACTGTGTATCGACAACTTGTGGGTTCACTGATGTACTTAGTGAACACACGACCATATTTGTGCTATGCGATGAAACAACTGAGTCAAGCTATGGTTCAACCTACCAAGATGTTTTGGAAGGCAGCTAAGCATGTTTTGAGATACCTCAGAGGCACATCTCAGTATGGATTATGGTACAAATGGACAGAGGGAGTGAAGCTACAGGGCTTCATAGATGCAGATTGGGTAGGGAGTCCATCAGATCGGAAGAGCACATCAGGAGGAATTTTCAACCTTGGGTTAGCTACAGTTTCTTGGTACAGTAGGAAACAGAGGTCAGTTGCACTCAGCTCAGCAGAGGCTGAATACATGGCTGCAAGTCAGGCAACATGTGAGGCCATTTGGATGCAGAAAATTCTAGTTGGTTTGTTTGATAAGAGGATGGATCCAACTGTGATCTATTGTGACAATCGGAGTTGTATCAAACTCTCTGAGAATCCAGAATTTCATGATAGGTCCAAGCACATCGACATTCGGTATCATCATCTTAGAGACTGTGTGGCGAGGAGGATCATGTTGTTGTAGTATATTTCGAACGAGGAGCAAGATGCTGACATTTTGAGTAAGGCATTGTCAAAGTGTAAATTCGAGTTCCATAGAGACAGGATCGGGGTGGCAGATAATCCCTTTCTTGTTGAGAGGGAGTGTTGAAATGTGGCAGCAAGAATATTCCAATTTTAATTTGTCCTTGAATTAAAATTCGAATTTAGTCTCATCAGCTGTTTGAAATATAATTAATTAATTCATCTTGAGTTAATTAGTTGGAGAAATTCAAGCTAGAAGTCTTTGTGAAGTCATGCAACAATTTTCCCTTTGATTGAGGAAGTTATCCCTTAATTAAGGAGATAAAGATGAGTTGTATTTGAGTTGTAATTAGTTAGATCAATTAACTGAGTTAAGTCCAGTTAAATTAGTTCCAAACAGTTTGAGGAACTAATTGTGAGTTCAGTCAGTTAATGCATGCATGCATGCAAGAAACTAGTGTACTCCAAATAACTGAGGATTCTCTCATAAATAACTCATGCATGTCAGTTCAGACAAAGACCCAGTTGAGATTAAAGGCAGGGACAATGTACTATCAGTTGCAAGAATTTCCCTATAAAAAAATCTCTTGCATGCAGAAGGAATTCATTCCATGAGATTTGCGCAGTTTTACAGAGTGTTGGAGCAGTGTGTGAGATTAGTGCCACACAAGGTTATAGCTAGAGCACCTAGGGAAAACAGTGCAAGGAAATAGGAGGCTTGGAGGAAAAAGGGAAAGACATATGAGTTGTCTAGTCTGTTTATGAGCAGAGTGAGGGATTGTACTGAGAGCTGGATAGTTGTGAGAGCTAAAGCTGTGTGTAATCCTGAGATATTTCCACTTGTATGATAATACAAATAGCGGGGTTTTTAGCTGAGGATTTCCCCAGAGTATTCTTCTATGTTTCATGTGTATTGATTCTTCTTCTCTGTTATATGTGTTCTGTTTGATCTTGGTCAAATTGATTCAGCTTCCGCAAGTTTGATTGTAGAAGTAGATTAAATATTGTGCTTTAGTCTATTGCATAATCAAGTTAATCTATAGTAAGCTTACACAAACACCTAAGTTATGTGATAATTGAATCCAATATTATGCTTGCATTGGGTAGTCTTTCTAGGAAATATTGTATTACCAACAAATCCTCCTCCCATTTGGGCCCTCCTCCAATGGTTAGTGCTATATAGTCAATCATACCCAACGATACCATAAGATAAAGCCTTTCTCAGTGGCTCCCATGTCATTTCACCTTTTCACTTTATAGTAAAGTGAATAAGACTATACTTTGGTCCGCCAAAGCTCCTTTCTTGGATAGCAAGCAATAGGGCTATGCTCATAACACACCTTTCTTCCTAGTTAGATTTCCCTGACAAAGGTGAAGCATAGGAAATGAATCAAATAGAGGTAGTTGCTTATCTGATCACAATGGAAACATTAGGAATATATTATTCCACTCTCTTGATTAGTGAGAAGCCATGTAACCTACTATGATCCATGTCTTACAATGTTTTCCTACTTATATGAGTGGAAGAAATTTGCAGTTGGATATGCTTGTGACCATTATAACTTGGATGGATCTTATTATTTGGGTTTTGTTTCTTCCTGGGAAATATGCAATTATTGGTGATGAATAACTTTGAAAGATCTTGATTTTTATGTCTATATTCCTGTTTTGGTACTTTTTGGTTCTCTTATATTTAGGGCCACTTCTCATAGTTGTTTCGTGCTTTTCTTGTTTTTTCATGGGTGTGTTTTATCTTCCATCTTTATATAGCTTCCATACTATCTAATATTTATGATGCGAAACTCATTCATTGGTTATGATGTTCTCAAAAAACTTGCAATTTCCCAACCTAAACGGTACTAAAATGTAAGAATTCTTTATTATATTTTTTCTTTGATTAATGCAATTGTTGGCTACTTTGAAGATATCAGTGAATAAGCTAGAGTATCATCAGAAAATAATCTAAATAGTTCACCTCATCTTTTTTGGATCTTAGGCCAGATATATAGAAGGTATATTTTTGGAGACAGTCTTCGTGCACTCTTCACTGGTTGCCATGTTGGATGCTTCTGTAGAGGATGCTATTGAACATGGTGGATGATAAGGGCTAGAAAATGTAACACTTTATAACATTTTATAATACCTATTTGAATGCATTTGAGCCTTTAATATATATTTTTTATTTTCTTGTTAAAACTTAAAGTGCGTAGTTAATTAATTAACCTTTGTTGTACTGATGGAATTGTTTTTCACATACATTTGTAGTTTTATATTGTTTTTGTTTCTTACAAAATTGTATGCATATGTTTGGCATTTTTATAATGTTAGTTATGATGAATCAACCCAATTTTAAGGGGTTGTTGCATGGAGAAGCCCATAGAAAGGCACAAATGTTAAGGAAAAATAATATTTTAGTGGAGCGTTTGGTATAGAAGGGTGACATTTGGATGATTTTATTATCTCAAGGTCATAATGAAGGCTTGCTTACTGGAGCATCCCACATCTAGGAAATTCTAGATTATTCATTTATATTTTATTCCATATAAAGTATAAACCAAGCCTATAAAAGGAGGCCTCCTATCCATTTGAAATTATTCGTTGTGGAGAAATTACATAGACACTTGTATTTGGGGTTGAAGATAAATTTCACGTTTGAAGCTTGATTTTGGAAAAATATTCAGGGCTGATTTTGTCCCAAGTTCATCATCGTTTTGTTTCAGATTTATTCCTTCTTGGTTGGGCATCATATTATACTTTTATAGTGGGCTAATTCTAGTTGTTGAGGGGCTGCAAGAGAGGTGTGTTGACCTTCTTCTTGATTGTTTATGTTATAAGATTTCAAAAGTATTATTCAAGGTTGGTTATTAAATAAAAAGTTGTTTTCTTTTGCTACCTATGCCTAGATTGATACCTTAAGCTTCACTTGGATGATTGATGATTGTAATAGTGTATTTATTGAGCATATTTGTTTGGTTGTAAAATAATTGTTAGCTATGTTAGACCGATAGCTAAGATAAAATAAGAAAATATAAGATAAATGTATTAATGTCCAACAAACGACTACTAAAGTAGGTCGATGAGACTGTTTTAGGTACAATGATTTCCATACAAAGTGGGACTTCCAAAGTGAATCCTATATAAAAGAAAGATACTAGAAGTAAAATCACAATAAAATATAAAAAACTTGAAGGCCAACACCAGAGAGAAGAGAGACGATCTTCTAACAACCTTCTAGGCCCTCCAAATGATCTAAGAAGTAAAATTCCATTTCACACTCACAATGGTTGGGTTAACAGTGAAAGTTTGTAAATTTATACTCTGTGGGTATGACCTCTATTGTTTTGCATTGTAGCAACTTGTAGGATTGGAAGCAGTTAGACACCAACTTCCTATCATGGTTATGGTGGTAGAGATACTCTTATTATAGGCTCACCAAATGAAGGGCCTTCAAAGCTCAAATAAAGAAGAACAAAGCCGAATCTGCATCAAATATGTTAAACATTCACACAACTAGGACTCCAAAGTCGTACATGTTCCTTGCTTGACAAATCTTCTGCAAATATTTATGAGTAAGATACACCGTATATATGGATACATTTGCGGAAACAATTTTTGTACCATGCAATTAACCTACTTGACAAATCTTCAATTTTTTTTTTAAAGATATAAATTCTTTTAATATTATTTTCTACAAATATTTATGAGTATCTGTACCATGCAGTTAGCATGCTTGAAAATCTCCATTTGTTTCAACAAAAATATAAAATCTTTCGTTTGAATGTTATCGGACTTAGGTGTGGGCAGATTATAACAAGAAATGGGATTGGAAAAATGATGGGGAGACAATGCAAAGAATTTCTTGGATTTGATTCATTTGTTGTTGGAGATCCTTCATGTTATAGACATTTTTGTGCCTAACAGCATGGAGCATGAAATGTCAATAATCTGAGGGATCCAAAGTCCCTAAACATGTTGTTCTTACCCTTAGAGGAACAAGGTCTGCAAACCACAACACTGAGAATCAGTTCTCCACCCAAAAACACTCAAAAACAGGCTATTTCTGGATCATGTCAGCTGCTCCACTGAGCATCTGCGCTGAATGTCAACTGCTCCTCCTTGTACCTGCGCTGAAGGTCAAAACTAATGAAGGCTACCTACGCTGGGCGAGAATTGCCAAGTGGCACAGTCATTCTGCAAGGTGTCAACTGCCCAGGAAGCTTCCAAACTGACACTTGGGTCAAGGAATTCGCCTAGTGATGAGTAAGAGAGTCTTGATCTCCAAGTGGAAGCAAGATTCTCCAAGTGGACTCAAGAACTGAAGATTAACTAAAGTGGGAGAGGACACAAGTCAGCTTCAGGCCAGTCTCAAGATGACTCATCCTTTCTCCAAAACCCTATATATAGAGCTCTCTCATGAGGTCTAAGGAGGCTGGAATTTTGTGCAAGTAAGGAAGTGCTGTTGGTTTGTGTATAGAGCTATTGGGTGTTTTGCTTGAAGGAGGTGAAGAGGAGATTTCTTTCAGCTGGGAGGTGTTGCTGGATTGGGCCCATTGTGGTTGTAACTCTCTCAGAACTTTACTTCTATTATCAATAAAGTATTTGAGGTTCTTCTATATGCATGTGTCTTTATGATGAATGGATGCTTGTATATTTGATTTATGCTAATCCTATAATCGATTATGGATGTATGCTTCTTGTAGTTTCTTTTTCTTGTGCTTTTACAGGATCTGTGTGTAGCTGGGCCGGTGAAAGGGCAAGGAGCTAGGAGCAAGCGGCAAGGAGTGAAGACTGGATCGACTATTAGCGCAATATAACGGTTAGTAGATCATCCTTTTCTTCCCTCTCTCATCTCATAAAGAAGAAACTTTGAATAGCTTTGCATTCAGTTGTTGCTGGAGTACTATCACCTTCAGAGTGGGATAGAGGCATTCTGCATTAGATACTTTTCCCCCCAACACTTCACGAACCTCATCCATCGACTTTGGAAATGTTTCTAGGAAGGATTCCTATGTTTTTTAATTTTGTGATTATTTCACCTCATGGTTATTTTGGGCAAGCAATTTTAGGAATGCCAGACACTCGTGGATGGGTAAAAAAACTCTTTATAATTGCAATGCCCATTCCATGGAATCTTCTCTTTATTTTTTGATTGTATTTTGAACTTTTACTTTGATTTTATTTTGTATTTTGACTATATATATATATATATTTTAACAAGAACAGATGTATTTTATTTATAGAAAATGGAAGGCCGGAGCCAAACAACACTTTTACATAATGCATCAGGCATTAATTTCAAATGACTCAGTCTCAGCAAAGCTCGAATGGATCCATTGTCCATTTCAATGAAGAACAACTTAAATACTTTGGCTCACATATATCCTTGGTCAAAGCATAGAGTCCCACAAAAGAAAAAGGAGATTGCATAACTGGATTTGATCTCTGGTGGGGAAGGCAAGTCCTCTGTTCTGGGGAAATTTCTGAGCGTCTTCATTAGCTTGTTGATTAGATGAATGAGAGCGTTGGAATAGTGCGATTTAAGATTTTCTTTTGTTGCTGGAGCAGAGAATTCTGAGCGTTGCCATCATGGGAAACTGCAAGTTTTCTGAGTATCTGGAGTTCTCATTATTTAGATGTATGCGTGGTGGAGTAGCATGAATTGCGATTATATTTTTGAAGCTGGAGCAGAGTCATCTTGCACAAATTAAGGTTGGAGTAGAGAAGTCTAAGTGCAGCCCACATGAGAATATACAAGAAATCACATTATAGCATACGATCTACAAGAATCGAGATCTGAGAATTAAGAGTTATGCTACTGCGGTATGGTCAAGCCAAACAGGCGATGCCATCCTTTACAATGAACCTGTTATCACTCAGGTTGTTCCCTTTGACTCCCAAGGGAATACGGCCGAGGTAACCACTAACCAATCTTTGGGTCACAGGTTCTAGCCTACCTATGACCAGAGAGGGCTCTCTCTTTATGTTTTAGCTTTGTTTGTGTAGTATTTTAGGCTAGCTATGATGCTCAAGGTTTGTTTTTTTTTTTTTGGAATTCGTTGGATGATGATTTCAATCAAGATATATATGTGCTCTCTAGGGTGTTCTAGGCCATTGGGCATGGAGTCAGTGGTCCTTTAGCTGTTTGGTGCGCTGTGTTGATACAGTAGTGATGCTGCAGAGCTAGATAAGTGTCTGAGAAACAACGCTTTGAAATTGTGATTAAATGTGATGTATCCAGGTTATGAAAGGCAATTAAGAATCTTTCAATAAACTGATATGGAGAAAAGTGAGAATATTATTTAGAAGCAGTGAAGAGTTTCTAGATAACATTCATATTTATAGAATTAATGAAAACATGAGCAATTAAGAATTCATGTCCATAGTTAATTCTGAAGAAAACATTTACAGCAATAAAAGATTGAGCACAAGGTGTAACCAAACATATCCTGCACTATCCCTTTTCTCTATTGCTAGATCAGTGAAACATGAGCATGATTTAATAACATAAGAAGACAAAACAGAGATTGAGAAAAACTTATTATTCCATCAGAAAGCACAAGAATTTTGTAACAGCACGCGTGGTATCAGCAAGACATCAAACATTCAGGAAATCACTGAGCTGGTCCAGCCCTTTGCATTAGATAATTTGAAAGTATACAATACATTTGCCTCAGAGTGAAAATCATCAACCCCTCATACGTTATTAGGGGAGGTATATATACATAATTTACATAAGAAAATATCCTGCTGATGAGTAAATGCTTCATTAATGTTATGCCAACTCCTGGAGCGTTGTAGCTGAGGGAGTAAATGCTGTAGTAACTCCTCAATGCCTTAGCTGTCAAAAATGGTCAGAAGATATTGACTTTGTGGCTGCTGGAGTCGGTTGAGGATACGCTGTCAAAAATTGCGTATATCTTATCTTTTGCTTGCTGCCGCTGTCTTTTTCTGAGTCATCTTTCAGCTGCCTTTAATGATGTTTGACTTTTGCTGAGCTGTAGGTAACTAGGATGGAAAATATGAAGTTAATGTGGCAAAATTTGAAGCATTGCTTGCCACCAATCCTCCTTGGGCATTTGGTGTCTACGGATCTTCACCAAAGTCTCATCTGCTTCAGTATATCTGTAAAAATTAGGAGGAGTCTCAAAAAGGTGGCGGATTTAATTTTCAATGAAAAATATATTCTCGAGTTTCTGTAGAAGACTCTGCCCTGTTGGAGGCCCTGCCTCCTACGAAGTACTGCCAGCTGCAGTAATTTGATTTTCCACGAAGGTGGACATCCTGTTTGCATATTGCTCATGGGGGAGCAGTCTTCCCGTGTTGTTTAGTAGGCTAGGCAGTCCTTTGGCTTGCAGTGCTCCCATTTTGGCCTTGTACTCATCCACCTCAGCCTGGATTTCATAGCACTTCCTCTCCACAGTTTGTACATAATTTCTGAGAGTGAGTACCTTTTTAACTGTTAGGACAGCCTCTGTTCTGTTGACAATATTGATGGCTGCCAGTTCTTCCTTTGTCTGCCTGTTCAAAAAATCTATCAATCTATTGGCCAGCTCCGGCCTGTTTCCCAGCACTATTCTGGCCCTTTGAATCTCTGTCTGTGCTTGGCCAATCAAATCCATCTGCTCATGCACAGTCTTAATTGATTTCCATTGCTTGGTGATGGATTGGTCAATGTGGGCCCACAAAATTCTTTTGATTTCTGCCATAGCAGTCTCTAGCTTGAGCTCCTTCTCCAAGGTCTTTATTTTTTCTTTCAAGGCCTTTATTTCTCTGCCTTGTTCTGCCACAGTTATTTTTGATTTATCATATTTGGCATCTAGTTCTGCCAACTTTTCCTTGGCCTGCTTTATCTCATTTGCCTGGAGCTCCATTTCTTTAATGGCCTTGGTCAGCTCTTCCATGCTTGTACTGGAGTCTGGAGCGGTTGTCTTTGCTGCTTCTGTTGTTGCTGTTGTTGTTACAGGGGCCACTGCTGCCTCTGTAGTTGTTGCAGTGGTTGAAGTGGTTGGAGGAGCTTGGGATGTAGACTCTCCTTGCTTATCTTGTAATGCCCCTTCAAGCTCTTTCTCCAAATCGAGGACCTTCTGGTTTAGCTGCATTATGAGGTCCAGTTGCTCATCGACCTGCTTTTCTTTTTGTAACTCTGCTGTTTGAGGGTGTTCTATGGGTAGCAGTTTTAACCTCTTTTTCAGTGCATTGAGGTCATCTTCTTTTTTCTTGAGGAGGGCCCTTATGCCCTTTGGATCCTTAGGATCATGTCCTAAGTCAATGATGATGTCCTCCAGTGATTTTATTCTGTTGTCCTTGGCTATGGAGGACATTCTCTCAAAATCCAACTGAATGTTGGTATTTTTCAGTGATTCTTTTAATTCATGGGCCATGGATGCCCTGTCCACCAAGGTGGCATAGACCATTTCTCCAGTCTGCTTGTGGAGTTCTATTTGGTCCATGGGGTGAATGTCTTTGGCCATGACCTCCACCCTTGTCTTCACATAATCCGCAGTTGATTTAGGCTGCGGTACTTTAGGCTTGAAATGACTGAGGATCATTTTCTCCTCTTGAATGTCATATACAGACATTAGCCTTTCTTTCTGGGCTGTTGTTGCATTTAGAAACTGTTTATAGACTTCTACCCTCAGCAAGTCATTTTGTGCCTTTATTTGCTTGAAAGAAGCTTTAGTGCTTTTAGGCTTCTTGCTCTGCTGAGTGGAGGATGATACCTCCAAACCAAGCTGCACTCCCTGCTCCTGCTGAAAGGAGCTTGTACCTGTATATTGGCTGCCTTCTCCATCTTTCCTTGAACTGTCAAGGATTTCTTCACTGATTACTTCTATCTCTGGAGAATCAACCCTTTGTCTCTTGGCCTGGGGCTGTTGGGAGGATCCACTAGCAGGAGTGGACTCTTCTCTATCTCTTTTCATACCCCTCTCCTCATGTGCTGGGGTCTGCAAAATAGGCGCTACTGGTGGCTCAGTTTGTGGAGGAGGGGTGTGCTCTTGTTGCTGCCCTATTGAGGAGGCAGGCTGTTCTTTCACTGTTTTATCTTCAACACCCATTATTCCTTTACCTTTGTCTGTACCTGGTGCTGCTGTGGAAGATATTTGTGTGGTTGGTGCAGCTGCTGAGGCCGAGGTACCTTCTCCTACTAGCTACGGTCGTTTGAAGGGTACCTGCTGCACACAATCCAAGTCAAGAGTTTTTTCCAAATCCTTGACATTCTTTATCATTATCTCTTCTTCAGTTAATTTTTCAACTAAGGTGTCTTGCAGCCACTCTTGCTGATTGGCATACTTTTCAATATGTGGGTACTTGCAATGCTCATAGCCTATCAGCCTGTACTTAACTCTTCTACCAGTGATGAAGCCTTCAGGGTCATAGGGGACCCAACGGAAGCTTTTTGAGAGCATGTACTTATCTTTAAGGATTAGCTCAGCATCTTGCCATCCCTCTTTTTTATTCATTATGAATGGGCCCAGGTGATGTTTGAACTTGAGATGGGCTTTCTTTTTGGAGCTGTGAAAGTGAGTGAGATCAGAGTGAATGAGCTGCCTATAATACTCCAAGGCAAATATCCTCATGGGCACATATTTTGGGAGCCTGTATGGACAGAGCTCACAGCCATAGATTCTGATGACTGTATGATCTTCATATAGGTACCAATCACCTATTTTGTAATTCTTGGAGAGCTGCAGGACTTTCTGCATATCAAATGATATTCTGGGAGGAGGGGACTTCATTAATAAACAAGAGACTGGGTAAACAAACTGATCAATAAATTCACAATATGAATATGGTGACTTTTGCACTTGATGATAGACAGATGTCCAGAAGATAACAGATCTTCTTTCCCCTTTAGAGTCCAGCTTTTTAATGTAGCATGGAAAGGCCTCAGACTGATAGTACATGAAAAGGTGATAGATATAAGATGAATACTTGAAGACGCCCTGTCTGTCTACTTTGCACAACTGATCATGAATCTTGTTAGCTATGAACTTGGCAAAATTATATTTGCGGGCAGGGGGTTGGCCTGGGCTGTAAGCAGCTAAAAATACCAGCATTGTTTCATCCACATGCTCACTGGTTCTGTATCCCAGCACATAAGCAATCATGTCCAACAAAAGTCTGCCTACCTCAGTAAAATAGACATCCAAGTAGGGAGGTGGCCCTGTGGGCTAGCATTCAGGCCTCATAAATATCTTGGTGATTTTCTGAATGTCTTCACTGGACATCTTGGCACCTGTGTCCAGCAGATAGTTCATGGAGAAAGGGAACAACAGCTCAGTTTGATTAAAGTTAAGCATCTGGTTGATGGATTCAGCATTAATGTGAAAGAGAATGCTCCCAGATGGAGACTTAATAGCTCTGTGCTGCACATCATAATTTTCAGCACATAGGCGAATTACCTCTGGAAAAATGTTGACAGAGGGGAGACAGTAGTATGGCAGATTTGACTCCCATATCCCATATGTATCCTTGCCATTCAGGTAGTCATCTCTCAATTGCCTGAAGGTCTGCAAATGGTCCCTATCAGTCACACAGTCTTGGATAAGGTAGTCCCTGTCAGCAAGAGGCAAGGACTCCAGGTCCTTATTTGGTGCATTTAGTGGAGCCACACTGAGGGCTGTGGGAGCAGGAGCAGCCATTATGTAGTCTGAATTTGAACAAGGTGAGTGAAATGGTTTGCAAAGCTCTTCAAAACTCAAGTGACAGACTGAATATAGACAGTGATAGAGATTCTCTTCAAAGCAGAAATGAGCAGGCTATGCTGGACTGTCTCTGCCTTGCTTGGCTAAATTCATAGGGATTGTAAATTGATAGCGATGAATTGCAGAGGGTATGTGAAATTTAATTGGGTGAAATTGCAGCTGGTATACACCCGGCAAAAGGGAACAATGCCGGGCAGCTCGAGGACAAATTTACAATTTTGGTCCGTGAACTGATCGTTTCAATATCAAATTATGGCGCCGAGGTAATGCAGGTTACTT
The DNA here is from genome assembly GCA_031772625.1 of Pinus tabuliformis. NCBI lineage: Eukaryota > Viridiplantae > Streptophyta > Pinopsida > Pinales > Pinaceae > Pinus > Pinus tabuliformis. The sequence goes on from CM062819.1 coordinate 1,153,039,151, forward strand.
TATTTCAAATCCAAGTAGCAGACAGTGTTTAATTTGGAATTTGACAGGTGCTTTAATGGTGAACTTGCAGAGAAATGGTATGCATGAGGCAAAACAAGGGAATTATGGTGAATACCTGGATAAATAGCTTGGAAAGCCTGCGGGCCGAACAGTGAAGGCTCAAGGTAGCTGAGTTGATGAGTTCTGGCGGTTGCAAATTCGAATTTGGAGGTTCGGAGGCGACTTGGCGGTGAAGCGGCGACAACGGCTCTGTCTTTTTCGCTCGAAAATGACATAAAACGGCCAAAACCGCGATTTTTAACGACGAATTCGGCCAAAAAGGGTCATTGGCGCCTTTCCGCCAATGACGTCAGCATGACGTCACGGCGGGCCCGGGGTACGGAGGGTGACGTGGATGCTGAGCTGGAGGCCAGCGTGGCCGGACACGGTGGCGGGCGGAGGCGATGGCAGGGCTACGTGGAGGGCCACGAGGCGCGGGGGCGACACGGAGGCGACACGACGTCAGGATGACGTGAGGGTGACGGGCGCCGGATGGGCGGTATCAGGGAGGTGGTAAGCGGTCTCCCCGCACCACCTTTGGTCAAAGGTGGTATCGGGGAGGGGGGCTCTGAACAACCCCAGCGCTTGCCACACGTCCCGGGTACGGCCTCTAATACCGCCCTCTCCCCAGACGTTAAAGGGAGGCATGTCGGGGTTTAAAAAAGACTGCCCACCATTGGATCGGGGGCGGTGGATGATCGACGGCTGGCGGGCGGCCGCAGTTTGTCGTGCAGCTTTGGGTGGGGACCCGCCCGGCAATAAAATATTCAGTTTAATATTTTGGGCGCGGGACTTTGGGTTTAAGGGTTTTTGTGGGTTTTTTGAGTTTTTTGGGTTTTTTTTTGGGTTTTTTGAATTAATCTGTTAGGGGGGATAAAGGGTTAGGGTTAAGTTTGAGCAAAGGGAAAGGGGTTTTTGATGAAATTTTTGGAAAGGAGGGGGAATGAAGGTTAAATGAAGGTTATTACTCTTACCAAAGGTTAGAGTAATCCCAAGACAGGGTTGACCATAGTCCCTGGTGGACTAATGTCTCCCTTAGACAAATTTATTTAGCTATAGTGCTAAAGGGGGGGATATTTATACATTGCTTGGGGTTTATACACCATGGTGTTATAATAGTAGGGGAAAGGGAAACATAGGGGTTTTAATGTAAATACAATTAGTAGTTAGTACTGGGGGAAATGAGAATGAGAAGTGGTAGCTACTAAGCTTTTCAGGAATCAAACTTAGTTAGGTAGTAGATCAAAATGAAAAGAATTTTTACACAAGAAATGTGGCTTCTTTTCAAAGAAAGAAGTCATTTATGACATCAAATTTGTACAAATGAAGAGCATAAGGAGGACTGGTCAGGCAGATCCTGCAGTCCTCATGGGAGGTTAGTAAGAAACTTTGAAGGGAATGAGGGAAGTTAGTGATGACTTAGCACTTTGCCACATAGGCCACTGCTCTTGCCTTTCCTGCTGATGGCCACTTTGATTTACTCCAAGTGATGTGCTTGGATTTTGCTTTCTGCAACCTTCAATTGCCTACCCTGCCTATTATGCGTAACATTTTTTCTTCACTTTGTATGGGTGCACTTAGTCTTGCAAACCCTGACAATTCTGTTTTCCTTTTGCTGCCCTCCTATCTAAGTCTACCCTTATGCCTTCCAAGGGCCCAGATTAAGCAGTTGGGCTCCTTTCTTTCTCTATCACCCAGTCATCTGCCAAGCTTGAGCTGTTTGAACACGTACTTCCTTCCTAGTCTACAGCATGCAATTCAAAATATGGAGAGGCCCAGCTTGAGCTGTTGGGCCACCCATCAAAACAGTAGTGGCAATTTGGACTAGCCACTCTCATGGTCTTTGTTTGGGGTTCATTTCTCTTATTTTTTTATTAACCAATTCCTTTTCTTGCCCTTTGATTTTTCTTTTAAGGCATACCCTCTTTACATTTTTTAAACTATCTGCTTATTCACAAAAATGGAACCTTAGCAGCATGGAAGGTAGACATTTTTGGCACTTCCACTGTCAATCATGAGAGATGAAAACCTATTGGTATAGGAGGCTAACAGTGGCTCCACTTGGGGATGGCTTTTTCAGGTGAAAAGCCAAGAACAACAGGTCAGATTGCCTGAATTTGCTTCCTTGTTGCTGGCTGAATCTCCGTGTTTGTTGGAGACCAATGCTTAGGATGATGGATGTTTACAGGCAGCACCCACTGAGCTGATTTACTGTGAAACTTTCAGATCTGTTTTCCATTTGTTTCTCAAGCCTTCTCTTTATGATTTGATAACTGTCCTGTGCTTACATTGCTGCCCAGATGTCAGGATCCATATCTCCTAAAAATATCATAGTATATCATCTTGGTCTTCTCAAAAATGTGATGCACTTGCTGTTTTATTTATCTGCTGTAACTGAAAATTCTGGAAAATACAAATATCTATGTACAATACATGCCTGTTTAGTGTTTAATCAAAGGAGTCAAAATAATGCTTGAGCATTCTCCCATTAACTGGGCCTTCTTCAGTGTTTGAACCATCCACACTTCTCAAAAAGTAGGTATTGTTTCCTTGTATGGCATAAATGACATAGGGTCCCTTCCATAGAAAATCAAACTTACCATGTTTGCCTTTGTCCTCTCTTCTGGAATCCCATCTCAACACTTTATTTCCAATAAAGAAATCTTCAGCTTTGGTTCTTTTGTCAAATATTCTTTTGATCTTTTCTTGTAGAACTTGGGTTCTTTGATAGACTTCTTCTCTTGTCTATTGTAAGTGAATTGTTTGATTAATTCTTCTTTGGATGTCATTTGGCTCAGCTTGTATTTCTTGCAGCAACTTAATCACATGAATTCCTAGAGATGTAGGAAACTTTGCTTCTAGCCCATAAACCAGTTCATATGGACTCATGCCAATTGATCTCTTGGTGGTCAATCTATCTGCCCACAGTGCATTTACCAGCTTCTTATGCTAGTTCTTTTTGTTTTCTTCCGAAACCTTTTTAATGATGTTGATGAGACTTTTATTGGAAGATTCAGCTAGGCCATTACCTTGAGGATAATAGGCAGTGGAATGACCTAGGGTCACGTGATACTTGTGACAAAAATTGATCATTTTCTTGGACTTGAAAGCTGCAGCATTGTCTGTGATGATTTTGTCTGGACAACCAAACCTGGACAAGATATTGGTTTCTAGAAATTGTATAATAATGGAGTCATTGGCTTGCCTACAAGGGATGGCCTCTATCCATTTGGTAAAATAGTCTGTAGCAGTGAGAATCCACCTATGCTGGCCAGAGGATGAAGGGTGAATTTCACCAATGAAGTCTAGACCCCATTGCTAAAATGGTCTCTCAGTTGAAATTGGTTTGAGTGGTAAAGGCAACAGCTTTCTCTTGCCCTCAAAAATTTGACATTTATGGCAGGACATTACAAACTTCTTTACATCAGCAAACAAGGAGGGCCAATAAAATCCAGCCCTTAGGATTTTATCAGCTGTGGACTTCCAGTACAAGTGTCCTCCATAGTCACCTGCATGAAATTCTTTGAGGACATTGTCAGTTTCTTCTAAGGTTAAGCAATTGAGTAATATTCCCTCATGATTTCTCCAAAACAAAACATTGTCAATAATACAAAACTTTGATGCTTTCATTTTCAAGAATCTTTTCTTACTTCTGGACAACCCTAGAGGAGCTTGCAGGTTTAGTAATACAAAACATATATCAGTATACCATGGGGATTGTATAAAGGTTTGGTTGATCTGTGGAGTCGCCATCTCCTGTTCGTCGTCCAGTTCATTAATGTCAAGGGCTTGGAAATTTGTTTCAGTCATTAATTTGGCTAGGCCTTGACCTTTGATCAGTTTGGTGGGTTTGATCTCGATGTCATATTCTAGGATGTTAGCAATCCACTTGCCTCTCTTGCCTTCAAGGCCCTCTTGGGTTAGAATATCTTTGACCACTGCGTTAGGAACATAGGCAACTATATGAGAATACAAGATGTAGATTCTGAAATCCTTGATGGCTTTTACCAATGCATAAGCTTGTTTTTCCATGATCTGATATTTCAGGGGAGCATCCCTAAGTGCTCTGCTGAAAAATGCAATGGGTTTCTCACAGCCTTGGTCATCCTTTTGTAGTAAAACAACAGCAATTGTATGCTCAGAAGCAAAAGAGAATATGATAAAATCTTGATCAAATCTAGGGCTTGTTAGAACTGGTGTGTTTGTCAATGCTGTTTTGATATCCTCAAAAGCTTGTTTAGCTTCCATAGTCCATTTGACCTTGGAATCCTTTTTTAGCATATTGTTTAGCAGTCTAATGAGTTCAGCTAGATTTGGAATGAATCTCCTCAAGAAGTTGATCTTTCTTAGAAAGCTTTGTAACTCTTTGACATTTCTTGGATGTGGTACTTGTAGGATAGCTTGAATTCTTTCTGGATCAATCCTAATACCATCTTTTGAGATTATATGTCCTAGGAGTTTGCCTTCCTCCAATCCAAACAATGATTTCTTTGGGTTCAGGGATATGCCATATTTTCTACAAATTGTGAAAACCTGCCTCAAGTGTTCTAAGTGTTCTTGGTCTGATTTCGAAAAAGCAGTTAGATCATCAAGGTAGACAACTAGGAAATCATGAATTTCCTTGGCAAAGGCAATATCCATTGCTCTTTGGAATGTAGCCCCTGCATTTTTAAGTCCGAAAGGCATCTTAACATATTTGAATGTTCCCCAAGGTGTTGTGAAGGCAGTTTTGTCTTGGTCATCCGGGTGTACTAGAATCTGATTGAATCCTGAGAAACCTTCTAGTAAGGAGATCCTTGAGGCTCCCACCACCCTTTGCAAGATATGATCCATTTTTGGTAAAGGATAATGGTCCTTGAGAGATACTTTGTTCAGATTCCTAAGGTCCACACACAATCTGATTTCTCTTGTCTTTTTCCTACTAGGTACTAGGTTTGAAATCCACTCTGAGAACCTGATTGGGGCAATGATCCCTGCTTCATACATACGTTTGACTTCTTTTTCAATGAGGGGGAGGAGGACTGGATTGATTCTCCAGAGTTTCTGTTTAAAAGGCTTTTGATTTTCTTTTAACGGTATTGTGTGCTAGATAACTGATGTATCATAAGACTTAAGGTCCTCATAGCTCCAAGCAAAGACATCTTGAAATTCTTTAAATAACTCAATGTATTTCAGCTTCTGTTCAGGAGGTAATGCTTTGGCTAATTTGACCATTCTGGGATGTTCATGGGTCCCAATGTTGCAATCCTCTATTTCAGCATTCAGTGGTTGGATTTTTGGTTTTCTTGAGATATCATTTGAGTCAAATAGATCCTCCAAAGGGGTAAGACCTATGGGCAGAAAATTATCCTTCAGCTCAATTACCTCATCTTCTGCTTCAGCCATTTCCTCTGCGTTTTCTGATTGTTTCAACTGTCGTATAGTTTCACTGTCAAAGGTGGTCGGATGTATAACCAGATCTGCTGTTTCAGCTGACATGTTCTGTGTAACTGTGCATAGTTGTGGTTGATCCTCTCTGGTACTAGTGTCAATGTTCATGCCCGAAAATTCTTCCTTTAAAGTGAGGAAGTTTTTAATCTGTTTGTTACTGTCAAAGACTTGCCAATTCTTGATGTTATCCGGGACTGAAGGTCTGTGTTTGATTTCAGCTGTGAATGTATGATTGTTTTTGAAAGGTAATTTACAAGTGCTGGCAAAAGTTGCCAAGCTGTGAGCATGTAGGTTGAGTTCTCTGGAAATCTTAGTCAATTGTGATTGTGAGAAGCTTTCCAGTATTTGAATAGTTGCCCCCTTGTATGATCTCAACCTTAGATCATTTGTTGTGAAATTTCCCTTTATTTGCTGTATGACCAAGTCTGAATCTCCCAAAATTGAGATTTTGGTTGCTCCTAGATTTTTTACGAGTTTCAGTCCTAACAAAAGGGCTTCATATTCAGCCATGTTGTTAGTGCATCGGAAGTTTAGTCTATATGCATGGCCCTCAGCTTGGTCATTGTGCATATTGTGGATCCATACTCTTGCCCCAGCTCCTAGCTTGTTTACAGAACCATCAAATTCTAGATACCACAAAGTTTCATGATCAAGATTTGGTTTGAGATTTTAAGTGAGTTGAAATATGGGCAGATTTGTTTCTTGCAAGTTATTAGCCACATCATTTCCTTCTATCTTGTTATTGGCCATCACCATGGTCCCTTGGTCTTTACAAGTAGATTGTTCATCTGATTCGTTGGTCTCTACTGTCATTAAAAGTTCGGAATAAGCTTTGTGACATATGTCAGCATTGTAGAGAATGAATGAATCCATGTCTGAGTGAATGGAATAGATTGGAAAGTTTTGAGGCTTGTCTTGACTGCTTACGACATATTTCATCAGAGTTTCCCGGTACAATCTCTTTGGCTGTCCAAAGACTGAAATAGTTGCATAGGACATGTCCAATTGCAGGGATCCTTGAAGTTTAGCCCCCCAGGATCTGGACAAGAGCATGCCATACTTAGGGGGTATATCAGCTACCACTGCATCCATTAAGATAGTTTTGGTAGGATATTGGACTAGGGAGACACATAAGTCTTTGATCAGGCCTAAACATCTGACTTGGCTTGAATCGAATGAAAATAGATCCTTGTAGGGTCTAGTGATGTCTAAGTCAAGTTTTTCCATTACAGATTTGGGCATTAAGTTGTGTGAGGCCCCAGAGTCAAACATTGCATTGTGTAGGACCTTGTCATGAACATTCAGGCTGACATAAAAGGGTGGTATCCCTCCATTCTCTGTTTTTCCATTAACCTCAGGTCCGAACAGCAACTCTGGTTGGTCATCTAGAACGTTCACAACATCTTTATTGTCTGACATTTGGAGTGATCTATTGATATGCTGTCTATAAATGTCATGTTTGGCTAATTCTGAAAGAGGCACTGATATTTTTAGCTTACTAATCTTTGTTTCCAAGTTGAAAGGTTTTTCTATTTGAATTTTGGCATTTAGTGCTGCAATTTTTTCCTTTTCAGCTGTATTATCAGGGGTCCTGTGTTCGTCATTGGGTGCACTTTGAATAAGACTGGCGCCCTGTTTGTTTCCTATGGGAGTATCTGCCTTTATCTTTGATTGATGGGGCAAACTTGGCTGATTTTGAGAGGACTGTTGTTGTGAAATGTCCTCCACAATTACTTCTATGGCTGGTGATTTTAAGTTGTCAGCTGATTCGGGGGGAGTAGTAATTTCATTGATCCTTTTTGATTGTTTGTTATCCTTTGGTTTGGGTGGTGTAGGTACCTCTATTATTCTACTCCTTAGTTTGTACTGTTTGTGCACCTCATACACAGCTGCATCATATCCTTCTTTAAAGTCGAAAGATTCTCCTGACTTAGTATGGAATTGATTTTCATTGTAAACCTCTTGGTCTTCTTGTGTCAAAAAGACTTGATTTTCACCATCCAAACCCATTATATTGATGTGAGGATCCTCACTAGGTTCACTAGATGTTGAAGCCTCAGCATAATTCTCTTGAAAAGGAGGTCTGACATGCTGGTCAGGATCAGTCCTACCAACATTAGGATTTTGATTCTTTCTAAAATTTGGGTTTCTAATATTGCTTGTTTGGGTTTCCCATGATGATTTTCTTTCTATGGTTTCCACCCTATCTCCAAGTCTGTCCATTCCCTTAATGATTGCATCTAGCTTTTGCTCGAAGGATGAGGGTTCTTCTTTGAAAGTAGTTCTCCGTTCAGTTCTTGCCCGGTTTCTTTTTGCAATCAGATTTGCCTCTACACTCACAGCTATGTTTTGCATGTCTGCTAGAGTTGCAGGGGCTCTTTCTCTTAGCTGATATGCCATATCAGCATCAAAGCCATCAGGGAATTTAATCAATTCTAAATCAGGTGGGGGTCTAAGATTTTGAGGAATGGCATTGTAAATGGTGTTAAATCTGGTACAATAGTCTAGGACAGTTTCTTGTGGGCCTCTTCTGATGGTGTCATATTCAGATAGAATGTGCAGGGGGTCCTTTTTCTTTTCCCATCGGTTTAAAAAGGACTGATAAAGGGCACCCAAATCAACTATTGAATTTGGGGTCAGGCCCCGGAACCATGTTCTCACTTCACCTGTCAGGCTTTGGACAAAGATTTTCATCCTTACATCATCATCATCTATTTCATAGTTCTCGAAGTAGTCTTGCATTTTCTTAGTATGCTGTAAGGCAGTATACGTACTGGTTCCATCAAAATAAGCTATTTTGCCTTGGTAATCCTGAGGCATAGCCCCAGGATTGTTAGGCAACTGAAGGGGTGCATAACGATTAGCCATATTTGGTGGGATAAGTGGGACAACTGGAACAAAAATAGCAGTTTGTGTGTTAGGTGTTGACAATAGGTTTTGTGAAGTGGATGATGAAGAGGGGGAAGAATGAGTTGTATGAAGGTGAACGGTTGGCTTGGAAGGGGTGGGAATAAAACTATGCTGAACTGCCTCAGGGCTAGATTCAGGAGATTGCTCTGGTTCTTTTTGGCTCTTATGAGTTTTATGGATCAAATTGGGGTTTTCGAAAATAGGAGGAGGATTTGGGTCAGGATTTGACCTGGTATGCCTAGTTTTCTTCTTAGGAGCCAGCTTCAGAACTTCTTTTTGGTATTTTAGGATATTTTTAGAACTTATTTCAAGGGACTGCTCAAGCTGTTTCTAGAACCACTGTCTAAAGACAGACAGCAGTTTAAAAAAATATGCTCATTCCCCAGTGGAGTCGCCAATTATGTTATCACTCAGGTTGTTCCCTTTGACTCCCAAGGGAATACGGCCGAGGTAACCACTAACCAATCTTTGGGTCACAGGTTCTAACCTACCTATGACCAGAGAGGGCTCTCTCTTTATGTTTTAGCTTTGTTTGTGTAGTATTTTAGGCTAGCTATGATGCTCAAGGTTTGTTTTTTTTTTTTGGAATTCGTTGGATGATGATTTTAGTCAAGATATATATGTGCACTTTAGGGTGTTCTAGGCCATTGGGCATGGAGTCAGTGGTCCTTTAGCTGTTTGGTGTGCTGTGTTGATACAGTAGTGATGCTGCAGAGCTAGATAAGTGTCTGAGAAACAACGCTTTGAAATTGTGATTAAATGTGATGTATCCAGGTTATGAAAGGCAATTAAGAATCTTTCAATAAACTGATATGGGGAAAAGTGAGAATATTATTTAGAAGCAGTGAAGAGTTTCCATTCATATTTATAGAATTAATGAAAACATGAGAAATTAAGAATTCATGTCCATAGTTAATTCTGAAGAAAACATTTACAACAATAAAAGATTGAGCACAAGGTGTAACCAAACATATCCTGCACTATCCCTTTTCTCTATTGCTAGATCAGTGAAACATGAGCATGATTTAATAATATAAGAAGACAAAACAGAAATTGAGAAAAACTTATTATTCCATCAGACAACACAAGAATTCTGTAACAGCACGCGTGGTATCAGCAAGACATCAAACATTCAGGAAATCACTGAGCTGGTCTAGCCCTTTGCATTAGATAATCTGAAAGTATACAATACATTTGCCTCAGAGTGAAAATCATCAACCCCTCATACGTTATTAGGGGAGGTATATATATATAATTTACATAAGAAAATATCCTGCTGATGAGTAAATGCTTCATTAATGTTATGCCAACTCCTGGAGCATTGCAGCTGAGGGAGTAAATGCTGTAGTAACTCCTCAATGCCTTAGCTGTCAAAAATGGTCAGAAGATATTGACTTTGTGGCTGCTGGAGTCGGTTGAGGATACGCTGTCAAAAATTGCGTATATCTTATCTTTTGCTTGCTGCCGCTGTCTTTTTCTGAGTCATCTTTCAGCTGCCTTTAATGATGTTTGACTTTTGCTGAGCTGTAGCTGACTGGGATGGAACATCTGAAGTTAATGTGACAAAATTTGAAGCATTGCTTGCCACCAATCCTCCTTGGGCATTTGGTGTCTACGGATCTTCACCAAAGTCTCATCTGCTTCAGTATATCTGTAAAAATTAGGAGGAGTCTCAAAAAGGTGGTGGATTTCATTTTCAATGAAAAATATATTCTCGAGTTTCTGTAGAAGACTCTGCCCTGTTGGAGGCCCTGCCTCCTCCGAAGTACTGCCAACTGCAGTAATTTGATTTTCCACGAAGGTGGACATCCTGTTTGCATATTGCTCACGGGGGAGCAGTCTTCCCGTGCTATTTAGTAGGCTAGGCAGTCCTTTGGCTTGCAGTGCTCCCATTTTGGCCTTGTACTCATCCACCTCAGCCTGGATTTCATAGCACTTCCTCTCCACAGTTTGTACATAATTTCTGAGAGTGAGTACCTTTTTAACTGTTAGGACAGCCTCTGTTTTGTTGACAATATTGATGGCTACCAGTTCTTCCTTTGTCTGCCTGTTCAAAAAATCTATCAATCTATTGGCCAGCTCCGGCCTGTTTCCCAGCACTATTCTGGCCCTTTGAATCTCTGTCTGTGCTTGGCCAATCAAATCCATCTGCTCATGCACAGTCTTAATTGATTTCCATTGCTTGTTGATGGATTGGTCAATGTGGGCCCACAAAATTCTTTTGATTTCTGCCATAGCAGTCTCTAGCTTGAGCTCCTTCTCCAAGGTCTTTATTTTTTCTTTCAAGGACTTTATTTCTCTGCCTTGCTCTGCCACAGTTATTTTTGATTTATCATATTTGGCATCTAGTTCTGCCAACTTTTCCTTGGCCTGCTTTATCTCATTTTCCTGGAGCTCCATTTCTTTAATGGCCTTGGTCAGCTCTTCCATGCTTGTACTGGAGTCTGGAGCGGTTGTCTTTGCTGCTTCTGTTGTTACAGGGGCCACTGCTGCCTCTGTAGTTGTTGCAGTGGTTGAAGTAGTTGGAGGAGCTTGGGATGTAGACTCTCCCTGCTTATCTTGTAATGCCCCTTCAAGCTCTTTCTCCAAATCGAGGACCTTCTGGTTTAGCTGCATTATGAGGTCCAGTTGCTCATCGACCTGCTTTTCTTTTTGTAACTCTGCTGTTTGAGGGTGTTCTGTGGGCAGCAGTTTTAACCTCTTTTTCAGTGCATTGAGGTCATCTTCTTTTTTCTTGAGGAGGGCCCTTACGCCCTTTGGATCCTTAGGATCATGTCCTAAGTCAATGATGATGTCCTCCAGTGATTTTATTCTATTGTCCTTGGCTATGGAGGACATTCTCTCAAAATCCAACTGAATGTTGGTATTTTTCAGTGATTCTTTTAATTCATGGGCCATGGATGCCCTGTCCACCAAGGTGGCATAGACCATTTCTCCAGTCTGCTTGTGGAGTTCTATTTGGTCCATGGGGTGAATGTCTTTGGCCATGACCTCCACCCTTTTCTTCACATAATCCGCAGCTGATTTAGGCTGCGGTACTTTAGGCTTGAAATGACTGAGGATCATTTTCTCCTCTTGAATGTCATATACAGACATTAGCCTTTGTTTCTGGGCTGGTGTTGCATTTAGAAACTGTTTATAGACTTCTACCCTCAGCAAGTCATTTTGTGCCTTTATTTGCTTGAAAGAAGCTTTAGTGCTTTTAGGCTTCTTGCTCTGCTGAGTGGAGGATGATACCTCCAAACCAAGCTGCACTCCCTGCTCCTGCTGAAAGGAGCTTGTACCTGTATATTGGCTGCCTTCTCCATCTTTCCTTGAACTGTCAAGGATTTCTTCACTGATTACTTCTATCTCTGGAGAATCAACCCTTTGTCTCTTGGCCTGGGGCTGTTGGGAGGATCCACTAGCAGGAGTGGACTCTTCTCTATCTCTTTTCATACCCCTCTCCTCATGTGCTGGGGTCTGCAAAATAGGCGCTACTGGTGGCTCAGTTTGTGGAGGAGGGGTGTGCTCTTGTTGCTGCCCTATTGAGGAGGCAGGCTGTTCTTTCACTGTTTTCTCTTCAGCACCCATTATTCCTTTACCTTTGTCTGTACCTGGTGCTGCTGTGGAAGATATTTGTGTGATTGGTGCAGCTGCTGAGGCCGAGGTACCTTCTCCTACTAGCTGCGGTCGTTTGAAGGGTACCTGCTGCACACAATCCAAGTCAAGAGTTTTTTCCAAATCCTTGACATTCTTTATCATTATCTCTTCTTCAGTTAATTTTTCAACTAAGGTGTCTTGCAGCCACTCTTGCTGATTGGCATACTTTTCAATATGTGGGTACTTGCAATGCTCATAGCCTAGCAGCCTGTACTTAACTCTCCTAGCAGTGATGAAGCCTTCAGGGTCATAGGGGACCCAACGGAAGCTTTTTGAGAGCATGTACTTATCTTTAAGGATTAGCTCAGCATCTTGCCATCCCTCTTTTTTATTCATTATGAATGGGCCCAGGTGATGTTTGAACTTGAGATGGGCTTTCTTTTTGGAGCTGTGAAAGTGAGTGAGATCAGAGTGAATGAGCTGCCTATAATACTCCAAGGCAAATATCCTCATGGGCACATATTTTTGGAGCCTGTATGGACAGAGCTCACAGCCATAGATTCTGATGACTGTATGATCTTCATATAGGTACCAATCACCTATTTTGTAATTCTTGGAGAGCTGTAGGACTTTCTGCATATCAAATGATATTCTGGGAGGAGGGGACTTCATTAATAAACAAGAGACTGGGTAAACAAACTGATCAATAAATTCACAATATGAATATGGTGACTTTTGCACTTGATGATAGACAGATGTCCAGAAGATAACAGATCTTCTTTCCCCTTTAGAGTCCAGCTTTTTAATGTAGCATGGAAAGGCCTCAGACTGATAATACATGAAAAGGTGATAGATATAAGATGAATACTTGAAGACACCCTGTCTGTCTACTTTGCACAACTGATCATGAATCTTGTTAGCTATGAACTTGGCAAAATTATATTTGCGGGCAGGGGATTGGCCTGGGCTGTAAGCAGCTAAAAATACCAGCATTGTTTCATCCACATGCTCACTGGTTCTGTATCCCAGCACATAAGCAATCATGTCCAACAAAAGTCTGCCTACCTCAGTAAAATAGACATCCAAGTAGGGAGGTGGCCCTGTGGGCTGGCATTCAGGCCTCATAAATATCTTGGTGATTTTCTGAATGTCTTCACTGGACATCTTGGCACCTGTGTCCAGCAGATAGTTCATGGAGAAAGGGAACAACAGCTCAGTTTGATTAAAGTTAAGCATCTGGTTGATGGATTCAGCATTAATGTGAAAGAGAATGCTCCCAGATGGAGACTTAATAGCTCTGTGCTGCACATCATAATTTTCAGCACATAGGCGAATTACCTCTGGAAAAATGTTGACAAAGGGGAGACAGTAGTATGGCAGATTTGACTCCCATATCCCATATGTATCCTTGCCATTCAGGTAGTCATCTCTCAATTGCCTGAAGGTCTGCAAATGGTCCCTATCAGTCACACAGTCTTGGATAAGGTAGTCCCTGTCAGCAAGAGGCAAGGACTCCAGGTCCTTATTTGGTGCATTTAGTGGAGCCACACTGAGGGCTGTGGGAGCAGGAGCAGCCATTATGTAGTCTGAATTTGAACAAGGTGAGTGAAATGGTTTGCAAGGCTCTTCAAAACTCAAGTGACAGACTGAATATAGACAGTGATAGAGATTCTCTTCAAAGTAGAAATGAGCAGGCTATGCAGGACTGTCTCTGCCTTGCTTGGCTAAATTCACAGGGATTGTAAATTGATAGGGATGAATTGCAGAGGGTATGTAAGATTTAATTGGGTGAAATTGCAGCTGGTATACACCCGGCAAAAGGGAACAATGCCGGGCAGCTCGAGGACAAATTTACAATTTTGGTCCGTGAACTGATCGTTTCAATATCAAATTATGGCGCCGGGGCAATGCAGGTTACTTTATTTCAAATCCAAGTAGCAGACAGTGTTTAATTTGGAATTTGACAGGTGCTTTAATGGTGAACTTGCAGAGAAATGGTATGCATGAGGCAAAACAAGGGAATTATGGTGAATACCTGGATAAATAGCTTGGAAAGCCTGCGGGCCAAACAGTGAAGGCTCAAGGTAGCTGAGTTGATGAGTTCTGGCGGTTGCAAATTCGAATTTGGAGGTTCAGAGGCGACTTGGCGGTGAAGCGGCGACAACGGCTCTGTCTTTTTCACTCGAAAATGACACTAAACGGCCAAAACCGCGATTTTTAACGACGAATTCGGCCAAAAAGGGTCATTGGCGCTTTTCCGCCGATGACGTCATGGCGGGCCCGGGGTACGGAGGGTGACATGGACGCTGAGCTGGAGGCCAGCGTGGCTAGACACGGTGGTGGGCGGAGGCGATGGCAGGGCTACGTGGAGGGCCACGAGGCGCGGGGGCGAAACGAAGGCGACACGACGTCAGGATGACGTGAGGGTGACGGGCGCCGGATGGGCGGTATCAGGGAGGTGGTAAGCGGTCTCCCCGCACCACCTTTGGTCAAAGGCGGTATCGGGGAGGGGGGCTCCGAATAACCCCAGCGCTTGCCACACGTCCCAGGTACGGCCTCTAATACCGCCCTCTCCCCGGACGTTAAAGGGAGGCATGTCGGGGTTTAAAAAAGACCGCCCACCGTTGGATCGGGGGCGGCGGATGATCGACGGCTGGCGGGCGGCCGCAGTTTGTCGTGCAGCTTTGGGTGGGGACCCGCCCGGCAATAAAATATTCAGTTTAATATTTTGGGCGCGGGACTTTGGGTTTAAGGGTTTCTGTGGGTTTTTTGAGTTTTTGGGTTTTTTGAATTAATCTGTCGGGGGGGATAAAGGGTTAGGGTTAGGTTTGAGCAAAGGGAAAGGGGTTTTTGATGAAATTTTTGGAAAGGAGGGGGAATGAAGGTTAAGTGAAGGTTATTACTCTTACCAAAGGTTAGAGTAATCCCAAGACAGGGTTGACCATAGTCCCTGGTGGACTAATGTCTCCCTTAGACAAATTTATTTAGCTATAGTGCTAAAGGGGGGGATATTTATACATTGCTTGGGGTTTATACACCATGGTGTTATAATAGTAGGGGAAAGGGAAACATAGGGGTTTTAATGTAAATACAGTTAGTAGTTAGTACTGGGGGAAATGAGAATGAGAAGTGGTAGCTACTAAGCTTTTCAGGAATCAAACTTAGTTAGGTAGTAGATCAAAATGAAAAGAATTTTTACACAAGAAATGTGGCTTCTTTTCAAAGAAAGAAGTCATTTATGACATCAAATTTTTACAAATGAAGAGCATAAGGAGGACTGGTCAGGCAGATCCTGCAGTCCTCATGGGAGGTTAGTAAGAAACTTTGAAGGGAATGAGGGAAGTTAGTGATGACTTAGCACTTTGCCACATAGGCCACTGCCCTTGCCTTTCCTGCTGATGGCCACTTTGATTTACTCCAAGTGATGTGCTTGGATTTTGCTTTCTGCAACCTTCAATTGCCTACCCTGCCTATTATGCGTAACATTTTTTCTTCACTTTGTATGGGTGCACTTAGTCTTGCAAACCCTGACAATTCTGTTTTCCTTTTGCTGCCCTCCTATCTAAGTCTACCCTTATGCCTTCCAAGGGCCCAGATTAAGCAGTTGGGCTCCTTTCTTTCTCTATCACCCAGTCATCTGCCAAGCTTGAGCTGTGTGAACAGGTACTTCCTTCCTAGTCTACAGCATGCAATTCAAAATATGGAGAGGCCCAGCTTGGGCTGTTGGGCCACCCATCAAAACAGTAGTGGCAATTTGGACTAGCCACTCTCATGGTCTTTGTTTGGGGTTCATTTCTCTTATTTTTTTATTGACCAATTCCTTTTCTTGCCCTTTGATTTTTCTTTTAAGGCATACCCTCTTTACATTTTTTAAACTATCTGCTTATTCACAAAAATGGAACCTTAGCAGCATGGAAGGTAGACATTTTTGGCACTTCCACTGTCAATCATGAGAGATGAAAACCTATTGGTATAGGAGGCTAACAGAACCAAGCCTCTATAGATTAATTTAGTCCATAGTAGCAGAGCTTCGAGCCTCTTCAAAGAGTCTAAGGGATAATGCGATGTCTGCATTGTATGTTTTGAGTCACCAAAAACAAGCTATATATTAAGAAGATGCCAATGTTATAGCATAGATGCCACAGAGTGTGAGCTACATGAGTATGGAATGAAGTTTGTGCCAAATTTTGGGCACTTGTGGTAACAGCAGAACCAAGAGTCATTGCCACCAGTGACTAATCTTCCTCAGGTTGGAATTATATGTTAAGGTATTGGGTGCCATTCTGAAGCTTCATTGTTCTTTGACAGGGCACCTTGGGCTAAGAGGCAACCCATGTTTGCCCTTATGTTGGCTTCCTTGTTTAGGCTTCGGAGGATGTGGTAGAATGAAGTGGTAGTGAAGCTCTGCAACACTTTCCTTAGTCTTTCAAGAGTTTTGTTGAGCGTTGGGTTATTAAGATGGTCACCTGAGTTGAGGATTTTTATCAGGATTTCTGAATCCCCAAAGACTTGTAGGTTTATTCCTCTGCTCCCTTGGGCTAGTTGGTAGGCTTTGAGCAGTCCCAGAATCTTTGCCTGGTTATTAGTGCTCAGTCCTAAGCCCCAGCTGAAACTGTCTCTTTTGTGCCTTTCAGGGGAGTAGATTACTCCCCCTGCTCCTGATATCCCCGAGTTTCCTTTGGAGGCTCCGTCGAAAAATATCATAACTTTGCCCTAGTTTTTCCACCACTTTTGGAAATCCAATTCAGAGGTTCGTAGCCTCCACTCTAGATTGGGGTGGTGCAAGGAGGGATTCTTTTTATTGCTGACATGCCTTAGGGACTCACCGAGCCAGCTGATCTCTTCAGGGAGGAGTGAATTGTCTTTCTTGTGAGGACAATTCTCATAAGTTTCCAACAATAGTGCTTTGGCTTTGGCAGCAACTATGTTGGAAGTTTAAAGTCTTTTGTCAAAGATGGCTTCATTCCTAGCTAACCACACTTCCCAACAGATGAATTTTGGTATTGCATACCATATTTTGGCCCGCACTGATTTGATCTTCAGAGCGTGAGGGGAACACTCTTTCCAGGAAGTGAATAAACTAACCACTGAGAGTTGCACTGGTATTTGGGCCTTGAGCCCCATCATTGCTTGAGACCATACTTCATTAGTAAAGGGGCAGTCAATGAACAGGTGGTCAATTGTTTCTTGAGCTGAACAACAGAGAGGGCATCTGTGGGGTCCTATAATTCCACGCTTCTCTAAGTTATCTCCAGTGAGGACCCTTCTGTGCATGAGAATCCAGCTAAAGAAGTTAATCTTTGGGAGGCCAAAGGGGTCCCATACATGCTGCCAAAGCAAAGGGGAGTGGACCTGTGGATGGTGTACTTGGAGAGCTACAAAGCCCTGAGCTATTGAGTAAGCTCCAGTCTTACCCCAACCCCATTTGTCCCTTGAATGAAGGTGCACTGGAGCCAGACCTGATATAGCTGTTAGAAATAGGTGAAGTTGAGGAATCAGCTTGTCAGGGAGGTGTTGGAAGGCCCAGTCGGTCCAATTCCCCCAGGAATCCTAAGAGGAGATGTCAGCTAGCTTGTGAATGCCATTCTGAATAAGCCAGTCACGCAAATATGCAATTTTAGGGGCATATTTTAGAGGTTGATGGCCCATTATCTTGTCTTCCCACAACCCAATTCTTTTTCCGTTTCCAGGGATTCTGTAGAGATAGTATTTAAAGAACTCCCAACCTCGATTGCATAGCTTCCATAGAGTAGTTCCTTTGCAGGCAACTCCTTCATCCATATTATTTATAGAGAAAGTATGCAGATATTTTTTAATTAGAACTTGACTTACCGGATGTTGTTGATTTGAGAATATTTCCACAGGATCTTTCCTCCCATAGCTAGATTGGCCAACCCAGGATCTCTTACTTGAAGCCCGCCTTCTGATAGGGGCCTTTTCACAATGTCCCAACTTACTAGATGATTTTTTTTTGGTTCCCCTTTCCTCCTTGCCACAGGAAGTTGCTAATCAACTTAGATAGTTGTTCGGTGATCATTTTTGGAGCTAAAAGAAATGAAGCCTGATAGATTGTGTTAGGTTCCTATACCAATAGGAGTCATAATTTTGAATGACTAAGGTTAACCCTTGTAATATTGTACATACCTTTGCTTTCTGCAAATGTTTTCCATATTAAAAAATTAAAAAATGTAAAGAGGGTATGTCCTAAAAGAAAAATCAAAGGACAAAAAGAATAAGAGAAGGTCAAAAAATAAAAACATATGAATCCCAAAAACAAAAAGAGACCATGAAAGTGTGCAAGTCTAAATGCCACTACTATTTAATTTTATGCATAATAATGATTGTGTGCAACTTGTTATTCATGCCACAATCCATGGCAATCAAATTGTTTAATCTTGGTTACTTCATACTTTGAATTTTATTCTTATAGTTAGAGAATAAAATCTAACCAAACAACTTAATCTTGGCAGATTAGTAGATAGGTAGAGAAATAAATGGAGCTCATCAGTTTAATCTGAGCCCTTGGAAGACATAAGGTTAGAAGTAGATAGCTAGTTTTATAAAAGAAAAGGTAGAATAAGGGTTTGCTAGCCTAAATGCACCCAAATAAATGAAGAAAAAATGTTAGGGTAAGTAATGGGTAAGTAGAAGAAAGGTTGCTGAAGTATAAAGTTGATTGGATAAAAGCACATTTATCATGCTTGACTATATGCTTCAATGTGCATGAGCAGTAAAGAAAGCAGGAACAATGGTTTACAGCTTGATTTAATTAACTCCCCCTCAATCATTTCACCCCTTTACTTACTGATTTCCCCATTCATAAGTAAGTTCTAGTACTTAAATCCTTCAAGTCATAAAGGCTTAGAGCATTTCTCTGACTTTTGGAGGGACCAGATGCTCGGCTTAATGACTTATGGACCTTAAGTGTTAGAATCCCCTTCATGAAATTCATTTATCTTCATTTCCCATCATTAGCCTAACAAAACCCCTTTTCCTAAGGTTAAACTTCATTTACCTGGGAAAAAGTAAATAACCCCATGTTAAATTCCCATTCACTCAAAAAACCCACAAATTTTTTTAGTATCCTAAGTATTAAGTGTATGTAAATAAAATGCGCAAAAATTGCATTTACATTTATGCTTAAGGGTATATTCACTCCACCAACTTCATATTAATTTTTAACTTAATTATATAAATCCCAAAATACCTTTTCCCATATATTAATTAAATCCCCTATATAAATATTCCCACCCTTAGTTTTAATATAAACTATATAATTTACCCCATATCCCGACAAAACCCACTTAATTTACCAAATCTTAGTAAACCTAAGTTAATCCCGTCATTAAGTTCCACCCGATCCCCTAACCTCGTGATTAACCCCACGTTAATCACAAACTGTCGTGATTAAGGCCCCTGGCCCCCCCTAAACTCCCGTTCATTTCCTTCACGCAAGTTTTCCACCCGACTACCATTCGATCAACCGCACCCTCATCCGACGGTCCACAGCCATATCTGCTGCACCCGATGGCTGATCGTTACCCGCCCGATAAAGCAGTTTTCCCCCGAACCCCAAACATTACGTGTCAGGCGCGGAGGTAGATCGGGTGACCCCTCCTCAATACCGCCAGACCCTCATAAGCGGTGCGATGGCTTGGAAAACTGCCTCCCCACATAAGACAAGACCATCACTATTCACTTAACTAATCCCGCACCAAATTTAAAAAGTTTCCTGTTAAATCTTTGAAAACCCTCGTTTTCATTCCTTTTGCCCTGTTTCACAATAAAACCTATCAAACCCTTCCAACGCCACCCTGAACCTCTGCAACACAATTCGACCTCCGATTACTTTCAAAACATTGCCATGACTCCTTCCCCAGACATCCCTATGCAATAAAACCATCAATTGGCTTTCCTGCCAACCTATGTTTTCTTAATGATTGTTGAATTTTGCAGGAAATTGGCAGAAGACCAGAGCTTGGATAAGCAATTTCGATACTAGTCACGAGACTTGTTTACTCCAAGACTCGACAGGAAACCTATTCAAAAAACCTGTATTGAGAAGAAGAAGACAATTACACACAGAGCCGAGAAGAAAACATTCACACAGAGCATTGACTGTCAAAACAGAGGAACCAAACAAAGTATGCAGTTAGAAGATAAACAGATAAAACATACAAAAACTTGACCAATATCCAATACCAGATGCTGATACACATAAAAACTAAAGAATTTACTATTGAAACACACAGTAAAAGGTTAAAATGTATAGTAAAAGTAAAAACACAGTAAAGGATATTGACAGGTCATCAAAGTAAAAGTGTATCAGTGTCAAAGAGTATCAGATGAAAGCCTAAAGTGACTAAAGCCTCCAATGTGAATGATCAAATAAAAAAGTAGTATAGAGGGCTAAAACCAAACCATAAAGGCTAGCAGTACCACAATAAATGGGACAACATGAAAGTAGTTCAATAGCTGTCTCTATCTTCTTGCCAGAAGATATTTGTATTTCCTAGATTAAATCTCAAGTTAGTTTGAGATATTTTGTAATAAAACTTTAGTATAAATACTTCACAATTTGAAGTATGTAGTGTGGATTCTTAAACATTTCTATAGACTTCTTGATCAAAAGACTGTAAAGCTATTGGATCATTGACTGAGCCAGCAAGCTGGATTGATGAATAAAGACCAGATATTTCAAAGGATTCATGTGTTGAGCGAAGTGCAGACAAGTATTTTCTCACGTTGTTGTTATCTTTCTTAAAGTTTTTCCATAATTTATTTCTGAATCTAAATGCTATAACTGGAATATTATCTCAGAATTTGTTTAATTACACTCTATTTTAATAGTTAGGCAAATACATGTTTTCTACTGATATCTAAGTTAAGGAATTCTTAATTGCTCCTTAGTTTAGGTTGTCTCTTTATAATCTATAGCAAAGGATTCTTAATTTCCCTTTGTTTCCGATTACCCTCTGTTCCTCGTTTAAATCTCGGTCTGAGAATTCTTAATTGCTCTCTCACCCTGGTTCAAACCATTTCACCCCTCTGGTCCTAAGACCTGCACTCTACTCTGCTATATTTCCCTTTGAACATTCCCATTAGTGAGTTGATCTAGTTCTGCTGCCCTTCTGGTTGACTCCATAATCCAATGCTCTAGAGACATCATACTATCCATCTGTTTAAATAATCCCACCATCCAATCTTCAATACAAATAAAAAACCCCCTGAACATTAAGAACTAGCCTAAAATCCTAGCAAACAAAGCTAAATCATATAGAGAGAGCCCTCTCTGAGCTTAGGTTGGCTAGAGCCTATGCCCAAAAGTTGGTTTGTGGTTACCTCGGTCATTTTCTTTCTTCTAATAACTTGTAGATAAAATTCTGAGTGATAACAAATTGGAAGGGAGGAGAGAACATATTTTACAAGGATAAGCTTCCCAGTTGAAGTGAGCCATTGGTTGCCCCACACAGTCATTTTTGCATTGATTTTGCTAATAATTTCCATCCAGTGAAGGGCCTTGCTGGTTCCCAATGTTAAAGGCAGACCTAGGTACTTGATTTTGTCCCAAGAGGCGTAGCCTGTGAATCCTAGGGCTTGTGAAATCCGGTGAATAGTTTGTTGGTCTACTGACCAACCATACACAATGCTTTTCCTCCTATTGACCAGAGCTCTAGATACTCTGCAGAAACTTTGGATAACTTCATTGAAAGCCTTTGCTATTTTAATGGAGGCACCTCCCATAAGGAGAGAGTCATCGGCGAATAAGGTGTGGTTGATTGGGATTGTTCCTTTTATCGCCCTGATGCCTGGGAGAGTCCCCTTTAACTTCTCTGCTGTCAGCTTTCGACTCAATGAATCTACCATCAAAATGTACAGGAAGGGGGATAGCGGGCAACCTTGCCTTATGCCCCTAGAGGCTTTGAAGTAATTAGCCGGTCTGCCATTTACTAAAGGAGCTATCCAAGGCTCTCCTATACATGCTTTAATCAATTTTATAAAATTAGAACTGAAACCAAAAGCAGAAAGAACTTGGAGGAAAGAATGCCTTACTCGGTCAAAGGTGTTTGCCATGTCTAGCTTAATAAGCATACATTGCTCTTGATGTTGTTGGCTGGAATGAATGATTTCTTGCACCAAAATCACATTATCCAGGATATGCCCACCTTTAACAAACCCACCTTGATTGGGGGAGATGAGTTTTTCTAGTAGCGACTTTATTCTATTTGCTAGTAACTTGGTGAGGATTTTGTAGGACGCATTGCATAGCGATATTGGCCTAAAGCGGTTGAATGCCACCGGGTTTGCTTCTTTAGGGATTAGCTCTAGGAAAGTGGAGTTTGTGCTTCCTCCCACTTTGGATTTTTGGAGGAAGCCTTTGATCATTCGAAACAGATCGACCTTGATGATGTCCCAGCATATTCTATAAAAATGAATGGAGAATCCATCGAGTCCTCGAGCTTTTCCTTGTTCTATCTTCTTGATGACATTGCTGATTTCGTCTTGAGTGAAGGGTTTCAGGAGTCTTGAGTTATCCTCCTCGTTAACCAGTCTTAGGATGTAAGAGAGGAAGTCTTGAGATTCCTCATCAATATCCGCACTTTCTTCCTTGTACAACTACTGAAAATGAGAGGTTGCAACCTCTTTTAATAGAGTTGTGCCTTTGAGGACAACCCCATCCAATGAGGTGATTTTAACAATGTGGTTTCTAGAAAGATGATATCAGATTGGCTTATGGAAGAAGGCTGAGTTTTTGTCTCTAGACGTAAGACAGAGGTTGCGCGATTTGAGCCTCAAGGATTCTTCCTCCTTTCTGAATGAGAGAAGAGTGCTGATTTGGAGTTCTTGCTCACTTTGAATTTTTGAATAGGTGATGTCTTGCTGCTCCATGTCCATTTGCAAGTCATGCAACTGCTTGGTGTTCTACTTTCTATGCATAGTCAGGGAGTCGGATGGATTTTTTAGCCATTCTTTCAAGGCTATTTTGGTGGCCTTTAAATTTTGTTCCCACACATAGTTGGGTGTACCAAGAACAGGGGTGGACCATACCTTCTTGACTGTGTCCATAAACCCTTCCCTGTCTAACCAGAGAGGGTTGAATCGGAAGGGGATGGGCCCCAATTTTTCTTCTTCTTCAAACAACAAAAGAATAGGCTTATGATATGAAGTCATATTTGTCATAATTTTGGTGGAGATGATCATCTCTTTAGAGAGGAAGGAGCTCTGGAGTAGAAATCTATCCAACCGGGCCGAAATGTGCTCCGCCCCAGTTTTGTTATTTGACCAAGTATATAGCCCTGTTTTTGGCTTAAAGTCCAATAAATCCCATTGTTGAATCAGATCTTCCACTAATGGAAGGCAGTGGTCCCTGCTACTGGTACCTCCTCTTTTTTCCTTTGGATTGAGGATGAGATTGAAGTCTCCAGCTAGAATTATATTCTTGGGGGAATAAGCGTCAAGAAAATCGGACAGGGTTTTCCAGTAGTCTTTCTTTTCTGTATAGAGGACAGTGACGTAAGGTTGAAGAGGGTGAAGGTAATCTTGTTGGCAAGGTGTCGGAGCTCAGTGCAGATCCAGTGCTGCATTTGGAAGGAGCTCACAAGATGGAATTTGTCTTCCTCCCAGAGGGTGGCAAGCCCACCGCATGTGCCCCTTGCACTTATTGCTTTTCCGACTTTGTTTTCCATTTTACTTTGTTGAGATCAAGAAGGGGATCCCCTTCTATTTTAGTCTCTTGGAGCATGAGGATCTCTGGAAGTTCTGATTTCAGAAGGTTCTTCACTGCTTCAACTTTTAAGGGATTCCCCAGATCTTTGTAGTTCCAAGAGACTAATCGCATTATTTACTAATGGGGTGGGGGGTCCCTCCCTTGGGAGGCCTGGTTCTAGTATTTTTGTCGATGGACATCTCAATCGTGGGCTGGCTGCCTTGCATTTTTTGTCTCTCTGCCCCTTGTTCTCTTGCCTCTCTGTGGGATTTCCTCCTAACTCTTTTCGAAGGCCTCTCGATTTTCTCATCTTTCGAGGATCTAGAGTTCTCTGTTGTCTTTTTCCTTGTCATATCTACATAGGTTGGGGGGCTAGCGCCTCCTCTTGGGATTCTAGATTGGAGAGGGCCTATTTCCTCCTGTCTTTTATCTTCTTCCATAGTAGTGACCTGCTGTTTCTCCTCTTCATCTGCAGGATCTGGAAGTTTTTCTAGTGTACTAAGAATTTCAAGGGGGTTGGTGGACATGTCTGCTCTTGGAGAGACTGAGCTCCCCTCCCCATGTGCTGAGGGTGGGGCACCACTCCCCGTGGACACTCCTTTCCCTTTGGTTATGTTGTTTTGATTAGCTGTTGCTAGTTTCTGAACCTGTGTCCATTGTTCTCCTTTCAAGTTCTCTGCCTCCTCCTCTGATTTCTTTTTGCAATGCCTGGCAAAGTGCCCATAGCCATGGCAATGCCGACATTTAAATGGGAGTTTCTTGTAATCTAGTACTTGAATATGAGAAAAATCATCCACTGTGAGCTTTATAGCTTTAGGGAGGCCTTCCTCCAAGTCCACTTCTACACAGATTCTCACATAGGAGTATTGATCCCTCCTTTCTGCTCGATCGATGTATTTTATGAGTTTATTGCCTATGGTTTCTAGAGATTTTGGATTCCAACAGTGCAATGGTAGATGAGTCAAGTGCACATAGACGGGGATAGTCGAGGGCACATCCTGAGTCGGATCGAAGTCCGGTGTCCATTTATTCAGGTACAAACCTTGAGGGCCCATGAAATACAAGCCATTTCTGAATATGAGATTCCTGTCCTCTATTGATTCAAATACGAAGAGAAAGAAGCCTTTGCTGAAGAAATGGCTTATGATTCCTTCCTTGATGATAGGTCACCAGTTCCTTTGCACCCAGCCATATACAACGTTATGCGAGGGCCATAGCCCGGTGAGCTGCCTAATAAGCCTTCGTTCTGCTAAGTTTAGGGCAGATCTGCAGGGTTCTTCAGTTGGCAGAGCTACTGTGGGGATGGTTTCCATTCTTTTGACAAATTTCTGTTGGCTTTCATTTGCTGGCCATTTATTACATGTTGTTACCAATTTCCAGAACACTGATAGATCAGGAGGAGAGGGAGATTCATGATCGGGGCCCCCTCGTGGGGCCATGGCTCTGTTGCCGCGCTCAGTGGATCCCTGTGCTGGCAGCTCCTCATGCGCGCCATAAACCCATCCTCCTTCACACATCTCTTTCTGCAGGATCCGCTTGTGCAGTCGCCGCATGATATAGATCTCTGCCCACAGTTCTTGCTGTAGCCGTAACTTACCTGTTGCTAGGGTTTCTTCGTGCTTCGACCATTAGTTTGAGAATTTGTTAACTATAAAATTTAACATACATGGTATCATATCCATTTAAACAACATCCAAAACTTGAAGATAATATTAGTATTATAGTTGTTTTGTGTTAAAAGATTTTTAGATTCAAAGTTTATAGATATAAAGGATAAAAACAAATGTCAATTCCTTCGCTTGATTGTTGCTTGACTATGGTGTCAGCAGGTTACAAGAAATGTGATTTGAAAAAGGGTGGGGAAACAATGCAGAACATGACTTAGATATGATTCATTTGTTGTTGGAGATCCTTCAAGCACCTGAGCCATCGACTTTGGAAATGTTTCTAAGAGGGATTTCTATGGTTTTTAATGTTGTGATTCTTTCACTTCATTAGTTATTTCGGGGAAGAAAATGATCTCGGAATTCTAGACAAGACATCGGTGGATAGGTAAACAATTTTTTTATAATTGCAATCTCCATTCCATGATATATTCTCTTTATTGTCTGATTGTATTTTGAATATTTCTTTTGTTTTTTATCTTTTAACCATGAAATTGTTTTAACTATGAAATTGAAAATACTTGATATCATGTCCATTTAAACAACAACCAAATCTTGAACATGAAATTAGTATTACGTGATACTGATTGAAATCCTTTTAGTTGTTTTGTGTTAAAATATTTTCATGACTATTAGAAAAGTTTATTTTCATGTTGTTATTTGAGCACATTTTGTTTATATACTTGACCAAGTTCATGTGTTAGAGAATGAAATGATGTTTCGAATAAAATGACAAGGATTAGACATCACATCTCAGATTATTTGTTTTCACAAGTTATCTACAACTTGAACTTTTTAGCATGTAACTTAGTTGGTATGATTGTGCCTAAGATTTTCCCGAAGGTTGAATACTAAGTTACTGAGGTGTTCATTTCTATGGTGACATTTTATTTGCTTTGTTTATACAGGTCATCTGGCCACATAGTGGCCACTATCGCCCAAGTAAAGAAAACTTTTTCAAGTTTCTTGATTTTATGGGGAAAAATGGCTTTGACATTGCTGATGTTGAGGTATATGTTGTATAAATCCTTTATAGTATACTTTAGTTTATATTCTAGTGTTCATCGTCTTTCATGGCTTACACTTTGCACTATATCTTCTTTTGTTTTCAGAAAATGAACTCAATATTGATGGTAAGAAGCAAGAATTGAAGAAATAGGAGAACAATAACACTAGAACGACACACACAAAAATAGAGAGAGAAGAGAATTGGTCTAGTGATACCCTTAGAGCCAATATCCCACATAAGACACACATAGAGACTGATGGTCAAGTTTTCAGAGTTGGTGAATTCACCCGCAATGCCTTGGAAACATAATGATAATGTTTTGAAGTAATGAAACAACATTTCATGTGTAAATTTTAGTCCAACCAATATTAAGTTGGAAACTCATATTGTAATACTTGACATTTCATATAATATAATTTGTGGTTGAAATTATTTATAGTTGCACTTGATATTGTTTAGTATTGTAATTAACATATGTAACTTTGCATTTTTATATTACATAAACATGCACATTATATGATTTTTTTTTAGTCTCAAAATCATACTAATTAATTTATGTTGTTTAATAATGAATACATAAAATAAATCTAAGACTACTAAATTAGTAGTTTATATTGACTAATGATGAACACAAATAAAATTAATATACAACTAAATTAGTTATTTATAATGATTATTAATGAAAGTAAATGAAATGAATATAAACTACTAAATTAGTTGTTTATATACTGAATATTGAAATACCAAAAAAAGATAAATGATCACTGCAAATGATAAATTTATGATTACAAATGACAACTAAATTTTGCATATATATGACTATTAGTAGCTAATTTATAATATCTTATAACATGACCAAAATTTAGTCATATTTATTTGGTCATTAATTGGTTTCAAACAATGACTAAAATTTGCATATATATGACTATTAGTAGCTAATTTACAGTATCTTATAACACGACCAACAATTTTGGTCATATTTCTTTGGTCATTAAATGGTTTTCTTGGGCAACCATATAGTAATATATTTTGTTGTATATTTGGTCATTAATTGTGACAATTAATGACTAAATTAATGACCAAATTTATGACTAACTATACTACTAGATGACGAAATTGAGACAACAAATTAATGACTAAGCTAAAAATGACTAAAAGTTGGTCGCGTTATAAGATACTGTAAATTAGCTACTATTGGTCACTGATTGAAAAATGGTTGTTTATATGCAAATTTTAGTTATTTTTTTAGTGACTAATTAGCAATTTTGTACCAGTGACTATATTAAGCACTATTACTACCTTACTACAATTATCAAGTTAAGCTTGTCAAAGCCCTACGACAAGGATTCATAGTTGTATTTAAGACTCCTACTAATTCATCCAAGGTTTTCCCTCCTTTTGGTAAAATGGATAATGGTTCATATATTCTTTTCCACTTTCTCTATTTTTATTAATGAGTTGACTTCCTCTTTTCTTGAATCTTCTAGGGGGCGTCAACAGGGATGGTTGTTATCTCACCACCTCTTACTTTTTGTTATAAAGGGTCTTCGTAGGGAATTTCATGATGTTGAAAGTCATAGGTATTTGCAAGGGATCCAAGTTGCTAGAAAGATCACCCTTGCACATCTTCTCTTCATTAAAATTGATATACTATTTGAGGTCTAGGAAGTAAAAAACAAAATTTGAAGGGAATTATAGACTTATACTCGACTGCAACTAGGATGAAAATAAATTTGGGCAAGTCTACTTTGTACACCTTTGGAATAAATGCCACTTTATCTATTATGGTTGATAGGATTTTCCTTTTCCAACACTTGGAGTTTGATGAAGGCCTTAACTACATGGGTTTTAATTTAAAATATAACAACTATGGAAACGAGGATTGGAGATGATTGCTTTTTAGAATTGAATAAAGGACAACAATTTGGTGCAATAGGTGGATTTCACTTGGTGGTAGCTTAGTCCTAATTAAGTTCATATTTGAAGCTATCATAGTCTTTTGGCCTATTTTAGCTTACATACCTAAGGGAATATTGGAAATAAAAAGGAAAGAAAAGTTTGTTTCAATTATTTAAGGGAAGGTGTTAAGGGTTCTCGTCTAGCCAAACGGAAATTGATTGCTACCCTGAAGAAACTTGTGGGGTGGGGTCTCAAAGATATCCACCTATTTGGTCAGTCACTAGCAACAAAATCCTTATGATAGTTATTACAAAGGATATATTCTAGGGAAGGATCATAACTTATAAGTACAATGAACCTAACTATATTATATATTGGATAAGGTGTGATATGAAATATATACAAAATGTCCCCAACTAGTGGAAATCCTTAACTACAACTTTTCCTCTGATTTGGAAATACTTGGCCTAGATGGTGGGTAGTGGGGCCCAAGTAAGAATAGGCTCTAATGCCATAATAAGTTTTGGATAAGTTATATTTCTCTTAGAAGCAATTAATTTACACTTATAAGAATTGGAGAAATGTACCCTAAATAAGATTAAGAAGCCAGATGATACTACAATTTGGTCTCAAGGATGGCTTTCAACTTTGGACTAAGTCTAGGAAATGAAATGGGGTTGATTTAGGGAGATTTTTTAAGAAGAAACCATAAATTCACACATTAAGCTAAAGGAGGAGCCAAATATACTTAGTTGTGCTAGCCTAAACAAAAAAGGGGAGTCTACACAAAAAAATTTGGTTACATTATAACTAAACCTCCATAAGCTAAGGAAGTCTAGTGGCAGCCAAAACACTGGAAGGTAAGAGTACCATTCAAATGCATTATGTTTATGTGGTTGGTTATGATTAATAGAGTGTTGACCTAGTAGAAGCTCGAAAAGGAATAAATAACGGCTAAGTTGGTGTAGTTTGTGAAAATGTAACGAGGAAACAAATTCTCATATTTTTATGAGTTTCCTTTTTTCTGTGCATGTATAGAAAGAGATGGAAGGAAACCTAGGCTTCACAAACCTACGGACTAAGGGATTGTTGTTAGAAAAATTTAAGTAATGGTTTGAAAAGAGGTGGCTAAAGAAATGTAGAGAAAAGTATCATGGAAATTATGTCTTTGGAGGAAGCACCGTGGAATGATACTCATCATCGTTCCTCATTCTTGCCTGGACCGACGGTCATGTCTACTTGTCTTGAGAAGCTCTCTTCTCGTTTCTCAACCCAACCACTTTAAATGCCTAACATGACCCATGATGTTTGGTCGGAAGGGAACATGGGTAATATTACCCAAAAGATGCCTATTGACATTTCTGTTAAACCAGGTATCATTGAAAACGTTCATATTGGGGTGACTTGTTCTCCTGATGAGATCAAGTTCTATACTCATATTTTTCAAGAGTTTCAAGATGTTTTTGCATGGTCATATGAAGAAATGCCCGACATTGACCTAAGTATAGTCGTGAAAATTCCGACTTATCCTAACATGAAGCCTGTTCATCAACGACTTTGTCCAGTGAACCCTAGAAAAACAGCCGCCTTTAAAGGGGAATTTGAAAGCTTCTTAATGGTGGATTTATTTATCCTATCGCTCTGACAGTTTGGATGTCCAATATTGTACCGGTGACTAAGAAACAAGGAACCATTCGAGTCTATGTTGATTACTGTGACCTTAATCATGCCTGTCCAAAAGATAATTATCCCACTCCTTTTATAGACTAGATCATAGATGAATGTGATGGGAGTGAGATATTTTCATTAGTGCATGGTTTTTCTGGTTATAACTAGATAAACATTGCATCGGTTGATCAAGACAAGACCGCCTTTATCTGTCAGTGGGGGACTTTTGCATATTAAAAGCTCCCTTTTGGCCTTAAGAATGCTGGGGATACATTTCAAAGAGAGATGTCCTATGCTTTCCATGACATTAAAAACATCATTCAACCTTATCTGGATGATATTCCTTCTCATTCACGTAAGTGCCATGGCCATCTTGATCATATTCGACAAATATTTCTTCGTTGCACACAATATAACATTCAGCTGAATCCGCATAAGTGTGTCTTCTGCTTCGAATCCGGATGACTGCTCAGTTTTATTGTTTCGAAAGATGGAATTTGTCTTGATCCTCTCAAAGTCGAGGCTATTGTTAATCTACCCCCTCCCTCCTCGTTGCATCAATTATAGAGTCTGGAAGGAAAGAGAATTTCCTTCGTCGCTTTGTACCGAACTATGTTGAGCTAGCTTCAGGGTCCACTTGATTGCTTAAGCAAGGAACTCCATTCATTTGGGATGAGACTGCCCAAAAGAATTTTGATGAATTGAAAGCTGTCATCATTAATGCTCCTTTGTTGCATCCTCTAAACTATCATTGTGATTATTTCCTCTATCTAGCTGCAGCTTCTAGCACTATTACCATGGTGCTGGTGTAAGACAACGACGAAGGTCATGAACATGTCATCTATTACCTCAGCCGCAACCTACTCGATACTGAGACCTGTTATTCTCAGGTCGAGAAGTTGGATTTGGTTGCTGTTCAGGTCGTTCAGCACTTTCGACATTATATTCTCCTCCAGATTACAACTGTGATTTTCGAGTGTAACCCCATGACTTACATTCTGACTCGCCAATTACTTGGGGGCAAGTATTCTAAGTGGATTTTCATCCTCCAGGAATTTGATTTGGTGTTCATTACTACCAAATCCAAGAAATCACTTGTATTTGTTGAGTTGATTTTCTCTCTTCCCTCTGCTTCTCTTCCTACTGGTGCTGATGAGTATCTCCCCGATGAGACTCTCTTTCTAATTAGCACTCTTGATCCTTGGTACATAGATATCATCGTGTATCTCCAAACTTCCACCTTCAAGTATGCGTTTTCCAAGGATGATCATCGAGAAATCCACATACTGGTAAATTTAGTGCCCCTAGCGAAGTTTATCATCAAATATTTTACTCTGAACCAAGGCCATAAATATTTCTATAGAATCCTCTACAAATTTCCTCCATAAAATTTCTCTTGGGGTAGGGAATCAACCCCCAATTGCTCTGAATACCCATACTGACTCTCGCCACCCCCCAATCGTCTCTAATTTATCACCAAACATAATGTTGGAGGGGATTGAAGACTATATGCTTATGCATGATAGGGGGAATCCATGCCACCCTCAACATTAATTCTCCTTGTGTTTCCAGGGTGGCAGGCATGGTCCCTTATTCTTCTTCGCCTCTCAGGATTCATCCCCATCAGGGGATTTTTCATCTAAAAATTTCATAATATTATCAATATTCCATTTATTTTTAAGCTATATAGGCTAATATCATTATATCCAATTTTAAAAACTTATGTTTTTTTTTATTATAACTAAAATAGATATGAGAGTTTTATTAAAAAAAAGGTTTGGATTTGACCCAAAACCGTTACATTTCTTCAGAGTTACCAATATCCCTTGCTATTTTGAGATTGAGCATGATGACTAGATACAAACCCTCAAGTGAGTACCCCATAATACAAAAATTATTTTCCCATTCTAGCAAATTATTTTCCAAAATACTCCCAAGATCCAAATACATTTACATTCCATTTTTTACTTCTTTTTGATTTGATTTTCACTAGCTTCTTGTTTTCCTTAATAAAATAATTTTTTTCCCCTTTTTTCCAACTTGGATCCAACCCATGTTTTCATCTAAATTTGAGGGGTCACCAGTGAGTGAGCATTGTTGTTTTTGGTACTTTTTTCATTTATTCGTCTCTAATTTATCACCAAACATAATGTTGGAGGGGATTGAAGACTATATGCTTATGCATGATAGGGGGAATCCATGCCACCCTCAACATTAATTCTCCTTGTGTTTCAAGGGTGGCAGGCATGACCCCTTATTCTTCTTCGCCTCTCAGGATTCATCCCCATCAGGGGATTTTTCATCTAAAAATTTCATAATATTATCAATATTCCATTTATTTTTAAGTTATATAGGCTAATATCATTATATCCAAATTTAAAAACTTATGTTTTTTTTATTTTATTTTTTTTTTTTTTTTTTTTATTTTTTATTATAACTAAAATAGATATGAGAGTTTTATTAAAAAAAAAGGTTGGGATTTGACCCAAAACCGTTACATTTCTTCAGAGTTACCAATATCCCTTGCGATTTTGAGATTGAGCATGCTGACTAGATACAAACCCTCAAGTGAGTACCTCATAATACAAAAATTATTTTCCCATTCTAGCAAATTACTCTCCAAAATACTCCCAAGATCCAAATACATTTACATTCCATTTTTTACTTCTTTTTGATTTGATTTTCACTAGCTTCTTGTTTTCCTTAGTAAAATATTTTTTTTCCCTTTTTTCCAACTTGGATCCAACCCATGTTTTCATCTAAATCTGAGGGGTCACCAGTGAGTGAGCATTGTTGTTTTTGGTACCTTTTTCATTTATTGGTACTTTTTTTTTTCCTGGGAATTCCAAGGAGAAACCAAGATTTTCAAGGGTTTGATGGGCATCCTCTGACTCTTATTTTGGTGGATCCTCTCTGACATGCGATTATCTATCTATCTATATATATATATATATATATATATATATATATTTTAAATTAATTATTTAATATTTATATTTATATTTAATATTTTTATTTTTTCAGTCTTGTTTCCTGAGAATTCCAAGGAGAAACCAAGATTTTCAAGGGTTTGATGGGCATCCTCTGACTCTTATTTTGGTGGATCCTCTTTGACATGCGATTCTTCCTGCTTGTCTTTTACTTCCTCCAGTGGATCCTCTTTTATGTTCCCTTCATCCTGACATTCTTTTGTTTTATCTTTGTTTTGGGTCTCTTCTTCCTTGAATACAATATAATGTTTGTTGGGATGGGGTCCCCTGGGTTAGTTTGGGGCTAAGATAACCCAAATTTTGGTACAATTTTTTAAATAATGTAAAGACTCTGCGATTTGTGGAGCAGAGCGCGTAGATGAATAGGAGTCAAAGGGGCTTAGCCCCTTGTTTTATGTAAAGTTTTGAGTTGGTTTTGAGATTCACCCATGGTCTGCTGACCATGGAATTGTATGAAAAGTCTATAAATAGTGAGTCTCAGTGAAGGGACAAGAAGATGGAGATGGGAAAAGGATAGAGAATTGGGTTGATTGAAGAGTATAGGACAGGATCTAGGGCAGGAAGACTCTGCTTCCTGCGCTTAGATAGGGAAAGAAAGGCTCCACAGTTGAGTGCGCAGAGGCCTAGGAAGAGTCTGTAGCTGAGTACGCGGACCCCTGCAGCTGTGTGTGCAAAGCAGTTTGAGTCTGTAATCTTAAATTAAAGATAAATAAAGATGGTTTTTCGAAGAATTCCTGAGTATTTATGTTTATCTCTCTTAATTTTATATGCTGCTGATGAATGATTTGTTGATTAAATGTTACACAATTCTCTTGAATAAGTCTTAATAATGTACACAATGCATGTTTAAATACTTTCGCGAAGACTCTAGTGATTTCTCTTATATTTACTAGTGAATTAAGTAAATTAGTGCGAACACTAATTTAGGATTGCTCTCTAATGCGTGTAAGTAGGCAAATTGATTGTTAGAGTTCCCCAAGGACTGATCGTAGACCTTTGAGAAGGTTTGAAGGCTGTTTTAACGGAGTTGTAGCAACGTGCCCTAAGAGTTTATTGATATGCACGAAGGCAGATCTAAGGCACTAAAAGACATAACACTAGACTTCTCTGGATGTAGAAACTTGGTTCTTGCATCCCCCCATACTACTTCAGGTGAGATTGCAGCCTATGCTACGTGGGTTGTTTCCAAAAGGGCCAGTAATGTAGGGTTTTGTTGGTTGGCGCAACTAACTCTGAACCTGGGTCAGGACCCCCTAAGAAAACAAATGGTTCCATTGCTGACACCACATAATCAACCATTAGGATAACGAGGAACAACTGCGAGGAAGGGAAAAGAAAAGGTCACGAAGGTGGAGCTAGGGATCTTCAAAGTGAGATTCAGGCGCCAAAAAAGTGACTCGAGGGTGAGTCATGATCTTTATGTTTGGGGTTGTTACACAACATTTTTTCACTATCCCTGTACTCCCCATTCCTTGATCCTGGAGGACCTTCTACAGTGACCCTCATAGGTTTCCCTTCCATGAATAACATGTCCCTACATCCCTCTTCATCTGCAGAACATTTCCCTCTTACATCATTTCCTAGGGATATTCATTCAAGCTCAGTTTTCAAGATTGGAGCTAATGCTCAGGTCCTTCTCTGCGCCGATTTGCAGAGTCTAAAACTAGGACTAGCACTGAACGATGCAAGTGAGCCATTCATCCCCAGTACTAATCCTCTTTTGGCAAGTTTTTAAAATGGAGTCGAAGCTTCCAGGTATAGAAGCTTCGTGAACGAAAGTCTGGTAAATGGTTGGGTAATATAGAGCTGAGAGAGTCTGTTTGGGCTCTTTTCCCCTATTTAAATGCAACAAACCAAAGAGATAAGGCCTCTCCCATCATAACTGGATCCATTTTCCCTCTATCAAAGCTATATAAACTCCTCATTTCACACCCTCAACTAGCTAATGAAAGGGCTGGAATTTTTTGCAAATCTTGATAGCCATCTTGAGAACCTTAGCCTTCTAGTTTATGTGTGAAGGGAGAATTAGCTTATAGTTTTTGGTTTGGAGTAAAAGGAAAGAGGTCTTGAAATTTCATTTTTTTGAGGGTGAATCATGAGATGCTTATAGTGGTGCTGGAACTCGAACATGCCAAAGGGAACCTGCAACGTCAAGGCTCTGATTGTATTTCTCTTTGAAGTTCATATTAATACAACTAATGGTTTATTTCCTATATCGTGTGTTATATTGCATTTGATAGGCTAAAACTCCTTGACCTTTTAAGTAGATTGTCTTTGATTTTATGCTATCACATTTGTTGTTGTCTCTTGCATGTTTGTTTCAGGTACTTGAGCGAAAAGAACAAAAGGGAGATGGAGCAAGGAAGAAAGATCATCATCAAGTGGATTAGCGCTATAAGAGGTAGGCCCTCTTATTCGATTCTAATCTAAGGAAGTTTACATTAGATTGTATTGTTTGCGGCTAGACCCACTATTGGGCTAGAGGGATTGTCTCTGTCCGTAGAGAGGATTTACCTACTCCACAAATTGGTGACTCTAGTAGGGATCCATCCCTCTCTTTAGGTTGTTTTCATTTCATGATTTGTGTGGAATTTTGTCGTATCACTCTTTATTTTTGGTTTTCTATGCTTTACGTTGTCTGCTACCTATATTCTTGAATTTAGAGTGACAGGTCTGGTTTTGGTTTTTGAAAATTTTTATTTTTTCTTTGAAATCCTCGATCAACGCTGTTTATTTTCTGACAGTCATGCCGACTAGCATGACTTACCCTTGAACAGTTGTGCCGCACCCCCTTGTGGCTCTTGTTGTTAGTTAGACAATCGTGTCGATTCCTGTAGGTTAAAATCAGGGTTTCCCCTGAACCATTACTAGTGTGTCTTGTCCTCGTAAGTTCTGTTTCTTGGCTTGTTTGCCTGTATTCTCCTTGGCTAGAAAGCTTCGTTAGCTTGATTAGTTTGAGTTTGCCTTGATTTTTTGAGTTTTTAATGGTTTGTGTCCCTAGGGCATCTAGGTCATTAGCCACTCAGTTGTTTTTCTACTTATCAAGTCAAGTTGTTGGTTAGCTTCTCCATGCATTTCATGTTTATTCCTTTTATTGCTTTGTTTTCAATTGAACAAGTAAAAGTTTTGTTTGCTCTTCTCTTGATTGAATGTCTCTTTTCGAGCATAGATTACATTGCTTGTTTTGTTTCGATTGAGTCTTTGCATACTTGGTTTGAGAGGAGTTCTTCTTATCTTGCTTGGTATATGATTGATGTTGGTTGTTTGAAATTTTTTCATTGAAATGTTTATGTGAAAGATTCATTTTATCATTCCATTGAAAAAATACATCATTCTAGTTTGTTAAATTGATATGTTGCATTAAGTAGCATCATTGAAAGCTAGAATTGCATCATCATGAGCATGTGAAATGAAATGAACTTCTTTTACTGTTGAAAGGACTAGTTGAAGTGCATTTGATAGGAAAGATAGGAAGTGGAAAGAATTTTCATTATTTTGTTTTGAAAAGCGAAGTAGTGAAGAGTCATCTTACTTTCAATTGCTTGTTTGTTGCATTGGTTGTTTTCTCTACTCTCAATTAGTGTAAACATTCATCGAATTGAAAAGGTTTTGTCTCATATAGTTGCATATAAGATTTTTTCAAGTGACATCGATAAGGCCTGAAAACTGAGACTTAATTTCAATATAAACCTTTAAAATGTATTCAATTAACCTAAGGCACATTTGAAACTAAACGCTCACATTTAGAGGTCTAGGCTAGAGACGTGTTCCAACGTCTTTAAACCTAGTAGCTGTCGTTCGCTTCGGCAATAGACATCGCTAGTACGGACTTGTGCTTCTGTACCATCACGTATATAAAGGGAGACCCCACTAGGTTTGCAATCTTTTATCCATAGGAAGCCGAGTCTGCTGCCTTGTAAATGTGATACACCGAACACAACATTCAGAGAGATTTCTTGCCCTACTTCTCGGTTCTCCAAGAGATATTCTGCGGTACATGGTTACCTGGTAATCCTTTTGCCTAGATTATCCTGAGCAGTCATTTTGGTGTTTTTAACTTGTTAGCACCTAAATATGCCTTAGGCTGAAGGAAGGCAAAAATTAGGGTAACCACAAACCACGCTCAGTCTGGTAGCTAGCCCTACCAGAGTAGGAGAGGGCTCTCTCTGAGTCACACTCAGTGAATGGATAAGCAAAAAATGGTCTGAGATGACTTACAATGCAATATTTACCTTAGTCTAGTAAGTGAAAAGGGATTTTGAAAACAATTTTATGAATGACCGAGCTTCTGGGATGTATATGGGACTGGCGCTCAGCAAAGAACAGAGAATTGAATATGAAGGCACAGATTATTCCGTGAGGCAAGGTAGGCGGAAAGAGCAACAATTTCGGTTTAAGGTAACGCAGAATGGAAAGATTGCTGAAGAAAGTGAAAAGGGCATAGTCGCATGAATCCTTTTCAACAGAAGAATAACACTGCACATGAAATTTTCCCACATGCAGAGCAGTATAAATTGAATTCTACCTAATCTCACTTAGAAAATTTCACTGAAATGAAACGTGAATTGAATTATGAAACATAACAAGATACATATGGAACATTAGAACACATTTTCTACACTCACAACCACAAGAATCTCATGAAACAGAGCCGCTGCCTTTCATTAATTCTCTGTCAAAAATACACGGTGCAGAAACAAAGTTTCTTTCCCATAGTCTCCCAGAAGTTACAAGCCAGCCAACCCTTTGCAAATAACTTTCATACAATATATAGAATGTGTGAGGAAGAGATATAACGCCCAAGGGTTGGGGAGGTACTCGAATCATTGCAAAATGGAGATGGAGAGCCAACCATCAGCTACAGGTGCAGCACTGCAAACATGACATTTGGCATTGGGGTGACCATTTGCCTTCCTTCGCCACTTGGATAGAAGCCCATCTGAAGAAAAACTCTTTAAATGCCGCCTTTGGTGCCAAAAAATTGAAGTGTAGATGACTGGGCCCACATGGAGAAGTCGTCACCCGAAATTTCGCGAAACGGGAGCAAATTGGCAGTTTTTTCCTCTGTGCGCCGTGCCAAATTCTCTGTGTGTCGCGCCACTTTGGAGCCTGTTTTGTGGCACTTGCAGGTGTCCAAAATGTGCCCAAGTGGGCTTGTTGGAAACCCTGTCCTGTCTAATTTCTAACCTTACTAGAATTTCCAAATTTGGTGCTCATTTACCCCTCCAAATCTTCATTCTCCCAAGACTGCTTTCTGTGTGTCAAAAAAGTGGCAGAGAGGCCATTTTTGGGTGTTTTTTGACCTTTAGGGGACCCATATCTTGTCCAAATTTCTTGGCCGGACACCAGTAGTCATAATTTTTGATGGTGAATCCAAATATGCAAGCTGTTCCTCGATTGGAGCCCTATAATTTTAGTGTCGCTCCAGTGGCGCGACGCACAGGGAGGAATTTCCTGTTTTTTGTCCAAAAAATCACCATGTGACCAAAATTTACCCAATTTTTTTGAAATTTGGGCTGGAAGTTCTCTATGAAGTGCTATGCTATGCCAAGGAATCCTCAGCCAAGATTCAAAGCCGATCTTGCTCCTTTGCCTCCTTTGCCTCTTTTGTCGCTTTGCTCAATCTTGCCTTTAGGCTCCTGATCCTTGCTTTGGAGCTCATGTTTCAGGCCATGTAGTGGTGAGTCATTCGCCTCAGCATGTCTTTCTCCCTGTTAGCCTTATCCAAATGCTGCACCAAGTGAATGTTCACTTTCTCTAACACATATTCCCGGTCCTTGTCTCTTTGCTCCATCGGTCTGCCTTGTGCTGCCAGGATGTGTTGGCGGTTTTCCTTGATCATTTGCAAATCTATCTCAGCTAGATGATCTTCAAGTTGCTTGTTCCTTTGCTCTAAATACTGCACGTTCCACTTGGCCCTCTCCAAGTCCAGGGATAAGTTCTCAATCACTGATTACTGCTCCTGAATGATCTCTCCCAGCTCAGCATTCGTAGGTTCTGCATCTGTCTCATCATCCTGGAGGAGAACAAACTCGGTCTCTTGCTCACCTGATGGCCCTTCCTCCTGCACTGGCTCCTTGACCTTACCCTGCTCCTGTGGTGCTGATGTCAGAAGCGAGGCCCCTTCCACCCCGGGTGGAGATAACACTTGCTTTGCTGCTGCGAACAACGGTCTATTGCCCTTCTGGTATGTGATGTATACTGGCATGATGGCAGTCTCATGGCGCTCAAACTGATGTGAAGGACCCCCCACCTCATGCTCTGCCTCTGATACCATCGGTGGAGCGCTGAAGAAATCACGGGAGATGAAGTCCTCCCAAGCAATACCCTACAATCCCAACTAATGGTCCACCAAAATCCGGATGAGAGCAAAATGATAGACATTGTTTAGCTGCTGTCGAGGGGTCTTGCGCTGCATGAAGTTTTTCATCTTCTCAATGTTGTTGCAAATGAAAAATGGGAGGCTCATCATCCGCACCCTAGTGAAGTGTATGAGCAACCTGATGTGATATGCATAAAGGTGAGAAAACCTCCCCTCGCAACTGAAATACTTCATGATCAATCTCATGAGTGGGGCATACTCATCTCTCAAAAATCTGAATGGAAAAACTCTGGTTAGCTGGCTCAAGCAGCTATTCTTGATGTAAGGCTCATAATGATACCTCTCCACCTTCTTTTTCTTATGCCACTATTCCCCAATGTTTGGTTTTCCTGTTGCCACTGATATGGTTTCTGGTGTTAATGTGAAAGTGACCCCAACTAGGACAGATTGACCTCCTTGTAGATGAAGTGTAAAAAGACGGGCCAACTCATGATGGACTCTGACATTTACCACCCTTTGACAAAATTCATAACAGGCCAAGTGCTGGAAACAAGACATTGCAAGCGGGCATTCCTATAGCTCAGTGAGGGTGTTTGGCTCATCTCTAAGATGTCTGCCGCTCCGGTGATGTCTCCTATGGGCCCTCTCTCATGAAGATGTGTCACTGTGGGTCCCCTCCTTATACTCTGATGAAATTTCTGATGCCATTACTGCTGTTTGTACCCTGAGTTTTATGCTGCCCTCTAAATCCAATGGAACTGGCAGATGCTCTAAAAATCTGTCACCAAGGGGACAATAAAATAGGGAGTATTAGGAGAGGAATGATGGAATGGGAATAGGGGCCAAAGGGAGAGATTTATCAGGGATTTGGGAGTGTTTTGGGTATAGTATTGATGGGGTAGGGTTTGGATATTTTGAGTCATAGGAGGAGGGGGGAAAAGGAATATGATTACAGTGGTGTTAGGGTGGTGATAAGGGGAAAATGATGCAGGGAAAATGGTGATAGGGGTAGGATAGGAGAACACTTTGACAACATTGTTACTATATCAAAAACCCTAGGAGCTTGATTTCTTTATGTCTTCTTTTGTTTACTTTAAATTTTTTTTTGCCTTCGGTTCATAGTCTCAAAATCATGATATTCTCATTAAGTTTAATGCCAAGAGTGAAGGTAGTTGGTCTACCTTTCAAGTTTGATAGGAATTCACAAAATTTTTAGGCAAATTTGTGATTTTCTGGGCTTATACCCCTGTGCGCTGTGCGCTCTGCCCAGTGCATTGCGCGCTCTGAGTGCGTCTCGTGCTCTAAGTGCACCGCGCCAGTGGTATTTTTACACTGTGGCCGGGCTCCCAGTGCGCCGCGCGCTGCCAAAGTCGCCCATACTTGCTTGGAAGAATAGGGGGAGGGTTTTATTGGTGGATCTAGGGCGACCTTTAGGGAAAAATGGTCAGGGGAGATGGGGAAAAATGAGAGGAGAGGAAAACAAAAGGGGAGGGGAGTGACCTTGGTGCTAACATAACAATATTGCTACCTCATCCATTGTTTTTCTTGGTGATTTTTTCATGGTTGGCCATTGTGCTTTTGGGTACCATTTAAAAATCTTATACACACCATATTAATGAAAAAATTGATGGAGAAGAGGTGTCAACAGGGCCTACCTCTCGTTTTTCTATCCTTCACCAAGACTTGAAGCGATTCGGCAATTTTTTATGCCCCTGGCTGTGTGCGTCGCGCGCCAAGCCCAGTGCGTCACGCGCCAATACCAGTGCGTTGCGTGGTGGGTGTGTGTCGCGCCCTTGAGAAAACTGAATGGCGGGCAGGATGCGTGTGCGTCGCGCCCTCTGTGTGCGCCGCGCTCCTTGGTGTATGCGCCGCGCTCCTTGAAAACCAGCTCTCCTTCACCCAAACTCTCACGATTTCGCTCTCTCACCTTTGGAATGTCTCTCCAAGTCTTACAAGAGCACAATGGCTTTGATTTGGGAAAAAACAAGTATATATAGGCTTGGGAGAGATGGGTTTGATTTTTTCTTCTTTGAAAACCCACTTTCTAATGTTTGTGTTTTGCACTTTTTTCATTGACTTTAAAACACCCTGATTTTCATTTTTTCTTTGAAATTTTGGCTCACATGATGGGATTTTCGGCATTTCTTTGCGGGGACTGTGTGACTGGGCATTTGGCCATGGAAACCATGACTGCATCTGAAAAAGTCAACTGGCGATTTTTTGGAAAATTTTGTCATAATTGACCTTGTTTGACTTTTCTTCAAAACAGAGTTTTGAAGAAGAGTCGAAGTCTCTTCAGGTGATGATTAAACTTTCTGAACCATAGCTGTATAAGGTCTCCCTCTGACCTGCATGGCTTGTTCTGGACATGTTTTCAAAGACCAAATTGATGATTTCCTAGACCCAAACATAAAAGATGACTTTGTCCTGTAATATGACCATACCTTTACTATCATGAATTTTAGTGATTATGGACCAAGACCTGAACCAGCAGGGGCCAAACTATAGGGAAAATGACTAGCATGACTTTCTCCGTCAGATCATGGCATGTCCCTAGCAAAATGCAGCTGAGTGAATGGAGCGGGACACCTAAAATTGAAATGCACAAAGAGTTTTGATCTCTTACGGAGGGCTGACCAGACCGACTCTAACATTGGCTCCAATGGGGGATGGTAGCTCCTTGGAGGTGCCAAGAACAACAGATCTCTGGAGGAGCTAGACAGTACCTTTTGTCCATTGGGCTATGGAGTCATCATTTTGATAAATATCACAGGACTTTGACTTATTTATAAAACTGGAATAACCAAGAAATTGACTCAAACTTGACATTGAAATAACTCAAAAACTGACTTTATAGACTGAAACCAAACTGAAATAAAAATGGTATTTACAATGACAGTGGAAGAAGTGTTAATAGATCAACAGTGATACCTCTCGAGCAGCCGACCATTGATCGGCCCTCCAGGACAATCTTCCCCGTTCATTTCCTTCAGAAGAAAGGCATTCTGACCCCTATATGCTGCGATCTTGAAAGGACCTTTCCACAGATTTTCGAACTTTCCATGCTTGCCTTTCTCTTCATTCCTTGCATCCCACTTCAGCACCACATCATCCAACTAAAATTTATCCACTTTTTCTTTTCTCTCATAGATTTTCTTTATCTTCTCCTGCAACTTGGATGTGTTTTTGAAAACTTCTTCTCTTGTTTGTTGCAAGTGGATCATTTGATTCAGCCTTCTCTGCATGGGATCTTCCTCACTGTCGGTCTCTTGAAGAAGTTTGACCATTGGGTAGCAAGAGAAGCGGGAAATACTGTGTCCACTCCATAAACAAGCTCAAACGGTGACATAGCAATAGACTTTTTCTGACTGATCCGATCCGCCCAAAGCGCATGGACCAACCTCTTGTTCCAACTCTTCTTATTTATTTCCAGTAGCTTCTTGATGATGTTGACCAAATATTTATTCGAAGATTCCACCAATCCATTGCCTTGCGGATGATAGGCAGTTGAATGACCCAAAATTATGTGATATTTATGACAAAATTCTACCATCCTTTTCGATTTGAAAGCTGTTGCATTATCAGTGATTAATTTGTTTGGACAACCAAAGCGAGACAAGATGTTATTTTCGAGAAATGAAATGATTACCGTGTCCGTCGCTTGTCTGGTAGGGGCTGCCTCAATCCATTTTGTGAAATAGTCCGTCACTGTAAGGATCCACCTATGCTGTCCGGAAGAGGCGGGATGAATTTCCCCAATGAAATCCAACCCCCACTGCTGGAATGGAGCGCTCACTTCAATAGGCTTAAGTGGCAAAGGCTGTAATTTCTGTTTTCCTTCGAAAATTTGACACTTATGACAGCGCTTGACCATCTTATGCACATCAGCAAACAAAGTAGGCCAGTAGTACCCTGCTCTCAAAATTTTGTTCGCTGTTGACTTCCAAAAAAGATGACCTCCACACTCTCCTCCATGGAAATCCTCCATGACTTTCTTTGCCTCCTCTTCCACCAAACAATTTAACAAAATGCCACCGGGATCTTTCCAATACAGTGCAGAATTCAAAATACAAAACTTGGAAACCTTCAATTGAGTGTTCTCGCTTTGTTTCTAGTCATGCCGGGCTGTGGTGATAGATTTTTCAACACATATATTATATCTGAATACCATGGGGACAAAGCAAACATTTCGGATACCTGAATTGACGTTCCTTCTTCATTTTCATCGGACATGGTAACGATCAAATTTATGTCCAATGCATGCAAGTTCGATTCGGCCATCAGCTTTGCCAACCCCTGTCCTTTGACCAGCTTTGTAGGCTTTATCTCCACATCATATTCTAGCAAGGCTGCAATCCATTTGCCTCTTCTCCCTTCCGGATTGGTCTGCACTAAAACATCTTTTACAGCAGTATTAGGAACATAGGCCAGAATGTGAGAATGTAGGATATACACCTGGAAATCCTTCAATGCCTTCACCAATGCCAGGGCTTGCTTATCAATGATGTTGTACTTCAAAGCTGCATCCCTTATAGCCCTACTGAAGTATGCAATGGGTCTTTCATGATCATCCCTCTTCTGCAATAATACCGCTGCCATAGTGTGCTCAGAAGCAAATGAAAACAATATGAAATCTTGAGTGTAGTCCGGGCTAACTAGAACTGGAGCTGAAGAAAGGGCCAATTTAACCAAGTTGAAAGATTTTACAGCCTCCTCTCTCCATTTCACCTGGTTGTCCTTCTTAAGCATGTTGGTCATTTCTTTCAAGTGTTCTGCAAGATTAGGCACAAAACGACACAGAAAATTCATCTTACCATTGAATGATTGTATTTCCTTTTTGTTCCTGGGCAGATCGAT
Source organism: Pinus tabuliformis (assembly GCA_031772625.1). Lineage (NCBI taxonomy): Eukaryota > Viridiplantae > Streptophyta > Pinopsida > Pinales > Pinaceae > Pinus > Pinus tabuliformis. Next base: position 1,153,083,228 of record CM062819.1, read on the forward strand.
TTGCTGAATTGCTTGCACACAAGCCGGGTCTATACGAATGCCATCTTTTGAAATGATGTGCCCAAGTAATTTGCCTTCCTCCATGGCGAACACGCTCTTCTTAGGATTCAGCGATAGACCATATTTCCTGCATTTTTGAAAGACAATTTTTAGGTGATGCTTGTGTTCTTCATCAGACTTTGAAAACACTGTCAAATCATCCAAGTACACCACCAAAAACACATCCTTCTCATTCGTAAACTCCAAGTCCATTGTCCACTAAAATGTGGCACCTGCATTCTTTAAACCGAATGGCATTTTGGCATAGTGAAAGGTTCCCCATGGAGTGGTGAATGCTGTCTTGTCTCTATCATCTTCATGGACGGAAATTTGGTTATATCCGGAATAACCATCAAGCAGCGACATACGAGATGCCCCCACTACTCGCTGAAGTATATGGTCCATCTTGGGCAGCGGATATTTGTCCTTCAATGAGACCTTATTTAGATTTCTGAAATCAATGCATAGGCGGATCTCACCAGTCTTCTTGCGTACATGTACTAAGTTAGATATCCAATCTGAAAATCTGATAGGCACAATGATACCTGACTTGTACAACCTATTTACCTCTTTTTCGATGGACGGCAACAACTTTGGATTTATCCTTCTTAGCTTTTGTCTAAATGGTTTTTGGTTGGGCTTGATGGGTATTGTGTGCTTAATGATATTTGTATCATAGGTCTTTAAATCAGAATAATCCCAAGCAAATACATTTGCAAATGAAGCCATCAAACTGATATATTTGTCCTTGATCTTTGGTGGTAATGCTTTGGACAATTTTACTAACTTTGGATTGGTAGCTGTACCGATGTTGACCTCTTCTACACCCTTCTCCGTCGGCTGCAATGTTGGCTTGCGGGCTACATCATCCTGATCAAAAAGTTCCTCTAGGGGTATCAAGCCTTTAAGAATGACGTTATTCTTCAGCTGTAATACGTCCATTTGATTGATCTGCACTTCGTCTGTACTATTCCCTTTACCCTCATCGTTTTCCACATCAATTGAGGTTTCTTTGAACTTGCCTTTGTTGAGCAGAAAATCTTTAATCTCCTCATCATCTTGAAACACTTGCCAATATCACTGATTGTCTGGAATGGTTGGACGGTGCTTGACATGGATTTCAAATTTATTGCTGTAGTTCATGGGGATCTTCAAGCTACTCACTGCCTTGGCAAGAGCATCAGCAATACTATTTTGTATTCGAGGCACACATGTCAAGGTGTATTCTAAAAATAGCTTCAAGATGTCTAAAACTGCACTACGATAGGCCCGCATCCTAGGATGTTTTGCTTGATACTCACCTCTGACTTGTTTTATTACTAACTTAGAGTCGCCATATACCGAAATCCTCTTTGCATTCAGCTTTCTAAGAATCTTCAGGCCAACAATCAGAGCTTCATATTCAGCTTCATTATTTGAACATTCAAATTCCAGCTTGTAAGAGCAAACTCTCACGCTGCTAGGCACTTTGTTTGGGGCAGAGAAAGGACTACGTACCCAAATACCAATACCAGTGCCATCATTCCCTACTGCTCCATCGAAATCCATGGTCCACAAGCCTTCTTCCTCCTCTTGTAAGTGCTGGAAATCTATTTGCCGTGCCTTGTCTGCTTGCTGTCCATCATTTTCAGCTGATTGCCCAATCTTTTGCTGCTTTTCTTGTCCTTCTTTCTTCAAGATTTCTCTGAAATTTTATGTTATTTCCGGAATGTCGTCTGCTTCTACTATCTGACTATCTATCTCATTTAAACTATCTGAAAACAAAACAAAAGACTCTAAATCTGTATGTACATAGTTAATAGGATGATTTATCGGTTTCTCCTTGCTTGTGATCATATATTTCATCTTTTGTTCCCGGTATAACTTCCTCATTTGTCCAAACACCGGGATTGTTGCATAGGAGAAATCTAGTTGTAGTGTCCCTTTCAATTTCACTACCCAAGACCTGGAAAGAAGCATGCCAAACCTTGGAGGAATATCTGCTACCACCACATCCATCATAACATTTTTCATAGGAAGCTGATCCAAACTCACAACCAAGTCTTTGATGAGTCCTATACATCTTACTCTGATGGAATCGAATGAATAGAGATCATGATATTGCCGGGTGATGTCCAGACAAGCTTATCCATGATAGCCTTGGGCATGAGATTGTGAGAAGCTCCAAAATCGAACATGGTGTTGTGTAACACAAAATCATGCAACCGTACACTGATATAGAAGGGTGGCACATCGCTCTCAGGAGACTTACCATTTGTTGCTGGTCCAAAAATCATTTCGGGCTGATCATCTTCTACATTCACCATGTCGGACATTGGGTCCATATTCAACATTTTAGAAATATGTCCTCTATAACTGCTGTTCTTCATTATTTCAGTCAAAGGGATGGATACCTTTAACTTGGAAATCTCATTCTCTAGGCTGAAAGCGGGAGTTTTTTCTACCTCTTTGACTGGGATCTCTTTCCTTTCCTTTTCTTTTGATGTGGCTGGTTGCTGTGATTGTTATGCTGATTTTGATTTGCTGCTCTCCGGACCAACCGCCTCCTTTCCTTTTCTTTGCGTAGTTGATGAATCATTTTTTGTTGTTTCGCCCTCCTTCTTTTTATGAATTGGTTTGGTCGGCACATCTCTGTTTCTAAGGGAATATCACTGCTGTTGTGCGGACAAAGCATTCATATACCCCCTTTGATATTCTTCTGACTCTTCCTCCAACATGGTGTTGCTAGCTAGAATAAAATCAGTGTCTTGGTGCGTAGCTGAATTTACTACACATTCTTCCTCTTCGGTGATGTAAGTAGGCAACTCATCTGGAGTAAAGAGATGGTTTTCCTCGCCTATTACATTCCCGTCCTCATCTGACTCCAGTCCATGCACGCAATTCTGCTGCAAAGGTGTTTGTACCGGCTGTTGTGCTGTCTGCTCTTGAGTTCACTGATCGCTTTGTCTTATTCTATATTGTGGCTGCTTTTGGCCATGAAAGTTAGGATTCATAACTTGTGGCTCTGGCTTATCAAGTTTTACCCTTTCAAGCATATGCTCTACCTTTTTGAGAAGCTGATCCATTGAAGAAGATTCTTCTTTCACCATGGTTTTCTTCTCTGCTTTTGCTCTAGCTCTTTTGGATAGCAGATTTGCCTCAATGCTGACCACAATTTTCTGCATGTCTTCCATTGTAGCCGGTTCTCTCTCTCTTAGTTGGTATGCCATGTCAGCATCAAAACCATCTGGAAACTTCATCATCGCTAGTGCCACAGGTGGCTTTAGATGGTCTGGAATTTCATTGTAGACTGCATTAAATCTAACACAATAATCTTGGACCGACTCACCGGCATTCCGTTTGATTTGCTCGTATTCGGGCAGAATTTGAAGGGGATTCTTTTTCAATTACCACCGGTTTAAAAATTGTCTTTGTATCTCAGCCAAGGTAGTGATGCTTGCAGTCGTCAAACCTTTGAACCATTTCCTCACATCACCTGCAAATGTTTGTACAAAGAGCCTCATTGCCACGTTCTTCACATCGATCTCATGAAGTTCATAGAAGTCTGCCATTTTGTCTACATGTTGCTGAGCAGTAATGCTGTTAGGAGTGCCATCAAAAAATGGGATTTTACTTTGATAATCATTTTGCATGTCATCTAGGACTTGGGGCAGAACAAGGGGTGCGAAACGAGCAGCCATCATTCTTGGTGGATTTGGCCTTGGAGGTGTTAGAGGAGTGTGCACAGTTTGCAAGGGGCTTGCAATTGGAGTTTGGGGTTGTGTTGTAATGTAATTATCAATTAGTCTATTGGCTCTTTCTATTTCAAGGTCTACAAGAAATTGTCGATTGGGGACGGTATAATCAACAACCCTTTCGGATTTAGATTCAAACAATGATATCTCAAATCGTTCGTCAAACTCAAGCTTTTCAAGATATTCAAAAATGTCGGGACATGAATGGGATTTGAACACGGGAGTTATGGTGCTTTCTTGACGAAGGAGTCTTGGGATCAAATTGGGGTTTTCGTAAATATGAGGAGGGTCCGCGTCTAGATTCGCTCTGGTATATCGTCTCGAAGCCAGCGTGCTATTGAGAGAAATTACGGGACACAACCAACTTACTCAGCCTTTCCAATCCTAACTCATCATCTGGAAGCCTAGAATTCTTATGAAACAAGGGAATTTGATTTTCAACTGTCCCCAGTATGGTTGCCACTATGTTAGCACCTAAATCCACCTTAGGCTTAAGGAAGGCAAAAATTAGGGTAACCACAAACCACGCTCAGTCTGGTAGATAGCCCTACCAGAGCAGGAGAGGGTTCTCTCTGAGTCACGCTCAGTGAATGGATAAGTAAAAATGGTCTGAGATGACTTACAATGCAATATTTACCTTAGGCTAGTAAGTGAAAAGGGATTTTGAAAACAATTTTATGAATGACCGAGCTTCTGGGATGTATATGGGACTGGCGCTCAGCAAAGAACAAAGAATTGAATATGAAGGCACAGATTATTCCGTGAGGCAAGGTAGGCGGAAAGAGCAGCAATTTTGGTTTAAGGTAACGTAGAATGGAAAGATTGCTGAAGAAAGTGAAAAGGGCATAGTCACATGAATCCTTTTCAACAGAAGAATAACACTGCACATGAAATTTTCCCACAGGCAGAGCAATATAAATTGAATTCTACCTAATCTCACTTAGAAAATTTCACTGAAATGAAATGTGAATTGAATTATGAAACATAACAAGATACATATGGAACATAAGAACACATTTTCTACACTCACAACCACAAGAATATCATGAAACAGAGCCGCTACCTTTCATTAATTCTCTGTCAAAAATACACAGTGCAGAAACAGAGTTTCTTTCCCATAGTCTCCTAGAAGTTACAAGCTAGCCAACCCTTTGCAAATAACTTACATACAATATATAGAATGTGTGAGGAAGAGATAGAACGCCCAAGGGTTGGGGAGTTACTCGAATAATTGCGAAATGGAGATGGAGAGCCAACCATCAGCTACAGGTGCAGCGCTGCAAACATGACATTTGGCATTGGGGTGATCGTTTGCCTTCCTTCGCCACTTGGATAGAAGCCCATCTGGAGAAAAACCCTTTAAATGCCGCCTTTGGTGCCAAAAAAATGAAGTGTAGATTACCGGGCCCACTTGGAGAAGTCGTGACTTGAAATTTCGTGAAACGGGAGCAAATTGGCAGTTTTTTCCTCTGTGCGCCGCGCCAAATTCTCTGTGCGTCGCGCCACTTTGGAGCCTATTTTGGGGCACTTTCAGGTGTCCAAAATGTGCCCAAGTGGGCTTTTTGGAAATCCTGTCCTATATACTTTCTAACCCCACTAGAATTTCCAAATTTGGTGCCCATTTTCCCCTCCAAATCTTCATTCTCCCAAGAATGCTTTCTGTGTGTCAAAAAAGTGGCAGAGAGGCCATTTTTGGGTGTTTTTTGACCTTTAGGAGACCCAAATCTTGTCAAAATTTCTTGCTCGGACACAAGTAGTCGTAATTTTTGATGCTGAATCCAAATATGCAAGCCGTTCCTTGATTGTAGCCCTATAATTTTAGCGTCATTCCAGTGGCGCGGCGCACAGGGAGGAATTTCCTGTTTTTTGTCCAAAAAATCACCATCTGACCAAAGTTTACCCAAATTTTTTGAAATTTGGGCTGGAAGTTCTCTATGAAGTGCTATGCTGTGCCAAGGAAGCCTCAGCCAAGATTCGAAGCCGATCTTGCCCCTTTGCCTCTTTTGTCGCTTTGCTCAATCTTGCCTTTAGGCTCCTGATTCTTGCTTTGGAGCTCATGTTTCAGGCCATGTAGTGGTGAGTCATGCGCCTCAGCATGTCTTTCTCCCTGTTAGCCTTATCCAACTGCTGCTCCAAGTGAACATTCACTTTCTCTAACACATATTCCAGGTCCTCGTATCTTTGCTCCATCGGTCTGCCTTGTGCTGCCAGGATGTGTTGCCGATTTTCCTTGATCATTTGCAAATCTATCACAACTAGTCGATCTTCAAGTTGCTTGTTCCTCTGCTCCAGATACTGCACCTTCCACTTGGCCCTCTCCAAGTCCAGGGATAAGTTCTCAATCACTGATTGCTGCTCCTGAATGATATCTCCCAGCTCAGCATTCGTAGGTTCTGCATCTGTCTCATCATCCTGGAGGAGAACAAACTCGGTCTCTTGCTCACCTGATGGTCCTTCCTCCTGCACTGGCTCCTTTCCCTTACCTGCTCCTATGGTGCTAATGTCGGAAGTGAGGCTCCTTCCACCTCGGGTGGAGATAACACTCGCTTTGCTGCTGCGAACAACGGTCTATTGCCCTTCTGGTATGTGATGTATACTGGCATGATGGCAGTCTCATGGCACTCAAACTGATGTGAAGGACCCCCCACCTCATGCTCTGCCTCTGATACCACCATTGGAGCACTAAAGAAATCACAGGAGATGAAGTCCTCCCAAGCAATACCCTGCAATCCCAACTGATGGTCCACCAAAATCCGGATGAGAGCAAAATGATAGACATTGTTTAGCTGCTGTCAAGGGGTCTTGCGCTGCATGAATTTTTTCATCTTCTCAATGTTGTTGCAAATGAAAAATGGGAGGTTCATCATCTGCACCCTGGTGAAGTGCATGAGCAACCTGATGTGATATGCATAAAGGCGAGAAAACCTCCCCTCACAACTGAAATACTTCATGATCAATCTCATGAGTGGGGCGTACTCATCTCTCAAAAATCTGAATGGAAAAACTCTGGTGAGATGGCTCAAGCAGCTGTTCTTGATGTAAGGCTCATAATGATACCTCTCCACCTTCTTTTTCTTATGCCACTGTTCCCCAATGTTTGGTATTCCTGTTTCCACTGATATGGTTTTCGGTGTCAATGTGAAAGTGACCCCAGCCAGGACAGATTGACCTCCTTGTAGATGAAGTGCAAAAAGACGGGCCAACTCATGATGGACTCTGACATTTGCCACCCTTTGACAAAATTCATAACAGGTCAAGTGTTTGAAACAAGACATGGCAAGTGGGCATGCCTGCAACTCAGTGAGGGTGTTTGGCTCATCCCTAAGATGTCTGCTGCTCTGGTGATGTCTCCTATGGGCCCTTTCTCCTGAAGATGTGTCACTGTGGGTCCCCTCCTCATACTCTGATGAAATTTCTGACGCCATTACTGCTGTTTGTACCCTGAGTTTTATGTTGCCCTTTGAATCCAATGGAACTGGTAGATGCTCTGAAAATCTGTCACCAAGGGGACAATAAAACGGGGAGTATTAGGAGAGGAATGATGGAATGGGAATAGGGGCCAAAGGGAGAGATTTATCAGGGATTTGGGAGTGTTTTGGGTATAGTATTGATGGGGTAGGGTTTGGATATTTTGAGTCATAGGAGGAGGGGGGAAAAGGAATATGATTATAATGGTGTTAGAGTGGTGATAAAGGGAAAATGATGCAGGGAAAATGGTGATAGGGGTAGGATAGGAGAACACTTTGACAAAATTGTTACTGTATCAAAAACCCTAGGAGCTTGATTTCTTTATGTCTTCCTTTGTTTACTTTAAATTTTTTTTTTGCCTTCGGTTCATAGTCTCAAAATCATGATATTCTCATAAAGTTTAATGCCAAGAGTGAAGGTATTTGGTCTACCTTTCAAGTTTGATAGGCATTCACAAAATTTTTAGGCAAATTTGTGATTTTCTGGGCTTATACCCCTGTGCGCTGCACCAGTGGTATTTTTACACTGTGGTCGGGCTCCCAGTGCGCCACGCACCCTCATGTATGCACCGCGCGCTGCCAAAGTCACCCAAACTTGCTTGGAAGAATAGGGGGAGGGTTTTAGTGGTGGATCTAGGGTGACCTTTAGGGAAAAATGGTCAGGGGAGATGGGGAAAAATGAGAGGAGAGGAAAACAAAAGGGGAGGGGAGTGACCTTGGTGCTAAGATCACAATCTTGCTACCTCATCCATTGTTTTTCTTGGTGATTTTTTCATGTTTTGCCATTGTGCTTTTGGGTACCATTTAAACATCTTATACACACCATATTAATGACAAAATTGATGGAGAAGAGGTGTCAACAGGGCCTACCTCTCGTTTTGCTATCCTTCACCAAGACTTGAAGCGATTCGACAATTTTTTATGCCCCTGGCTGTGTGCGTTGCGCGCCAAGCCTAGTGCGCCGCGCGCTGGGTGTGCGTCGTGCCCTTGAGAAAACTGAATGGCGTGCAGGATGCATGTGCGCCGCGCCCTCTGTATGCGCTGCGCTCTTTGAAAACCATCTCTCCTTCACAACTCTCACGATTTCGCTCTCTCACCTTTGGAATGTCTCTCCAAGTCTTACAAGAGCACAATGGCTTTGATTTGGGCAAAAACAAGTATATATAGGCTTGGGAGGGATGGGTTTGATTTTTTCTTATTTGAAAACCCACTTTCTAATGTTTGTGTTTTGCACTTTTTTCATTGACTTTAAAACACCCTGATTTTCATTTTTTCTTTGAAATTTTGGCTCACATGATGGGATTTTCGGCATTTCTTTGCGGGGACTGTGTGACTGGGCATTTGGCCATGGAAACCATGGCTGCATCTGAAAAATTCAACTGGAAATTTTTTGGAAAATTTTGTCATAGTTGACCTTGTTTGACTTTTCTTCAAAACAAAGTTTTGAAGAAGAGTCGAATTCTCTTCAGGTGATGATGAAGCTTTCTGAACCATAGCTGTATAAGGTCTCCCTCTGGCCTGCATGGCTTGTTCTGGACATGTTTTCAAAGACCAAATTGATGATTTCCTAGACCCAAACATAAAAGATGACTTTGTCCTGTAATATGACCAGACCTTGACTATCATGAATTTCAGTGATTATGGACCAAGACTTGAACCAACAGGGGCCAGACTTGAGGGAAAATGACTAGCATGACTTTCTCCATTGGATCATGGCATGTCCCTAGCGAAATGCAAATGAGTGAATGGAGCGGGACACCTAAATTGAAATGCACAAAGAGTTTTGATCTCTGATGGAGGGCTGACCAGACCGACTCTAACATAACTCTTTAAATTTAAAATATCATCGAGCACTTGTCCTTTCGAGCTCGTTCAAACCGAAAGTGACTAGAGTCATCTTTGCCTTTTTCTCGACTCATCAGTCTATTTCAGCGTCTTAATTTTTTTTTTCCCACGATTACATCACATTGATGATAGTCTTATTCTGGACCACATCATGAGTATACATTTAATATATTTTAAAGAAGCCCTAAAATTAATCTCTATTCTCTTGTTGTTTGAGACAAAGTCATTGTGGCAGAACCATCAGGTTCGGCTAGTTCCTCTTCCACTCCATTTGAAATATCTTCTAAGGAGCCTCTCCCTGAACTCCCACAGTCACTCAAGGATCAAGGTATTGAACTTGGAATTGCTTTGAGTATTCAACCTCTGTTATCTCGTCCTCCTCCATCATATACTAGGTTACCTTACGAATCTGGCACGAAATCATCGGATAATCCTATTCAGATTCCCGAGAGTTTAGTGACTCCTGAAGGTCAGCAAGGACTGGTTGTTTACCCTCCGAATCCTTTGTTCGATCCTATTATGATATCATCGTAGTGTCCATACATCCATACGATCGACATGGTATTCCTTTGGAATTATCTCCTTGAATATCTTCGGTTTTCTGTCGTCGTTTGTTTCCACCGATGGAATCAGAAAGCGAGATCCCAGTCTCCTCTCTGAGTCACTTGGAGGTTTCTGCTACACACACTCCTCACGTAGTTGATAAGCAGTGATATCCATTCCCTCCAGAAGGTTTCCCTTATATAGGAAGCATTCCAACCAACATTTACCCTGAGTATAGCGAGCCTTTATTGTCGCATGGTTATACCTCTCTAGCTCAGTTGGTTTTGGGCACTCCTAGTGCCTCATCGTTATATCACAACCCTATCTAGTCTTCAGGTGCTATGCCTACCTTAGGTCCATTCGTTCAGAACCTGACCTCTTGACTGATTGTGCAAACTGCATTCACTTCAGTTCTGGTGGAACCCACCCTTTCGACTCCACTTGTTTCATTATTTCAACTAACTCTTCCAGTTCAACTGATAGTCTCAAGTCAAGTCTCGATAAATTCTTCTACCCCTCTAGTAAGTGGACATACTATAGCACTGTATGGGGGGAAAGATACAAATATTTCCATGATTTCTGGTTCAACCAATGTGAGCAGCTCAAAAACTCACATGGTTGGAATGAATCAACCTCTTACGGTACTATTCCGAACCCTACTGTTCCATCTGAGTCAAGTAATGTGTTATGAAACCAGCTCTAGAAAAGATAGAAAAGATAGATCAACGCCTTAGAATTCAGCCTCTTCGAGGGGGCAACCTCCTTTACATTACATAAATGAACAATTCTTCGATGTTTCAAATGACAAAACCTCCTTTCTATATATAGGAGTCTAAGGAGTCACAATATAATCCAGTCGACCTAACAATAATATATAAAGCCACAAAAATAACAATAGAGGGATTCTATGGGGCACAGTAATAACAATATGGGGGCAATAGGGGCACAACAATATTAATAAGGGGTATAACTACAATAGTAATGGGGTAATCACTAGTATTATAGGGACCCAACATAATGTCCCATACCAGCAGTCGAACCCTGCTGGTCCATTTGGATCAAGTAACGTTCAATACCAATAGCCATATGTGGCCCAGGTTCCATTCCAACCTCCTTACGTTCCATATGGTTCACAAGCGATGGTAAAGCCGCCTTACATCCCTCAAGCTGGGCCCGATGTTCAGCCTGGTCCATCCATCGTTCTTGGTGGATATGATCAGATCCAATTTAGGAAATTTCAAGGTATCGCCCCAAGAACTGTCCAGATACACTTGCAGCAACAAGGGAAACCCTTGTAGCAGCAGGGGCAGCCTTTGCAGCAATAAGGGAAACCTTCGTAACAGCAAGGGAAATCCTTGCAACAACAAGGGCAGGTTGTGTAGAAGTAAGGACAACTGCAACAACCATAGGGACAACCCTTGCAATAGTCGCAACAAAATTTTCAGTTGCAGACACAGTTTGTTCACCAGTCCTACCAACCTATGTCCTCGTAAGGTCAACCTCTGCAGCCATGGGGAAAACCTTTACCGCAGCAAATCCAGCCTTTGCAACAAGAAGGTCAACCCAGGCAACAAAAACCCTTGTATTCATATCAACAAGGACATACTTTGCAAGGTCAAGGTCAAGTCCTGCAACAACAGCCTGAAAACCCTTATGTCCAGGGGCAATAGGTTCAAAATCCTTATGTCCAGGGGCAGCAGGTGCAAAATCCTTATGTCCAGGGGCAACAGGTGCAAAATCCATATGTCTAGGGTCAGTAGTTTCAAAATACTTATGTCCAAGATGAACAGGCTCAATAGCCTTTTAACTTGTATGTTGCTCATCAGTAGCCTATGGCAAGATAGTATCAAACCTACCCTAGACCGAATCCTCCTTGTGGGCAGGGTAACCTCCAATGGGGGTAGAATCAAAATCCATATGGACAGAATCCACCACCATGGGTGTGAAGAAATTTTGAATAATAAACACATATTCGACAATGATTATCCTGATTATACACTATTGCAGAAAACATGCATAATACATAACCTCCTCTACGTTGATCATCAATTTATAGAAGCAGAAACAATAACATGCGCACATAGAAGCATCAATCACACATATCAACACAGTATTTTCCCGGGGAAAGCATCTCACTAAAAACCCCAACTATCTGTATATTATATTGATTGAGAATATGTAACAAACATAGTACAATACTCCTCACAAGTATCCAACACTATCTCCACCTATTACACACAATACAGCTCAGATTTGATCTCCAAATCTCCTCCGCTGCTTGCCTGCCTCCACTGCACAATACCTGCTGAGAATGAATGAGAATGGCTGATCCAAACTCCTATTTACCTTGTGAAAATCACCCACACTTTAAATCACGTGAGCACAAGCTATATTTCACTTGGTATTGGCCCACACTATGCAGAGATCATTGGCATAACTCAATCCCATGCATGTGCAAAATCTCATGCACAACTGATAGCAATCTCAACCTCTAACACCTATCTCCACTGAACTGTACATGCACTGAGTTAACTGATGTATTCTTCAGTTGCATTATGAGTTAATAATTAGTCAATTAATTAATAACTAATTCACACAACTCATCACTTAGTCTATTGATCAGTTAGACTAAATACAACTAGTTCAACTAAGTCAAACTGAACACAACTCCATTAACTGCTCATCCAACTCCACAGAACTCAACCACATGAGTTCTAACTGATGTCCTGCATGCAATAGCTCAACTGACTCATAAAGAAAGCATATTTCCTTCTGACAGTTGCATGTGCCACATCTGTAGCTCAAACTGAAGTGCTCCAAGAGAATAAGATAAAGTTTATAGTCTAAATATTATTATGAGACAATAATATTTGACTTTTCTATTTTTGACTAGCAGTCTAAAAATAGACTTTGATCACTCCTGCTATGATCCAAAAATAGACTTTGCGCCATAATTTTCCTACGGGCCCACTTAGTGAAGGTGACTCCTTTCCACTAAGCTCCATCATCTTGTTGCATTCTCAACAGGCATTTCTTGTTGCACACTTTTCAACACTCACTCTCAACAAGAAAGGCTTCCTCTCAAACCTGATCCTGTAACTCTAGAATGTTTTGCATGCAACACATCTGCCCGGTCCACTTTGCTCCAACAACACTTGGAACAAAAACACTCCCAACTGACCACTTTGTTGGGCGAGGAACATACTCTAATGTTGAAGCTCTACCTGCTGCTGACAAGTGCTCCCTCTCTGACATCTGCGCTACTGCAACATCTCCATGCATCTCGCACCATTGCACACCTCTCTGTGCCACCTAGCACTGTGCAAAACACTTGTGCCTCTCGCATTGCTACAGCCTGTATGCTATGCGCTGTCCTGGGATTCCCTACACTGTCACTCTCTCTGCCGCTCCATCCGCATCTGTCTCTACCCAATCAGTCAGTTCCTGCTACTACACATTGGGGCTCTCGTAGCAAGGTCTCATCCAAGAGGTTGGGTACCTCAAGGATCTTGCCCCTCTTCCTTGGGACGATCAATCCACATCACCCCACCTCCTACCTGGAGGTATGGCTACATGTGATCCCTCAGCCCACCTGGCTCGAAGTTTCCCCCTACTGGAGGTCTCTGCATGAGTAGATGTCTCTACTTGATCTCCTCTCAGCTTCCCTTGTTGTGGTTGCTCCACAACCTCCTGAAGCTGCTGCACCAATCATGGCTCCTCCACAATCGTCTGAGACTTCTTCTGGCTCTGCATGTTGAGAGGTAATATACCCTCCCTCTCAACCACCAAGTCTCCATCAGTTTCCTCGTTGCTCAAGGCTTTGCATGCATCTTGAACCTCAAGAGCATACAGGTTCTTGACCCGTGAACCAATCTACTTCACATGTCTAGTGATGATGTGTCTAAGGAAAACCTTTCCCTTACTGAAGACTACATCATAGCCTCTGTCTTCCAGCATCGCGATCGACACCAAGTTTCTCTTCAGTCTTGGTACATACTTGACATCGGTTAAGGTAAGGCGAGCTCCATGCTCCCTCTGAGAAATAACCATGCCTACACCTGAGACACTATACTTCTCATCATTACCCATCCCTATGAGTATCTGGAGATCTTTCTCCTCCAAAGTACTGAACAAACTTTTGTCACCGGTCATGTGGAAAGAAGCTCCACTGTCAAGAAACCAACCACTTCCCATCATGGATGAAACCATGCATGCGAAGAGTGTGAAGTCCAACTCAAACTGTGAAGCAAGTGAGGCTGCCTCACCTTCAGATCCTTCCCCGCATCCCTTCTTGGACTTCTTCTTTGGGCAATTAGTAGCATAATGGCCCAACTCATGACAACGAAAGCATCTCACCTTCGAGTTGTCAACTTCTTCCCATCATTGGAAGAACTGGATTCAAAAAGAGAAACCTTCCCCTTCCCCTTCTTCGCCTTACTCACTAAGGCACAGTTCTCCTCATCATGCATAGATGAAGAACTATCTCTGGTGCGCCGTCTAATCTCCTCTTGCACAAGATCCAACCAAAGTCTCTCCCATCCTGGCAACTTCTCCCTTCCATTCACCGAGTCCTGGTAGCTATGCCAACTCTTAGGAAGGCTAAGGAGCGCTAGACTCACCATATCATCATCCTCAATAGTTACCCCCACACTTCCCAGCTCATCCCAACATTGGGTGAACTTCGTGAGATACTGGGGCATACTGTCTCCATTCTCACAGCTAATGTTTCTGAGTTTATCTTTGAGTGCCATTCCACCAGCTCAAAACTCAACCGCTTCTAATCTAAAATTCGTGAGAACAAAGTATTTCTTGTACAGAGATCGACTGTATGGGCATTCATCGGATATCTCACCTTCCAAAAGAAGGATGAATCCAGAGGCTACCTGGCCCGATTACAGACTCTGCCTGAAGAAATAAAATGTAATCACTTTCTGAATAATAGATCTGATGATCAATCCTCGCTTTGGTATCCTGTAGAAATTTTTCTACAAATCAACCAGCTCTGATACCATGTAGAAATTTTGAATAATAGACACATATTCAACAGATATTATCCCGATTATACACTATTGCGAAAAACATGCATAATACATAACCTCCTCTACATTGAACATCAATTTACAGAAGCAGAAACAATAACATGTGCACATAGAAGCATCAATCACACATATCAACACAGTGTTTTCCCGGGGAAAGCATCTCGCTAAAAACCCCAAATATCTGTATATTATATTGATTGAGAATATGTAACAAACATAGTACAATACTCCTCACAAGTATCCAGCACTATCTCCACCCGTTACACACAATACAGCTCAGATATGATCTCTAAATCTCCTCCGCTGCTTTCCTGCCTCCACTGCACAATACCTACTGAGAATGAATGAGAATGGCCGATCCAAACTTCTATTTACCTTGTGAAAATCACCCACATTTTAAATCACGTGAGCACAAGCTATATTTCACTTGGTATTGGCCCACACTACGCAAAGATCATTGGCATAACTCAATCCCATGCAAGTGAAAAATCTCAGGCACAACTGATAACAATTTCAACCTCTAACACCTGTCTCCACTGAACTGTACATGCACTGAGTTAACTGATGTATTCTTTAGTTGCATTATGAGTTAATAATTAGTGAATTAATTAATAACTAATTCACACAACTCATCACTTAGTCTATTGATTAGTTAGACTAAATACAACTAGTTCAACTAAGTCAAACTGAACACAACTCCATTAACTGCTCATCCAACTCCACAGAACTCAACCACATGAGTTCTAACTGATGTCCTGCATGCAATAGCTCAACTGACTCATAAAGAAAGCATATTTCCTTCTGACAGTTGCATGTGCCACATCTGTAGCTCAAACTGAAGTGCTCCAAGAGAATAAGATAAAGTTTATAGTCTAAATATTATTATGAGACAATAATATTTGACTTTTCTATTTTTGACTAGCAGTCTAAAAATAGACTTTGATCACTCCTGCTATGATCCAAAAATAGACTTTACGCCACAATTTTCCTGCACGCCCACTTAGTGAAGGCGACTCCTTTCCACTAAGCCCCATCACCTTGTTGCATTCTCAACAAGCATTTCTTGTTGCACGCTTTTCAATAGGGGGAAAAATCCTTACCAACAAGGATGGGCTTCGCAATATGGGTCTCCTCAAATGCCCTACATGCCTTTTAATACGCAATTTCCATTCTTGGCCACATTGGAGCTGCCAGATGTTTATAGACTTACGAATGATCCCATTCTTCATTCGCCATACTGGCCTCCAGTTCCATCCAAGATTTTGAGCGTTTTTTCCAAGTTTGAGGGAAAAGCGAAGGAGGATCCATAAGCCCACATGATGACATATCACCTCTGGTGCTCCTCCAATTCGTACGTTGATGATTCCATTCATCTCTGACTTTTTCAACGAACTCTCACATGTGTTGTAGAAAAGTGGTACACTGAATTGCCTCGAAGTACCTACAATGACTTCAACACTATCGCTATGGCTTTCCTCACTCATTTCCAGCCGCTGGTTCGCTATGAAACTGACACCCATCTACTTATGTCACTTAAGCAAGACATTGTGACCCATATATTTGATCACATCCACGAATGGAGACATCGACGTCACCTAATCAAGTTTGAAATTGTTGATCAGTTGTTGACAGAATGGTTCACCAAATCATTCGTCAGCAAAATTGTTGAGGACATAGCTATGGGTGGGTGTGTTACTGAGGAGCAAGCCATCTCTTGTGCCCAATATTTAGACCTCGTCTACTCACAATTTGGCACGTTATATGATATGTTACCTGATGCTCTAAGACCAACATCAGTTCTAACAGCATCGAAGTCTCCGACTACCCCACTTGTTGATGGAGTGATTGGTTCCATGTCTCAAACCCCGGAAAAATCTTCGTCCAAGCAGAAATCAGTCTCACACACTAGTTCCAATGATCCCTCTCGAAATCCACCTAGTCCTGGTAAAAACTCTCAGGTTCACGTTGTCCAGTCTACCACACGGACAAATAATCTAAGGATAAAAAGAAGAGTAAAGGCAAGGTCAAAGCTGATGCCTCAAAATAGGGCCCTCCTAAGTTGTCTGTTGGCGATGCCTCTCAAAGAAACCCCAAGTATCCATGCCTCATCTGCGAGGAGGATCACTACACTAAGATTATCCTTGATGATTTGAAGTTAGTTGCTTGCTCAAAGGGACCCTGACTGTCTTGAAAGAACCCTTTCCGTCCAACAAACCCAAATGGTAGACCAACCTCAATGTTCCACTTCCATAGGTTCCCAAGTGTTCATGATGAATACACCTATAAATGTGGCTACCAGATCAAAAGATTATCAAACACCTACTCCTATGGGAGGGAAAGAGAAAGAAAGTACCCCTTCCTCCTTTATCCCGTCTACCTCCAGTCCTCTCCATATAGAGCAACCTAATCCCGATTCCACTATTCGACCACCCTCTCTGGGTGTGCTGCGAAAGTCCTCGTATAATCCAAACACTCGAGCCACTCAACATTATAACATTATTGAGGATTTGGCTCAAGCACCATCAACTATGTCTGCTCTCGAGGTCCTTCAAATATGTCCTTCTCAGTGGAAAGAATCGCTGTCAGATATTGGAGGAATTGATCCATCTAACTCCAACTACTGGAAATCAGAGGTTGGAACCTCTTTTAATAGAGTTGTGCCTTTGAGGACAACCCCATACGTTGAGGTGATTTTAACAATGTGGTTTCTAGAAAGATTAGATCGGATTTGCTTGTGGAAGAAGGCTGAGTTTTTGTCTCTAGACGTAAGACAAAGGTTGCGTGATTTGAGCCTCAAGGATTCTTCCTCATTTCTGAATGAGATAAGAGTGCTGATTTGGAGTTCTTGCTCATTCTGAATTTCTGAACAGGTGATGTCTTGCTGCTTCATGTCCATTTGCAAGTCGTGCAACTGCTTGGTGTTCTTCTTTTCTATGCATAGTGGGGGAGTCAAATGGATTTTTATCCATTATTTCAAGGCTATTTTGGTGGCCTTTAACTTTTTTTCCCACACATAGCTGGGTGAACTAAGAATAGGGGTGGACCATACCTTCTTTACTGTGTCCATAAACCCTTCCTTGTTTGACCAGAGAGGGCTGAATCAGAAGGGGATGGGCCCCAATTTTTCTTCTTCTTCAAACAACAAAAGAATAGGCTTATGATATGAAGTCATATTTGTCATAATTTTGGTGGATATGATCATCTCTTTAGAGAAGAAGGAGATCTGGAGAAGAAATCTGTCCAACCGGGCCGAAATGTGCTCCGCCCCAATTTTGTTATTTGATAAAGTATATAGCCTTGTTTTTGGCTTAAAGTCTAATAAATCCCATTGTTGAATCAGATCTTCCAATAATGGAAGGTAGTGGTCCCTGCTACTAGTACGTCCTCTTTTTTCCTTTGATCGAGGATGAGATTGAAGACTCTAGTTAGAATTATATTCTTGGGGGAATAAGCGTAAAAAAAATCATACAGGGTTTTCCAGCAGTCTTTCTTTTCTGCATAGAGGATAGGGACGTAAAGGTTGAAGAGGGTGAAGGTAATCTTGCTGGCAAGGTGCCGGAGCTCAGTATAGATCCAGTGCTGTGTTTGGAAGGAGCTCACAAGATGGAATTTGTCTTCCTCCTAGAGGGTGGCAAGCCCACCGCATGTGCCCCTTGCACTTACTGCTTTGCCGACTTTGTTTTCCATTTTACTTTGCTGAGATCAAGAAGGGAATCCCCTTCTATTTTAGTCTCTTGGAGCATGAGGATCTCTAGAAGTTATGATTTCAGAAGGTTCTTCACTGCTTCATCTTTTAAGGGATTCCCCAGACCTCTACAGTTCCAAGAGACTAATCACATTATTTACTAGCCGGGGGGGCATCCCTCCCTTGGGAGGCCTGGTTCTAGTATTTCTGTCGATGGACATCTCAATCGTGGGCTGGCTGCCTTGCATTTTTTGTCTCTCCGCCTCTTCTTCTCTTGCCTCTCAGTGGGATTTCCTCCCAACTCTTTTCGAAGGCCTCTCGATTGTCTCATCTTCCGAGGATCTAGAGTTCTCTGTTGTCTTTTTCCTTGTCATATCTGCATAGGTTGGGGGGCTAGGGCCTCCTCTTGGGATTATGGATTGGAGAGGGCCTGTTTACTCCTGTCTTTTACCTTCTTCCATAGTAGTGACCTGCTATTCGTCCTCTTCATCTGCTGGATCTGGGAGTTTTTCTGGTGTACTAAGAATTTCAAGGGTTTGGTGGACATGTCTGCTCTTGGAGGGACTAAGCTCCCCTCCCCATGTGTTAAGGGTGGGGCATGACTCCCCGTGGACACTCCTTTCCCTTTGGTTTTGTTGTTTTGCTTAGCTATTGCTGGTTTCTGAACCTGTGTCCATTGTTCTCCTTTCAAGTTCTCTACCTCCTCCTCTAATTTTTTTTTGCAATGCCTAGAAAAGTGCCCATAGCCATGGCAATTCCAGTATTTAAATGGGAGTTCCTTGTAATCTAGTACTTGAATATGGGACCAATCACCCACAGTGAGCTTTATAGCTTTAGGGAGGCCTTCCTCCAAGTCCACTTCTGCATAGATTCTCACACAGGAGTATTGATCCCTCCTTTATGCTCGATCAATGTATTTGTCGAGTTTATTGCCTTGGTTTCTACAGATTTGGGATTCCAACAGTGCAATGTTAGATGAGGCAAGTGCACCCAGATGGGGATAGCTGAGGGCACATCCTGAGTCGGATCAAAGTCCGATGTCCATTTATTTAGGTACAAACCCTGAGGGCCCATGACATACAAGCCATTTCTAAATTTGAGATTCCTGTCCTCTATTGATTCAAATACGAAGACAAAGAAGCCTTTGTTGAAGAAATGGCTTTTGATTCCTTCCTTGATGAGAGGTCACCAGTTCCTTGCACCCAGGCATCTATAGCTTTAGGCGAGAGCCATAGCCTGATGAATTGCCCAATAAGCTGTCGTTCTGTTAGGTTTAGGGCAGATTTGTAAGGTTCTTCAGTTGGCAGAGCTACTGTGGGGATGGTGTCCATGCTTTTGATGAACTTCTGCTGGCTTTCATTTGCTGGCCATTTATTACATGTTGTTACAAATTTACGGAACGCCGATAGATCATGAGGAGGGGGAGATTCATGATCGGGGCCCCCTCGTGGGGCCATGGATCTGTTGTTGTGCTCAGTGGATCCCTGTGCTGGCAGCTCCTCACGCGCGCCATAAACCCGTCCTCCTTCAGGCATCTCTTTTTGCAGGATCCGCTTGTGTAGCCGCCGCCTACTACAGATCTCTACCCATAGTTCTTGCTGCAGCCGTAACTTACTTGTCGCTAGGGTTTCTTCGTGTTTTGACCATTAGTTTGAGAATTTGTTAACTATAAAGTTTAACATACATGGTATCATATCCATTTAAACAACATCCAAAACTTGAAGATAATATTAGTATTATAGTTGTTTAGTGTTAAAATATTTTTAGATTCAAAGTTTATAGATATAAAGGATAAAAACAAATGTCAATGCCTTCGCTTGATTGTTGCTTGACTATGGTGTGGGCAGGTTACAAGAAATGTGATTTGAAAATGGGTGGGGAGACAATGCGGAACATGACTTAGATATGATTCATTTGTTGTTGGAGATCCTTCAAGCACCTGAGCCATTGACTTTGGAAATGTTTCTAGGAGGGATATTTATGGTTTTTAATGTTGTGATTGTTTCACCTAATTAGTTATTTTGGGGAAGAAAATGATCTAGGAATTCTAAACAAGACATCGGTGGATAGGTAAACAATTTTTTTATAATTGTAATCTCCATTCCATGATATCTTCTCTTTATTGTCTGATTGTATTTTGAACATTTCTTTTGTTTTTTTATATTTTAACCATGAAATTGTTTTAAATATGAAATTGAAAATACTTGGTATCATGTCCATTTAAACAACAACCAAATCTTGAACATGAAATTAGTGTTACGCGATACTGATTGAAATCCTTTTAGTTGTTTTGTGTTAAAATATTTTCATGACTATTAGAAAAGTTTACTTTCATGTTGTTATTTGAGCACATGTTGTTTATATACTTGACCAAGTTCATGTGTTAGAGAATGAAATGTTGTTTCGAATAAAATGACAAGGATTAGACATCACATCTCAGATTATTTGTTTTCACAAGTTATCTACAACTTGAACTTTTTAGCATGTAACTTAGTTGGTATGATTGTGCCTAAGATTTTCCCGAAGGTTGAATACTAAGTTACTAAGGTGTTCATTTCTATGGTGACATTTTATTTGCTTTGTTTATACAGGTCATCTGGTCACATAGTGGCCACTATCGCCCAAGTAAAGAAAACTTGTTCAACTTTCTTGATTTTATGGGGAAAAATGGCTTCGACATTGCTGATGTTGAGGTATATGTTGTATAAATCCTTTATAGTATACTTTACTTTATATTCTAGTGTTCATCGTCTTTCATGACTTACACTCTGCACTATATATTCTTTTGTTTTCAGAAAATGAACTCAATATTGATGGTAAGAAGCAAGAATTGAAGAAATAGGAGAACAATAACATTGGAGTCACAAACACAAAAAGAGAGAGAGAAGATAATTGGTCTAGTGATACCCTTAGAGCCAATATCCCACATAGGACACACATAGAGACTGATGGTCAAGTTTTCAGAGTGATGAATTCACTCGCGATGCCTTGGAAACATAATGATAATGTTTTGAAGTAGTGAAACAACATTTCATGTGTAAATTTTAGTCCAACCAATATTAAGTTAGAAAATCATATTGTAATACTTGACATTTCATATAATATAATTTGTGGTTGAAATTATTTATAGTTGCACTTGATATTTTTTAGTATTGTAATTAACATATGTAACTTTGCATTTTTATATTACATAAACATGCACATTGTATGATTTTTTTTTAGTTGCAAAATCATACAAATTAATTTATGTTGATTAATAATGAATACATAAAATCAATCTAAGACTACTAAATTAGTACTTTATTTTGACTAATGATGAACAAAAATAAAATTAATATACGACTAAATTAGTTATTTATAATGATTATTAATGAAAGTAAATGAAATGAATATAAACTACTAAATTAGTCGTTTATATACTGAATACGGAAATACCAAAAAAAGATAAATGACCACTGCAAATGATAAATTTATGATTACAAATGACTACTAAATTTTGCATATATATGACTATTAGTAGCTAATTTATAATATCTTATAACATGAACAAAATTTAGTCATATTTATTTGGTCATTAATTGGTTTCAAACAATGACTAAAATTTGCATATATATGACTATCAGTAGCTTATTTACAGTATCTTATAACACGACCAACATTTTTGGTCATATTTTTGGTCATTAAATGATTTTCTTGTGCGATCATATAGTAATTTATTTGGTTGTATATTTGGTCATTAATTGTGACAATTAATGACTAAATTAATGACCAAATTAATGACTAAATATACTACTAGATGACGAAATTGAGACAATAAATTAATGACTAAGCTAAAAATGACTAAAATTTGGTTGCGTTATAAGATACTGTAAATTAGCTACTATTGGTCACTGATTGAAAAATGGTCGTTTATATGCAAATTTTAGTCGCTTTTTTAGTGACTAATTAGCTATTTTGTACCAGTGACTATATTAAGCACTATTACTACCTTACTACAATTATCAAGTTAGGCTTGTCAAAGCCCTACAACAAGGATTTATCGTTGTATTTAAGACTCCTACTAATTCATCCAAGGTTTTCCCTTCTTTTGGTAAAATGGATAATGGTTCATATATTCTTTTCCACTTTCTCTATTTTTATTAATGAGTTGACTTCCTCTTTTCCTTGAATCTTCTAGGGGACTTCAATAGGGATGGTTGTTATCTCCCCACCTCTTACTTTTGGTTATAGAGGGTCTTAGTAGGGAATTTCATGATGCTGAAAGTCATAGGAATTTGCAAGGGATCCAAGTTGCTAGAAAGTTCACCTTTGCACATCTTCTCTTCATTAACACTGATATAATATTTGAGGTCTAGGAAGTAAAAAACAAAATTTGAAGGGAATTATAGACTTATACTCGACTGCAACTAGGATGAAAATAAATTTGGGCAAGTCTACTTTGTACACCTTTGGACTAAATTCCACTTTATCTATTATGGTTGACAAGATTTTCCTTTTCCAACACTTGGAGTTTGATGAGGGCCTTAACTACGTGGGTTTTAATTTAAAATATAACAACTATGGAAACAAGGATTAGAGATGATTGTTTTTTAGAATTGAATAAAGGACAACAATTTGGTGCAATAGGTGGATTTCACTTGGTGGTAGCTTAGTCCTAATTAAGTTCATATTTGAAGCTATCATAGTCTTTTGGCCTATTTTAGCTTACATACCTAAGGGAATATTGGAAATAAAAAGGAAAGGAAAGTTTGTTTCAATTATTTAAGGGAAGGTGGTAGCAAGTTTAAGGGTTCTCGTCTAGCCAAACGAAAATTGATTGCTACCCTGAAGAAACTTGTGGGGTGGGGTCTCAAAGATATCCACCTATTTGGTCAATCACTAGCAACAAAATCCTTATGATAGTATTACAAAGGATAGATTCTGGGGAAGGATCATAACTTATAAGTACAATGCACCTAACTATATTGTATATTGGATAAGGTATGATATGAAATATATACAAAATGTCCCCAACTAGTGGAAATCCTTAACTACAACTTTTCCTCTGATTTGGAAATACTTGGCCTAGATGGTGGGTAGTGGGGCCCAAGTAAGAATAGGCTCTAATGCGATAATAAGTTTTGGATAAGTTATATTTCTCTTAGAAGCAATTAATTTACACTTATAAGAATTGGAGAAATGTACCCTAAATAAGATTAAGAAGCCAGATGATACTACAATTTGGTCTCAAGGATGGCTTTCAACTCTGGACTAAGTCTAGGAAATGAAAAGGGGTTTATTTGGGGAGATTTTTTAAGAAGAAATCATAAATGCACACATTAATCTAAAGGAGGAGCCAAATATACTTAGTTGTGCTAGCCTAAACAAAGAAGGGGAGTCTACACAAAAAAATCGGTTACATTATAACTAAACATCCATAAGCTAAGGAAGTCTGGTGGTAGTCAAAACACTCGAAGGTAAGAGTTCCATTCAAATGCATTATGTTTATGTGGTTGGTTATGATTAATAGAGTGTTGACCTAGTAGAAGCTCGAAAAGGAATAAATAAAGGCTAAGTTGGTGTAGTTTGTGAAAATGTAACGAGGAAACAAATTCTCATATTTTTATGAGTTTCCTTTTTTCTGCGCATGTAAAGAA
Organism: Pinus tabuliformis; assembly: GCA_031772625.1. Classification (NCBI taxonomy): domain Eukaryota; kingdom Viridiplantae; phylum Streptophyta; class Pinopsida; order Pinales; family Pinaceae; genus Pinus; species Pinus tabuliformis. The sequence continues at coordinate 1,153,107,216 of CM062819.1, forward strand.
AGAGATGGAAGGAAACCTAGGCTTCACAAACCTAAGGAATAAGGGATTGTTGTTAGAAAAATTTAAGTAATGGTTTGAAAAGAGGTGGCTAAAGAAATGTAGAGAAAAGTATCATGGAAATGATGTCTATGGAGGAAGCACAGTGGAATGATACTCATCATCGTTCCTCATTCTTGCGTGGACTGAGGGTCATGTCTACTTGTGTTGAGAAGTTCTCTTCTCGTTTCCCAACCCAACCAATTTAAATGCCTAACACGACCCATGAAGTTTGGTTGGAAGGGAACATGGGTAATATTACCCAAATGATGCCTATTGACATTTCTGTTAAACTAGGTATCGTTGAAAACGTTCATATTGGGGTGACTTGTTCTCCTGATGAGATCAAGCTCTATACTCATATTTTTCAAGAGTTTGAGATGTTTTTGCATGGTCATATGAAGAAATGCCCCGACATTGACCCAAGTATAGTCGTGCAAATTCTGATTTATCCTAACGCGAAGCCCATTCGTCAACGACTTTGTCCAGTGAACCCTAGAAAAGCAGTCGCCATTAAAGGGAAACTTGAAAACTTCTTAATGGTGGATTTATTTATCCTATCCCTTTGACAGATTGGGTGTCCAATATTGTACCGGTGACTAAGAAACAGGGAACCATTCAAGTCTATGTTGATTACCATGACCTTAATCATGCCTGTCCAAAAGATAATTATCCCACTCCTTTTATAGACCATGTCATCGATGAATGTGCTGGGATTGAGATATTTTCCTTAATGTATGGTTTTTTTGGTTATAACCAGATAAACATTGCACTGGCTGATCAAGACAGGACCACCTTTATCTGTTCGTGGGGGACTTTTGCATATAAAAAGCTCCTTTTTGAGCTTAAGAATGCCGGGGCTACATTTCAAAGAGCGATGTCCTACGCTTTCCATGACATTAAAAACATCGTTCAACCTTTTCTGGATGATATTCCTTCTCATTCACGTAAGTGCCATGACCATCCTTATCATCTTCGACAAATCTTTCTTTGTTGCACACAATATAACTTTCAGCTGAATCCGCATAAGTGTGTCTTCTGCTTCGAATCCGGATGACTCCTCGGTTTTATTGTTTCGAAAGATGGAATTTGTCTTGATCCTCTAAAGGTCGAGGCTATTGTTAATATACCCCCTCCCTCCTCGTTGCATCAATTACAGAGTCTGCAAGGGAAAGCAAATTTCCTTCGTCGCTTTGTGCTGAACTATGCTGAGCTAGCTTCAGGGTTCACTCGATTGCTTAAGCAAGGAACTCCATTCATTTGGTATGAGGTTGCCCAAAATACTTTTGATGAATTTAAAGTTGTCCTCATTAATGATCCTTTGTTGCATCCTCCGTCCTATCATTGTGATTATTTCCTCTATCTAGCTGTAGCTTCTAGCACTATTGCCATGGTGCTAGTGGAAGATAACGATGAAGGTCATGAACATGTCATCTATTACCTCAGCCGCAACCTACTCAATACTGAGACCTGTTATGCTCATGTCGATGTTATAGAAATTTTTGGGCACTGCAACCCCAATCATAAATGTCCATAAACCAAGGGCTCTTAAGTCCCTAAAAGTGTTGTTCCAACCCCTAAAAGAACAAGGTCAGCTGATCACATAATCTCCGAGAAGTTCTCCATGAAAAACTACTCAGAACTGGTCAAAATTGGACCATCTCACCTGCTCCATGGTCAAAGTGCGTTGCATCCCACCTAAATGCACACGGGAGGTGTGATGCATACTGAAAAGCCCTTCTATGGGGTGCAATGGGCGAGAGTGGACAAATGGCAAGGTCAATATGCAAGGTGGAGGATCATGGAATCTTCTAGAAACTTCTCCTGTGACACTTGCCTCTCTGCATTTGCCCAGGGATGAGTAAGAGATCATCAATCTCCAAGTGGAATCAAGAACTATCAGAGAGAGGACACTAATCAAATCTCAAAAGCTGACTCACCCCCCTTGCAAACATCTATATATGGATCCCTCATCCCAGAGATCCAGAGGCTGGAATTTTGTATCTTGTAAGGAAGTGCTGCTGGTTTATTGGTGTAACATCATAGTGTTGGGTGATCTAAGCTTTTCATGAGGTGAAGAAGGGCTTTCTTGCTGAGAGGATGATGCTGGGTCAGAACAATTGGTTGTAATCCTCTTTGCTATTCTTGATTATTAATAAAGCTATTCAAGTTTTCCTCCACATTCTTGTATGATTGATGATATATGCATTTGTGTGGTCAATATATATCTGGTCCTGTATTGTTTATGATAGTAGATCTTTGTTCTTGGATAGTGTTATGCTACTTTGATTCTACAGGTACTTTTTGAAGCTGGGTAAACGAGGAAGCAAGTGGCAAAGATCTATCAGAAGGGAGAGGAATTAAGCAAGGAACCAAGCGCAAGACAGAGGTTGGTCTCCTTCTTTCCCCTCTTATTTACTTCTCATAAAGGAAAATGAAAGTGGTTTTAGTTCGTTTGTTTCTAAGGTAGCTACCAGCCTTAGTGGGACTAGCAGCTCTGCATAGACACTAGATTTCCCGATAACAAAATGGCGACTCCACTGGGGAGCGAATAAATTGTTTGTTTGTCTATATTTGTTTGCTTTATAAACTTACATATGGAGCTTGAAGTCAAGCCAGCTAGCCTTCGAACTGCATTTTCTATGCAATTGCAAAGTAGATCAATGCTGCTTCAGTCTATCTTCGGGTTTTGTTTATGAACTAAACAATTGATTTACAAACTCTCTAATTGCCCTTGTGGTGGCTCTAATAACCTCCTTAGATCTAACCCTGTGATTTATTTACTGATTACCACTTGCTCGGCCTAAATCCTTGAACTGAGTTGCAAACTGTGACCCGGAACCCAGTTGAAGTCTCGTCCCTGGACCATCGCACTGTCTCTTCTTTGGAATCTGGATGCATCGCACTTCCCATGTGTAGTAGGTGTGCTGCATCTCACTTTCCCTGTGTTACAGGTGCACTGATCAGACAAGACCTCTTCTGCTCTTAGATTTTGGTTTCTGTGTGCACTCTTTTCAGCTCTATTCAGGAGTTTTGCTGTATGTAGTCAGTATACCTCTATTGAACCCCCTTCCTTACCATTATTCCACCTCCTTTGTGCAAAGAAATGTAAATGTTTTTATGTATTTTGAGCCATTTTCAGTTCTCTTTTACAAAGAAGTAGCGTAATTGAACTGTCGTTTCTTGATTTGAAAGTGTCGCAAGTGTCGTTTTCAGTCATAGAAGAGAATCCGATTGTTCTTGATAGTCGATTACACTGTTACTCTTGTATTTGATTTGAATTAGTAGTTTTTCAAGTGTCGAAAGCAAGTTTTCAATTCCAAATTGCAAAGTGTCGTCATTGTCTTCATTTTGTCTTGAAAAGAAACTTGTTAGTAATGTCGCTTTGAAAAATAATTCAGATTTGCGCTTAGCTTTATTTTTATCATTAACACATTAAGAAGGCTGAAAACAAATACATGCATGTGCATTTGCATCTAGACTATTTGTTGGTTTGATTTAGGACAGTGCATATAGTGTGTGCTCTCTGCTCTATGTTGAAAGAATATCATCTCTCTTTCCTTAGTAGCTAGGATTTTCATTGCAGAAAGAAGATTAAATGATTGTTTATCATCTTAGATTGCATTTTAGGAATTGTAAATCTACATAACGTGGTGAACCTGAAAGGCAAATTTCTTAAGCAAGATCAATTATAAAATAAATTTAATGAATCTAAAAATGCTTTGGAACCTAACACACAACATTTAGAAGTCTAGGCTAGAGACGTATTGCGGCGTCGTAAAGCCTAGTAACTGTTGTTTTCATCGCTGGTTGGGTGATTCCACCACTTTGAGATGATAAGTGCCAGTATGGACTTGTGCTCCCACGTACCATCGAGTATATATTGGGAGACCACAATAGGCTTTATCCTTTATCCATAGGAAGCCATATCTGCCGCCCTATCGATCGCAATGCACTGAACACAACATTCGGGAAGATTGACTGCCGCACCGTAAAAAGTATTCTGCAGTTTTGCGATTGGTTTGGTAATCCCTCTGTCTAGATTTCCAGAGTAGTCTCTTTCGTTCCTTTTCAGACTCCTTAAAGGAAAAAGTCCATCTGAGCACTTGTCACTTCAAGCTCATTAAAAATCGAAGGCGACTAGAGTCATCTTTTGTTTTTTCTCGACTCTGAAAAATTGAAAAAGCAAGTTGTGTCAAAGCGTCTAAAATTTATTTTAATCGGAATAAACATCACCTTTCCTACGTTGGTCTTAGGTTGAGAAAAATGGAGTCCAACAACCAAGGATTTCTCCTTGGAGGAAATCCTAGTCCTTTCTCCTCTTGGGGAGATGTTGGTGCACCCCATATGGCCACATTGTCGCTTCCAAGATTGACAATCGGCTTGCCCATATGGCTCTTCTCGACCTCCGTCGTTCAGAACACCATGATTCCTGAACAATCAAGTTAGCAACTAAACGATACCAAACTTACCCCCCAACCTTCTACTTCATCCAGTTCTCCCTCTCCTCCTTCCTCTTCGCTTGAAGCTGGTAAAGCCAAAAATCAAGTAACTGAGAAGAAGAAAGAGAAGAAGAAGAAAGAGAAGAAGAAGAAGGATCCAAAGGCGAAAATGGTGACCAGGTATCATCTAGCGAAAATGCACACACTGCACCGTCCAAGCCTAAATTTCCATGTGTCATTTGCAAAGGAGACCACTATCATCGAGATTGTCCTTGCATCCCTCAGATCTTAAGGGACTGGTCTCCTCGTTTGCACAATTCGGTGTCATCAACCTCTGATGATCATGTTGAAAATACACCGTCGACGAGTGAAGGTGAAGCCCTTGAACAAAAAGGAAAATGTAAATTTCCTTGTAAATTGTGTGAAGGCGATCACACCGTCCACCATTGTCCCTTCTTAGATGAGGCTAAAAGAGTTTTGGACGACCGTCTGGTTTCACCGTTACGGCTTCCTCCTGGATATAAGAAGCTCTTGCCAAGTCCGTCACTAGTTGAAAATCCGGCTGACACACCGTTGTGGTCGGCCGAAGCGTCTATCATTGAAGATAAACCATCTGAATCCACACCAGACAAAAGTCAAAAGGTCGAGGAGGCAGTTGACCCGGTCTTGCCTTCAGAGGATCCACCTTCAGATGATACAGTCACCGGAGAGAACAAGAACGACATCGTCCAAATTCTCTTCATAAGCACAGACTCCTATGAACATGGGGGCAGTCTACCCGTTCCTTTACCGTAGGAAGGAAGTTCGTCAGAGTCATATCCGGCCATCTATTCGGTCCCACCTCTAAGCAACCTAGTTGTTTCCTTCGATTGGAATCTACTAGGCAGACCTCGCTTAACGGCTAGTGTGCCATTTCGAATCATTGCTCAAATATATAGAATGGTCATGGCCAGTACCATCATAGATGAAGGGGATTTTGTGAGTATCCTTTCCTCAACTGCTTGGAAAGTGCTTGGTTCGCCACCGCTTTTGCCTGAAATGAGAAATCTAACAGGCTTTGACAAAGGAACCAGTCGACCGTTAGGGATCTTTTCCAATGTGCCGATAACATTGAGAAGGAAAACTGTTCACATGAACGTAATGGTAGTCCAAGGACCCCTGGATTATAATCTACTCCTTGGACACAACTATATTTGTTGCATGGGAGCCGTTGTCTCCTCACTCTTTAGAGTAATGTGTTTTCGACATGAAGGAAGAGTGGTCAAGCTCGTAGACCAGCTTTCATTCCCTGGTTCACACATAGCAAATAGTCAAATACCATCCCTGAATGGTATTTTCACGCAAGGAATGTCTCATCAATCCCCAGTCCGTCCACCTTATGAGCACGAGTGATTCGGAGGACATGATTGAAACCGAGGTGGCATGCACCCTGGTCTGTTTCGACAGGAAAACCTTGGGTATAGGGTAGGTTTCCGCGAAGGATATGTGACTAGTTTATGAAATTAGACTGGAATAAGATTCCTTCATCAAAGTTATGTGAGTGGAGCCAGTTGCACCACTCACCTTTGTTTATTTCGGTAGACATCGCTGAGGAAGTGTTTTTCCTGAAGTATGGATAGAACAATCTTTGGTAACCTGGAAATTTTTCGCTATACCTGGGGGCATGCAAACCTTTTGGCGTGCAAGCGAAGAGCGATCATTTTTTTTTTTTAATTTGTAGGTCCTCTAACCCTTTAAACTCGTAGGATTGGTTGTTTCCTAACTTTCATAAAGAAAGGATGTGGGGCAAAGCCTTGAAAAAATGCCATTTTTTAAATGAGACATCCTTATTTTACGACTGGATTGAGCAATTTTAATGCGGAATTCAAGCTCGTTAAAAAATAAACATAAGCAATGAGCAAATGTTCCCCTAGAGTTTAAGCTCACTAAATAATGAACCAATTTCTGATAAATAACCATCGTGAATGTATTATCATCAACCTTTGAACCCTTGGTCGTGTTCTCATCATCACCTCCACTCTGTATTGGCCGATCATTCACCTCCATTTGATTGTTTACCCTTTTTGAGGAACAGTTGCGAAGAGTGATCCTGTTAGCCATCCTTGTGACATTGTCGTGATTGGAAAATTCCAAACCTTATCTGCAATTAGCTGCTACCCGAATTTATCACTCGTTCCTCAAAAAACAAGTCTCCTTTAAGCTCTTTTCAACTGACTCGTAAAATATGAAAAGATTGCCGAGCAATTGGCCTCTCCAGCTCGTTAAATTGACCGGAAGTGCTATCCCTCCTTTAGATTTTAATCTTTTTGGACTTGAGGGATTATTACACAAAAAGATCGAGCGCTTGTTTTGTTCGGCTCGTTAAAAGTACCGAAAATTCATCCCTTTTTTATTGTTTTATAATTTTTCGGACTCAAGGGATTATATGACGAAAAAGGATTATTGGATTTTTCTTTACGTCCCTTTTCAGACTCTCTAAAATTGAAAAGGACCGAGTTATCTTTGTCGTTAAACTCGTTAAAACCGAATAGCGACAAACTTGTCCATACAGACAAGAGCGAGTTTCACTATCGCTAGGCTCGTTAAAACATAGCGATGGGTTTGCCCGAAGGGAAAATTATAGAACAAGCATATGTTATCCTCCTCAAGCTTGACAAAAATAAAGAGGTACTGGTCAACAATGACTCGGGAAAAATTGGGAAGAAAACTTGAAGAAACTTTATTGGTAGCAAGTCGCTCTTGAACATGACACTTTCACTTCGCAACCGAGTCGGGTTGGGTTGTTCCGTTCACTGGTGATATCACCATGGTTCTGTCACACCATCCATATTTGGGGTTAATGCTACCAATCCATCATGTCAGTGTCACCGGTATGTTCAAGAGAAGTCGCTCAGAGAATTCACCTGTGTCTCATCCACTGCAATACATTTACGCTCCATTCTTTCATGACCGCCACCCTGAACCTTATGTCATCAGATCGTTTTCACCTCCATTAAAATAATTTTCTCTGTTCCGTGTCATTGATGTGGGATTCACTAAGGCCCTCCTATGATGGATCACTTCTTGTCCACATCAGCTCATTATCCAAGAAGTCGATCTAGGAACACCCCTTTCAGTACTTTGAAGCTTGCATGCCTCAATGGCAAGTTTCTCACTTCTGGCGATAGGTTTACATCAATGGCCTCTGACTGAAAGATTTTGCGTGGTGTTCGATGCCAAGTCCCTTATTCACACCACGTGAATTGTACTGTAGTACCTTGAGGGTCATCATCATTATCGGTGATTCCTCTCGTGCCTGTTAACAACTTACATCATTGGCTGGTAATTAGGCGATGTCTTTCCATGTTCGACTCCAGAACATCTCTCACATGGATCGACTTGTACTTTGAGTGAAGATCGAACGAGATTGAAGACCTTGGATCTAATTTCATCCATCCGGGTTGTGATATATATTCAGGAAAATAAAGACATCAAATGTACATCATTACTGCACAGATAATCATCCAATCCAAGGGATGATGGCTCTACCAGAATCATCAGTCTGCACCCAGACGATTGTCTGTCTTATGTACATGAAAATGAATTTATAAAGCTGAGCATGGGAATGCCCGCCTCAGCTAGATCATGAAAATATTATGAAGATAATTTATTGTATTGTATCTTATCACAGGTCACCTTCCAGCTTGAAAAAAATTCGGATCCTCATGATAAAGCATTTCACCCTACATCAAAAGATTAACAACCTCATGCTTTAGGGGGAAACTGTTATAGACATTTTTGGGCACTGCAACCCCAATCATAAATGTCCATAAACCAAGGGCTCTTAAGTCCCTAAAAGTGTTGTTCCAACCCCTAAAAGAACAAGGTCAGCTGATTACATCATCTCCCAGAAGTTCTCCATGAAAAACTACTCAGAACTGGTCAAAATTGGACTATCTCACCTGCTCCATGGTCAAAGTGCGCTGCATCCCACCTAAATGCACACGGGAGGTGCGATGCATACTGAAAATCCCTTCTATGGGGTGCGATGGGCGAGAGTGGACAAATGGAAAGGTAAATATGCAAGGTGGAGGATCATGGAATCTTCCAGAAACTTCTCTTGTGACACTTGCCTCTCTGCATTCGCCCAGGGATGAGTAAGAGATCATCAATCTCCAAGTGGAATCAAGAACCATTAGAGAGAGGACACTAATCAAATCTCAAAAGCTGACTCACCCCCCTTGCAAACATCTATATATGGATCCCTCATCCCAAAGATCCAGAGGCTGGAATTTTGTATCTTGTAAGGAAGTGCTGTTGGTTTCTTGGGGTAACATCATAGTGTTGGGTGATCTAAGCTTTTCATGAGGTGAAGAAGGGCTTTCTTGCTGAGAGGATGATGTTGGGTTAGAACAATTGGTTGTAATCCTCTTTGCTATTCTTGATTGTTCATAAAGCTATTCGAGTTTTCCTCCACATTCTTGTATGATTGATGATATATGCATTTGTGTGGTCAATATATATCCGATCCTATATTGTTTATGATAGTAGATCTATGTTCTTGGATAGTGTTATGCTGCTTTGATTCTACAGGTACTCATTGAAGCTGGGTAAACGAGGAAGCAAGTGGCAAAGATCTATTAGAAGGGAGAGGAATCAAGCAAGGAACCAAGCGGAAGACAGAGGTTGGTCTCCTTCTTTCCCCTCTTATTTACTTCTCATAAAGGAAAATGAAAGTGGTTTTAGTTAGTTTGTTTCTAAGGTAGCTACCAGCCTTAGTGGGACTAGCAGCTCTGCATAGACACTAGATTTCCCGATAACAGCCGAGAAGTTGGCTTTGGCTGCTGTTCAGGTCGTTCAACACTTTCGACATTATATTCTACTCCGCACTACAACTTTGATTTCCGAGCATAACCCCATGACTTACATTTTGACTTACCAATTACTTGGGGGCAAGTATTCTAAGTGGATTGTCATCCTCCATGAATTTGATTTGGTGTTCACTACTGCCAAATCCAAGAAATCACTTGTATTTGCTGAGTTGATTTTCTCTCTTCCCTCTGCTTCTCTTCCTACTGGTGTTGATGAGTAGCTCCCCGATGAGACTCTCTTTCTAATTAGCACTCTCGATCCTTGGTACAAAGATATCATTGTGTATCTCCAAACTTCCACCTTCTGGTTTGTGTTTTCCAAGGATGATCATCGAGAAACCCACATACTGGTAAATCTAGTGCCCCTAGTGAAGTTTATCATCAAATAGTTTACTCTGAACCAAGGCCATAAATAGTTCTATAGAATCCTCTACAAATTTCCTCCATAAAAATTCTCTTGGGGTAGGGAAACAGCCCCCAATCTCTCTAAGTACCCAGATTGACTCTCGCCACCCCCAATTGTCTCTACTTTATCACCAAACATAATGTTAGATGGGATTGAAGACTATATGCTTATGCATGATAGGGGGAATCGATGCCACCCTCGACATTAATTCTCCTCGTGTTTCCAGGGTGGCGGGCATGGCCCCTTATTCTTCTTCACCTCTCAGGATTCATCCCCATTAGGGGATTTTTCATCTAAAAATTTCATAATATTATCAATATTCTATTTATTTTTAAGTTATATAGGCTTATATCATTATATCCAAATTTTAAAACTTATGTTTTTTTTATTATAACTAAAATAGATATGAGAGTTTTATTAAAAAAGAAGGTTGGGATTTGATCCAAAATCGTTACATTTCTTCAGAGTTACCAATATCCCTTGTGATTTTGAGATTGAGCATGCTGACTAGATACAAGCCCTCAAGTGAGTACCCCATAATACAAAAATTATGTTCCCATTCTAGCAAATTATTTTCCAAAATAGTCCCAAGATCCAAATACATTTACATTCCATTTTTTACTTCTTTTTGATTTGATTTTCACTAGCTTCTAGTTTTCCTTAGTGAAATATGTTTCCTAAGAATTCCAAGGAGAAACCAAGATTATCAAGGGTTTGATGGGCATCCTCTGACTCTTATTTTGGTGGATCCTCTTTGGCATGCGATTCTTCCTGCTTGTCTTTTACTTCCTCTAGTGGATCCTCTTTTATGTTCCCTTCATCCTAACATTATTTTGTTTTATCTTTGTCTTGGGTCTCTTCTTCCTTGAATACAATATAATGTTTGTTGGGATGGGGTCCCATGGGTTAGTTTGGGGCTAAGATAACCCAAATTTTGGTAATTTTTGTAAGTAATGTAAAGACTCCGCGATTTGCGGAGCAGAGCACGTAGATGAATAGGAGTCAAAGGGGCTTAGCCCCTTGTTTTATGTAAAGTTTTGAGTTGGTTTTGAGATTCACCCATGGTCCGCTGACCATGGAATTGTATGAAAAGTCTATAAATAGTGAGTCTTAGTGAAGGGAAAAGAAGATGGAGATGGGAAAAGGATAGAGAATTGGGTTGATTGAAGAGTATAGGATAGGGGCTAGGGCAGGAAGGCTCTGCTTGCTGTGCTTAGATAGGGAAAGAAAGGCTCCATAGCTGAGTGCGCAGAGGCCCAAGAAGAGTCTGTAGCTGAGTACGCGGATCCTTGCAGCTGTGTGCGCAGGGCATTTTGAGTCTGTAATCTTAAATTAAAGATAAATAAAGATGGTTTTTCGAAGAATTCCTGAGTATTTATGTTTATCTCTCTTAATGTTATATGCTGTTGATGAATGATTTGTTGATTGAATGTTATGCGATTCTCTTGAATAAGTCTTAATAATGTATGCAATGCATGTTTAAATACTTTCACGAAGACTCTAGTGATTTCTCTTATATTTACTAATGAATTAAGTAAATCTGCACGAACACTAATTTAGGACTGCTCTCTGATGCGCGTAAGTAGGCAAATTGATTGTTAGAGGTCCACAAGGACTGATCGTAGATCTTCGTGAAGTTTTGAAGGCTGTTTTAAGAGATTTGTAGCAACGTGCCCTAAGAGTTTATTGATATGCGCAAAGGTAGATCTAAGGCACTGAAAGACATAACACTAGACTTCTCTAGATGCAGAAACTTGGTTCTTGCATCCCCCCATACTGCATCAGGTGAGACTGCAACCTGTGCTACGTGGGTTATTTCTAAAAGGGCAAGTAGTGTAGGGTTTTGTTGGTTTGCACAGCTAACTCTGAACCTGGGTTAGGACCCCCTAAGCCAACAAATGGTTCCATTGCCGACACCACATTATCAACCATCAGGATAGTGAGGAACAACTGCGAGGAAGGGAAAAGAAAAGGTCACAAAGGTGGAGCTAGGGCATCTTCAAAGTAAGATTGTGGTGCCAACAGAGTGACTTGAGGGTGAGTCACAATCTTTATGTTGGGGGTTGTTACACAACATTTTGTAACTGTCCCTGTACTCCCCATTCCTTGATCCTGGAGGACCTTCTACAATGACCCTCATATGTTTCTCTACCATGAAGAACATGTCCCTACATCCCTCTTCACATGTAGAACATTTCCCTCTTACATAATTTCACAAGAATATTCCTTCAAGCTCAGTTCCTTCTTTGCACCAATTTGCAGAGTTTAAAACTAGGACTAGCGCTGAACGATGCAAGTGAGACATTCATTCCTAGTGCTGATCCTCTTTTGGCAAGTTTTTAAAAATGGAGTCGAAGCTTCCAGGTCTAAAAGCTTCGTGAACGAAAGTCTGGTAAATGGTTGGGTAAGATAGAGTCAAGAGAGACTGTTTGGGCTCCTTTCCCCTATTTAAATGGAGCAGACCAAAGAGATAAGGACTCTCCCATCATAACATGATCCATTTTCCCTCTATCAAAGCTATATAAACTCCTTATTTCACACCCTCAATTAGCTAATGAAACGGTTGGCATTATCTGCAAATCTTGATAGCCATCTTGAGAACCTTAGCCTTCTAGTTTACGTGTGAAGGGAGAATTAACTTATAGTGTTTGGTTTGGAGTAAAAGGAAAGAGGCCTTGAAATTTCATTGTTTTGAGGGTGAATCATGAGATGCTTATAGTGGTGCTGGAACCCGAACATGCCAAAGGGAACCTGCAATGTCAAGGCTCCGGTTGTATTTCTCTTTGAAGTTCATATTAATACAACTAATGGTTTATTTCCTATTTCGTGTGTTATATTGCATTTGATAGGCTAAAACTCCTTGACCTTTTAAGTAGATTGTATTTGATTTTATGCTATCATATTTGTTGTTGTCTCTTGCACGTTTGTTTCAGGTACTTGAACGAAAAGAACAAAAGGAAGCCAGAGCAAGGAAGAAAGGTCATCATCAAGTGGATTAGCGCTATAAGAGGTAGGCCCTCTTATTTGATTCTAATAGAAGGAAGTTTACATTAGATTGTCTTGTTTGTGGTTAGACCCACTCTTGGGCTAGAGGGATCGTCTCTGTCCGTAGAGAGGATTTACCTACTCCAAAAATTTACGACTCTGCTGGGGATCCATCCCTCTCTTTAGGTTGTTTTCATTTCATGATTTGTGTTGAATTTTGTTGTATCACTCTTTATTTTTGGTTTTCTATGATTTACGTTGTCTGCTGCCTATATTATTGAATTTAGAGTGATAGGTCTGGTTTTTGTTTCTGAAAATTTTTATTTTTCTTTGAAATCCTCGATCAACGCTGTTTATTTTCTAACAGTCACACTGACCAGCGTGATTTACCCTTGAACAATCGTGCCGCATCCCCTTGTGGCTCTTGTTGTTAGTTAGACAGTCACGTTGATTCCTGTAGGTTAAAATGAGGGTTTCCCTTGAACCATTGCCAATGTGTCTTGTCCTCATAAGTTCTGTTTCTTGGCTTGTTTGCCTGTATTCTCCTTGGCTAGAAAGCTTCGTTAGCTTGATTGGTTTGATTTTGCCTTACTTGATTTTTTGAGTTTTTAATGGTTTGTATCCCTAGGGAATCTAGGTCATCGGCCATTTAATTGTTTTTCTACTTATCAAGTCAAGTTGTTGGTTAGCTGCCCCATGCATTTCATGTTTTAGTCCTTGTATTGCTTTGTTTTCAATTGAACAAGTAAAAGTTTTGTTTTCTATTCTCTTGATTCAATGTTTCTTTTTGAGCATAGATTACATTGCTTGTTTTGTTTCGGTTGAGTCTTTGCATAATTGGTTTGAGAGGAGTTCTTATTATCTTGCTTGATATATGATTGATGTTGGTTGTTTGAAAATTTTTCAATGAAATATTTATGTGAAAGATTCATTTTATCATTCCATTGAAAAAATACATCATTCTAGTTTGTTAAATTCATATGTTGCATTAAGTAGCATCATTGAAAGCTAGAATTGCATCATCATGAGCATGTGAAATGAAATGAACTTCTTTTATTGTTGAAAGGACTAGTTGAAGTGAATTTGATAGGAAAGATAGGAAGTGGAAAGAATTTTCATTATTTTGTTTTGAAAAGCGAAGTAGTGAAGAGTCATCTTACTTTCAGTTGCTTGTTTGTTGCATTGGTTGTTTTCTCTACTCTCAATTAGTGTAAACATTCAAGTGACATCGATAAGGCCTGAAAATTGAGACTTAATTTCAATATAAACCTTTAAAATGTATTCAATTAACCTAAGGCACATTTGAAACTAAACGCTCACATTTAGAGGTCTAGGCTAGAGACGTGTTCTAGCGTCTTTAAACCTAGTATCTGTCGTTCGCTTTGGCAATAGACATCGCTAGTACAGACTTGTGTTCCCTGTACCATCGTGTATATAAAGGGAGACCCCACTAGGTTTGCAATCCTTTATCCGTAGGAAGCCGAGTCTGCTGCCTTTAAACATGATACACTGAACATAACATTCAGGGAGATTTCTTGCCCTACTTCTTGGTTCGCCAAGAGATATTCTATAGTACACGGTTACCTGGTAATACTTTTTCCTAGATTATCCTGAGCATTCATTTTGGTCTTTTTGACTCTATAAATTTAAAATATCATTGAGCACTTGTCCTTTTGAGCTTGTTCAAACCGAAAGCGACTAGAGTCATCTTTTCCTTTTTCTCAACTCTTAAAACATGAAAAGGCATCAGTCTATTTCAGCATCTTAATTTTTTTTTGCCCACGATCACATCACATTGCTGATAGTCTTATTCTAGACCACATCATGAGTATACCTTTAATATATTTTAAAGAAGCCCTGAAATTAATCTCTACTCTCTTGTTGTTTGAGACAAATTCATTGTGGCAGAAACATCAAGTTTTCCTAGTTCCTCTTCCACTCCTCCATTTGAAATATCTTCTAAGGAGCCTCTTCCTGAACTCCCACAGTCACTCGAGGATCAAGGTATTTAACTTGGAATTGTTCTGAGTATTCAACCTATGTTATCTCCTCCTCCTCCATCATATACTAGGTTACCTTACGAATCTGGCACGAAATCTCTGGATAATCCTATTTAGACTCTCGAGAGTCCACCGACTCCTGAAGGTCAGCAAGGACTAGTTGTTTACTCTCCGAATCCTTTGTTCGATCCTCTTGTGATATAATTGCATCATTTATACAATCCATACGATCGACATGGTATTCCTTTGGAATTATCTCCTCAAACATCTTTGGTTTTTGTCGTCATTTGTTTCCACCCATGGAATCAGAAGGCAAGATCCCGTCTCCTCTTCGGTTCACTCGGAGGTTTCTGCTACACACACTCCTCACGTAGTTGATGAGAAAGGATATCCATTCCCTCCAGAAGGTTTCCCTTATATAGGAAGCATTCCAACCAAAATTTACCCTGAGTATAGCGAACCTTTATTGTTGCATGGTTATACCTCTCTAGCCTCGTTGTTATATCACAACCCTATCTGGTCTTCAGGCGCTATGCTTACCTCAGGTCCATTCGTTCAGAACCTGACCTCTTGACGGATTGTGCAAACTGCATTCACTTGAGTTCTAGTGCAACCCACCATTCCGACTCCACTTGTTTCATTGTTTCAACTGACTCTTCCAATTCAACCGATAGTCTCAAGTCAAGTCTCGGTAAATTCTTCTACCACTCCAGTAAGTGGACATACTGTAGCACCGTATGAGGGGCAAGATACAAATATTTCCATGATGTCTGCTTCAACCAATGTGAGCGGCTCAAAAACTCACATGGTTGGAATGAATCAACCCTCTTATGGTACTATTCCGAACCTTACTGGTCCATCTGGGTCAATTAATGTCCCATACTAGCAGTCCAACCCTGCTGGTCCATTTGGATCAAGTAACATTTAGTACCAACAGCCATATGTGGCTTAGGTTCCGTTCCAACGTCCTTATCTTCCATATGGTTCACAAGCAATGGTAAATTCGCCTTACGTCCCTCATGTTGGGCCCTATGTTCAGCCTAGTCCATCCGCTGTTCCTGGTGGATATGACCAGATCCAATTCAGGAACTTTCAAGGTTTCACCTCAAGAATTGTCTGGATACACTTGTAGCAACAAGGGCAACCCTTGTAGCAGTAGGGGCAGCCTTTGCAGCAACAAGGGAAACCTTTGCAGCAGCAAGGGCAATCCTTGCAACAACAAGGGCAGGTTGTGCAGAAGCAAGGACAACTGTAACAACCGTAGGGACAACCCTTGCAACAGTCGCAAAAAAATTTGCAAACGCAGATGTAGTTTGTTCACCAGTCCTACCAACCTATGTCCTCATAAGGTCAACCTCTCCAACTATAGGGACAACCTTTATAGCAGCAAATCCAACCTTTGCAGCAACAAGGTCAACCTGGGCATCAACAACCCTTGTATTCATATCAGCAAGGACATACTTTGCAAGGTCAAGGTCAAGTACTACAGTAGCAGGCTAAAAACCCTTATGTCCAGGGGCAACAGTTTCAAAATCCTCATGTCCAGGGGCAACAAGTACAAAATCCTTATGTCCAGGGGCAGCAGGTGCAAAATCCATATGTCTAGGGTTAGCAGTTTCAAAATCCTTATGTCCAAGGTCAACAGGCTCAATAGCCTTTTAACCTGTATGTTGTTCATCAGTAGCCTATGGTAGGACAATATCAAACCTACCCTAGAACGAATCCTCCTTGTGGGTAGGGTAATGTCCAATGGGGGTAGAATCAAAATCCATATGGATAGAATCCACCACCATGGGGGCAAAATCCTTACCGACAAGGATGGGCTTTGCAATATGGGTCTCCTCAAAGGCCCTACATTCCTTTTAATATGCAATTTCCATTGCCACATTGGAGCTGCCATATGTTTATAGACTTATGAATGATCCCATTCTTCATTAGCCATACTGGCCTCTAGTTCCATCTAATATTCTGAGCGATTTTCCGAAGTTTGAGGGAAAAGTGAAGGAGGATCCACAAGCCCACGTGATGACATATCACCTTTGGTACTCCTCCAATTTGTATGGTGATGATTCCATTTGTCTCTGACTTTTTCAACGAACTCTCACATGTGTTGTAGCAAAGTGGTACACTGAATTGCCTCGAAGTACCTACAATGACTTCAACACTATCGCTATGGCTTTCCTCACTCATTTCTAGCCGCCGGTTCGCTATGAAACTGGCACCCATCTACTTACGTCACTTAAGCAAGACATTGCGACCAATATCTCTGATCACATCCATGAATGGAGACGTCGATGTCACCTGATCAAGTTTGAAATTGTTGATCAGTTGTTGACAGAATGGTTCACCAAATCATTTGTCAGTAAAATTTCTGAGGACATAGCTATGGGTGGGTGTGTTACTAAGGAGTAATCCATCTCTTGTGCCCAATATTTAGACCTCGTCTACTCACAATCCGACATGTTATATGATATGTTACCTAATGCTCCAAGACCAACATTAGATCTAACAACATCGGAGTCTCTGGCTACCCTACCTATTGATAGAGTGATTGGTTCCATGTCTCAAACCCCCGAAAAGTCTTCTTCCAAGCATAAATCAGTCTCGAACATTGGTTCCAATGATCCCTCTTGAAATCCACCTGGTCCTGGTAAAACCTCTCAGGTTCACACTATCCAATCTACCATATGGACAAATACTCTAAGGTTAAAAAGAAGGGCAAAGGCAAGGTCAAAGCCGATGCCCTGAAATAGGGCCCTCTTAAGTCGTCTACTAGCGATACCTCTCAAAGAAACCCCAAGTATCCATGCCTCATCTGTGAGGAGGATTACTACACTAAAGATTTTCCCCGATGATTTGAAGTTAGTCGCTTGCTCAAGGGGACCCCGACTGTCTTGAAAGAGCCCTTTCCGTTCCAACAGACCCAAATGGTAGACCAGCCTTAATGTTCCACTTCCATAGGTTCCCAAGTGTTCATGATGAATACGCCTATAAATGTGGCTACCAGATCAAAAGATTATCAAACACCTACTCCTACGGGAGGGAAAGAGAAAGAAAGTACCCCTTCCTCCTCTATCTTGTCTACCTCTGGTCCTCTCCATATAGAGCGACCTAATCTTGGTTTTGTTATTCGACCATCCTCTTGGGGTGTGCTGCGAAAGTCTTCATATAATCCAAACACTCGAGCCACTCAGCCTTTATAACATTGTTGAGGATTTGGCTCAAGCATGATCAACTATGTCTGCCCTCGAGGTCCTTCAAATCTGTCCTTCTTAGTGGAAAGAATTGCTGTTAGATATTGGAGGAATTGATCCATCTAACTCCAATCTCATTTGTTTTGATCTGGAAAACCATGTTCCTCACTTACCTCATCAAATTTCCTTTCTCATTCAGGTGATCATTAATGAGAATGCCATTCACAGGACCGTCATTGATGAAGGTGCTTCAACCTACATCATGTCTATCTCTTGTTGGAAGGCAATTGGTTCTCATACCCTGAACCAATCACCTAACACGTTGGAAGCCTCTCATGGACACGATTCTCGACCATTCAGTGTCCTTCCTAATCTTGCCATTACCTTGGAAGGTAAGGCAGTTAATGTTGAGGTAGAAATTGTGGATGCAAATCTTAACTATAATCTTCTACTTAGGAGGAGTTGGACCCATGCTATGCATGTTGTAGTCTCCCCTCTATTCCACGTGCTCCAATTTCCTTATCAATGTAAGATCGTCACGGTCGACCAGTTGTATTTCTTTGCCTCTTCTTCCTCGGATGTCAATGTTCCTTACGTGAAGCATACCTGTGCTCGATATGAGAGTGTGGGGAATGGTTTTTTCAAAGATCCTGCCTTAATGGGTATTTTTCCTCTCCCACCTCTGCATGTTGCCTCAATCAACATGATCTCTGTTAATTCTGATCCTTGGGTCATTCCCTCTCCTGATCTTGCTGATACATGGGGTGATGTTATGTCGTTAATCCCTGCCAAGATCAATTATGTGGAGATTGTTTTGGATTCAACTTCAATACCTACTAATCATACTGCTTTGACTATGTCTCTTGACACGTATTCTCAATCCTCGTGGCTAGGTTCTTCAGATTCTCTCGATCCCTTAACCGAGACTTTTCCTTCTGAAGAAAGTATCATGGAAATTATGTCTCTGGAGGAAGCACTGTGGAATGATACTCATCATCGTTCCTCGTTCTTGCCTGGACCGACGGTCATGTCTACTTGTCTTGAGAATTTCTCTTCTCGTTTAACGACCCAACCACTTTGAATGCCTATCATGACCCATGAAGTTTGGTCGGAAGGGAACGTGGGTAATATTACCCAGATGATGCCTATTGACATTTATGTTAAACCAGGTATCGTTGAAAACGTTCCTATTGGGGTGACTTGTTCTCCTGATGAGATCGTGCTCTATACTAGTATTTTTCAAGGTTTCAAGATGTTTTTGCATGGTCGTATGAAGAAATGCTTGACATTGACCCAAGTATAGTCGTGAAAATTCTGACTTATCCTAACGCGAATCCCGTTCGTCACCAACTTCGTCGAGAGAACCCTAGAAAAGTGGTCACCATTGAAGGGGAAGTTGAAAACTTCTTAAAGGTGGATTATTTTATCCTATCCCTTTGACAGATTGGGTGTCCAATGTCGTACCAGTGACTAAGAAACAAGGCACCATTCTAGTCTATGTTGATTACCGTGACCTTAATCATGCCTATCTAATCATTGATGAATGTGCTGGGAGTGAGATATTTTCCTTTATGGATGGTTTTTATGGTTATAACCAGATAAAGATTGCACTGGCTGATCAAGACAAGATCGCCTTTATCTGTCCGTGGGGGAATTTTGCATTTAAAAAGCTCCCTTTTGGCCTTAAGAATGTTGGGGCTACATTTCAAAGAGTAATGTCCTATGCTTTCCATGACATTAAAAACATCGTTCAACCTTATCTGGATGATCTTCCTTCTCATTCACGTAATCACCATGGCCATCCCAATCATCTTCGACAAATCTTTCTTCGTTGCACACAATATAACATTCGGATGAATTCGCATAAGTGTGTCTTCTGCTTCAAAATCCGGACGACTCCTCAGTTTTATTGTTTCGAAAGATGGAATTCATCTTGATCCTCTCAAAGTCGAGGCTATTGTTAATCTACCCTCTTCCTCCTTGTTGCATCAATTACAGAGTCTGCAAGGGAAAGCGAATTTCCTTCGTTGCTTTGTGCCGAACTATGCTGAGCTAGCTTCAGGGTTCACTCGATTTCTTAAGCAAGGAACTCGATTCATTTGGGATGAGGCTACCCAAAAGACTTTTGATGAATTGAAAGCTGTCCTCATTAATGCTCCTTTGTTTCATCCTCTGAACTATCATTGAGATTATTTCCTCTATCTAGTTGCAACTTCTAGCACTATTGCCATGGTGCTAGTGCAAGACAATGATGAAGGTCATGAAAATGTCATCTATTACCTCAGACGCAACCTACTCAATACTGAGACCTGATATTCTCATGTCGAGAAGTTGGCTTTGGCTACTTTTCAGGCCATTCATCGCTTTCGACATTATATTCTTCTTCGCACTACAACTGTGATTTCCAAGTGTAACCCCATGACTTACATTCTGACTCGCCATTTACTTGGGGGCAAGTATTCTAAGTGGATTTTCATCCTCCAAGAATTTGATTTGGTGTTCACTACTGCCAAATCCAAGAAATCACTTTTATTTTCTGAGTTGATTTGCTCTCTTCCCTCTGCTTCTCTTCCTACTGGTGTTGATGAGTAGCTCCTCGATGAGACTCTCTTTCTAATTAGCACTCTCAATCCTTGGTATAGTGATATCGTCATGTATCTCCAAAATTCCATCTTCTGGTCTACATTTTCCAAGGATGATCACCGACGCATTCTACATCAATCCCAACCTTACCGCATCATTGGGGATACTTTATACCGCGTTGGTGTTTATTCAATTCTTAGCCGATATTTAACTCTCGATGAGGCTAAAAGAGTCTTGAATGACTGCCATTCTGGCGCATGTGGTGGTCATCTATCTGGCCACGCCACTATTCAAAAGATACTTCCCACTGGCTACTAATGGACCTCTATCTTTAAGTATTGCATTCTTGTCGTTCGAAAATGACACGAGTACCAGATTTATCAACGAAAAATGCGTGCCCCACCCGCTCACCTTCACCCCGTTATTACCGTTGGTCCCTTTTCCAAATGGGGAATTGATTTTATGACATGTAACTGATCTGAAATCACCCCTAAGTGACCTCAGGAAATTAATGAAGGTATTACAGGCTCATGTGCTGGTGTGTGTGTTTATGTTATGTTGTGCAACAGATCGATAATATTGTGAAATACACAGACACTTGAAAAAGTAAGAGATCATAGTAAGCAAACATAAACACAACAAAATTTAAAAAGGAATTCATCCAATCCTCCTAGGCTACGTATCCTGGTCCAGCCTTCAGTGGTGGCTTCTTTATTATGTTTTTAAAGTAGAGTCTTACAATAAGGAGCTCAATCCGAGTCTCACTTGACAGAGGATGATCAGTAGGATGGCACTTGGAATTCCCAAGTCCTTAGAGTTCACAGACTCCCCTTACTTAATTTCAAACTCAATTGGTCTTTGTCTACTCGATGCTGCCCTTACTCTGATGGTCAGCTTGGCTTCTCTGCCCTCTGCAACTTTGCCTCTCTTTCTATGTCTCTTGGCCTTCGGCTTCTTCACTTCTTCTTTGCCTCACTGTCTGTCCTGTCTTTGTCAACTCGTGGCTTTAAAGCTAGTTCATTCCTTCGACTGTTCGTTTTAGCTTCCCATCTCTCTGGATCACCTGCTTCTATCCGCTGGGACTCCTCTACCCTGCATCATCATTGATGTGTAACGCTTTGCAGAGAGGTGGCCACCTGTCTCCTTGCGAATTGAGTGTCGGTTCTTCCTGAATGGTTATTGCTTCTGTTAGTTCCCAGATGCCTGCGAAACGAATCCTTTTGTCGATTCATTGGTCAAATCGGACTTCAAATCTTATGAGCCATAGTTTATTTCTCCCTTGGGTCTGGTCATCCATCGAGTTGAACCTCTGCCGTTGATCTGGAGCCCCCAGATCCCACAGTCTTCACTTATATCACGCGGTTGAGTTGATCGACCATTAATCCGCGATGTAAGTGATTTCTCTCTCTCCCCGCCAGACACACGTCACTCGATGTATGGAATCGCTGGGTCCTCGGCCAAACCCACTTACCACTTGAAATGCCTCTGATATTCCACCAGTTTTGAGCATGGGACCTGCTTGATCAGTTTTAGCGCTTTCCCACGGTTTTCTAGTTTCCCTTGTGACCGAGCGCTCGGGGCCTTCCCTCCTCGAGGGGTTTTTCCCAGCGATCGCGTATAAAAAATAGCCTCCATTTCTGGATCTAAGCTTCCCAATTGCCATTTTTGCGCCATGTACGGTCTCCATGCGCCAACGGTCAGCGCGCTTTGACCGAAGGTCCCCGTTGCTTCATGCTGGTTGCAAATTACCATTATTCAAAGGCTTTTTTTGATAGCTATAAGATTTCTTGAAGTCTGTCATTCATTCTTACCAATCATGGAATTTTTTGAGCATCCAATTAGGATCATGGCCTTCCCACTGAAAAAGCTTTTGGACCACCAAAAGTTGGTTTTCAAGCATCGACTAAGTGAGGATACAACTTTCTCACCTGTCCAATCTCTATCCATTTTGCACTGCTTGGCTTTGAACCCCTGAGCCCAATTCTGAGGTACTTAACATCTCCCTTGCACATCATTCTCACCTTCCTATCCAGAACTGTGTCTTCCTGTAATTCATTAAGATATTCAGGTAACAGGTCATCAATAGAAGGAAATTGACTCTGCTCTTCAGGATCTTCAATTAACGAAGGTTCAAATAGTCTCAAGCTGTCTGCATTGATGATCGAGTAGATGTGGATATAAGCTAGCAAATCAAGGTGAAAAGCATTCTCACCAATTTTCTCAAGGATCCTGAAAGGTCCATACCTTATTGTTTTAGCTTTTTTACCTTCACCTTGCATCTTGTCCTTGCTGATATACAGCCAGACTTGATCACCAACTTGAAAACTATGCTCCATCTGATGCTTGTCATGCCTTGCCTTGTACTTGGTCTGGCTCTTTTCCAGCTATTCCTGTACTGCCTGATGGATCCCTTGAATTTGTTCAATGAACCTAGTTACCTTGTCCACATCACTGTGTCCCTCAACTGTTGTGTCCTTACTAAAGACAAAATCCAAGGGAGACCTTGGTGTGAAACCAAAACAGGTCTCAAAAGGAGATCTCTATGTGGAAGAATGTTTGGCTCAGTTGTAAGCATGCTGCACATAACACAAATGTTCATCCCAAAGCTTGGGATGTTTGCTGCAATATCCCCTGAGCAACTGGATCGCTTTCCTGTTGACTACTTCTGTCTGGCCATCGATTTGTGGATGGAAAGCTGTGCTTTTCTTCAATTTGGTGTCCATCAGTTCCCACAGACTTGACCAAAAATTCCCCACAAATCTGGTGTCTCGATCAGATATAATGGAAGTGGGTAATCCAAAATGAACCCATACATGTTGAAAGAACAGTTTTGCAATTTGTTCAGCTGTAATCTGTTTATTACAAGGTATCAAAATACACATTTTGCTGAACCTATCCACAACAACATACAGATAATCATGACCCTTCCTAGATTTAGGCAGTCCTCCAACAAAGTCCATGGAAACACTTTCCCAAGGATGAGAAGGAACTGGAAATGGAGTGTACAAGCTTAGTTTCCTATTGCTGGGCTTGCTTTTAGCACACATAGTACACCCTCTTACATATCTAGAAACTGTCTCGTTTATTTTTGGCCAATAACAAAATCTTTGCAGCTGTGCAATTGTTTTGCTTACCCCAAAGTGACCTGATATTAGAGAAGTGTGTGCTTCTCGAATTATCTTTACTATTTCAGTTTGTGGAATGCATAGATTCCCATAATGATACAAGAGTTGGTCCCTAATATGATAATCCAATTCTTCTACTTGTTTGCCTTGACTTAAAGTTGCATATACATCTTTAAGGTCTATATCTTGAGCATATTGTTCAAAGTAACTTTCATGTAATACATAATTATGCTTAAGTATAGCATATGCATTTATAATGGGTCTAGATAACATATTTACAACTTTATTATGTATGCCCTTTTTATATCTGATGACTAAATGAAACTGCTGTAGGAACCCCATCCACCTATAGTGTCTTGATTGCTGCAACTTAGTTTGGGAGTGTAGATATTGAAGTGGTTGATGATCAGTACAGATAACTGTTTCTTTGCCCATTAAGTAGTGTTTCCACTTTTTCACACTCTGTACTAATGCATACAATTCCTTATCATATGTGGGATAGTTAACTACTGCAGAGTTAAACGTCTCAAAATGATAACATATGGGTTTACCGTGGTGTATCAACACTACTCCCATGGCATAGTCACTGGCATCTGTTTGGATCTCAAACGGTCATTGAAGATCTGGTAGTGCTAGTACTGGTGTTGTACTAATATTTTCTTTGAAGGTGTCGAAGGCTTTCTGCTGTTTGCCTCCCCACTGAAACACCTTGTTCAATCCTGTTAAAGCATGTAAGGGAGCTGCAATTAAGGAAAAGTTAGAAATGAACTTTCTCCAATATTGTGTTGCTCCTAAGAAGCTTCTAACTTCTGTAGTAGATTTGGGTTTAGGCTAGTTTAGTCTATATGTCCTAAATAATTCAAAGATGTTTTGCCAAATTCACATTTTGAGAGTTTAACATAAAGTTTTTCTCTTTTCAAAACATCTAGTGTCTACTTAACATGCTTTAAATGTTCTTCCCATGTTTTTTCTAAATATAAGAATGTCATCTAGATATATAATAACAAAATCATCAAGAAAAGGTCTAAGAACATCATTCATTATTCTCATGAAAGTAGCAGGAGCATTAGTTAAACCAAAAGGCATAACCAACCACTCATACAATCCCTGCTTTGCTTTGAAAGCAGTCTTCCATGCATCTTGTTCTACAACTCTGACCTAATGATATCCACTATGCAAGTCTAACTTGGAAAAATAAACAACTTCCTTTAGCTGATCTAATAGATCATCTATGCGAGGAATGGGATAACGATTTTTGATTGTTATTTTATTCAGTGCTCGGTAATCAATGCACATTCTCCACGAGCCATATTTCTTTCCCACCAAGAGGATTGGTGACCCACATGGTGATGTGCTAGGTCTGATGAACCCCTTCTCGAGCAACTCTTGCTCCTGCTTCTTGATTTCTGCATTCTCTAATGGACAACCTGTACATCCCAATGTTAGGCAATGGAGCATCTTGCTGGAAATTAATATTATGCACTATTTCCTTTTTGGGTGGCGGACCTTTAGGTTCTTGAAACAAGATATGATACTCTGAAACAAATTTTTCTAAATCAACTTGTTGTTTAGCATCAAAACCCTCAAATACATTGGTTTTATTAGGTTTCTTTTCCTTTACAACCATCAGCAATTTTTTTTTGCATGAATTTACAATTCGTTTCATCTGCCCTGAGTTTATGAGAGTATAATTATTCTTGAGCTTATGAGCTCTTACAAAGTATTCGATTCCATCTTTAACGAGTAGATAATTGTTCTCAGCTCTATAAAAAATAGCTTTTCTGTCATACAAGTAAGGACTTCCTAAAACAATTCCACATATATCCAAAGGAATTATATCTAACTCAACGTCATCTACAAATGTTGACCTAAAAGAAGACTTGAGTTTGCATTGTCTAGTCACTTGTAGTTGTGCTTTATCACTTAACCAACCTAATGGGTATGGTTTCTTGTGAGGTGTAGTTAGTAATCCCAACTTATTTACAATTGCTTCAGAAATTAAATTTACTTGTGAGCTACTATCAAACAAAGTATCAATATTTTGATGTTTGGAAATAACTCGAATATGGAAAAGCTCATGTATTTTTCTCTCATTTTCTTCATCAATAGTAGATTGTGCAGAATTACTAGTAGATGCTTCAGAATTCTTACCTTTTATACCTGAGGCTGCAATGGTTGTTTCATCTCCTGAGTCCGACCCCAAATCTTTCTGAATAGCTGCAACAATCTTCTTCTTCTTGTCCTCGAACTTCTTAGGTCTTAGCTCCAGATGCAGAATCCAACAATTCTCATCATCATGCCCATCCTTCTTACAATGAGTGCATGAAGACTTGATTTTTGTGCAGTGTTGGCCTTCCTCTCTTTCCATTTCTGATTTCTTTTCTTGTTATTCTTGCTTGCAATGGGCTTGGATGATCCTCCAACCTCTGGGTTCCCATTCTTTCATCTAGCTTCTAGATGCGTAGCTTGAACATATACCTCATCTATACTAGTGGGATTAAACATGAGGATAGTGTGCCTCATGTAGCTGTGTAGACCACCGATGTACTTCAACAGAGTCTCAGGTGAGTCTAATGAGATTCCTAGAATCAAAGCTCTCTTCCTAAATTCTTGGGTGTAACCTTGTACACTTTTCCCTTTCAATTGGCGAAGAGTTTGCCAGCTCATCATGGCTTGCTGCATGTAGGCCAATGGATATAATTGCTTTTTGATTGCAGAAACAAATTCACTCCAGACAGAAAGAGTCTTACCATGTCTCTTCATGTCATCTTGGGTCTTGCCTTCCCACCAAACCAAGGCAGTGCCCCCAAGGCGTAGGCTGGCCAGCTGAATCTTGCTCTTGTCTGAGTCGATACTCTGCACTCTGCAATAAACATCAATTTGTCTGATCTAATTGTCCATCTTTTCTGCATTCAACTCTCCATCATATATTGGTAAATCAAATTTAACATCTAGTTTAATCAAAGATGTCTTCTTTTTATGTTCAGGGCTATTAGGAGGTGTGAGAAAGTTTTCTTCTTTCCCTTTTCCTTTTGAGTGGTCATGGAGGACAGACTCTTCTTCTCCTTTATCTTGTTTGGACCCTGATGATTCCTCATCTTTATGTTTTCTAAAGTCCTTATACATTTCCTCTACCTTGGATCTCATGGCCAGGAAACTATCCATAAATTGAGGGTTTGGGCCCACAGAACCTTCCTCTGACATTGTTTTCTGAGGGTAGACTCTTCCAGTTTCAGGATTAGTTTCGACCAACTCTCCTTCTACTAATTGAGCTTCGATCTAGTTAGCATTCAACAACTAAATCTAGCAAAAGCTTGTCTAACCTTAACAACCTAGAGCTCTAATACCACTTAATCTGAAATCACCCCTAGGTGACCTCAGGAAATTAATGAAGGCATTACAGGCTCATGTGCTGGTGTGTGTGTCTATGTTATCTTGTGCAACAGATTGATAAGATTGCGAAAGACACAAACACTTGAAACAATAAGAGATCACAGTAAGCAAACATAAACACAAATTTTTTTAATAAGGAGTTCACCCAATCCTCTTGGGCTACATCTCCTGGTCTAGCCTTCAGTGGTGGCCTTTTTATTATGTATTTAAAGCAGAGTCTTACAATAAGGAGTTCAATCTGAGTCTCACTTGACAGAGGATGATCAGTAGGATGGCACTTGGAATTCCCAAGTCCTTAGAGTTCACAGACTTCCCTTAATTTCGAACTCAATTGGTCCCTGTTTGCTCGATGCTGCCATTACTCTGATGGTCAGCTCGACTTCTCTTCCCTTTGCAACTTTGCCTCTCTTTCTGTGTCTCTCAGCCTTCAGCTACTTCACTGCTTCTCTGCCTCACTGTCTGTCCCGTCTTTGTCAGCTCGTGGATTTAAATCTAGTTCGTTCCTTTGACTGTTCATTTCAGCTTCCCAGCTCTCTAGATCGCCTGCCTCTGTTTGTTGGGACTCCTCTACCCTACATCATCATTGCTGCGTAATGCTTTGTAGAGAGGTGGCCACCTATCTCCTTGCGAACTGAGTGTCAGTTCTTCCTGAACGGTTGTTTTTTCCGTTATTTCCTATATGCCTGTGAAACGGATCCTTCTATTGATTCATTGATAAAATCAGACTTCAAATCTTATGCTCCAAAGTTTATTTCTCCCTCGGGTCCAGTCATCCATCGGGTTGAACCTCTGCCGTTGATTTGGAGCCCCCAGATCCCACGGTCTTCGCTTATATCGCGCGATTGAGTTGCTCGACCTTTAATCCATGATGTAAGCGTTTCTCTCTCTCCCCGCCAGACACACGTCACTTGGTGTATGGAATCGCTGGGTCCTCAGCCAAACCCGCTTACCGCCCGAAATGCCTTCGATATTCTGCTGGTTTTGAGCACGAGACTTGCCTTGTCAATTTTAGTGCTTTCCCACGGTTTTCTGGTTTCCCTTGTGACCGAGCGCTCAGGGCCTTTCCTTCTTGAGGGGTTTTTCCCAGTGATCGCGTATCAAAAACAACCTCCATTTCCGGATCTGAGCTTCCCAACTGCCATTTTTGTGCCATGTGCGGTCTCCATGGGCCAATGGTCAGCGCGCTTTGACCGAAGGTCCTCATTGCTCCGTGTTGGCTGCAAATTTCCATTATTCAGAGGTTATTTCTGATAGCTATAAGATTTATTGAAGTCTGTCATTCATTCTTACCAATCATGGAATTGTTTGAGGATCCAATTCATATCAGTAACCCTTGTTCGGCTAGGGGGCATGGTTATATTATCATTGCCGTGAATTACTTCTCCAAATGGGTCGAAGTGATGCCTACATTTTCAGCTAATGGTAAAACGTGGTGCATTCCTATTCAATCATGTGATTTCCATGTTTGGCATGCCTCAAGCCATTGTCATTGATCATGGCTCCCATTTTCGCGATTACATGATGGCTGAGCTGACTTCTACATTGCGCTTGCGTCATGACGACTCAACTCCATACTACCCTCAGGCTAATGGCCAATTTGAAGTTGTAAACAAAGTGCTAGTAAATATTCTTCAATGCACCATTGGGATGCACAAATCCAATTGGAATCTCAGGACTTTTCATCTATGTGGGCCTATCGAATCTCGACTAAAGACACAACTAGATTCACCCCTTTCCAGCTAGTCTATGGTCTGGAAGCTACCTTAATGATTGAATGTGAAATTCCCTAACTCCATTTGGTTATCGAACTACTCCCCGAAACTTCGCCTCAAGAAGAGCGTCTATTATATTTGGAATGACTGGATGAAACCTGCTGTCTCGCTACTTTAGTCATTGAAGCATAGAAAAATCAAGTTAAGTCCCATTTTGATTAGTCGGTCTCTCCTCGTGCTTTTTCTGAGGGTGATCTGGTCTTGCTATATGACCAAGCTAATGATAAACTAGGGGCAGGAAAATTTGAACCCATGTGGCATGGGCCCTATATTATTAAGTGTGTGTTACAAAAAGGGGCCTATGAGCTGATTGATTATGAGGGAAACCCCTTGGACAAGCCCCGCAATAGGATGTACCTCAAAAAATACTTTTCCTGAGTCATCTTGTTATAGACATTTTTGTGCCTTACAGCTATAAGCATGAAATGTCCATAATTCAAGGGATCCAAAGTCCCTAAAGATGTTGTTACAACTCCTAAGGGAACAAGGTCAACCAATGACAGCTTCTCCTAGAAGTTCTCCACCAAAAACCACTCAGAAATAGTCAATTCAGGATCAATTCAGAGGCTCCACTAGCTGCCTGCGTTGAAATGCAGAGTCTACACTGGCTAGGTGCACTGCAACGCAGGTGGAAGCACTACCAGGGTGTGTTGAGCGGGAAATGACAAATGGCAGGCTCATTCAACGAGGTGGAAAGACCCTGAAAGCTTCCAGAATCTTCTCCAATGACACTTGCCTCAATGAATTCGACTAGTGATGAGTAAGAGGTTCTCAACCTCCAAGTGGAAGCAAGAACTGACAGAGAGAAGCCACAAGTCAAAACATAAGCTGACTCATCCTCTCTGCTTACATCTATATATGGATCTCTCACCCAGAGGTTCAGGAGGCTGGAATTTTGTACTTTGCAGAGAATTGTTGTTGGTTTGAGATTGAGATTAGTACATTGGGTGATTTATGCTTTGTTGGAGGAGAGGAAGGGATTCCTTTGCTGGGAGGTAGATGCTGGATCGGAACTCACTTGGTTGTATCTCCTCTTGGACTTTATTATCATATCAATAAACTATTTGAGTTTCTCCTACATGCTGTGTACCAATGATGTTTTGTTATGCTTACATGTTTAGCTTAATCTGATCTTGAGCTTTTTAGGAATGTATATCTGTATCTGCGTGTAGTTTCTCTCTCTTGTGATCTTGCAAGAATTCGGTGAAGCTGGGCCGGTGAAGGAGTAGGAAGCTGGGAGCTACTGAAGAGAGGAGTGATTGGATCGACAAACTAGCGGAAGACACAGGTTAGTTAGATCCTTCCTCCTCATTTACATTTCATAAAGAAGAATACTCAATTAGTTTACTTCGTTTGTTGCTAAGGCACTATCACACCTTAGAGTGGGATAGGGGCATTCCGAATTGGATACTTTTCCCAACAACAAATTGGCGACTCCACTGGGGAGAGTATCTTGTTAGTTTATTTGTGTTTCTATTGTTGTTCTTCTCATAAACTCAGGAGTGCCGAATTGAAATGCATTTGCCATTTTCAAATGCAAAGTAGAGATCTGCCACTCTAGTCCACTCACTGGGCCTGTTTTTATGATCTGAACAAACTGATCCACAAGTGCTCTAACAGCCCTTTGTGATAGATCTTAGTCCTCCTTTAAATCATCCTCCTAATTGTACCTAATTGATAGCTTTGATCCAGCCAAAAACTGTAGATTTAACTGCAAACCGTAACCCAGAACCCAGAAACAACTCTCGTTTCTGCTTCAGCGCAGACTCTATGAAGAGGTTCTGCATTTCAACGCAGGTCCCGTGAAGGATACCTGCGCTGAAGTTCAGTTTCTCTGTGCGGAGGGTGCGCTGATCAGCCTTTGCCTTGTGCAGCTGTGGTTCCCTGCTTCCTTTTGCTCAGTTTTATCTTTGTTTTTTGCAGCCTGTTATCAGTCAGTGTACCTATCTGAAATCCCTTTTCTTTGCCTCAATTCCGCCTCAGTTGTATAACGAAACTGTATTTGTTCTTTGTGTATTTGTTACATCATTTGCAGTTTCCCATTACAAAAGTAAACTGGTCATACTGTCGCCCTTAGATCTAGACCTGTCGTAAGTGTCATTTTGATCTTAGGAGTGAGTTTGTTTGCTGTTCACAGTTGATTGAGCTTTTACTTTTGTCGTTTGGTTTGAATTTATGCATTTCTAGTGTTGAAACAAGTAAATCATAAAGTGTCGTAATCGTCTTTTTGATTTTGAAAAAGGAACTTGTTTATGTTTTCACTTGAAATCGAATTCAAATTTGTACAACAGCTTTCTTTTTAGGCATCAATATTAAGAAAGCGAAAACAAATACATGCATATGTGCATTTGCATTTTGATAGTTTGCATGCTTTGATTTAGGGAAAAGTGCATTACAGTGTGCTCTATGCTCTTTGAGAAAAGTTTGTGTCTTCCTTTTCCCCTTGTAGCTAGGATTTTCATTGTTGAAAAGATATAAGAACTTGCTTATCATCTTTAGACTGCATTTAGGAATTGTATCATACATCTTGTGGTGATCCAAAAAGGAAAACTTCTAAGAAAGATCAACCTAAAATAAATTGAATGAACTTAACAACGCTTTGTAACTTAACGCACAACATAGAGGTCTAGGCTAGAGACGTGTTCCGGCGTCGTAAAACCTGGTGACTGTCGATCTCGCTGATGGTTGGGTGATTCCTCCTGAGGGACGATAGCGCTAGTACGGATTGTGCTCCCACGTACCGTCGAGTATATATTGGGAGACCCCTATAGGCATAAAACCTTTATCCTTAGGAAGCCGTGTCGGCCGCCCTACTGATCGAAATGCACTGAACACAGCATTCGGGAAGATTGACCGCCCGTACCTTAAAAAGTATTCTGCGGTTTTGCGAAAAGTTTGGCACACCCTCTACCTAGAACTCCAGAGCAGTTCCTTTTGGCATTTTTCAGACTCTATAACGGAAAAAGTCCATCCGAGCATTTGTCACTTCGGGCTCGTTAAAACATCGAAGGAGACTAGAGTCATCTTTAGCTTTTTCTCGACTCTTTAAAATTGAAAAAGCAAGTTGTGTCTAAAGCGTCGTTAAAATTTATTTTAAACGGAACAATCACCCCTTTTTCCTGCGTTGATCTTTAGGTTGAGAAAATGGAACCCACCAACCAAGGAATTCCCCTTGGTGGAAATCCTAGTCCCTTCTCCTCTTGGGGAGATGTTGGTGCGCCCCATATGGCCACATTGTCGCTTCCAGGACTGACAATTGGCTTGCCGGTCTGGCTCTTCTCAACCAATGTCGTTCAGAACACCACTATTCCTGAACAGTCAAATCAACAGTTAGACCAGTCCAGAGTTGCCCACTAGCCTTCTACTTCCTCTAATTCTTCCTCTCCTCCTTCCTCTTCGCTTGACGGAACTGGTAAAACAAAAAACCAAGTTCCTAAGGAGAAGAAGGAAAAGAAGAAGAAAGAGAAGAAGAAGAAGGAGCCAAAAGCGACTGGGGGAAAACAAGTGTCGTCTAACAAAAATCCACACACAACACTGACTAGGCCTAAATCGCCATGTGTCATATGCAAGGGAGACCACTTCCATAGAGATTGTCCCTGCATCCCTCAGATACTAAGGGACTGGTCTCCCCGTTTGCACAATCTGGTGGCATCAACCTCTGATAGCCATGTTGAATGCATACCGTCAACTAGCGAAAGTGAAGTCCTTGGACAAAAAGGGAGAGCTAGATCTCCCTATAGACTGTGCGAAGGCGATCATGCCATCCACCGTTGTCCCTTCTTAGACGAAGCGAAAAGAGTTTTCGATGATCGTCCGGTTTCACCATTACGACTTCCTCCTGGATATAAAAAACTCTTGCCGAGTCCTTCGTTAGTTGAAAATCCAGCTGGCCTGCTCAAGTGGTCAGCTGAAGCGCCGGTCATTGAAGATGAACCAGCTGAATCCATACCCGACGAAAGTCAAAAGGTCGAGGCGGCAGTTGACCCGGTCTTGCCTTCAGAGGATTTATCTTCGAATGATATAGTCATTGAAGAGGATAAAGATGACACCATCCAAATTCTCTTCATCAACACAGACTCCGACGAGCACGGGGGCACTCCCCCCATTCCTTTATCGCAGGAAGGAAGTTCGTCAGAGTGATACCTGGCCGTTTACTCGGTCCCACCACCAAGCAACCTAGTTGTCTCCTTCGACTGGAACCAACTAGGCAGACCCCATTTGCCAGCAAGCATACCATTCAGAATTATCGTCCAAATATACAGAATGGTCATGGCTGGCACCATCATTGATGAGGGGGCATCTGTGAGTATCCTTTCCTCCACTGCTTGGAAAGCACTTGGTTCGCCAGTGCTTTTGCCTGAAATGAGAAATCTGACAGGCTTTGATAAAGGAACCAGTCGACCTTTAGGGATCCTCCCCAATGTGCCTATCACATTGAAAGGGAAGACCGTTCAAATGAACGTGATGGTCGTTCAAGGACCCTTGGATTATAACCTACTCCTTGGACGAGACTATATATATTGCATGGGAGCCATCGTATCCTCACTCTTTAGAGTAATGTGTTTTCCGCACGAAGGAAGAGTGGTCAAGCTCGTGGACCAGCTTTCATTTCCCGGATCACGCATCGCAAATAGTCATATACCTTCCCTAAATGGTCTCTTCACGCAAGAAATGTCTCAACCCACGGTCCGTCCTCCCGATGAGCGCGAGTAATTCGGAAGGATATGATTGGAACCCAGGGGGCATGCGTCCTGGTCTGCTTCGGCAGGAAAACTTTGGGTATAGGGTAGGTTTCCGCGAGAGAATATGACTAGTCTGTACCCCGTCCGTCTTGGAAGAGGGGTTATTCTAGAATAAGATTCTTTTGTCAAAGTTATGTGTTTGGCGCTCGTTGTCACTCACCTTTGTCTATCTCGGTAGACATCGCCGAAGAAGTGTTTTGTTTGAAAGATTAACGAGACAATCTTTGGGTAACCTGAAAGAGGTAGGCCTTTCCTGGTAGAACAAATGTTTTATCTGCAAATTGAGAGGTAACCTTGAAACTCTGTTTTATTCCTGGGGGCATGCAAACCTTTTAGAGTGCAAGCAAGGGGCGGCTATTTATTTTTTAAATTTTTAGGTCCTCCCTTTAAACCTGTAGGTCTAACCCTTTAAACTCGTAGGATTAGTCGTTTCCGAACTTGCATAACGAAAGGATGCGGGGCAAAGCTTTGTAAGGCGCAAGCTCCATAAAAAATGGCATCTTACATGAGACACTCTTATCATATGACTGGATAATCGAGCAGTTTTAGCACATAGTTCATGCTCATTAAAAAATAAACATAAGATTGAGCAGTTTTAGCACATAGTTCATGCTCGTTAAAAAATAAACATAAGACCGAGCAGTGTTTTTCCACGTTTAAGCTCGTTAAAAAATGAACTACCCTCTGGTAAATAACCACCATGAATGTAACATTATCAACCATTAAAGCCTTGGTCGTGTTTGCACCGTCACCTCCACGTTTCCATTGGCTGATTGTTCACCTCCATATGATTGTTTACCCATTTTGAGGAACAGCTGCGAAGAGTGATTTCACTAGCCATCCTTGTGACACTGGCGTGATTGGAAAATTCCAACCCTTACCTGGAATCAGCTGCTAACCCGTTTTATCACTCGTTCCTCAAAAGACGAGTCTTCTTTAAGCTCTTTTCATCTGACTCATAAAATATGAAAAGATTGCCGAGTTTTGGCCTTCCAGCTCGTTAAAGCGACCGGAAGTGCTATCCCTCCTCTAGATTTTAATCTTTTTGGACCTGAGGGATTATTGCACAAAAAGATCGAGCGCTTGTT
This sequence comes from Pinus tabuliformis, assembly GCA_031772625.1. Taxonomy (NCBI): domain Eukaryota; kingdom Viridiplantae; phylum Streptophyta; class Pinopsida; order Pinales; family Pinaceae; genus Pinus; species Pinus tabuliformis. Next base: position 1,153,141,832 of record CM062819.1, read on the forward strand.
TTGTTCGGCTCGTAAAAACTATCGAAAATTCATCCCTTCTGTATTGTTTTATACTTTTTCCGACTTAAGGGATTAGATGACGAAAAAGGACTTTCGGAGTTGACTTTACGTACCTTTTCAGACTCTCTAAAAATGAAAATGACCGAGTTATCTTTGTCTTTAGACTCGTTAAAAACATTAAATAGCGACAAACTTGTCTTTAGACGAGAACGAGTTTCACTATCGCTAGGCTCGTTAAAACATAGGGATGGGTTTGCCTGAAGGGCAAATTATAGAACAAGCATATGTTATCCTCCTCAAGCTTGACAAAAATAAAGAGGTACTGGTCAGCAATGACTGGGGAAAAATTGGGAAGAAACTCAAAGAACTTTATTGGTAGCAAGTCGCTCTTGAACATGACACTTCCACTCCGTGCCTGAGTTGGGTTGGGTTGTTTCATTCACCGGTCACATCGCCATGGTCTCGCCATACCATCCACCTTTGGGGTAAATGCTACCAATCCATCACACAAGTGTCACCGATATGTTCAAGAGAAGTCATCCAGAGAAGTCAACCGTGTCCCATCCACTACCATACATTATCCTTCATTCTTTCATGACCGCCACCCTGAACCATATATCATCAGATCATTTTCACCTCCATCAAAATCATTTGCTCCATTCCGTGTCACTGATGTGGGATACATTAAGGCCCTCCTTTGATGGATCGCTTCTTGTCGACATCAGGTCATTATCCAAGAAGTTGATCTAGGGACACCCCCTTCAGTACTTTGAAGCTTGCATGCCTCAATGGCAAGTTTCTCACTTCCGGCGACAGGTATACATCAATGACCTTCGACCGAAAGATTTTGCATGGTGTTCGACGCCAAGTCCTTTATTCACACCACATGAATTGTACTGCAGTACCTTGAGGGTCATTATCATTATCGGTGATTCCTCTCGCGCTTGTTAACGGTTTACCTCATTGACTGGTAATCAAGCGATGTCTTTCCATGTTCGACTTCAGAACATTTCTCACATGGATCGACTTGTACTTAGAGTGAAGATCGAACGAGTTTGAAGACCCCAGATCTAGTTTCATCCATCCGGGCTGCGATATATATTCAGGAAAAATAAAGACATTAACATGTACAGCATTGCGGCACAGACAGTCATCCTACCAAAGGATGATGATTTCAGCAGGATCATCAGTCTATCATCAGACAATTGTCTGTCCTATGTACATAAAAATGAATTGATAAAGCTGAGCATGGGAATGCCCGCCTCAGCTAGATCATGAAAACAGTATGGAAAATAATGTATTGTATTGTATCTTATTACAGGTCTCCTCCCAAAATTGAATGAACTTCGGATCCTCCTAATAAAGCATTTCACCCGATAAACGACCTCATACTTTAGGGGGCAACTGTTATCGACATTTTTTTGCCTTACAGCTATAAGCATGAAATGTCCATAATTCAAGGGATCCAAAGTCCCTAAAGATGTTGTTACAGCTCCTAAGGGAACAGGGTCAACCAATGACAGCTTCTCCCAGAAGTTCTCCACCAACAACCACTTAGAAATAGTCAATTCAGGATCAATTCAGAGGCTCCACTAGCTGCCTACATTGAAATGCAGAGTCTACCAGGGTGCGCTGAGCGGGAAATGACAAATGGCAAGCTCATTCAACGAGGTGGAAAGACCCTAGAAGCTTCTAGAATCTTCTCCAATGACACTTGCCTCAATGAATTCGACTAGTGATGAGTAAGAGGTTCTCAACCTCCAAGTGGAAGCAAGAACTGACAGAGAGAAGCCACAAGTCAAAACATAAGCTGACTCATCCTCTCTGATTACATCTATATATGGATCTCTCACCCAGAGGTTCAGGAGGCTGGAATTTTGTACTTTGCAGAGAATTGCTGTTGGTTTGAGATTGAGATTAGTACATTGGGTGATTTATGCTTTGTTGGAGGAGAGGAAGGGATTCCTTTGCTGGGAGGTAGATGCTGGATCGAAACTCACTTGGTTGTATCTCCTCTTGGAATTTATTATCATATCAATAAACTATTTGAGTTTCTCCTACATGCTGTGTACCAATGATGTTTTGTTATGCTTACATGTTTAGCTTAATCTGATCTTGAGCTTTTTATGAATGTACATCTGTATCTTCGTGTAGTTTCTCTCTCTTGTGATCTTGCAGGAATTCGGTGAAGCTGGGCCGGTGAAGGAGCAGGAAGCTGGGAGCTACTGAAGAGAGGAGTGATTTGGATCGACAAACTAGCGGAAGACACAGGTTAGTTAGATCCTTCCTCCTCATTTACATTTCATAAAGAAGAATACTCAATTAGTTTACTTCGTTTGTTGCTAAGGCACTATCACACCTTAGAGTGGGATAGGGGCATTCCGAATTGGATACTTTTCCCAACAACACATCTCGTACAGTTACTTTTGTACATAAGCGTGTTATTCATTTTTGTGCAGTTTGGTTTGGTGTGCTTTTCAAGCAGCTTTCTTGCTTATTATGTCTTCACCTACTTTGCAAATGTCTGTGACTCCTTACGTGGGTTTCGCTGATGGTTCTTACTGTAGTACCCAGAATCTATCATCCGCGGCATGGGCTATTTATGACCCTCATGGTGAGTTGATTGATATTCAAGGTATAAGTTTTTAGGTCAAACAACTAATCACATTGCTGAATATAGTGCAGTTATCGAACTCTTGTCAAAAGCCATTGCTCTTGACATTTGAGAAATGGTTGTTAACCTTGATTCACAACTTGTTGTTCTTCAACTCAATGGGCAATATTCTGTCAGAAACCCTTAGATATTGAGAATGTATTTGCGTATTCATCTATTGGAAATAAATTTTGATTATATCACATATCATCACATTCCTAGACATATGAATACATTAACAGATGCATTGGCTAATTATGTGTTAGACAAACATTTACGCAATATGTGAAAAATAAAACATTATATCATAGTGAATAGGAAATGTATCATATATATATATATATATATATATCTGTCGATAATGTTTGTGATCCAAAATGGATTTTGGATAGACTCCTAAGCCTAAGTGTTCCTCACAAAGGAAAATGAAAGTCCAAGGAAGTTCCTGGAAACAACCCCATTGCAGAGATCTTTTCCTTATGAATCTACTACAACTTGAATGGGCTAAAATGGACTTAGGGTGCATAAGTTATCACAGAAAGAAGATGCCCTGTTTCTTTGGAAAAAGAGGCAAAAACCCCTAAAAATGGAAAAAAAACCCTTATAAAGGGAATCACATCGGAAAAAGGCAAAGGGAAGGACTTAAGCAGAGGCAGAAGAAACTCCGATCAGCCGATCCGATCAATCAGGTCAGAGACAAGCCCGTATGCGATGTCGGGACCTTGGAATTGATGATCGCTGATGATCGGATCGACGAACTGGCATCGACGATGCACAGAACCCTTGGGCCATGTGCGATGCGATATGCGATAGTGGTCACGATGAGCAATCTTAGCTGCCAGATCGTGAGAGGAACGAACGACTAGGATTAAATCGGTGTTTGGCGATTGCCGGACCAGACAAATTTCATAAGCGAAATTCATAAATTTTGAAATCCGGAAATTTGGATTTTCTGTGTATTAATGTTTTTCGGAGTAAAACCCGAAATACAAAGGAAAACTCCCGAAGGTGATAAAAAGGACCCGAAGAGGAGTTATATGCGCGATTACATAGAATTTGAGTTCCGTAAAGGTGGATTTCAGGCGGCGTCAAGCGGTAAACAGTTTGGGCTGGCTCCGCTCGATCCCACAGACTGGTCGACACGTGGCTGGCAGAGGAGAGAGGAAAACCGCCTTTTCGGAAGAGTAACCTCCGTACTCTTCAGCTACTCGAGATCGCATATTGACCGTTGGAACGGGGATCACCCAGATCGACGGTGGGGCTTGTGAAAGCGACCCAAGGTGTACCCGATGTGATTATAGGGCAGATTCGATAGAATTTGAAGTCTGATAAAAAGGATTTTGTAGGGTTTTTGAACATTTTCCCATGTATTTGGGATTTTTCCCAATACACTAATGCAATGTGATATGATGCTTAATGGTGGACCCATAGGGATTTAGGGGTGATTGAATGGGATTTCAAGTCCACAAATCATGCTCGATAGTGTTTTTGCAGACATTCTCTGTGTAATGAGATTCTCTCCTTTTTTTAGATTTTCACCTATGAAACAACCCTGATTCCTTTTGTAACTGCTCCTGATCATCATGCCATGCTGCAACAGGCATTTTTATAGGCAATGATGCACTTGAAGCGACAGAGCCACAGAGGGACAATGAATCGCAGAGAAACAACTAGGGAAGCCAAAAAGTCGGGAAGATGCCTCAAACGAGCTAGAGAGCATGATTGAGAACACAGGAAGAAGGAGGAGAGAAAAGGCAGAAGCAAAAGAGCGAAAATATACTACATAGAGCAATTGAGGGAGCCTTTGGGGTCACTTGAAGTTCAAGTGAAAAGCTAGTTAGCTGATGGTTGCAGAAAACCAAAGAAGCCAAAGCCGAAGAGCCACAACCAAGAGCCAGAGCCCAGAGCCAGAGCCAGAGCCGAGAGCTAGAGCTAGAGCCAAGATCCAGAGCCAAGATCCAGAGCCAAAGTTGAGAGGCAGAGCCAGAGCCAAAGTCGAGAACCAGAGCCAGAGCCGAGAGACAGAGTTAGAGCCGAGAGCCAGCAGTCAAGAGCTTCCAGAGCCAGGGAAAATGGTGTCTAAACCCATTGTTTTTGTATAAAACAATGGAGTTGAGCCAAGAGCTTGTAAACGAACTTTTCCATAATCCCAGAGAGCCTAGTTGAGTTGACTAGAGCTCATGGAGACGTAGCCCAAGAGTTTTGGGTGAACTCCTAATTAAATTGCTGTCTTATGTGTGTTGTTTTATTGCTGTATTATATCTGCTACTTTAGTTGTTGTTATATCAGTTCAAGCAAATAGACTTAAAAACACATAAAAAATCAACAATAAACATAAGAACATACCTTATTTCAAGCACATATTTAATTCCGCATTGGTTAATCATAAGGACTTGGGAATATTTAAGCTTTGGAAGTGGGAGAGGTTCTTGTAAGTTAGAAAGAAGCCTAAGAGTCCCATTTTCAGATCAGGTGGTATCGGAGCCAAGTTTGGTTAACCACACCTTCAAAGAAGGTTATATCAGAATGCTTGATTGACAGGTGTTAAACAGTCAAAGGTTGATTGTATGCTTGTTTGCAGACTAACTATTGGTTGAAGTTTGCAGTCCAGGAAGGACAAGAAGGAAGAAGGGCTGAAGGCATTCTTCTATCCCAAAGGACCTCAAGGCAATCCTTGAAGCACAAGAGGTTTGTTTCAAAAGGTTGCTTAGATAAGTTCTTTATTAATCTTGTTTGAAGTTCTTTATTCATTGGAATATTGACAACTTCTACAAGTGAGTCCTCAAATTCTTCTTTCTTCATCACAAGACTCTTTGATGAAGATATGAAGCAAGACTTGTCCACCATGATGGATATGGTGAGAGAAATGTATGAGGATGGAAGGAAGAGAAACATACTTAGAGAGAAGTTTAATTCCATGAAGGAAGAGAAGCAATTGCTTTTTGACAAATTGAAGGAAATGGAGAGGCAACTTCATATTGCTAATATGAACCTGAGAAGGATGCATGGGTTGGAGACACAGCTCTTTGTTTCCCAAGAAGCCTTACTCAAGTATCAGCTTAAAGAAGAGGTAAACCATTCCAGTTTTTCTTCAAATTCTTCTAAGGATGCTTATATTGGTTCTTTTGAAAAACATACTAAAGGCATAGGTTCCAAGCTAATGTCCAAGATGGGCTGAAGGAAAGGCTTGGGAAAGCATGCACAAGGTATTGTTGAACCAATAATGGTTGAGGAAAGGCCTAAGTATTTGGGTCTTGGCTATGGAAAGTCTTATGGAAAGAGTTCCAACGCTGCCATGAAGGCCATTGAAACAAATCCGAGAAGGGGTTACATTGCATTGTGTGAAGATTGTATTTAGGAGGAATGCAATGGCTTGAAACATTATTTGCAGGATGCAGGTGTTCAGAAGCACACACTTGAACCAGAGAGTTGGGAGACTCTAACAGCCTTGAAGAGATTGGTGGTGTTCCAAAAGGAGCCACTTCTTCATTTGCTTCGCCTCCTCATGAAGGCAACAAAGGTGAAAGAGGCGGGTATAAATCTGGTTCTAAACATTTTCCTTTTGATTGTGCAAAGCATGATAAATTTCCACATAGATATGGGAAAAGAGTTGCATGTTCCTTTGTGGTTTGGATAACCATAATGTTTCTAGATGTTGGAAGAGAATGGCTACATACATGAAACTTTTGAAGGAAAGGAAGAAAGAAGCCAAAGGTCCATTGGACAAGGCAAATCATGCTGTCAAGAGGATACACATGTAGTGCACTTACTGCCATAAGCAAGGGCATCTTGCTGCAAAGTGTTGGACTCTGAATCCAACAATGCTTCCACAAAAGTTGAAGAGAGTGGAAAGAAAATATGGTAGAAATGGAAAGGAAGATTCCATGGATGATGTGTCTCAGGAAGATTCACATGATGATGCTGATGTGCGGACAAAGGTAGTACCTTTGAAAGGGATTGGTGAGAAACGGTTAGAGTTATTATCCAATTAAGATTGCATATCTATTGATGCATCTACATTATATTTCATTTCAGCTTCGAAAATATAGTGTGCTTAAGTGAAAGTTGAAGGATGAAATGCATGCATGAGCATGAGATACATGAACACAGGGATGTTGATGATTGCCTTGTATTTAAACATGTATGTGTAATTAACTTGTAGGGTTGATTGCTTTGACATGCATGTGATGCCATGTTGACTTGGGAGAAGTTAACTTGGTCTCCAAATGGAGATAATGATGAAGTGTTTCATCTTTTGAAAAAGAGTCCTAATGGTATTTTTCTACATGCTTGAATTGAAGGGTCATTTATTTAAAGGCATGTTTTGTGGGCTTGTTTTCTAGTCCATCATTTGTATGCAGATGTAAGACATGGAGGTGTTCACAAGATGTGAAATCTGTTTCTTTTGTTGAAGCGGGAGTTTAGGCCATCTAGTTGTTGTTTATGTTTCTGTTGTTGTTAACAATTGTTGTTGGAAGCTTTTCAAACATGTAAAAATGAAATTATTGTGAAGCAGATGTACTTCACATTGGTTTGAGCCACCTTGGATCAATGATCAAGGCAACGAAGTTCAAACTACCTTCTATGACCATTTCAGCGGAAGTTCTGCATAAGGTCAAGAAGGAAGATAGTTTTTCCCAAGAGAACCAACACATCCAGAAAGGAAAGTGGTCAGAGACTTTGGTTCAGAGGCACTATGCAAGGAAAGCGTATGGAGGTTGAAAGAAGAGGGTGTTGTTACTCTCATTTACTGTTTAGATCAGTATGTCATTATTTTGGAGACCAAAAGTTCTTTAGTGGGAAGGTGTGATCCAAAATGGATTTTGGATAGGCTCCTAAGTCTAAGTGTTCCTCACAGAGGAAAATTAAAGTCCAAGGAAGTTCCTGGAAATAGCCCCATTGCAGAGATATTTTGCTTCTGAATTTACTGCAACTTCAATGGGATAAAATGGACTTAGGGTGCAAAAGTTATCGTAGAAAGAAGATGCCCTATTTCTTTGGAAAAAGAGGCAAAAACCCCTAAAAATGGAAAAAAAACCCTTATAAAGGGAAATCGCATTGGAAAAAGGAAAAGGGAAGGACTCAAGTGGAGGCGGAAGAAACTCCAATCCACTGATCCAATCAATCGGGTCAGAGACAGGCCTGTATGTGATATCGAGACCCTGGAATCAATGATTGCGATCATGCAATACATCGATCGCCAATGATCAGATCAACGAACCGACATCAACGATGCATAGAACCCTTGGGTTGTGTGCAACGTGACATGTGATAGTGATTGCGACGAGCAATCTCAGCCGTCAGATCGTGAGAGGAACGAACAGCCAGGATTAAATCAACAATTGCCAAACCAGACGAATTTCATAAGTGAAATTCGTAAATTTTGAAATCTGGAAATTCGGATTTTCTGTGTATTAATGTTTTTCGGTGTAAAATCTGAAATACAAAGGAAAATGCCCAAAGGCGATAAAATGGAACCGAAGGGGAGTTATAAGCCCGATTACATTGAATTTGAGTTCCGTAAAGGCAGATTTCAGGCGGGCCTCAGGCGATAAACGATTTTGGGCTGGCTCTGCCCGATCCCACATAGTGGTCGACATGTGGCTGGCGGAGGAGAGAGGAAAACCACCTTTTTGGGTGGGTAACCTTTGTACCCTTCATCTGCCTGAGATCACATATTGACTGTTGGATCAGGGATCACCCAGATCGACGGTGGGGCTTGTGAAAGTGAACCAAGGTGGACCCGATGTGATTATAGGGTGGATTTGATAGAATTTGAAGTCCGATAAAAAGGATTTTGTTGGGCTTTTGAAGGTTTTCCCGTGTATTTGGGATTTTTCCCAATACACTAATGCGATGTGATATGATGCTTAATGGAGGACCCGATAGGGATTTAGGGGAAATTGAATGGGATTTCAAGTCTGCAAATCACGCCTGATAGTGTTTTTGTAGACATTCTCTGTGTAATGAGATTCTCTCCCTTTTTTAGATTTCGCCTATGAAACAGCCCTGATTCCTTCTGTACCTGCTCATGATCATCATGCCACGCTGCTGCAAGCATTTTTATAGGAAATGATGCACTTGAAGCGACAGAGCCGCAGAGGGACAATGAATCGCAGAGAAATGGCCAAGGAAGCCAAAAAGCCAGGAAGATGCCTCAAAAGAGCTAGAGAGCACGATTGAGAGCACAGGAAGAAGGAGGAGAGCAAAGGCAGAAGCAGAAGAGTGAAAAGCTACTGCACAAAGCAGCTGAGGGAGCCTTTGGGGTCACTTGAAGTTCAAGTGAAAAGCCAGAGAGCTTAAGGTTGTAGAAAGCCAAAGAAGCCAAAGCCAAGAGCCAGAGCCGAGATCCAGAGCCAGAGCCGAGAGCTAGAGCCAGAGTCGAGAGCCAGAGCAAGAGCCAAGAGGCAACAGCCGAGGGATTCCAGAGCCAGGGAAAATGGTGTCTAAACCCATTGTTTCTGTGTAAAACAATGGATTTGAGCCAAGAGCTTGTAAAAGGACTTTGCCATAATCCCAGAGAGCCTAGTTGAGTTAACTAGAGCGCTTGGAGACATAGCCCAAGAGTTTTGGGTGAACTCCTAATTAAATTGATGTCTTATGTGTCTTGTTTTATTGCTGTATTATATCTGTTGCTTTAGTTGTTGTTATATCAGTTCAAGCAAATAGACTTAAAAACACATAAACAGTCAACAATAAACATAAGCATACACCTTATTTCAAGCACATATTTAATTCCACATTGGTTAATCATAAGGACTTGGGAATATTTAAGCTTTGGAAGTGGGAGAGGTTCTTGTAAGTTAGACAAGAAGCCTAAGAGCCCCATTTTCAGATCTTTGAGTGTCATACATCAAAACCCAAAAATAATATATGTGTTCCAAGTACATTCGTGGCTCGCAGGCCTCAAAATTTTAAATGATAAAACTATGGACTACTCGACATTGTGCTCATGATAGCAAGCCACAACTCGTACTATGCGAGTCAGTAATCGACAGATCCAATCTGACACTCCCACTATGTGCCGCTGATAACGACATGGAATGTACTCCATCTGAGCAGCCACACAAAGCAAATGAGCTTGTATGACATATGCTGGCCCCCTCCAGTCCTGGGCATCAATTCACTCCATCGGACCATCCGTGGATCTCATGGAATTGGGGGATTTACCTTTGCCAGCTGATAGTGGAACAATGAGATCTATTCCAAGAAGAAAGTCACCAGAATGGAACCATATCAAAATTGCCTCAGGTTTCCTACCTTGCATTTGGATAATTGGAATTTCATATTCACTTTCATGGCTTCCACTTAGTTGAAGACAATGGGCGTGTTGTAGTCTATGGCATACTGGAACTTGGACTTGTTGGACTCATGCAATGCTTGAGCCCCAACAACTCTGTTTATGGTTAAGCGAAACACTTTCAGTAAAAGGTCGTCTATGGTCATGATGTCAACCTTGCCACTTTTAGATTTTAGAGCTTCTGGACAATGTTCTGCAAGGAGTGGGTTCACACTCGCCCCAATGGGGCTGGCTCCATACAATTGGATTGGTTTCCCTCTACAATAAAGGCTGGTAATGAAGTAGATGTCTGAAATATCTAGCTCCAGCTCTTGATCACGAATCACAAATACTTCTTGTCCAATGTCCCACAGACTGATTGAGTATTATAGCAGCTTAGGTTGACCCCAAAGGCTCGGTGTAAGAAAGAACTTGAGGAGCTCGCAATTCCTCAATGCATCCAGGCAATTTTGATCTTCCAATGCCAATTCATCAATTCCTTCATGCTCATGTTCTTTCCATTTGATCACCATCTTTCATGCTGTGATTTTCCTGCAAACAACATGCATTTACCTAAACATTAGTTTTTGCAAGAAAAATTTCTGATTAAAAGCATTTAAATTGGGCAAAAATGAAAAAAATTCTATTCGCTGCATTGACGCAAGTGCTTGAGTTATAAACCCTCAATCGAAGCGATCCCATGCCTGGATCTCGCGTCGATTGAGGTAATTTTTTTTTGCAAACAACCCTTCAAAAACTTGAAAAAATGGTTAAATGCATAAAAAACAGGTATGATTGCAAAGCTTATGGCCTCATCTCTTACCTGCAATAGACCGTTCATCGATCGGCCTCCTCGATTTGCTGCAATCCGCTCCTAAAGATTTAGGGCACAAATGGGTAAAATTTGCTCCAAATGAGGTAAAAGAGGTAAATGGTAAAAAATGTTTTACTTTTTCCCTTTTTATAAATTTTCATCATGTTTTAGGGTTTTAAAAGCATTTTTCGCCATTTTTACCATAGAAACAGATAATACGTTCACTTCTTGTGCAACGACAGGTGATGGATTGACGGTGATGATGCAAAACTAGAGTCGTGTTTAAGATCTTTTCTCGACTCGTAAAAACCCAAATGAAAAGATCACCTAGTATTTTTCCTTGATTGACTCATAATGTTAAAGAAAATAAAACGGGGGGTCTACTTTAAGCTCTTTTTTGACTCTTAAAATATAAAAAGATTGTTGAGCTCTTTTCGTTTTGACCTCGTAAAATGGTTCTGAAACATTATTTACCCAGTATACGTTTACACCTTTTTTGGGCTGGGATAAAATATTTATGAAAAATGTACTCCTTGACTGACATGGTCAAGAGGTTCTTTTGAGTATTATTTTCTACCTTTTCAGGCTCGAGAGACAACTTTATGAAAAGGGACCTTTTGGAGTTTTCTTTTCTATGTATTTTTCAAACTCTCTAAACATGAAAAAGATACCAAGTTTTTCCCTTTGTCGAACTCGTTAAAATTTAGATGAAATCGGATTCATCACCATGATGAACATGAGCTTCTCCTTCCTAGGGCTCATTAATCTTACTAGGTTGGATTCATCCGAAGGATGGACTTACACTGCAAGCATATGCTATCTGCTTCAAGCTTGCGATAAAAAATAATTGGGGTACCTGCCAGAAATGGTGGGGGAAAATTGGAAATTTTTACCAGTTGTGTTGACAGCTTGTCACTCTTGAACATGACACTCTTCTGCTTCGTGTTAGGTTTGGATATCCCCACTTTATCATTTACCTTCCTGGGTTTGGGCCACCATTTTTTCCTATCCATTTGATCTTTGCCACGTCATCATGACCTATGATCCTATGGATCCAAAAGTTGCCAAAACTCCAGAGTCGTGTCGCTGATTTGTTCAAGATTTAACCCTTCTGCATTTTTCAATCGTTCCTGATTCTCTGTATCATTCATAATCATTACATCCCTTGTCTTGTGTTGATAATGTGGGATACATCATGGCCCTCCTTCGACGAGGTCACTTCCTATCGACTTTAGCTCATTATCCAGGAAGTTGGTCGAGAGACTCCCTTCCAGTACCTTAGAGCTTGCATGTCGTAATGGCAAGTTCTTCGCACTCAACGACAAGTCCTCATCAATGGATTTCGATCGAGTGACTTCACGAGTGTTCAACTTCAGTTCCTTATTCACACTCCGTGCATTGTGTTGCTGGTACCTTGAGAGCCATTGTCATTATTGGTGGTTTCTCTCGCGCTTGTTAATAGTTCACATCATTGACTGGTAATCAAGCAATTTCTTAGCATGTTCGACGTCAACACATCTATTTTCATGATATAATTTATACTTTGATCAGGTTGTGTTGGAGCGCAAGACCCTGGGCTCAGATTACACAAGTCCAGGTTGCAAAGTAATGTGACATGATCATGCTTACATACATGTGTCTTTCAGATGGATGGCTGCGACCATACCATGAGTCTGTTATATGTGATCATTTTTATTATTGGATGACTGCCACCATACCTTGGGTTTGATATGATCCTTCTTACTGGATGGCTGCACCCATACCTTGGCATTTGCATGATATTCTCTGGATGGCTGTGTCCATACCACCATTCATGTATCAGATATTTCAGAGATGTATATGTATCTATGCTTGCTTTTAGGTTTTCTGGCGGGAGTGTCCAGTTCTATGCATATACTTATAAAGCATTTCACCCCTCACTATTGTTCAACCTTCATGCTTTAGGGGGCATCTGTTACACAACATTTTGTCATTGTCCTTGTACTCACCGTTCCTCCATCCTGGAGGAACTTCTATAGTGACCCTCATATGTTTCCCTGCCATGAAGAACATGTCCCTCTTACATCATTTCCCAAGAATATTCCTTCAAGCTCAGTTTTCAAGACTGGTGCTAGTGCTTAGTTCCTTCTCTGCACCAATTTGCAGAGTTCAAAACTAGGACTAGCACCAAACGACGCAAGTGAGCCATTCATCCCCCGCACCGATCCTCTTTTGGCAAGTTTTTAAAAATGGAGTTGAAGCTTTCAGGTCTAGAAGCTTCGTGAATGGAAGTCTGATAAATGGTTGGGTAAGATAGAGCTGAGAGAGTCTGTTTTGGATCCTTTCCCCTATTGAAATGGAACAAACCAAAGAGATAAGGCCTCTCCCATCATAAGAGGATCCATTTCCCCTCTATCAAAGCTATATAAAATCCTCATTTCACACCCTTAACTAGCTAATGAAAGGTATGTAATTATCTGCAAATCTTGATAGCCATCTTGAGAACCTTAGCCTTCTATTTTGTGTGTGGAGGGAGAATTAGCTTATAGTGTTTGGTTTGGAGTAAAAGGAAATAGGACTTGAACTTTCATTGTTTTGAGGGTGAATCATGAGATTCTTATAGTGGTGCTGGAATCTGGACATGCCAAAGGGAACCTACAATGTCAAGGCTCCAGTTGTATTTCTCTTTGAAGTTCATATTAATACAACTAATGGTTTATTTCCTATATTGTGTGTTATATTGCATTTGATAGATTAAAACTTCTTGACCTTTTAAGTAGATTGAATTCAATTTTATGCTATCACGTTTGTTGTTGTCCTTTGCATGTTTGTTTCAGGTACTTAAGCGAAAAGAACAAAAGGAAGTTGGAACAAGGAAGCAAGATCATCATCAAGTGTAGGTAGGCCCTCTTATTTGATTCTAATATAAGGAAGTTTACATTAGATTGCCTTGTTTGCAGCTAGACCCACTCTTGGGCTAGAGGAATCGTCTCTGTCCATGGAGAGGATTTACCTACTCCACAGGGGCCTGTTGGGATGGGGTCCCCTGGGTTAGTTTGGGGCTAAGATAACCAAAATTTTGGTACAATTTTGTACATAATGTAAAGACTCCACGATTTATGGATGTAGAGCTTATATATGAATAAGAGTCAAAGAGGCTTAGCCCCTTGTTTTATGTAAAGTTTTGAGTCAGTTGTGAGATTCACCCATGGTCCACAGACCATGGAATTGTATGAAAAGTCTATAAATAATGAGTCTTAGTGAAGGGATAAGAAGAAGGAGATGGGAAAAGGATAGAGAATTGGGTTCATTGAAGAGTCTAGGACATGAGCTAGGGAAGGAAGGCTTTTCTTCCTGTGCTTAGATAGGGAAAGAAAGGCTCCACAACTAAGTGCGCGGAGGCCTAGGAAGTTTCCGCAGTTGAGTGTACGAATCCCCACAGCTGTGTGCGCAGGGCAGTTTGAGTCTGTAATATTGAATTAAAGATCAATAAAGACGGTTTTTCAAAGAATTCTTGATTATTTATGTTTATCTCTGTTAATGTTATATGCTGTTGATGAATGATTTGTTGATTGAATGTGACACGATTCTCTTGAATAAGTCTTAATAATTTACGCAAGGCATGTTTAAATACTTTCGCAAAGACTCTAGTGATTTCTCTTATATTTACTAATGACTTAAGTAAATTTGTGCGAACACTAATTTAGGACTGCTCTTTGATGCGTGTAAGTAGGCAAATTGATTGTTAGAGGTCCACAAGGACTGATCGTAGACCTTCGCGAAGGTTTGAAGGTTGTTTTAACATAGTTGCAACAACGTGCCCTAAGAGTTTATCAATCTGTGCGAAGGCAAATCTAAGGCACTGAAAGACATCACATTAGTCTTTGGATGCAAAAACTTGGTTCTTGCATCCCCCCATACTGCTTCGGGTGAGACTGTAGCCTGCACTACGCGGGTTGTTGCCAAAAGGGCCAATAGTGTAGGCTTTTCTTGGTTGGCGCAGCTAACTTTGAACCTGGGTCAGGACCCCCTAAGCCAACAATGTTCGAGCTAACCACCTTCCCACCATTTGGACCTCCAAATAATTTTTCGACCTCCATTATTATGTAATCACTTGGGGCAATTATTGGTTACATGCACGATTTCATAACATGCTCGACATTAGAATTAAACATTTTCATAGTCAAGATTTTAAACCCATACATAATCTGGAGTCGTTAAGTTAATTTTGATAGGAAAACCTTTACAAAAATCCATCTCCACACATATTCGAGTATATGAGGTCTTGAAGAAATTCTTAGTATCTAAAATATGGCAATACAATTTCCCTATTGCATTACCTATGGATGTTAACGAAGGGAGATTCCAAAGATGCAGGGGAAGGTTCAAAATCCTTACTCAAACTGGATCCAAGGATATTTTCATTGTAACCAGACCAAATGAAGGAGACCAAGGTTGCATGAAGAGACTAGCACTACCCCATAAGCAAGTCCAAAATCCCAAATAATATTCTTATCCTTAGGATTACAAAAGACAACAACAAAAAAACCCTAAGCTAGAGGGTAAATATTCAAATAATCTGACAATAGAGGTTTCCACAAATCAGAGATCCACTTATGGAGATCAATCAACTATGGAAAAAACCCATTAAATTTGTAGACCAAACATTGATTTGAAAAAAAAAATGCATAGTTAAAAGCTTCTTCCCCCAAGGGAACTGTTGGCTTATTGGGGCCTGACACAGGTTCAAATTTAAGTTAGCCAAACAAATCCCAGTACTAATGGCCCTTTAGGCAACAGTCCGCGGAGCACGGACTAAGGTCTCACCCGAAGTAGTATGGGAGGGTGCTAGAACCAGGTTTCTGCACCCTGGAGATGTCGGATGAGTTCAAGTGGTCCGCGGTTTGACCCTGTGCGCACATTACTACGCACACTTTCTCGTACCTCGCAGCCTGAGATGCTGCCTTTGTGCAGCCCTACTAAGGGGTTGAACACTATTATTACCCCAGTCCTTACTACAATTCCAATGTTAGTTGATTATTTTACCCTACTTGCATGCTTTAAGTTATACTTAACAACATAAATCATTCATACAGGTGCATGCAGTGAATAACAGTATATTTGCAATTTATATCAAACATGCAGTAATCCAAGAATGAATACACAAATTGATATCAAACTTCTCTTTATTAATCCCTTCTTTGGTTACAGACTCGACTCCGCCCTGCGCGATCAGCTGCAGGGGTCCACGCACTCAACTGCAGACTACTAGGCTTCTGCGCACTTAGCTGCAGAGCCTTCTCCTACTCCACGAACCAAAGACGCACTTATTCACTTAGACTCTTTCCTTTTTTCTACTTCTTCTCCTTCACTAACTCTTACACTTAGAGCCTCGCTCTATTTATACAATCCCATGGTTCACGGACCATGGGTAGGCCGACATTACATTACAAAACTAGGGTGGACAACCTTGTGACTCTAACATACTTCCATGCCTACAATTCGTGGAGCTTTACAACACCATTCGGTCAAAACTTGGGCTTTGAGCCCCAAAACATGCTTTGGGGGGGATTCCATTCCCAACAAGAACATTAACAACAAGAGCTTCTTGAACTATCGTAAGAGAAAATTCAGATTTCAACGTGGGGTTGTAAGATGCCTTGGCTTATGTTTCCTGAGAGGAAGAAATTGTAGTTCTAGCCACCATTCCTTCAAGAGAGGCTTATTTCACTGTTGAATAACATGCATTCATAATTCTATAGAGGTTTGTGGGAGATCCATGCAATAGAGGGTTGGCTAGGCTGAAACCTTAGTCGTCATCAGAGCTTGCAAAGCGCGAGACATTAGTTAATTTTTTTTTATTGACAATGATATATTTATTATTATTGAAAAATTTAAATATTCTTACATCATATACAAAATTTGAAACATTAACAATATACTTTTTTCTTTTCTTTGGGAAACTTAAAATGTTATACATTAGATAGATAGCTTCAAACTTATGTCTTAGGGACAAATGGATATGTTTGTTAATTGAATTAATAACAACTCTAATGGAACATTGAAAATATTGTAATGGATCTATTACCTTGAAGTACAATCTATATACATGCATTTCATAGTAGCTTTCAGGTAAAAATATCACTGCATAGGAATGTATTAGAAAATTATATTTTTCTAAGTTAGTGCAAGTTGGTTTTTTCTTTTCATTTAGAGGGTAATATGTTAAATTTAGCAAAATATGAGTGTGAATTGCCTTATGTACCATAATATATATATTTGTGAATATAATGTATTTTATGGCATTGGTTTTCCAAAAACAATAGATCACTTAGTTGATAACAAACAACTTGGGGATGGAATTTAAAGGTTAAATGTCATAGATATTGGCATCATCGATCAGGCACGATGTATTGGCCTCTCTATTGATTGAATCACTTTTTCAGTGGGCATTTTTCTATAGTATTTTTCCATCTCAGCTCATAATAAATATAATGTCATACATATAGATACATGATTGAAAAATTTTGTAGGTAATATACTTATGGTGTTTTTTATACCACTTTTAATTATATCAAAGTTTTTATTTTTATTTTTTTGAGAAAATAATTTGATCTCTCTCAATCTGAAGAAAAGAGTGAGGTCATTGATACCAAGCTAACCCATATTTATACTAAAAAATTCTTAGGTTCAAAATCAACCTGGGTGGATAGGATAACAATCGTTCTGCTTAAGTGCTTGAGATAATCCAAATTGACAAAAATATTGGACATTGGGGACTACCCAGGGAAAGAAATCAGTGTCCCTCTTAGCCCAAAGGCAAGAGAGAGGTTGTTGGTACTTGGCCACCCCAAAATATAGACTCACTTAAGAGCACAACATAGTTACTCTATTCCAGAGCTACAACATGTGAAACTACAAGACTTGAACCTAGGTGGAGAGGATCACAAGAATTCCATCCAACCACTTAAACTAAACTCTATTTTTTGTTATTTTTTGGCATTTCCTTAATCAAAATATGTTACATGATCAACCCATGCATTCCAGATGATCTCAACTTGCTCAATGGGAAACTAGGTTTGTTGACCATTTGGTTTTTGAGTAAGCAATCCAAAATTTATAAGTTTGCAAGAGTTTCAAAATAACCAAAATAAATTCATCATCATCAAACCATATATCACTACCTAGCCTATTAGTTGAGTCTTTCAACAAAAAATAAAGCATACTACTCATCAGATGATTCAAAAGGAGCCGGGTCCTTTGTGCTTGAGCTTGGTGGGAGTGAAGGTGAAATACATGGAATGTGCTTCTCAATTTTGGCCATCTTGTTGTCCAACTAGAATATATGAAATCACAGATGTTGTTGATCACTCTTGATTCCTTTCACATAGCTAAGAATACTTGGTTGGTATTGATAACCCCCATCCATAGATCTCACCAACAAAGTTTTGATTTTCCAATATAAAAATAGGGTCTGGACATACAATGTATGTCTTCCTTTGGTTAGGTCTGGATTTGGGATTAAATCACTAAATTCATTATTGAGCTGAGTCTCAACTAGGGAGAATTCCACCTTTCAATCCATCATGCCATCTGTCATCATGTGACATATCTACATCTCATCTCAACTTTGCTGAATAATGATATAGATAATGAAGAAGAATTGATTGAGAATGAGTCACAAGGCCTTACGAGTCCCCACTAACAAAAGCCAATCTAGGGGTAGAACCCCAATCAGACTTGATCATAGATCAAGTTGTTGAACGCCATGCATCATAGACATATGGAGTACGATAGTACATGATGTGTCCATTTGTAGTGCTATGGTCCCTATCCACTTTTCCTAACTCATTGATTAGATGAAAGGTACTTCCCATGAGTCCCAGGCTACATGGTTAGGATGTATGCTGGGGCATCCACAGGAGAAGGTGAACCACTCATCCTGCTCATATGCCATAGGAGAAGGTGAACCACTCATCCTATGCATATTTAATAAATCATAGGGGAAGGTGAACCACTCATCGGACACACATCTCAACCATCATGGTATATCACAAAGGAAGGTGAACACTCACCTTGTACATAGCGCACCTAGAAGGGAAGGTGAACCACTTGCCCTATGGTTGCTCATAGATCCAAGAAGTACCCCAAGCCCCTAGGAGCTCCCAGAGATCAATGTCCAACTCAATCAGGACCCTCATGAAAGGGTCCTTCCATGACTCAAAGTCTCTCTTGGAAGGCTAATAATTTGACCTTCCTCAAGGGATTCATGAGAATGTCACTAATCTGCTCATCAATCCTGATGTGTTGGAGCCTTATTGCTTCTCGTTGTAACATATCCCGAATAAAGTGGTACCTGATGTCAATATGCTTGGAGCGGTCATGGAACAAGAGAATATTTGAAAGGACAATCCCACTCTGGTTGGCACAATAGATCACGGTGTTATTTAACACGTCCTTAAATAGCTCAATGAAGAGCTTCCTCAACTAGACAACTTCACAACAAGCTATACTAGCAACAATATATTCAGCCTCAGTGGTGCTTAAAGCAACCGATTTTTGCTTCATTCTCATCTAAGAAATTGAAGCCGAGCCCACTAAGAAGAAACATCTTGATGCGCTCTTTCTATCGACCACATTTCCGACCTAATCAACATCAAAATATCCATGTAGCCTCAAATTCCCAGTAGTGTATTTCATCGCATAGTTCATTTTGCGATAGATATATCTCAAGAGATTCTTAGTAGCAATCCAATGTATGTGATGAGGCTCAACCATAAATTGACTCAAAATATTTACAGTGAAGCATATGTCTAATTACCAAGAACATCAAGTCCCCCACAAGTGTTGATATTCAGAAGGGTTTGCCAATTCAGGCCCAACAACACTTCCACATAACTTCTTGAAATTGAGTTCCATCAGAGTAGACACATACTTTCAATCCACCATTACATGTCTCTCTAGAAGATTCACAATTTATTTTCCTTGAGAAAGGATATCTCGCGCAAATTTTTCCAGACCTCTAGGCTTAGGAAGCAGTGCATCAGCTCTAGGTCCTTTATCTTGAACTCAAAAGTCAACTCCCTCATGCATTGATATATGAGAGGGTCTGCACCAGTCAGAAAGAGATCATCAACATAAAGGACGAAAATGAGAGGCATGTCCTTTTCAACCTTCAAGTATATGTTAGGATTATCATAACTCCCTGCAAATCCCAGCTTCACGAGATAACTATCAATCCTCTCATACCAAGCCTTAGGGGTTGCTCTAACCCATAAATAGCTATCTTCAACTTGCACACATGTGCGATTTGATCTTGAAGCTAAAACCATTGAGTTTACTCCAAGTAGACGTCCTCCTTGAGAGAGCGATGTAAGAAGGTAGTTTTGACGTCCATTTGATGTAGATTACTGATCAGGAGCTCAAAATTTTCCAAAAATTCAAAGTGTTATAGTCTTGATAGGCTTAGCTTCAGATCGAAGAGCTTGTCATTTAGAATCCAACAGTGTGAATGAAACTCAAATCCAAGCTCGTATGCAGAAGTTAGATCAAGTCAAAGTTTAGGGTTGACTTGATGACATGGTAGGATTGGATGACATGGCAAAGCCCTTCAGCGAATGAGGAGGTTCCAAGTGGCAAGCCGCCATTGGACCTCCTCGCATATCGCATATTGGAGCAAAAAACAAGTCGATGTTAAAGAATCCGCCCCCGGTGCAAAGTAGGTTGTGATGCGATGCGATCACAATCACATATTGCACTCGATACCCATTGATATATATATATATATTTGTCACCGGCGATAAAGTTTATTGCGATTTGCAATGGGAGAACTTTCGGACCCAATATTGTTATATGTTGTATTTTATAACCCCGACGGATCTGCTACTATTGCAATGTATGGAATTTGATATCCGCCGAGGAAAAGTGGAGATTGCGATAGGACTGCGGATGCGATGCTTTATGCATTGAGATTTATAATCCAAGTTGTCTGTGTTATCATAGAACACAAGTTGGGTTGATACGTCGAAGCTTTAAATGCTGATTGTGATTGCGATGGGGTTCCTAGATGCGATATGTTATATGTTGTATTTAATAATCCTGACGGGTCCACAGAGGGCTTGATGTAAGGGTTTGTATGCCGGTGTACTTCGCCGATTGCGATATCCAACAGGCAAGTGGAGCTATAGCCTTAACCGCCGGACCAACCACTTTACATGTGACCACTCGGCCCTTCACCGTGAGATAGGCGGGAATGATGGCGGAACTGCTGATTTCAGCGGAATTTCCAGTTTTAACTACGAATATTGAATTTAACTGGCAGTAAGCCAAAGTTGGAGGAGAAAAATATGGAAATATTGATAGAAGTCATAACTAAGGAAATTTTTGACCAAATGGGATGCAAAAAGAGGTTAGATAGCTATTTCTTGGCATTCTGAACTGATTGGAACATGTTTCAGGATCAAAGGAGCATTTCTAGATATCCTTTTTGTAAAGTGAAGCCTATGGTTGCCCTGGTCAACTAGAGTGTTGATTCAGATTATGGAGGAGTTCCAAGGTGGAGATGACCTTGTAGGGGTATTCTAGCCTCCATATGTTTTCTGTAGTAGCCATTACAATAATGTTGTATTTTTATTTCTTCTTTTCTCTATATGTGTATGGAGAAAGAGAATTGTTTAAATACTTCAAGTGGATTGTAGTACTATTTTTGTTCTGGGAAGTTGGAGTATGGGGTCTAGGTGTAAGATGCTTGTGTTTGTTGACGATTTACATGTTTAATTGTAGGTTAACATGTGTATGGAGTGATAACTTTTGTATGAAGTTTTTTATTTGAAGGAGAAACTAGCCATTCCATTTCAACAACTTATGTACTCTTCTTTTCTTGATATTGAGCATAATGAGAAGGGGTCATGCCTTTAGAGCTGATCCAAGGAGATGTAGCCCAGGAGGCATGAATTACTTTATCAATGGTTGGTGTGTTATTGTTTGATACATGCTTCCATTCAGCGTTTTATTTTTATGTTTTAAGTTTTCTTCATGAAACTAACTTAAGTGAAAACACATAAAATTCATGCTTTTACTTGCTATTTTGGAGTCAAACCTCAAGCACATTTTTATATTTTGATGAAGGGAATTAACAAAACCTTACTAATCTACCCCAATTCAAATTAGGTTGGTATCAGAGCTATGGTTTTCCTTGTGCAAGGAAGAATTGACTATTGTTTGCAAGTGAATGTGTTTTGAAGCTCAATTGAGGAGAAGGTTTTGGAAAGGAGAGCAAGATTATTACAATCTCTACCACCAAGTTCTACCTCAAATTGCAGTAGAAGCTTCAAGAAAAGCATGTCCCAAGGAGGGGAGCCTGCAAGAATGTCAAAGGATGTGAAGGATTTTAGAAAGGCTTTCTTAGACATGGCAGAAGTGGTGAAAGTTCTCTATGAAGAGAGGAAAACCAAATTGCAAGGTGAAAGCTCTAGACCTCCAAGAGGAGAATGTTCTCTAAGGGAAGAAGGTAAAAATAATGGTGATAAACCACCATATTCTCCACAATACTCATGTTTTTCTACAACTATTATGCAAGATTCTAGTGTAGAAATTCCCCCCGAGAAGGTAGATGGACAAGTTTGTACCTTTTTTCCACATGATGTGAGAGAAAAGGTTCTATCAACACCTAAATTCGAGGAGATGAAAGAAGAGAGCTAAAGAGTCGAATAGGACACATATAGAATCAAAAGGGAGTTTGAAAACATCTTTGTATGTCAATCAAAAGATGAGGCAAATGGTAAGAATTTACATGCTTCTTCCTTATGTGAAAGTGTTGATGTAAATTCATTTGCAGCCTTTGAGAAACATAGTAAAGGCATTGGATTCAAGCTCTTGACCAAGATGGGTTACAAGGGAGGAGGCCTTGGATTAAACCAAAAAGGCATTAAAAATCCAATTGAGGCCAAGGAGAGACCTAAATATGAAGGCTTAGGCTATGTTGCAAAAGAAGAGTGGTCTTCTAGCAGTAGTTCATGGATATCGTGTTCCTTTTGTTGTAAGAAAGGACATGAGGAGGCAAGATGTTGGGAGTTTCATCCATAAATGGTTTCCACTTGGTTCCTCAAGCGTAAGGAAGACTTACAATGTAGAACATATCCAAAGAGAGATGTAAAAGCTGAAGAAGAAGGAAATACGAGTTCTTCTTGCCACGCAAGTTCCTCACATAGGGAGAGCAAGTCAAAGGACAAGAAACAAAGGTATAACTGTTATGTTAATTCGAATACTGTTCATGATGGAAAACAACATGCAGATTTGAATAACATGTTGAGTAAAATGTTTCCATGCACCTTTTTCCTTTCATCTAACCATTGTGTAGATAAGTGCGATAAAATGAAAGCAATCATCAGGAAGATGTTTATGTCTACTATAATTGAGATTGAAAGGAAAAAATATCATGCAAGGATAAAGGCAAGTGAGGTGAGAGGATCTCAAAAGAACTTATGTACTCACTTCAATATGAGTGGGCATTAGGTCGAGAAGTGTTGGAAATTATTTCCAAAACTTCATCCTGGTAAGGGCAAGCAAATCATGCAAGCACTAGAAGAGGAAGCGACAAAAGAAAAAGTGGTGCAAAATGCGACCATCCCTGAAGTAGCTTCAGAAGAAGAGAAAGTTCAAATAGAGGGTTCATTTACCTGGTTGGGTAAGAAATGGGCGGACTATTTGTCCAACTGAAGTTTGTAAATTTATGTTTTGCACTAGTTGCATATCCCCATAGTTGGGTAACTTGTAAAATTGATGTTCATAAATAAATCACTTATATGCAAAAGTGTTTTCTTTAAGCATTACAATGCTAGTTTGGCTTGTTGATAGTCAATTTGAATGGAGAAATTTGGGAGTCAAGTTTATTCCATTTTGTAAAATGCATTTCTACTTGTAGTTTGAAAAAGAATTTTAAAACTATTGTATGAGTAGTTGCAACACATTTAGTATGTTCCAAATGTGTGTAGCACTCAAGTTATACAAGTATTCACTATGTGAAGCTTGTTTGGGTTCATTTGGAAAAGTCTTTTAGGATCTTATCCTTGATAAGTATTTTGCAGATAAGCAATTCCAAGGTGCTCATATTTTTGGAATTCTTCTTGGGAAGGATGTTGCTGTGGATGGCCATAGTGACATGGACAGGTATCAACTCATCGCTTATGGCTCCGAAGAAAAAAGGTGAAGGAGAAGGAAGGATGACTTGTAGGACACTTGCGGTGCAGACAAAGTACAGAGCAGTTGCAAATTATTTAAACTTTTGGAGACCAAAAGTTTTTTAGTGAGGAAGAGTGACTAGGAGCTAAAAATTTGCCAAAAATTCAAAGTGTTAGAATCATGATAAGCTTAGCTTTAGATCGAAGAGATTTTTATTTTGAATCCAATGGTGCAAACGAAACTCAAATACAAGCTCATATGCAGAAATTAGAGCAAGTCAAAGTTCAGGTTAACATGATGACATGGTAGGATTAGATGACATGGCAAAGCCCTTCAGTGAATGAGGAGGTGCCAAGTGGCAGGCCACCATTGGCGACTCCACATATCACATATCAAAGGAAAATATAGGTCGGTGTTAAAGAATCGACACCCGGCGTAGAGTAGGTTTCGATGTGATACAATCACAATCACATATCGCATAATGTTAAGAATCGACCCCCGACACAGTAAAGGTTGTGATGCGATATATCGCAATTACATATCGCACCTGATACCCATCGATCGATATATATATATATATATATATATATAATCACTGATATGGGGGAACTTTCGGACCCAATATTGTTATACACTGTATTTTATAACCCCGATGAGTCCACTACTATCGCATTGTATGGACTTCGATATCCGCGAGGGAAAGTGCCGATTGCGATAGGACTATCAGATGTGATGTTTTATGCATTGAGATTTATAATCCTGACAGGTCCTTGTTAACGTAAAACAAAAGTTGGGTTGATACGCCGAAGGTTTAAGCACCGATTGTGATTGCGATGGAGTTCTTGGATGTGATATGTTATATGTTGTATTTAATAATCCCGGTGGTTTTGTAGAGTGCTTGATGCAAGGGTCTATATGCCGATGGACTTTGCTGATTTTGTATCCGATAGGGCTATGGAACCATGGCCTTAACCACCGGACCAACCACTTTGCATGTGACCACTTGGCCCTTAACCACGAGATAGGCGGGAATGATGGTGGAATCACCAATTTCGGCGAAACTTCCAGTTTTAATTGTGGATATTGAATTTAACTGGCAGTAAGCCAAATTTGGAGGAGAAAATTGTGGAAAGATTGACAAAAGTCATAACTAAGGCAATTTTTGACCAAATGAGATGCAAAAAGAGGCTAGATAGCCTTTTTTGGGCATTTTGAATTGATTGGAATCGGTTTCAGGATCAAAGGAGCACTTATGGATATGATTTTGGTAAAGTGAAGCCTATGGGTGCCCTCATCAACCAGATTTTTGATTCAGTTTATGGAGGAGTTGCAAGATGGAGATGACCTTGTAGGGGTATTCTAGCCTCCATATGTTTTCTGCAGCAGCCATTACAATAGTGCTGTAGTTTTATTTCTTCTTTGCTCTATATGTGTATGGAGAAATAGAATTGTTTAAGTACTTCAGGTGGATTGTAGTATTGTTTATGTTCTGGGAAGTTGGAATATGGGGCCTTGGTGTAAGATGCCTATGTGTGCTGAATATTTACATGTTTAACTATAGGTTAACATGTGTATGGAGTGAGAACTTTTGTAGAAAGTTGTTTCTTTGAAGGAGAAACTAGCCATTCCATTTCAACAACTTATGTACCCTTCTTTTCTTGATATTGAGCATAATGAGAAGGGGTCATGCCTTTAGAGTTGATCCAAGGAGATGTAGACCAGGAGAGGTGAAATCCTTTATCAATGGCTGGTGTATTACTGTTTGATACATGCTTCCATTTAGTGCTTTAGTTTTATGTTTTAAGTTTTCTTCATGAAATTAACTTAAGTGAAAAAACATAAAATTCATGATTTTACTTGCTATTTTGGAGTCAAACCTCAAGCACATTTTTATATTATGATGAGGGGAATTAGCAGAGCATTACTAATCTGCCCCAATTCATATCAGGTCCATCCTTGGTTGGAAATGAGAGCATGATAGTTCAAATAGTGGTATATCGGGAAACCAATGCAAATATCTCATCATAGTCGATTCCATCCTTTTGATAGAATCCTCGAGCAATGAACCTGGCCTTATATTTTTCAACACTCCCATCAACTCCATGTTTAATTTTGTAAAGCCATTTAGAAGTGACAATAGACTCGTCCTTGGGTGTAGGCACTGCATACCAGACATTATCTTTCATGATTGACTCATACTCCTCATTCATCACATCTTTCCAAACTTGGTGTTTTACAAATTCCTCGAATGTGCATGGTTCAAATTGAACAATACTACTCATAACAACCAAATAACCTTGATACCTATTCGGATTCTTACTTTTAGAAATGTCCCTCTTGGAGAAATGTTTTTCAACATATTTGAGAGTATCTTTTAGCCATAGTGGATGTTTCCTTGAGGTATAGGTATCACCAGGAGGTGGATCAATGGGATCCATCGAGCCTTCAACATCGAGCATAGGCTCATATGTTGGAGGTTCATCCCATTTTTCTACAACATAATCATCATCCTTCCTTGGGATAGGGGGATCTCTAGCTTTCCCAAGGGAAGTGTCTTCATCAAAGGTGACATCACAACTTACTTCCACATCTCTTTGACCAGTCACATAGATTTTATATGCCTTTGAATTTTCACTGTAGCCGATGAATATTCATTTCTTTGCAAAAGCTTCCAAATTATTCTTTTTCTCTTTAGGCACGTGTAAATACATGGGACACCCAAATATTCTAAAATTAGAGACATTAGGTTTCTTACCAGTGAAGACTTCCTTGGGTGTCTTGAAATCCCAGGCTTGATGCAAGATCCTATTTTAAACATATATGACAATGCTGGTAGCTTTTCCCCATAAGAACTTTGGTAGGCATTGATCATGGAGCATGGCATGAGTGGATTCCATGATTGTTCGTTTCTTCCTTTCAGCTACACCATTCTGCTCAGGAGTGAATGGGACAATTGTGTCCCTCTTAATGCCAACCTCTCTACAAAATTCATTGAATTCATTTTCTTCATATTCAGTTCCATTGTCTTTCCTCAATATCTTGATCTTCTTCCCTGTTTGATTTTCCACTAATGCTTTGTATAAAATCTTGTAGATTCACAAGCTCATGCAATTTACTAAAGGAAAGGATAAGAATCTACTTCTACTTTCAACCAGTGGAAGCCAATAGATCGATGAAAACAATGTGAAAAAGAACAAGATAAATCAATGGCACATAACACAAGATGTATATAGGAAAATCCACTGCTCAAAACTCCACTATCTATATTTGTATAATTTCCTGCAAATTCTCTACAAATCTACCTCTGAGATCTATGTAGAAAATCTAACTATAGATTAACTCGATAATGCAATATACCAAAGCAAAATACTATAATCTACTTCTATTATCAAACTTGCGGAAGCTTAAAGATCGAGCTGAATCAGAGCTGAACACATATAACCATAATAAGAAGAATCAATACACATGAACCACAGAAAATACTAAGGGCAAAGCCTCAGCTAAAAACCCCACTATCTGTATTATCATACAAGGTGGAAATTTATCAAAATCATACAAAGCCTTAGCTCTAATAGCTAGCCAGCTCTCAGTATAATCCTCCTGG
Organism: Pinus tabuliformis; assembly: GCA_031772625.1. NCBI lineage: Eukaryota > Viridiplantae > Streptophyta > Pinopsida > Pinales > Pinaceae > Pinus > Pinus tabuliformis. The sequence goes on from CM062819.1 coordinate 1,153,169,340, forward strand.
ATGCTCACATGAAAACAAAGCTTCTCACAAGCCTTCTCCTTTGCCCTCCAAGCTTCTATTTCCTTGCGTAGTTTCTCTAGGTGATCCTCCTGTTACCAAGTGGAAGACTGATCACTCACACTGATCCTACACCCTGTCAGAATTGTTCAATCCTCAAGGAACCTTATTCCTTCTGCATGCATGAGTTTCCTTTATAGGAGAAAACATGCAACTGATAGTACATTGTCCCCGTCTTTAATCTCAACTAGGTCTTTCTCATAATAGACATGCATGGGTTAATGATGAGATAATCTTCAGTTATCTAGAGTACAGTGGTTGAGTGCATGCATGCATCAACTGAATGATAACTCACAATTAGTTCCTCAAACAGTTTGGAACTAATTTAACTGGACTTAACTTAGTAAACTGAGCTAATTAATTACAACTCAAATATAACTCAATATTATCTCCTTAATTAAGGGATAATCTCCTTAATTTAAGGGATAACTATTGCATGACTTCAGAAAGAATTCTAACTTGAATTTCTCCAACTAATTAACTCAAGATGAATTAATTAATTATTTTTCAAGCAGCTAGTGAGACTAAATTCGAATTTTAATTCACAATTTTAATTCAAGGACAAATTAAAATTGGAATATTTTGGATTCTATTTTTATTATTTCTTGTTGCTATTTTCAACAATATTGCATATATCAGAAATATGAGTGAAGATACAAAGCTTGTTCACACTAGAACAATTTCGCACAAGTATGCTCAACTCTCTCATCTCACAAGCTAGATCAAGCTGAATCCTTTACCTATTTAACAACTCTCCAAGCCCCTAATATCTTGTGTAATTCATAGGATGAATAGCCTGTATTTAAAGGGAATTCCTGCTTCTAAAACTACACAATCCAAACATAGGATCAATATTTGATGCATGCACGATATTTTCACTCAAGTAAATAATACAACTGATATTACATTATCCATGCACTCTAGTCTCAAATGGGTCTTTCTCAGAATCGACATGCATGAGTTTATAATGAGGGAATCTTCAGTTAAATAGAGTGACACTTAAGGATGCACTAGTGCACTAACTATTTGTTAACTCTCTATTAGTTCCACAAACAGTTTGGAACTAATTTAACTGAACTTAACTCAGTGAACTGAGTGATCTAATTTCCAACTCAATTTCAACTCATACTGTACCCCTAAAATTTAGGGAGAACATATACATGACTTCAGAAAGACTTCCAGCTCGAAATTCCTAAGCTAATTAAGTTAATTAAACTTAATTAACTATTTACAAGTTTCTATGAGAATAGAATTTGATTTTAATTCTTAGTTTAATTCAAGGACAAATTAAACTGGAATTTCTTATTACCATTACTCAACACTCCCTCTCAACAAGAAAGGGATTATCAACTACCCAGATCCTGTCTCTATGAAACTCAAATTTACATCTTTACAATGCCTGTGTCAAAATGTCATCATCTTGCTCCTCTATGGGAATGTACTCTAACAACATGCAATATTTGAGATGATGATATCAGATATGAATATGCTTGGATCGATCATGAAAAAATTGATTTGCAAGGAGTTTGATACAACTTTGATTATCACAGTAAATCATAGTTGGATCCATCTGCTAACCAAACAAACCAACCAGGATCTTCCTCATCCAGATGGCCTCACATGATGCCTGACTCGCAGCCATGTACTCTAGCTCTACCTAACTGAGTGCAATCGATCTCTGTTTCTTGTTGTACCAAGAAACTGCCACTGACCCAATACTGAAGATCCCTCCTGATGTTCTCTTCCTGTCAGATGGACTCCCTAACTAATCTGCATCAGTGAAGGCTTGAAGCTTCACTTTGACTGTTTGTCTATACCATAATCGATACTAAGAAGTTCCCCTAAGGTATCTTGACACATGTTTTGTTGCCTTCCAATACAACTTGGTAGGCCTAACCATCACGTGACTAAGTTGGTTAACTACATAACACATATCTGGTCGTGTGTTCACCAAGTACATGAGTGAACCCACAAGCTTCCCGTAAAAAATAATTTCCACTACTTCTCCTGAAGTAGCATCCTCCTTCCTCTAGTTACCTGCGAGAGGAGTCTCCATGGCTTTGTTTCTCTCCATGTGAAATCTCCTAAGTATTTCATTTGCATACTTGCCTTGAGACATAAAAAACTACCCATCTCCCTGCCATACCTCCATGCCAAGAAAGTAATGCATGAGCCCCATGTCCTTCATCTCAAACTTTCTTGCAAGATCCTCCTTGCAAGACTTGATCAATTGATCATTGCCTGTCAGTATGAGATCATCAACATAAAGTATAATGATCAACAATTTACCTTCCACCACTATGTGGTACAGGTTCAAATCCGTTTCACTCTTCGTGAAGCCCAACCTAGTGAAGTAGCTATCTATCCTGGTGTACCAAGCAAAGGGTGCTTGCTTCAGCCCATACAACTCTCTCTTGAGCCAACACACATGTGACCCACGGTTAAAGGTCTCAAAACCTTCAGGCTGCTCTATGTAAACCTCTTCCTCAATCACACCACTAAGGAAGGTTGTCGTTATATCCATTTGATGTATCTTCCAACCCATCTGGGCTGATAGTGACAATATAGATTTGATTAACAAGTACCTTGCAACAAGAGCAAATGTCTCATCATAGTCAATCCCCTCCACCTGTGAAAAGCAACAGGCCACAAATATAGCCTTATGGTTCTCCACACTACCATCTGCAACTTGCTTTACCTTGTAAATCCAACGACAACTCACCACTGACTTGTCCTTCGGTCTCGGGACCACATCTCAAACACTGTTACGAACTATGGAGTCATACTCCTCCACCATGGCATCAACCCAAACCGGCTGCTGCACTTCTTCCTTAAAGCAAGATGGTTCTGTCACAACACATTCACCCATAAGAGTTATGTATCTAGTGTACCTCTCAGGTGACCTCCTCTTCCTGCGCTGAGAAGTGGGCGCTCCAAGATTATCCTGTGCATCATCCAACAATCTATTAACCTCTCTAGTGTGCTTTCTTCCCTCTCTATAAGACTCCACGTGAGTGGATGTATCCACTCCTGGATCCTCTACATGTGGCTACTCCACATAAATATGAGGCTCCTCAACATTAGGAGCTAAAATCTCCTCATCCGCATGTAACTCAAGATCCCTCTTAAGGGAAACTCGCATGGCCTTCTCCTCATCGAATCTAACATCCCTACGAACCACTGTCATCTTGTTGGTTGGAAAGTACACCCGATAGTTGTGAGGTGTATCAATGTACCCCACAAATATCCCCAACTCTGTTGTCAACTCAAGCTTCTTCCATGCATATTTGGTCACATGGAAATATACTGATGACCCAAAAATCCTGAAGTGACCAACATCTGGCCTCTTACTGGAATAAGCTTCCTCTGGTGTCTCCATCTCAAGTATCCGATGTGGGATACAATTTTGAACATAAATTGCAGTGTTTCATGCCTCAGCCCACAAGTGTCATGGTAGGCCCTGATCATGCAACATCGCCCTTGCTGCCCCTACTATGCTTCTATTCTTTCTCTTGGTCACCCCATTCTGGTGAGGGTTATGGGGTGTCGTCAACTCCCGTTTAATCCCTTATGTTGCATAGAAGTTCTTAAACTTGTTTGATACATACTCACCACCGTTATCACTCCGTAGAGATTTAACCTTCTTGCCCGAATATTTCTCCACCAATGATTTAAACTCACAAAAATTTGTGAAAGTCTGATCCTTTTTCTCCATGAAAAATATCGAGCATTTATGAGAATAAACATCAAAAAATATAATATAATACTTGTGTTTGGCCGTGGATTTTGTCGAGAATGGTCCACACACATCTAAATGGACTCCCTCTAGACTAGCCTCTGCTCAACTGTCTCTTTTGTGAAAGGAATACTTGGTGTAGTTTCCCAAAGTACACCCCTTGCATGTATCGACTTGCTCAAGCATACCTTTGGGAATACCGGTAGAGATCTGTTGCAATATCTTCAAAGCCCCATGATGCAATTGGCCCAATCACCTGTGCCACAACTCGCCAATGTCTTGGCTCTACACCCTTTCTACTTTTTTGGTCAAAGTAGCACACTCCTCTACCTCCAACTTATAGAGATTCTTCACTCGAATCCCTATCTTCTTTACTTGACCCATGGCTATGTGTTGAAGGAACAACTTTCCTTTCGAGAAGATCACATCATAGCCTTCCTCAAGCATGGAAACATATACCAAGTTCTTCTTCAGCCCATGCACATATATAACATTCTTCAAGGTGAGTGGAGCCCCATGATCCATCTGAAAAGTAACTGTGCCCAATCCAATAACACTATCCTTCCCATTGTCACCCATCTCGATATGCATCTGGAGATATTTCTCCTCCAGGTCACTGAATAAATCCTTATCTCCAGTCATGTGGAATGGAGCTCCACTTTCTAAGTACCATATAATTCCCATCATTGATGACACCGTGCATTAAATGAGGGAAAATCCCAATTCGAATTGAGAGGCCAAAGCATCACCAACCGCTCCTCCTGAGCACTTCTTCTTGGACTTCTTGAGTGAACAATTTGTAGCAAAATGGCCCAAATCATGACAATGAAAGCACTTAACTTTCATCATGTATTTCTTCTTACCTCCATGATAAGAATATAATTTGGAATGGGGATCTTTCCCTTTCCCCTTATTCACCTTAATCGTTAATGCACAGTTCTCTTCAACATCAGTCTTTGATGAAGAGCCATCCCTGGTGTCCCTCTTGATCTCCTCCTGCATCAAATCTGACCATAGTCATTCCTAATCTGGTAGCTTCTCCCAACCATTGGCAGGGTCTTGATAACTATGCCAACTCTTTGGGAGTCCTATAAGAGCAAGACTCACCATATCATCCTTGAAAACCGTGATTCCAACACTTCCAAGTTCATCGCGACACTGAGTGAACTTGGTGACGTATTTTGGAATCATCTCGCCTTTCTCCATTTTGATTTTTGGAAGTTTGTCCTTCAGTGAAAATTTCCTTTGGTTATTGCTGTTCTGATACAAGTCCATCAATTCTTTCCACATAGCATACACAATTTCCTTACCATGGAGACTTGAGACAATGTGGTCTCGAATTCCCTCAAGGATTATCCACCTCGCCTTCACCACACACTTCTTCCATTTGATCAAATTTTGTGCATATGATGCTGATGGCTTAGGAATTTCTTGATCAATGACTCTGGCACAACCTCCATTTTATCCCTTTAGGCTATAAAATTCAATCTTCCTTCCAAGGCATACTCGAGCCGCAAACCGTAGAATTTCATCTGCCGATCTTGAAGTATGTATTGCAAATTCGAATTTCACTTGTAACCCAAAAATCAAACTTCGAAATCTCCTCTCATATACTATTCTCAGCTCCAATACCATGTAGAAAATCCTGTAGATTCACAAGATCATGCAATTTACTAAAGCACAGGACAAGAATCTACTTCTACTTTCAACCAGCGGAAGCCAATAGATCGATGAAAATAATATGAAAAAGAAGAAGATATATCAATGGCACATAACACACAATGTATCTGGGGAAATCCATTGCTTAAAATCCTGCTATTTGTATTGCATATATCCGAAACATGAGTGAAGATACAAAGCTTGTTCTCACTAGAACAATTACGCACAAGTATGCTTAACTCTCTCAGCTCACAAAATAGCTGAAGCCAAATCCTTAGCCTATTTAGCAACTCTCCAAGCCCCTAATCTCTTGTGTAATTCCTAGGATGAATAGCCCGTATTTAAAGGGAATTCATGTTTCCAAAACCGTGGAATCCAAACATAGGATCAATATTTGATGCATGCATGATATTTACACTCCAGTAAATAATACAACTATTAGTACACTGTCCCTGTACTTTATTCTCAACTGGGTCGTTCTCAGAATCGACATGCATGAGTTTCTGATGAGGGAATCTTCAGTTAACTAGAGTGACACTTGAGGATGCACTAGTGCACTAACTGACTTTTCTCTCTATTAGTTCCACAAACAAGTTGGAACTAATTTAACTGAACTTAACTCATTAAATTGAGTGGTCTAATTTCCAACTCAATTTAAACTCATACCAAACCCCTAAAATTTAGGGAGAACATATACATGACTTCAGAAAGACTTCCAACTCAAAATTCCTAAGCTAATTAAGTTAATTAAACTTAATTAACTATTTACAAGTTGCTATGAGAATATAATTTGATTTTAATTCTCAGTTTAATTCAAGGACAAATTAAACTGAAATTTCTTGTTGCCATTTCTCAACATGCTTTGAAACAATGTAACCATTTGAACACTTCATCCTTCCTCTTCAATAAATAAATGCATGTTTGGTGAGAGTAGTCATCCACAAATATTTCATAATATAAGTATCCTCTTAAAGATGTTACGGGTAACATACTAGACAAGTTAGAATATACAAATTGAATAATATTAGCTTTGTTTCTCTCACTAGAAGGGAATGGTCCCTTTGTATGTTTCCCAACTACACAACCCTGAAAAGCACCTTCATGGTTCATGTTAAACTTGGGCATACTTGTGACCATCTTCCTTACCCCAAGCAAGGCTTTGTAATGTAAGTGGGAAAATCTCTGGTGCCATAACTTAGATTGAAGAGAAGTATCACTTGGCAAATCTCCCAAAGGACTTCCTCCAACTTGATAGAGACCATCAACCCTAAATCTAAGAGTAAATGCATCTTTAGGGTTTCTTTTCCAAATACATACCTCATCAATGAATTCTACCTTGAAGCCTTTATCTTCCATCGCAAAAATAGACACGAGGTTCTTCTTCAAATCAAGCACATACAATACTTATTGAAGATGAATTGTTTGACCTTGATTCAAGTGAAGAGTGAAAAGACCTATCCCTTTCACGGGGTAGGTGGAATTATCTCCAAGTATGATATTCAAATTAGTCTTTTTTTCAAACAGATTTGAGAGGGCCTCCTTGTACCCAGTGAAGTTCCTTGAGGCTCCATTATTAGTCAACCAATGATCCAACGTATCCGAAGGAGATGAAATAGATAGAGCATAAATAAGATAAAATTCATCTTGTTTTTCCCCAACATTACTTTCATCATACCTCACATTTCTTGTCCTCTTGGGAGGTCGACCATTTCCATTTTGAACAGCAAGAGCATTCCTCTTTTCTTTATTGTGGAACTTGTTTTTCCTTTGATTTCTGTTGCTTTTGAAATTGTTGTGGTTGTTATTATCATCATCCATTGGAGAATTATTCTTGTGAGGACACTCTTTGGCATAGTGGTTGAACATGTTGCAATTATAACACCTTCCTTCTTCCTTATTTGAATCCCTTCTTAGATTTTTGACCTTGTCTCCTTGGACCAACATTATTCTTCCTCTTTGTATGAGCAGAGAAAATAGTAGGTTCATTTCCATTTGAGGGCTTGTATCTCTCCATCATCCTAGTCTCCTCTTGAGTGCCTCTAGATAATAACTCATCAAAACCAGGGACCCTGTCATTATTGAGAATAGTAATGAAAAATACATCCCAAGGTCTTGAAATACCTCCAAGTGAAATGAGAGTAAGATCCTTGTGATCAATAAATTCTCTAATAGATAGCAAGTCATTCTTGATTTGAGTTATTTTCATGAAGTAGGATTGGATAGTCTCCCCTTTATCCATCTTGATATCCTTCAACTTGTTTTTGAGAAAGAGGATTTGATTTTCATTGCGGACTTTGAACATCTGAACCAGCTTATCATACATCTCCTTAGATGTTCCCAAATCAGAAATATAGGTAACCAATTGCTTTTGAATGGATTCGGTGATAATTTTCTTAGCTTTGACCTCACCTTTCTTATAATTTGTCTTAGCAACAATCAATGAATTTGAAGGAGTCTCCACCACTTTTACTTGCACATAATCCATTGCATCATGCTCTTCCAAAGTCAAGTCCAAAGTCATATTCATGCATGATAGTCAAATTTGTCATTGAGCTTATCCTTATTCTTAAAGTAAGATGTAGAAGCCATTGAGGTTTGTCCTTCACCAACAAATCTCTCTTAGTGATTTCTTTTCTCTCTTTCTTGGGCTTTGTCTTCACCTAGTCTCCGATACAATGTTAATTTTATTTAAAAATGGTATGTTCTATGCTTAGCAAAATTAATTCAATGTCCTTTTAGCAGCCCAATGACAAATTCCAATTTAGTTTTCCATAAACAATCACATTAACCATAAATAACATTGACAATAACTGTAGATAGAACATGAATAACAAAATGCAGAAGACAAGTTAAGATAAGAGAACACCAGAACTGGCGAATTTCAGGGAAAAAACCCAAGATGAGGAAAACCCTAATTTTTTTTTCTTATTATTATATCAAATGTTCAATAGAGAGAGAGAGAGAGAGTACAATAAAGTCAAATTTGACTGGCCAAATCAAAGTCAAAACAACCCTGTCAAATCTGCAAGCAACAACAGTCAAATTCTTCCCTAACTAGAAATATTCCCACAAAAAACATAGTCAAACTTGGTCAAATACCGCTTGGTCAACATTGGTCAAACATTTCAACCCTACAACAATTCAACCTTGTAATTTGTCTTGAAAGTGGTGCTTCTTTGCTGCCACACATGTGAGGAAAAAAGATGCCCAATAAGTTGTACAAAGTAATCAAATGAGGAGAGAGAAAAACGTGTAAGATGAGATGATGACAAATGAGGTTTGAGGTCTCTCATATTTATACAATTCATTGAGGGTGAAGTGACATGTCTCTTGGGTTTTATGATCCTACATGATGATGTGGTTGACCTTGACAATTTGCACATATGTGGGCATAAATTCAAAAAAACATTTATGCTTATTCAAATTTAATGATCTTTAGGTCGATTTTGGTCCTCTTGAAAAGAGGAATTCAATGAAATAATCATCCCCATCAAATGAGTTGTCCAAAGTGGAATTTGTCCCTAGTTCCCAATTTTAACAAGACGACATTCACAGTGGCAAGAAAAGTTGAAAGAAAAATTATGGCAACAAGGAAGTCTACCACTCACAACTATAAAGATGGAAGTGTTTATGCTCCTAGCCTCCCACAACCTACAAGGTTGACACCACAACAACTGGAGGATAAAAGAGAAAAAGGGCTTTATTACTGTTGAACCTCAAAAATAACCTTCCCCTTGACATTTGTTCTCACCTTTTTCTCTCATTTTATCATAAGACTACAGATCCAATGAATGATAAATGCTAGGTTTTGTCTTAGGAAAGCATTAAAATGGTCACCATATTATATTTTCATGTTCTTTCTATTTTTATAGATTTTTGCAAATTAGCTACAGAACGTAGCCTATTCTACAGCTAACTGTGGGTTCCATAGCTACTCTCATGGTTTGGCATGTTACAAGTGTCAAAAGAAGAATTGAGCCACATGGGCATTTCCAGAATCATCTCCACATGGATTATATCCTATTCACTTGATCCAAATTGACAGAAAATCATGCCTAAAGTCATGGTCAAATATGGAGTCAAATACATTATCTAGAAGCAGTAGGACTCTTGATTTTCTCTTTTGTAGCTAATCAAGACTCTAATAGTTTTGTTGAGGAGTTAATTCGGATTAAGCCACCTATGGCTGATCATAAGTTAAACAGTCTTATTACAATTCGGATTAAGCCACTTGTAGCATGTCTTTCTTATAAAAAATCATTATAGATTCGAATTAGCCACCTGTAGCAAGATTTTATCTTAGACAACTATGTTATTTTCCTATAAATATCAGTTGAATGAAATCGAGAAGTAGTTAGAAGCTAGAAGGAATTACAGGATTTTGTTAATACTTTGTATTCAGACTTCATTTTGTTCATAATAAAAACTCTGTTTTGTCAATGGTGGTTTAAAAGTGCATCTTTAACTAGCTAGCATCCAGCCACATTAGTTGCAGAGGGCCCCTGCACTAAGGGAGGTTTTTCACTTGTTGTTTTCAGTTTATTTTCTATTACTCTGTTTTCTACAAGTTTGTTTTCTCTAATTTAGAATAATGTTTCATTTCAGTTTGTAACCAATAGTGTAAGGATAAAATCACAAATGTGCAGTCTTGTTCTTATGAGATATTGTATAAAAAATGACTGAATGAAGAATGAAGTAACAAGAATACACAATTTCTTAGTTTCTTACTGTTTTTTTACTCATTTTCTTAGCATAGAACTGTCAATTAGCTGTATTAATGGATGTTCTCAAAACCATTTCAAAATGATGATAATTCTAACTTAAATGGTTAAATATCTAATTCATGCAGTGATTGAGCTTACTCAGTACATTGTTAGTTTTACATGTTGTTATCTTTTCTTTTCTTCTTTTAGGTCTACTTAGTTGCATCACTTGACATTCCAAAAAATCATTTCAAGGAGATTGATTCTATCATATTCCAAAATTGAATGGTTGAATGGCTAAATGAATGCAATTACTCAATTACCTTCTATATCAGTATCACTTTTGGTTTTAAGAATTAGAGCCATGAATTAGGACTAAATGGTAGGATAAGGTAGATGCTCTGTTTTTCTTATTAGGTTCTAACTAGTTAAAATGGTTCTTGTTCCATTTTTAGGAGATTATACTAACTTAGGAACCTTTCCTTTCCTTTAAAACTCATTAGATCCATGTAAGTTTCTCATAGATTGTATATTCTTAGACATCAAAGAATAGAAACCCCCAAAACAAACATAAAAATACAAAACAACGAAGTAAGAGAAAAGTTAACTAAGCACATATAGTGCATCACACTTCATCAATCTACAAATCTTGGTTGATAATTCATGCAAGCAATTTAGGACACTAAATTGACTAAACAACTACAATTGTGATAGCAAATACACTAAAGGTCAAAGTGTGTTGAGAAGAAATTATTTTGCATAGATTGTAAAGATGAGGAAGGAAAGGAACAAGAAACATCAAAAGAAGAGGATATCCACCAAGAACCAATCCCAGAGAAAGAAGAAATGAATCCAACCATATCTTGTAATGCATTGGAAGGAATTACCATCTGTTTCAGGGAAAACTAGTGTCGATTCAAATTGCTAGTCCCACTAAGATGGGTAGCAAGGATAATTTTAGGGGCGAATGTTCGCCCTTTGGCGAAGTTAAGGGGTTTTAAATTTTTAGTGGGCGAATATTTTGTATCATAGTACATTTTTACAAATCACCTCAAATAGCCCACCTTATTTTAAGGGAGGGGGTAAAAAAAGTAAATTTAGCCCTTGAAATTAGGACTTACAACCTTCCATTCGCCCATTTTCAAGAATAGGTTTTATTTAAGTGAATCCATTCGCCCATTTTCAAGAATAGGTTTTATTTAAGTGAATCCTATGGGCCAAATACCATATTTATAAGTATGGTAAATTAATAAAAATATAAATAAATGAGAGGTATGGTAAATAAATAAAACATTTTTTATATTTACTCCATAAGTCACCTTATATACATGTAAGGGTGTAAACAAATAAAAATATAAGTAAAGTGGAGGTATGGTAAATAAATAAAACGTCTTTTTATACTTACTCAAAAGGTATGGTAAATAAATAAAAATATAAATAAACTAGACGTATCGTAAATAAATAAAACCTCTTTTTATATTTAGTCCATAACCCTCGTTCTATTTATGAAGGCTCAAGAAAGAGGTTTTATTTAAGTGAATCCTATGGGCCAAATACCATATTTGTAAAAGAGGTATGGTAAATTAATAAAAATATAAATAAACGAGAGGTATGGTAAACAAATAAAATATTTTTTTATATTTACTCCACAAGTCACCTTATATTTACGAACACTCAAAAAATGGGTTATATTTAGGTGAAACCTATGGCCAAAATACTATGGGACAAATACCATGGACTAGATTGTTATTAATACCATGCAAAAAACCATTATTAACCCTAATATTAGAATTAATAAAAATAAAAATGGCACATGGTATTGACCCATTGTATTCACCAAAATGGCACATGGTATTGACCCATGGTATTCACCTGGAATGTAGCCTATTTAAATGGGGGAATTAAACCAGCATGTAGCCTATGCTAAGATTCACTAGGACTTTACAAAGTTTTATTATTTAGTGAAAGACTCGCCAATATCTTACAAGATTTTATAATTGAGTAAAATATTCGCCATGCCTGGTGAGAGATTCGCCAAAAAATTATATATACATATTATATTATTGATAAAATCGCCTTCCATTTTTCCTATATACCATGGAGATTCGCCCATTTATTATATTTATAAATTTAGGGGGGTTCTTAAATTTTCCCTGGTTGAGAGGGAGTGTTGAAATTTTAAACTAGGGCTAAATTCCACTTTTCATAGCTCATTTGATAGATATTATTATTGCATTGAATTCCTATTTTTGAGAGGACCTAAATTGACCTAAATATCATTAAATTTGGATAAGAATAAAGTTGTTTTCTAATTTATGCCCACACATGTGCAAATTGTTAAGGTCGACCACATCATCATGTAGGCTCATGAAGCCCAAGAGACATGTCACTTCACCCTCAACAACTTGTATAAATACGAGAGACCTTAAACCTCATTTTGCATCATCTCATCTCACACATTCTTCTCTCTCCTCATATGATTGGTTCGTACAACTTATTGGGCATCTCTTTTCCTCACACATGTGGCAGCAAAGAAGGATGAATTTCAGGACAAATTGCAGGATTGTTGCAGGGTTTGACCAATGTTGACTAAGGAATATTTGACCAAGTTTGACTGTGATTTTTGTGGGAATCTTTCTGGTTAGGGAAAATTTTTACTGTTTTTGATTACATATTTGATAGGCTTATTTTGACTTTGATTTGGCAAGTCAATTTTGACTTTATTGTACTCTCTCTCTTTGCTAAACATTTGATATAATAATAAGAAGAATTGATCAAAGGGTTTTCCCCATCTTGGGGTTTACCCCTAGCATCCGCCAAATCTAGTGTTCTCTTGTCTTGGATTGTATTATACATTTTGTTATTCATGTTATATCTACATTTATTGACAATGTGATTTATGGTTGATTGCTTATGGAAAAATAAATTGGAAATTGTCATTGGGCTACTAAAAGGACATTAAAGTAATTTTGCTAAGAATAGAACATACCATTGTTAACTAAAATTATCATGTCTCTAATGAATTAGGTTCCCAAAGGTGAATCTCCTATTGGATTTTATCCTTTAAACCCCCTATGTAGACATCAATCCTATGCTCCTATGGAATGTCAGTTACCCTGATATTCAATTTTTGAAAGTCCTCAATATGCTCCACCATTGAACCCTTTTGTTTGAGATTTATCAATTGAAGGTGTTTCTCTTTGTATCATCATAATGTGTTATAATTTCCTTAGTAAAAATTGACCAAGTGACAAGTGGTTTACGAGAATAAATCCATTGATACCATACAAACTGATTAGGTTCTAAATATAAAGTTGTAATGCATACCCTTTATGTGTTTTGCACATCATGTAGATCAAAATATTGCTCCATCTATAGTATCCATGTTACCATATCCTTTCCATCAAAATTCTTCATATCGATCTTTGGAAAGTGGTTGGTCTTCAACCCAAAGTTAGAGTCTTTAAAATCATGATAAAATTCCTTTTGTTCTTATCATGAGTTTCATGGAATACCTTGTTGCCATTAGGAAGCATTTCTTGTAGAAACTTTGTCAAACCTTCCATATTTTCTTTTAAACCATCCTTCAAACCTTCCATATCTAATTTTATTTTTGATTCTAAACCATAAATCTTAACATTCATTTTTGGTTACTCTTTGTGAGAGCGAAATTTGTTGCACTTAGTCTCGTAATTTTCATATATCATGTTGCATTTATTCCTCTTCTTCATGTGTCATAGTAGATCTTTCTGGTTGCTTAATGGGAGGATCCATTTTTTTGTTTAGAGGAATATTGGAACCAAATAATGACATATATGCTTTACTATGCCCTTTGAATAACTTCAAACTAATTTTTCAAACAAAACTTATGAAAAAATAGAAAAATACACACCTTTTTTCTTCATTTTTGGAGCTTGATATTGAAACTATTGTATCTTTGTAATTTTTGTCTTCGAAGGTCTAAAATTATGTCATGTGGTAGCCCTCTGAGTGATCCAGGATCTTTTTCTTACAGATGTGTTAAAGAATTACATGAACAAATTGCAGCTTAATCATGGAAACTTGAAGTTCACATGAAAGAAGAGAGGAAACACATAAAGGCATGAAAAGATGACAAGAGACTTGATAACGGAGTTCGTCCAATTTAGAATACATGTCTGGGCCCTGCTTGATCAATGGGGAGGACTTCATTCATTAAGTGGCATAAAATTGAAAAAATACAATTAGCATTTACATAAGGAGTCTTATACCTCCAAGATGGAAGATGGATGAAAAATGGAGAGGTTTTTTGCAGAAATTGATAGCACCATCGAATTCATGTCGACGAGAGGTGTAAAATCAATATAATATTTGCCAAAAACTGACTCTAGCAAGTTCTGGGCCTTAGGGAATCTTTTTGATGCCCTCAATATTCCATGGGCATGGTTCCACCCCTCTACAACATCATGGTTCCGCCCTGCAATTAAAATAATTATATTTCTCGAGCTCCACCCTGGATCCTCCTTTTGGTGCATCTGCAACTGTTGGGTTTAAGTAGTAGATGGGTAGAGGACTTTACACAACCGCCACCGTGGCACGTTGGTTAAGGTGAACGAATGGAGGTGAAGAGGTCGAGGGATCAAATCTCGCCCCTCCCAAAGTCGCCGTGTAGTTTTGTTTGAATGGAAAATAGTTATAACATTTTGCGGCCTCCCCTGAATGCTCCACTAACTATCACTCCCATTTGGAAACATGTTTAACCGTTGACGGTTTCCAATGATGGTCATTGGGTGTTGATTGGTGGGCAGGGTCCATTCCATGCAGCCCCGTCCCCATGTTCTATTTGCATTGTGTTGTTTTATGGTTGGAACGGCCACATGGGTGGGGCCGGTGGACTTGTCGACGGTGGGTTTGACTCCCAGCAGTTTCGATTTAATAATATGTATATGTTATATGTGGATCCATGCGGGGATGGTGGGGGTGGCAATCTGCCACTTCTCTTTTTTAATATTATTTTGTTAAATAAAACAAATCGTTTGCTTTTTTCTGATTTATGGGTTATTAGACAAATTAACCATCCCACAATTTCGCCCACTCTCGGGAGCTAGATTCCATGTCCCAAACTCGGTCAATTTGTAGGACCATTAAACCTAGCCCACATGACAACTTTGACTAGCTCCATCTCCTTCGTACGAGCTCAAATTTGAGTGTCATTCACACCATTGGAATCAGGGTGACGAGCACTTTGATCTAGTGCTAGTTTGAGGGCAAGCTGACCACTTTGAATTTTGAGTCTTTTACCATGCCATTGGTATCTAGAGATCCACCTAGATCAATCCTCCCCAATGAGAGATTTTGGACCACCAAATGCATTAACACCATTCAACACACAACATGTGTTCTTGTAAAACCACACTTTCAATCATCTGCATGAAAAAATAATACATCTTCTGCACTCATATACAACCACTCATGACTTAACAATCCCTCACTTACTAAGAGTTTATAGCACACACTCTTTGGTCAAGGATTACACAATAACAACCAATACCTAAACTACTCATAAGAAGGCCCAAAAACATCATCGTTTCATTTTGAAGTGATGGTAACACATCATCATTTTTACATTTACTTGCAACGCATGATTTACAAATCGAGGCCATACAAACTACTATTAAAAAAAACATCATTTCCTTAATAAAGCAGACCACCATGAATGTGTGTTGAGCATTGTCACCATCTGGCTTCCCTATTGTTGCTTTCTAGCTGTGGAGCATCTAGCACATGATTCCTGATGTCCCTCCTCGTTGCAGCGACTACAAAAATTTTTATTTCTCCAAATCTTTCGGGTCTTCTAGAAGTGCTTCCCCTTAGTGTTCCTCTGATAAGGGTTCATGGAGCCCTTACTATCGCTAGAATAGGAGGAAGAAGTCTCGTCATCCATCGTTGACTAGTCACTAGCTACTTTGGAGCTTTCTCCAATGTCCTTCCTGACATAACCAAGTCCCACATGACGATGCATTTCCTCTACTTTGATAGGGTTCATGATGCCCTGGTCATTAATGTCGAGGCCCTTCCCCTGATATCCCATCTTCTTCAATAGCTTCGACCCGAAACCTGTAGTATACTTTTCAAAATCAAGGAAATCATCATTAGGAAAAGTACATGGAATCAAAGAATTGTTTTTTACCTTAAGGGGGTTAGGCTACAGCCTTCCCAAGGCCTCGTTCTTAGTTTGCAACTAGTGTAGCAACCTCTATTTCTCCTCCTCTTCTTCTCGTAGGAACCTCTTTAGCTTAGCATTTTCTACTTGAAGATTTTGTATGGTCTCCTCAAGTTCCTAGAGCCCTACCATATTTGGTGTCCTTTCCATCTTTGGTACAATATCTATTGAAATTTTTTCTTCATCACCTGAATCAGAACCCAAATCGATGGGTCCCCCTGTTACTATTCCAAAAGTTGCAATCCTCCTTTCGTCACCAGAATCTGATCCTAAATCAATTGGTCTACGTCATGCAAACCCCGCAGTTGTGACCTTCTCGTCTTCTTTTGACTCAGATTCTTGATCTTGTTGCATGGTGGCAGTTGTCTTATGTTTCTCCTTTCTATCATCCCTCCTAGTTCTCAACTCAGGGTGCAGTTTCCAGCAATTATTTTCGTCGTGTCCCTCTTTCTCACAATGTGGGCAAGAGAGCTTTGCCCCTCTTCTCTTGGTTATTGCGGCTCTTTTTTGGTGGTAATTTTGCACTTGCATCCCACTACTTTTAAGATGCATGGCTTTCACACTAGCCTCATCAACAGTAGTAGGCTCAAACAATAATAATGAATTCCTTATGTAACTATGTAAAGAACCCGTATACTTAGTTACAATCTTAGGTGAATATAAGGAAATGCTCAAGTTCAATGTTTGTCTTCTAAATTATTCAGTAAAGTTTTTCACATTTTGACCTTGCTTTGCCTTAGGTGTTGTCATTCCATTAATCCCTTTTGCCTATAGCCCAAGGGGTAAAATTGTTTTTTCAATGCAAACACAAAATTTGATCATGAGGAGAGAAGGTTACCTAGATTCTTGTTTCCCTGCAATTTTCTCTCCCACCAAATGATAGCAGTGTCACTTAGTCGAAGGTATGCCAACTAAATCTTTGTCTCATCCTCTTCGATTTGTTGAATTTTGCAATAGACTTCAATCTTCCTAATCCAATTGTTAAGATTTTCTGCATTAATTTCACCGTTATACATGGGAAGATAAAATTTGACATCTAATTTAAAGAAAGGTTTCTTAGATGCATTTCTTGAATTCCTATGATGATGGTAAGAAGAAGAAGAGGAAATTTCACTCGTGGAAGGAGAAGGAGGGGGTTCCTCTCCGCCATTTACATGCGTCGAACCTTGTTCTTTTGGCCCATTATCCTCTGCTTTTATTGTCTTCTCAAGCCTTGAGAACAACTTGTCGACCCTTTTCGCCATTATGTAGAAGGTTTTGCGGTGATTTCACTCCTCCTCATAGTGAGCCTCATCATAGGCCATGTTCCTTCTTCGATGTGCACGACCCGCTTCGAGATCAGAATACTTTAGTTTCCCTTCTCTTCTTCGGATCCTGTTTCTGTTTAGCATACAAACATGCAATTCACATCTGCAAAGACCTGCTCTGATACCACTTGATCCATGATCTTTTTCTTATGGATGTATTAAATAATTACATTATCAAATTACAGCTTAACCATAACTTAAAGTGCACATGAAAGAAGAGAGGAAATACATAAAGGCATGAAAATATGACAAGATACTTGATAACGGAGTTCATCCAATTTGGAATACGTCTTTGGGCCATTCTCAATCAATGGGGAGGCCTTCATTCATTAAGTGGCATAAAAGAGAAGAAGTATAATCAACATTTACATAAGGAGTCTTATACCTCCAAGCTGGAATATGGCCGAAAAATGGATAGCTTTGTTGTAGAAATTGATAGCACCATCTAATTCATGTCGCCGAGAGGTGTAAAATCGATATAAAATTTGCCAAAAACAGACTCTAGCAAGTTCTGGGCCTCAGGGAATCTTTTTGATGCCTCAATATTCCCTAGGCATGGTTCTGCCCTTCTGCAGCTTCATGGTTCCACCCTACAATTAAAATAATTATATATCTCAATATCTGTGTCAGCTCCTCCTTTCGGGCATATGCAACTGTTGGGTTTAAGTAGTAGATGGGCAGCGGACTTTACAAAACCGCCACCCATGGCATGTTGGTTAAGGCAGACGAATGGAGGCAAAGAGGTCAAGGGATCAAATCTCACCCTTCCCAAACTCAACGTGTAGTATTGTTTGAATGGAAAATGGTTATAACATTTCACGGCCTCCCCTGAATGTTCCATGAACCATCGCTCCCATTTGGAAACCTGTTTAACCGTTGACAGTTTCCATTTATGGCCATTGGGTGTTGATTGGTGGGCGAGGTCCGTTCCACGTGGCCCCATCCCCACTTTATATCTTCATTGCGTTGTTTTATGGTTGGAACTCTCGCATGGGCAGGGCCGATGGACCTGCCGGTGGTGGGTTCGACTCCCACCAGTTTCGATTTAATAATATGTATATGGTATATGTGGATCCATGCGAGGGTGGCAGCCCGCCACTCCTCTTTTTTTAATATTATTTTGTTAAATAAACCAAATCATTTGATGTTTTCTGATTTATGGGTTATTAGACAAACTAACCATCCCACAATTTTGCCCGCTCTTGGGAGCCAGATTCCATGTCCCGGACTCAGTCAATTTGTAGGACCATTAAATCTAGCCCACATGGAAACTCTAACCAAAAATTTGGCTGGCTCTATCTCCTTCATACAAGCTCAGATTTGAGTGTCGTTCACACCGTTGGAATCAAGACAATGAGAACTTTGATCTGGTGTTGTTTTGAGGGAAATCTTACCATTTTGAATTTTGAGTCTTTTAGCATGCCACTGGTATCTAGAGATCCACCTAGATCACTGAGTCTTATTTCCAATGCCACGAGTCAGACCAAGATTGGATTCTTCAAGATAAATTTATGCCAAGTCTCCCGCGATGTCCTGATTATGGACTGGTTCATTAGAGCGAACTTGTACGGGATTCCACGTGTCACTATTTCAAACTTTAGCCCTGAAATTGATACACGATAAACTATAGTTTATGAAATTTTAATCACTTTTTATGGAATTCAAATCTAATGCTTAAAAAAAAGTTATGACGATTTTCCCTATTTCACATGTTTGAGACTAGATTCTAGAGCATGAAAAAACCCTAACTCCTTTGGACCATATATCGGAAGATATAGCGAACCAAGACCTAAAATTTTTACATGAAGTTCACCAAGATTTTCATCTCCATGATGTCAAAATTTCAGCTTCTGAAGCCTTGTATAAAAAAAAGTTATAACTAAAATTCTAAGATGACCTATTTGAAGCAGCAAAACCCTAAAATCCAAAGTGATGATACCAAATGTTATACAACCGGATCAAAAAACAAAAGAAAAAATAGATCAACAACTTGAAAATTAGCCTCTTCGAGGGGAACCTCCTTTACATCACATAAATTAATAATTCTTGGATGATACAAATGAAAATACCTCCTTGGTATATATAGGAGTCTAAGGGGTCACAATATAATCATAACCTACATAACAATAATAATGTAAGGACACAACAATAACAATATGGGAGCTACATGAGCAGAACAATAACAATAATGGGGATACACTAACAATAACAATAAGGAGGCTACACTGGTATTACAAGGACCTAACACAAATTCAAGGCCAAAAATTTCCTAATTAAATTTCCCATTGACTTCCCTAAAGTTCCTTCCCTACTATGCTTTTTATAGGTCATTTTGTCACATTTGGTCAATAGGCCTTCAAAAAGGATCATTCACATCATGTGAACACTTTTTTATCCTCCCTACACAAATCCCTACTTATGCCTCTCTCATATCCCTGAGTTTCTGCCTGAAACTACTTTATTTCAGTCATTTTTAGGACCAACGCACCCTGGCCCCTCATTGGCCAACGTGGACTACCAAGTTTCCCTTATTTGCACCTGCACTTATCACCAACAGGTTTATTAGTGTTGGGGGTGCATTGATTCTAGAAATTTGGGAAAACAAAAAAGAATCTTGAAGTTTCCAGGATCTGTTGTAACTATTTACCTCAAATAAAAGTCTCAAATCCTACCCTATCCTACCTTGGAGTTTTCATCTCTTGTCTCTTGAGTTCATCCTCCCATCAAGAGTGGATCTCAATTCTAGATTGGTAAAAGGATAAGAATTCATGAACTACATCTCCTTCCTATATAATTACCTCATTCCACAAGCATCTGGTTAGTTATGGTTGGGTTTTGGAGAGTGATTATGCCCTCATGTTGTTGATGTCAGAGATATTATTTCAGGGTGATTAGAGTTGCACTTTGTGGTAAGGAAAGGACAAGTCAATTTGGAGTTCTTCTACAAGATAAACACCTATTTTTGGTTGTAACTCACTCCATTTTTATTAATGCAAATAGTTCTTTGTTTTCTTATATATGATGTTATGACTTCATGTATTTCAATACCACGTAGATCTATTTAATAAAGTGATTAGATGATGCTACATATATCTCGTAATAGTTGGCTTGTGTTCTCTGATTGTGCAGGTTCTAATTATAGCAATCAAAGCTAGGATTGGAGCATACAAGCCAAGGAAGGAGTGAAGCATGCGATATCTTCAGGTAGGCTTCATCTTGTTATCTATTTACATTAAGGAAAACATTAATCCCTTTGTCTTTATGTTGTTCTAGGTCATTCCACTAAGCCTAGGGAAGATACTTTATTCTGTGGTCGTAGATTTCGTATAACAAATTGGCGACCATACTAGGGAGTGGTGTATTCCCTTGGTGGTTTCTTTGTCCTTTGTGCTTGTCTTACATCTTTTTTAGACCTTTATTGTCTTACTCATTTAAGAATAGACCTAGGAAGATCTTTCATTGAGTCTCAATTGCAATCTTTGTGTTAGAACCTTGCATCCCTTGACCAACGCACCCTCTAGTCTCGAGACAGAGCGTTTCACCCCAGCTGAGCCTTCTGTGTGCCTGCGTTGCATAGCACTAGTGCCTCCTTTGCACCTATGTTGGCCCCTGTTTGTGCACAAATTTTCCTTTGTATTGATTTCCTCTCTAATCAACCTTCTCCACCTACTCTTCATTGAGTCTTTGAGTGTCTTGTGGTCTCTCTGAAGCCTCCATTTGGTTTGCTTTTGTTTTCTCTGATAAGGATTTGTTTATATTTTCCTTCGCTCTTATCATTAGGTCGTTTGCAAAATTATTTTGTTTGATCATTTAGTTCTTAGAATAATTGATGTCTTAGTCATCATTCTGAAAAGTTTGTTTGAACCAGTGATTCAACTTTGCATCTTAGTTTTCTCCATTATCGAAAATTAAGTGTTTTGAAAAGAAAAATATTTGCATTGGCATTTAGGGTTTTGTGTGTAAATCAATATTGGAACAATTTCATTTAAAATGGAATTGTACTTTGCACATTGTTTATTGCATACACTTTGTCTCTTCCCCTCCTTAGATAGATTTTCATTGAATGAGAAAGATTTCATTTCCTCATGCTAGTTTTCGCTTTAGGATATTCAGGTGAAATTTGCAGTGAACCCAAAATTGAAACTTAATTGAATATAAACATTAAAATTTATTGAATCGACCTAAGGAGCATTTCAAACTTAACAAAACACATAGAGGTCTAGGCTAGAGACGTGTTCCAACGTTGTTAAACATAGGAGTTGTCATTTTTTCCCAGAGTTGTATCCCGTGGGTGATATCCCGTACCACGTACATGAGTTTATAAGATCATTCTCCATGTACCTTTGGGTATATTGGATGGCACTCCACACATGTAAATTATATGGGAATTCTCTCATCGAACAGTTACGCATTATACAACACTACTACGGACTGCACTCCCACGTATCGTCGAGTATATTTTGGAAGTCCATCATAGGTTTTTTCCTCACCATAGGTAACTGAGTCAACCACCTTGTCTACTGTGATACACCAAACACAACATTCATTGAGGTTTCCTACACATACGTTAATTCCTTGGTTCTCCAAGGTGTATATTGCAGTTCACAATTGCTTGGTAAACCCTTTTTCCTAGTTACCCCTTTGTTTTATTTTTGTGTCCTTAATTTCTAAAATCAATTAATTCACCACATAATAACATCCTCTTCATGGAAAAACTCCTTAAGAGATCTTAGGTTGAGGCTAATGGAAACGGTTCCCAAGTCCACCAATCAAGGAAACCCTCTGGCGGGAATCCTAGTCCTTTTACTTCTTTTGGAAATATTGGTGCTTCTTTTATGGCAACGTTGTCCCATCCCAGATTTACCATTGGTTTGTTAGTTTGGTTGTTTTCAACCACTATTATTTTTAATGTCCAAACTGCTCCTCAACCAATTTCTCCTTCACCTGAACAATATCAACCTCAAGTTGATCCTAAAGTTGACCTTTTTCCTTCTTCACCTGTTGTTTCTTCATCCCTTTATTCCTCTTTGCCTGGAGAAAGTATTGATTATAGTAACCAGGAAGCTAACAAGAAGAAGAAAAGGACGAAGAACAAGAAGTAAAATGAGCAGGGGAGAAACCAAGCAATCATTGCTACCCATGCAACTAGTATGGAGGAACCTTCCAATCAGCCCCGCAAAGTTAAATTCCCTTGCATGCTTTGTAAGGGTGATCACCTTCTTAGAAATTGTCCTGGTATTCCCAAGGTGTTATAAGTGTGGTCCATAGGCTCACAACAGCCTTTGTCATTAGCTTCTGGAGATCATGTTGGTGACAAACCATCACCTAGTGATAGTAAGGTCCACGAGAAAAAGGGTAAAATCAAATTTCCTTGTAGGTTATGTGAAGGGAATTGTCCTATTCACCTCCATCCTTATATGGATGAATGCTCAAAAGTGTTGGACAACCTTACAGCTTCTCAGCCTCGTCTTCTGGCTAGTTATCGAAATATTTCTCCCAATCCTCCACTAGTTAATGAAGTGATTGATCAGAATCCAAATTCAATTAATCTAACTCTCTTTGAACCTGAATCCCATGAGTCTTTTCCCGACCAACCATTGGTTGAGAAAATGGTTGACCCAGTTACACCTTTAGTCGATCATACTTTTCCCGTAGAGAATGAGGATCGTACCACTAAGGTTCTTCTTGTTTCTTCTAATTCTTTCCCAAAAATGGGGCATTTCTCTCGTTCCCACGAAAGCCCCTCCAAGGAAACGGGCCATTAGAGTCGATTGCCAGAACCTTGTCTCCCTTCTTACATTCCTTTTAAGATCATGGTAAAGGATTATGATAATAATATCCATCACATTTTATATATGAGGGAGTTTATGTTAATATTTTATCCTCCACTATTTGGCAAGCTTTGGGTTCCCCACTGCTTGTGTCTATCGCTCCGAATCTATTAGTTTTTAACAGAAGAACTAGTCAACCATTAGGGATCATTCCTCAATTTCCTATTACCTTGGGAGGAAAAACTATATGTGTTGATGTGATGGTAGTCCAAGCCCCTTTGGATTTTAATTTACTCATTTGGCGTGACTATGTTTATGTCATGGGAGCTCTTGTCTCTTCACTCTTTCATCTAATGTGCTTATTGCATGATGGAAGGATTGTGGCTATCGATCAACTTTCAGTTATTGGTCCCGATTTGACTTCCAGTCATCCTACTTCCCTAAGTGTTTTGAATGTGTAATTGGTATCTTACCCACCACAGGTTAATTATGTGGCAACCTATCCCTTTCACATACCTACTGATGAAGATAAGCCTTTCACTAGCTTCTCAACTTCTTTTGACCTAGATCGAGTAGGTGATATGGTGAATCATTTACTCGGGGAATTAGAGCCTGATCTTTCCATTGGATCCTTTGATATGTATCCCTTCCAAAGTGTTATTCTTCCATCTGGTGAGAACCTCTTGGAAGCCATGGTCTCTTGGAGGCCATGATCTGATTTTGGGGCAGAGTCAGTTGTCTTGTGTCAAGCTCCTTAAACAATGAAACATGGTTTCATGAGCAAAGTTATTTTTCTTATGTCAAGATTGTTAAAAAATGAAACAAGGTCCTTGGAGTAGAGTTCCTTGTCTTATGTCAAGCTCATCAAAAAAAGAAACAAGGTCCTTGAGCAGAGTTCCTTGCCTTGTGTCAAGCTCGTTAAAAAATGAATCAAGGTTCTTTGGAGTAGAGTTCCTTTTCTTGTGTCAAGATCATTAAAAAATGAAACAAGTTCCTTAGAGTAGAGTCCCTTGTCTTATGTCAAGCTCCTTAAAAATGAATCAAGTTTCTTCATAGCAGAGTTCCTTTTCTTGTGCCAAGCTCGTTAAAAAATGAAACAAGGTGCCTTGAGCAGAGTTCTTTTCTTGTGTTAAGCTCGTTAAAAAATGAAACAAGCTTCCAAAGCAGAGTTCATTTTATTGTGTCAAGCTCATTAGAAAATGAAACAATGTACTTTGAGAAAAGTTCTTTTACTGTGTCAAGCGCGTTAAAAAATGAAACATATCCCCTTATAATTCGAGTCTTTCATTTGATCTCATAAATTCTCAGTCGAGTCTTTCACTTCATCTTGCAAATGAACCTTCATTCCATCCACCCAGTAACCAGTAGTCTATTTAGGTGAATGAAATGACGCTTGGGGAGCAGGTACCTCAAATTGAGCCATTATGTTGGGGGCATGTAAACTTCTTTCAAGCATATTTTTTCTCTGTTTCAAGCTTGTGTAAAAATGAAACCACTTTCAAGCATAATTTTTTTCCTGTTTCAAGCTTGTGAAAAAATGAAACCATCTTCAAGTAACTTCAAGCATAGTTTCCCATGTTTCAAGCTTGTGTAAAAATTAAACGATTCTCACCCTATTCTCGTGATTTCCATTTTTATCAGCCTATTTTTGCCAGATGAGCCTTGGTTTTTTCATTCCATCATCACCATTTGCTTGGTCGATCATACACTTTCACTTGGTTATTTTACCCTTCCCTGAGGAACCACTGCGATGAGTGGTATTATTAACCAACCTCTTTACCTCTATGTGTTTTGAGAAGTTCCATCATGACCGGAACTAGTTGCTACCCTTTATACCACTCATTCATCTAGGAGGATTTCTCTTTCAGGTATTTTCAGACTCCCAAAATATGAAAAGATTGTTGAGCACGTTTCTTTTTTAACTCGTTAAAGTAAATGAAAAGACATCTACTTAGTATAATTTTAACCTTTTTCCGGACTGAGATAGACTACTTACAAAAAATGAATACCGTAGTCGAACATGGCTAAGAGGTTCTCTTAGGTATTATTTTTTGCCTTCTCATACCTAAGGGATTATCTATGAAAAGGAACATTTGGAGTTTTCTTTTTCGCCTCATTTTCAAACTCTATAAACATGAAAAATATGTCAAGTTATACCTTCGCTGGACTCATAAAAACATCAAACAATGATGGACTTGCCATTCATGATGGGACCGAACCACTCCTTCTCTAGGTTCGTGAAATATTCTCAGATGGATTCATCTGAAGGATGAACTTATAGATCAAGCATATATTATCCTCCTCAAATTTTTTAAAAATTAAAGAGGTACTGACTAGTATGGTTGGTGAAATGGGGAAAACATGGTACTCCATTTTGTTAATGGAAATGAGTCGCTTTTGAACACGAAACTATTCCACTTCATCTCCATGGTTGTTGGGTTGGAAAATCTTCTTATCTTTTGGTTTATCATACCATTTTAAAGCTTTCATTTTTTTTTTAGTTCAATGATGCCAACTCCATTTTAGTGTCGTCGTTGTGTTCAAGAGAAGTCATTCAGTAAATATCTAATACAATAGTATTAAGACTTCATTCCATGTCTTCCTTCCTAATCAAGTTCTGTATCAGCACTATTCTGATCAATCTATCTCAAATCATGATACTTGTTTCGTTTCACTGATGGGGGATACATTAAGGCCCTCCTGCGACAGGTTGCTTCTTGTCGAAATCATCTCATTATCCAAGAAGTTAACTTAGAAACAATCCTTTGATACCTTGGTGTTTGCACATATCAATGGCAAGTTTCCTTACTCTCAGTGATAGGTTTTCATCATGGGCCTTCAACCTAAATATTTTGTATGGTGTTCAACATCAACTCATTTATTCACGTAATACGAATTATAATAGAGTTCTTTGAGAGATATTAACATCATCGATGGTTTCTCTCGTGTTTATTAACGGCTTACATCATTGGTCGGTAATTATATGGTGTCTACCATGTTCGACCTTACCTCATCTATTCACATGGTTAGACTTGTACATTGATTGGTCATGCGAATGAGATAGAACACCCCAGATCTAGTTTCATCCATCCGGGCTGCAATTTCAGGAGTAATACAATATCAAAATGTATGATCATGGCTATGATCGTACAGACAATCATTCAGTAATGTGTCCATTTTTCATCTGTGGACATGTATTTTGATCATTGTACATGTAATGTTAGCTTATGTGTTGAGTATGGGTATGCCTCCCTCAGAAAATATGTCATGACATAAATGTATTGTAACAGATGATGATCTCACCAATTGTTCTTGATCCTGACTTGTCACAAGGTAAAGCACTTTGGTCAGCAATTTTCATTTCTAACTTTGTGATTTAGGGGGGGATCTGTTATAGGCCATTTTTTCACATTTGGTCAATAGGCCTTCAAACAGGACCATTCACATCCTTTGAACACTTTGTTATCGTCCCCACACAAATACCTAAGTATGCCTCTCTCATATCCCTGAGTTTTTTTCCTAAAACTACTTTATTTCAGTCATTTTTAGGACCAACGCACCCTGGCCCCTCATTGGCCAAAGTTAACTACCAAGTTTCCCTACTCTGCACATGTGCTAATCACCAGCAAGTTGGTCAGTGTTGTGGGTACATTGATTCTAGAAATTCAGGAAAACAAAAAATAATCCTAAAGTTTCCTCCTCTAGAAGTTTCCAAGATCTGTTGTAACTATTTGCCTCAGATAAAAGTCTTTAATCCTATCCTATCCTACCTTGGAATTTTCATCCCTTGTCCCTTGAGATCATCCCCCCATCAAGAGTGGATCTCAAACCTAGATTGGTAAAAGGATAAGAATTCATGAACTACCTCGGCTTCCTATATATTTACCTCATTCCACAAGCACCTGGTTGGTTGTGGTTGGATTTTTGAGAGTGATTCTACCCTCATGTTGTTGATGTGAGAGATATCATTCCATGCATTAGGGTGATTATAGGTGCACTTTTTGGCAAGGAAAGGACAAATCAACTTGGAGGAGTTCTTCTACAATATCAACACCTATTTTGGGTTGTAACTCACTCCATTTTTATTAATGCAAAGAGTTCTTTGTTTTCCTATAGATGATGTTATGATTTCATGTATTTCAATACCATGTTGATCTATTGAATAAAGTGATTAGATGATGCTACATAGATCACATGTATTGTTGGCTTGTGTTTCTAATTGTGAAAGTTCTAATTATAGCGATTGAAGTTAGGATTGGAGCATACAAGCCAAGAAAGGAGCGAAGCATATGACAGATCCCATGTAGGATTCATCTCGTTATCTATTCACTTTAAGGAAAACATTAGTCCCTTTGTCTTTTTATTGTTCTAAGCCAGTCCACCAGGCCTAGGGAAGATACTTTTGTCCATAGTCGTAGATTTTGTATAACAATGTTAAGCACCCTTATCTTCCATCAAGCTTTCATTAAAAAATATAGAGATGCCTTCACCTAAATTAATATTAAATCCACTTTATCAACTTTTATCTCATCTCATCCAAAAACCCCCTACCTCCATTTTTCTTTAGATCCACATACTTCACTATACATCTTTAGAATGAAACTATCCTTATTGGTAATCAAATGAATTCATATATTTTGTATGACAACTTAAAATATCTATTTTTTGTCCATTGTTGAGACATGCAAGGTTATAAGAATTTAGCCAATTTCACACCAATAGTTGAAAAATATTATAGTAATATGAATTCAAACTTTAACTTAATGCTCCCCCGACTGGGGTGTGAGCTGGCCCCATTGGGCTTGTCATGGCCCATTGTTTAATGTGTATCTACCTGAATTTTTCGGCCACTCTCTGCATGCATGCTACACTTGGAGAGGTGGCGATGTGCATGCATAGTTTAATGAACCTCCTTGAGGGTGGCAGCATTATTATGATAAAAATTAAGGTGAGGTTTCCCTCCATCTTTCTGGGTAAGTTTGTTTGTGACCTTAGGCTTTTGTGGATTTGGTCTGAGTTAGTTGTTCTGGGAAACTTGTGGTCGTCGTCTACTCCAGGTCTTGGCAGTGATCACTGGTATGTTTCTGCCCTTAATTTAGCTTCCTTTGCATGTATGGATCAATATATTTTCCCTTCGAACTATGAGCTGCATGGGTCTATGGTTTGGTGGGACTGGAATTGGAATTTCCTAGAGCATGGCCTCAAATGGTTCCTGGTTTGGGTTGAGTCTTTAGTTTTGTATGTCTCGGTGTCAATAGTGTATGGGATTTGGTTGCCCCGCGTGGGTAACCTAAAATGTTTGGTTGGTAGAAGGTTTTGTATGTGGTGGTATTCCCTGCTCGGGTAAAAGTGAAACAAAAAGGGTTTGGGTTTGTGGTAAATTTTGTTTGGTTCCAAGGTATTTAGGCTTTGGGCGAGCTCGAATTCGAGCCTTGGTTGTATGTAGCCTCTGCCATGACCTGTGTTGTTATAGAGTCGAGGTTAGGAGAGCCCTGTTGGACCATTTTAGGGTCAATTCGGACCTGCTGGATAGGGTATGTCGGGTTTGGCACTCTTGTCTGGTTGTGGGATAGTCCTGGTCTCGGGGCTCCTCTTGGCTTAATTCCTATCATCATAGGCTTTCTTTTGGGAAAGAAGGTTTGGTTTCTGTAGCCTGGGTTCTTTGTATGGAGTCTCGATGGAAGGGGTTTTGTGGGTTGCGGGCTCAGGGTAGTTGTTGGCCCAAATTCCTCTTCTTTTCTTTGTGTAACATTCTACTAGTGGAATCGACAAATTATGAGACATGCTTGGATAATTCAGGGGTCTTGAATGTGGATGGTGTTGTTAGTCAGTTCAGGCCCGTTAGTGGGCAAAGGTGGAAAAATGGTAAAAGTGGAACCATTAAACTGTGTTGGCAGTCGGTTGACAGTAAGATTTGGAGTGGGTTCCTTACTTGGTTAGTTTCATTTGAAATTGATTTAACAAGTATGCAACACCGGATTGACCCTTGGCAGCATCGGACATCCAAGTTGCAACCTTATTTAGGTCAACCTCCAGAGTTAGACATGGAGCAATCTTTGTCAGGCAGTAGTAAAATCATGGTTTGGGCCACTAGTAAAGGTAAGAATGGTCGTGGGAAGCACAGGAAGGCCTCCCCTTCTCATAGTAGTCAACCCAGTCCTTCCAGGGAGGTGGGTCAGGGACGCAAGTCGAAATCTCATATAATTAATGAAGCAGCTCAAGCATATCATGCTAGTAGCTCTGACCCAGTCAAGCAACTTATTGTAGATTGGGAGGCTAAGATTTGATAGACCAAGGAGGATTTTGAACTTGATATGGACGACTGGAAAACTGTGATCTAGGACCCAGGCCACACACATGGTATATCATCTCAATACAAACAAACAATCCATTTGTTTTGGCTTGTGAAGAGAATTCTAGCTAAAGCTTTAGAGAAGTTTCCTCCTGATATGCATTTGGCCCCTCATGGACACCCGGATTACACCAAAGAATTTAAAAATATATTTTTTAAATTACAATAGCAGAATGGTCGGCTCAGTTGAATAGAGTAGCATATCCCTTGTATACCCCACACAGAGCTACCAAGTTCCACTGTGAAGGATCCTACTCCGGTGGATTCAGTTGATGATGAGTAGCGACAATGCATCTTTGCTTCTATTTTTTCATGATATAGTTTCAAATATCTAGGCTTATTAGCAGTTATGTTTATAGATATTTAGAAAATAGGAAGAACGAAGACTCTCATACTAACATAGCTTGGCTGGTTAAACTTATTATTTTTGGTTTTTGGATGGAATATTTTGCAGTTAGTTGGAAAAAAGACTTGGTTTCCCTCTAGGAAAGTTGAGGCCACCTAACTCTCAGACATATGGATGTAACCTGCTATATTTTCTAAAATTAATGGCAAGGTACCACCAAGCTTACAAAAAAAAATTAAACTTAATGATATAATATGTTGCACAAGACATGGACTAATAAGTTTGAAAGAATGTGACATATTTATATAACATAGTTACCACTAGAACTTGTAAAGTGCTTTGACTTATTTAAATCCATTCTTTTAATTTATGGGTGAGGATGAATATAGTTCACCACACAGAGGAAGTTATGTGGAGGCTAGCTTGCATTGGTACATGATAAGTGCACAATTCATACTACTTTGGGTGTGCCACCTATAAGTTGGCATGAATTCCCTCACAGATCTCTATCACACAACACTGCATAATGGATTATCCTATATTGCGGTCATATGCGTTGTGAAACAACCTCCCTACATGATTGAGTGTGCGGGTCAATCCGATGTAGTGTCACATTATGTCATTTTCTATGGTTACCTCATTTTATATAGATATATATATTTAACAAATTGATCGTTGTAATATTTTAATTTGAAATATATGCAAAAATTATTTGAATATGACCTATTCAAGGGTTGTGAATGCTAATACTTTCCAAATTTGATCCAGTATTTCAAACTTTATCCAAAATTATGAAGGTAAGAGGATGACTACATTATATTGAAGTTCTTTATCTTAGATAGTAATGAGGTTTCTATCTAGTTTACCTCAAAGATCATGTAAATCGTGTGTCTACAATCTTTTTGTTTTGTTTTAGCATTTAAGTTTTGTATATAATGGATCTCTAGTATTTGGGAAACTATGGTATTATCATGTGTATGAATGGTTTAATTTCTACGTATCTTCAGAGGATAGATATCATATGTATTTTATTATATTATTTTCATTTGTATTTTTAATATATGAATATATATATATGAAAATTATGAATCATAAAATATTTTTAATATTTTATAAATGTGTGTTTAAAAAAAATATACAATAGTATATATAATAGTTATTTCTCATCTAAGAATATATATATCAAAATTTATATATAAGTAAAAGTTTATTTTTTAATTAATTGAGTTTAGTTTAAGTGTCACTGATGGGGTGAGAAAAGGCCTGAGGATCTAGTGGAATCTGAGCCATTGTTGTAACAATCATGATGAGGAGAATCAAATGGAGGGGGTGGTTTGGTGACCCCACACATGCAACGGGTCGGACCCCATTTAGTTGTAGCTACATCAGGCATATAAGATCATTCAATTGGTTAAATATGTGGGGATATCAGCTGGGAATTACGGCAATACCATCCTCATGTGGGGTCGTGGACATGGTGCCAATAGTTGTCGCGAGTCTAGGGGTCGTGGTTGAACACAGGGTAAAGAGGCAACAAACATATACAAAGAGACAACTTCTGCAACAACTCGTAACATGATCCAAGGTTGGGAAGAATCTGTTGGCCATGGGAGGGGGGCGGGTTGTCTGATATAGAGCTCAACATAGAAAATTTTAGGGGCGAATGTTCGCCCTTTGGCGAAATTAAGGGGTTTTAAATTTTTAGTGGGCGAATATTTTGTATCATAGTACATTTTACAAATCACCTCAAATAGCCCACCTTATTTTAAGGGAGAGGGTAAAAAAGGTAAATTTAGCCCTTGAAATTAGGAGTTACAACCTTCCATTCCCCCATTTTCAAGAATAGGTTTTATTTAAGTGAATCCATTCGCCCATTTTCAAGAATAGGTTTTATTTAAGTGAATCCTATGGGCCAAAGGCCCAAATACCATATTTTTAAAAGAGGTATGGTAAATTAATAAAAATATAAATAAATCAAAGGTATGATAAATAAATCAAACATTTTTTATATTTACTCCATAAGTCACCTTATATACATGCAAGGGTGTAAACATTTAAAATTTTAGTAAAGTGGAGGTATGGTAAATAAATAAAACGTCTTTTTATACTTACTCAAAAGGTTTGGTAAATAAATAAAAATATAAATAAACTAGACGCATGGTAAATAAATAAAACCTCTTTTTATATTTAGTCCATAACCCTCGTTCTATTTATGAAGGCTCAAGAAAGAGGTTTTATTTAAGTGAATCCTATGGGCCAAATACGATATTTGTAAAAGAGGTATGGTAAATTAATAAAAATATAAATAAACGAGAGGTATGGTAAACAAATAAAACATTTTTTTTATATGGTCAAAATACTATGGGACAAATACCATGGACTAGATTGTTATTAATACCATGCAAAAAAACATTATTAACCCTAATATTAGTATTAATAAAAATAAAAATGGCACATGGTATTGACCCATGGTATTCACCAAAATGGCACATAGTATTGACCCATGGTATTCACCTGGAAAGTAGCCTATTTAAATGGGGGAATTAAACCAGCATAGATCCATCATTACTCTGGATCTATTAACCCCCGAGAAGTATCAAATATCGTGATATGCAAACTAGCATAGAGTGAAAAAATATTTGATCCGATCAAGAGTAAAAATGGATGTTGTAATTTAATGTATGTTAAACATTTTAGCTTGGTTAAAATAAAAAATAAAATAAAAATCAACTATTAATTTTATTAATTTTTATAAATTACTAATAGTAATTTTTAAGCTCCAGGTTTATGATAACCCATGGTATTGACCCATGGTAATACCATGGTATTCATGTGAGCATAAACTATTTAAAGGGGAAATTCTATCATCTTAGATCCATCTTGATTCTGGGTCTACCAACTGCTCAAAGGGATAAATATATTTCATCCCCCTAAGAGTGGTAGATGTGGAGTTAAGATGGATATAGGTTGGTTTTTATGATAATGAAGATATTAAATAGACTTAGGAAATTATATTGTAAAAACATCTTAAGGTGAATGGTTAAAGCATAGACATTGGACAAGTATATTTGTATACTTCTATTTTAAACTGAAACAAATCTAGGGCTAAAAGGAATCGATTGATTGCACTACTCATCCTTCTATAACTTTCCAACATATGCTGGAGTAAACAGATTGTAATTTGGGTAATTTTTCTAATTGCAAACAGGAACATACTTGTGTATTGGATATGCTGGAGTAAACAGATTGTAATTTGGGTAATTTTTCTAATTACGAACAGGAACATACTTGTGTATTGGCAGGGTGGTTATGAGATCCCTAGAAGTGATGAATTTGAATTTTTCTTGGTTTTATATATAGTATTAGGTTTTTTCTCATGCTTTCTGTGAATGGCACGGGTGAATTTTATCCTACACCCACTAGGTTATCAATATGTAATTTCAATAATTTTGATTTCAAAAGATATTTTAAAGAAATGCAATGATTTCATTTGTGTATTCAATAAACACAAGATTTTATAATTGAGTAAAATATTCGACATTCCTGGTGAGAGATTCGCCAAAAAATTATATATACATATCATATTATTGATAAAATCGCCTTCCATTTTTCCTATATACCATGGAGATTCGCCCATTTATTATACATGTAAATTTAGGGGGGGTTCTTAAAATTTTCCCTAATGGGTAGCTATCTTAGAAACAAACAATCAAAGCAATTCGAGATTTCCTTTAAGTGTAATAGATAAGAGGGAAGAAAAGAGGACCAACCTGGATCTTCCACTTTGATCCTTGCTTGATTTCTCTTTCCCTTGATAGAATTTACCACTCCTCTCCTACTTGTCCCACTTCAAAGAGTACCTGTAGAGTCAAAGTAACAAAAAACTATCAAAGCATCTCTATCTAAAACGTCATAAACAATGCAGAATCAGAAACACATTGACCATACAAATGCATTCATAAGCAATAAGATTCACAAATACATGATTATATGGAGGAAAACTCAAAGAACTTTATTAATAGTAGAAGAAAGGATTACAACCCAGCTGTCTGATCCAGCATCATCCTTCCAACATAGAAGCCCTCTTCACCTCATGAAAAGCAAGATCACCCAACAATACAATGTCTTTTCTCACAGATAAACCAACAACACTTCCTTACAAATTACAAAATTCCAGCCTCCAGATCTCTCAGATGAGGGATCCATTTATAGATGTCTTGCAATGGTCTGAGTCAGCTCTGGGTTTTTGATTAGTGTCATTCCACTAATAGTTCTTGGTTCCAATTGGATATTTCATTGATCTCTTACTCATCCCTGGGCGAATTCAGAGAGGCAAGTGTCACAGGAGAAGTTTCTGGAAGATTCCATGATCATCCACTTAGCAAACTGTCTCTGCCATTTGTCTATTCTCACTCATCGCACCCCACAGAAGGCCATTTCAGTATGCATCGCACCTGGCTAGTGTGGTAGCCAGTATGCATCGCACCTTGACCATGGAGCAGTCAATATGGTCCAGTTTTGGCCAGTTCTGAGTAGTTTTTCAGGTGGAACTTCTGGGAAATGATGTAATCAGTTGACCATGATCCTTTAGGGTGTGAAACAACACTTTTAGGGACTAAAGAGCCCTTATTTTATGGACATATGAGTTTGGGGTTGCAGTGCCCAAATATGTCTATAACAGCTGCCCCCTAAAGCATGAGGTCGTAAATCTTCTGATGTTGGGTGAAATGCTTTATCATGAGGATCCAAGGTATTCAAACTGGAAGGTGACTTGTATAAGATACAATACAATACATCATCATCATATTATTTTCATGATCTAGCTGAGGTGAGCATTCCCATGCTCAGCTTCATAAATTCATTTTCATGTACATAGGATAGAGTGATTCTTCATATGAAGAGTCATCTTCTTTTGCTAGATGACTATCTGTGTAGATTCTGTGCACATTTGATGTCTTTATGTTCCTGAATATATCACAGCTCAGATGGATGAAACTAGATCCGGGGTCTTCAAACTTGTTCAATCTTCGCCCGATTGTACAAGTCGATCCATGTGAAAAGATGTTCTGAAGTCGAACATGGAAAGACATCGCCTGATTACCAACCAATAATGTAAGCTGTTAACAGGCGCGAGAGGAATCACCGATAATGATAATGACCCTCAAGGTACTACAGTAAAATTCACGTGGTGTGAATATATGAGCCGATGTTGAACACCACGTAAAGTCTTTCGGTCGAAGGTCATTGATGTAAACCTGTCGCTGGAAGTGAGAAGCTTGCCATTAAGGCATGCAAGCTGCAAAGTACTGAAAGGGTTGTTTCTAAGTCAACTTCTTGGATAATGAGCTGATGTCGACAAGAAGTGACCTGTCGTAGGAGGGCCTTGATGTATCCCACGTCTACGACGTGAAACAAAGCAAATTATTTTTATGGAGGTGAAAACGATCTGATGATATAAGGTTCAGGAATGGCGGTCATGAAAAATGAAGAGCGGAGGTATTACAATGGATGAGGCGTTTGCTGGATGGTGAATTCTCTGAATGACTTCTCTTGAACATGTCGACGACACTGATATGGATTGGTAGCGTTAACCCCATGGACGGTATGGAGGACCAATGGTGATATGGTGAAGGGAAAAACCGAACCCAACTCAATCATGGTGATGGAGTGAAAGTGTCATGTTCAAGAGTGACTTGCTACCAATAAATTCTTCAAGTTTTCTTTCCTTTTTCCCTAGTCATTTCTTAGTACCTCTTTATTTTTGTCAAGCTTGAGGAGGATAAAATATGCTTGGTCTATAATTTTCCCTTCGGGCAAACCTGTCGCTTTTTTTTTAGTGAGACTAGCGTCAGTGAGACTCATTCTTGTCTGGGTGGACAAGTTTGTCGCTATTGTTTTAACGAGTTTAACGACAAACATAACTCAGTCCTTTTCTTATTTAGAGAGTTTGAAAAGGGACGAAAAGGAAACTCCAACTGTCCTTTTTCATGGCATAATCCCTTAAGTTTGAAAAAGTATAAAATAATATGAAAGGGATGACTTTTCGATCGCTTTAACGAGCTGAAAAAAACAAGCACTCGATCTTTTTGTTTGATAATCCCTTGGGTCCAAAAACATTAAAATATATGGGAGGGATGGTGTTACCCTTACTTTAACGAGCTGGAAAGGCCAATGGCTTGACAATATTTTTATATTTAACGAGTCTAAAAAGAGTTTAAAAGGGACTCGTTTTTGAGGAACAAATGGTATTTTCGGGTAGCAACTGGTTCCAGGTAAGTTTGGAACTTCTAAAAAAATGGCAGTGTGAAGAGGGTGACAATCAGAATCACTCATCGCAGTTGTTCCTCAAAAGGGTAAACAATCAAGTGGAAGCATATGGTCAGCCAAATGAATGGAGGTGACGGTAGGAACACAACCAAGGTTCAAAAAAGGCCGATAGCAAGGTAATCACAAAGGTTATTTACCAAAGGTGGTTTCATTTTTTAATGAGCTTGAACCAGGAGAAAATATGCTCAGTGGCAGGTTTATTTTTTAACGAGCTTGAACCTTGCGGCAACATTGATCTTACTAGTCGTTTGAAAATGTCTCTTGGTAGATTCATTTTTTAATGAGATTGAACACTACTATAACGTGTGCTCATTGCCTTTTTATGTAGGCTAGAAATGACCAAGCTAAGAGGCTAAAGGGTTGAGAACCTAAAAAACTAAAAAATCAAAGGTCGTTTTTCACTTGCATACAAAGGTTTGCATGCCCCCAGGTGTTTCAGAAAAGGAGAGTTTCCAGGTTACCAAATGGAAGTCCCTGCGGTTAGGCAGGATTGTTTCTTTCGGTAGACAAAAACTCTTCCTTGGCTTTGTCCATCGAAATAGACGAAGGTGAATGGTGTGAGCTTCCAATCACATAACATACAAGGGAATACATGTTTCAGATCAATCACACATCCAAAAAGGAAATGATTTTTCAATCCAATCGTATAACCTTTCAAGAAAGTCTCTCTTTTACTCTGGGTTCGGCTGCTAAGGCAGACCAGGGTGCATGCCCCCTAAACTTCGTTACATTCACCGAACTACTTGTGGTAATTAGGTGGATGGAATGAACATTGAAGAGAAATTGTTGATGCGAAGAGACGATTTAGGGATGATGGTTGATTCATAGTTCTGTTTGAACCAGGAAATGAAAGCTGGTCGACAAGCTGTACCAGTTGGCCTTCATGTGGAAAACACATTACTCGAAGGAGTGTGGAAACAATAGCTTCCATGCTATATATATAGTCACTTCCAAGGAGTAGATTGTAATCTAGAGGCCCTTGAACTATCATCACATTCAAATGAACGGTTTTCTTTCTCAAAGTTATCGATAACTTTGGAAGGATCCCTAATGGTTGACTGGTTCCTTTGTTGAAACCTAACAAATTTTGTTTTTCAGGCAAAAGCGATGGTGAACCAAGCGCCTTCCAAGTAGTTGAGGAAAGTATACTCAGCAAAGCCCCTTCATCTATGATAGTGCTAGACATGATCATTTTGTAAACTTGTACTATGATTCAGAATGGTACATTAGATGGAAGGCGGGGTTTTGCTAGTTGATTCCAATCAAAGAAAATGACTAGACTGCTCGGAGGAGGTATCGGATAAATGGCCAGATAAATATCATGAACTGGGGGGGTTTCTTCTTGTTGTAAAGGAATGAGTGGATTTCCCCCAAGTTCATTAGACTCTATATCGACAAAAAGAATTTGAATGGTGTCGTTCTCATTCTCTTTGGAAATTGTATCATCCGAAGGTGGGCCTTCTGAAGGCAAGACTGGGTCGACTGCCATCTCGACCAGTTGACTTTGGTCTGGTATGGACTCAGAAGGTTTACTTTTAATGATAGGTGATTCGATCGACAATTGAGTTATGTCAATTGAGTTTTCAACTAGCGAAGGACTTGGCAAGAGTTTCCTGTATCCAGGTGGAAGTCGCTGTGGTGAAGCAGGACGGTTATCCAAAATTCTTTTGGCTTCGTCCAGAAAAGGACAACGGGGAAGATTATGATTACCTTCACATAACCCACAAGGAAATTTGACATGTCCATTAACTTTGTTTTCACTAACTGATGGTATGCTATCAACCTGACTGCTAGAGGTTGGTGACACCGAATAGTGCAAACGGGGAGACCATTCTCTCAAGATTTGTAGAATGCAAGGGCAATCTCGATGGTAATGGTTTCCCTTGCAAATTATGCATGGAGATTTTGGTTTGGAAATTTTAGTGTGTAGATTTTCACCGGATGATGCACGGTTGCCTCCTTGTTTAGTTGGCTTCTTCTTCTTCTCCTTCCCTTTCTTTTTCTTCTTAGTTACTTGGTTTTTAGTGTCACTAGTTTCGCCAAGCGAAGAAGAAGAAGGGGAAGGAGAAACAAACGAAGTAGAAGGTGAAGGGGTAACTTCAGTATCATCTGGTTGTTGATTAGATTGTTGAGGAATTATGGTGTTTTGAATGACAAAGGTCGAGAAAAGCCATAATGGCAGGCCGATTGTGATTCCTGGAAGGGACAATGTAGCCATATATGGAGAACCAATATCCCCCCAAGAGGAGAAAGGACTAGGATTCCTTCCAAGAGGGATTCCTTGATTGGTGGACTCCATTATCTCAACCTCATATCAACAAAGGAATAGGGATGTTATTCTGATTTAAATAAATTTTAAAGACGCTCTGACACAACTTGCTTTTTGAATTTTTAAGAGTCGAGAAAAATCCAAAGGTGACTCTAGTCGCCTTCGATTTTTAATGAGCCTGAAGTGACAAGTGCTCAGATGGACCTTTTCTTTTAAGGAGTCGAAAAGGAACGAAAGTGACTACTATGGAAATCTAGACAGAGAGATTACTAAACCAATCGCAAAACTACAAAATACACCTTGGTGATAAATGATAGAGAAATTACCAAGGACTTATGTACGACAATCAATCTTCTCGAATGCTGTGTCTAGTGCATTGCAATTGATAGGGCGATAGACACAACTTCCTAAGGATAAAGGATATCAGCCTATTGTGGTCTCCCAATATATACTCGACAGTACGGGGAGCACAAGTCCGTACTGGAACTTGTCATATCAAAAGGGGAGGAATCACCCAACCTTTGATGAAAATGATAGTTACCAGGCTTTACGACGCCGGAACACGTCTCTAGCCTAGACTTCTAGATGTGTTGCATTAGGTTCCAAAGCATTTTTATGTTCATTGAGATTTATTTTAGAGTTGATATTGCTTAGAAGTTTGCCTTTCAAGGTTCACCACGTGATGTAGATGTAAAATTCCTAAATATGCAATCTAAAATGATAAACAATCGTTTATTTTCTTTTAGCAATGAAAATCCTAGCTACAAAGGAAAGAAGATTATGGTATTTTTCTTTCAGCAGAGAGCATAGAGCACACACTAAATGCACTTTCCTAAATCATATTCCACATGCAGTCAAAATGCAAATGCACATGCATGTATTTGTTTTCCATTTCCTTAATGTGTGAATGCCAAAAAGGAAAGCTAAGTACAGATCTGAACTATTTTCTTTTAAAGCGACATTTTTAACAATTTCTTTTCAAAACGAAAGGAAGACTAAGACGACACTTTTCGATTTCAAATTGAAAATTGCTTTCGACACTTCAAATACTAACAATTCAAATCAAGTACAATGACAAAAGTACAATCAACTATCTAGAAGAGGAAGACTTTACGACACTCTTCTTTTGATTCAAAATGACAATTACGACACTTGCATAAAAAACGACAGTTCGATTAAGCTACTTTTGACAAAGGAAGATTGTAAATGATTTACAAATACACAAAAAAATTTACAATTCCTAACTAATGGAGGCTGAAATATGTGAAGGAAGAAGGTTTCAACAAGAAGATACTGATCATGAATAGCAAATCTATTGAATACAGCTGAAAACAAGGAGGAAAAAACCAACTTTCAGAGAGAAAAACATTATCACTCAATCATCGCACTTGCAACACAGGGAAATAGGGATGCATCTCACCTGCAACACACGGGAGGTGTGATGCATACAGGCTGCTCAGTTATAGACAGTGTGATAGACCAGGGAGTGAAATTGAGCTTGGTTTTTGCTCAAAATTTGCAGCTAAGTTCAGTGATTTAGACTGAGTTATGATGGACAGTTAAAACAAAGTATAGGAGTAAGATCTTATGAGGTTATTGAGCTACCACAAGGGCACTTAGAATGCTTGTAAGTTAGATGTTCAGTTCATAAACCAACCCGGAGATTGACTAAAGCAGCATTCATCTACTTCGCAATTGCATAGAAAAGGCGTTTCGAAGGCTAGCTAGCTAACTTCAG
Organism: Pinus tabuliformis; assembly: GCA_031772625.1. Classification (NCBI taxonomy): domain Eukaryota; kingdom Viridiplantae; phylum Streptophyta; class Pinopsida; order Pinales; family Pinaceae; genus Pinus; species Pinus tabuliformis. The sequence goes on from CM062819.1 coordinate 1,153,209,807, forward strand.
GCTCCAACTGTAGTTTATAAAGCAAACAATAAATAAACAAAACAAACTATTCGATCCCCAGCGGAGCCGCCATTTTGTTTCAGGGAAAACTAGTGTCGATTCGAACTGCTAGTCCCACTAAGAAGGGTAGCTATCTTAGAAACAAACAATCAAAGCAATTGGAGATTTCCTTTAAGTGTAATAGATAAGAGGGAATAAAAGAAGACCAACCTGGATCTTCCGCTTTGATCCTTGCTTGATTTCTCTTTCCCTTGATATAATTTGCCACTCCTCTCCTACTTGTCCCGCTTCAAAGAGTACCTATAGAGTCAAAGTAACAGAAAACTATCAAAGCATCTCTATCTCAAACATCATAAACAATGCAGAATTAGAAACACATTGTGCATACAATTGCATTCATAAACAATAAGATTCACAAATACATGATTATATGGAGGAAAACACAAAGAAATTTATTAATAGTAGAAGAGAGGATTACAACCTATCTATCTGATCCAGCATCATCATCCTAGTATAGAAGCCCTCTTCACCTCATGAAAAGCAAGATCACCCAACAATACAATGTATTTTCTCACAGATAAACCAACAACACTTCCTTACAAATTACAAAATTCCAGCCTCCAGATCTCCCAGATGAGGGATCCATTTATAGATGTCTTGCAAGGGTGTGAGTCAACTCTGGGTTTTTGATTAGTGTCATTCCACTAATAGTTCTAGGTTCCACTTGGAGATTTCAATGATCTCTTACTCATCCCTGGGCGATTTCAGAGAGGCAAGTGTCATAGGAGAAATTTATGGAAGATTCCATGATCATCCACTTAGCAAACTGTCTCTGCCATTTGTCTATTTTCACTTATCGCACCCCACAGAAGGCCATTTCAATATGCATCATACCTGGCTAGTGTGGCAGCCAATATGCATCGCAACTTGACCATGGAGCAGTTAGTATGGTCCAGTTTTGGCCAGTTTTGAGTAGTTTTTCAGGTGGAACTTCTAGGAAATGATGTAATCAGTTGAACATGATCCTTTAGGGTGTGAAACAACACTTTTAGGGACTAAAGAGCCCTTATTTTATGGACATATGAGTTTGGGGTTGCAGTGCCCAAATATGTCTATAACACCATCCTCAAACTCTCAAGATAGAAGGATATATCAAGGATAAAAAGGTAATAGTGCTAACTGATTTTGGTAGTACCCATAATTTTATTCATTGTAAGAGAGTAAAGGAATTGAATTTCTTTCTAGATTAAGAATGTGAGTGTCAAGTGATGGTTGCAAATGGAGGAACTATAAAGTTCTCTGGAAAGTTTCATAATATCAAGCTAACCATGGAAGAATATATATTGAATAGTCCAGTGCTTTACATTCCAATGGGTGGTGTTGGTGTTGTACTAGGAGTCCAATGGTTACAATCTTTGTGGATGATAACTTTTAATTTTCAAGAACTTTTCTTGAAATTTTTCTGGGAAGGAAAGGAAAATTAATTAAGGGGTATCACAGGGAAACTAGGGAAGATAATTAGCTCTAATGGCATGATAAAGCATTTTAGGAAATAAAAATGGGGCATAATTGTACAATTATGCTCACTAGAGGTTCAAACATCAAAATCATCCATTTCTCCATATCTCAAAAAAGTCTTGGACAATCATTCCAAGGTATTTTAGACTCCCATAGGAATCCCACCTATTCGTGATTATGATCATGCTATTCACTTGACTCCAAGAAGTGTTCCTCCAAACATCAGGCCTTATAGATATCCTTATGCCCAAAAGAGTGAAATTAAACGTATGGTTGCAGAAATCCTAGAGGCTGGTATAATTCAAGATAGCCAAAGTTCTTTCTCTACTCCAGTAGTATTGGTGCACAAGAAGGATGGATCATGGCATATGTGGTTGGACTATAGAGAGCTCAAAAAAATCACTGTTAAAGATAAATTTCCCATTCTTGTCATTGATGAATTGTTGGATGAATTACATGGAGAAATTTACTTCACCAAGTTGGATCTTCATTCAGGATATCATCAAATTAGAATGAAGATTGAAGACGTTATGAAAACAACATTTAGAACTCATTAAGGTCATTATGAATTTTTGGTGATGTATTTTGACCTTACTAATACACCTTCCACATTTCAAGGTTTGATGAATTCCATTTTCAAACCATTCCTTAGAAAATTTATGTTAGTATTTTTGATGATATACTAATCTACAACAAGTCTTGGAAGGATCATGTTCAACATATTGATAGGGTTCTCAAACTATTGGAGGAGAAACAATTATATGCAAAAACGTCCAAATGTTTATTTGGAGTACCGAAGGTGGAATATTTAGTTCATATTGTATCTCATGAGCAGGGAAAACTTTAAGAACCCCCCTAAATTTTTAAATATAATAAATGGGCGAATCTCCACGGTATATAGGAAAAATGGAAGGCGATTTTATCCATAATATAATATGTATATATAATTTTTTGGTGAATCTCTCACCAGGCATGGCGAATATTTTACTCAATTATAAAATCTTGTAAGATCTTGGCGAGTCTTTCACTAAATAATAAAACTTTGTAAAGTCCTAGTGAATCTTAGCATAGGCTACATGCTGGTTTAATTCCCCCATTTAAATAGGCTACATTCCAGGTGAATACCATGGTTCAATACCATGTGCCATTTTGGTGAATACCATGGGTCAATACCATGTGCCATTTTTATTTTTATTAATTCTAATATTAGGGTTAATAATGGTTTTTCGCATGGTATTAATAACAATCTAGTCCATGGAGTAAATATAAGGTGACTTATGGAGTAAATATAAAAAAATATTTTATTTGTTTACCATATCTCTCGTTTATTTATATTTTTATTAATTTACCATACCTCTTTTACAAATATGGTATTTGGCCCATAGGATTCACTTAAATAAAACCTCTTTCTTGAGCCTTCATAAATAGAACGAGGGTTATGCACTAAATATAAAAAGAGGTTTTATTTATTTACGATACGTCTAGTTTATTTATATTTTTATTTATTTACCATACCTTTTGAGTAAGTATAAAAAGACGTTTTATTTATTTACCATACCTCCACTTTACTTATATTTTTATTTGTTTACACCCTTACATGTATATAACGTGACTTATGGAGTAAATATAAAAAAAGTTTTATTTATTTACCATACCTCTCATTTATTTATATTTTTATTAATTTACCATACCTCTTTTATAAATATGGTATTTGGCCCATAGGATTCACTTAAATAAAACCTATTCTTGAAAATGGGCGAATGGAAGGTTGTAAGTCCTAATTTCAAGGGCTAAATTTACCTTTTTTACCCTCTCCCTTAAAATAAGGTGGGCTATTTGAGGTGATTTGTAAAAATGTACTATGATACAAAATATTCGCCCACTAAAAATTTAAAACCCCTTAATTTCGCCAAAGGGCGAACATTCGCCCCTAAAATTATCCTTGCTCATGAGGGTGTTAAGGTAGACCCTATGAAAATTAAATCCATTAAGGAATGGAAAATCCCCACAACACTAAAGCATCTTTGAGGATTTCTCAGGTTGACAGATTATTATCGCAAGTTTGTTTAGAATTATAGGAGAATAACAGTGACTCTAACAACATTATTGAAGACTGATACATTTTCTTGGACTCCAGAAGCAACTAAGGCCTTTGAACATCTTAAAGAGGCAATGTGCCAACCACCAATCTTACCTACACTAGACTTCACAAAAGCCTTTATTGTGGAATGTGATGCCTCAGGAAATGGAATTGGTGTTGTTTTAATGCAAGAAAGAAGACCCATTGCTTTTCAAAGTAGTCCAATAAAGGGAAACTATTTACAAAAACTATATATGAGAAGGAAATGTTGGAAATACTACATGAACTAAAGAAAAGATGACCTTACATAGTGGGAAGACACTTAAAGGTAAAAAAAATCACGATAGTCTTAAATACTTTTTGGAACAAAAATTATCTTCAAAAGAGCAACAAAAATGGGTCACAAAGATGTTGGGTTATGACTTTGAAATAATCTACAAAAAAGGGAAGCAAAATGTTGTTGCAAATGTACTCTCAAGAAAGGATGAGAATGTGGAAGCATTTCTCTGTCTCATTTCTATTATCCAACTTGATTGGATAACTGAAGCAAGGGATGAATGGAAGAATGATGAAGAGGTGTGGACAATCATTCAAAAGTTTCAACAAGATCCCAATACATTTATCTAGAAAAATGATTCATTATGGTACAAAGATCACTTATATCTATGTAAGAATTTCGTGAGATTTCCCAACTCAAACAAAATATTCTTTTGGAATCACACCCCTCCCCCTTAGCAGGGCTCAGTAATTTTAAAAACTTACCATAGAGTCAAGAAGGATTTTTTTTGGGATGGCCTTAAATCCAATATTCAAAAGTTTGTGGAAGAATGTTTTGTTTGGTAGCAAAATAAAGTTGAGACAATTAAGCCCCTGGTCTGTTAAAACCTTTAGCCATTCCAAGTCAACGTTGGGAGGAGGTCTCATTGGATTTTATCACAGGTTTACCCAAGTTTGAAGGAAAGAGTGTCATCATGGTGGTAGTTGATAAAATTACCAAGTATGCACACTTTTGTGCATTATCCCATCCTTTTAAAGCCAAGACAATTGTTATTGCATTTATGGAAACAATTCAAAAGCTACATGGAAACCCAAATATTATTGTAAGTGACAGAGATCTGATTCTCACTCGAAATTTTTGGACAAAATTATTTTCTTGTCTTGGTACTCAATTATCTCATAGCTCATCTTATCATCCTCAATCTGAAAAAAAAAACTGAGATAGTGATAAAATGTTTGAAAGGATATATTTGTTTCTTTGTATCTGATAAACAAACACAATGGGTCAAGTGGTTACCTCAGCCTGAATGGTGGTATAACACTTCCTTCCATACTGCAGCAAAAATGACCCCATTTATGGCACTTTATGGATACATCCACTATCCATCACATCATACTGAGGAAAAAAATCTAAGATTCAAGCAGTGGAATATCACATCAAGCATCAACAACAAGTTCTCTAATTCTTAAAGGATAACCTCACTCAGGCGCAAAATCAAATGAAACAACAGATAGATCAACATCGCAGTGAAAGAAGTTTTGAGGTAGGCGACTGGGTATTTTTATGACTACAATGATACAAAAAAATGTCCCTCAAGAAAACTAAGAAGGATAATGAATTATCACTCAAGTACTATGGTCCTTACAAGGTGTTTCAAAATATTGGTACTATGGTGCAAAAACTGGAGTTGCCTGCATATTCCCAAGTACACCCAGTTTTCCATGTTTCATGCTTAAATAAGGTTATCGATGACAAGCTCCCAATTCAAAGAATATTTCCAAAACTTGAAAAAGAAGGAAAAAAACATATTGGAGCCTAAAGCAGTCACGGAAACAAGAACCCGATAGCTATGGAATCAATTAATTTCAGAGCATTTCATTAAGTGGAAGAAATTATCGGCTGAAGATTCCACATGGAGGATGAGAATTTTATACGGAAGCATCAAGAACTACTCAAGAATTGAGGAATTTTTTTTTTTTTTTTTTTTTTTTTTAAGGAGAGGGGCATGTTAGGTCCCTACAATACTAGTGTAGTCTCCTTATTGTTATTGTTAGTGTAGCCCCCTTATTGTTATTGTTGTGCCCATGTAGCCCCATATTGTTATTGTTGTGCCCTTACATGATTATTGTTATGTAAGCTCTAATTATATTGCTACCCCTTAGACTCCTATATATACCAATGAGGTCTTTTAATTTGTATCATCCAATAATTGTTCAATTATGTGATGTAAAGGAGGTTTCCCCTTCAAAGAGGCTAATTTTCAAGTCGTTGATCTATTCTTTCTTTCGTTTTGTTATCTGGTTACATAACACTTTGTATCCAACAAAAATAATGGATAAATAAGGTAATGAGAGGGTAATAGGTTTGATAGACAAACCCACCTATAGGTGGACTTGAATCAAAGTCATGTGAACCCTATAGAAATTGTCTTCTTAAAGCTAGTGGTTTCTATGCCAAGGGTAAAGGATGAATCTTAAAAATCGAGTCGTTTGGAGAATAGTTCAACCTTTAATTCTAAGAAGAGGTGAACATATGGATGAATCCTTATCAATTTTTGAACCTATCATGTCAAAGAAGGAAAATCCCATAGTTTCAAAGAAACTAGGCCCGTGTTATGATGCTAGGGAAGGATGTAGTTTTCATGTCAATCGTGAACAACAGGGAAGAAGTACATTAAATTGTTGAAGGCTAGAATATAGTTGGTCCCAAGAGAATATATATCTATCACTCTATGTCGAGTACATTATTGGTGGGTACATTTTATGGCCATTCTATATTAGGGAAGAGCCTTGTCTGATGGACGAAGTAAGTTTAGAAGCCAATGATTGTATATTCACTTAGATTTTACCTAAGAGGGTGGTTGGAATTCCAATTAAAAGAAGAAAAGTATGTGATTTTCATTATGGAGGTTGGGTGGTGTTAGGGGTTCATAGCTTTATCCTCAAAAAAATGGGCACCAAAATTTGACTTGAGGTGGCAAAAGGCTTATGTGCACCTAGTTTGGGTTAAGATGCCTGAATTATCATTGGATTTTTGGATAGTGGATTTATTTTAGGCTATAAGAAACAATCTTTGGACATTTATAGATGTTGATGGACAATTTAAAACTAATATGCCTTACTTAGTTGTTCATATCCTAGTGGAATTTGACCTAAGAAAAGGCCTAGTGGAGGACATCAAAATAGAGGTAGGGAGTAGATCACATGTATAGCTCATGGATTATGTGGGATTACCATTTAATTGTGTTAGATTTTTCAATTTCGAACACGTAACAAGTGATTGTTCACTTAAGTTTCACAATAAGGGTGGAGGAAGAGAGTATTGTTGATTTTGGTTAGGTGGGTCAGAAATTAGCCTTATTTTCCAAGGTTGAATATGGGAATACTAGGAGGAGCGGGGATGCCCCAAAGTTCATGCATGAGGTTTCTGATGAAGTTTTGGTAATCAAAGGAGATGATAAGACACAAAGACAACTATAAGGGTTAGAAGCAATAACTTCTATAAATGAAGATGGTAGTTCACTAATGGAACCAACAAAATTGACTCAAAATTTGGTAATTGATATATAAACTAATGTAGATATTCCATTAGACAATTTTTCAATATATATATGAGAAAATAAACCGAAATATATACTATGAGGGTCAAATTCCTTTAGGTTCCATATTTGTTAATTACCAATTTCCACTTATGCATGAAATAGAAAAAATGCAGAAAATATAGAACAACAAGTATAATCACACACCAACCACAATGAACACATAGATTTATTATGGGAAACCCTTATAGGAGGAACCCCAACTTAAATGTGAGGTTTCTCTACTCTCTTTTGTCGAGTATGGAAATAATCCATGTACAAAGGAGAAGGAACTTTTTGTGGAGTTACTTGAGACTCGTGACTTGTTAGGCTTCTACATAACGCTAACCCCCTTTGTTATGCTATCTAGCTCCCACTTCTTGTTGCTTTGCTCTACCACGAACAAGATACAACAACAAAGAATGTAACCCCTTCTCCTCCTAGTGGTCCTATTTTGACAAGACTAATAACCAACTAGGGGTTCAATTTGGCTTCTACATTAACTCCAAATACAGTTAGAACTTTGACCCTTCTAGAGTATTCTTCATAGTCCACATGTGAATAACCCTTTTTTCATGAATAGCAGGGGCTAACGTGACATCCTCTTAAATCATGGTTGTCAATCACAATAGGTCAACTTGTAGGAGACCTATGTTTTGCATATGAACTTTGATTGACTTGATTATCACGTCATTATAAAGATCTTTAGGACTCTAATAACATCTGTATGGTCCTGCATTTAAGAAAGGAAGTTTTGACCCAAAAAAATATCATTTAATGCCTCAATATGGCCCCATAAGGTTTCAAACCCCGATACTCCAAACTGGGACCCACTGATAAAAATAACCCTATAAGTTGATTTCCCCAATTCATTCTGAAAGCATCGATCTAGATGACAAATAAATAATGATCCAATCCATATTAAAAGTTAAAGAGGTCAATATACTAGAGACCACTCCAAATTTGTACCTTCCTCTTTTAGGTAAGTTACCTTATAGATTAACTCATCATGTTCCTAGTCAAATATATATTGTGAATTTATCTCAAGCTAAGTGGCCCTCACTAGAAATATATAAAGATAGATCGATTTTGAAATGTATGGATGTGATCTCTATAGAGGAGGATTTTGGTAAGTGTCCTAAATACTTGTTGGGTTTGGAAATGGATTTAGATTCACAAGCTCCCTTGATAAGGTAGGATTCCTTAAAAATGGATGGGGTTGAGATCTACATGCATTGCATTATTTGATTCTCCTTCAAAATCCAAAAATGACTTTATAGAAAGTAATCCATTCATATATTTACTAATATCTCATAAGGGGTTAAAAGGAAAGTTGTTGGAGGGTTGAAAGGTGGTTTAAGGACATAGGGAAGTGAAACCTATGGAAGAGGTAGAAAATTTCATATTTCTTTAGCTTGAAACCAATGTATTAGAGAGGTGATGGAGGGGAAGCATAAGACCTTAGAAGGGCCATTTGCCCCTATGATTCTCAACCCACTAAGAAATTAGGCTTAAGAAGATAAGTGGATCTCTAGAAGCCCAAGGTTATAGTACTTCAAAAGAAATGGGGCAAGGGAAGAAATTTATTGAATAATTCTCAAATTCAAGAAAGAAGTGGGAGTTTTTAGGACTAAATTTTGTAGGTAATTTTGGAATCTTAAAAACCAGTTGGAGGAGAAAGCATTTCAAAATTGTTGAATTCAATTATTCTAGTTGTATTTCACTCTCTTGAGATAAGAAAGGCATTGAAAGCAATTAGAGCTTTAGATTTTTTGGTTTTGTAGGTAATATAACTAGCACAAAATTCTTTTTTTTTTATAGGATATAAATATCCATTTTATCTATGCTCCTCTCAAAATCTGTGATGTCTTTTAAATTGATTCCAAAATAACCTAAAATGTATTTAGTAATTGAAAATGGAGGCAATCACTATATTTTTGTATGACATGCTATACATACAAAAATTAAATTTATTATACGTATGTAGAATATAACTTAATGTAAGCAAGGAAGGGATTTTTTTTTTTAAAATATATTATAACAAGGTAGTTGTATTAATAATATAGGTCAATGGAGCACTTAAATAACTTAGGCTATACGTTATGGATGATATTTTTATAAACCTTAATGCATACATTCTTGGCAGTCATTAGGTAGAGAGTTATTTTACATAAAAGACACACATGTGCCCCTCCCACACCAAAAACCTTGACGACTATTGATAATCGAACCAGGTCCTCTCCTCACCCTTGCATGGAAACTACGTGGTGTATATTAGGTCACGGTTTAGGGGATAACTTGAATAGGTTCCCTCCTATTAAATGATAATCCCTCATGCATTGTGTGTTCATACACCCAAGGATCATCACATTGATTATTCCTTCTATATCTAAAGATATGGAGACCTCCTCTCATGGAAGATTGTTCATGGAAAGCGATTTATCTGACAGGAGAATTAACCTCATTAATGAGGTCATCATGCACCTTTGTGTTGGTTTTGTGAGCCTCATTTTTACGTGGGACACCTGGTCCTTGTCGTGTGCATCTCATGGGTTTCTCTCCCATCCTTGTACAAGACCTCTCATGCTCTCAGTTTGTTATAAACTCCCTACGTTGTTTTCAGGGTGGTGGAACTCAAGAGCACTACTAGTCTACAAATATGCAACTCGTGACCTTCTAAAATGGGTGGATATTATTGAATGGTGGTTGAAGCTTTGGCTTGAGGTGATCTTTCAAGGTCATGTACCACCCTCCTCATTTCTTTTTTTGTTACATAGACCTTGCAATTTTTTTTAGCGTAGGTCACACTAGTGTGTGAATGATCAGACTGGTAGCTACTACTGTTGTTCTCATCGTTGGTCACACCAGTGATTGAGCACTTATAGGGATAGTCCTTGTTGTTGTTCTAGTCATTGATTAAAATATTGCTTGAGTACTTGAAGTCATATTTTTCAATGTTCTTTGTGTTTTTCTTGCAAAAAATGGGGTCTGGCCCGTCTTTTGAGTTGGTTGTCGTCTTGTCCCCGGCGTCCCTACAAAGCTCAGACCCAACTGGAGTATCCTCAACTGCCCGATGCTTGTCTGTAGGGTTTTGTATTTGGGTACTTTCTCGATTTGGTTTTAGATATAAGTGTTGCTGCTCTCAGTCCTCATAAAATCATATAGCCACAAGGTTCTTTCAATTGCGTCAAGTGGTGTTTCATAAAATCCCCTCACCTCTCCAAACTCCTATCTCACTGCCTTACTTGGTAGTCAATTACTGTATTAGCATCTAGGTAGAATTATATCCCCACTGTGTTATTTCTAGGGTCTCTTCCTGTGTGTCAGTAGTGTTCATTTTTTATCTTGTTTGCAAGTTATATATGGCACCACAAAAACGACTGCTAGTTTGACAGGGTGGATGATAGGGGAATCTTCCTCCAGACACAGGATATTTTTTGGTTGGGAATCAATGGAAAATTTCTTTTTGGGAGATCCTTTGGAGGTAAGGAAAGAAATTGTGAAGCTGGAAGCTAAGGAATTTGGAGATCGTTAGACTTTGAGATAACTGGAGGCAGCCTAAAATGGGTACTAGATCCTAGAAAATCTAGAAAAAGATGAATCCATTTTCTCCATTCAATCACTCACCATCACCAAATGGAGACACTGCTTACTATGGCTATCCTTGATAAGCTGGTTCATAATTACAAACTCTTTGTAGGATGGGAAAAAATGAAGTGCATCATGTGAGACATTAGATATACCATAGAGGACATAGTGGTAAGGTTGACCCAAGTTGAACATTACATAGTTTGAAACTCTGATATTGATTCCAATGGACATGAGGAAGAGGATACAACTCCTCTCAATGTTATGAATGCCAATATTTCCTTATCGGAGAACAAATCACATGCTTTTGGCTCTCCAAGATCATCAGTAATAATCCTTGACTAGTTTATGGTTCTCTCATTTTTTACTATACTATGTGGTGTCTAGTTTATTTTTTGTGGTGTCCTCATGTTCAACTTAGTTATTTCATGTTATTGTTTAGTAAAGGGTGACCTAGTTCAATTTTATGTATTTGAAGCGATACACCTTAGTTTTTGGAACAAGGCAAAGGTCTACCATGCCCCATTTTTATGTATATGGAATGAGGAATTTTGTTATGTATGGATCAATTAAAAGTTTTGAAAACTTCCCGATGTAATACATTGATCCAAGTGGATATTGGTGGTGACCCACCTATTCCACTTGGACCCCCATCATTGTTTCTTTTATTTTCCTTAATTGTAGCACAATTTACTATTTTTGGTAGTTTTGCATGATCCAGATTTAAACATGAACGCAACAAATTACAGAGATAACCATAAACACAGATTCGCAGCGGAAATAATACTTCATTTCATTAATGTAAAATACTGAAATATGCTTACAAATAGTAATGGAAGTAAACCAGCGAGGGCGATGGTAGCTTATCTCTGAGAAGAGATGTGGTGGCTACATGCCTCTGAACTGTGTTACAATGAGGCTCGAAGGCCTATTTATTGTTGAGAAACAATGGAAAACCCTTAACATTCCAAAATCTAACCCTAGAAGATGAAACACCAAATTGTGGGCCCCGTTTGGGTAAATTGGTACACCAACTTCCCGGGGTCGTAATTTTGGCATACGATCTCTGTTTGACGCGTACAATAGCTCGTTAGAAAGATCTATCCGAGCACTACCACTTTGGGAGGCAACATCGGTCCATGGACCCATGTTGCCCCAGATTTCCCAAAAAACATCGTTTAGGGCCTCAAAACGGCTCCGGAAGTTCAGGACCCGAAAAACTGCTAAAAATAGTAAGTTGTGCTACAATTAAGGAAACTGAAAATGCTGAGAGAAACAATGGTGGGGGTCTAGGTGGACTTGGCAGGTGGCCACCAATATCCACCTGGATCATTCCTCCCCCCTTAGGAAGCAATGGTCCCCATTGCGTTGAGTTCCTCCATGAGATGAGGAAACTTTTGCTGAACTTGTTCCCTGGTGAACCACTTGCCCTGTTGAAGGAGTTGGCCTACTTTGACAACTCGATACAGTTGGATATTCTGTTGGCGAGTGTTCTTGATCTGTGTGTCCATGATCTGATCAGTTGTAGCTTGTTCCATGCAATCTGGATTTAATTCTGTGGGTGTGAGTTGTTCTGCAATGTCGGATGTGTCTAGTAATGGTGGAAAGTATGGCCGAAGGCGGTCCACATTGAACACTGGGTGCAGGCCAAGGAATGGGGGAATGCTGAGCTCAAATGCATTGTCTCCCACAGCCTTAGTAATGGCGTAAGGACCATATCGGAGTGGTCTCAGTTTCCGATAGGCTCCAGTAAGGCGTTCCTTTTGCAAATGCAACCAGACTTTGTCGCCCACCTGAAACTTGTGTGGCACCCGATGTTGATCATGTCGCTCCTTGTACTTGGCATTTGATTTCACCAGAATGTCATGGACCTGCTGGCGAATATGTTGGATGCGCTCAATGAAGCTAGTGGCCTTATCTGTTTCAGACTGGACATGAGCTGAATTTATGTGAGTAGCTGCAAGTGGCATGGCCACATCAATGGGGCATAGTGGCTAGAATCCCAAACCCACCTGAAAAGGGCTATGGCCAGTGGAGCTGTGAAGAGCTCGGTTGTAGCTGTGTTGAACATAGGGGAGGCTCTCGTCCCATGTGCGTGGATGCTTTGAGTTATACATGCGCAAAATGTGCACAATCATCCTATTGACAACCTCTGTCTGGCCAGCAGTTTGAGGATGGAAGGCTGTGGACTTCGTGAGTTTGGTGTCTAGCATTGACCAGAGACTGGACCAAAATGTGCTGAGGAACCGACTGTCCCAATCTGAGATGATAGATTGTGGGATCCCAAAGTGCACCCACACTCGTTCAAAGAAGAGTTTAGCAGTGGCTTCTGCTGTGATACTCTTTTTGCAGGCCGCCATAATGGCCATCTTCGAGAACCTATCGACGACCACAAAAACACAGTCATTTCCATGCTTAGTGGAAGGAAGGCCTGACATGTAATCCATGGAGATGGATTCCCAAGGTCGACTAGGGGTAGGCAACGGGGTATAGAGGTCGTGCTTCTTGATGGTCGGTTTGGCGATGGCACAAGCAGTACATGATCTGATGTACTTCCCAACATCCTGTCGAAGATTCGGCCAATAGAAATAATTTTGTAGTACTGCCACTATTTTCTCGACCCCGAAATGCCCAACAGCCCGACTATAGTGTGCTTCCCAAATCATCTTGGCACGCTCGCTTGAAGGAACACAAAGGTGACCCAGGTGGCATAACAGAGCATCCTGGAGGTGAAAATCTGGAACATGCCAACCCTCCAAGAGTGTTTGGTATGTGTGGCCTAATTCTGGGTCACTTTTGTAGAGAAGTGGCCACTCAGAAGTCTCGTGCCCATAAGAGTTGAGCACGGTGGTTAATGCCATGATCGGTGGTCGACTGAGGCAATCTGCAACATTATTGGTGATGCCCTTCTTATACTTGATATTCAAGTGGAACTGTTGCAGGTATGTAGACCACTTCTGATGGCGATCATTCTACAATTTCCCTTGCGTCTGTATGAACTGCAGGGGTCGGTGGTCTGTGTGGATGATCGTTTCCTTCCCCAAAATGTAATGCTTCCATTGCCGGCAGGCCTGCACAATGGAATACATTTCTTTATCATAAGTGGGGTACTTCCGGACTGTGTCTGAAAGTGTTTCACTGTGATATGCCACTGGGTGTCCATGTTGAGTAAGGACTGCCCCAATTGCATAGTCAGAGGCATCTGTCTCGACCTCAAATGGTTGTTGTAAATCTGGTAACGCGAGCACTGGTGCCGTGCAGAGGCGATCCTTCAACTCTATGAATGCCTTTTTTTGAGATTCAGACCAAAAGAATTTTGCTTTCGCTCCTCCCTTGGTGACTTGACTCAAGGGCCAAGTAATATGAGAAAACCCCAACACGAACCTGCGGTAGAAGTTGGAAAGACCTAGAAAGCTGCGGAGCTCTGTTAGAGTGGTTGGAGATGGCCAATCTCGAATGACTTGGATCTTGGCTGGATCCACATGCACCCCCTGTTCATCAATGATGTATCCCAGATACTAAACCTGGGTCATGCCAAAAGTGCATTTCTCCAAATTGGCACATAGCTTGTGTTGCCGCAGTGTTTGGAGAACCTGTCGGATGTGGTGGAGGTGCTCTTGCCAACTCTGGCTGAAGATCAGAATGTAATCAAAGTATACTACTACAAATGAGTTGGTGAATGGCTGCAAGATGTCATCCATTAGCCTCATGAAGGTTGTAGGAGCATTCGTCAATCCGAAAGGCATAACCAACCATTCGAAAAGGCCCTCCTTGGATTTGAAGGCAGTCTTCCACACATCAGAGGGTTCGATTGGTACCTGGTGATACCCTGACTTCAGATCGATCTTGCTGAAATATTTTGCCCCCTTTAGTTGGTCCAGGAGGTCATCAATCCGTGGGATCGGGTACCTATTACGGACAGTGATCTTGTTCAGCGCCCGATAGTCAATACAGAGTCTCCACGTCCCATCCTTCTTCTGTACTAGCACGATCGGGTTCCCACAAGGTGATGAACTCGGACGAATGTGACCTTTCTGCAGGAGCTCCTGCATCTGCCTCTTGATTTCATCGTTCTCTAGAATGGAGCGGCGATAAATTGGTCCATTGGGTAGTGGCACACCTGGGGTCAGATCGATGGAGTGCTTGACCTGACAGTGCAGTGGAACCCCTGCGGGGGAGGTGAAGATGTCCTCGTACTCCTCCATGACCTTGTCCATCTGTAGTTGTCGTGCAGAGGGGCCCTGTATGGAGGCCGCGACCACCGTCTTCTTCTTTCCTTGAGGGCATATCATCAGGAAAACAAATTTCTTGGTTTTGGAAATGATCTTACTGCATTGTTTTGCAGTAATCAAAGAGATGGCAGTAGGTGGTGCTACCTCTGGTATCCTGTACAACTTATTTCCCAATGTAATAATAACAACACGGGGCCTTGATTCATACATAGCATGTCGCTTCCACAAGTATGGCTGTCCTAATAATACATCACAAACTTCAAGGGGAGCAATGTCACACAATACCTCATCCGTGAAGGGCTTGATGTTGTATGGAAGGCGACACTGCTGGCTCACGCGAAGATCTCGTCCTTGGTGAAGCCACCCGATGGTGTACGGTTGTGGATGTGCTGTGGTCAGTAAGCCCAACCGCTTCACGACCTCTGCTAAAATGAGGTTCTTTTGGCTCCCGCTATCAACAATGAACTGCAACGCAGAGCCCTTTACCCACATCTGGGAGTGGAAGAGACGCTCCTCCTCCTCTGGATCTTCGGGTTCATTTTTCTGGATCTTGGCGGTAGCAACATTGGCGTTGGGATCCGCATCATTGATTTGCTTCCCTTTGTCATTCCCCTTGTCGGGTTCTGACTCAGAGTCGGAACATGCATCTGATTCTGAAACCTTTAGCTCTGCCACTAGTGACTGCTTGGCCCGACACTCACTTGCGTTGTGAGTGGAGCTCTTATGGAATTCACACCATTTTCCCGTGTCCTTTTTCGGCTTCGCGGTGCTGTTCTTTGCTTGCAGCTTTGACGGGTTATCTTGGGCTGCCCCGCCTTGGCTTTGTCCTTTGTTCTGTGGTTTAGGGGCGCCTTTCCCCTGCTTTGGATTCGCAGATCCAAAGTCTCGCTTCTTTTGTTTAAACTTCTGCTCGACCTTGATGGCATATCGATATGCTGTGCCGAGTGAGGAGATGTTCAAGAATTGTATTTCTTCCTGGATGTACTTGTGCAGGCAGCTGCAGTATTTGAGTATCAAATGCTGCTCCGAATCCTTGATACCCAACTTTGTGCGAAGGGTATGGAAAAGATTGGTGAACTCCGGCACGTCTTGGTCCCTTCCCTGCCGCAGCGTGGTCCACTTTATGTATTCATCATCATAGCTTCCGACAGGGTAGTACTGCTCCTTGATGGCATCCCGGAATGAATTCCAGGTGGGTGCGGCTGAAAATAGTGAGCCAGTACTTTCATCCTTTTGCTTGCAGTAGGTTTCCCACCAGTCCTTGACGTGGGGGGCTGCTTTGAGAAGAGCAAAAATAATCTTTTCCCGACTCGAAAATTCATGAACAGAAAAATAACCCTCTAGCAGATTTAACCATTTATCTACGGCATCTACGTCTATCTGACTCTCGAATATGGGGATTTCAAAATTAACTTGTACCTTAAAGGGTGTTGCGTTTCCAGAGTAGCTGTTGGAAGACGATGCGTCGCTTCTGGGTAGCCGCTGAAGGATCTGGGCAAAGCTATCCATCATCGCGTTCCGTTGTCGCTCGAGGGCTTCTTCGAGCAAGATTTTGATAGGATCTCTTGCCCCCTCGTCTTTCTTCTCATCCACCATGGGAGGCCGTCGGGATTTGCAAGGCTGGTCTTGCAAAGGTTCGACCAGTTCAAGCCCTAACTCTTTATATCCCGACCTTGTTGGGGACATGCAAAGAAAAACAGAGAAAAAGGCAGACCGCTCTGATACCACTGATCCGGATTTAAACAGGAATGCAACAAATTACAGAGATAACTATAAACACAGATTCACAGCGGAAATAATACTTCATTTCATTAATGTAAAATACTGAAATATGCTTACAAATAGTAATGGAAATAAACCAGTGAGGGCGATGGTAGCTTATCTCTGAGAAGAGATGTGGTGGCTATATGCCTCTGAACTGTGTTACAATGAGGCTCGAAGGCCTATTTATTGTTGAGAAACAATGGAAAACCCTTAACATTCCAAAACCTAACCCTAGAAGATGAAACGCCAAACTGTGGGCCCCGTTTGGGTAAATTGGTACACCAACTTCCCGGGGTCGTAATTTTGGCATACGATCTCCGTTTGACATGTACAATAGCTCGTTAGAAAGATCTATCCGAGAACTACCACTTTGGGAGGCAACATGGATCCATGGACCCATGTTGCCCCAGATTTCCCAAAAAACATCGTTTAGGGCCTCAAAACGGCTCTGGAAGTTCAGGACCCGAAAAACTGCTAAAAATAGTAAGTTGTGCTACAATTAAGGAAACTGAAAATGCTGAGAGAAACAATGGTGGGGGTCCAGGTGGACTTGGCAGGTGGCCACCAATATCCACCTGGATCATTGCAGTTCCTGAACTTTCGGAGCTGTTTTGAGGTCCAAAACGACCTTTTTTTGGAAAATAGGAAATCCCAAAGCCTATGGCGAGTGTTTGTAGTTGAAATTTGTATTCCTTTGATATATATTTCTAGCGAGGTATCATACACATCAAACAAATATCATATGCCAAAGCTATGACCTCAAGAAGTTGATGTACCAATTTACCCCAACGAGGCCCACACACTTTTGGCGCTTCATATCCTAGGATTAGGTTTTTGGATGTTTAGGGGTTACCACTAGTTCACAATAATAAATAGGCCTTTGCGCCTCATTATAACATAGTTAAGAAGGCATGTAGCAGCCACATCTCTTCTCAGAGATACACTACCATCACCTGAGCTAGTTTATTTCCTTTCTACATGTAAGCAATTTTTAGTACTATCTTATTAATGAATTAAAGTTTTGTTTTCGCTGTATCTCTATGTTTATATTTATATTTGTATTTCATTTCATTCCTGTATAAATATGAATCAGTGGTATCAGAGCGGTATGCTCTTTCTCTATTTTTTTGCATGTCCCCAACAAGGTCAAGGTATAAGGAGTTAGGGCTTGAATTGGTTGAACCTTTGTAAGATCGAACTCGTGGACCCTGAAGATCTCCAATGGAAAAAGAAAATAAAGATGAGGGAGAAGGAGATCCTTTCAAAATATTTCTCGAAGAAGACCTCAAGTGACAAAGGAACGAGATGATGGACAACTTTTCCCAGATCCTTCGTTGGATGTCCGCAGGCAACACATCTTCATCCAACAACCACCCTGGAGGTGCCACTCCCTTTAAGGTACAAGTCAAATTTGACATTCCCATATTTGAAGGCCATTTATATGCAGATGACGTTTATAAATGGTTAAATATGTTGGAAGGATATTTTTCAGTTCATGATTTTTCCACTAGGGAAAATATTACTTTTTCACTCCTCAAAGCGGCCCCCCACATCAAGGACTCATGCGAAACCCACTATCAGCAGAGGGACGAGAGGGAACCCTCACTATTTTTAGCTGCACCCACTTGAAATTTTTTCCGAGATGCCATCAAGGAAGAATATTACCCTATCGAGAGCTATGAAGATAAGTACATAAAGTGGACCACATTAGGGCAGGGAAGGGACTAAGGCGTGCCAAATTTCACAATTTTTTTTCATACCCTTTGGGTATCAAGGATTATGAGCGACAACTTCTCCTCAAGTACCACGATTGTCTACACAAATACATCCAGGATGAGATGGAGTTCCTTGACATCTCCTCGCTTAGTGTCACCTATCGATATAATGGCAACATAGAGGAAAAATTTAAACAAAAGAAACAAGAATTTGGATTTGCGAATCTTAAGCAAAGGAAAGGTTCCCCCAAACTGCAGAACAAAGGATAAAGCTAAGGTGGGATGACCCAGGACAACTTGTCGAAGCCAAAAGCAAAGAAAAACACCATGAAGACAAAGAAGGACACACGAAAGTGGTGTGAGTTCGAAAAGATCCCCACTCACAATACATGTGAGTGTCGAGCCAAGCAGTCACTGGTGGCTGAGTTGAAGGCTTCAGAGTCAAATGCATGTTTCAAATCTAAGTAAGAGCCCAAGAAGGGGAATGACAATGGGAAGAATATTATTGATGCAAAACCTAGCACCACAATTTCCACCACTAAGATCCAGAAGATTGAGCCCGAAGATCCAGAGAGGGGGAGCATCTCTTCCACTCATAGATGTGAGTGAAGGGTGCCGCAGTAGTTCATTGTTGGTAGTGGAGCCAAAATAACCTCATTTTAGTACAGGCCATGAAGTGGTTGGGTTTAATGGTCACACCACACCCACAACTATACACCATCGGGTGGCTTCACCATGGATGAGATCTCTGCATTAACCAACAGTGCTTCCTTCCCTACAACGACAATCCCTTCACGGATGAGGTACTATGTGATGTTGCTTCTCTTGAAGTTTGTGATGTATTATTAGGCCAACCATACTTTTGGAAGTGTCATGTTGTGTATGAGTCGATGTCTCACACTGTTATTATTACTTTGGGCAGTAAGTTATATATAATATCAGAGATATCCCCACCTATTGTCATCTCTTTGGTCTTTGCTAAGCAAAGCAATAAGATCATCTCCCAGACTGGGAAATTTGTTTTCTTTTTTATTTGTCCTCAAAGTAAGGGGAAGATCATGGCCACATATGTGGCCCTCGCGAAGGGTTCCACTACACAAAAGAAGTAGGTGGATAAGGCCATGCAAGAATACATGGATATCTTCTCCTCACCCACAGGGTTATCTTCACATTATGTTAAATTTTAAGGATGGAAATTTATCTTAAAGATTAGAAAAATTGGCGGATCTTACTAATCCATAATATGAAAACTATAAAATGCTTGGTGATATTTTAGTAAAAATATTAAAACTTATAATGATTTTATATAATCTCCATAAAATTGGCAATTTTTAAGGTAAAATACTTTTTTCTTATAAAATTTGGGGGAATCCGTTTTAGGAAAAAATGGGAATTGGAGAATCTTTTTTTGGAAAAAACATGGAAAATTAGCCCATCTATGAAAATTAGCACCTAAAATTTTCACTGCTTCGTACTGGCAAGTCAAACATTCCTTTAATCTGACTCTTGGAGCACCTCTACCCAATGGGCCAATATATTGCCGCTCTATTATGGAAAATGAAGAAATCAAGTGACATATCCAGGAGTTGCTACAAAAAGGGCATATCCGACCAATTTCCTCACCTTGTGGGAGCTCGATTGTACTTGTATAGAAGAAGGATGGGATTTGGAGACTCTGCATTGATTATCAGACACTAAATAAAATCACTGTTAGGAACATGTATGCAATCCCATAGATTGATGACCTTCTTGGCCAGCTCAAAGAGGCCAAGTATTTTAGCAAGATCAATTTAAAGTATGGTTATCCCCAGGTTCCAATAGAACCCACAGATGTATGTAAGATCGCCTTCAAATCCAAGGAGGGCCTTTTTGAGTGGTTGGTCATGCCTTTCGAGTTTACAAATGCCCCTACAAGTTTTATGAGGCTGATGGATGACATCTTGTGGCCCTTCACCAACTCGTTCATGGTTTTATATCTGGATGACATCCTCATCTTCAACAAGAGTTAGGAAGATAACTTACAACATATTTGATAGGTGCTTCAAACCTTGCGACAACAAAAACTACGTGCCAACTTGGAGAAATGCACCTTTGGCATGGGCCAGGTCCAATATTCGAGTTACATCATTGAGAAGCAAGGTGTGCATGTGGATCCAAGTCATTTTGGATTGGCCAGCCCTGACCACTCTAATAGAGATTCACAACTTTTTGGGCCTTGCCAATTTTTATCGAAGGTTCATGTTGGGATTCTCTCATATCACTTGGCCTTTGAGACAAGTTACCAAGGGTGGAGTGAAAGAATTTTTTTTGGTCCAAGTCCAAACAGAAGGCGTTTTTTGCTCTGAAACACTGCCTATGCCCTACACCAATACTCACATTTCCAGACTTGCAACAACCATTTGAAATTGAGACATGTGCCTCCTACTATGCTATTGGTGCAGTTCTCACCCAACAAGGGAATTTAGTGGCCTATTACAGTGAAACACTTTCCGACACAATTCAGAAATACCCCACATATGATAACAAGATGTGTTCCATCGCACATGCTTGCCGATAATTGAAACATTACATTATGGGGAAGGAGACAATCCTCCACACAGATTACCAACCCCTGTAGTTTATACAGACCCAAGGGAAGTTGCATAATGATTTCCATAAGAAGTTGTTCACATATCTGCAATGATTCCATTTGAATATCAAATACAAGAAGGGAAATGCCAATCATGTTTCATATTGGCCCAGTCAGCCATCGGTTGCAACACTGACCACTGTTCTCAACTTTTGTGGCCACGAGACCTCTGGATGACCACAACTATATAAAAATGATCTAGAGTTTTCCACCACATACAAAATACTAGTGGATGGCAAGAAACATCCAGAATTCCACCTCCAGGATGCATTATTATGCTACATGGTCCACCTTTGTGTTCCTTCAAGTGAGCGTGCCAAAAAGATTTTGGAGGCGCACTACAATCAGGTCGCATGACACTTTGGTGTGGAGAAAACTATGGATGTACTACAAAAGTATTTTTACTGGCCAAATCTCCTATAGGATGTTGGAAAATACATTAGATCATGCATTTCATGTGCCATCACCAAGATAACTATTAAGAATCAAGGCTTGTATACTCCTCTATCTACTCCTAGCACCACCATTTCCACCACTAAGATCTAGAAGATTGAGCCTGAAGATCCAGAGAGGGGGAGCATCTCTTCCACTCATAGATGTCAGTGAAGGGTGCCGCAGTAGTTCATTGTTGACATCGGGAGCCAAAATAACCTCATTTTAGCAGAGGCCATGAAGTAGTTGGGCCTATTGGTTACACCACACCCACAACCGTACACCATCGGGTGGCTTCACCATGGACGAGATCTCCGCATTAGCCAATAGTGCTTCCTTCCCTACAACATCAAGCCCTTCACAAATGAGGTACTGTGTGATGTTGCTTCTCTTGAAGTTTGTGATGCATTATTAGGCCAACCATACTTGTGGAAGTGTCATGTTGTGTATGAGTCAAGGGCTCACACTGTTATTATTACTTTGGGCAATAAGTTATATAGAATATCGAAGGTATCCCCACCTATTGTCATCTCTTTGATCTCTGCTAAGCAATGCAATAAGATCATCTCCCAGACTGGGAAATTTGTTTTCTTTTTAATTTTTTCTCAAAGTAAGGAGAAGATCGTGGCCACATGCATGGCCCTCGCGAAGGGTTCCACCACACATAAGAAGCAGGTTGATAAGGTCATGCAAGAATACAGGGACGTCTTCTCCTCACCCATAGGGGTACCTTCACACTAGGGAAAATTTGAAGGATGGAAATTTATCTTAAAGATTAGAAAAATTGGCGAATCTTACTAATCCATAATATGAAAACTATAAAATGATCGGTTATATTTTAGTAAAAATACTAAAACTTCTAATGATTTTATATAATCTCTATAAATTTTTGGTGATTTCTAAGGTAAAATAATTTTTGCTTATAAAATTTGGGGGAATTCGTTTTATGAAAAAATGGGAATTGGCGAATCGTTTTTTGGAAAAAACATGGAAAATTAGCCCCTAAAATTTTCCCTACTTCACACTGTCAATTCAAACATTCGTTTAATCTGAATCTTGGAGCACCTCTACCCAATGGGCCAATATATCACCGCTCTATTATGGAAAATGAAGAAATCAAGTGACAGATCTAGGAGTTGCATATCTGACCAAGTTCCCACCTTGTGGGATCCCGATTGTACTTGTATAGAAGAAGGATGGGCTTTCGAGATTATGCATTGATTATCAAACACTAAATAAAATCGCTGTTAGGAACATGTATCCTATCCCATAGATTTATGACCTTCTTAGCCAACTCAAAGGGGCCAAGTATTTCAGCAAGATCGATTTAAAGTATGGTTATCACCGGGTTCCAATAGGACCCACAGATGTATGGAAGATCGCCTTCAAATCCAAGGAGGGCCTTTTTGAGTGGCTAGTCATGCCTTTCAAGTTGACAAATGCCCCTACAACTTTTATGAGGTTGATGGATGACATCTTGCGGCCCTTAAGAAACTTGTTCATGGTTGTATATCTGGATGACATCCTCATCTTCAACAAGAGTTAGTAAGATAACTTACAACATATTTGATAGGTGCTTCAAACCTTACGACAACACAAACTATGTGCCAACTTGGAGAAATGCACCTATGGCATGGGCCAGGTCTAAAATCTGATTACATCATTGATGAGAAAGGCATGCATGTGGACCCAAGTCATTTGTGATTGGCTAACCCCAACCACTCTAACAGAGATTCACAACTTTTTGGGCCTTGCCAGTTTTTATTGGAGGTTCATGTTGGGATTATCTCATATCACTTGGCCTTTGAGACAAGTTACCAAGGGCAGAGTGAAAGAAAAGTTTTTTGGTCCAAGTCCAAACAGAAGGAATTTGTTGCTCTGAAGCACTACCTATGCTGTGCACCAAT
The DNA here is from genome assembly GCA_031772625.1 of Pinus tabuliformis. Taxonomy (NCBI): domain Eukaryota; kingdom Viridiplantae; phylum Streptophyta; class Pinopsida; order Pinales; family Pinaceae; genus Pinus; species Pinus tabuliformis. Next base: position 1,153,233,247 of record CM062819.1, read on the forward strand.
ACTCACATTTCCAGACCTGCAACAACCATTTGAAATTGAGACATGCACCTCTTACTATGCTATTGGTGCAGTTCTCACCCAACAAGGGAATTCAGTGGCCTATCATAGTGAGACACTTTTTGACACAACTCAGAAATACCCCACCTACGATAAGGATATGTGTTCCATCGCACAGGCTTTTCGACAATGGAAACATTACATTATGGGGAAGGAGTCAGTCATCCACACAGATTACCGACACTTGGAGTTTATACAGACACAAGGGAAGTTGCAGAATGATTGCCATTAGAAGTGGTCCCAATATCTGCAATGATTCCATTTGAATATCAAATACAAGAAGGGAAACACCAATCATGTTGCATATTGCCCCAGTCAGCGATCGGTTGCAACAGTGACCACTGTTCTCAACTTTTGTGGCCACAAGACCTTTGGATGGCCACAAGTATATAAAAATGATCCAGAGTTTTCCACCACATACCAGATGCTAGTGGATGACAAGAAACATCCATAATTCCAACTCCAAGATGCATTATTATGCTACCTTGGGCCACCTTTGTGTTCCTTCAAGTGAGCGTGCCAAAAATATTTGGGAGGTGCACTACAGTCAGGTTGCATGACACTTTGGTGTGGAGAAAACTATGGATGTACTACAAAAGTATTTTTACTAAACAAATCTCCTACATGACATTGGAAAATACATCAGATCCTACACTTCCTGTGCCATCACCAATACAACTATTAATAAGCAAGGATTGTATACTCCTCTACCTACTCCTAGCTGACCTTGGGAATCCATCTCCATGGACTATATGTTCGGCCTTCCTTCTACCAAGCATGGTAATGACTGTGTATTTGTGGTCATCAACAAATTTAAGATGGCCATATTAGCTACCTACAAGAAGAGTATCATAGCCGAGGCCACTCCTCTTATATGGGTACACATATTGACACCACATGGTTAACACAACTTGAGACTCTCATGGCACCATATGGTATAATTCACAATGTAGAAATTATATGTATAAATATCCACATATATTTATATGGTTGTTTATATATAATTCATATATGCAAATATACATTTCCATTCAATTTCAAAGAGGAAAATTATAGGAAAATTATACCCATCAGTATGCTACTTCGATGGGTATGAAATTTTAGCTTTGCATCAATGCATATGGAGGATATTTCTAGGCTCAGAGAACCCTTCTTGGAAATTATTTAGAGTTAGAATTGATGGCTTGTTTCCTAGCATTGAAATCATGACCTATCTATAATTTTAATGCCAAAATTTATTCACTTATATAATTATCAATTATGGTTAGCTTCTCATACAATCAAAGGGAATTCCCTCCCAATTCCCCCAAAAAAATTACCCTTTACACATGAAGGTTAATCAAGGGAAAATTCAAGTGTCCATTTTCTTATTAAGCCTAATGGCCATTTGGAAAATAATTGTACTAATCTTTCCTTTTTATTTTAACACTCTCTTATGCTTGTAAAAACAAGTTCAATTAGATTTTTTCTTATACATTAAAGGACATGCAATTTACATATTTAATATTGCATATTTGGAACCGGGGCCAAAAGCTCCAAAACTAGCAAGAACTAAGTGGGACCTACCACTCAACTAAATTTAAATGATTTTATGGCTTCATAGCCAATTGAAAATTCATTAAAAGTAACCTATGCACATATGTCTTTTCAGATTTATGTCATCTCAAGGAGTATCTCATGCTTCCCCATGCTCTTGAGTGCTACCTTTCATTTAATTTATTTATGGTAAATCAGGTCCTCAAAAGCCCATTATAAATCAATTAAAAATTCAAACTTTTTATATTTATTTCTTCAAGGGTATAATAGCCCAGATAATCTATTGGAGAGGCTTTCCTTTAAGACTTATAGTAGCTCAAAGAGTCTTTCATGCTTCCTCATGGTCTTGAGTGAGTCCTTCTATTTTAATTTATTTATGGTAAATTAGGTCCTCAAAATCCCATTATAAATCAACTATCAAACCTTTTATATTTATTTAAAGCCTAGAAAACGCAAAAGATTGTGAACCCAAGGTTGATTCCTAGATCAAAGTTTTCAAGGATTTATCTACTCATTAATGAAAATTATATAAATTCATAAGTTCTTTAGTGAGAATTTTAATAAATAAATGCATATGCTCTTTGAGGCCTTTCCTCACTTAGTATTCACCATAGAAAATCGACTTTACTTCTTGTAATCAAATCCATTAAATACACTTAGTTAGCCTGCTTTTGAAGCATGTAAAAGGTCGCTTTTACATGGTTGTTACATGCCCAACTCTCTTAATTAATGCCCTCTAAGAGTCTTCCTATAAAATCCAACCATCAAGGTTTTACAAGAAGTTGATAGACAAAATTCCTCTACCCTTCTAGCGATAAATATTATTTTTCAAAGGTCTGCTATAATAATAACATTAAAATTATCCAAGTATTAGGAATTTCTATGATTCCTAGGCTCATATTAATCATCAAATTTGTGCACATATTCATAAATTTACATATTAAGATTCTAATTATAATTTTTAGTAGGAATGACTGAATATTAGATATAAACACAACAAGAATTTCCAAAATCATGCCATACCAACTATATTTCAATTTAAGCAAAAAACACTCATCTTGTTGAATTTGTAGCTACTTGCAAATATTGTAGGGTGAGCTATTTTCTACTTAACCATAGGATCATTTATCTTTTCCATTATTTTGTAGTTGTCCATGCCCTATCCATACCATGATATCATAAGGGGAACTCTCTCGTAGTTAATAAAAGGCGGAATAGTGAAGGCCATTCTCCTTAATCAACTAAACATCGATAAGTTTCCCTTTAACCCCTTTGAGCCAAGAGCTTGATTAAACCATGGGTGGCTTCTCAAGTGGCTTCCGCAACAAAAAAGAGTCCCTTCACATCCCTAGTATTCCCTCAATGATCTACCCTCTTAGTGCTTTCGTGCTTTGCTAGTAAGAACACAAAAACACAACTTTGTTTTATAGCTTGGGTTGGGGAAATTTTGCTTGATTTCTTAACCAAAAAATGGATCTAATGACCCCTCATTGTCCTATCATCATCAAGAAATGTTTTTGGCAAAAACATTTACTCATATTTGGTCCCAAAGCCTATTTGTGTGTAGCCAACACACTCTACACATGAATTCTTGATGTACTATGCCATCTAACATGGGATTTCGTGGGTTAAATCATAAACTTCCATATGGATACATTTCCCATGCCTTGAGTCAATTGGGTACAAATCCCAACTACCTTGCATTAATTATGGGAAGTTGGTTGGTTAATCGTCACTTCCCTGATTAACTGACTTCTTCAAAATTTGAAAAACTAGTTTAATTTTTAGTTTGAAAATTATTTCTGGGAAAGGGTTCTTTCAATAGGAAATGATTCCTACCATTCCCCCTTGCCGATTATCACTCGTGGGTAATGTTCAATGTAGGTGCTCATCCATTCAATCAGTTGGTTGAAAATTTTCATTAACAATAAAATATCGTACATATCATTCTAGATTTAACTCATTCCAAATGTTGTACCCCCTCATCCCCCCTTTTGAATTTTCTTCATATAATAGGAGATTCATTCTTGTGTGCAGAGAAGGATAGACAAAAATATGGAAAAAGGTTGTTGAAAAGGATTGTAGAATCGAAAAGGCACCTGGATACACCTTTTGCATGTAGCCAAAGTTGGCTTGAGTGCCAAACTTGGCATTAAAAATGGTGGAGATTCTACATGAAGCTTCGGGGAAATGTGGCCGATGCAACAAACAACGAAAAAAATTCTATTGGTCACCAGTGGAACCCACTCGGCGGGGTTACACTAACGGAGTTACCCTGATGAAATGTTAAATGGGAAAAAAGTTAAGGCTTGGGAGAGGATGACCAGGACGATGTCATCCCAACGATGGTACCCCAATAGAGGCACCCCAGAGGATCCATAGATGGCACATTATAGAAGCGTCGGGATCTAATTGAGCGAGAGGGGTCCACTCAATGATAATATCATGGAGGAATCATAAGAGGGTGCAAGAGAGAAAGCACTAGATGAAGTTGAGTGGCGGGGTCCACCCAGCCACAACAACCCAAAGGATTCTTATGGAAAACTAAAGAAAAAGGTTGGTTAAGCCAAAATTGAATTAAAAAAGGAAAATGTTGCAGAATAGGCCTCAGATAACCCTTTATCTCTCCTCTAACAAAATATAGGTGGCAGCTCGTGATTGTCCTAGACAACTAAGGACTGTGACGTCAGCATTAACCAATAGGAGGTGGACATGTGGCACGTAAATATGGTTTTTTTGGGCACTGAAGTGGCCCTTTTTGTATGTCAAGTGTCACTACTAAGAGGTTGACATGTGGCAGGAGTGACATCATGGTGATGTCATCCTGGAGAATTCAATTAGCAGAAATGATAGGTTGTAGAGTGATGGTACACAGTGGCAGTGGATAGAGCGACAACCAATAAACAAAGGGTTGGGCAGACCCTACTAGCTAGCTCATCCCAATGGCTTGAGTTGGAAGATTAGAAATACGACACAAAAGGGATGTGCCGGGTTAAATGAGGCTCCAGTCTTAGCCCTAGGCATGAGTTCTAGTGGAGAAGTTGAGACCAAGAGCGCGACAACGATAAGGGCCCTGGTGCCGGAATCCCATAACCTTTAAAGAAATGCTATTAAACACAAAAGCTAGAATCATGAAGCTCCGGCCTTTGGGGATAAATTTTGGTTGCCTCACATAGAGGTGTGACCAATGACACATAGTTGTTAACAAAATAAAAGGACTTGTGTATTGCTAAAAAGGGCTAAGCACCCAATAACTTATGTTGTGCTTGCAGAGACTGATCCTATGGCAGAAAATAGGTAAAGGTTAAGTAGAAGGGGTCCACCCAAGCATTAAGTGAAAGAAGGGTAACATATGAGTAAATAAAGGGTGGATCACCATTAGATCTAAAACTGTTTGGTCGTGAAAGAAACTTTTGGGGGTAAACTACTGTGATAGATATGCCAAAGCTAGCTCTTGAAAAGTCAGAGTCAGTAAGCGGAAATAACCAATCAACGACTAGGATTGATTCTGGTTTGGGGGGGGGTCAGGCCTCACCCCTGACCTTATTCATTCACCCCACCAGAGTAAGGGGACCACACCTGCCACCAAGGTGCCAACACAGCAATGAAATTAGCAAGCAAGCATAATTTTTGTAGGGCCGAGGTCCTCCCACATCCACTTCCCATCCAACCCCATGGCTTAACACGTACTTCCCAAACTTCTCCACACCATCCATGGGGGTTTCACTAGGAGACCAATACCATACCACATGGGTTCATATTGGGGGATATATATTGAGGAAAAAATGACATAATATATTAGGGGATATATAGGGGTGAAGGGTTTTTATATTGGCAAGTATAAAATATGGAGCTCAAAGTTAATGAAAAAATATAAAGGGGTATAAAAAATGTTAATGAAAAAATGGATACCTACAATATCTAGTGAAATTGGGGTTATTTTAAATTGGGAAGGTGTATTAGGTTTGTATTGGTAGGGGGTTAAATAATGTGATTTTTAGAGGTATTTTCCAATATGTAGTCAAATTAAGGGTATTGTTTAATATGCCATGAATGCACATGATATGTTATAGGTTCATTGAGTGAAACCCCCATGACACCATCTCCCCATCCACGTGTCACTCCATTGTGTTCTTGGCCTATAAAAATATCGCATGCTAGCCATTGGAGTTCAAATTGTTCCATTACAATGGTGCTTTTATGTCACTCCTCCGGTGCTTGCCCCCATTTATCCATCAACTAGTGTAGAGCACTTCCAATGCCACCACGCCAAATCACGTCTGCCCAGTAGAGATTATGATCCCGATGGGTGAAAGGAAGTGCATACAAGAGTGGCTAGCTCCAAATAGGGGAAATTTAAGTAGTTAGAGGGAGAAAATGACAGGTGAATTAGCAGGTAACTGTGTGAGGAATACAATGACAGAGGCGTGGCTAGATCGTTAACCCACCACTAATCTAGATAATGGAGCCTAAGTATACCTTAGGAAATCAGAGGAATTGACAATGGAGATATTTTACTGTGTTAATTATGACACCTCATGGTTTTCATGTTTTTTAAATATTTCATTTCAATAATAATCAAAATTTGTTAGGTAATCATTAGGAAAACTAGGCCATTCACATGCTCAAACAGTTGGGCAGTTCAAACTACTGTAACATTCAGGATATTTTTGTAACTATTTCTTGGGACTCTCTCCCTATAAAAGGTAAGAGGAAATTAGTATTAAAGGTTCATTTTTCTTGGTCCTAGAGGCTATAATTGTTTTGCAAATTTCTCAAGTTTGGACCCGTGAGATGTATTTCATCCTTGAAGATTAATGAACAATTTTCTAGTGATTCCACACATTGGGATATGTCGTATGTGTTCTTCCTCTGTGTATGAATTCATTTGTGTTTTTTCTTCTTTATAAATTGTGTAATTATAGCTGCTGGATTCACTCTTAAGTCACAAATTTACTTATGTTATGTTGTAGCAAATTGTACCAGTGAGACTACAGATTTACGCATATTATGTGATAGTAGATGGTACTTATGAGACTGTAGATTTACCTACGTTATGTGATAATAGATGGTACTTGTGAGATTGTAGATTTACCTATGTTATGATATAGTAGATAACACCTATGAGATATTGAGTTGAAAACCTTAAAACACACTCCATAATTTTTGTGTCTCATTTCCTTTATCTTTTATGATTCTACTGGGATTTAATGCAGAGGATTTTGTTTTTGTCCAACCCTCTGCATTGGGTTTCTTCCTTATATTTCTTCTTTCCACCTTTACTGCAACAACCAATCAAGCTGCATTCTTTATGTGTAGGCCACCAGATCTGAAAATTTACTCTTGGGAATGATATACTATTTATGTGTATATTGAATCTGCCTCTGAGTAGGGTAATTAGATCAGTTTTCATAACTTTATATCTAATTCTTGAGAAGAACATGACTATCCCTAAGATACTTTAAGATTTCCTAGGCACTAACCCTTCTCCTCAACTCGAGGCTTGTCTCTAGGAGCGAAAACATCTTCTGGCATCGTTGCCAAGGAATGAATTAGAATATATTTCCATGGGTATAAATTTGTGCATTCCTTTGTCTGGTGAGGAAAGGAAGTGCGGGTTGGGTTCTCTACCTAAAGGGGTTTCAAAATGGCTCTTCCTACATTATTGGCCAACATATCCCCCCCCATATTTTTCTTTTGTCGTTGGTTATCCTCATCATGTACCTCCATTTCAAGAATGGTGTACCTATTTTCCCAGTTTCAGTTGAAGCTTAGATGAAAGCCCAACCCAACACCTTAAGGATTTTCATGGATGCATGGAGCAACAAGGTATTGTTCATGAAGATGTGAAAATAAAGTTGTTCATGCATTCTTTGGAAAAGGATGCTAGGGCTTGGTACAAAACCCTACCTCATAGCAACATATCTTCTTTGAAGATATTTAACATAACATTTAGATATTTTTGCAAACATTTATATCCACTAGATTCTTTGTTTGAAGATTTTTGTGAACATTTTAGTGTTGAAAATATTTCTAATATTGATGATGCTATTGAAGATATTTGTGGAGCCTAGTTCCAAGAAAACATAAACCTGCATCAAGAAGCGTTGCCCAACAATCAAGAAGAAGAAGAAGAATTAATTGAGCTGCAGAAAAACACTCGGAGGTCATATTTTGTATATTGTTCTGGTGTTCCTGTTTATGATATTATATTTTAGAAGAGGGTCTTTGCTCCTCAACAGATTCTCCAGTTTATGATTCTTATAGTTTAGAGGAGGACAATTTTGTTGCATATTTCCAAGGAGATTTTCTTACAGGCTAATGACAAAAGGATGACCAACAACAATCTTTCCAGGACGAGTCCAAGGTTGAAGAGTCAAGAAGTCACTGTGGCTACCCTATGTAAGAAGATACATGTCAGCGAATTGTCCAAGAAAATGAAGCAGCCAAATTTTTCTCCCATCCATTTTGTGACCTAATAGTTGGCTACATGGCATCTTTCTTTGAACAACAACGTACTTCAGTTCCGAGGTATGTGCCAATTTATTTTTTATTTTATTATTATTATTACTTTCTTAAATTTATTTATTTATTTATTTTTTCTGAGATTTCCATGTGGTGCATGCGTATTTTAATTACTGACTTTCAAGAGCATAATGGCATAAGGTCCACTACTTAGATGTTGGGATGGTATCATTGGAAGGCTGATTTCAATTGGGTGAATTGAGCCTTGTAACTAAGCAGGAGTTGTACATAAATAAGCTCACTATGTGAGTATTTAATTTCCATTTTTTAGAAGTTATAGTTCCACATTTCAGTTTTTATGAGGAGAGGACTCCTAGCAAATAAAGTTCCAAGGAGGTTTTTTGATTTTATAGATTCAATATATTTTTGACTCCATGCCCAATGGTGAAGGCTACTAGTCTGCATGTTCTCAACACCTTTTCATAAAGGAACTATCCTAGTTGGAGCCGATGTTGTACCCCCTCATCCCCCTTTTTGAATATTCTTCATATAGCAGGAGATTCATTCTTGTGTGTAGAGAAGGATAGACATAAGGATGGAAAAATGGGATTAAAAAGGATTTCCAAACCTAAAAGGAACTTGGATATACCTTTGGCATGTAGCCAAAGTTGGCTTGAGTCTCAAACTTGGCATTAAAATGGTGGAGCCTCTACATGAAGCTCTGGGCAGACATGGCCGATGCAAAAAACAATGGAAAACAATTCTATTGGTCACAGGTGAAACTCACCCAGTGGGCTTACCCCGACAAAGTTACCTCGATGAAATTTTAAATGGGAACAAAGTTAAACACTGAGAGAGGAGGACCAGGATGATGTCATCTCAATGATGGTACCTCGGCGGAGGCACCCCCGAGGACCCATAAATCACACAAAATAGAAGCATCGGGATGTAACTGAGTGGGTGGGGTCCACCCAACAATAATATCTTGAAGGAATCACTAGAGGGTGCGAGAGAGCAAGCGCTAGGATGTAGTTGAGTGGGTGGGGTCCACCTTGACATAATATCCTAGAGGATTTTGGCAGAAAAATAAAGAAAAAATCCAGCTAGCCCAAAAGTGAATTAACAAAGGAAAATGTTACAAAACAAGCCTCAAAGGACCCTTTCTCTCTCCTCTAACACAAGACAGGTGGTGACTCGTGATTGGAATATGTTACACTAAAAAATGTCACCATGACTATTTGTAGTTAGTATGGCTCCATCCACTGTCATACTATCCTCCTTGGCAAGTCTCATGCCTCTGCTCTTCATGTCAAACTTCAAGAAAGAAAGAAAAGTCATTTAAAGTCAATTATCTCTGGTACGCAGTTTCTCTTAGCCTTACCTACGTGTACGCAACCCAAGTTCACAATACCTGCGTACTTGTACGCTCTGTATGTAAAGGGGTGGGTGCGTACTCCTGTAAAGGTCAAAAGGCGCAAGTTTCACTCCAAAAAAGTTACTTGTGGTCATTTCTAGAGTCTTCTAGAAGCTTGTTTGACGTGTATGAAGCGCCTCCAGATGGTTCATGTATCCCTACCTAAGAGGAACTTATCCCATCAAGAGGGGAGCTATCCCATCCAAAGAGGGGCTTATCCCATTGATGGTGGACCTGAATAACTTCCTCTAGAGCACTATAAATATAGGCATTGGGCCAAAGGGAGGAGAGGTTGAAAGCTGAACATTCCTAAGGGTAGATGCTGCTGGAATTAGGACTTCCTTGTAGAAGCTTGTGAGGAGAGATTACCATCTTTACTTGTTTCCATTGGGAGGTGGGTGAGCTGATCAGAGTAAGGGAGAACTCTTGTGGAACCTGGGAGGAGCTTGCACAACACCAAGGCTCAGGTTGTAATGGTTCCTTTTGTTACCTTTTAATACAAATTAGTCCATTCTTCTCAACAATTTGTTATTAATGAGTTGTTTCATATACTCCTTGGTCTATATGTTAAATATGTTTTATTTTATGTGATATTCAGGTGCTATTTAATCGTTTGATTGTTAGTGAATGCAGGTTTCGAAGGGAAGGAGGAGCTCATCCGGATCAACGAAGCTGGACTACTACAACAATGTTGGATTACAGGTAGGATCTAAACACTTGATTTCTCATATTGTAAAAGCATATTTAGGGAAGGATTGCTCTTATTTGTCTTGTTTGTCATTAGAAAGTCTTAGGCTTCTAGGAAGGTCGGTTGTGTCCGCACTAACGACTCTTTTCGCGTGACAAAATGGCGACTCCACTGGGGACTCCATGAATGTGTTTGAGTTCTTTTTGATTTGATATTTTGGTCTGAGAAAAATTGCTTGTTTTCTGATTTTTGGTTGTCTAGCTGTGTATTTGGGTGGGTTAGCTTAGAGTCAATTTAGTTTTTTATTTTTCTTAGCTTTGCCAGCAGTACACAGTCTCTGGGTTTGACACAGTGCGTACTTGTACGCACTGCGTCTTTGTGCACAGGGCGTACCCGCGCCTGTGTGAACAGATGACCTGCGTACCCCTGTCAATTTTGAGAAAATTTCAATTTTTGCTTTTTTGCTCTTTAGATTTTGTTTTCAATTTGTTTTTACTGCCCAGATCCATCAGTTTACTGTCAAAGATCTTCACCTGAACTTGTCCCGTTAGTGTCGAGGGTTTTGGTGGAATTCATAGGGATTTTGCCTTAGGGTTTGATTTTTAACTGGTCCTGTAGTGACTTTGGCGTTAGAGGTTGTCAAACTTTGGATCTCCCTGGTTTTGATTAGTCCTCTTAGGAGTCGGGCCTGTCATAGAAGTCACCCTAGTGAGAGACCTACCTTTGTGTCTTCTCTTTGCGAATCTCGAAAAGTTTGTTTGTTAAAGCCTTGAATTCCATTCTTGAGAAAAAAGAACAAAAAGATTTCGATTTTGTTTTTTGGTTAGTTTATGATTCTGCATGAACTGATCCTTAGTTGCATTTTGACTAAGTAAAACATCCGGGAATCATCCTTGTAGGCTTTTGTCCTCATTATTTTTTGCTTTTAGGTAAATTTCCTTTTAATTTTCTTTTGAGTGAATTTGATTTGATTGTCTTAGATTTGTTAAATTCGATTTGATAAAATAGTTTTACATGCTTTATTAATATAGAAAAAACACAAAAATTCTTTTGGAAAAAGTTTGCTTTGGTAGCATTTGTAGACTTTTGGGAGAAAAAGGAAATTTCGTAGAGTAATTAGTGGTCATGAGTTGTGTGTTTTGAAAAGAAAAAGAGAATTGTTTCTTTGATTGTCTTTACTAAGAAAGTTGTTTTCTATAAAATTTGCATTTTCCAACTCTCTTAGTTAGGAGATTCATTGAAAAGGAAAAGTAGTGTAAATCATCTTAGGTGCATCTTTGTAGTGGTTGCGAGTCGAGTCTACACACCACCAGTTTCATCTCCACTACCTTTTTGTCTTTAAGAAAAACCATAAAATTAACGCTTAAAGTAAAATCAACTTAGAAACTTTTATTTACTAGGGCTCTGAAACACCAATTTAGATCAGGCTAGTGTCTTGGAGTAGGAGAGTAATTAACTCTCCAAGACAACAAAACCAAACAAGTAGCTTATCTTGTGATAGAATAAATCCAATTGTTTCATTTGTACTCTGGGAAAGCTCCTCTTAAAGGAGAAGCACGAGCTCGTGTTCGAACGAGTGAGGGGATCAATCCTCCCTCGTTGGGAACGACGCCAGACACACACGTATTACAAACGGTAAACCTCGAATTAACCATTGTCGAGGAGCCAGGGGTCACTTGTCGGTAAACCTTGGATTATTGTCAAGGAGCCGGCAAGGGGATTGAGCTTGATACTCTGCCCTTGCGTGCTGTCGGAGTGTAGATTGTTCCCCCAGGTGCATTTGTTGCGGTTGGTAACCTTAGTGACCATTATCTTTAGGATTCTACCGAGGTGACGGTGGAGGGAAGATCCCACTGTACATGGAGTAGACGTCGACTAGACTCACTTGGATTTTCCGGGGGGTTCACTTCACTCGAGACGGTTAAAGTGGAGGAACTTGTGCCGGTCTATTCATTAAGCAGGTTGTCGGGGTAACTGTTCCACCCGCCACTTCTGTATTGAATCCGGCGATGTTGAGTTTCATCTCCAACTAGCGTTTTCGGTCTGGAAGGCTACTGTTTGTGCTTGGTTTGACGCCCTAGATTCTTTAGGCGTATGATTCAAATTTGTTTGGTTCTTTAGAGACTTTAGGTGGTTTGCTTTGAGATTTTACTTTGTTTGCGTGTGCAGTAGTTAAAAGTTTTTAACTGTGGCGGAATTACCGAGATAGTCCCGTAGACTTCGGGGCAAGTCTCCTGAGGTTGTTTCTGTGGCCGAATTGTTGAGGAAATCCCGTAGACTTTGGGGTGAACCTCCTCAAGACGTCCCGATTCATTACGAAGGTTTAAATGTCCTTGTAACTCCTCCTAGCGGCAGTAGAGTAGGTTCACCAGAAGAAGGAGAGTCTTCGTTGGTAGTCCATCAAGATTACCAAAGTCTAGAAACAGGTTATAATCCTGAAGCAGTTGAAGTTTCTAAGCTTGCTGGTAGTTTTTCATCTACTAGTGATATAGGCGAAGAACCTGAAATATCTGAACCTGTTACTCCAACTTCTAGTGTACCAGATTCACCTAGGGTAGAAAGAGTCATCACCGAAAATCTTCCTACTGGTTTGATAGCTATTGAAGAACTTGCTCCAGAGGAAGAATTAGGCGTATCTATCCTTGAAGATCAACCTACTATTGATCTAAGGGAGCGTGAATCTATCTTTTACAGTCCTCCTAGAAGTACTACTTGGTACCTTTCGTTAACCAATTATTTAGATAACTCAGGGGTAGGTTTTTCTCCACCTCGTACTCCTTTTCCACCTTGAGGTATTTATACTCCTGTAAATATGTCTGGTCAGTCGTCCGTGTTCACTCAATCTCCTGAATCTTTCTTACACGGCGGTCCTTCTGTTCCCACCGGGTATCATTCACTTTCTGGTATCTTTGCGGGGGCATCTCCTCAACCCATTGATCATGGGTTATTAGCTGGAAACAATGGTAATAAACCATTGGGTGTAGGGGACATTTACATGATGTCAGGTTCAGTTCCCGTTTCTCAACCTCAAGGTGGTCAATTACTGCCTGGGGGGCAGCCTCAATTAACGCCTGGGGGGCAACCTCAAGGTACACAAATTGTGTCTTGGGGGCAACCTCAAGGCCAGTATGTACCCATAGTACAATACATGCCTCAAGGTCAACCCCAGCCTCAATATGTACCCCAGGGTCAACCTCAGTATCAATATTTACCTCAAGGGTATCAACCCCAAGGGTATCAACCTCAAGGGTATCAACCTCAAGGTCAAGGTCAACCCCAGTATCAGTATTTACCCCAAGGTTATCAACCTCAAGGTCAATACTCGAGTCAAGGTTATCAACCACCTCAAGGTCAGTCATATGTTCAAGGTATGGGAACTATGCCTTTCAGTTATAAATCCTATCCTCAATCCAGTTATGGATCTCAGTATCCTCAACCTGTTACGGGTCAATACCCCGGAATGATAGTGTGGGATCCATCACAGGGTCAACAGGTGTTGCAGCCAAGTATACATTTGGTACCTCAAACTGGACAACCCGTAGTTTCTGGTTCACCCCAGCAACCGTAACCTGTCCAGTCAAATGTTCAAACTTCTGTAACTTCGGTAGTTACTCAACCACCAATTGCACCTAGTACTCCGTCTCAAACGACTGCTACAACTACCGCAACATCTACCGCACTTACTTCTGGAGTATCGACAGCTCCGGTTTCTACTGTCTCTGCAACCACTCCTCAGACATCTTTACCGTTGTCCGGATCTACGATTCGAACTACGGTCCAGATGCCTGTAGGGCAGCCTGGTTTAAGTACTGTTGTAACAAGTCAACCTCAATTTACCTACCAACAGTACCAGGGACAGTACCAATTCGGTCCTACTGTCCAACAACCGATTTACCAGTATCAACCGTATCCTGGGTACACTTATCAACAACCTCAACAACCCCAGTACGGTCCGGTTAATCCTGGTTTTCCAGGAGGATATAATATCCCGAATGCGATTCCTGTTCCAAGTTATCCTAGATATCCTCCTCCTGGGACTGGTCTTGTGACCCAGATTTTTAGAGATCCTAACCGGCAGTTACCGTTTATCGCAACTTTGGATTTACCAGACTTGACGTGCCTAACGAACGATCCAATTCAATATCTTCCGTTCTGGCCGCCAATGCCAAATAAGTTGCCCAGTGATATACCCAAGTTTGAAGGTAAGTCTGGAGAGGATCCGTCCAAGCACGTGATGACTTACCACCTCTGGTGTGCTTCAAAGTCTATCTCGGATGATTCGATCCGCTTACGTCTTTTCCAGCGTACGCTCATTGGTCTCGCGGCCAAGTGGTACATTGAGTTACCACGGGCCTCTTTTTACAATTTTAGCCAGTTAGCTACCTCGTTCCTAACTCATTTTCAGTTGCCGGTCAGATACGATAACGGCACGGAGCTATTAACTTCATTAAAACAGTCGACCTCCACCTATATTTCCGATCATATTCATGAATGGAGACGTCGAAGACGTTTAGTGAAAGTTTTTATCCCGGACCAAATCTTAGCTGAATGGTTTGTAAAATCATTATTACCGAAGATTACTGAAGATGTAGCTAAGGCCGGAGTAGTTACTGAGGAGCAAGTCATTGCTCAAGCCCAGTACCTTGACTTAGTTTACACTCAGTCGGGTACGTTGCATGAGAAGATCCCAGATCTTCCTAAGTCGAATCAAATCGCTGCTGCTCCTTCGGGGTCTCATGCTGCTGATGGCATGATTGGTACGGTGAATACTAAAAGTAAGAAGAAATCCTCAAAGACTTCTTCTCCAATAATAACCTTACCAGACTCCCCGACAGGAGAGTCTTCTCCTGAAATTACCGCCGACATTCACGCTGTAGAATCATCTACGACCAAATCAAAAAACGGTGGTAAAAAGAAAGGCAAGAAGAAGGATAAAGCAGACAAGGCTCCAAAGGAGAAAAAAGAGAAGTCGGAATCTAATGACGAAAAGCGCAAACCTCGCTATCCTTGTTTAATTTGTGAAGAAGATCATTTCACCAGAGATTGCCCTCATCGGGCAGAGGTTGTGAAAATCGTTAAAGGTTCCCCAACTCCTGCTGTTTTGAAAGATCCATTTCCGAAGCAGGAGAGTAAAATGATAGGTTCTTCCTCGAGTGCCAGTGAAGAACCCATATTGATGATGTCTCATGTACGGATTGCGACTCGATCGCAAGATTATGGTAGTAAGAATCCTGTTGATGGTAAAGAAGCAGAATCTTCTCATTCTAATCCATCAACCTCAGCTCCCGGTTTCGATCCACTACAGATCGAGAAACCTAACCCGGACTTGGTAATTAAACCGCCCACCAAGGGTATACTTCGAAAGTCTGCTTTCAATCCACATGCGAGAGCAGCTCAGAATTATAACATTGTTGAGGATTTAGCTGTTTCACCCTCAGCAATTTCGGCTTTGGAAGTGTTGCAATCATGCCCAACACAGCGAAAATTACTCTTGTCGGCTATAGGAGCTGTTGATATTCAGGACCCAAACCTGATAATCTTTGATTTAGAAAATAGTACACCACGTCTCCCTCATCAAATGGCTTTCCAGATTCCAGTGATAGTAAAAAACAGGCCTATTCATCGGACTGTAATTGATGAAGGAGCTTCTACGTGTATTATGTCGATTCAGTGTTGGAGATCGCTTGGTTCTCCTTCACTGAACCAATCCCCGACGATTCTTAAGGCCTTTGATGGCCGTGGGTTCCATCCGTTTGGCATTCTACAGGATTTGCCTATAGGGGTTGAAGGAAAAACCGTTAGTCTGGATGTGGAGGTGGTTGATGCCCCTCTAGACTACAACCTTCTTTTGGGTCGCAGTTGGTCTTACGCTATGACAGCGGTCGTGTCATCGGTCTTCAAAGTCATAAAGTTTCCACATAATGGTAAGATCGTGACGATAGACCAACTGGCTTACTTTTCATCCGACCCAGCCTCTTCAGAGAGTATCCAGCATGTTGGTAAAACGACTATCCCTTACAAGGATGTTGGTGTAGGATTAGTTAAAGATTCCGGTTTACTGAGAACTTTTCCTTTTCCTTCGATCAATGCAGACCCTTCATTCGCATCCATTCATATGATTACTTCAGACACTATTATTTACGATGATCCTTGGATTGTCCCATCTGAATCTGAGATAGAATCATCCGGTAATGCAATGCCTTTGAGTCCATATGAAATTTCTTATGAGGCCGTGCAGTCTTTTTCCGACTCCAGTTCAACCCAATTCGACCAAATGAATGTGGTCTGTGAGGAATCACTTTTCTCATCAACTTCCGAACGTATAACATTTCCTGAAGTCGTGTCATCTGACGAACAACTTCGCGAAATCCTAAGTGTAGACGATCTACCATGGGAGGATCTTCATCATAGATATTCGTTTTTACCTGAGGGTGATGACTTTGAAAATGATTTTTCATCAATTTTTACAGCTGAATATGTCAAGGACACTCAGAATCCCATGAAACATCCTGATTCAGAGTTGAATTTGGGAAACATTTCCCAAACTATTGCCATCGACATTTCAGTCAAAACCGGAATTATTGAAAACATTCATATAGGTGCCTCGTGTACAGATAACGAAATTCAAACGTACAAGGTCCTATTTCAAGAATTCTGCGACGTGTTTGCCTGGTCCTATGAGGAAATGCCAGGAATTGATCCCTCCATTGTTGTTCATGAAATCAAGACCTACCCGGACGCTAAACCCGTTCGGCAACGTCTGCGTCAGATACACCCTAGGAAAGCGGTTGCGATTAAAACAGAAGTCAAGAAGTTGTTGAAAGCAGGTTTCATTTATCCGATCCCGTTAACGGATTGGGTATCAAATATTGTTCCGGTTAACAAGAAACAAGGAACAATAAGAATATGTATCGACTATAGGGATATAAATCGTGCTTGTCCAAAAGACAACTATCCCACGCCCTATATCGATCAAATAATTGATGATTGTGCCGGCAGTGAAATATTTTCCTTTATGGATGGTTTTTCCGGTTACAACCAAATCAATATTCTACCTGTCGATCAACCAAAAACGACTTTCATTTGTCCTTGGGGGACATTTGCTTACTGCAAATTACCTTTTGGACTTAAGAATGCCGGAGCCACTTTCCAACGGGCAATATCTTACGCGTTTCACGACATCAAGCACATTGTGCAACCGTATCTCGATGATTTGCCTGCTCATTCTTTACATCGAGCTGATCACCTTGTACACTTACGCGCTATTTTTATGAGGTGTCAGCATTATCGAATTCGGTTGAACCCACACAAATGTGTCTTCTGCATAGAAGTGGGACGATTGCTAGGATTTGTCGTTTCAAAAGCTGGTATCCGCGTCGATCCCTCGAAGGTCGAAGCTATCATCAAATTGCCTCCTCCTTCGAGTTTGCGCCAACTCCAAAGTTTGCAAGGGAAAGCAAACTTTTTACGTTGATTCATTCCTAACTACGCCAAGGTTACAAAGGGTTTCACCTGGTTGTTGAAACAAAACGCTCAATTTTCTTGGGATGAGATAGCTCAGAAATCTTTTGATGCACTTAAGCACGCGTTGACCCATGCACCGTTGCTGCATCCTCCCAACTACAACCAGGACTACTTTTTGTATCTCGCCGCCTCCCACTCCACCATTGGAATGGTCTTAGTTCAGGAAGACGAATTCGGAACGAAACATGTGATATATTATCTTAGTAGGACGTTAAATCCCACTGAGCTAAAATATTCCCATGTGGAGAAATTGGCCCTGGCAGCTGTTCAGGCTGTCTAGCGTTTTCGTCATTACATTCTTCTCCGTAAAACTACAGTGATTTCGGATTGCAACCCTATGATCTATATTTTAACAAAACAATTGCTAGGGGGAAAGTACTCCAAATGGATTGTCATCCTGCAAGAGTTCGATTTGGAGTTCGAGAAGTCCAAGTCTAAGAAATCCTTAGTTTTTGCGGAATTGATGTGTGACTTCCCGCGTGCTGACACAGAAACTGTGGCAGAGGAACCCATTGCGGACGAATCTTTGTTTCTTATCAGCACTTTAGATCCATGGTATGGGGATATAATCGTCTATCTCCAAACCCAATCCTTTCGGCCCGAAGCTTCAAAGTCGGAACGCCGGAAAATTCGATTCCTGTCCCAACAATACAGAATTATTGGAGATACTCTTTATCGTCGCGGGGCGGACTTGGTTTTTCGTCGTTGCTTAACTCATGAAGAGGCAGAAAGGGTTTTGAATGACTGTCATTCTGGAGCATGTGGCGGTCATATGTCTAGGTATGCCACAGCTTAGAAGGTGTTGCGTGCTGGCTATTTCTGGCCGTCCATGTTTAAAGATTGTATCATTGCGGTCCGGATATGCCACAACTGTCAAGTGTTTGATCGCAAGATGCGCGCACCACCTGCTCCTCTCCACCCTATAATTGCCGTTGGTCCTTTTGCTAAATGGGGTATCGATTTTATTACATGTAACCCTCACTCAGCCGGGGGGCATGCGTATATCATCCTTGCGGTTGATTATTTTACTAAGTGGGCCGAGGCGATGCCTACATTCGAGGCAAGCGGCAAGACAACAATGATTTTCATATTCAATCATATTATTGCTAGGTTTGGTGTCCCACAAGCGATAATCACTGACCATGGGTGCCATTTTCGAAACATTATGATGACAGAACTTACAAGCCAGCTTGGTTTATGCCATGATAGTTCTACTCCTTATTATCCTCAAGCAAACGGTTTGGTTGAATCCATCAACAAAGTTCTAGTTATCATGATCCGACGAATCATTGGTATTCATCGGTCAAATTGGCATAACATGTTATTCTCAGCGCTTTGGGCGTACCGAACCTCAGTGAAAACATCAACTGGGTTCACTCCTTTCCAACTAGTTTATGGTTTAGAAGCAGTGTTGCCCATTGAATGCGAAATCCCATCACTTCAAATGGCTATCGAATTACTCCCAGCTACTTCCGAAGAGGAGAAGCGTCTGTTATACTTAGCTAAATTAGATGAGACTCGACGTGACGCTGCTTTGGCAATCGAGACTCACGCAAAAAGGATGAAAGCTCAGTATGATCGTAACGTGACCCCTCGTAATTTTTCGGAAGGAGACCTAGTGCTATTATATGATCAAGCTAACGATAAATTAGGTGCTGGAAAATTCGTTCCCATGTGGCATGGGCCCTACATTGTCAAGCGAAAGCTGGCAAAAGGGGCCTATGAGATGGTAGATCTTGATGGGGACTCTTTGGGTAAGCCCAGAAATGGACTTTACCTAAAGAGGTATTATGCTTAAATGGTGGGTATGGAGATTTAGTTAGTTCTAGTTAGGTTAATTTTTCTTTCTAGCTGGTATGTTTGCTTAGTTTAGACTATGTGCTTGGTTTAGAGAGTGTGTTTTTGTTGTTATTCTGGCTTATCTTGGTTTTACTCTTGATATTGAAGATGTCGACGCCTCTCCAAACATACATTGGATTTGCTGATGGTGCTTGTCGTAATACACAGAATATCTCTTCTGCAGCTTGGGTTATCTATTCGCCCTCTGACGAGTTAGTTTCTATGCATGGGGTGAGCCTCGGTCAAACAACAAACAACATTGCAGAATACAGTGCAGTGATTAAATTATTATCTGAATCTATTTCATTTGGGATTCAGAGTTTGATAGTGAGGTTAGATTCTGAACTCGTTGTATTACAGCTTAATAGAGTCTATGCCATTAGAAATCCAGTGTTATTAAGATTGTTTTTGAGGGTGCGTCTCTTGGAACGTGAATTTGATTACATTGAATATCAGCATATTCCAAGGTCTTTAAATACATTAGCAGATGCAATGGCGTCTCGAATGTTAAATAGAAATTTGTACCAATCATAAATGTAAATTTATAAACATTTCATCACACATGTTTAACAAAATAAGCCGGTAATAATGATATATATAGATAGGAGTGTGTCAAAAATATACATTGTCTTCGATCATAGGTTGAAAAACACCTTATGATCGGCAAAAATGATAAGTACAAAAAACCAAAAATGTCATATGTGTCTACAAAAGTGACTAGCCAATCATTGGTGGTGCTCTCTATACGAGACCACTGCCCGCGCTACCCTACATAGCAACCTCCTGAAAGGTCCTGGGACTGCGACCACGTAGCGCTGAAGTCGGATAGGAATGTCATCTATAGTGGTCTCTGGTATACCCGCCGTCAGACGCTCTAGATCCTGTTCCAGCTCAGCTAAGATCTCTGCGGCTGCATCCTGTGGGGCCGGTGCTGGTACAACTGGTACTCTTCTCTCAAAAGCCCGGAGATTGGCCGGACGCCGTGGACCTACATCTGCATTTTGAAAATTTGTGCTGTCAGTTTTGAGACGATATATAAAAAACAAAAAATAGATAATTTAAAAACTTGTGAAAAATGAAGTACCTCTGTCGTCCCATTGTTCTCCCTGTGGAAGAACCATGTCTGGATCATTGCGAAAATCCATTCCGGCATAAGGAAAATCCTGAATCGCAAAGACCTGGCCCTCCAGCCAGTGAAAGTAACCATCAGGAAATCGAACAACTGCTGCTCCCTCATCAGGATGCCGGGCCATTACCGCAACCCATCTCGTCAACTTAGGCTCCCGAGGAGCCCCAACTGGAACTGTAAGATGCTGGGGGATCAGCATTGGAACTCTCTCTAGGGCAAAGCTCACAACTAAAGGCCCATATCCAAAAGTCTTTAGTTGTCCGTTCTTTGCCCTAGTTAGTTGGCCCTTCATATTGGCCAACACAGCATCGCACCAGTTGAAAATGGTGCCTTGGAAGCAATCTATAGCCATCCGCATTTGGGAACCAGTGGCTATGTGCAAAGCGGCATCGCCGCAAAGTCTGGTAACTGTAAAGGCAATTACCATAAGTTCAGGTCGGGATATGTATTTGATTTCTATCCCCTTATCCTAGTTTTGATTGTTGCACCACTCTAGCTGGAGACTAGCAAGGGATTGGCCACTCGGCCTAGTCCCGAATAGAGAGAGTTGCTCGCCCCTGTTAGGCAAGCCAGTGAGAAAGTATATGTTGGAGGACTCTATCTCGAGCTGGTGTTCTCCGATGTAAAAACATTGATCCTGAATGTTCCACCTTTCAACCAGCCACTCTAAAAATGGCACCTGGGCCCTCATGCCAGGTATGGCCCAGTACTTGTAGAGACTGCATGCCTTTAAAGCATCAATGGAAGGTTGATGACCTATTGCAGCCAAATCAACGTCTTCATGTTCTCTTTCACGCCAATCTAGCATGGTAAGTGACCTACACACCAAAAAACAATGATTAGAATTCATTAAACAAAATTTTGATGGTTGATTTTTGTGTTTGGGGTTTCAAAATCCACTTTGTGCGGAGTACGCACCCCGCGTTCAGAAAACAGAGCGGCGGTACGCAACTGTCCTGAAGGTGGGCTGCGTACTCCGACATTTTTCCCATATACGAAAAAGTTGGGGTACGCAGGTCGCCCATGGGGCACCTGCGTCCCCCGAAAGGCGGATTTTAAAACCCTAAACCCTCCAAAAAATCAAACTAAAACTTGAAATGAAATTCTAAACGGATGAAATTGAAGAGGAGGATGTTGTGAAATACCTGAAAGAGACGGCGCTCGATTCTGACGGTCGGATTCTTCGCAAAGTCCACGGGAAGTTTCTTGTCAAAAGACCTTTTCTCAACCTCAACAGTAAAATGGTAAAAATGACATGGTAAAAAGTCTTTTTATAGGTTTTTTGGATGAATGAATGCTAAGTTTGTTTATTTTTCACCATGAAAAGATATTTTTCAATGTATTTTTGCCAATCTTAAACAGGTATGAGTAATGTGTCGTTTTTGTGCAGGACAAAAGGAATTTAGGGTAAAATCATCATTTTTCACAAACCAAGACATCAGAGTCATCTTTTAATCCCTTTTCTGACTCCTAAAAAATGAAAAGATTGCCGAGCATTTCTTTTACACTCGTTAAAACAGAATTAAAAGACGGTCCCCTTATAGCCCTTTTCTGACCGTAAAAACAGGAAAAGATTACCGGGTTTTTTTCGTTTCAAACTCGATACGGAAATAAAACGACGTGTCCTTGATCGCTTTTTACTTTTCAGGTCAGAGACACTAATCATGAAAGTACTCCTTGGTCGCAAGATCAAGCAGTTCTCTTAGGTATTATTTTATACCTTTTCGGGCTTGGGAGACACAAATTTACAAAAAAGTTCACCTTGGAGCCTTCTTTAGTTTTTTCAGACTCTCTAAAAATGAAAAACGCCGAGTTTCTCCTATACTGGACTCGTTAAAATTTCACAGTAAAGGACCTGTTCGATTACAAACAGGAACGGACCACCGAATCTAAACTAAGTTGGACTCATCCGAATGATGAGCTTATAATCAAGCATATGTTATCCTCCTCAAGCTTGTAAAAAATAAAGAGGTACTTGCCAGAAATGGTGGGGGAAAAGAGAGAAGAATGAACCTATTTGTTATCCTTTGTTACAGAAGAACCTTATCACCGCTCTTGAACACGACACTTTTCATTCACCTGGGTTGGGAAATCCTTTGCCTTAAAAGTTGATCAAACCACTTTGAAAGTCTTCAACCGTTTCCGGGTATTAACTTTGGGTCAATCAAGCCATCTGTCGTGTCGTTATGTGTTCAAGAAGTCTCTGCAAATAAACCATTCATATGCAAAATACTTGTCATCCATTTTGACCATCCCTGAGTCAGTCCTTATAGCAACATTTCTTCAACTTGAACAATGATTTCGTGTTGTGGGCTTGCCTGCAACGGGTCGCTTTCTATCGACATCAGCACATTATCTAGAAAGATGACTTAGAAATCGTCAGTACCTTGAAGTTTGCATGCATCAATGGCAGGTTTCTCGCCTTTGACGACAATTTACATCATTGACTTTCGATTAGAGGATTCCGTGACGTGTTCGACATCAACCCATTCATTCACATTTCATGGATTGTACTGGGTACTTTGAGAACCATTGACATCACTGGTGGTCTCTCTCACACTTGTTAACGGTTTACATCATTGACTGGTAATCAAGTGGTTTCTACCATTCTCGAAATCAACTCATTTATTCACATTGATAGAATCGTACCAATTCGGGAAGTAGAAATGAAGACCCTGGATCTAGTTTCCACCATCCAGGCTACGAGGAGTTTTGTATTCATTATATAGTAGACTAATCATAAACAGATGGCTGCGTCCATACTGTGTCTACAAAATTCTATGATTGTGATGTACTGCAAAATCATTCTTGTATCAGAGCAGTAGTTAGATTGTTAGTTAAAGTTTTCAATCTGAGTATGGGAATGCCTACCTCAGCGATGATATCATCTTATATATGTATTTTGTGTTGAATATTTGCAGGTTCTGACCAGGTCCTCCGCAAGATACTCCTTGAAATGATAAAGTACTTCACCCTTCCTAGATCATAAAAACCCTAATCTACTACAGGCTTCGCACTTTAGGGGGCAATCTGTTACACTAAAAAATGTCACCATGACTATTTGCAGTTAGTATGGCTCCATCCACTGTCATACTATCCTCCTTGGCAAGTCTCATGCCTCTGCTCTTCATGTCAAACTTCAAGAAAGAAAGAAAAGTCATTTAAAGTCAATTATCTCTGGTACGCAGTTTCTCTTAGCCTTACCTGCGTGTACGCAACCCAAGTTCACAATACCTGGGTACTTGTACGCTCTGTATGTAAAGGGGTGGGTGCGTACTCCTGTAAAGGTCAAAAGGCAAGTTTCACTCCAAAAAAGTTACTTGTGGTCATTTCTAGAGTCTTCTAGAAGCTTGTTTGACGTGTATGAAGCACCTCCAGATGGTTCATGTATCCCTACCTAAGAGGAACTTATCCCATCAAGAGGGGAGCTATCCCATCCAAAGAGGGGCTTATCCCATTGATGGTGGACCTGAATAACTTCCTCTAGAGCACTATAAATACAGGCATTGGGCCAAAGGGAGGAGAGGTTGAAAGCTGAACATTCCTAAGGGTAGATGCTGCTGGAATTAGGACTTCCTTGTAGAAGCTTGTGAGGAGAGATTACCATCTTTACTTGTTTCCATTGGGAGGTGGGTGAGCTGATCAGAGTAAGGGAGAACTCTTGTGGACCCTGGGAGGAGCTTGCACAACACCAAGGCTTAGGTTGTAATGGTTCCTTTTGTTACCTTTTAATACAAATTAGTCCATTCTTCTCAACAATTTGTTATTAATGAGTTGTTTCATATACTCCTTGGTCTATATGTTAAATATGTTTTATTTTATGTGATATTTAGGTGCTATTTAATCGTTTGATTGTTAGTGAATGCAGGTTTCGAAGGGAAGGAGGAGCTCATCCGGATCAACGAAGTTGGACTACTACAACAACGTTGGATTACAGGTAGGATCTAAACACTTGATTTCTCATATTGTAAAAGCATATTTAGGGAAGGATTGCTCTTATTTGTCTTGTTTGTCATTAGAAAGTCTTAGGCTTCTAGGAAGGTCGGTTGTGTCCACACTAACGACTCTTTCCGCGTGACAGAATAGACAACTAAGGGCTAGGATGTTAGCACCAACTAATAGGAGGTGGACACATGGCATGCAAATATGGAATTTTTGGGCACCCAAGTCGCCCTTTCTAAATCTAAAGTGTCACCACTCAGAGGTCAACATGTGGCAAGAGTGACATCATGGTGACGTCATCCTCGAGGGATTAGCCTGGAGAATTTAGTTTGCAATGGTGTTAGGTTCTAGAGTGCTGGCACACAATGGTAGTGGACAGAGTGACAACCGATAAACAGAGGGTCGGGCATATCCTACTGACCAGCTCATCCAAGTGGGTGGAGCCCATAATATTAGCAATACAATACAAAAGGGATGCAACAAGTTAAAGGGGGCTCTGACCATAGCCCCATGCACAGGTTCTAGTGGAGTAGTTGAGACCAGGAGTGTGACAACAATAAGGGCCCAGATCTCAGAATCCCATAACCTTTAAAGAATTATGATTAAATAGAAAATCAAGAATCAGGAAACTTCAACCTTTGTGGCTAGATTTTGGTTTCCTCACATAGAGGTGTGACTAATGACGCAGAGATGTTAATAAAAGAAAAGGGCCCGCGTAGGGCTCAAAAGGGCTAAGCACCCAATATCTCAGGCCATGGTCATGGAGACTAGTTCTATGGCGGAAAATAGGTAAAGGCTAAGATGAAGGGGTCCACCCTGAAATTAAGTGAAAACAGGTAACAAACGAGCAAATAGTAGGTAGATCATGATCAGCTCTAAGATTGCCAGGTCCTAAAAGACACTTTGAGGGTTAAACTAGCGTGATAGATAAGCAAACACTATACCCCAAAAAGTCAAAGTTAGCAAGCAAAAATAGCCTATCAATGACCAAGATTGATTTCGGGGGGGTCAGACCTCACGCTCGACCTTGTTCATTCACCCTGCTAGAGTAGGGGGACCATACTCGTCACTAACGCACCAACACAATAGTGATGTCAGCAAGCGAGCACACTTTTTGTAGGGTTGAGGGACTCCCTCCTCCACTTCCCGTCCAACCTTTTGGATCCACATTTCCTTCCCAAACTTCTCCACACCATATCCCCATCCACGTGTCACTCCACCGTGTTCCCAACCTATCAAACTATTCCATGCTAGCCATTGGAGTTCAAATTGTTCCATTACAACGATTCCTCTATATCACTCCTCTGATACTCACCCCCATTTAGCCATCAGCCAGTGCATAAAACTTCCAATGCCACCATGCTAAATTATGTCTTCCCACCAGAGATTATGATCATGATGGGTGAAAGGAAGCACCATACAAGAGGGGTCAACTCCAAATAGGGGAAATTTAAGTAGTTAGATGGAGGAAACGACAAGTGAGTTGACAGGTAACCATGGGAGGAATACAATGGAAGAGGCATGACCAGATCATCAACCCACCACAAACCTAGATAATGGAGCCTGAGTCCACCTTAGGAAATCAGAGGAATCAACAATGGATATATTTTGTTGTGTCAATTATGACACTTCATGTTTTTCATGTTTTGTAAATATTTCATTTCAAGAAGGAACCAAAATATGTTAGGTCATCATTAAGACAACTAGGCCATTCACATGCTCAAACAACTGGGCAGTTCAGATAGTTGTAGCATTCATGATATTTTTTTAATTGTTTATCGGAACTCTCTCCCTATAAAAGGGAAGAGGAGCTCATAGTAAAGGTTCATTTTTCCTGGTTCTAGAGGCTAGAATTGTTTTGAAAATTTCACAAGTTTGGGCCTATGAGATGTATTACATTCTTGAAGATTAATGAAGAAGTTGCTAGTGATTCCAAGCATTGGGATATGTAGTATGTGCTCTTCCTCTATGCATGACTTCATGTGTGTTTTTTATTCTTTAGAAATTGTGTAATTATAGGTGGTGGATTCACTCTTAAGTCACATATTTACTTATGTTATGTTGTAGCAAATGGTACATGTGAGATGGAAAATTTACCTATGTTATGTGATAGCAGATGGTACTTGTGAAACTGCGAATTTACCTATGTTATGTGATAGAATATGGTACCTACGAGATTATATATTTACCTATGTTATGATATAGCAGATAATACCTATGAGATATTGATTTGAAAGCCTTAAAACTTGCTCTATAATTTCCACACCTCATTTCCTTTATCTTTTCAGGATTTTTCTAGGATTTAGTGCATAGGATTTTGTGTCTATCCAACCCTCTGCATTGAGTTTATTTCTTATATTTCTTCTTTCCACCTTTACTGCAATGACCAATTAAGATGCATTCTATGTGTGTAGGCCACAAGATCTAAAAATTTACTCTTGGGAATGATATATTATTTATGCGTATATTGAAACTGCCTCCAAATAGGGTAATTAGACCAATTTTCATAAGTTTATATCTAATCATTGAGCAGAATAGAGCTATCCATGAGATACTTTAAGATTTCCTAGGCACTGACCCTTCTCATCAACCCAAGGGTTGTCTATAGGAGTGACAACACCACATATACATGCCCATACAAACAATATTCATATAATTAATTACAATGTCAATAGGACAAGTAGTGTGAAGGACACTAATCTTCAAATCACAAATCAAACAAGTCTCATCCAAAATTATGTTTTACCAAATTTTCTCAGTCATGAGGCACTTAAAATCTCAGAGGAGGAATTTTCAACCCATTTTGTCCCTTCTCTTCCTCCCTTTTCATTACTAAAAAAAATGGTCTATTGTGCTGAGTTGAAGTTGGGAAATATGAAAATTTAATTGCACTTCTTCCCCAATTATTTTCTTTCCATGATCAAGATATTATCCAAAAGATATTTGAGTGTCCCAATAATCTCATAGAGCCTAATGTGAGGGATGATCCCTTGATTTCTTGATATGACATTAATGGGCATAATTTAAACCTTGAATCTAATTTGATTGAAAGTATTGCTTCTTCAAGGGTTACCTTTAATCATCTATAATTTATAGCTCATGGCCCTCTATACCCCGATTTTCCTGATCAATCCGATCGACAAAAAATTGCTTCATATATTCTTGACTCTCAATTTGATGGTTCAAATGATGATAAGGTACAGGGTGGTCATATTTCACAGGTAGAGGATCACAAGGATGAAGACACATTCCATCTCTCTTCCCTCCTTCAAATTCCTCTATGTCAAGATGATGTTTTTACACTCTTGGTTGATCAAGAATCTTGTGATCTTGGCAACCATTGGAATAAAATAAAATATCTTAATCAAAATGAAGGCTTAGGAAACCATCATCTTGACAACAATGACTCCACTGATATATATGATGGTGAATTCGCATATGGATTTGTTGATCTTTTGATTCCTCAAGAAGATTTGGATTTGCAAGGCTTAGATCTAGAATTTGATTTGAACATAGAAGAATTCCTTATTGAAATTTATTCCCTAACTCACTATCCCTTATCCCTTGATGCATGTAGTGATTCAAACAGTATTGAAAATTTACCATATTTTTCAAATTTTGATTATGGTCAATTACATTTTCAACTGACACAAGGTGATAAGAGTTTATTTTTTGGTGAGGAAAATAATGTATTCATTGAACATCCTCATCATACTTTGTAATCATCAACATTGGATGGGGGTAACTCTTTTGTTCAAGTTGTTAATGAAACCTCTTTGATTTATACATCTCTGGTTATAAACCTTGAATAATCTTACAATTTGAGTAATCTATTTGGTGAAGTTGAAACATCTGATGAAACTATTGATTCTAACAGCTGCCAACTGATTAATAATGATATTGTTAATATAACTGGTGACATTTGTCTTCACATAGATGCTGACCTGACCATGCTTTCGAAATTTAATCATTCAATATTTGAAAATTTAGGGACTTGTCAGAGATTGAAGGCACTTCAACTTTCATTGGTGGTTATGTTAGTTTCATGTGATCATGATGAAATCCTTGAACCAGGCTAGGTTAGGATTTTTTCATATAATTCTTTTCTCAACATTATTTCACTAGACATAAGCTCATTCTTGAAAGATTTTCAACATTTTCAAGTTAGTTTTTTTAATTCTCAAGATTGGGCTCCTGATTAGATAAAATATTCTTGTTTGATTAATTCGTCTTCATGCAAACCTCTTGTATTAAATCCAGGGTTGGAATGCATATCTTTCTCGGATGTACACAATTTTGAAGCCTATCATTTTGATGATCAAGACATAGATTATCATCAGCGGAAAGACTCTCTATTGTTAAACTTCTCCATGAATAATCAACTTCTTATCTTTCTAATGTATGTTATGAAGCTAATCATTTTTTCTCTAGCACAATCTATCCTCTTCAGTGTTAGTAAGTGCTTAAGCCATTTGGTAGATCAAAGCCCTTATGCTAATAGAGTAATTCCCCAAGTTGACATGAATTTTGAATCTGATCCGATACATGTTTCTTTTATACAATTGTTTAATCTTATGTCAGCCTACCCTCATTATCCCTTGAATCTTGATTGGTCTCATGGGCATAATATATCAACAAATGTTTTGAATTTCTTAAATTTGCATGTTGGTGGTCTAGTGTGCAACCAAGTTCAAGGTGATGATCTATTATATATTCAAGAAGAAACCTATGGATTCTCAAATCATTTTTCTTATGATTTCTGATCATCAACATGGAAGGAGGGAGATTCTTTAATTCAAATTGTTTGTAAAATCTCTCAAATTGGTTCATCTATATCTTTGAATAATAGAGGATCTTATGCGTTAATTAACAGATTTGATCATAATACTGATTTTAAAAACAGTTTCTTAGTTTATCATTTTCCTACTGGTACATTTGATGACAATTGTTTGCTTACATCTGTTGATTTTTACGATTCATCATCTCACCATTCAGATACTTCTCAAGAAATTGAGGCACTTCAGCTTTTGCTGATGATTATATTAGGTCCTCATGATCTTGAAAAAGTTTCTAAACAATGTTAGGTTATGTTTTTCTCACAAGATTCTCCCCATAATGCAAATATGCAAATTGAAAGCTCATATTTGCAAGAATTTTAGGGTTTTCAAATTGATTGTTTTGAATATCATGATCATATCACTATTTGAACAAAGTAAACTATCAAATGGGAACAATAAACTCAAAACGAGAATGCTAGCAAAAAAAAATGAAAAAACAGAAAATGAAAAGTGTTGATGCTGGAATAATGTTTTTTATTATTTTATTTTTTTTGCCAGGGTAAATTTTCAACATTTAAAAAAAATCGCAGTAAACCAATATATTTTTTTTTTGGTGTGCAAAAAACACCCTGAAAACAAAAAGTGTTGATGTTTGAATTGTGTGTGTGTGTGTGTGTTTTACTGGGTAATTTTTCAATATTTTTTAATAATGACGTTAAAAATAAAATATCATGACTCTGAAAAACCATAAAATTCTAACAATTGAAGCATGAAATTAAAGATAAAATATTGCGTATCTAAAAAGCCTTAAAATTCCAATGATTTTCAGGCATGGCATTAAAGACAAAATATTACATCTTTGAAAAGCCTTAAAATTCCAACAATTTTCAGCCATGGTGTTAAAGAAAAAAATACTTATAACTGTTTTCAACCATAACATTAAAGATAAAAATATCATGACTTAGAAAAACCTTAAAATTTTGACAATTTTTTAACCATGGATTTACATTTCCGAAAAACCTTAAAATTCCAACAATTTTTAGCCATGGCGTTAAAGAAAAAATACTTATAACTGTTTTCAACCATAACATTATAGATAAAATATCATTACTTAGAAAAACCTTAAATTTTTGATAAATTTTCAACCATGGAATTAAAACCAAAGGTCATCACTACAAAAAATCTTAAGTTTTCAACATATTTCAACCATGACATTATGGAATTTTTTTTTTGACTGATTTTTTTTTTTATAAATGAACTCCTAAATGAGAGAGTCATTATACCAAGAGTAATTTCTTTTTGAAATGCTAAAAATGTAGCAATTTTAAAATCTTAGCATAAGACAACTTGACACATTACAACAAAAATTTAAAAATGAGTCATCAAATTGACACACAGAGTAGATGAACCGACCCATTGCAATGAAAACTTAAAGACTAACCATGAAATTGACACTTTGTAGGGGTGGACTTGATCCATTATAACGAAAACTTTAAAATCAACTATCAACACATAATGGGATCAAGTTGCTAATCGAGGATCAACACAGATTCTGCTTAAAAAAATAAAAAAATAAAAAAAATAAATAAATAAAAATGAAAAATACAAAAGAAAAGAAAAATTAAAACATTGAAAAAATTAAAACAAAAAACACACAATTTAAAAAAAATAATAACAAGTAAATAAAGATATATATATCAAAACATAAAAAATAAATAAGAAAACATAATAAAAAAACAAAAATTAAAACATTGAAAAAAAAGAAAAACTAAAACCAAAACAACAAAAAAAAAACACAAAAAATTTAAAAAATAGTTGCAAGTAAATAAAAATATATATTAAAACATAAAAAAAATAAAAAACATGACTAAAAAATAAATAGATAAAACAAGTGCTACGTAATAGCTAGTACCTGCCACTCGGTTTAAATATAGGGAAATTGAAATTTGGATTGTTGAAAAGTGAAACTGTTATGAAACTATATAACTTTATTTGGTGATAAGTTTAAGTTAGGGAACCAATTTTTTGATGCTGAAATTATGGCAATCTAGGTGACTCTGTTTTGTGCTCACTGTTGTAATTAATAGAAATGGAGCAAAAATCAAAATCTTTATGAATTTTGTTGAGATTTTAAATTTATTAATTCTCTATCATTTAAAAAAAATAATTTAATAATAGTATTTAAAAAAAAGGATAATTTAGTAACAATGTTTATTGAATAGTTTATATTTTAATTTTGAATTAAAATCATTATTATTTAAATAAATCTATTCAATATATTTAAAAATCTCAAAATACTTAACTTATACAATTTTAACAATTAAAAAATTATTTTAATATTTTATTATTAAATTTAAAATTAATAAAATTCTTCAGATACAATCAAATGTAATAAAACTTATTATAATGTAAATCATAAACAAACTAACATGTAATAAGATAATCAAATGTAATTGGGCTAAGATAAATAAAAGATATTTGAATTTAATAAGGCATGTGAATAAAGAATATGTGGAATTACTTCAACTGGATGAAAACAATTTATAAAATTAGGTAAATATATAAATTTTCAAAATTTTTACAAACGAGTTATTCCTTGTGAACCTTAGAGGTTTAAGTTGTCTAAAACCAATTTGCATTCCAAATAACAAAACTCTCTAAAATTATCTTTGGTTTTGATTTAGTGATTTAGCAGAGCAATTGAATGAGGATGTGCTACTTCAATAGGCTTTCAATATGTTTGACAATGGCTGCACATTCAAACAACGCACACACATAACCAGGATATCAAAAGACCGACAATATGTTCAGAATTGAGGAATTCCAAGTCGACATATGACAAAATCAAAACAAACCCATAAAATATAAATAAATTGGACAATTTCGCAGATTCAAAAAATAAAACATTTAGTCATTGAAAGATCTAAAAATCCGAATTCTGACCTGAAGAGATTGAATAGCACTGTCAATGGCCGATGTGCATCCAACTCAGCAACCATAAAACACCAAAACCTACCGCTCTGTTTTTCTTCCTTTGTCCATCAGTAATCCCAATAAGAATGGTGATTTGGAGGTTACATATAATCTTCAGACCCACTAGAGTTCTCTTCCACTTCCACTTGGCCTAATATTTCTATAGTAAAACAAAAAAAACCAAAAAAAAACCCAAAAGAAAAAGAAACAGTGATAATTAGAAAAAATATATATATCTAATTTAATTTGTATGAAAGCCCAACTTGTAATATTAAAATTTCACATCCATCTTTGAATGGATTATTTTATTTTATATTGATATGGATTTTATATATTATGTTTTAATAGAAAATAAAAAATTAACAATTTTCACAAATCATTTATAAAATTATGATTAATATTGATTTTTTATAGGTTTTTTCACAAAAAGTTTTTTAAAAAATCATAAAAAATCATAAGCTTTCTTATTTCTTTTTACTTCTAAAAAATAAAAAAAAATCATTAATTTTTTTTTTTGTAATCTAGGGCAGGGCCTTTTCTATTAACAAAAACCAGCAAGACTATGTACAAACACAGGTATCCTCCACCCGCCCCGAAGGGAAACCGGGTAAGGAGGTCACCGACAGTCAGAAATTGTCAACTTAAAAACTGAGAAAAGTACAGTAACAGATTTAAAACATAACCGTCAGCCTAACAGCAAGCAAAAACTATATCCTTATCGGCTTTTGCATTCCACTAACTGTGCATGAACCTGATTCTATTGGACCTATCTGGAAAATTTGAAAACACAACAAAAGCAAAACACCTCATTCAACCATGATCTCCGGTTTCACCTCTTCCTCGCGGTGCGCCTTGGTTATCAGCTTCAGTATGCTCTGGATATCCTCAAGTTTTCTGTCTTGTCTCAGAAGCGCGACATGCAAACTCTTCATTTCCTCTTTCAGGCTCGGGTACCCTTGCGCTATCTCAGTCATTTCTTCCGCAATCTATTCCATTGCTTTGGCTAGCAAACACTTCATCACCCAATACATATGCAGAGCCTATTTATAATGGGAGAGGTGACCCCTGGTGTTTCCAGGGTCCGACATAAGAGGGAACTAGTCTTCCATCTCAGGATCGGAGGCTTCCTCCAGGACACTCTTTTCCAAGTTCTCTATAATTCGCCTTATCTCCACATTGGTCTCATTGTTGTACGCGCGCTCAGCATCTCTGGCCATCTGATTCATAGTTCGTCGTCCTCTTTTCCGTTTATTGTGTGACTGAGTCTCAGGATCCTTGCTCCCAGCTTGCCCGGTTCTTCCTCGTTCTCTGCTACCTCTGCCCTTGCCTTGTCTTGAGGGGCGACCATGGGTGTTACCTTGACTTCCTTGGCCGACCTCGAACCTCCCTCTCCTCCTGCAATTATCCTGCTCATTCCTCATCTCTCCTCCTCTGTATATTCCCTCTTCTTTCATCCCCTCTGATGGTTATCATTCCCCTGAGAGCTGTTGTCCTCCTGAGTCCTCTGCTGCACCGGCTTCCTCATCCTTCTGCTACCCTCTTCACTATCTACTCTTGCCTGCCTACCTCCCTCCGTCATAATCTCTTGCTCTTTTCGGAGACAGTATCCAGGAATTTTGCACCAGGTAACAACCGCCTTCGCCACCTTACAAGTTCTTAATTGCTTAGCATAGCTGTCTTCATCTGCTTGCGTTGATTTATTGCCTTCGCTTCTGCCCGCCACCAACTGATCGCCGCCATTTCCCATCCCTTCTATCACCATAATTATCTTGGTACCTTGCCTCGGGTTGCTCTCTTCTCTGTAATCTCTCGTTGCATCCTTTAAAATGATTGCCCGAGAGTGAGGTTCGTGCATGTACCATCATTAATCTACAAAGGGTCCTTTTTGGGTAAAAAAATCATTATAAATAAAAGGGAAATAAAAAATAAAATAAAATTAGCAACTATTAAATTAAGAAGTTACTAAAAGGCTCATAATAAGACCTCAACCAATCAATTTACAAATAAATAAATTTAAAAAATAATAAAAATTGACTTCCTAATTGTTAAATTATAGATAAACGACAATTCTTTTTGGTCAAAGAAAAACTAATAGGTAGTCAATGCGTTAATAAGACAAAAAATCAATAAAAAACAATAAATATTTCGAAAAACACATAATTTAAGAAAAAATTAAAAAATTAACATAAAAAAAATAAAAATAAAAAAGTAATACTTCATTGGGTAATTAAAAAAAAAAACATTAAAATAAATAAATAATACATTAAAAAAAAAAAAAAAAAAAAGTAATTAAAAAAAATAAAAAATAAATTAATTAAAAACTGTTGCCCCTCGGGTCCTAGGTGGGGCAAGTTCGATTGCCCAAAATCAAACTTGAATCAGAGTTGCCCCGCCTATGACCCATGGGTCCGCGGGCTTGGGCAAGGTGGTGCTGCATGCAACTCCATCCTGCCCAAGCCAATGACACTACGAGCCCTAAGCGGGGGAGAGCTGTGTGTAATTCCACCCTGCCCAAGCCCACGATGCCCAAGCCCACGATGCCACATGCCTTGGGCAGGGGAGGGTTGTGTGTGAATCCCCCCTGTCTAGGCCCATGCTGTGAGCGGGGTTTGGCCAATTCCCAAAATCAACCTTGCCTTTACCAATGCCCATGGGGCCATGGGTTTGGGTGAGGGGAGTTGCGTGCAGGCCCCTGATCCCACGAGCATTGGGTGGGGCAAGGCCGATTCCCGGAATCAACCTTGCCCTGCTTAGGGCCCATGGGACCACATGCTTGGGTGAGGGGGGGTCTACACACAACTCCCCCTCGGCTAGGCCCGAGGGGCCTCAATTATTTTTTTTTCAAAATTTTAAATGCTTTTTTTAATTGTTTTTAATGTTTATTTTATTTCTATTTTAATGTGTTTTTTCAATTTGTTTTTTTTTGTTTGTTTTGTTTTGTTTTTTTGTTTTTAATGTTTATTATTATTTTTAATTTAATTGTATTTTTTATTTTTTTAATTATTTTATGTGTTTAATTTTTATTTTTAAGGATTTTGTTTATTTGTTTTTTATTTTTTTTACTTAAAATTTTATCCGAATCATTTTTTTTGGAAAAAAAAAAAAAACTTTAAATGACATCATCTTTGGATATAAAATTTATAAAAATTTGATAAAATTTGCTATTATTAGAATTTTTTTTATTCAAAATTTTCATAAAAATATTTTATTTAATATGTCATTTTTAGCAAAAGAGTTCCAAAATATGTATTTTTTTAATTATACCTATATGTAGAATGTGTATTTTTTGTTGAGTGTTTAAAATTATTATTTTTTTGTGACAACTATTTTATGTGCATTGAAGTATTACTTAACAATATATAAATATATAAAAAATACTAACATCAAAATTTTAATATTATTATTTTTTTAAATTTGCAAAATAATTTTTAAATTTCATTATAAAAAAACATTGCATAGAAAAACAAAATTGGAAAACCTTTAAAAAACAAACATCTTATCACGAAAAACAAAAAGAGGAATAAGACAATTTGAAAAATAGTTAAATAATCAACATTTAAAAAACAATTGTGCATACTTAGAACATTAGAAAATTTAAAGTGTAAAAAATATGTCTTAAAAAATGTTGATGCTTTTTAAAATCCACATGAAAACCACCGAAATTTAAAAAAACTTATCCACACAATACATTAGAACATTTGAAGTGTAAAAAATAACCCTTCTAAAAAAAGGGGTTGATGTTGCATCAATACTTTTCAAAATCAACTTGAAAATCACTAACATTTAAAAAAAATGTTCATACTTGATACATAAGAAAATTTAAAGCGTTAAAAATATGCTAAAAAAGAGGTGTATTATGAATCAACACTTTTCAAAATCAAATGATTTTTTTCTACCTCAAAAAAATGAGTATTCGGTACATTTCGCGTTTGATAGTTTACTTTGTTATTGGCTAGAGGAATCCTACTTGGCAAGCTCCATTCTCAATAATATGTTTCAATCTTATCTTGTGCCTGCTGCAAATGAAAACATGGATGAATGTATATTTGTAAGAAACTTTCAGGGTATTCATGTTCATCATTCGGTATATCGAGGTAGGATTGTAGCTTGGATAGAGAAAGATTTTATAACACACTTTTCTGCTTACAGACGTGACCTTGATATGTATGTGCAAGTGATCCAATCAAGTATTTTTATTATTGCACATTGTTTTATACTTTTACTATTTATTGACATCTTTCTGCTTGCAGGTTGGAGGCAGCTCCTATGGCTGCATTGGAATTTTGATTTCACTTAAACCTGACCTTCATGCCTTTTAGATTACGATTTAGGATTGTTTTGTTTTCTTATTAAAATAGTTTTACATTATTGTTTCTCATGTACATACCTGAATCTACTTTAAGTTTCGTTTTGCAATTGTTCACATAAGCATTCCAAAGCTCTCAGTCATATCTTGCATGACATTTACCTTTATTTCCTTTAAATAATTTCTTTGCATTACGTTACATTATGCATCTGCTTCTCATTTGATTCTTGTCCTTTGCATTCCCTTTACAAACTTGTACACTATGATCCACCAAGAGCTTCCATCATCCTATTTATCTGGTGTGGTTGATGTGGTCACTTCAAGAAGCAACCACATGTAGATGCCAACATTGGAGCATGGTCACTTTTATCTATACATGACTATTTTATCAAGAAAGAAAATACGACTAGATATTTGTGGGGAACTCTAATCAATTCACAAGACCGATATCTCTAACTTGACATTTGTTTCTGGTTTGGTCCTAACAATTCATATTATATTTTCATTATCCACTTGCCAGTTGAATACGTGATGTGGAAATATGGTATGCATACACACCTAACTCAAAATATCGTTTCATTTCTGTCAAACAAGAAACAACCTCTCTCGCTTGTAAAATAAGTCAGGACCCCTCTTCTACCCTGGCACAATGAACACCTAAATAAATTATGCCCATGTGCATCCAAAAGACAAATAAAATAAAGGGTGAAAGAAGAGAGAGGATTCTTGCATAGAGAGGTGATGCAAGAATTTTTTTCGGGGTACTAAATAGGCCCATTGGTAGTGAAGGAATGTTGCAATTTCTTGAGTGACTCTATTGGGGTACTAAACAAGACTGTTGGCAACAGAGCAACACCAAAAACTCGCTCTAAAATTTTGAATATAATAAGCCCTCTATCGTGTTCTCTATATCATTGTTGAATACTCACAAGTGTGAAATCTTGATGTGACATTTAAAGACTAATAGGACCTAGCTATGGAGACATATGAACATCATATCTATAACTAGTTGAGTAACTCAAGTGGTACCCACAATATCTAGTTCAATACCTCCTTTTTTCTATGTTAAGAATATATCTATTAAAGGTACTAAGGCAAAGATGTTGGATTATACTAGTGGTTCACCATTTGTTGTAGCTGCTACAACAACACCCAAAATTTCACCTACCATCAAATTTTGGGTCCCCCCTTTACTTTTCCAAGGTCTCAAGGCTTATGTTCACATTTTGAATTGGTCAACTTCCCCAATGACCTAGTTTCCACTAAAACATAGTGATGCACCTCTCTTCGTGGTGCATATCACATTTATTACCCATGTTCCATCTTAGATATTGGACTTATCGATGCATAAGGGTTTAGGATCTCGTTACTCTAATAATGTATTTTAGGTCTCATGTGCCCCCAAGATTTATCCTTTTATAATATGCATTTTAATGGAGTAAAGGTACCTTGTGTGAATGACCATAACTTCATTCTAATGCCTTAGGGTTTTTGAAGTTGTTGCTTTCATGATGCTTCATCAAGCTTCATACCCTCTATGTTATATTATGAAAATTATAGGCATGCTCCTTGTGTTGCTGGCCATGCTTCACCTTGGTTCTCATCCTCGGATTTACATCTTCAAGGTTTCATTTTTAGGGACATATCATAGCATTTCAAGTCACATTATTGTATCATCATGTTAGGAAATTCATTGCCTATTAATACCGTTCTTAGTCATACATTTGAGTGCTAAATTAGTTGGTGGAAAAGGTTGGTTTATGTAATGTACATATTGCATTGCATATCACAAGAAAATTATGTTGAAGCGCTAAGGATACACATGTGATAGAGAGAATATGGAAACACATGATTTGAATATTATTTTGGCAACTGCCAGAAATGAAGGCTTGTGTTTTGTGATCATGTCAAATGAATATGTTTCTAAAATATTTTAAATGTTTGCTTGTCATAAGTCTTGTTGCATCTTATTTGATCACAGTCCCAATTTCTATGCGTAGTGCACCTTTCTTAACTAGCACAATCACACTTTCTAGTTGTATAGATTCCCTTCATGACGCACTTCACTTCCTCGGGCCCATCACACCTTCTAGAAACAAGCATAGTGCACTCTTGAGACATAAGCCAACACACCTTCAAAACCTAGCTAGGTGCACTTTCTAGAAACAGGAAGAGCACACTTCTTGTTGATAGGCATAACACACTTCGTTAAGAGCTCAACCACAAGCTCATTCCACACTTATCTTTCACGTTGGAGCTTTGTGTACTTTTGGAGCACAAGGATCATCCCTCACTCTTGGTCATAAGTGTGCTATCTTCCGGGAAAGTCACCCATTTGTCACACTTTGCAATTTCACTCTTGCATGTGTCGTTTCAGTTCTTCCATGATGGTTTCTAGTGTCCCTTTGCATCTTAAGTCTATTTCTATTCCTTACATGTTAGTTGTATATATGTGGATGCATGCTAAGTATTTTCATTCTGATGACTTCTCTTGCTTTCTCCCATCCAACAAATGGTCAATTTATGAGAAAATTCTATTCTCATGCATTGTGATAGCCTCAAACACTTCAATCAAAGAAAGAGCACACAACGCACTTCCATAGCACAACTCTCAAGCCCTTTCTCCTTAGACTTGTGACCTGCACCCAACAAAAGGCTCGTCCCTCCTCAAGAGTGCATAACATACCTCCAGGGCATAGTTCTCAATCCCTTGCTTCTTGGACTTGTGAATTGTGCCCATCATAAGGCCAATATTTTCTCTAGAGTTCATAACACATTTCTAGAGCACAATCTTGACCCTCTTTCTCACTGGACTTGTGACCTGCACTCACTACTAGCATCCTTGCCTTGAGTAGTGTAAAGCACACTTCTAGTTGACAATATTTCGAACACTACGCACCTTGTAGATGCACCATGAGCTAAACCAAGAGACCCTCTCTCAGTGATGAAACATTGTGCCTTCCCAGTGCCTAATCCACTAACCATTGCCTCTAGCTCTTGTGTCGTATAACTAGGCTAGTCTCTCTCCCAACACTAGAACATTGCACTCTCTTAGTGACTCATCCAAATCAACCTTGCTTCTAGAGTGTGAGCTTGCGCCCAAAGCCGGTGCATTGTGTTGTAAGAATTATACACACAATAAAAGTAGAATAGAGGTTTTGAGCTAACATTTTTCCTTTGCGATGAACATATGTGAGATCTCAGGGACAATGGATTTGTAGTGCGGATGGTACCAATAAAAAGTAAAGGACACATGAGAGGAATAACAAAAATGCAATGGGTTGATTAACTTCAGTCTAAAAAAAAATGGATGTTTCATGGTTGTGAACTCTCACTAATTGCTCAACACTTTTATATTGATCAATTTAATGTATGATAATGGTTTCTGATGTTATTATAGATATGTAAGCTCATATTGTATCCTAATGTCTAGTTGTATGTTTTTTAGGATTGGAGTTGCGGGACATGTTGCTGGTCACTGCATGGATGCATGCTTTTAATTAGTAGAAACTGTTGGATAGTAAGCTCAACACCAAGATGACCCTAAGGCATCATGAGGACATCATCGAGATTCCTAAATTCTACTATATTCCTATAACAAATCTCAATGAATTTCTGATTACCAAATTGTAAATGTATTTTGTCTTTAATGGAAAATGTTAAAATTATGGAAAATAACAAGAGGGAATATAAAAAGTCACTTAGAAGCTCAAGAGACATGGTGGAAGTCTAAAAGTCCTAGGGAAAATCAAGAGTCATTTGGAAGTTGAAAAGTCATGAGGGAAGTTCAAGAGTCATAGGAGAAGGTGAAAGGTCACCCTCCTCATTTCTATAAATGTAACCTCATGTCTCATTCAAAGGGGACTTTTAGCACTCAATCTAGGCTAGTAATAGGATTGATATTTTGAGCTTAAGGCGCTGAAGGCATTCACTCTTGGTAGTCCATAGGTGGAGGTGTTGTGAGGCTAGTGTTATGTTATGAATATGATATGAATTTCTCTCGTCCCACTATTGGGTTTTGGTGAGCTTGTGTACATGTATTTGAATGGGCAATAATATTAATGAGAAGCTTTTTTGTTCATGCATTGATTCCCGTGCATTCCACTATTGTTATATTGGATATCTCATTTTCAATTATGTACGTATGTGGTTTACATATTGGTTCTATGTTTATGAACTGATTCATTTTCATGTAGCTTGTGTGTAGGATTTGAATCTTTACTCTTAATTGAATGATAATGTTAGCGGTTGATTGTGAACTAATTTCAAATTGATTGCTAGCACTTCCCCTTGTGTATGTCTTATTTAGTTTCAACTATCTAATGATTCCTTAAGGCATGTTGTTTCTCATGATGTTACTGTTGCATTCTTATATCATGTTCTATAAGCTCTCAACCAAGAGATGATCTCGCCCTCAATATTCTAACATATTGCATTCAATATCACACTTATCTCTTTATCTGATATGCAAGAGAAAAACAAACATACAAGGGAAGTCGTGTTGATATCTAGATTAGATTCCTATCCCAAATGGTGTGAGGTCTAATTGGGACTTCATACTAGGGAGACCCCCTTAGTGTTGGCGGAATTTTCCAGCATCATCAACACACCTTTAGGCGGTTTTCTTCCTATTTGCACCCTCTTGAAAGTTATCTATATAGGATACCCTCTTTGAAATTGTATCTACACCCTCAGGTGGTTTTCTTCCCCTTTGCACCCTCTTTAAATTTATCTATACAAGATACCCTCTTTGAAATTATATCTACACCCTCTTTGAAGTTATCTATTTAGAATACCATTCCTGAACTCACATATAT
Organism: Pinus tabuliformis; assembly: GCA_031772625.1. NCBI lineage: Eukaryota > Viridiplantae > Streptophyta > Pinopsida > Pinales > Pinaceae > Pinus > Pinus tabuliformis. The sequence continues at coordinate 1,153,274,715 of CM062819.1, forward strand.
GAAATTATCTATACATATCTTGTAGATTCACCAAAAAACGACCTTAGTGATAAAGGTGATGCATTTTAACTAGCTGCACAACCACTAATCGAATATTAAAACCACCATCAATTGAAAAAGATGCTATACACCAACTTCAAAAGATTTTGTAGTAGACATTCTGAAAACAAGTAAATGGATATACTGTTAGGTCAATTAATTAAATTTCCATTGTGATTAAACTTGCATTTTAAATAATATTAAAATAAACATTACTCCTCTACCTCATTACCATAACACATAATATTATTACTAGTGTATGCATTTGAAATAATAATATTATAAACATTAATCCTCTACCTCATTACCATAACACTAATAATAATATTACTGGTGTATGCATTTGAAATAATATTATTATAAACATTAATCCTCTACCTCATTGCCATAAAACTAATAATATTATTGGTGTATGCATTTGAAATAATACTATTATAAACATTAATTCTCTACCTCATTGCCATAACACCAAGACAACGAAATGGATATTATAAGTGGAAGATAGATTTGAACGATTATATTGAATGCAACCTCAAGAACATCATTGCCGAAGGTAGAATAAACATTCTGAAGATTCTTAAAGATATATTTGGACACTTAGATTGAATGCAACCTTAAGAACATTATCGCTGAAGGATGAATAAACATTATGACATTTTCGATCTCTTGCAACATAGAAGGGCTTATGAGTGCCATATGTTCAGCCGACATAAACATGGTTAGAGGTAATATGGATGAATATGAATGACGCTGATACACTATTTATTTCTGATAATGATTCTTTAGTTCTCATTAAATAAAGTGACTAGCCAGCACACAATTCTTACCCTGAAGCACCACCAGTCTGCCCAACGAAGAGAGTAATTCCATTTAACATTAAATAAATTCAAAAGTAAGGTTATTGAACATAAAAGTAAGGTTGTTCATAAGCCTGTAAGGGTCACCTTGGGAAAAATTGTGTAAAATTCTTGAACAGTGTGTGGATGGTGAAAGTGAAGGTGTGTGCGCTACTATGCAATAACTTACTTTCACTTACCTACGTTGATGTTAAACCTATATAAATAACTTGCTCTCACCTACCTCAGGAGGGGTGTGTGAGTTAATGGTGTAGGCTATGTGTGACAGAGAGTAGTAAGCAACTTAGTGAGTGAAGTTCAAGGTTTAATTTTACCTATGATGAGTTTCAGGAAATTCACAGAACCTGGGTTTGTGCCTTGGGCAACAAATACTATATGTTTTTACTCCATGAAACAAATTAGGGTCATGAGGATTTGTTTAGAGATACTCTCTTAGAATAAACCTATACTCTTCCTGTGCTAAATATTGTACATGGAAATGAGTGATTATTAAACAAGTTTCCCCCAATAGCACCACTTACCATCGATGACCTTCTCAAGTGAAGTTAGTACACCAATCTTGTTGAAAATAGCAACAAGAAATGCTAAAAATAGAAATGCTAAAAATAGCATTGATATAAATAGAATTTCAGAATATACTCAAACTCTATTGGAAAAAGCAAAAAATAGAAATTCTAAAAATAACATTTCAGGATAGATTCCAATTTTAATTAGTCCCTGAATTAAATTCGAATTTGGTCTCAGCAGTTGTTTGAAAAATAATTAATTAATTCATCTTGAGTTAATTAGTTGGAGAAAATCAAACATGAAATCTATGTGAAGACATGCAACAGTTATTCCTTTGATTGAGGAAGTTATCCCTTAATTAAAGAGATAAGGATGAGTTATAATTAGTTATCTCAGCTAACTAAGTTAAGTCTAGTTAAATTCAATTGGAGGAACTAATTATGAGTTTAGTCAGTTAATGCATGCATGCATGCAACTAGTGTTCTCGAGATAACTAAATATTCTCTCATAAATAACTCATGCATGTCAGTTCAGAGAAAGACCCAGTTGAGATTAAATGAAGGGACAATGTACTATCAATTGGAGGAATTTTCCTATAAAGGAAACTCATCCATGCAGAAGGAATTATATCCTTCAGGTTTACGCATTTATTTCAGAGGTTAGTGTTGTGTGTGAGAGGATTATTCACACAGGTTGCAACTAGAGGACCCAGGAGAAACTGCGCAAAGAAATAGGAGGCTTGGAGGACTGAAGGAAGGCATATGTGTTGTCTATTCTGTCTATGAGCAACAGTGAGGGATTATAATGAGAGCTAGATAGCTTGTTAGCTAAAGTTTTGTGTAATCCTGAGATATTTCCACTTGTATGATAATACATATAGCAGGGTTTTTAGCTGAGGCTTTCCCTAGAGTATTCTTTTGTGTTTCATGTGTATGATTTCTTCTTCATCTGTTATATGTGCTCTATTTGATCTTGCTCAAAATCGATTAAGCTTCCGCAAGTTTCTTTGTAGAAGTAGATCAAGTATTTTGCTTTAGTATATTACATTATCAGGTGATCTACGGTGAAATTTCTACATGGTACCGGAGAAAAGGTGATCAGAGCCGTGAACATCATATTGAGAAGAAGAGAAATTGAAGTAAAAAAAAAAAAAATTGGGCCGTGAGTTTGCAGAGAAAATATGAAAATTTTGTGCAAAATTTTCAGAAACAAATAGCAGATATAGATTCCTTGTGATAAAGCACCCAAATTAAAAAAAAAAAATCGGCTAAATCGGAGTTTGGATGAGGGAGATATCGCTGATTTAAAATCAGATCTTTTTCTAGAAAATTTCATGATGGTGAGAAAGATGAAACATATTGGTGTGCTAGCCAAGGACTTGTATGCACTTGAGGTACAAGATGCATACAAAGCCTTGAGGAGCAAGGAAAATGTTAGATACGTGGTGGTTGAGAGCGAGAGTAAATTACCTCTCAACATGCAACCACAGAAGAAGTCTTAGACAATTGTGGAGGAACCACAATTGGTGAAGGAGCTTTAAGAAGTTGTGGAGTAGCCACAACTAGAGAAGCCAAGAGGAGATTGAGTGGAGGAATCCACTCATGCAGAGACCTCCAGTAGGGGAAAATTTCAAGCCAAGTGGGTAGAGGGATCACATGTAGCCATACCTCTAGGTGTGAGGTGGGGCAATGTGAAGTGATAGTCCCAAGAAGGCTGAAATAGGGGCAGGATCCTCGAGGTACCCAATCTCTTGGATTAGACCTTGCTACAAGAGCCTCGATGAAGAGTAGTAGGACTGGTTAAGTGGGTAGAGACAAATTTGGATGGAGCGACAGAGAGAGCTACAGTGCAGGAGTCCCAAGACAACGCAGAGCTAGCAGGTTGCAACAATGCGAGAGGTGCAGGAGCATTGCACTAGTGCAGGATGACACAGAGAGGTGTACAACGGTGTGAGATGTAGGGAGTTGTTGCAGCAACACAAAGGTCAAATAGGGAGCACTTGTCAGCGACAGAGGGAGTTTCAGCATCAGCGGGTGTTTCTAGCCCAAAAGGGAGGTCAATTGGGAGATCAGTTACTTACCTCTCAGTAACTGAGTTGCAATGCAACAGTGGGCAGCACGATGCAACATGATGAGAGGAGGTGCAGTGTAGATGCAGTTCTGGGAGATAGGACCAGCAACAACACAAATGCAGTAGGAGGAATCAATGTTATTGATGCAGTGAGAGATCAAAATGACACAGGCTATAGAGGCGCAGAGGTGCAGAGTTTTCAGTCTATAGAGGCAATAACAGTCAGAGACTTTGATGACAGAGGCATCATTCTGATTCAGGTTGGATATTTTTTGTTTCTAGAATTGCTGGAGCAACAACACTTGAGAGAAGTGTTGCATGCAGAACATTCCAAAGGTTTAGGATCGGGTTCGAGTTGAATTCCTTTCTTGTTGAGAGGGAGTGTTGAAAATAGCAACAAGAAATGCTAAAAATAGAAATGCTAAAAATGGCATTTCAGGATATACTCCAACTCTTGGAAATAACAAAAAATAGAAATGCTAAAATAAAATTTCTATAAATAGCATTTTAGGATAGATTCCAATTCTAATTAGTCCTTGAATTAAAATTCGAATTTGGTCTCAGCAGCTGTGTGAAAAATAATTAATTAATTCATCTTGAGTTAATTAGTTGGAGAAAATCAAACATGAAGTGTATGTGAAGACATGCAACAATTATTCCTTTGATTGAGGAAGTTATCTCGTAATTAAAGAGATAAGGATGAGTTGTATTTGAGTTGTAATTAGTTAACTGAGTTAAGTCTAGTTAAATTAGTTCCAAACAATTGGATGAACTAATTGTGAGTTCAGTCAGTTAATGCATGCATGCATGAAACTAGTGTTCTCTAGATAATTGAATATTCTCTCATAAATAACTCATGCATGTCAGTTCAGAGAAAGACCCAGTTGAGATTAAAGGAAGGCACAATGTACTATCAGTTGGAGGAATTTTCCTATAAAGGAAACTCATCCATGCAGAAGGAATTATCTCCTTTAGGATTGTACAGTTATTTTAGAGGTCAGTGTTGTGTGTGAGAGGATTATTCACACAGGTTGCAGCTAGAGGACCCAAGAGAAACTGCGCAAAGAAATAGGAGGCTTGGAGGACTGAAGGAAGGCATATGTGTTGTCTATTCTGTCTATGAGCAGCAGTGAGGGATTGTACTGAGAGTTGGATAGCTTATCAGCGAAAGCTTTGTGTAATCCTGAGATATTTCCACTTGTATGATAATACAGATAGCAGGATTTTTAGATGAGGCTTTCCCAAGAGTATTTTTTTGTGTTTCATGTGTATGATTTCTTCTTCATCTATTATATGTTTTCTATTTGATCTTGCTCAAAATCGATTAAGCTTCTGCAAGTTTGCCCAAGGAAGGCAAGGGTAGTCCTGAGTGAAGTGAGTACACCAATCTCATAGAAAGTGGCCCAAGGAAGGCAAGGGTCATAAAAGATAGTAGTGTGTATCTTTGTTCTATTGGAACTAGATCCATTGGAATGTACCATAGATCCCCAAGAGACGAGCAACATGACTATAGACAAGGCTCATATAGGGGTGCAAAGTTCAAATATATAACATTTATTTGCTTAATTGAGAATGGGAAGGAAACTCCTTAAACTTGGTTAATTAATTGACCCTGAGCGCTCAACGAGGAGGCATCCCATGTGCTAGGACCCTTGCCTTATTCTCTGATTTCTCCTTCATACTAAGGAGCATGCCAAGAGTCAAGCAAAAACTAATGAAAACTCCATCAAGTTAAGGAATTATTTCTCACTTATTTATCCATACAAAATTTACAAAAACTTCACAAAGCATTGTTCTAACACGATCAATGAATATATGGATGTTATACCTAATATGCTTAAGAAACTACACCAAACATGAAAGTTGGGGTAAAGGTGTTCCTATCCAACAACCCACTACATCACTGACATCTTCTCCAAAGAGAAAATAGGACAAGAATTAATAGCTGGAGGATAGTGTACGACCATAATTGAGGATCATAGTCCAATTTTTTATAACTCCTATTCATCCAAGAAAAACCTATGAAAACCTAAGATGTTAAGAATCCATGAATGGAAACATAGTATAAATACTTTTACATGTCAATTTGTGCTCCATACCACTGCCACTAAGGCCCTCCAAATTTGCAGAACAAGTGCCCAAATTCCTTATGGAATCCCAAATTCAACAACTGGTCTGACAAGTTAAAAACTACATATTGGACGGAGCATGGATTGATTAGAGATTTGAGAATGTACAAAACTACAATAGTCTGGCTAACACATCAACTTAGTTGCTTAACTGTTTGGCCCCTTTATTGGTTATGAGTTACACATTGAATGAACGTCAGGACACTATGGGAGGCATGTGTCATACATGTAGGTGGATCACATACATGGCACTCTGAACATTAGGATCATAATGATAAGTAAAATTGGGCCCTCGTTTTGGACACGTAAATGGGCCCACGTTTTGGACAAGTAAATGGGCCCACATATTGGCCATGTGACATCCACCACTACACTGGCATTTAGAGGGGGGGGGAGAGGGAGGGGGGGCAGCATGTGGCAAGTATAGGCACTTTTTCAAACTAAACTCCATATAGATGATAGAAAACCCAAGGGCCTGTTGGCTAGGGTTAGGACTGATAAGGAATCAGAGCTAATTCTAATGCAAATCCTTTGGATTTTCAGCTCCACAGAAGGCAAATTCATGTCTTTAGAATGTACATGGATAAATTCCCTGCCATTCCAAAGCTTTGAAATTACAAAGGAGGCACACATTTGTTTACATATGATCCATATTGGATCAATATATTATTTGTCATCCATATTGATACATTAAAAATGGAAAAGGTGGGGGAATCATCTCATGAGACCGTTTTTACCATTAGGACCCAGTTTGGAAAAACATGGTCTGAAACCTTCCAGGAGCATTTTGAAGCATCAAATGACGTTTTTTGGGGGTAAAAAATTTGTGCTTTAGCATTGCAACTTTTCATGCTATTCTACACAAAGAGATCTTTCCAATGACGCGAGAAGCAAATCAATCAGAGTTCGTATGCAAAAGTTATGCCACTTAGAATTAGATCTTCCTATTTTCACAGCCATAAATTAGGAGGATGTTGCGTTAGTCCCCATTATTCATGGAAAAGGGGCTAGCCAAATGATTATGATGTAGTATACTCTAGAAGAGTCTATATTTTAACTCTAGTTAAGGATTGAGGTAGTCAAACCTAACCATTAGTACGCTATCATGTTGTGTTATAACCAGGCCATTAGGAGGAAAAGGGATTCCATTTCTTTCGAGTGCATTTGTTCCATAACTGAGAAAAAATAACCAAGAGGGATACAAGTTAGAGCACAAAGAGAGGATTTGTGCACTATAGCAGCCCACGGGCCACAAGCGATACTTCTTCGTACTTGCGTCCATATTTCCAAACATAAGAAAAGAGCGGAGCAACCTCACCTTCTAGCTAGATTTTCTCTTGGAAGGGTTTCCCAAAGCATATCTTGTGTCTTATGTGTGTGTGTGAAATTTTATTTTTCCATTCTCTATTTTCTGCATAATTTCCATTCGCATGCATGCACTATTTAAAGTAAAATATACAGATATAGAAATTTAATACAATTGTAATAGTGTAGAATTTTATATTTAAATATAAAATTATCAGATCTATTATGATGAACTTTCCAGTGGAATATCCACAGTAATTTATAGATCATATTGGTATTAGAGCAAGTTTCTTTAGGTATATTGTGGATATTTGTAGGGGATCTAGATCGACAGGGAAAAATTGTAAAACCCTAACAAGGTTGAAAAATCTATGAATGACCCTCGTGATCTTGCAGAGGTGAGGCTTTCACATTAGGAACAACGTCGCAGATATAAATTGAAATGTAAATCTCATCATCGCGGCCTTGAACAATAAGATTGGGATATTTGGAGAAGGCGGGGGTTCAAATGTAGAGGATAAATCAGAAGGGGGATCAACAAATCAAGAAGAAACAAAGAACAAACCAAAGAAATAACCCATAAAAGATAAACCTAATTTGAGTGTCGTGAATCAATCATAGTCCCTATTTAAAATGGAAGCAAAAGTCGATATCAAGTTGTACTACGACAAGATTGATGCTTTGAAGCTAAATTATTGGTTGTAACAACTGGAAGTTTATTTTAGCATCCATCAAATTGAGGAAGGACATAAGATCTCATTTGTGCGGCTGAAATTAGAGGTTCATGCACTGATTTGGTGGGAGAGCCACAAAAAGACCTTGGGGTTGGAGGGAGAGCCTCTAATGATTAAGTGGAGGACTTCAAAATCATCATAATTAAGTCATAGTTTTAACTTATTGGGTACGTAGAGGACTAGTGGATCCGATGGAAATACTTCAAGAAAAAATCGGGCCAAAGCTTGCAGGAGTATACCATAGAGTTCCGAAAGATGACCATAATGTTGGGTATCTCCCCAAAGAACCTTGATGTACTCCTAAAGTATATGGGGGGTCTACACTGCCATATATGTGAGCAAGTGATGCTATCCAAGCCTAAATAAGTGGACATGACTCGTGTATAGGCGTAGTACCTAGAGAATAGAGGTTTGAAGAGAGCACAATCAAGTGGACTGAAGAAAATCGAGCAACAAGAAACTTCTAAGGAGGGGATAAAGAAGCAAAAATGGGGAAAAGATAAAAATACGACAACCACAACACATCAATGCAAAGATCCTAGCAACCACTACAACCATTGCAACATTAACGACCATACAGAGCAGAAGTGTTGGAAATTGCATCTAGAGCTAAACTCGAAGAACAATAAGAAATATAATAAGAAGAAGAATCTCATGGCCAAAAATTCGAGAAACCAAGTTGAAAGAAAATCGAACATGGATGAGAAGAACGTGTATACGTCAGTGCAGAAGAAGGTGAATTTGAGTAGCCTTCAACAACAAGAAGAGAAAGAAATGACCAAACTCTTTCATATAAATACACATGTTAAGAAGACCAAGATTGATACTCGATTTGGCTCACGATTGCAAGTGAATCTCATTGCAGTAGAGATGGTCAAGAAGTTGGGGAAAGAAGTTTGTGATCATCTAAACCCATATCCATTGGGATGGGTAAATAAGGATGCAAAGATGAAGGTAAGAAAATAATGTAAACTTAGATTTTCTATCAGTGTTGATTTTATTAATGAAGTAGAACTAGATGTGGTTCCCCTTGATGTATGTGGAGTCATATTTGGGAGTCCCCACATGTACATGTAAGATGCAATATTCATGCAAAGAGCCAATTAGTATCGGCTTGTCAAGGATGGAAAATCATTCATCATCAATGTGCAGAAAGATAAATCAAAATTTTCACTAGAAAGTGTCAACCAAGCCAAGAAATTGATCAGTTCTAGCAAAAAGTATGTTTTATTATTTCTAAGAGAAAGTCAAGATGTTGAGGAGTTAGTAAGAGACAAGGAATTCATAGAGGGGTGTACTAAGAAACAAAAACAACAATTGGAGGAGTTGTTACAGGTATACAAAGATGTGCTCTGAGAGCCTAAAGGGTTACCACCTAAGAGAGAAGTGAAGCACGAGATCCATCTATTGCCAAACTCCCCATTGCCAAACATTGGGTTGTACAAGTAGTTTGTTATAGAAGCGAGGTGAATAAATAGTTGCAACAACTACTAGAATAGGGTGTCACTTGATTGAGTACATAACCATGTGGGTCATCCATCATCATTATGCCAAAGAAGGATGAGACTTGGCGAATGTGTATAGATTACAGGGCATTGAACAAAATCACACTCAAGAACATATACCCCCTACCTAGGATAGATGATCTGTTGGATCAACTGCAGCAAGACAAGTATTTCACCAAGCTGGACTTGAAGTTTGGATACCACCACGTTCAAGTTAGAGAGGAAGATACCTGGAAAACTGCCTTCAAAAGGAAACAAGGTTTGTATGAGTGGTTAGTCATTCCATTTGGCCTGTGTAATGGACCAACTACATTTATGATATTAATGAATGATGTACTCTTCCCTTTTGTAGATTCTTTTTTTATTTTCTATTTGGATGATATACTAGTATAAAGTGCTACCTGGGAGGAGCACATCTCACATTTGACATAGGCACTGAAGACATTAAAGAAGACCCAATTGCTAGCAAATCTCAAGAAGTGTGAGTTTTCATAATAGTCTTTGGTGTATCTGGCTATGTGATAGGTGGAGGAGAGATGAAGGTAGCTCTTGCCAAAATGGAGGCCATCATGAAATGGCCAATACCTACTAATGTTTCTAAGGTCAAAGTTTCATTGCGGAAACACAATACCTGAGGAAATCCATAACGTTTTTCAGTGGTAGCAACACCGCTCCATGCCATAACAATAGGTGGTAATATTTTCCAGTGGGGAAAGGCTTAGTAGAAGGATTTCGAGGGTTAAAGAAGAAGATCAGTCAAGCACCAATTCTGACATTACCAAAGTTATATTTCTTTTTATTTATATTTATTTATATTTATATTTAAATTGTGTCTTTTTATTTATAATATTATTTGTATTTGGTTTTTGTTTTTGTAGTTTCTTGTTATACAAAGAAATCACCTTGGATCTAAAGTGTTGATTCTAATTATAAATATTTATAATATTATTTGTATTTGGTTTTTGTTTTTGTAGCTTCTTGTTGTACAAAGAAATCACCTTGGATCTAAACTGTTGATTCTAATTATAAATATTTATAATATTATTTGTATTTGGTTTTTGTTTTTGTAGCTTCTTGTTGTACAAAGAAATCACCTTGGATCTAAACTGTTGATTCTAATTATAAAGTCAGGATTGCCTCCGTTTTTAAGTTTCCTTTCCAATCAAGTGAAAAAAAGTGATCTTTAAATTACTTAGGATATTCCAATTACAAGTTTATAACAACAATTTTTTATGAACAAAATAAATAATTTTGTATAAATAAAAAAATATTAGTTGTTATTGTTATTCCACTCTGTTATGTTGAACTAAGCCCCCTCCATGTTGAATATTGCTGAAGGAAACACAATTGAACAACATGGAAATAAAATGTAATTGTAGAGATTTGATAGGGAAAATCTCTGGCACGGGGAAACAAATTCCAGTGTAGATTTTTTTATTCTCTCTAGCTAACTTGATAAATAGATTTGTATAATCGAAAAATTAATAACTCTTACTAATATTTGACTCTGTTACATTGAAATATGCTCCCTTTTATGTTGAATTTTTCTAGAGGAAACACCATTTAACGTCATGGAAATAAAATAAAATGTAATTGTGGGTATTGAACATATCTTGCATGCAATTCCACATTGTGGAGAAGCTCTGGCACACAAGGAAAAAATTTCGGGGTAATTTGTTTTTATTCTCTCTCAAATCATACAATACTCAACTTTATGCTTTCCGTTTAGCGGTTTAGCTGACAACTCTTTACCGCGTTGGATTTATAGAGCTTTTTAATGCACTTTATGTTGGATTTATAGAACTTATTGATATGCTCTCAAGTAGCTTTAGAAGTGTGCACATGCTCATTGAGGTTGCTAAGAGCTATAGCATTTGCAACTATTCGATGGTGAATCCTCTACTCTTCAAGGTACACAGAACAAGATATTAACCATCCATGTTTTACAATGATGGTCCACACCTTTGTTACATTGACATACTCTCATACGGAGGCCCAAAGGTGTATTCTCCTTTTTAGTACCATGGTTTATACATAAGCCTTAAAACCAAGTTTAGTATGAAAACGGGACAAGATAATTTTGGAGGGATTGATTCACCAATACTTGATGTCTTCTTCCAATTTGTCAAGACACAAGACTTCCCAAGTAATTTGAAAACACGTCACAGGCTTATGGGTTATATTTACATCTTCAATCCACTCTGCATTTCTTTGTCTTTCTGCACCTCCTTTCTTCAACACTATAGTTATCTTCATTCAGTATCCTCTTATGTTCATTATTGCATATTTTCCTACAATACAAAACTTTATCCCAAAAAGTATGGGATTTCCAAGTCACTCTTGATATTGATGTTATAATGACCTCTTTCTACACAATTTTTTATTCTTTAATGAGTCCATGCCTAAACAATCTACATGATTGCTGTCTTTCTCTGATAGGAAATACAAAATTTGGAGTATTAACTTGTTGCCTATTCATAATATCTTTCAATCTAATTTGGTGTTTTTGTTTCTAATTTTCTATTAACCATTTTTAATTATATTTTTAAGATATTTATTCAATAATAACCTCGTTTTTTATATATATTATGCCCTATACCAAATAATTCTTTCTCAGGAATTAGATGACCTATTAACCATTTTTAATTATATTTTAAGATATTCATTCAATAATAACCTCGTTTTTTATATATATTATGCCTTATACCAAATAATTCTTTCTCAGGAATTGGATTAACTTCATCGCCGATAGATATTGGCATCTTAAATTCTAAGATAAAATATTATTAATCTTAAAGAACTCTCTATTTGAGCACCAATACATAAAATTAAATAATTTTTTTTCACTCTTTTAATACATGTGGGATATTTTAATACATGTGGGATATTATTAATTTTAAAGCACTCTCTATCTGAGTACCAATACATAAAAATAAATAAATTTATTTTTTGCTTTTATAATACATGTTATATTGGCATATTATACTTCGTACATTATACATTTTTATAATTTTGTTAACTAAAAATGGTTTTATTAAACTCAAATACCCTTGGTATATATATATATATATATATATATATATATATTCTCTACTTAACAAGGTTACAATATAACAAAAATTGCCTTAATTCCACTATCCATAATTATTTGTTCACAATACACTTTTTTTTGTTTGGAGTATATTTTTGACACTTCAATTTTTTTTATGTCCAATTGCTTTTTTTTTAATCATGATTACTTAACAAAATTTCTAGCTCTCTTATTTCTCTTTTTTTAAATGTTGATTACTTAAAGAAACAAATATAAAAATATATATAAAAGATACAAAAAAACATAAAAAATGTATATTTATTTTTTTATTTTTATTATCTTGTAAACCATTAAAAATTGAAAAAAAAAATTTAAAAAAACTATAAAAATAAATAAATAAAAATACAAAATTTTAAAAAAATATTAAAAAAATAAAAATATAAAAAAATAAACATAAAAAACAAACTTGATTTAAGAAAAAAAAATTAAGAGTTTTAAATAATTAAAAAAAAAACTACTAAAATTAAATTAAAAACATAAAAAAGTATAATAAACATAAAAAGGAAAAAAAAAAAAAAACAAACATTACCATTGAAATTAAAAAGAAAAAATTATTTTCAAACTTAATTTTTTTTGCGCCCCTGGTGTTGGGTGGGTTGAAGGCCGATTCTAATCGGCCTTCAACCCGCTCAGCGCCCGTGGGGGCATGACGCTTGGCGGTAGACACCTAGGGCTACCCCCACGAGATGGCGACAGGGTACCCCCACCGGCTCGCGACTGAAGGGCGATTTTTTTTATTTTATTTTTTTATTTTTTTAATTTGATGATATCTATATATATATATATATATATATATATATATATATATAAGTTTTTTAATTTTGTTTTTATAGTTATTTTAAATTTTGTTTTTCAATTATATATATATATATATATATAATGTTTTTTTTGAAATATGTTTTTGTTGTTATTTATTTTTTTATATTTTTTTAATTCTTATCTTTTATAAATTAATTTTGTTTTTTGTTTTTTAACATTTTTATGATTGTGTTTTTGTTGTTAATTTTTTTGTTTTTGTTTTCTATTTTATTTTTATATTTGATTTTTTTGTTGTTGTCTTTTTTATATATTTGATTTTTTGTGTTTTTTTTTTTAATTTTATGTTTTGCTTTTAATATATATATATATTTTTATTTTTTTTATGGTTTTAATTTTTAAATTTATGTTTTCATTATTCTTTTCAAATTTTAATGTTTTTAAGAGTCATGAAAATTTATCCTAAAAAAAAGAGCTTATTTCAACATCAACACATGTTGAAAATTTATCATAGAAAAAAAAATGTTATTCTCGTGATGTTTTTTCACAATTTTTGCACAAAAAAATTGGTTTTTACTGCCATTTTTAAAACATGTTGAAAATTTAACTTACAAAAAAAAATGTTATTCTAGCTTTAACACTTTTCGTTTTTAACACTGTTTTTCATATTTTTTTAGGTTTTTTTTGACTAGATTTCTTGGTTTGAATTCATAGTTCCCATTTCAAAATTTACATTATTCTAATTATTCTAATTTCGAGACTGATTCTTTCTTCACTTACATAACTTCGACATTTAAAAGAAAATTAAAACAACATGATTTAACTCCATATTTCTTTTTCCCTAAATTTACACGTTGAAATATCCATTGCTTGGATTTTCAAGTGTTTTCGTAGAGGCAACATATTTTTGTATCATTACTTGCGTTTCTTCTAAATGCTTCTTTTATTCAAAGTGTTAAAGTCCCTATACCAAAATTTTCTTGTTTCGATATCCTTCGAGTATTCGTAAATTTGATAGAGATGCTTCTTTAGAAAAATGGGTTTAGTGGAGTTTCAAACTCTCATCCATACAAGGTATTTCATAATACTGGTAAATACTATTCTGAGGGACTTCACCTTTCAAGCACTGTTCTTTCTTTATGTTTCCCGCGAATGTAAATTTAAAATTAAAACCCTTGTAATTTTTCTTTTATTACTTCTTATAATTTGCAACTTAAAATCTTTATTTTCTGATTTCTTTCTTTCAGTGAAATTGTTTACAGGTACCATTTAAGGTGTATAAGCTCCAACGTTCTTGTAAACTTGGATTTCTAACCATGAAATCTACCATTACTATATAATTCTCATAAATCTATAGTATTCCTTTTTATTTTACTCTATTATGATGATAAAGATTCTGTAACACCATTTTTCCCTTTTTATAATTATGGGTTTTCTTTGGTAGTCTTTCTAAGTTTTACTTTGGTCAAAATAGTTTTGTTTTTAATCTTAGGGTTAAGAACCCTTTCCAGTAATTTAAGCAATGACTGGACTATACATTACAATTTACTGGTGCCAGATGTCTTTTTATTTATTTATTATCCTTGTGTTGTATCAAGGTGTGTTTTCATAAGTAGGGTTTTTATGGCCCTGTTTTCGTGGCTTTGTCGATTTTTTTTCGAAGTTTGTTTTTACAAAAGCATACCTTATTCTTTAGGGTTTTTCCCTATTTTTTTTTTTTTTTTTTTTTTAAATAGTATTTATTTATGCTTATAGAGAGAATTTTAATACTCTTTATGATTTTGTAAAAGATACAGAATTATTTAATTTATTTTTTTCATATATATATATCATTATTTTCATCATATTAACTTATATTTCTAATAAGTTTTTCTAACTTAATGCTCTCTATTACCCAGATGGATTTTCTGAGTCTTTTGTACATTGGATTCTCCAGATATAAATTCTCTTTCATATATTTACTTTCAATTTGGTTTCTTTTAACTCATTTATATATTTTAAAGCGTAGTTTATAATGGAGTATTTTCTCTATTTCAGGTATTGAAGCTATTTCCAATTTCGATTTCAAATCATTCTTTTGTGACATACCACCACAAGATTTTACTCTCGCTCATGGAAGTGTTTGAAACTCGTCATTCCGGGTCGAAGGATTTCGAAACCTTGGATTGAATTTCTCTTGCATGTTTATGCATGTGACATCGATATTTCACCATGACGATTATTATGTAGGTTATTTATTTATATTGTAGTTGATATATTTATCTTCTTTGTGGAATATTTTTAGTCAACAAGTTTACAGGTCTATTATTGTACTCAATGGGTTCTGTCCATCCAAGACTTCTATGGATATTTTTAATTGATAAAATAATATAGTCCTGGATATTTTTAATTGATAATGGGTTCTGTCCATCCAAGACTTCCATGGATATTTTTAATTGATAAAATAATATAGTCCTGGATATTTTTAATTGATAAAATCATGTTGAGCTATATTATTTCATGAATATTTCATTTCTCTTTAAGATTATATATAAACAATGTTTAATTGATAAATCTTTTTTAGTTATTTATTAATTATCTCATTTTATTTTCACTGCTTTTTGTATATGATAATTGTATTTGATTAGTTTGGATTCCTGGTTATAAACTTTCTTTTAATTCTATTTATATATGTATATACAATATCTCTACATGTTTTTTTACACACACATATATCATTTGACCTATTCTCTTAGCAGGAAAGTTTAAACTAGATAATTATATTATACTTTTATTTCACTTTTATAGGTAGAAAGCTCTGTACATAATTAGAACTTAGTTCTTCAATATATATATATATATATATATATATATATATATCATGAATTTTTCTTTAATATCACATAATTTACTATATTTTGATACCTTTACTAACATCATGTCACACCATAATTTTCTATTACAACTATAAACAAATTCTTTTTCAATTTAGTGTTTTCCTCTTATTCTACACTTTCATAATCTTTTACCCATTTACCATAATTCTTAACATTTCATCATTAATGTATTCTGCACAAAATTTTAAACAAAACACAACTATTCCTTTTATTTTCTGAGTATAGTACTAGGTAAGAACACCGACTTGAAATATCTCTTTGGAAAATTAATGATTGAGTAATTGGCTCCTCCCAGCCTTGATACTTCTCCTAAAAGGTATACCCCGGAGCACAAGCCTGCAAATTCCCTTCTATTTGTCCTATTCACTTACTATTCTCATAGTCTCTCTTGGATAGCGTGAGTTGTTGGAATTGAGCTCATTACTGAGGGGGTAGGGGGGGAAGAGAGTTAATCAGTAGTGTGAAGATTTATTAAATTTTTAAATCTTTTATCAAAACATCCATGAATCAGTAACCCATCAGGTAACATAAGAAATCATCACAAAATAAACATATGAAGGAACCCTCAACAATATCAATCATGCACATATGAGAACACAAAGTTTTCAGCATCTACAGCTTCAGTTTCTGTTAAAATGGAAAGTCCATGCCAAGTTATTCTTGACAGCACCAACTACTTCCAATGGTAGTCCTACATTATGGATTTACTTAGAAGTAAAGGTTTTTACAGAATCGCCTCAAGCCAAGAAACTAAACCTAAAGATGAAGATAAGGCAACCAAATGGGAAAATAGGCAAGATCAAGCACGTGGGTTGATAGGGATGTCTATTTCTCCAGACTTTAGATTCCATATCACATAACTTGATAATCATAATGAAGCAATGAAACAACTCACTAAAGTTTTTGGAATTAAAAATGAAATTAGAGCCCATCAACTTGAAAATGAGTTGTTTATGTTGGACCCCAATAATTTTTCTTCCATTGAAGATTTTTTTGTCCAAGTTCAAGACCCTTAGACTTTTTTTGGAAGTTGTTAAGGTTAAGAAAGAAGATGGTATCCTTATCTATTCCATTCTTACTAAGTTGGGACCAATCTACTCTGTATTTGTTTCCACCTTTCATTTTACTAGAGAAGCCTTTATTTCTCAAGGACAAGACTACAAGTCCCCCTCTTTTGATGCTTTTTGTGATTCTTTAATAAGAGAACAAGAAAAACTCTTACATCTTGGTCTTCTTAATCTTGGAAACTCTTTTAAGAAAGCCTTATCTTCCCAACAACAACCAAATTCAAAGAATCCTAAGAAGCAGTATCCTAAAAAGAATGGTCCTAAACCAAACAAGGGTCCTAAGCAATTTCAGTCTCAAAATGAAAAATCATTTCAACAAAATGATAAAGCAAATAAAAACAAAGGGAAGAAGACTGATAGACATTGCCACTTTTGTAATCGAGATGACCACTTAGAATCCAAATTCTTTAAGAAGATGGAAGCCTTGGAAGCAGCAATGAAGAAGCATAACATCCATTTGTAGCACTCTTCAACTTCAACTTCATCTTTAAGAATAAAACTTTCAGCATGTGGTTGTCAAGCATCTCGGTCTGGTTATGCACTAAATGTATCTTCTTCTTCTCATTCTCATGAGTGGCTAATTGATTTTGGAGCTTCTTATCACATGGCCAAAAACAAAGCCATGTTTTCTTCTTCAAATGATTGTAACACCAAAAATATATATGTTTGTGATGATAGATCTCTTAGTGTTGTAGGGACTAGAACTGTTCATCTAGACAATGGTCAATTTAACGATGTATTATGTGTTCCAACCTTATCCTACAACCTTCTATCTGTATATCATATAACTCATTCAAGTTAAGGTAAAACCGTTGAATTTTCACCTCACGATGTTGTAATTAAGGACCTAGGAGATCCTAAACATATTTTAGCTACTGGCATTACTGATGATTCTACAAGGTTGTATAAGTTTAACAACTTTGAGTCATCAACTCTTCCCTCAATATTTGTTGCTCATAATGATGAAGTGAGAAAACTTTGGCATGAGCGATTTGGTCACTTAAATTATCGCTTCCTTCAAAATCTATGTAAAGAACATATGGTGATAGGTCTTCCTATGGTATCTTGCAGAGATGGTGTTTGTTCCGGATTTGTAATCGGAAAACATCATCGGGATAGTTTTGAAAAGCATGCCTCTTGGCGCGCCTCAGCCCCTTTACAACTTGCGCATAGTGATTTATGTGGTCCACTTCTAGTTGTTTCATTCTATGGCTACACATATTTCTTAACTTTCATTGATGATTTCTCCAGACGCACTTGGGTATACTTCTTAAAACTCAAGAGTGAAGTATTTAACATGTTCTTGGCATTTAAGGCCTTTGTTGAGAAACAATCTGGACATCAAATTCTTAAGCTAAGATCTGATAATGGCGGAGAATATTTTAACAACAAATTCATCAACTTTTTCACTGAGCATGGAATTCAAATGCAACATATTGTTCCATATACTCCACATCAAAATGGTGTAGCTGAAATGAAGAATCACACCTTAAAGGAAATGGCTAATTGTATGCTTCAATCTAAAGGACTTAGTCTTAATTTTTGTGCAGAAGCAATTAACTGTGTAAATTACATAGTAAATCACACTCCTACTAAGGTTTTAAAGAATATCACTCTAGAAGAAGCATGGAGCTCAATTAAACCAGATGTAAGTCACTTTCGTGTTTTTGGAAGTGAAGCATGGGCCCATATTCCAGATGAGAAACATAAAGCTTTAGAACCTAAGAGTGAAACATGTATTTTTGTTGGATATTCTGAATATGTCAAAGGATATAGAATTATTCCACTTAAGTCCAAAAATTTTATCATTAGAAGAGATGTAAAGTTTGCTGAAAATATATCGGCCTATGAGCCTAGTTCGGTGGATGTGCCACATATCTCTATCCCTTCTACTTATGAAAATATTTCTTCTTCAGATGATGAAAACGAGGATGTAAATCCTCCCCCACCTTCTCAAGATTCTCCTTCACCTCCTCAGCTTCCAAAATGGGTCTGTGCTACTCGGGATGCAGCAAGTGCTCTTGCAAGTGATCCTACAAATCATCGACGTACACGTTCTTAGATCGATAGAGCCTCTTCTTTACTGGCTCAAGTTTCAACGAATTATGATCCTGACACCTTTGCAGAAGATTCAGGCCATCCAGATTGGGATGCAACTATGAATGAAGAATATCGTTCATTATTGGCAAATGATACATGGGATCTTGTTCCTCTTCCAAAGGGATGAAAACTTGTTAGATGCAAATGGGTTTACAGAACCAAGTATGGACTAGATGGAAAAGTTGATAAACATAAATATCGTCTTGTTGCTAAGGTTTTTTCACAAGTTGAAGGCATTGACTATACTGAAACCTTCTCCCCTATTGCCAAAATGAACTCTATCCACCTTGTTCTTTCCCTTGCTGCCTCTTTCAAATGGGAAGTCCATCAGATGGATGTTAAATATGCCTTCTTGCATGGGGACTTGCATGAAGAAATATATATGGAACAACCTCCTGGATTTATACAAACAGAATCTAGTCTTGTATGTTGGCTTAAGAAATCCCTTTATGGTCTTAAGCAAGCCCCTCGAGCTTGGTATGCCAAAATGGATAGCTTTCTTTTAGATACTGGCTTTTCTAGGTGTTATTCTGACAATACTGTCTACACCATGAAAGTGGGTAAGTCTATTATCATTCTTATTCTTTATGTTGATGATCTTATCCTTACTGGTAGTGATCCCAACCTTATAAACCATGTGAAGTACAGCCTTAAAAAGAAGCTTGAAATGACAGACTTAGGACACTTGCATTATTTTCTTGGTCTTCAAGTCTTGCAAACCAAGGAAGGTATTTCCCTTTCCCAGTCCAAGTATGCCTGTGATCTTCTATGCCACTTTCACATGGAATACTATAAGCCAACCCCTTCTCCCTTTCAGTCTGGAGCCAAACTTTCAGTCACTTATACTTCCCGTGAAATTGATGCTACCTTATACCATCAGCTTGTAGGAAAAATTTTGTATCTGACCCATACCCATCCTGACCTTTCCTTTGTTGTTGGCCTTATTACTCGGTTTATGCAAAACCCACATGAAATTCATTGGAAAGCAGCTAAAAGAATACTTCGTTATGTTCGAGGTACAATTTAGTTTGGGATTCATTACAGTGCAAAAGCAGCTCCTCTATTGGTTGGTTTCACTGATTCCGATTGGGCTACTGACCCTGATGATCGGAAGTCTACTGCAGGTTATGTGTTCACTCTTGGTTCTGGACCTATTACATGGGCTTGCAAGAAACAAAGTTCCATTTCTCTTTCTTCAGGAGAAGTAGAGTATTGTGGCGCCGTAGAAGCTATTAAGAAAACCCTGTGGCTTCGTCAGATCCTGGCAGAGTTTGACTTTCAACAACAGCATTCAACTACACTTTGGTGTGATAATCAAAGTGCCATTCAACTATGAAAAAATCCAGTCCAATATTAGCGCAACAAACAAATTGAACTACACATGCACTTCATCAGAAATCTCATTCATGACCACGTTCTTGAAGTGCAATATTGTTCAACTGATGATCAAGTTGCAGACATCTTTACAAAGGTTCTCACAAAGGCGAAGTTTACTAAACTTTGATTTATGGTTGGAGTTCAGGAAGTTGTCACTAAGGGGTGATAGGCTCTAATGCCTCCTTCCTTCTCCTATTGTGTCATATTTGTACATCCTTCAATCCTATCCCAAGTTGTTCTTAAAGGGGGGATGTTAGGATATTCCGACACATAGGAAATAGTTAAGTATAACTTGGTCTAATGTAGAGTTAGGTAAAGTGTGTTTCTTTACTATGTACATATGTAACTTACAATTCAACAGTCAAAATATGTTCTAGACATGAAGTGATTCAACGGTTCATTCTCTCCTCGGTATTACTGACACTTGGTCCGTGGCTTAACATCTAATTGGTCCATGATCTCTATTTAAAGAGCATGGAGGGTCATTTGTAGGGTGACCGTTCATGAGAGAAGCTTATGTAAATTTTCATTCTTTTATTAATAAATTTCCTGAAGTGGCTGCATTAGCTCAGGCCGTGGACTGTTTCCCTCTTTGAGGGTTTTAACCATGTCAATAATATTGGTGTATTGATCTGTGATCTGTTTGTGAGTGGTGTCCTCTGGTGTTCTATCTGAGGAACTTACCCTGTAAATTCCTACAGTGGAAAACCCTCTCCATGAAAAAAAACCACCCGTTGTTGATGATGCTCAATTCTTCTATTAGGCTGAACAAATTTTACATAGAGTAGCTAGCAACCATTAGCTGGAAGACTCGATTCCTACAACAGTGTGCTGACATCCATCAATTTAGAAGTACCTACTCACACGACTCTATAGATAAACATCTATTGGAAGGCTCCACCACCAACAAACCTTGCCCAACATCCATTGGACTATCTATTCACCATTAGATTGAGATTCTCCTCCTCTAATCACTGTATGGTAGTCTCCGCAAGCATGAAGTATCTATTCCTCCAACTCCTCCATGTGAACCCCATTTCAAAATTTTTTAGACTGGGTTCTCAAAACTTACTCATCACGAGTAACCTAAAAACATCTCTAATCTGAATAATAAAATTTGATATGCACACTCTAAACTCAACTACATATCATCTATGTAAAGTACTGTAGAACTCACTCACTCCACCCATACACTCACACCATCAATCAAGTAACTCACTAAATCAATCTGTTAGCACTCCGTAAATTTCTCTAGGTTGAAGAGAGAAATCCTAGAGGTAACAAGAAACCACTTGCAGGTTAAGGTCCAGTCCCCCTAACCTTGGAGAGGGCTCTCTTGCTGGATCAACTATCAACAAAAGGCTAATAGGATATGGATTTTAGACTGGTTATGATGATCAAAGGATGTGATTTTGATTTGTTTAAGGTGGGCGCAGAGGGCATGACTACTTAGATAATAACAATGTTATAAATTTGAATGAATCAGGGATATGGTGCAATTGACACAGTGGCAAGGTAGGCAGACCTACCAATTCGTTGTAGTAATAGTATGAATGGGAGGAAAGGGAAAAATGAAAACCTGAGCATCCATACAAGGATGAATTCAATGTGCCATGGAAGAAAGAAACACACATATAGTGATTAGCTAAAATTTGTCAGAGCAAATTATTGAATTCTGAGAAATCTTTCAAACATGAACACGAAGAAAATTAGTGTATGAAATTAAGAAGTATAAGCAGATCTGAAAAGAACACATATCAAGTAACAAGAAGAACACGATATCAATAATCTGGACACATGTATCACTATATAAATATGTACTTGCCTTCTTCAATTCATTCAACAAAGATACAAAACTCATAGAAAAGTAGTATAGCCTCTAACACTCTCAACCCAACCTTTTTATCTTATTTTTTTCAATTTAAATACATTAGGCATATTGAAAAATCAAAATAAGATACAATGTATCTTTCATCCACTTGAGAGGATCGAATCATATTCAATTTAGAAACATCAATCTTTGAAAGCAAAAAACTAAGATAAAGTTAAAAATAAAACTGAAACATCTTTTCTAATAAAATTAGCTTTATCTTATCTACTTATTTGATCCCTATCCATTAATTTCTATCCATATCACCAACACCATTTTGGATATCTATACATATCCACATTTTCAAACTGAATTCCAAAAATTTCATCATTATGTAAAAGCAAAATTGCGAAAATGGGCCACCAAGTGACACATGTAAATCCAAAACAGTATCACCTGTGTAAAATATGAGATAGGTTTTTGTATATGAGTTTTTTTTGAAGAAAATCCTCTCTCAGTTTCTTAAAATTATTCCCCATCTCCTCAAAATCTGTTCTACAAAATCACGACTAAAACAAGAAAATACACAGTCTGAAAAATAGGCCTTAAAGATGCATTAGAAAATCCCGATCTATGAAGAAATTGGAAAAGATTGTTGTGATTTATTTTTTCCTTGAGAAAAAAATCTTTCATTTTTTTGAAATTCAGCTCCATGTGGTCAGAATCATCGTTTCAAAATGATGGCTAAAACAAGGTATTTTACAAAACGACCATGACTCCCATTAACTTGACACTCCATGCTTTTGGTGAACCTTTATGGCAAAAACTCAATAATGTCGGACATTGAACTTTGAGGCTATGACAACAACGGTGGTCATAGGCTCAAATTATTCAAAAATTGAAAATGAATGAATAAGGCAATTACATTTGATGTAAAAAATCGTAAGATCCTAACACAATCCACACTACCACTCAAAAATAATCACAAGAATATATGTCAAAATATCATCAATAATCTCCAATCAATACCTTGGCAAAATACCATGGTTATCCCAATACAATGGACACCTATAGCATAGTAAAATCTAGGTCAATACCATGTTTATTCCAATACCATGGACCCCTATCCATGGTAATATTTAGATCAATACCATGGGTAAATACCATGGTTATGTTGATACCACGAACCCTTGTACTATGGTAATCTCCTGGTCAATACCACATGTAAATACCATGGTTATGAAATTCCCACGAACTCCTATACCATGGTAATCTCAATTCTCTGCTCCGCACACCTAGAATATGCACAACTGTTAAAGCACCTTGCAACTAACATGTCAACCAAGAAACATAATCACAAGCTAAGCTACACTACAAGTCGAAAACACCAACAACTAATCAAGTCTATCAATCAAGCATAGACAACTAGATATCATCGGACTACCAGGTTGACATCAATGCCAACTAACAAGAATTCATCCATCAACTATATCAACAACTGCATTATCAATGCCAACAATCTCCCCCTTTGGCAATGATGACAACCCCTCCCGAACCATCCATCTAACGTTGACCTCTGAAATTGAATTCCTCATGCACTCCCCCTTTGACATTAATGGAAAAGGGCTAAAACTCATCAATAACATCATCACTTCACTAATCACCACTAGATCCACAACAACTCCCCCTAGACACCAACTGGATCTCGACAAGCAGCAACAACCATAACTCACTCCATCCTGAAGCAACAACAACATACTCAAGCCATAGCTCCATCTATATGGACAACACTGTTAGGCCAAATCAAACAACATAAACAAACCATATCCATCAGCATAGTGTGGAAAGCAACAAAATCCTCTCATGACCATCAACAACAACAATCTCTACATAAAAAACAATAATAGTGGCAATAACACAATTATGTCACTCAACATCATGGTCAATCAACAAATCCAACAACAACAACACTCAACCATGGTAGCAACAACATACATATAGCCAACAAAAATCTCTAACTCAGCGAGTAGCAACATCAAACTCAACCAAGGCAACAACAAGAGAATCAACAACAATATCAACAACAACAACAACTTCGAGCATAAACATAGCTAGCAATCATATCCATCAAGTATTTCTCCTCAACCAACAACACAGTATCCACCTGATCAACAAGCACATGCTAGACATTCTCCCTCTGAGCATCATAACATCAAGCAACAACATATGATATCAATATATCATGAGCAAAAATAACATGCTCCCAGGCATCAACAAAACCAATGAACAAAAACATATACATAGAACTACACAGTCGGCTCTCAGTGTCCATCCCCTCAGCCTGTCCGCAATGACTCTGGAAACTACACAGTCTTGTCCTTCAAGCCTTCTTGAGTTGCACACTGCACAATTTCAAAGCTCAAGATTTCCCCCCTGTCTACTGGAACTATGCATTAAGCAGTCATTGAGTCCCTCTTCCCATCGTGTCACTTGTTCCAGGCTTAGTTGGTGGATCATAATGCATCATCTTAGACTAGGGGGTTTTTAGATTGATGTCACCTCGTCATGAGTGAATTGCAGGAATAGGTACCCTATCATGTCATGGAAAGATTATGGAGAAGGAGAAGAGGTAGGGAAGCATGCCTAAAGACTCTCTTGTAGCTGAACTTACAAGTTGATATATCAAGATAAAGTGAAGGGACACTTGTTTGTGACCACTATCCAAGACTGGAGATCATTCGATATTCTACATCACCAAGCCATGCAGAGGTGAAGAAATCACCTTCAAGAAAACATCCAACACTTAGCAGCAACAATAACTTGACATTTCAACATCATCATGTCATGTCATGTCATGTCATGAGTGGTCATATGCAACATCACTATTATGGATCATGTATATTGTATTCAAAATGTATTGTAAAGTAGAAGTCCAAAGGACACACATGGAATGTAAAGAGTCATCTAAGTTGAAAAGTCATAGGCAGTCAAAGAGTCACCCTTGGTTATATATACTCCCTCATTGTACAAGCAAAGGACTTTTCACCTTGGCTCCTCCCGCAAGGCATTAGAGAGATAAGCTAGTTATTTGAGGTGCAAGGAGTGGCTCCAATGCTCCAGTACTGGAACTAGTGATGTACATTGGAAACATGTGTCTTGGAACTTTTACTTAATAATAGAAGCCTTCAAGGCCAACATGTTCTTCATACATGGACTATGAATATTTGTAAGACTATTATGTGAACGTTTGTATTTAATGTTTTCTTTCACATGTGCTAAGATAGTTGAACTATTTCGGTTATTTTAGTACTTATCTTACTAATAATGTGTTGTAATGGTTGTTATTGTCATGCCGTCTTTTTGGACTAGTCTGCAGGATATTAGACATATCTTTCTTCATTTGTTGGTTGTAAAGATCGTTGCATCCATTGCGGACTATTTCATTGGATGTTAGATGGGCCCTTCTTGTTCATGTGTGTCTCTTCTTGGGTGCTACTATTACCTCTCAATTAGAGGCTCACTTTTCTCTCCTCTCCACAGTAGAATAACCTTGACACAGTTGCAACTAAACACTCACCAGGAAAATCTTCTTGCTTTTCGAAGATACCATTGCATCCCCCTCTCTTGCTGATAGTTAGAGCCAAGGAAAATATTTAATAATTTAGAAATCGGGCCTTTATACCTGAAGGGACACCTACACCAAATGGTGTGAGGTCTAATTGGGACTTCACATTAGGGAGATCTCCTGAATGTTTGCGGGCCCAACACCGTCAACTTTTCTGGTGCTAGAAGGAGGGAAGCCAGTGTTTTATGTCTGATAACCCCACCAAGCGCAACATCTCATCCTACGGTCAAGGAAACAAAGTTCATTGCACCTCCCCTACTTGTGTTTCTGAAGTTGGTGACTCTTCTCATCCCAATCCTGAACAGACTTGTGAAATTCCATACAATCAAATTCAGGCCATCCATCCTATAACTCGTCAATTTGCAAAAGTTGTTGGATTGATCACATGAGTAATCAGTCTTCCACATTCTCCAAAGAAGAAAAATACCACGCCCACAAGGATAGTGGTTTCTACTCTTGAAGATGTGTTTCTTGCCACTCTTGAATAATTAGCAGACTCCGTGGAAAAGGAAGAAGAGTCTCCACTCTTTCACGGTGGTGACGGAGATAACATTGTACTATGAGACAAAAATTTCGGTGGGTCAGGTAGAGAAGAGGAAAAGGAAGAAGATCCATTAGATTCTAACAAAGAAGAAGATGAGAGTGAATAAGAAGACATGGCAGACAAAGATCTGGACTGGATGACTGAGGTCCCACTTGCACTTTCAGGTGTTCTACACAAGATGCCAAAGCATTTTGAAAATCGCTTAACGAAATATGACCCTAATAAAACAGTTAGGGCTAAAGACCATTTGGAAATTTTTTTCCTAAATCTATAAACACTTGAGGTGTGTCAAGATGATGTTGCATGTATACTTTTTCCGTGTACCTTGGAAGGTAGAGTAGCTGTATGGAATTTGTTGGACACCTAATCCTCTATGGGTTGGTGTGGAATGTGAATAGCCACTGGAGTCCAAGAGACATTGGAAGCTGAATCCAACAGTCATGTACACTGTATTATAAATGAACATCTTATGAATAATATATGCAATCAAATGCTTATCTTCTACATTCGTTGTTTGCATTCCATGTGAGTATGACATGGTATCAGAGCACTAGGTTTCTTGAATAATCCTCAGTGTTTTCGTACACCTACCACCTCTATGCAATTCTCTATTATATTCGTGCTTTGCCTTCCAAAGCGAATGCTTATGCCAATGATCCCTATTATGTGGTTGTCAGTAAATGACAGGCCCATTTATTTGATTGTGCATTTCTCAAAGTTGAGCGCATCAAACCTGCAATGTCCCAAATTAGCAGTTGTGTTGGTAGACAGTGTATTCCTACTTGCAGCTTGTGAAAGTCTGCGTACATATTTGTACTCCATGTTTCTATTCAATGTTTCTCTACCTCTACATTGTGTTGAGTGCATTGGCTTCTGGGGTTGTAACGCTCGTTCTCTATCTGTGATTTACTATTCTTACATGAGCGTTTCATCTCTAAGTTATTCACTATCACTTCGGTTAGCCTAAGCTCTTTTTTCAAACATGTGCTATGTGTAACTCCCACCAGGAAACCTCCATACTCTTGTAACTCCCACCATGATGCCTCCATACTCCACACAGCCATACCATCGGCTTTTTGCCGGTTCCTCTTCCAATTAGAAATGAAGTATTGGTTTAAAACAAAGAAGCTTTTCACATCGCAGACAAAGCCATCCATATGGCCTTGCTTTAGCTCTTGACACATAACATCCTATTATCAAAAACATGCTTGCTGTTTAAATGCCTCTGTTGAGTAGGTACTTGTCTTGTTGCTGAAGCTGATCATCATTGAGCACAATAGATCAGGGAAACAAACTTTCAATGGCTTAAGGATCCTATACAATCAATTAATCCCGTTTGGAGAGTCGCCACACACAATGCCTGGGAGATTCACCTTCCTTTGAAGGTTCAAAGAAATATATTTGGAGCAGGTAGTGGGGGTTACGACACCACACCACGATGATGATGTTTTCTCGGCTTTTGGATTGATTTTGGGTGGAGTTTAACCTTTGCTTGGATACAATACCCTTTGCCTTTGTAGTGTGAAGTGGCTACGGAGATGATCTCATTTTTGCAAAAGCAATAATGATCAACCAGTGTGCCTCGCATCCTTAGTGCATCTTGAATGCATCAACTTAAATTATATATTACTGGTAAAATAATCCTGCTATTCATGATTGATTAGGGATGGTTGAATATCCTCTACGTAGTTTCCATAATGTCTATTGTGAGCTTTCTTTTCCACTGCAATGACACCTGCTCGTATGCTTGGAATCGGTCTTGGTTGAATCCATTATATGTTGTGTATTCGCTGCATTATATTGGTATAACTTAGTTCATGTCAAAATTTCTTGCGTTGTATAATACTTTGATAAGAAAACTTCATGGCTTGTGGTGAAGCTTGATGTTAAAGCATGCAAATGATTTTTTGAAATAGAATCGATGAAAAAGAACCTGGCCTTTTTCCATAACTGCTTGTGGCAATCTAAGAAGAATGCCGCTTTCTTGAATGAATCAATTCACAGCCGAATAAATGGAGAGTTATCTCCATCAGTTTGTTGATTCCATCTTTCCGTGAGGGGGAATTGGCAATCTGCTCATCCGTCACATAAAATGTGTCGATTGATGTGTAAATCATGGTGACTATGGTTGGCCAGAAAGGAAAGGGAAAAGCCACAGTTTTTTTGAAGGAAAGCTAGCTTGCTCTTCCACGCCAATCACTCAAAATCACTCCTCATAGCTGCTGGCGAAAGGAGGTCTCTAATCCAAACATTTACAATCAGCGCTCCATCCAAATTATGCACAGTCGACACTCCCATACTCCATACTTCCTTTGTTGAAGATTGCATTGAATGCTGGCCCATACAACCATACTAATCCGCCATAGCACTCTGCGGTGAAGTAAAATTATAGGTGCGGACACGAACAAATTCCTCTAGCCTAATAATGGGTCTAGCCACAATAGATACATTCTATGGAAGATTTCCTTAGGTTAGAATCAATTAAGAGGGCCTACCTCTTGGTCACTTATCCTGTTTGATGAAGTCTTCGCTTGCTCGCTCCAGCAATCTCTCGCTTCCTTCTTCAAGTTCCTGAAACAAGTAAACAACAACAACACACAAACATAATAATAGACAAATTGCAATTCAACCTACTTAACGAGTCAAGAAGCATTAAGACATGGATATGTAATATTACAAAACATGTAGGAAATCAATCGATAGTTGCATATATTAATATCAAAGAGAGATTACAACCATTCATCTTGACACTGCAGTCTTCCTCTAACAAGACCGGGTTCCCACACACTTCTGCTAACATTCCATGATGGCTTCAAACAACAATAGTTTAAAGGCTCTTCCCTTTGGGCTTCAATCCAAACCAAAACACACTTCTCCCTCACACAACTATGTAGCTACAACTAGTACTAGCTTGCTTGTCTACTCCAAAATAGTATCAACACTCAACAATAACTCTGCCAAAACTATCAACTGTGACTATAACATTCACACTAGTTTGTGCTTGGGAAGAAGGGAGGTTTATATAGGAAATATGGATGGGAGATGGATCCTCTTCTTATGGGAGAAGGACTTATCCCTTGAGGTAGTTCCATCATTATAGGGGAAAGGAGCCCAAACTGTCATCCTCGACCCCATCTGGCCAAACCATTTACCAGACTTCCGTTACAGAGCTTCTAGAGCTGGAAGCTTCAACTCTAATTTAAAAAGCTTTCCATAACATGACTAGTGCGACTGAAACACAGCTCATTCACTCCGGTCGGTGCGAGGAGTAGTGCTAATCTCTGCACATCAGCGCAGGGGAGACAAAGGCCATTAGCGTCGGTCTTGTAAACTGGGAAAAACAGAAGTTTCAGGGGAAATGGTGCAAAAGGGAAATGATCTGCTCATGAAGAGGGACATAATGGGAGTTTGTCCATGAAGGAAAAGCATGTGGGGTTCACTGTAGAGGTCCTCTAGGATCAAGGAACGGGGAGTATGGGGACAATGACAAAATGCTATGTAATAGATGACCCCTAAAGCGCGAAGGCCGAGCTGGAGTGAGGGATGAAATGCTTTATAAATCAGTGTAGGGAACCGGTCTGCCGTCGGAAAACCTGCAAGAAAGTATAGATACATATACATAAACTGAGATCTCTATCAAATGATACATGAATTGTGGCATGGACGCAGCCATCCAGAGAATGATCATGTAAACAGATCCAGGTATGGGCACAGCCATCCGTTAAAGAGGATCATAATGAAACCAAGGTATGGTCACAACCATCCAATAATAAGAAGGATCACATATGATAACTCATGGTCTGGTCACAGCCAGCCATCTGAAAGAGACATGCATATCATCACAATCATGTCACACCACTTTGCAACATGGACTTGAGTGATCTGATTCCAGGGTCTTGCGCTCCAACACGACCTGATCAAAGTACATATCCTAGCATGTGAATGGATGTTTTGACATCGAGCATGCTAGAAATTCGCTTGATTACTAGTCAATGATGTAAACTGTTAACAAGCGTGAGATAAACCACCAATAATGACGATGGCTCTCAAGGTATTATTAGCACAATTCATGGAATTTGAATACAGGAACTAAAGTCGAACACCCGTGAAATCACTCAATCAAAAGCCAATGATGTGAACTTGTCATTGAGTGCGAAGAAGTTTCCATTAGGGCATGCAAGCTCTAAGGTATTGGAAGGGAGTCTCTCAGTCAACTTTCCAGATAATGAGTTGAAGTCGACAGAAAGTGACCATGTTGAAGGAGGGCCATGTTGGCTTATGGGGGCCTAACCCAGGTTCAATGTTATTTAGCCAAATAAATCCCTACACTATTGGGCCTTTTAGCATCAGCCCGTGGAGCACGGACTGAAGTCTCACCCAAAGCAATATGGGGGGATACTGGAACCAAGTTTCCGCACCCTTGAGATGTTTGTGGTGTCGATTTAGTCCAATTGTGCCTATCTTCGCATAAGTTACTTCACGCACTGTTCTAACCTTCAATACCCTTGCGATCTATTATAATCACCTTTCGCGCAGCCCTAACTAGGGGCTGAGATGCTTTCGCGCTGCTATGGCAGCGAACTACACTATTTCCCCAATCTACACCGCGAATCTTACTTATCTTCTTACAGATGTTAGTTAACTTCACGTAAATAGATATTATATCTTGTATTCACTTAATCAATACAATCATATATATTCGCGCATCATATAAACAATAGAAGTGCAATTTATACCCAATATGTTCAATGCATAAAACAGGAAATAAATACACAGATTAGATATGAAATTACTCTTTATTAATACTTCCAACTGTTACAGACTCGACTTGCTCTGTGCACTCAGCTGTAGGGGTCTGGGCACTCAGTTGCGGACTACTAGGCCTCTGCGCACTCAGCTGCAGAGCCTTCTCCTACTCTACGACCCAAAACTAGAATTTACACTTCAGATATGACTCAACTCTTCATCCTTAGATCCGTGTTCGATTGATCCTTTAACTACTTAGAGCCTTGCTCTATTTATACAATCCCATGGTTCGTGGACCATGGGTAGATCTCTACAACCGAAATTACATTAAAAAAATTGAGGGTGGACAACCTTATGACTCTTTTACAAGTTACACGCTCCGCGCCCACAAAATGCAGAGTCTTTACATCAAAGTTACAATTTTTGACCAAAATATGGGCTATAAGCCCTAAAACTTCCCTTGGGGGATCCCGCGCCCAGCAGGCCCCCAACACAAACATCGTGACTCACCCTCAAGTCACCTTGTCGGTGCGAAGATCTTTGTGTGAAGACCTCCCAATTCTGCCTAGATCACTACAAGATCAGTAGCGCACTGAGAGGTTGCCTGCTGCACTTCCTAGACGTGCTGTTCAGAGACCACTATAGCTGAACTGATTCCCTGAACTTGTTCTTGTGTTCCTTGCATCTACGTGAGCTTTGCTTCAATAGAGGCTATAATGACATACGCCTCATCAATCCACGGCTGTAAGCGTGCCTTCAAAACTGTTTCCTTATGTCGAGCAGCATCCACCTGCTCCTTGAGTGTTTTTTCCTGTTGTATCCGCGTGAGCCTCTGTGTAAGGGAAAATGTCTGTGCGGTCCTTTTTACTTCATCGTATTTCTACTGTAGCTCAAGCACCTATGTTTCTAGGCGTTGTATATTCAGGTCCTCTTGTAGAGTAGTGATAACCTCAAATGACTCCTCGAATAGCTTTGTACAGTCTTCCACTACACTGTTGACCTCCGCTATTGTTGTTGTAATCGCGCTGGCACACTATTCCTTAACCTCTAGCGGAGTTGAAGGCTGTACCTTCAATTGTAGTTCGGCTATCTGAAGGTTCAATTCGAGCTAAACCCTGGCCCTCTCTTCCTTTGCCTCGTGCACCCCTGCTGCTAGTTTTCAGATGCGCACCTGCACTGGTTCTTCTACTTGGATGGCCAACTCCGGGACCATCTAGAAGGCTTCCTCGACCACCTACACAAGTTGTTGGTTCTATGCCACTACCTTGTCACACTGTAGGCTCAACTGTTCAATGTTGATGCACTGCTCGCTCATGACCTGGAGTGCGTGACCCTCCCTGGCTCACAGTTCTGCAGTAACTCCATCCTGCAAAACATAGAGCGTCTCTCAAGGGAGCGCAGCCATATTTATCCTGATTCCCTTCAGCCTGCTAACCATAGGCCTGTCGGCCTCATTTTCTGTAACGAGTGCTCCCTCTGGCAGCACTATAGTGTTAGTCGTTTGGGCGCATCATCTCCTTGGCCGCGGCTGTGCCTAGTGTGAGTTTGGTTGACACAGTGCCAGCCTGTGGGTTGCACACCTGCAACTCCTATATCTGCACTCGGAGAGCCCCCAACACCATCTGGTGTTCCTCCAAAAACTACTATATGGTCTCCGCGGTGACGTTCCACACTTTCTTCCCAATGTCGTGCAGATCCCCCTCAGTGAGGGTGATCAGGTCGAAATAAGTCTTGGAAGCCTTCGGCTTCTTCCGTGGTCCTACCTTCTCTCTTGGGCACTGTCGTTTCAGTTGTGTGGACACTGTCTGTGGGTTTGTGCCACCTTGCTATGTATTTGTTTCCTGTTCGGGTGAAGATGACTTTTTTCCTTCGTGCTCTTCCTCTACTGCCTTCTGTTGCTCTTCTGCCAACTTCGAAGCATTCCTCGTCGTCTGGGCCTTGGTTGTTGCTACTTTGTTCCTATGCTTCTCTGCCAACTGCACCATCTGCAATTTCTCCTCATCCTTTTTCCTCTGTGTGGCAGACTTCTCCGCTTCCACCGGAGAGCTAGCTAGAGAGTGCCACTCCGGCGGCCACAACTCAAGGACTGCGAAGATGAAATCATCTGTTACCAGGTAGGGTAGCTCATGCCACGTCTTCGCGGGGTCCTTCTACGCCCTGATGTAAACATGTTGGAAATCTTCCTTGAACTCCGCGAAGCTCTGTAGACTGTTGTAGACCGTGGGTGATAACCGTGGCTTGCGATTAATCCCCATTCTAATGTTCATCTCCATGAACACCTAGAATATCTTACTATCCCTGATCCTCTGCGCATCTCTAGTTTCCCACAGCGAAGCCTACTTTGCTACCTCCAGAAGGTCCTACGCAATCGTCGAGAACTAGCTGCCTTCAGGCAATTCCCATGCCACCAGTACTATAGACAATAGTAGAGATGCATAATGAAAAGTCTTCCCCTGCTCCTGTGCCTCACAACAGTTCTCAAGGAACTCTCCACACAAGTAGTTCACCCAGTTGAACTGGACCCCTTCTGCGCATTGCGCTGCAAGTGCAACCATTGGCGTGGGCACCTCATCTGCTCGACACTTCCACATAACCTTCCCTGCCAATATCTGCATCGTGACTTTTGGCCGCAGGGTTATTGTTATAGACATATTTGGGCACATCAACCCCAAACTTATGTGTCAATGAAATAGGGATCATCAACCCCTAAAAGAGTTGTTTCATACCCTAAAGGAACTTAGTCATTTGAGTGCATCATTCCCCAAAAGCTCCACTTCAGAAATCATCCAGAAAGAGCCTAAATTGGACCATACTAACTGCTCCACTGATAAATTGCGATGCATACTGACTGGTACACTATCAAGGTGTGATGCATACCATTTAGGCCTTCTATAGGGTGCAATGGGCGAGGATAGACCAATTTCTGGGACAGTTTGTTAGTTGGTTGCTCATGGAATCTTCTAGAAACTTCTCCTGTGCCACTTGCCTGTCTGAATTCGCCCAAGGATGACCAAGGGAATTAGGAAACCATCTCCAATTCCCCTCTCTTTTCAAACCAATTGTAACAAGTGGAATGACACTAATCAAACCCCATGGATGACTCACACCCTTGTAAAACTCTATAAAAGGATCTCACATCCAAGAGATCAAGAGGTTGGAATTTTGTGAATTGCAAGTAAGTGCTGATAGTTTGTAATTGAGGAGAGAGCATTGTATTCCTGTTGGTGTGGTCTTGCTATTTTATGAGGTGAAGAAGGATTGAAGTTGGGAGGATGGTGTTGGATCAGACAACTGGGTTGTAATTCTCCTTTCTATTAATAAAGCTCTTCAAGTTTTCTCCCATATGATTGTGCAATTGTGAATGCTATCATTTTGTTCATTATATATCTGATTCTGTAATGTTTATGTTGTAATAGATCACGATGCTTTGACGGTTCTTTGTTGCTGTACTTGTGCAGCTACTCTCCAAGCATGTTAAGTATGGGTAGGAGTTGCAGGATCTACCAAAGGAGAGAGAGATCAAGAAAGGGATTAAGCGAAAGTTCTAGGTTGGTTCCACTATCTTTCTCTTATCTGTTATACATAGGAAAAATCATTGAATTGCTTTAAACTGTTGTTTCTAGGGTAGCTTCCAAACCTAGAGGGTTAGTCGTTCGACAAGACACTAATTTTCCCATAAACAAATTGGCGACTCTGCTGGGGAATGATGCACTCAGATGACTAAGTTCCTTTAGGGTATGAAACAACTCACCTTTAGGGTATGCTGCCAACAGGCCAGTCAGTATGCATCTCACCTTGCTTAAAGGCAAGGTGCGACGGGCGTAGAAAAGTGAAAAAACTTGCCTAAAATTGAGAAAAGATGGAATGAAAATGAAGAGATTAAGGATAACTCCTACCTGGTCCTGACGGCACGGAGAATGGTCCACAGGATCTCCCAAATTGACTAGTGAAATTTGAGAGGGAAAACTGCTTCAGAGCTCCAAAATCCCAAATTTGAAATGAAATAATGAAAATGAAATGTTAAAACTACTTTTATGTTTACTTTTCATGTACTTCAAAGTGAAATGTTAGTTTTAGTTCATTTTTCGTCCATATATATATATTTCTAATCAAATTGATGAAGTTTTGAGCAGGTTGAACAACTTATGAAAGAATCTGATGTGCGAAACAGTGAATTGAACATCTTTAACCACCAAGAAAACTTTTTGTCTTCTTTTCGAGCTTTGATTAAAAAATGAAAAGAAAACTATAGAGTCCTCTTTAAACCCTTTTTAGACTCGTTAAACATGAAAAGTTTGTTGAGCGCTTGTCCTTTCCAGCTTGTTAAAGCATTGGAAATGTCATCCCTCCTGTATTATTTTATCCTTTTTCGGACCTGAAGGATTACTTTATGAAAAAGAACTTATGGAGTTTTATTTTCATCCCTTTTCAAACTTTCTAAACATGAAAATGACCAAGTTATCCTTGTCGTTAAACTTGTTAAAATAATAGCGACAAACTTGTCCATCTAGACGAGACCGAGTTTCATTGTCGCTAGACTCGTTAAAACATTAAATAGCGACAGGTTTGCCCGAAGGGTGAATTATAGAACAAGCATATGTTATCCTCCTCAAGCTTGACAAAAATAAAGAGGTACTGGTCAGCAATGACTAGGGAAAAAGGGAAAAGACTTGAAGAATTTATGGTATTAAGTCGCTCTTGAACATGACACTTTCACTTCATCTCCATGATCGAGTTGGGTTGGGTTATTCCGTTCACCGGTCATCATACCATTGGTCTTTCATACCATCCATCTTTTGGGGTTAATGCTACCAATTCATCTCAGTGTCACTGACAAGTTCAAGAGAAGTCATTCAGTTGAGAGGTCATCATCTAGTTAATGTCTCATACACTGCAATACCTCCAACCTTCATTTTTCATGACTGCCATTCCTGAACCTTGTGTCGTCAGTTCATTTTCACCTCCAGAAATCATTTTCTTCGTTTCGTGTCATAGATGTGGGATACATCAAGGCCCTCCTACGATGAGTTGCTTCTTGTTGACATCAGCTCATTATCCAAGAAGTTTACTTAGAAACAACACTTTTAGTGCTTTGAAGCTTGCATACATCAATGGCCATTTTCTCACTTCCGGCGACAGGTTGACATCAATGGCCTTCAACCGAAAGATTTTGCGTGGTGTTCAACATCGGATCATGTATTCACACCACGTGAATTATACTGTAGTACCTTGGGGATCATTATTATTATCGGTGATCCCTCTCGCGTCTGTTAACAACTCACACCATTGGCTGGTAATCAAGCGATGTCTTTCCATGTTCAACTTCAAAACATCTCTTCACATGGTTTGACTTGTACATCGAGCGAAGATTGAACGAGTTTGAAGACCCTGGATCTAGTTTCATCCATCCGGGCTGCGATATATTCAGGGATATAAAAACGTCAAATGTACAAAGGCTCTACACAGATGGTCATCCTAATCATGGATAATGACTCTATATCTGTAGAATCACCAGTCTGTATCTGCAGATGACTATCTGATCTATGTACATGAAATGAAATTTATAAAGCTGAGCATGGGAATGCCTCCCTCAGCTAGATCATGAAAATCATATTATGATGATGTATTGTATTGTAACTTATGCAGGTCACCTTCCAGTTCAAAACTTCGGATCCTCATGATAAAGCATTTCACCCGACATGAATATTTACGACCTCATGCTTTAGGGGGAAACTGTTATAGACATTTTTGGGCACATCAACCCCAAACTTAAATGCCAACGAACTAGGTCTCATCAACCCCTAAAAGAGTTGTTTCATACCCTAAAGGAACTTAGTCATCTGAGTGTATCATTCCCCAAAAGCTCCACTTCAGAAATCATCCAGAAAGAGCCTAAATTGGACCATACTAACTGCTCCACTGACAAACTGCAATGCATACAGACTGGTACACTGTCAAGGTGTGATGCATACTGTTTAGGCCTTCTATAGGGTGCGATGGGCGAGGATAGACCAATTTTCAGGACAGTTTTTTAGTTGGTTTCTCATGGAATCTTCTAGAAACTTCTCCTATGCCACTTGCCTCTCTGAATTCACCCAAGGATGACCAAGGGAATTAGGAAACCATCTCCAATTACCCTCTCTTGTGGAACCAATTGTAACAAGTGGAATGACACTAATCAAACCCCATGGATGACTCACACCCTTGCAAAACTCTATAAAAGGATCTCACATCCAAGAGATCAAGAGGCTGGAATTTTGTGAATTGCAAGTAAGTGCTGATAGTTTGTAATTGAGGAGAGAGCATTGTATTCTTGTTGGTGTGGTCTTTCTATTTTATGAGGTGAAGAAGGATTGAAGCTGGGAGGATGCAGCTGGATCAGACAACTGGGTTGTAATTCTCCTTTCTATTAATAAAGCTCTTCAAGTTTTCTCCCATATGATTGTGAAATTGTGAATTCTATCATTTTGTTCATTATATATCTGATTATGTAATGTTTATGTTGTAATAGATCATGATGCTTTGATGGTTCTTTGTTGCTGTACTTGTGTAGGTACTCTCCAAGCATGTTAAGTACGGGGAGGAGTTACAGGATCTGCCAAAGGAGAGAGAGATCAAGCAAGGGATTAAGCGGAAGTTCCAGGTTCGTTCCACTATCTTTCTCTTATCTGTTATACATAGGAAAAATCATTGAATTGCTTTAAATTGTTGTTTCTACGGTAGCTGCCAAACCTAGAGGGTTAGTCATTCGACAAGACACTAATTTTCCCAGAAATAGTTATTGATGTTGGAAATTGCGTACCCTCTCTTCTTCTTCTCCAGCTTGAACTTCTTCTTCATGGCCTCCCCAATGGCCAAATCATCACTTTTACCCCCTGAGATGTTCGCTGGGTCCTCCCCTTTGCAAGGGAGCTGGGTAATTCTGTGAATCAAGTGGTATGTGATGGGGATGGGCTCCTCCAGCCATAAGCACCCATCATGCACCAAGTAGACCAGCTACGTGATGACAAAAATAGTCACTGGGGCATGATGGCAATGCGGCACCCAGAGCAGGTTTAACAGTCCTGCCTTTTCTACACCTCTCAGCCACTTACGCAGCTCCAACTCTATAACTCCCATCAGCACGTCTTTCTTCTGGTGCATCAGCTGTGCGGTTTCCAAATGTGGGAACTTCTCGTGGTCCGTGAGATCCCAGTATTCAACTTTTAGAACAGGCACTCACCCCAAGTGCGCTCTGTCGAATATGATGTCATCGAGGAGCAGTAGGGTCTATAGAGAGCTTTTGTTCTCGTCTATGTCTTTGGGCACCTTTGCTTTACCCTTCTGCAGAGGAACATATGCGGGAAGCCTGGTAAGAGGGTCTGCACCCTGGGTGTCAACCTCCATTTATACATCCTCCTCCTCCTCTACCAGGACCTCTTCAAATTCTTCCTCCTCATCGGCCTCCAAATAAATAGCCTTCCCCTTTTCTTCCAAGGTAAGCTTAGTTCTTAGTGGATTTCTCAGGGATACGCACACTAGTACCATAGCATGCTTGTCTTTCTTGGGTCTCGGCGTACGCGGCGATTTAGGGATTTCTGCGACTATCTCGGCACTCTCTGGGACTTTTACTTCCATCATGGCCGGCGTGACTTCCTCAGCAGTCATTACTCCGGTATCCATGGCTTCCTCAGGTGCGGCTATAGTGCTATTCCATAATTCTCTCAACGGCTCGGGTAAGTGCTCAAACAATGACTTCGCCTTCAAAAGATCGAACAGATATGGCTTCATGAATGTATGTGCGCACAACAGCTCAGTCCTCAAATTGCCAAGTGTTGTTTGTTGGACAACCCTTTGAAATTTATAGTGCCTTTTGAATTTGAATTCGACCATTCCCCCCACATTCGATCCATTAATGCTCGATTAGCGGCAAATTTTCAAGAATATAGCCCATAAAGTTTGCCTTAAATGCCTGCTGCCCACTCCATTTGGTCTCAAACCAAGCATCACATCGTGAATAGTGACTGTAATAGTCACTTTCCAGCCGACCCGTGTGGCAGCACAACAACCCTCTTGTTGTCATGGACCCTGTGACACTTTGCTACTACACGCAGTCCTGACATCGCGCAGCTCCTGGGCAGAGTAGTTTATAGTCCTGTGCCTCCTTTCAACTGCCTGGAGTGCTAAGACTGTTCTTCTGTCGGCTAGTCAGATGGCTGGGTGATCTGAAAATGGGGCTCTTAGGTTTCTTGTCTAACTTACAAGAACCTCTCCCACTTCCAAAGCTTTAAATTTTCCCAAGTCTATTTGATCAACCAATGCGGAAATAAGAAATGCTTGAAAATATGGGTGTATGCTTGTATT
The DNA here is from genome assembly GCA_031772625.1 of Pinus tabuliformis. Lineage (NCBI taxonomy): Eukaryota > Viridiplantae > Streptophyta > Pinopsida > Pinales > Pinaceae > Pinus > Pinus tabuliformis. Next base: position 1,153,314,196 of record CM062819.1, read on the forward strand.
TGTTTTCAGCTGATTATTTACTTTAAAATCTGTTGTTTGTGCTGATATGGGAAGGTACTTAAACTGATATATAAATGCATATAACAGTGATTAAAGTAGCAGTAAAAACAAACACATAAGACAACAATATAATATGGAGTTCACCCTGATATCTTGGGCTACATCTCCTTGAGCTCTAGTCAACTTGACTAGGCTCCCTGGGATTATGGCAACAGTTCTTTTACAAGTTCCACACTCAACTCCAATGTTTTACACAGGAACATTAGGCTCAGAACATCATCTTATCCATTGGCTCTTGGAGCTCTTCAGCTTTCTAGCTCTGACTCTTGGCTCTGGCTCTAGCTCTTGCTCTGGATCTTGGCTTTGACTCTAGCTCTGGCTCTCAGCTCTCCCTTCTAGGACTCACTCTGGCTCTTGGCTCTGGCTGTGGCTCGTGACTCTCTGCTTTGGCTTCTCTAAGCTCTTTCTCTCGGCCTTTGCATTCCTCTGTGAGTCGCTCGACCTCCAAGCAACTTCAACAACAATATGCTGCTGTCAATTGAGCTCTCTGGCTTTTCACTCGACCTTCGAGTGACTCCAAAGACTCTCTGCACATTCAGCTTTTTCTCGTTGTTCACTCTCCTCTCTTCTTCTGTCCCCCCTCTATCTCTATTAGTTTGTAGCTTTAAGCCATCTACTTCTTGACTATTCGTTTCCACTTTTATCTCTCTCGTTCCCTGCCTCTGTGTGTTTGAATCCCTTCTTTTGGCTGTTACAGTCACTGCATCACACCTCATAGGGAAGTGGCCACCTATTCCGTAACGGATAAGTGTTATGTTCACCGGAAACACTAGATCGTTTGAAACGGCCGTTATTTCCGTTTACTCCAAGAATGCCCACGAAACACGAATCTTTGCCAACTCATCGTCCACGTCGGACTTCAAATCTTTATGCACCGTAGCTTATTTCTCCCTCCAAATCCGGTCTCCCATTGGGTGCAATCTCCACCGTTAGATCTGGGGCCTCCAGATCCTACGGTCATCGCTCTTATTGCGCGGTTGACTTGCTTGATCGTTAGCCCGCGATGAGAGCAGTTTTCTCTCTCATCCGCTGGACACGCGTCATTCAATGTATGGCATCGCTTGGTCCTTTGACAAACCCGCTTACCGCCCAAAATGCCTCTGATATTTCGCCGGTTTTGGAGCGCGGGACCCGCTTGTCAGTTTCAACATTTTTCCCACAGTTTTCTGGTTCCCCTTGTGACCAAGCACTCGGGCTTTTCCTTCTCGAGGGGTTTTCCTAGTGATGCGCGATTGCACTAATTGCGCATCAGAAACATCCTCCATTTCTAGGTTTGAGCCTCCCAATTGCCATTTTTGCACCATGCAGAGTCTCCATGGGCCAACGGTCAAGCGCTTTGACCGAAGGTCCTCGTTGCTCCATGCTGGCTGCAAATTACCATTATTCAGAGGTTATTTCTGATAAGCTTGATATCCACAAGACTTTGAACTTCAGCATGAGTTTCTTTATAGAGTTTGGGTAACTTTAAGAGAGTTTAAGGATCCAATTCAGATCATGCCTTCCCACTAAAAGAAATTTTTGTCCACCAAAAGACTGATATACTGATCTGAGCAGTAATGAGAGTAACAACACCCTCTTCTTTCAGCCTCCCTACACTTGCCTTTGCATAGTGCCTCTGAACCACAATCTCTAACCACTTCCCTTCTTGGATGGGTTGGTCGTCTTGGGAAGAACTATTTTCCTTCTTGACTTCATGCATAACTTCTGCTGTGAAGTTTACAGAAGGTAGTTTGAACTTCTTTGCCTTGATCCTTGATCCAAAGTGGCTCAAACAAATGTGAAGTACATCTGCTCCACAAAACTTTCAATTGTACCTGTTTGAAAAGCTTCCAACAACAACTGTTAACAACAACAGGTATACAAACAACAACTGGATGGACTAACTCCTACTTCAACAGAGAAACATATTTCACATCTTGTGAACCCTTCCTTGTCTTATATCTGCATACAAATGATTGACTAGATAACAAGCCAATAAAACATGCCTTTAAAACAAATGACCCTTTGGGTCAGGCATGTAGAAAAATACCTTTAGGACTCTTTTCCAAAAGATGAAACACTTCATCCTTATCTCCATTTTGGATACCAAGTTAACTTCTCCCAAGCCAACATTACATGCATCTCATGCTCATGTATGCATTCCATCTTTCAACTTTCGCTTAAGTACACTGTACTTTCGAAGCTGAAATGACTATACTGTTGCAGCAATAAAGTGAGTTTCCTACTCAACTTCTTTTTATTTACCATTTGGTAAGATCCTGCAACTTGCATTTATTCCACAAAGAAATGCAAACAGATGCATCAAAGGACATGCAGTCTTAATTGGATAAGAATTCTAACCATTTCTTACCAATCCATTTCAAAGGTCCCTCCTTGGTTTGCACATTAGCATCAATATGTGAATCATCCTGAAACACATCAATCATGGAATCTTTATTTCCATCCCTGCCATTTTCTTTTTCCACCTTCTCCTTCAGCTTTGGTGGAAGCAGTGCTAGATTCAAGGTCCAACACCTTTCAGTAACATGCCCTTGCTTATGGCAGTAAGTGCAACACATGTGCATCCTTTTGACAACATGATTTTCCTTGTCCTATGGACCTTTGGCTGTGTGCTTCTTTTCCTTCAAAATTTTCCTGTATGTGGCCATCCTCTTCCAACATCTAGAAACATAATGGTTATCGAAACCACAAAAGGAACATGCAATTCTTTTTCCATGCTTTACAAAATCAAAAGGAATGTGTTTAGAACCAGATTTATACCTGCTTCTTTCACCTTTATTGCCTTCATGAGTAGGTGAAGAAAATGAAGAAATGGCTCCCTTTGGAACACCGTCACTTTCTTCAAGGTTGTCAGAGTTTCCACAACTCTCTAGTTCAAGTGTGTGCTTTTGAACACCTACATCTTGCGAATGACGTTTCGAGCTATTGCATTCCTCCTGAATACAATCCTCACACTTCTGAGGTAGAGGACCTGCAATGAAACTCCTTTTGGGAACTGTTTCAATAGACTTCATGGCAGCTTTGAAACTCTCTCCATAAGACTGCCCATAGACAAGACCCAAATACTTTGGCCTTTCCTCAACCATTATTGGCTCAACAATACCTTGTGCATGTTTGCCCAATCCTTTTCCTTCATAGCCCATCTTGGACATTAGCTTGGAACCTATGCCTTTGGTATGTTTTTCAAAAGAACCAATATAAGCATTCTTAGAAGAATTTGAAGACAAACAGGAATGGTTTACCTCTTCTTCAAGCTGATAGTTGGCCAAGGCTTCTTTTGTAACAAAGAGTTGTGACTCCAACTCATTCATCCTTTTCAGGTTCATACTTGCAATATGAAGTTGCCTCTCCATTTCCTGCAATCTGTCAGAAAGCATCTACTTCTCTTCCTCCACAAAATTCAACTGCTCTCTAAGTAGGTTGCTCTTCCTACCATCGTCATACATTTCTCTCACCATATCCATCATGGTGGACAATTCTTGCTTCATATCTTCATCAAAGACTCTTGTGAAGAAAGAAGAATTTGAGGAATCACTTGTAGAATTTGTCATTATGCCAATGAACAAAAGAACTTCAAACAAGATTAATAGAGAGCTTACTCAAGAAACCTTTTGCAGAAAACCTCTTGTGCTTCAAGGGTTTCTTTGAGGTCTTTTGGGGATAAGAAGAATGCCTTCAGCCCTTCTTCCTTCTTGTCCTTCCTGGACTAAGCTGTTAATAGCTTTCCCTTCATCTCTGCAAACTCAATCAATATTCAGTATGCAAACAAGCATACAATCAATCAGAAAATCAATCCATGGCTGCCCAAACACCTTTTGGACAAGCAATCTTTGCCCTGTCAATAAAGCATTCTGATACAACCTTCTTTGAAGGCGGGGTTAATCAATCTTAAGCTCTGATACCACTTGATCTGAAAATGGGGCTCTTAGTCTTCTTGTCTAACTTACAAGAACCTATCCCACTTCCAAAGCTTTAAATTTTCCCAAGTCTATTTGATCAACCAATGCGGAAATAAGAAATGCTTGAAAATATGGGTGTATGCTTGTATTTGTTTTCAGTTGATTATTTACTTTAAAATTTGTTGTTTGTTCTGATATGGGAAGGTACTTAAACTGATATATAAATGCATATAACAGTGGTTAAAGTAGCAGTAAAAACAAACACATAAGACAACAATATAATATGGAGTTCACCCTGATATCTTGTTCTACATCTCCTTGAGCTCTAGTCAACTCGACTAGGCTCCCTGGGATTATGGCAACAATTCTTTTACAAGTTACACACTCAACTCCAATGTTTTACACAGGAACATTGGGCTCAGAACACCATCTTATCCCTTGTCTCTTGGAGCTCTTCGGCTTTCTAGCTCTGGCTCTTGGCTCTGGCCCTGGCTCTTGCTCTGGCTCTTGGCTTTGACTCTAGCTCTAGCTCTTTGGTGTGGGCTCTGGTTCTGGCTCTCAGATCTTGCTTCTGGTGCTCGCTCTGGCTCTTAGCTGTGGTTGTGGCTCATGGCTCTCTGCTCTGGCTTCTCTAAGCTCTTTCTCTTAGCCTTTGCATGCCTCTGTGAGTCGCTCGACCTCCAAGAAACTTCAACAACAATATGCTGCTGTTAATTGAGCTCTCTGGCTTTTCAATCGACCTCCGAGTGACTCCAAAGAATCTCTGTGCATTCAGATTTTTCTTGCTGTTCGCTCTCCTCTCTTCTTCTGTCCCCCCTCTATCTTTGTCAGTCTTTGGCTTTAAGCCATCTGCTTCCTGACTATTTGTTTCCACTTTCAGCTCTCTCGTTCCCTGCCTCTGTGCATTTGAATCCCTTCTTTTGGCTGTTACAGTCACTGCATCACACCTCACAAGGAAGTGGCCACCTATTCCGTAACGAATAAGTGTCAGGTTCAACGGAAACACTCGATCATTTGAAACGACTGTTATTTCCATTTACTCCAAGAATGTCCGTGAAACACGAATCTCTGCCAACTCATCGTCTACATTGGACTTCAAGACTTTATGTGCCGTAGCTTATTTCTCCCTCCAAATTCAGTCTCCCATTGGGTGCAATCTCTTCTGTTAGATTTGGGGCCTCCAGATCCTATGGTCATCACTCTTATTGCACTATTGACTTGCTCTATCGTTAGCCTGCGATGAGAGCGGTTTTCTCTCTCATCCGCTGGACACGCGCCATTCAACGTACATCCGAATCGCATCAATACGTGTTCAAATAGAAACTTCACAGCCATTGTGCTCGTACAATCCTTTACCGGCTGTGCTTCTGCCCAACGAGTTAGGTACTCTGTCACAGTGATAATATATCTTGCGCCTGTCTTTCCTTTGGCTTTGAGCCACAAAACATGTTGTGGGGGGATTCCATGCCCAACAATCTACCTACGCTACGACCCAAGACTTATACTTTTTACTTCAGAGATATGAACATTATCGATGCCTCTAACTACTTACAGCTTAGCTCTTTTTATACAATCCCATGGTTTACGAACCATGGGTAGATCTCTTTACAGCTGAATTTACTTTTAAAAACTAAGGGCGGACAACCCTTTATGACACATGACACCTTCGTGCTCCGCGACCACAAAATGCGGAGTCTTTACAATTTTATTAAAAACTTTGACTCAAATAGGGGCTTTTAGCCCCAAAATTTCCCTTGGGGGATCCCACTCCCAACAGGCCCCCAACACAAACATCATGACTCACCATTGAGTCACTCGGTAGGCACGAAGATCTTTGTGCGAAGCCCATCTAGATCGACCCGTATGACCACTACCTTGGTCGTGCACTGAGCTGCCACCTGCTTCATGTCTTCCTCTATCTACTCAGTCACTGCTCCTACATTGTCAGCCTGAAGCTTTTGTTGTGTTGCCTACAAAGTCGCAGGCTTGCCTTCAATATTTCTTGTGACTGCGTAAGCTTCCTCTAGCCAGGGCTTTAGTCTTGCCTTCAACACATATTCCTTGTGCAGAACTACGTCCACCTGTTCCTTTAGCTGCTTGGCCTCCTACAGCTTGGCTAGCCTCTGTGTTATTGCGACGGTTCACACTATGCCCTTAACCTCATCGTAGCGTTGTTGTCCGCTTGCGTGCTTCCATCTCTAGCCTTTGTTTATTGGGGTCCTCCTACAAGCTTGTCAGGACCTCAAAAGACTACTCAAACAACTGTGTGCAATCTACTATTGCACTATCCACTACTGCTACTACCTTTGTGACAGTGGTCGCCCACTGCTCCTTTACTTATGGTGGTGTTGAAGGCTGGGCCTTCAACTGTAGCTCTGTAATTTGTAGGTTCAGCTCGAACCGAACCTGCGCCATCTCAGTCCGAGTGTCATGCACCCCTGTGGCAAACTTGCGGATGCGTACCTTGACTGGCTCTTCCTCCAGAATGGCCAACTCTGGGACCATTCTACATGCCTCCTCAACGACCTGCATAATCTTCTTGCTCTAATTGGTCGCCTCGGTCTCAGTGGTGATGGAAGCATTTCTCTGTAGGGCCATCTGCTCGTTGTTGATCTGCTATTCGTTGATCACCTGGAGGGCGTGGTTCTCTCAGGCCCTCAATTCTGTAATTACTCCATCCTGCAAGGGGTGGAATGCTTCACGTGGAATCACTACCAGGTTCAGCCCAACTCCCTTCAGGGTGCTGACAATGGGCTTGTTATCCTCATTTTCTATGGTGAGTGCTCCGTCTGGCAGGACTATCGCACTGGAAGCCTTCGTGCGTAACATATCGGCAACCTATGAAGTGCCGATAGCCAAGCTGGTAGACACCGTGCCAGCTTGCAACATGCGGGTCTGTAACTCCTGCAACCGAGTCTAGAAGGCCCCTAGGATGATTTGCTGTTGTTGTTCAAATTGCCGCAGGGCCTCCTTGGTGACATCCCTGACCGTGTCACTGATATCATGTAAGTTTCCCTCTGTCAGTGTGATAGGGTCCAGTGAGGTCTTTGTCACCTTTGATTTCTTCCTGGACCCTCCCTTTTCCAACTCTCTTGGGCGCTTAATGCGGGTGGACGTCTCCTGAGGGTCCGCGTCGTGTTGTTTTGTTTCTTCCTCTTCTATCTTAGGCAAAGGCGACCTCGCACCTTTGTCAGAGCCACGCTCTGTTCCACATGCCTGCTTTCCTACTTGCTCCACCTGGGCCTTCTCACTCGCCTCCTTTTTCCTCTTCTCGACCAGCTGCGCCATCTTCAACTTGGCCTCCTCTTTCTTCTTCTACGTGGCAGACTTGCTTCCACCCACCGCCAAGTCCGTGGTAGTGTGCCACTTCGCCGACCATTGATCAAGCACTGTATCAATGGTGTCATCCGTGGCTAGATATGGAAAGTCGTACCACTTCTCTGCAGGGTCCTTTCGTGCCTTGATGGAGACTCGATGGAAATCGGCTTTGAACTCGGCATAGCCTTGTAGGTTGGCATACACCATGGCCAACATTCGCGGCTTCCGATTGATGGCCATCCTGATGTTCATCTCCATCAAGATCCAGAAGATCTTGTTGTCCCTAACTCACTGCGCATCCTTGGTCGCCCACAACGAAGCATACTTCGCTGCTTCAGGGAGGTCTGGCGCGACCAAAGGGAACTGGCTGTCCTCTGGTAACTCCCATGCTACCAGCACAATCGACAACAAGAGCCATGCATAGTGGAATGTCTTGCTGAGCTCTTGTGCTCCCGGTAGTTCACCAGGAACTCTCCATGAAGGTAGTCCGACCAGTTAAACTGGACTCCTTTAGCGCACTGCTGTGCAAGCGCGACGACAAGCGCTAGCACCTCATCGATGCGACACTTCCTCATTACCTCTCCTGCGAGGATTTGTGTGGCTACCTTCACAGCGGGGTCACAGAAGCTGGAGATAGTGTACCTGCGCGGCTCCTTCACCAGCTTGAATTTTTTCTTCAGTGATTCTGCGAGAGCCTGCTCACCACCCTTTCTGCCAAAGATCATCGTTGGATTCTCACCTGTATACGGCAGGTGTGTTATTCGGTGAATCAACCTATTTGTGATGGGTATCGGCTCCTCTAGCCATAGAAACCCATCATGTACCAAGCACAACAGCTGCTTGATGACCAAAACTATCACTGGGGTGCAATTATAGTGTGACACCCAGAGCAGATTGAGCAACACTGCCTTTTCTACTCCCTTGAGCCACCTTCGCGGCTCTAATGTGATCATTCCCGTATTCGTGTCTATGATGTGGTGCATTAGCTGCTCGGTCACCAGGTGTGGGAACTTCTCGTGGTCCGCCAAGTCCCAGACTTCTAGCTTCAGTATCGGCACTCGCGCCAAGCGTGGATTGTCGAAAACAGTTTTGTCCAGTAATAGAGGGGTTTGCAGGGGAGTCTTACTCTCATCAATGTCCTTTGGGACCTTGGACTTAGGCTTGCGCGGAGGGACATACTATGACAACCACGTAATAGGGTCTGCACCCTGGGCTTCAACCTCCTCCACTTCCATTCCCACATCCTCATCGTCCATCGGGATGTCTTCGATATCTTCCTCCTCTGGTTCTAGGCTTATAGCCTTGCCTTTCTCCTATGCAGTGGGCTTTGGTGGGTTTCGCCTTGGCGATGCGCGCATCGGTATGGCAGGCTATTTTCCCTTCTTGTCCTTCATGGTCTCCTTAGATGGGGTTGGCTTCAGCCTCAGTGTTCTTGGTGATTTAGGGACCTCTGCCAATACTTTGGCCACTTCCGGAGAATATACTTCTGCCTCTCCTTCCATTTCCTGTGTCGGCGCCTCTACTACTTGTTCGGTATTTATAATCTCTGGGGGTGCTGACATAATGCTTTCTAACAATGCTCATGATGTCTCTGGAAAGTTCGCAAATGTGAGAGTCTTTTTTAAAGTCTCGAAGAACTCTCAGTCCATAGGTGTCTGAGAGCTCAACAACTCAATACTCAAAATTCCAAGTGTTTCTTGTTGGACAACCACTTGTAATTGATAGGGCATTTTGAATTCAAATCCGACCATTCCCCCCAAGATCGGTTCATTAATGCCGGATTGGCGGTAAATTTTCAAGGATCTAAGCCATAAATTTCACCTTAAATGCCCGTTTCCCGCTCCATTTTGCCTCATTTCTACCGCCAAATCATGAACAGTGACTTTAACGGTCACTTTCCAGCCGACCTGCGGGATTTCTCCCTTGGTAATGCAACTCCCTCTGTGCTGTCATGGACCCAGTGACACTTCCTTGCTTCGCACCATCCTCCAATCGTGCAACTCCCCAACCCGTGCAATGTAGTTTATAGTCCCACGCCTCCTTTCAGCTACATGGAGCGCTAAGACTATGCTACCTTCATTTAGTCACATGGTCGGACCATCAGTGTATGGCTTCAATCAACTGCCATTCACCCTTCCTGGGAAGGGTTCTCCATTTAGTTTGACTAGTTGTACCGCTCCTCCATCGGTAATTTCCTTAATGACATAGGGCCCTAACCAGTGCATTAAGAATTTCCCTGGAAATTTATCAAACTTACTATCATATAACAAAACTAGGTCATTTACCTTGAATGAGTGTAGCTTGATGTGTCGATCATGCCATGCCTTTTCCCGCTGCTTTTGGACCTGTTGGTGAAATCCAGCTAGAAATATTTCTTCCTCGAGCTCATCCAATTGTACGAGCCTCTCCTCTAGGGTTCCGTGATCCATCATACCTGTGAGCACTGCTATACACAAACTAGGCACAATATATTCCTTAGGCATTACTGCTTCAACACCATAGACAAGCCTAAAAGGGGTTTGACCAGTCAACTTCTTGCATGTCGTTCGATAGGCCCACAGTACTATAGGTATGCGTAGGTCCCAATCACTTCGATGGGCATTACAAACCTTGGTCAATGCGTTTGCGATCACTTTGTTGAACGCTTCCGCCATCCCATTAGCTTGCGGGTGATAAGATGTGCTCTTCTGGTGGTATACCTGAAATTCCTTCGTCAGCACATTGATCGTCTCATTCAAGAAGTGCGTACCGCGATCACTCATCAAGATCTTCGGACATCCAAATCATGTCAATACATGCTCAAAGAAGGAATTTTGCAGCCGTTGCGCCTGTGCAATCCTTCACAGGATGTGCCTCCACCCAATGAATCAAATACTCAGTCGCGGTGATAATGTACCTCACTCTTGTCTTTCCTTGGGTCTGAATGGGGCCCACAAAGTCTATCACCCATTTCTCAAAGGGTTACAATGTCATCCGTGGATTCAAAGGTATCTCGTCCCTTTGCGATGGCCTGCTAGTTCTTTGACATACATCGCATGCCTTGCGATATGTTTTTGAGTCCTAATGAAGGGTTGGTTACCGCAACCCTGCGCATATAATCTTCTGCACGGTTGCTCTTCTTGCATAATGTCCTCCCACGGTACTCCCATGTGCATCCACGAGGGTGCTGCTTCTTTCAAACTCAGGTACATACCGTCACAATATCTCATCAATCCCCATCTTGTACAGATGCCTAGCAATGACAAAGAAATTTGCCGCGTGCACCACTAATTCCTTCATTTGTTGGACAATGTATCCTTCAAGAGTAGTTCATATTATTAGGATGTGTATTATATCCTCGAAATGATCATCCACGACATGCACTTCAAATAGTCGTGCATCAGGCAATCCCTCCTCCAAATTAGTGGGCTCTTCCCCTGTTTCGATGCGCGACAGATGGTCTGGTCCTGCGTTCAGTCATCCAGGCTTCACAATAACTTCAAAATCATATTCCTGGAACAATAAGAGCCACTTGCAGATTCTCCCCCCCAACATAGGCTTATTGACTAGGTATTTCAGTGTGGAGTGATTTGTATACATCTTAAAATGGCCTCCCAACAAGTAGTGCCTAAACTTCTAGAGCGCATACACCATAGCTAACCCTTCGTGCTTGGTGGTGGAATATTTCTTCTCCGCTTTGGATAACCTTCGGCTTGCGAACGTGATAGGGTGGTCCAAGCCTTCTCCGCCAGCCTGTGTCAGTACTTCTCCCAGTGTTATACATGACGCATCGACATGTACATGAAACTCCTTCTTCCAATCTGGGAAGACTAGGATCGGTGCAGTGACCATATTTTATTTTAATATATCCAAGCTCTTCTTACAATACTCGTTCCAGCAGAATGTGACATCCTTCTTCAACAATTCCTCCATAGGCGCGGTAATCTAGGCATAGCCTTTGATAAACTTTCTATAATATCCTATATGTCCCAGGGTAGCGCGCAACTGCTTCACACTCCTTGGCACTTCCAAGTTCAATATCACCACTATATTTGCGGGATCTACCATCAATCCCTTTCTACAAATGACATGCCCCAACAGGTCCCCAAAACGAACACAAAACAAACACTTCTTGAGATTGAGCGCAATCTGGTATCTTCGACAGGTATCCAGCATCAGGTGTAAGCTGCTACATGGCGTTTAACCAACCCAAACACAGTCCAGTCATCAAAATATACCTCTAGGAACCTATGAATAAATTCCTTGAAAGCACCCACCACTACGCGCGAGAAGATCGCAGGTGCATTCTTCAATCCAAACAGCGTTACAGTGTACTGAAAACAACCCCACTCAGTCATGAAGGTTGTCTTTCTCCTATCCTCTGGTGCGATTTTGATCTGGTGGTATCCCAAGAACCCATCAGTGAAGGAATATGCTTCCTGGCCACCTACATTGTCCAACACTTCATCAGTGAACGAAGTTGGGAAAGGATCATGTACACAAGCGTCATTCAACTTTCTGAGATCCATGCATATCCTTATTTCATCCTTCTGCTTCTTTTCCTGTACCACCATTGGACTTACCCAGTCAGATTCTTCCACAGGCTCAATGATGCCTGCCGCGAGCATCTTGTCTAGCTCTAAGCGGACCTTCTCCTTATATTTTGGATTGAGACAGTAAGATCTTTGATTAATTGGTCCCCGATTATCCCCTTCAGATCCGTGAACTTGTTAGGGAATAAATCCTGGTATTCACAGAGAAATTCAACGACCTTATCCACCGTCGTGTTGTCCTAGTAGTCTCCAATCTTTGCAAATTTGGGTTCTGCCTCCGTACCAATGTTTACTTGTTTCATTTTCAACGGTGCAGTTATATTAGGGTTCTCAATTTGCGGTCCTTTAACCTCGCGGGGACCTTCTGTTTCCGAAATGTTAATCTTCTGCAAATCCTCGTCCTCTTCTTCAGCAGTTACATTATAAAATTCTAGCGCGTGACGTAGCTGAGTAGCCCATTAAGGCTGAATCAGGTCTAAAGGATCCTGCAATATCCTAAAGATTGTTGCTTTCACCTCTTGTAGTGCTTCATCAATACTATCAAACCCGTCCTCAAAGCTGAATGTCATCATGAATCCTTCTCGCAGGATATCCCATTCGCCTGTTCCATGGCAGAGCTCGGTTTCTACATACCAATTCATCGGGACAATATTCAGTGTGTGAGAAAACAAGTGCACCCATTTAAGTTGGGGCTTCTCTCCATAAGCTTGGGCCCATTTGGCCAAGTGTGCACGCATGTCATCCTGCCCATCATACTTGTCTATCATTCACATCTTAGGCTTCCTGAATCGTGTTCTCATCATCCTCCTACATTTGTGCCAATCATCAAAGCTTCCCTTATGCGTACCCCACCATCTTGCGGGTGTAGCGCACGGTGCCCAGTCCAATGGTTGGAAGCACTGCTTTTCTAGTACCTCCCTTTCAAATGCATCCAAAAAGATATCTACCTCATTCAGGCCATCATAAGTAGGAAGATTTCTTACCTCTGATGACACACAGTGCAGCGACCGGGTCATCATGTTATAGCTCAGTGTAGTTACTTCATGTAACCAATTCTTCCAATGCTCTAGTTCCTCATTAGAGTCCGATGTGCATGAGCTCTCACGAGCCCATGTAATTCGTCCATCTGTTGTTGGATTCACCCAATCTTGGTCTCGCGCTATTATCTTATAGATACAGTCTAGATCATCATCACTCTCGTAATCCCGGACTGGCTCAGTATAGCGTGATCCTTCAGCAGGATCTAGGGGTACTATTATGCGGAGCGATTTATTCTCAAATATCATCTTCCGCTTCTTCAGATTGATTACCCCATTCATATTAGTAGCCCAGTCAATTGCAAGGAGCGTAGGATAGGGATTTTTGTCATCCACTATCTCTATTACTTCAAAGTCAGCCAACACACTCACACCTTCAATATCCACAGTCACCCCGTGCAGCCGTCCCATGGGGATGATCTTCTATTGATTTTCCATTCTTAGCTAAATCGAAGACCATTGCAGCGCGGGTCTCCCCATCTGTTCCCAAGTTTGTTTAGGTAGGATGTTTGCATCTGACCCCAGGTCCAAAATAACATGATCCATCTCATACTCTCCTATCTACACGGTTAGTCTCATCTCCCATCCCGTTCTTGTTTTATGCCTGCCAATCTTTCGTACCACGCGTGGCTCACCCAGCGTGGTTCCAGCGCATCTATTGATGAGCTCATGTAACCCTTTCACAGCCTTACTATCAGATAGTAACTTCATACAAGTCTCCAAGAAAGTTGTGAGCATAGGTGGGTCCATCTCCTGATCAGGCTTATCCTTGCTTCCTGAGGTGGAGGCCTCAGCGAAGCTCTTCTCAGCTTCCATGAAGGTTTCACGTTCGTGCTCCAAATCGAACTCAGCCTCCTTTGTCGAATCTTTGCGGACCCATGTACTATCTTCTAGATGTTTCCCTTTGTCATCTCATGTTGTGATTCCACTTCTGAGCACTATATTTACATTTGTATCATCTTCGCGCGGCTGAGACCTCATCATCTATAGGTTCTGAGTCGGTGGAGGTGGTAGCGTCCCTTTGTCATGTATCCTAGCTATCAGCATAGGACAATGTTCCGTTTCATGATCAAACAATGTGAAATACTTGCACGACGAACGTGTTGGTTAGTGCAATCACGGGCATAATGTCCTCGTCCTCCATAATTATAGCAGATCAACTATCCTCGACCTCTACTAGGTCCTCCCCCACCTCGACCTCATTCGCGCCCCTGAAATCCTATCCACGTCATCCCTGCGCTCTAGTCAGGGGGCCATGTTTCGACCTGAACCCTGTAGGTGGGTGTTGTATCCATCATCAACTCATAACTCCTGCAATTAGGCTCATCATGTCCTACTGACCTACAAAAGGTGTAGAACAGTTGTTGCGGTGTCTGCACAAACTTTTGCAGCGAATGACAGTTATTCGTGGCATGTTTTCCTGCTACCTGACAGATAGCGCACCATAATGCAGGCCACTCACTTGGTCTTGCTTGAGCTTCTGCTCTTAAAGGCATCGGTCCACCTCCTGTAAGGTAGTTCGCAAAGACCAAAAAATGGTATTTGTCATGTCCTTGACTTTTGAATTTCAGACACCATACCTCTGCGCGCACTTCTGGTTGAATTGTCCTGTCCTGCTTCAAGCTTTGCATCTCAAGGCAAAGATTTTTCAACTGCGCATGGATCTGCTGAACCCCCAAATTTGGATCCTGCATCGGTGTTTCATGTAGCCTCATTGTGATCTCCAATGCCTCTGCCTGAGTTGTTATCTTCTACTACGACAACGCAACCCTTAAGTGTGGCAGGAGTGAAGCCACAAACCACTCACGATGTTGTCCGCCTATAAAATTCATGTTGGCTTCACAGATTGTACATTTCAACCTCTGATCTAGTTCCCAAGGCATCTCTTCTAGTTGCATCACGATTTCTTTGAAACCCACAATCGATTGCACATCAGATTTAGGCCTACTGAGCTCTCTATTCAGTGTTGTCGGGATGTTTTCCACTCCAGCATTCAGGATATCATTAGTGTACTTGCTATACCAGGTTAGCGCGCGATCTTGCAGGTCACTAAGCAATGTTGCCTTCTTCAGGTTGTCATCTGTAACACCCTGAGCTTCCCATACAACTTTCACAATGAACTAGAATTGGTCCAGGTCTTCATTTCCCATGCCTTTGAACAAAGGCAACTTCACTGAATTTTCCACACTGAACTGCGTTGGAGGTGGTGTGGGTGGAGGTGGGATTCGCTGGAATCCTTGTCTTATTAACTGAATAACATCGTGGAGAAACCTTCACTATTTCTTCCTCATCACCTCACAGAGGTGAGATCAATGGAATATACTCCAGACCCTTTTTTCCTTCATTCCTGTAAGTTTTTTCGCTTCGTGTAGTTCCGAACATCAAGGTAGTTGCATAACCCTTTTTCACACAATAACATTTTAATCTAGGTATTCAAAGATTTCATGTACTTACGTCGCGACCATTTGAAAAAGTGTCACTCTACCTCGTTGTAGCTAACTGAGGTGTCGACCACGAATTCAGTTACAAATTCTCCTATGACACGATCGAGCCAATGATCAACAATGCGGGTGATCTTATCCTACGATGCTTCCAACCTTTGCACTAGCTCTGGGGTCCACACAATAGGACCATCAAGTTTCCACCTTCCTTGGCTATCTGTTAGCTTCGTGATCCACTCATGTAGCTCAATCGGAAAGGACCAGAAAAAGATCTCGTGGATCTCTGTATACAGGTACCTGTCCAACCACTGTTCTTTCGTTAATCGTGGGTTTCTGTTCTCTTGTGTCATGAATTCGTGGATCTTCCTATCCAACCAGTCTCCAATCTCCTTCTCAATTGGATTCCAGTGATATGACATCACACATCTCTTATGCAGATTCTGGTCCCAACAACGGAACCATTTGTTGGCTTGAGGGGGCCGGACCCAGGTTCAACGTTAATTAGCCAAACAAATCCCTACACTACTGGCCCTTTCGGCATCAACCCGCGAAGTGTGGACTGAAGTATCACGTGAAGTAGTATGGGGGGATGCTAGAACCAAGTTTCCGCACCCTGAGGTGGTCATGATGTCGCTGTATTCCTTCTATCCCTACCTTCGTACAGGTCGCTCCACCCTAGGGCTTGCAAGACGAGCCCTTTATTCCGTCCTTCAATATCTCTGCGAAAGGGTATGATTGACCTTCGTGCAGCTCTAGCCTGCTGCTCAGGTATTTCAACACTGCTATGGCAGTGTGCCATGCAGATTCCCAAATTAATCTAAGTGACTTGCTTATCTTATCAAGTAATTATAGTTAACACCGTGTAAACAAATAATCGTAAATGCGTTCAATTATTCAATGTAATTGCATTCATTCGTGCATCACATAAGCATAATAAAGGAAGTTTATACATAACATATCAAGATGCATTAACAGAATAAGACATAGGAATTTGTCAAATATTTCTCTTTATTGATATCTTCCAAGTGCTTAAAAACTCTGACCACCCTGCGCACACAGTTGCAGGGGTCCACACACTCAGCTGCAGATTTCTACCCTAGGCCTCTGCGCACTCAGCTCTAGAGCCTCTACCTACGCTACAAGCCAAGACTTAGACTTTTTACTTCAGAGCCATGACTCTCTTACATGATCGATGCCTGTAACTAGTTAGAGCTTAGCTCTTTTTATACAATCCATCTCTTTACAACCAACTTTACTTTTCAAAACTAAGGGTGGACAACCCTTTATGACATGACACCTTCGTGCTTCGTGACCAAAAAATGCGGTGTCTTTACAATTTTATTACAAACTTTGACTCAAACATGGGCTTTTAGCCCCAAAACTGCCCTTGGGGGATCCCGCTCCCAACAGGGCATTTGATTTTGCCCCCACTGTGGGTTACCTTACCCATACGGTGGATTTTGACCTTGAAAGCCTTGAAACTGTCTAGCCATAGGTTGCTGATAAGCAACATACGGGTTAAAAGGTTGTTGAGCCTATTGACTGTAAACATATGGATGTTGCACCTGTTATCCTTGGACATACGGGTTATGAACCTGTTGCCCTTGGACATAAGGATTTTTCACTTGCTGCCCTTGGACATTAGGATTTTGGGCCTACTACTGCAGGACTTGACCCTGACCTTGTCCTTGCAAGGGTTGCCCCTGTTGATATGAGTACAAGGGTTGTTGTTGCCCAGGTTAGCGCTACTGCTGCAAGGGTTGACCTTGCGGTTGTGAATCTTGTCCCTGTGGCTGCAGAGGTTGGCCTTGCAAAGACATAGGTTGGGAGGTTTGTTGAACATACTGCATTTGCGACTGCATGGTTTGCTGCAACTGTTGTAGTTGTCCTTGCTGCAGCAACCCCTACAGTTGCATGGATGGCCCTTGCTACAACAAAGGTTGCCCTTGTTACTACAGAGGTTGTCCTTGCTGCAGCAAGGGTACTTAAACAGTTCCCGGATTCATACCTTGAAAATTTCCGAATTATATCTGGCCATAGCCATCGGGAAAGGTGGACGAACCAGGATGAGCATACTGTCTAGGGTGAAGGACGTAGGGCAGATTGACCATGCCTTGGTAACCATATGGAACATAAGGAGTTTGGTAATGAACTTGAGCCTCATAAGGCTGCTGATACTGGAAATTGCTTGACCCAGATGAACCAACAGGATTTTGGACCCGTTGATACTGGACATTGCTTGATCCAGCAAGACCAGCAGGGTGTTGAATAGCACTAGAGGAAGCCTAGTTCATCCCAACCATGTGAGTTTGTGAGCCACTCATGTTGGTTGTGCCTGACACCATCAAAAAATTCGGGTTTTTTCCCTCAGGTGGCACAAACTGTCCACTTGCTGGAGGGATTGACGAACTGATAGAGACATCACTCGAGACTGTTGGTTGAACCAGACGGGTTACTTGAACCGATGAGACAAGAGGATTTGAAACGGTGGGTCGCACTAGGATTGAAGTAACTGCAGAAATCACCGTCTGTTGGGAGGTCGGGTTCTGAATGAATGAACCTGTGGTAGGCATAATGCCAGATGCCCAAATAGGGTTATGATAAAGCGATGAGGCACTAGGTGTACCTAAGACCAATTGTGCTAAAGTCACATAATTAGGTGGAAAATATCGATAAACACTGATGGGAATGCTTCCCGTGTAGGGGAAACCTTTAGGTGGAAAAGGATATTCTTCCTCTTTGACAATGTGTGGAGTGGAGACCTTCGAGTGACCCGGAGAGGAGACTGGAATTTTGCCTTCGGATTCCATAGGTGGAAACAAGCGACGATGAACGACCGAAGATGTTCGAGGGGATAATTCTAAAGGAATACCTAGCTGATCATACAGATTGTACGGACGCTGCAGTGATATCACAATAGGATCGAACAAAGGATTTAGAGGATAAACAACCAGTCCAAGCTGACCTTCAAGAGTCGGTGAAATCTCAGGAGTCTGTACAGGATTGTTCGGAGATTTCGGGCCAATATTAGAAAGTGACCTAGTATCTAAGGGAGGTGGATGATGAGATGACAAAGGTTGAATGCTCGGAACAATTCTGAGTTCAACGCCTTGGTTGTCAAGCGACTGCGGTAATTCAGGAAATGGCTCCTCAAACAATCTTTCAGACATAGGAGAGGAAGGGGAACTAGGTGAATCAGATTGTTCAGCCATGATGACTTCGTCTCAAATAACAGGAAAAGAGAGACAAATTTCAAGGCTTTAAAATGTACTTTAAGGAATACTCATGATTTGGTCTAGAAAATATTAACAAGGATGTTATGAGACTGTGGGCAACAATTTTTTAAGACGCATAAACAAACTAGTGTTCTTTCATGTTTTAAGAATCGAGAAAGAAACAAAGATGACTCTATCAGTTTACATTTGAAACGAGCTTGAAAGGACAAGCGCTCAGATGATCTCTTAAGTTTGATGAGTCAAAAATATCAACTGAATACTCAGGATGATATAGGTAAAAAGGATTACCAGGTAACTGTGAACTGCAGAATACCTCTCGGCGAACTGAGAAGTACGGGTAGGCAATCTCTCTGAATGTTGTGTTCGATGTATCACGTTTACAAGGTGATAGACTTGGCTTCCTATGGATAAAGGATTATAACCTAATGGGGTCTCCTTTTATATACATGATGGTACGAGGAGCACAAGTCCGTACTAGCGCTATCTAGTGCCGAAGCTAACGACAATTGCTAGGTTTAAAGACATTGGAACACGTCTCTAGCCTAGGCCTTCTAGATGTGATCATTAGGTTTCAAATGCGCCTTAGGTTAACTGAGTTCATTTTAAAGTTTATCTTGAATTATGTCTCAGTTTTTCAGGCCTTAGCAATGTGACTCGAAAGATCCTATATGCAGCTAAATGAGACAAGACTCTTTCAATTCGATGAATTGTTTACACTAGAGAGAGTAGAAAACACAATCAAATGCAAACAATCAAGCAACTGAAAGCAAAATGATTTTTTCACTACTTTACTTTTTGAAAATAAACTAATGAAAAACTCTTTCCAATTCCTATTTTCCTAATAAATGCACTTCAAGCAGTCCTTTCATAAGTAAAGAGAATTCTTTTTTATTTTCAAATGCAAATGCAACTCTAGTCGTCAATGATGCTAACTAACATAACACATTGATGCAACAAACTAGAATTATGTACTTTTCATGAAATGAAAAAATGAATCTTTCATAAAACACTTCAATGAAAAAGTTTTCGAGACAATCAATCCTCAAGCAAATGAAAAGACACAAAAGAGATTTTCTTCTAAACCAATGATGCAATGCCTCTATAAAAAACAAGACAAGAAATGTGATCAAAACTTGTGTGATGGAGATCAAAGCAACAAGAGGACTACAAATGAAATGAAAGGAGTAAATTCACTAATCACTTGACTCACTGAGTTCACAATCAGCTGAATGGATGAAAACCTAGATGCCCTAGGGCCACTAACCATCCAAGCACTCAAGAAATCAAGTGAAAAGAAGGAAAATCAAAAAGCACATAAACCAAACCAAATGAAGCTTTCCAGTCAGGGAGAACACAACCTAAACAAGCTTAGAGGGAGAAATCAAGAGAGCAAGACACGTTCATCGAGATATAGGGTAAATCCTAATCTTTACCTATAGGCATTAGTGTGACTGCGTAACTAACAACAAGCGCCAGAAGGGGGTCGACGTGACTATTTTTGAGCAATTCGCGTTGATTGGCGTGACTATTAAGAAAATAAACACACTGACCGAGGATGCAAGGAAAAAAACAAAATTTTTTCTAAGGCTGAGACCAGATTTTCTACTGTAAATTTTAGACCGAGAGAAGTAAACCAGGTAAAGCAGACAGGACTAAATGGAAATGGTGATACTAGAAAAGTTCACACAAAACCATGAAATTACAATCAATCAAATAGAAGGATTGGCTCCCTAGTGGAGTCACCAATCTGTGGTGCATTTAAACTCTAAGTGTGGACACAAACAATTCCTCTAGCCCGAGAGAGCAGGTCTAGCCACAAACAAACAATATATGGAAGATCTCCTTAGGCTAGAATCAAATAATAGGGCCTACCTCTTAGTATGCTATTCCACTTGGTGACGATCTTGCTTTCTCACTCCAGCTATCTTTTGTTTCCTTCCTTCGAACACCTGAAACAAGTAAACAACAACAAACAACAAACGTGATAACATACAAATTTCATTCATCCTACTTAACAGGTCAAGAAACATTAAGCCATAAACATGTGAGATGACATTTCATGTAGGAAATCACTCGATAGTTGCATCTATATTAGTTCAAGAAGATATTACAACCGATGTCTTGACGTTGTTGTTCTCCTCTGACATATTTGGGTTCCCACACACTTCTGCTAGCATCTCATGGATAGCCTGAACAATGGTAGTCTCAAGGCTCTTCCCTTTAGTCTTCACAGCAAACCAAACTCACATTTCTCCCTTAAACACAAACTAGAAAGCTACAAACTATGGGTAGCTCGTTGACTACTCCAAAATCAAAACTTCAGCCATAACTTAATTAGGAATAAAAGCTAGCTTGTCTTCGGAAAAAGAGAGGTTTATATAGCTTGGATGTAGGGGAGATGGTTCCTCTTTTCATGGGAGAAGGCCTTATCTCTTGGATTAGTTCCATCCTAATAGGGGAAAGGAGCCCAAATTGACCTCCTCGACTCCATCCGACCTGACCATTTACCAGACTTCCGTTATGAATCTTCTAGAGCTGGAAGCTTCGGCTCTGTATTTAAAAAAATTTCCAAAAGAGGATCGAAGGGACTGAGAAAGGGCTTAGTCATTCTGATCGACACTAGGGACAGTTGTAATCCCTGCATATCAGTGTGAGGAGGACACGGGTCATTAGTGCTGGTCTTGTAAACTGGGATAAACAGAAGATTTGTGGGAAATGACGCAAAAGGGAATTGTTCTGCTCATGAAGAGGGACACAATGGGAGTTTCTTCATGATAGGAAAGCATGTTGGGTACACTGTAGAGGTCCTCCAGGATCATAGATGGGGAGTACATGGACAGTGACAAAATGTTGTGTAACAAGCGCCAGATGACAAGCTGAGTCCTCAAAATTTGTTTTGAATCCTTGCACATCTATAATGAATTATGTTATAGTTCACCCTTCGATATGTATTTCTTATGGAAATGTGCTTAAAGTCTCGAGGGAGTTCTGGAATGACTTGTCAGAATAAACTTATGAAGGTGAAGGAAGAACAACTTGGCCTAGGCATAGAGTTGCTTTCGAATATCTCTATGATACCTTGGAAGACCCTGAGGATTATGTGGCCTGCTCATTGTTTGCATTCATGCTTTGAGGGCACCCATTGCAATGGTGTGTCACACTGCCTGATAAATCTATTCACTCTTTGAATCACTTTTTTGAAGAGATAAACTGTGATTTCTATCACTTTGACCGTAAAGAACATAATAATAAAATTATGGAATTATGGAAAGCTCCTGATGAATCCTTGTTGCAATTTTGGGATCACTTTCGTAATATCGCATTTCAATTCCCAGAGGATGAAATTGATTGGAAATTTCTTCGTGAAATATTTCAATACCTTCTTCACATATATGAAAATCCACAAGTGTTAGAATCATTCAAACCCATCCCAGCATACCTTGGTGTTAGAGTTGTTAAATCTAAGGTGGACAAGGTTGTTGTCACAAGTGATTGTCCATCCTCATCTCATCAAACAGCTCTAGCTCCATAGTGCGAGGTGGGAGAGGGTGCGAACACATCTATTGAACTGTCACATCCTCCCACAGCACCTGCTCTTGATTTCTATGTATATTTGGCTTGCAAGGCTGCTGGTTGTCACGTGGACTTGTTTCCTCAACCTCCATCCCCACTTTCTGTTAATCCTCCGGATTGTACTGTGCTTTTTTCTCCCATTCTGGACTCCACACTTGTTGTTCACAAGGATCAGGTTGTCGATGGAGCTGGTGTTGAGCAGCTAACCCACGCTATCATTTATGATGAGTATGTGTGGGAATCTGAAGAAGAACCTGTGGTGAAGGATGACCTCCTTTTGTTTGCACCTCATCCGCTTTTCCCTAACATCTTTGGTGATTATACCATTGTTAATTTTATATGCGAGAATTCATTCTTGGATGCATCTACTTTTGATCATTCACAGATTACATTGGATGTCAGTCTATCATTTCATAGTGGAGAGGACACATTTTTGTTTGCAAATCCACTCAATATTTCATTTGCCATTTCTGGAAATGTAGAGGGTGAAAATTATTGCTTCTCATCAACCCCTCTGTACGATTCATCAGATCATGAGGATGCTGATGAACTCTTCAATTTTTTTGATCGTGTTCATCGTGATATCTTTACTCCTTAATTTGATCACAATGATGATTCCTTCACTGTTGATATTTCTAAGCCACTCGTCTTCGATGATCTATCTATTGATGAAGTGGGAACCCCACAAGCTATCAAGGCACTTCAGCCCAAGCTGATGGTTATGTCAAGCCCTCGCTATCATGAGGTCAAGTCCACTTCAGGTTAGAAATTTGTTGAAACACCTGAGACTCCTCATCACTCTCCTGTTTACATTGAAGATCAATCTATTTCTAAGATTTCACATCCTCCACCTCAATCACATGATCCCATCGCTCATGCATTGGAGGAATCATACACAACGAGCACTCTTGCTAAATGTATGTTGTCTTTCTTTATTATGTTTTCTCGTTTGTCACAGCCAAAAGAGTGTGCATGTTTTTTGTTTGCGCATAGTGTGATCCATAACCATGATACATTCGTAGAATGTTTATCTTATGCTTTTATTCTTTTCTTTTCTGTGGATATTTTTAAACTTGGAGGGTGTTGGTCTTCACTGTTATATTTTTCTTGTTTGTTGGTTTACACTCACACCTTTCTCATAAATCACACCATCACCAACATGGGTCAAACAATGCGATGATGACTGCATTGGAAATATCACTTTACGTGAGCCAACCCATGCATTGTTTAGTTTAGGAGTAGGAGTAGAGTTTTCTTTCTTGTTTTTATTTGTTTAATTTGTTTGCATTTCTTGTTTGCTTGCTTTGCTTTCATTTACTTCTGTCCTTTGATTTCTTATTTGTTTTCTTGTTTTGCACGTATAGGTTTAGTTTCACATGAAACAGTGTGTGGCTCTTGAGACAAGCAAGGTAAAGTACAAGAGGACTTGTATAGCTACCAACACTTGGTTATCTGTTGTCCTCTCTCTTTATGAATATCTTTTTGTCTTCAGTCGATGATACCCTGATGGAAAATACGTTTTGTTTAGAGTGAGTCTTGGTGAAACATAATGCTTTCACTTTAACTAGTACTGTCTACTCTAATCGGTTCTTTGGGTTAACCCTTGTCAGCTCAGTCAACTAGAGTAAGGTGAGGGGGAAAACCTTAACAAGTATTGTTTGTTAAACACACACATGGCAGCAACTTAATCTAAAAGATTAAACATGAGAATACATTTTTTATTAACAAAACATATACATTTATAGTACATGGTTTGATCGTTGGGTTTCACATCCCAAGGTCTCTTGGACTTCCTTTTGTCTATTTGTCTTCCACTCTAACCCATTGAGGATTAGGTGTCCAACATTCCCCCCCTTAATCCGAAGGGTTATGTATGAGTCCAAGAAGAGAGCTGTAATACAAAATGTGCAAAAATGAATGGCAACACTAGGCTGAATGTGCTCTCTGAAATGTTGGTATAAAGGGCGATGGTTTAAGGATGACCACCAACACTGGAATGCTTAGTGCAGTTCCTGGAACTCTTCCAAAATTGGCAAGAAGCTAAGGTCTTCTACTAGAGGAAGTGCTCC
The DNA here is from genome assembly GCA_031772625.1 of Pinus tabuliformis. Classification (NCBI taxonomy): domain Eukaryota; kingdom Viridiplantae; phylum Streptophyta; class Pinopsida; order Pinales; family Pinaceae; genus Pinus; species Pinus tabuliformis. The sequence goes on from CM062819.1 coordinate 1,153,338,361, forward strand.
TATTGTTTTGAAGAGGGAAACCTTCAACCATGAAAGGGAGGTCTCACCCCACATAAAAGGGAGAACTTCAACCTGAAAAGGGAAGTCTCAACCTGTGATGGTTTAAGGATGACCAAAAACTCTTGAATGCTTAATGCAATTCTTGGAACTCTTCCAAAACTAGCAAGAAGATGAAGTCTTCTGCTTGAGGAAGTGTTCTCAATTTTGTTCCTGGAATTCTTCCGAAACTAGCAAGAAGATGAAGTCTTCTGCTAGAGGAAGTGTCCTAGATTACCAACTGAAGGCATGTTTAGGGGCATATTTGTTTCTAGCTACAACTCTGAAACTGGTGTGGCAAGTTGTCACTCAGGCTCGCTTGATGTGACTTTGAAGCTTGTAGATGACCATCATTTCCCCCCCTGTCAGATACAAGGTGAGATGATGGAGAAAACTCAACTGCAAGACTGTTTAATACTCTGGAACAAGTTCTGACATGTGATTGGAATATCTTCTTGGTTGTTGATGCCCATTGCCAAGAAGTGATCCGTCCAAGATGAATATTTGTTCTTGCAGGACATTTGTTTCTGAAGCATCTGTGTGAAGAATGGGTGGTTTTATGACAGTGCTTACATGGATGAAGATCAAAACAGTGATCTTTCAAATGGCCAACTCGGTCATAGTGTTGGCATTTCACAATCTGTTGTTGTTGCTATGGAAGAGGAGAAGAATATGGAACAACTAGATGTGAACTGTCATGAAGGATTCCAACACTCTGAAACTAAATGGGCTTTGAGTAGTCTAGAATATGAAGGGACAAGTCCTTCTCATATCCGAGGCCAGTTCTGTGTTTGTTGTGAACAAACTCTTCCCAAGGTCTGATGATGGGTTTGGGAAGTGCAAGCTGAACTTATGCATCTGCATGTAACCTTGCTGCTTTATGGGAGTCTGTTTCAATCCTCTGAATAGAAACAGGTTCAGAATGATTCCTCTGTTTTAATTCTTCTTGCTATAGTTGAGATTCGAGCTGCAAAAAATCAATATTCGCTTGTGCATTTTGTAGACAGACCTAAATGTCTGTGAGAGAAACTTTTCTGATTTTTAATGTATCATGAGTAGTAGACAATATCAGAGTTTTGAGGAACTCTAATACTTCATTGAGTCTGGCCATTTTTTCTTTAATGTCATAATTAAACCTTAAAAACTGATCACAACTACTACTCAATGTAGAAAAGTAATACCCACTCACAATGCACAACAATATCCTTTATAAATGTGCAGCAAATGATCAATGTGCAACCAGCAAGCACCAATTACAATCCATTACATAAAAATAAGAGTTTACTCATGACCAACACTATGTTTTGACAATACAACCGACTAAAATTTTCTCCACAAAAGATTACTTTTATTTGTCAAAACAATCATTGCTTTTATACAGCCCACCAAACTCTTATGCAGTAGTCGAATCAAGGAATCAATGCATATATATGTCGACAAAAACTATAATGAGTTTTAAATACAATGCCACAACTGGGGCAGCAGCAACTGCAAACTTGCTTGGATCCTTCAAATACTCCTTCACTTTCAAAGCAGAAATGATGGCTGTCAAAAACTTCAAAACTTGCTTGGATCCTTCAAATACTCCTTCACTTTCAAATCAGAAATGATGGTCGTCAAAACTTCAACAACTATAGCACCATGTCATGGACATGACTTGAATGCTCATATATAAATTCTTTGACTAGGGTACGAACAAATATTCTCTGATCTTGCCACTTCTTCAAAGAAAACAATCTGCCCTTATATATCACACATAATTTACAGAGAGCTAACAACACATATGACAGAATGCAATATATAAAGAGTCAACGATACCTCCAGTATTCCAATAAGAATGATGAACACAACAGTGACCCACTTGTACCAATGAAAGGATTATTCCACATGTTCATGCATGTATGAACACACAGAGATGAACTGACCAGCTCGTTGCTTTAACACACAACTTCTCTTGTGCGAGTCTCACTGCTCTCCATGCCACTACGAAGCTGTTCTGCGGTGCTTCTAATTCTCTAGACTTTCACATCTATAGCAGTGATCAACACTCCAACATCATCCATGGTCTTCCACCAAAAGCATAGCAATGTTTAGCAAAATATATATCTGATATTTCTCAGAATGCCCCCCACAGAAATATTAGAATGTGGCAATTGAATTTCTGCTTGCTCTAGCTTCTTCGCAAGATCTGAAATTTGACCTGCAACATAATCTCGGTTCCCTAAGAGTGGCGAAGATGAAAGAGTATTCACCCAATATTTATTCCATAAGAGGTCCAAGAGGTGAGAATCAAGGGATGACTATATGGAGGAATATATAACGCAGAGTATGGAGGAGAAACCGGTGGTAATGGGGACGAAAGAAAGATCTAGTCACAGGGCAAGCACATGAAAACCAGAATTCCAACATTATATACCAGCGTTCAATATATGGTGAGTGTAAATAAAATTTAATACACAACATTGAATATAACCAATGTTCAAGAAACTATCAGCGTTCAAGAAACTATTCAAACTTCAATGGAACCAGCGTTCAAGAAACTATTCAAACTTCAATGGAACCAACGTTCAACATTCAAGAAATATATATGGATGGGGCAGTGTAAACAACCATATATGATACCAATGCACATATCACAACATACCAGATTATTTCAATGCATAGTCATCTTGACCAACACACCATAATTTTCAGAGCGGCTTGAATCAATGTACCACGGGTTCTACAGGGCACAACAGTTCATGGAATTAGCTCTTTGATGGTGTTGAGAGAGGAGTCCAGGTTGGACTAACATTCACCACAACAGCGTTTCGACCAACGTTCAAGGCTCCGAAAATTCAATGCACTCACATAATTTAATCAATTCATACTCACTGCATCATAAACAATATCCATACGACCCATTTTCAAACGCAAATATTTCAACGTGCCAGATTTACAGTCGTCCTTATGCCACCATTACACAGTCTTTCCACCATTGCTTGGAGCCACGGTGTTACACAGTAATTTTTCAATGCCTTCATCCCAGTCCTTCTACTGTGTCATGTGTCCAAGTCAAACATGGTCATACTGAACAAATGCTTTCTTATGTTGCCAAGTGACCTACTTTTCCTAAGTTTTCTACCTCATCGCGAGAATGGACTTAATATATGCAATGATCAGCGGTTGTAAATAGTCTGGTCGCACTTCCAGTGCAAAATTACATCTGTTTCCTGCGCTGATCTGATTTCATGATCTGGCGCGAAGCTATTTGTTATCTTTAGCAACGGTCTGACTGGCTATATTACTTGCTAGCGATGTCAGTGCTAAAGCTTAGTTATAAGCTCGCAATGATCCAGATTTGGCGAATTCATTCCAACAGTCGGCCTTCTAGATGCCTCCAGACTTGGTTGTTGGCATAGTTTGTGTCGCCCTTCCTCCTCTGGTATGGCAGTTTCGTCATTTGTGCTACCTTCCTTGGGAATAAGCTCACTCTTCCATCTTTCATGGTGACTCCTTCTCCTATTTAAACTCTCACCATTGCTATGATCAACTAGTTGGTAAATTCTTGGATTGAGCAGTGTTGTTAGTGTTTGTGAGTTTGATAGATAGCTGGTGTGGGTGTGACAAGTGTGAGAGTGTTGATAGCTTGTGGAATGTTGTAAAGTGCCCCTAACTTTGTGTAAGAACTTATGAGTGAGAGAGAGACTTTGTATGTTGGGAGATCCATCTTCTAAGAGTGAATTCTTGAGGAACATGCTGGCTGGATCCTTTGAGAAGGCTTGAGAATTCAAGACTTTGGTTGTAAGCTTTCTCTTATTTCATTATTAATACAATCAATGATGTTTTCCTATGTCTTGTATGTAATTTACTTGATAGCTCATGATTTCTTGACTTTATGAGTAAATAGGTCATTGTTGTTTTCCAGTTACATGCTTTGTTGTATTTCCTTTGCATTGTTTCAGGTCGATCACTCGTCGAGGAGAAGGAAGTGAAAGCTGGAGCAGCGCAACGAAACTCCATCGACCACTGGTTGAGGTAGGCCTCCAACTATGACTGTTTAAGGAAAACTATTGTTGATCTGTCCTTGCTGTGACTAGACCCACTCTAGGGCTAGAGGGGTTGCCTCTGTCCGCAGAGGGAACACTTTCCTGCATCACAAGTTGGCGACTCCGGGGAGTTTGGCCTATGTTCTTCTCTTATTTTCTCTTGTTTTGATTTTGATTTGGTCTCTTTTGAAGTTTGGGGATTAGTCATTAATCTTTTGAGTTTCCTGGCTTGATCTGGGAAGTACCTCTATTTGATTGAAGGATTGATTGTTTTTGATTTGGGAGTTTTTGTTCGTTTGTCATTGTTTTGAACATCATCGCGGATTAAAATTTAACAGTCACGCTGTCATCGCGCTCGCCCTTTTGTAAAATCCTGTGCATCGCATAATTATGTCTCACTGTCGCGACGGCCCTGTAGATCCATCCATCGCGGAAAATTCGTGTACTTCCACGCTGACATCGCTCTGTTGCTGCAGTTAGTTCTTTATCAGTGCTAGTTTCTTGTGTATTACCCGCACTGATTCCTGTAGAATTGATTTTCTCAATTTTGCCTCCTGAGTCCATCAGTCCTACTGGTCCCTTACTTTTCTCACTTGCTTAGTAGCTTGTTTTTCACTGTTTATGGTTAAGGCACTCTTTCTTTGGCTTTGTTGAATGAATCTTGCATTTTACCTGTGTGACCTAGTTCATTTTTTCAAGTTTTTGAATCAATTGTCTTGGTTGTTGGTTTGCTTAAGGTTTTTTTGCAGCTTCTTGTTAGTTTGATTGAGCCTTCCTCTTTGCTTGTTTTTGGTCGATTTTTAGTGACAATTATTGGACCAATCTTATTGATTCGATCTCTTTTCACTACTGAACATAGATCACGACTGTTTGGATCAACCGATTCTTTCACACTTGCTAGTTTGTTTCTTTTCAATTTAAAAACACATCAAAATCAAAAGACTACATTCATTTAGTATATGAAAGTGAAAGTGAATTTGCATTTCAAGTTTGCATATTGGAAAGCGAATGATAAAATCTCTGATTACTAGTATCCATGCACTGTAGGGATTGATGTCTGTATGCATCGAGTGACTGCATTTGCTTACCTTGTTTTTCTTGGTTTGGGAATGATCTCTCTACCCTCTTGTAGGTAGGTGTTCATTGAAACAAAAGGATATTTTTCTCATTCTAGCTGCATCCTAGGATTTGTTGTATACATACGGTAAGGCCTGAAAATTGAAACATAATTCAAGATCAACTCTAAAATGAACTGAATAAACCTAACAACGCATTGGAACATAATGCACACTATTTAGAGGTCTGGGCTAGAGACGTGCTCTGGCATCGTTAAACCTAGTCACTATTGTTTGCACTCAAGGTTGGATGATTCCTCCTTCTGTGACTTAATAGCAGTCTAGTACGGAATTGTGCTCCCATGTACCGTCGCGTATATGTTGGGAGACCCCACTAGGTTATCATCCTTTATCCTTAGGAAGCCATGTCTGCTGCATTGCAAACCGTAACACACCGAACATAGCATTCGGGAAGATTGACTGTGGTACAGAAAGTCCTTGGTTTTCATATGATCACCAAGGTGTATATGTAGTTTTATGGGTTGTTTGGTAAACCTTTTGCCTAGTTCTCCAAAGTAGTCACTTTCGTTCCTTTTCGAACTCCTTAAAAGAAAAGGTCCATCTGAGCACCTGTCCTTTCAGGCTCATTAAACCTCGAAAGAGATAGAGTCACCTTTTCATCCTTTTCTCGACTCTTGAAACATGAAAAGGTCAAGTTTTGTTCCTGTGTCATAAAAATTTACTACCCACGAAATATTCCTGGTAACAGTTCAATTTCTTAGTTGTGATAAGAGTGTTTCTCAGGCTCGTTCTCGATGGAAACAGTCCCCGAGTCCACCGGTCAAGGTCTTCCTCTAGATTGAAATCCTAGTCTATTTCCACCTTTTTGAAATGCTGGTGCTCCGTACATGGAAACTTTGTCTTTGCCTCGGTTAACCATCGGTTTGCCCGTGTGGTTGTTTCAACGTCAGTGGTCCCTAGTGTCATGACTCCTATTCCACCGTCTCCTTCATCCGAACCACGACCCGATGATTCCAAGGTTGAGCCCATGCCTTCTTCCCCTATTTCTTCCTCTTCCTCTCCTCCTTCGCCTGGTGAAAGTTTCACATCTAGTAACCAAGAGACTAAGAAGAAGAAGAAGAAGAAGATGAAGAACAAGAAGAAGTCTGATAAACACAAGGCCACCTGTGCAGCTACTGCTCCGAGTACATCTCAGGTCGAACCACCTTCTGCTCCTCCATGGAAGGTTAAGTTTCCTTGTAAATTATGCAAGGGTGACCATCTTCTTCGTGATTGTCCTAGTATTCCTAGGATCTTAGACGTATGGTCTCACGATCCGGCTCATCTCTCGTCGTCCTCTGAAGCTCATGGCGATGCTACCCTATCAACTGGAAATGGTAAGAATAAAGGAATGATTCGATTCCCCTGTAGGATATGTGAAGGCAACCATCCCCTTCACCTTTTTCCACTCATGGATAAAGCTTCCGCCGTTTTGGAAAGTCTTATAGCTTCTTCACCCCAAATTCCCATTGGTTATCAGAGGCTTTCTTCAAACCCTCTCCCGATTGACAAAGAGATTGACTTAGATTCTTCTCTTGTTTATCCTCCTCCTTTCGAGCCTGGCTGTGCTAAGCCTGTTCCAGACCAACCATTGGTCGGAGAGAGTGTCAACTTGGGTTCACCACCTATTGATCACTCTATTTTGGAAGAGCATCATGCTCATGTTCTTCTCATCTCGTCAAATTCTCTTGAGTCTGAAAATTACCCTCCTATCCCTGCCAATCAAGGGGGTCCTTCTTCGATTCCTGTAGAGCAGGGGGGCACTCATACGATTCCCCCACCAAGTAGTTCGGTCGTTTCCTTCGACTGGAGTCACTTGATTGCTTTCCGCCTTCTATCCTATGTGCCTTTTAAGATTATAGTACATGCCTATGATAAGGCAGTACCTGGCACTGTCTTGGATGAGGGTGTGTCTGTCAGTCTTATGCCTTCCACTAGTTGGCAAGCTTTGGGCTCCCCATAGCTTGTGCCAGTCACGCAGAATCTGTTGGCGTTTGATGGAGGAACCAGTCAACCTTTAGGGATCCTCTCGAAGCTTCCTGTTACTTTGGGGGGCAAAACCGTCTATATAGACGTCATGGTTGTCCAAGGTGCTTTGGATTTCAATATTCTCCTTAGCCGTGACTATGTTTATGGCATGGGGGCCCTCGTCTCTTCACTTTTCCGTGTGGTTTGTTTTCCACACAATGGAAGAATGGTGACTGTAGATCAATTATCGTTCTTTAGTCCCCGGGTGCCTCCTGCGCAGCTGTCATCCCCCCTTGGTTCTTATCCACAAGCAGTACCTTCTTTGCCACAGGTCAATTATGTGGCTACCCATTCTGTCTCCACCTTTGCTGATGATTATGCAGATGGTCTCGTACCTCATGTACTGGGGGTATTGGAACCTGATCTGTCATTGGTGCATCATGACATGTATTCCTCCCGGAGTGCATTTCTTCCATCCCGCAAAGACCTCTTGGGAGCCATGTTCTCATATGGCCCATGAACAGGAGAGTCGAGGATAGTTTGTTCCTGTGTCAACCTTGTTAAAATATGAAACCAGGTGTCTTGAGGAAAGTTCTTGATCTTATGTCAACCTCGTTAAAAAATGAAACAAGTTATCACAAGGATAGTTTGTTCTTGTCTCAACCTCGTTAAAAAATGAAACAAGGGTTATGAGGATGGTTCTTTTACTATGTCAACCTCATTAAAAAATGAAACAACTCCCTTTCCAAATCGAGTCTTTGCTTAAGTCATAAAATCCAAGTTGGGTTTTTCCAAGATCTCGAAAGTGAACCTTCATTCCATCCACCTCGTTGAATGCAATGAAGCTTGGGGGGCATGTACCTCGATTTGCGTCATTATGTTGGGGGCATGCAAATTTATAACAAGCATAGTTTTTTGTTTCAAGCTTGTGTAAACATGAAACCGAATCCAAGCAGAGTTCTCCATGGTTCAAGCTTGTGTAAAAATGAACCCATACCTGATTTACATCTCGTGATTGCCATTTTTTATTTGCTAAATTTTTCTAGATGAGCCTTGGTTGTTTCATTCCATTGCCACCATCTCTTTGGCTAATCAAATGCTTTCACTTGGTTGTTTTTCCTTTCCTGAGGAACCGTAGCGATGAGTGGTTTTATTAGCTAGCCTCTTAACCATTACATGTTTTGAGCAGTTCCACAATTGCTGGAACCAGTTGCTACTCTTTATACCACTCGTTCCTCTAGGACGAGTCACCTTTAAGCTCTTTTCCAACTCGTAAAAGATGAAAAGATTGCCGAGTTTTCCCTTTTAACTCATTAAATGGAACAAAAGGCGGTCCACTTTAAGCTCTTTTCCGACCGTATAAGTGTGAAAAGATTGCAGGGTCTTTGTCATTTCGGGTTCGTTATTGGTTACGAAACGACATGACATCGATCGCTTTTCTACTTTTTCGGGTCGAGGTCACTAATCATGAAAAGTACTCCTTGATCGTAATCGTCAAGCGGTTCTTTCGAGTATCGTTTTATACTTTTTCGGGCTCAAGAGACACAAATCTACGAAAAGGACCCCCTTGGAGTTTTCTTTTCTGTGTCTTTTTCAAACTCTCTAAACATGAAAAAGACTCCGAGTTTTACCTATGTCGAACTCGTTAAACCCCGATGACATTGGACTCGTCACCATGACGAGACTCGAGCTTCTCCTCCCTAGGGCTCATTAAACTATTACTAGGTTGGATTCGACCGAAGATCGAGCTTATATTACAAGCATATGCTATACCCTTCAAGCTTGTTTTCAAAAATAATTGGGGTACACACCAGTAATGGTGGGGGAAAATTTGGAAATCATCATGGCAGCTAGTCACTCTTGAACATCGACACTTTTGCTTCTTGTCAGGTTGGGATATTCATACATCGTCATTTGGCCTTCCACAAGTTTGGGTTTCATTTAGCCTCACTCCATCTGATCCATGCTGTCTCCATTAAGCCTTTGATCCCTTGGTACCTGAATGCTGCCACCCTCCGGAGTCGTGTCACCGACATGTTCAAGAGTATAATCCTTATGAAGTTTACATCCTTGCCTCTTCCTTTGATACTTTGTTTCACCATCTATCGCTTGTTCCTTATCTCATGTCATTGATGGGGGAAACATTATGGCCCTCCTACGACGGGTCGTCTCCTATCGACATCAGCTCACTATCTAGGAGATTGATCTAGAGATCCCTTTTGGTACCTTAGAGCTTGCATGACTCAATGGCAAGTTCTTCGCACCTGACAGTTGACTTTCATCATTGGTCGTCGATTGGGTGATTCCATGAGTGTTCAAATTCAACCCCTTCTTCACACTTCGTGGATTGTGCTAGATAGTACCTTGAGAACCATTGGCATTATTGGTTGTTTCTCTCGCGCTTGTTAACGGTTTCTGTCATTGACTGGTAATCAAGCGACTTTTTATCATGCTCGACCTCAGCACATCTATTCGCATGTTAGAATTTGTACTATGATCGGTTGGGTTCAAGACCCTGAACTCAGATTACCCATATTCGGCTGCGTGGATTGGTTCGTGATTACATGACTCATTGATGGATGGATGCGACCATACCTAAGTCTTCATGGATGGCTACGACCATACCTTTATCACTATCATGGTCTTATTAGCTGGGTGGCTGCGTCCATACCACAGACCTAATTCATATGTCTTTTGGATGGCTGTGCCCATGCCTAGACTACATGTATTTCACTATTAGAGATATCGGTTGCACTTGCGTGAAGGTTCTTCCAGATGGTGTTCTAGCTCAGTCAGTTTCGTAAAGCATTTCACCCCTCCCACTCTCTCGGCTTCATACTTTAGGGGGCATCTGTTACACAGTAATTTGTCACTACCTTCACCCCAGTCCTTCTACTGTGTCATGTGTCCTAGTCAAACATGCTCATACTGAAAAAATTCTCTCTGATGTTGCCAAGTGACCTACTTTTCCTAAGTTTTTTGCCTCATCGTGAGAATGGACTTAATATACGCGATGATCAGTGGCTGTAACTAGTCTAGTTGCGCTTCTAGCACGGAAGTACATCTGTTTCCCGCGCTGATCCGATTTCATGATCCGATGCGATGCTATTAGTTATATTTAGCGACCGTCTGACTGGCTATATTACTCGCTAGCGATGTCAGCGCTAAAGCTTAGTTATAAGCTCACGACGATCCAGATTTGGCGAATTCGTTCCAACAGTTGGCCTTCTGGATGCCTCCAGACCTGGTTGTTGGCATAGTTTGTGTCACCCTTCCTCCTTTGGTATGGTAGTTCCGTCATTTGTTCTACCTTCCTTGGAGATAAGCTCACTCTTCCACCTTTCATGGTGACTCCTTCTTCTATTTAAATTCTCACCATTGCTATGATCAGCTAGTTCGTAAATTCTTGGATTGAGCAATGTTGTTAGTGTTTGTGAGTTTGATAGATAGCTGGTGTGGGTGTGACAAGTGTGAGAGTGTTGATAGCTTGTGGAAGGTTGTAAAGTGCCCTTAACTTTGTGTAAGAACTTATGAGTGAGAGAGAGACTTTGTATGTTGGGAGATCCATCTTCTAAGAGTGAATGCTTGAGGAACATGTTGGCTGGATCCTTTGAGAAGGCTTGCGACATCAAGACTTTGGTTGTAAGATTTCTCTTATTTCATTATTAATACAATCAATGATGTTTTCCTATGTCTTGTATGTAATTTACTTGATAGCTCATGACTTCTTGAATTTATGAGTAAATAGATCATTGTTGTTTTCCGGTTACGTGCTTTGTTGTATTTCCTTTGCATTGTTTCAGGTCGATCACTCATCGAGGAGAAGGAAGTGAAAGCTAGAGCAGCGCAACTGAACTCCATCGACCATCGGTTGAGGTAGGCCTCCAACTATGACTGTTTAAGGAAAACTATTGTTGATCTGTCCTTGCTATGACTAGACCCACTCTAGGGATAGAGGGGTTGCCTCTGTCCCCAGAGGGAACACTTTCCTGCATCACACATGGTTTTCAGAAAAACGCAGAGGACCAATGCACCAAAATTAGGGAAAATGTGTAGCAGCAAGTGGCAAGAGTTATAGAAGAAAGAAACTAAATTTGGGCATGTGATCTGATAATTCTATGAAGGTAATTTCATGAATTGAATTGTACCCACTCTAACTAGTTTCCATGTCTGAATCATAAACACAAGTGTATTTATCATTCTCGTCTAGGACCACCTTAGCTCATAAGAATAGCGAAGCCTCTGCACTCAGAGATCTGAGCCATGTTGATTGCTTGTAGTCAAGGATGCCCACAGACCAATCCTTTTGCACTTGTTTATTGTCTGGGAAATATGCCCCTTCTTATGTGCACCATTACCGTATTTCATTCTTTATGAAATATCAATGTCATATTTGTTGCGTTCTTGCCGTTGTCATTACTCTATTGTTGCTTTTTTCTATACTGCAAGGTCTCCAGAGGGTTTTGACGCGGATCTTCTGGTATGTGCAGAGTTTTTCAGTTGAGATGATAGATAGAGGAAGTACGTGGAGGACTGGCAGAGCACTTAGGTGCAGTTCAGATAGACAAAACTCTGTTCCGTCAAATGCTCTGAAACCGACATAAAAAACGTATTAAACACATATGATAGGTATGACAGCATATGGCAGAGGTGAGCAGTGCAGCCTGGGAGGAGAGGCATTCAAGGTAGCATTCGAACTGACCACGTCGGAGATCAACCGACAATCCTCAGGAGGTAGTGCTGGATTCCACTCAGATAATACATGAATAGTAATGAACAACAGATTATACCATGTCAGGGTAGTGCAGCATTATATGTATCAGGATTATATGTCAGGGCAGCGCAGCGTTACATGCAGGTGATTATAAAAAACTGGTCAGAGAAGAGTAGATACCAACAGCTTTATGGGCAGCGTACCAGCAGGGTATTATATGTCAGAGCAAAGCAAAGGAGCAGTGCTTTTATATGCATGTGAATAAAAATGGTGTTGGAGAAATAACAGGTTGCAGCTAAAATTTAGCTGAGAAAATATACATGAAATGCAGAATTAATGGTAGAAATGACCTACATAAAAAGGCTATAAAACAAATGGCTCAAAGAAATTATGCAGGGCAGGAATACGCCTGCTCTGATACCATGTTAAACACACACATGACAGCAACATAATCTGAAAGATGAAACATGAGAATACATATTTGATTAACAAAACATATACATTTATAGTACATAGTTTGACCGTTGGGTTTCACATCCCAAGGTCTCTTGGGCTTCCTTTTGTCTATTCGGCTTCCACACTAACCCATTGAGGATTAGTTGTCCAACATTGTCAGAGGTATATATAAAATACTTCTTTGAAGGGACAACCTCTTCTACTCTCAATAATTTTGGATCCCTCTTTCACCTTCAAAATAAATAAGTTCCTATGCACAGTCCTTTGAAAAAGAAAAAGAAAAATGAACAAATAAATAAGGCGAAAGAAGAGAAAGGCTTCCTGCGTAGAGAGGTGATGCAAGTAACTCTGCCGGGGTACTGACCAGGCTCACTGGGAGTGGAGTGATGCTTTTGTTCTTGCATGACTCCATCGAGGTATTGTCCAGGCATGGTGGTAGTTGAGAAACACTAGAGATGCAATTAAGACTCTGACATCTTTATTACTTGTGCACCAATATACCCCTCATCCCCAATCGAAACAACTCAGTTGACTTGGCTTGGTATGTGTGTTGAACGATCAAGAGAATGGTACAGACTATATCTTTAACTCAAGCTTAGTGTCAAAGCCACAATGATCGAGAAATCAAACAATACGTCTGAAGGAGTTAGAATCGATTTTCATGAACAAGGTCCATATAGAGAGCTCGAGTTCTACCAGTGTGTCTCCAATGTTGTGGCGACTAAAACCACCCTCTAAATTTTTTCCTTCGCTTTGTTTTGGAGCCTCCCTCCTCGAAATCATAGCATTTATCCTACAACGATAAGGTACTTGTGTTTATTTGATTTCATTTGTCACTCAACAGCTTGTGTTCACTTGTCTTGTCATTCAACCACAAGCTAACCCAACACTTGGTTCACATACGGTTAATGGGTTGTTGGGAAAAAATATGCAATCCTGGAGGGTAGTCTATATTCCCCTTAGGAATTGTGCAGAGAAGCCCAACAGTTGCCCTGCACTCAAAAATTGCACAGAGCATGCCAGCTAACATTGTTATCCAAAATTGCATAGAGCAAGCCAACTAGTGTTACTCCAGAAAATGGCGCAGAGTAGGTCAAACCAGCTACACTACTCTCCAGTAATGCGTTGAACTGGCCAGTAGCACTACTCTAGAAAATTGTGCAGAGATGGCCAGCCATCCAAGGCCACTTTGCCCAGAAACAGCGCAAAAGTTTTACCTCAGTGGTTGTCCATCGCACGTGCGGTAGGTTGCTCGGTTCCCTCTATAACTGTGCAATCCTTCCTTGCATGCCGGAAAACTTTTCCCAAAAAAGAAAAAATGAAAACAACATACTTAGATTTTAGGGATCTATTTTTAGAAGCATGAGTTACATGCAAAGTCGATTTTAGAAACTCCCCACCAAGTGTCACTTTTTCCGAGATTTGTGGCATGCACATCATAAACCGTAATTTTGTAAAATCTATTTAAAAAAAACCTTAGAGTTCATTCTTCACATTCAGTCTTGGATCTCTGGCATTCCTGAGGCATCTAGGAGCCTTTGGCACAGTTGGCACAACTTTTCTGGGTAAGTTTTTCTTTTCATGCCTTTTGCCCCTTTTTCTGTCTCTTTTTATTTTTCAGCTTGTATGAGTATTGTTTCCCTTGTTTTATTGAATGACCATTCACATTTTAATGTTTTTTAACTTGTCGAAGTGTTGTTTCAAGTTTTACATTACCTTTCCTTAGTGTCGCATACATAATACCGTTTTTGTAGTGACAGTCGCCATTGTGGCGACTCTCTTCATGATCTTTATGGTTTTTCCGTTTGACTGATTTCTACACTTACTTGAATTACATGCATTTTTATTCACTCAGATCTACACTAGATTTGCTGACACACTCAGTCCTTCGCGTTTTTAGGTTTCCATTGGGTAGATACGGGTTCTCTTGGCCCATATCTTGTTTCCCTAGGATGCTATGCACATTCCTGGCAGTCAAGGCTCTGCCTTGCCTCTAGAAATTGTGTAGAGGCCACCCACACTAGCTCCCAGTTGTGCTCTGTGCAATCCTGGGAGGCAGTGTCCCAGTCCTACCCACTGGAACTGCGCATTCTGCCCACTGGAACTACACAATGCGCAGTTCCAGCCAGCAGCCCAGCTTGACTGTTTTGTGCATTGTGCAATTTCAGTCAGTAGTGAGCCTCACTGGACTGCACATTGCATGGTTCCAGTCAACAGTGAGCCTCACTGGCAGCTGAGAGTGCACAACGCGCAGTTCTAGTTGACAATCTCCCAGCCTCTCGGAGTCAATGTTGCACAATATTGCCCAATAGTCACCAATTTGTTGCCCGATTTATTCTCGAGTTGCTTTATGTTTTTAGTTGACATTGTCTTTCCATGAGTGTCTTCTTTGTCTCCAGGTACCATAGGTTTTTTAGCAGCTTCTCAGCAATACAAGTATCATGGCCTCCAAGAGAGCTGGATCAAAAGACACAGTTGAAAGCAGTACTGAAGATGTAGTTGAGTAGGGGTCTATGAGCCTTCCCATGTACACAACCACACACCTATTCATTGAGAAATACATCAATATCACATGGAAAGACATAAACACTATTTTCATAGGCAACTTTGAGGAGGATATGGAGGACCGAGAATTCTATGTAAACATCCATAAGTCAGGATTGTACAAGGATGCATGCAAGTATCTCGTATTCCCAGGCACATACGTGATCCACTGGATTGTCTCACACATTGATCTTGAGACAATGATATTGAGCAGTGTCAGTGGAGTAAAGCTTGCTTCCTTCAGGATGGAATATTATCAACAGATGTACTATTTTCCATAATCGGTGAGTAGGATGGATGTACCATTCTATAGTCCCAACAATATCACAAATACAAGATACATCTTTATTCGTTGGTTAAGGGAGCCATCAAAGTTCAGGACGACAACCAACCATATATACAAGACGAAGACACTCAGGAAGGCATACCAATTCTTGGTCATCTTTGCATGTCACTTGTATGGCCAAGGGACTATGAAGACCTTCCCACAAAGTTGGGTTGATATGTTGGATCAGCTGGAAAGTGAAGGAAAACCATTTAACTGGTCCGACATGTTGGCTCTCCAGCTGAAAGTGCGTGTATCCAATGCCCGAAGTCCACCCAAGGATCAAGCAAGATTCTTCATGTTCGCCTACCTGCTCAATGCAATCTATGCCTGTTAACAATTTCTTAGCATAGATTGGGCATGGACACATTCAGATAATGTTGTGAACATATATTTCAAGTTGCTCTCAGAATGAAGCTACCAAGGAGTCATGGTTAGACTATTTGACCATTTCATCACCCCTTTGTACACGGCGATCTTTGAACAAGATCAGCCTTGCATGTCACAAGAAACAATGGAGGCGTTGCTAAACATCGCAGATTGGTATGCCTCACTTGATGTCACCTTCATCAGGATCTACAACACGGAGAAGGATCCGCATGTGTTGTCGAGGTTTTCCACAGACAAGAAGGTCATGCAGGAGGTTGCATACCACATCTTGACAGGGTTATTAGCTGGATTGCACAGGAAGAAGGCACCATGGCATATGCTTCCTGTGCGAATGGGGTTGTACACTATCCAGAGTTTGAAAGAAGCGGATGTCGAGGTCAAAGAATTCAAGAAGTTTAAGTTCGGCGCCAAGAGTTTCAATCTGTATGATCCACATGGCTTATGTAGGGACCACTGTGTGAGAGTGTACTATTCTTGGATCCACGGGGCGTGTCATTGGCTAGAGGAAGACCCACAGAGATATTTTTATAACTCCTCTAGGCTCAATGAATCAGTCAGCATGGAAGTAGAATGGTTAGCAGGACTCAAGGTAGCAGCACCACAGGGAGCAACAACAACAACAACTGCAAGAAGAAAACATGTGCAAGAGAAAGGTCAGAGGAAGATGGGTGAAAGTACAGAGACAGAGCAAAGCCACAAGTTTAAGAAAGACCCACTTGTGGAAACTGTAGCTTTGGAGATAGATGCAAAGAGGCGACAGAAGAATAGTGCAAAGAAATAGGGAGAAGAAAATATGGGAAGAAGCAGAGAGGAATTTGCAGGAAGTACAACAGAAGCTCAAATAAGAACAAGAGATGTGTAAAAGAGAGAAGGAAGCGCAACATGAACATGAATAGGAACATGAGCATGAACAGGAAGAAGTACAAGGCGCACAAACAACGCAAACTACATCGATACAAATTGAAGACTCTGAACGAGTAGCAGATGAGGAACAGGGTGAGAAGCTGCAGGAACAAGAACTTGCTCCACAGGATGAACCAATAGTAGAATAGATGGACATGGAGATGGAGCAACCGAAATAAGATCAGGACACTGACCTCATGCTAAAAGAAACTGAGGTCACCCCACAGGCTTCACCAGATCCAACGACAAGTAAGTCCTGAGTGAACAATGGGTTACCATTCTCCTTAAGGATAATTTGGGAACAGATGTGTACAACATAGCCTTTGATGAGTCGCAACATAAAGTTGTACAAGAACGTAGAGAACACACCTTGGATGAGCATGCATTACCTGCGCACTTTTAAGAAGGGGTGATTGTGTCATACGAAGACATCCAACTGCCTTGGTTGATGCTACAAAGGCTTATGCCGAAGCCACGAGCTCGAGTGTGAAGTTCTTGATAGTAGAAAACAAGCACATGGCTAAGGAGTTGCAAGCAACCAGGCAGAGAGAGGAACAATCAATAGGATCTGCCAGAGCAGAGATGAAGAAAGTGATACTTGTTGAAGTATCAGCTCTTGAGACAGTCACGCGGAAACTGTATGACAGGTTCGTCACCGTGCACAAGGCAGTGGTCCATCTACATGGTCATTAGCAGCGCTGCAACAAGATAATGTGAACACTCATATTTATACGTGCTACAATTGATCATGTACAGACATGGACAATGAGGTATAAGGGTGCCCCGCTTCACTTGCACAAGATTATGAAGCCACATGTAGAGTTGGTCAAAGCACACATCCGGAGTCTGATCCGAAACTATGAGGAATTCCCGCCACTCATCACCAGTGTTGAGTCTTCGTACACATGGTTATTCAGGAGTTTGGATGCTGTGGTGAGAAAGTATGGCACCCCGTCGATTGGTACGCTCACCGAGGCCAAAGAGAAGAACCAATTTAGACTGGAGCTCGACACGTACTTTGATCAGTTGATGCTCACGACCACCAGCACAGATTTGCAAGTCAGCGTAGATAACATGCGGATGTACATTGTCGGTCCGACCTTGCTCAAGACTAAGCTGCGCATGTTACAAGACGAGTTGGATAGAGGTTCCAAATCAGTATACCCAGAAGCAATGGAGGCAAGAGTTTGTTTCCATAAAGACATCATCAAAGAGTATGCAGACACCATTGCGCACTACCAAGCATGGCATTAGTTCATCACCAAGGATCACGAAGAGGATGTTGATGAGCTGGTCTTTCCATAGCCGTCTGAGTCTTAGTGTTGTCTTGTCTGGCTGACTCAAGCCATTTTTTTCCCACATGGGTATATGTGGAAAATTTATTTTTGTAAACATGATGTAAAGTGAAATTCCCAGTGTCATTAGTGGAATGCAAACAATCATATGTGATGCAAAGAGATATGTAATGAAGTTGAAGAGTCATGAGGGTAGTCCAAGAGTCACAAAGGGGAATGTCAAGGGTCACCCCACCCTTTGTTATAAATAGAACCTCATAACTCATAGAAGGGGCTTTTGGGAGCCAAGATTTTGCTAGGCATTGCTTAGAGAGGGCTTGGAAAGTATTGTGACGAGCCTTGACTTCTCCATAGTGTAGAGCGAGTATGTCTCTTTGGAGGAGCAAGCGGTGTTGACTGTAACGTTCCACTATTAGGGCTAGTGGCTGTCATGGTTATATGTATGGATGGACCTTTCACTTTATATAATATAATAGAGTCAGCATGTTTCATGCATATGTTGTTATTGTAGTTCGACTATTCTGGTTACTTTAACAGTGTATGTAGTTTTTACTTATGCATTTATGTATGGACTATTCCATGTGTGATTGTATGAAGCTTATTGAAGTGTGTTGTTGGTTTAACTCATAACCTTGGATTGTCGACTATTCTTCTTTCTAGTTCATGATTTCTTTCATCTCGTGTGTTCCTTTTAGGATGCATACTATTACAGGCTTCTAAGGGACACACTTATTTCCCCCTCCGTGTGTTAGAACCTCCCCATACATCTCTCTTGACTTGCCACAAGGTCACACACTTGCTTTTCATATGGATATCTTTCTTTCCTCTGCAAGGTATCATAGGCAAGGCATAACTTTACTACCCACTCTGGGACTCCTACTCGAAATTGTCTGAGGTCAAGTTGGGACTTCTTACCGGAGAGATCCCCTGACATGTTGATGGATCCAGTACTATCAATAGATGGTAATACCATATCCCAATGGCTTCGCAAGACTGGTACTGGTTATCCTTCTTGGGAAAAGATAACCCATGCTTGAAATTTAACATTTTCTCACCATTTGATTAAAAAAATATCGCATTGATTCATTCTTCTTTAATCTTCGGAATGACCAAATAACCTCATCTCTTGTCCTTTCATTTCGAAGTTGGTAATGAATGGTTATTGTACAAACCCTAAATGATTCTTAATGGCCAATATTAGTTAAACATATTAAATTAATAACATGTTCATAATATGTAAATACCTTAGTTCTATAATAGGGATATTACAATCATTTTATTATGTTTTTTTTAACTACTAGTGATATATATATATATATATATATATATATATATATATATATATATATATATATATATATATATATATATATCAAAACATAAGAAATAAAATTATAAATTACTACATTCTATAATTTATTGAATATAATTGATTGACTATTAGAATTCACTTTCAATGAATTTTGTTCTTCATTGTTATAAAGATCAATGACAAAGATTCAAATTATGTTGATTGTGGTTAGTTTTTTATCTATTGATTTGTTATTTATTCTTATGAAAGTTGTTTCATGAATGCCTCATGATGCATAGATCTTAAACATTCTCAATTTTTCATTTTCCATTTTGATTTTTATATAGGTAAGGTTCTCGATTAATTTTTTTTTTTTTGAATTTAAGCTTCTATCATCCATATTATGAAAAGTAAGAAAACTTTCAGTAAAATTCACATCATCAAAAAAAATTCGACACATTAGATGAAGAACATGATATTGGCATCAAGTTAAATAGATGAAGGTAACATTTTTTTAGCCATTATCATATAACAGTTAGATTTGACTAAATAAATAATATTTTCATATAAAGAAAACTTTTAGATTTGACTAAATAAATAATATTTTAATATAAAGAAATAATTATTAATATTGAATTAAGGAAATTTTTAATGAAATGAATATCTAAAATTAAAAATAAAAATAATATCTAGGTCAAACCTAAATAAAGAAAACAATTAATAAAATCAATATAATAATTTAAAAAAAAAATAAAAATATTTGGGTTAAATTTAAATAATCAAAATAATATATTCTAAAAACTGAAAAATAAATAAAAATAATAAATGATCAAACTTAAATAAAAATATTTGGGTCAAACTTAAATAATCAAAACACTAAAATAAAAACAATATTTAGGTCAAATTAAATAATAGAAATAATTAATTATAACAACTTAAAAATAAATAAAAATAATAAATGCTCAAACTAAAAAAAATGAATTAAATAAATAATAATATATATATATATATATATATATATATATATATATATAGATATAAACTTAAGAAGAAATGGTGGGGATCCAAGAACTGTTAATTTTTCAGTCACGGTCTCTATTCAGATTGCTTGGCCTCCTTTCAATCTTTATAGCTTCTCTAAACTTACGGTGATGGAAATGATCTATCTTAGCAATGACTCAGGCGTCTTCAATGCAGATGTGGTGTTTTGTCTTTTCCGCATGTTCTGCTAATGTTGAGGAGTAGGTCCTCTCATGTTTGATGTCTATCGCATGTTCCTAAATCCTCTGATTTATTAGCGTCCAATTTCACCAACATAGGGTGTTCCCCATGAACAAGGGATTACATAAATACCTTTCATATTCTTAGGGTGCACTGGGTCTTTTACAAATCTTAGGGAACTTTGAATAGTGTTAAGGGGCCTAAAGGTTGACGGAACCTTGTGCTTTCTTAGGATCCTTACAGTATTTTCAGTGGTCCCTTGTATAAAAGGAAGGTGTACCCTAGAAAACCAATCATTGGGTTCTTTTTTAATCTTGGAACCCTTGCTAGCCTTAAGGAAATCCATAAGAAATTGGAGATTATTATAGCCATAATTTTTTAAAACATTTAGGAGATGAGTTATCTCATCTTCAAGGTGACTTTAGTTAGAAACTCTAAATACACGAGTGGCTAAAGTTTTGAGAACATGCAATTTTGAGCAAGGAAATGATGAGACTTAGTGTGAAGATACTGCTCCGTGTGAGTTTTCTTCCAAAAGACCTAGTGTGAGAATGATCCATCGTCCTTATTTGAAATAAGGACGTCAAGAAAAGGAAGGCTCCCATTGATTTCACATTCCATAGTAAAATTTATGGAGCTAGACTGATTATTAAGATGATGGAGAAAGAGATCCAACTTATCCTGACCATGAGGCCAAATGATGCAGGTGTCATCCACAAATCTCTTCCAAAGCTTTGGTTTGTATTGAGTTGAGGACAAAGCTTTGGATTCAAAGTCCTCCATGAACAAATTAGCTACAATAGGGGAAAGGGGTGAGCCCATGGCAACACCACACATTTGTTCATAGAATTCCCCTTCAAAGCTGAAGAAAGTAGAGGTAAGACAAATCTCAACCAATTTAACAGTATTAGGATCCATGATACAGTTGATGACCTCAATGGCCTCATTGATGGGGATATTAGTGTAAAGGGAGACCACGTCGAAACTCACAAGAAAATCCCTAGGCTCAAACCTTATACCCTTTAACTCATTAACAAATGTTCAAGAGTCTTTGAAATTTTTTCTTTTAATAAGTATTAATTTTAAAAATATTTAATATTCACCAGCATGCATTTCAAAACTAAAACTAAAAATAAATATAGTATTTTAATATCATTTCTATTTTGGTATTTATTATATCCGCTGTAGTGATTCTAAGACTATGGTGTGTCAAAGTGTTGCATCCATGGTAAAATGTGAGAGTTATGGAGTGTAAGAGCCTTCTATCCACTTGGTTCTAGATCTTTCATAGAGAAGAGGAAATGGTTGTTTGGGTTAGGGTTACCATGTCAGGGGCGTATGTCTTTGTTGAGGAGTTAAGGCCCACGAGAGAGGGAGGTGATCTGAGCAAAGTGCAACCCTTGGCTTTTTTCGCAAGGCCTAGAGGAGGGGAGGAAGAGGTTCTCAAAATTTTTCTTCTTAGTGTAAAACCAAAAAATGATCACGGGCTCTCTCTATGCACATGGATGGAGGGGCTTCCTTTTTCAGGGACCAGAGTGAAGGCATGAGATTGTGGAAGAAGCAAGGCGAGAGTGAGGCATCTTACTTCTGCATTTTCTGCCCACACATGAAGAGGATCTGGCCTCTATGGCGAACTCCTTGGAATTCTTTCACGCATGCACAATATTTCTTGAAGATGCAATTTATTTCCTGGAATATATTGATGTTCATGGTGGTCTCTGGCCTATAAAATCAATTTGTTGCATAGATCTGAGCGTCCTCTTCTCAAATCTAGAAAAAAGTTCCCTTGGTAGGATGAATCTGTACTCAAGTGCAATAGATCTTCTTTATCCATGAACATATTTGGACGAAAACCACTTCTCAAGATTAGACTTGGGCTCGGTAAACCAAATCTTGGCAGAACCCATCAAAGACAGTCAAGCACTTGTGTTGGGGGAGGTGGCGTCTTTCCAAATTTTTGCACAAACTCTAGAAGGAAGATCAATCCTCATTGAGGATCAAGGGGACCTTTTGGTGCCAGAACTGAAGAGAGAGATTTAAAAAAGGTCAGGTATTCTAATGGATATTCAAATTCTGATCTTTGCGAGTAGATATTTTCATGATGACTTAATGCTTCAAGACTATGACATAGAAAGAAAATCCCATATCATTGTCAATTTGAGGTTGCGGGGTGGTTTGCCTAAGAAAATTGATGGATCTACATCTTTCAAAGATGCCCTTAAAGGGAAGATGAAAGCTCCAGTCAAATTTGATTTGTATCTTAATATTCCTGGCCCCTACATTGTGGAACAATTAATATTCCTGGCCCCTACATTGTGGAACAATTGAATTAGGCCGCAGAAATGGCAGTAGATTTTCTAGAGGTAAATTCTATTAGTGCAAACTTCCAATCTCAAGCAATTATGCAGATTTAATGGCTTATGGCTAAAACCGTTGGGTCTCTTTCAATGGGTTTTTCATACTTGAATAGTAAATTGTGATATTCAACTATGTTCCCTGGGTCTTTTCATTGTTAAATTTGAAACACAAAAGGACAAGGATTTGCTCTTGAGAAAGGGGTCATGGTTTTTATAAGCCCATGGTTCCGAGATTTTGATGCCAATACAATGGTGGTATCTCAAATGTCATTGTGGATCAGATTGCATATTCTCACTCTTCATTTTTAACATCATAAAGTACTATAAGAAATTGGAAATAAGTTGGGTAAGTACATAAAGACATATGCATAAAGAATTGAAGAAGAAATCTTTACTTTTTCCAGAATCTGTGTGGAGGTAGACCTTAGTAAAGGTTTACCTAATAGGACTCATCTCTTACATGATAAAAAGTGTTGGACCAGTTTTTAGATTTTGTAAATATGAAATTTAGATGTCAAATTTGTCTACAAATAAGTCAGTTACAAAATTCGTGCCCCCAAGTAAAAAAATATTCAAGCACGAAAAGGAAATAAGCAAAAAAAACCTAAGGGATGGCAGTTTTGAGACCAACAACTCTTTGAAGAAGAGGGCAAAGGAGAGGAGGGTAATCCCACACCTGAGGTCAATCATAGTCCATTAGATATAATAGATGGAGGAGGATAATGAGAAGGAACAATGATTCCAAGTCTGAGAGGTTTGGAAGTAGCAAGAATTTAAACCCTAGTTTTGCAGTAGGAGATGTTACCCATTGGAAATGAGATGGGATGTTACAAGCAATTTATGCATACTTGACTCATATAAGGAAAATCAAATGATAATAGAAGAAAACCATGTTACAATTGTTAATACCACTCCAAATTTAAGAGATTAACGGAAAGTGGAAAAAAAGAAAAAGAAAAATATCACTAAGTATTTTTACTTAATCTAAATGTTGTTTTTTATTATTTTATATTACCACTCTATATTATTATTTTTTCTAGGCTCTAGTTTTAGTAATATAATTAAATCTCTGCGAGCATATACACCCTATAATTTTGTTTTTTAATAAAAAATCATTTTTATTTCTTTCTATATTACAATATTTTAATAAATATTCAAATATTCAATATTACATTTAAATAAATAAATAAAAAAAATCTAAATTATACTCTACATTTGGAATTTAGTAACCTATTTTTTGATAATAATTCCAAATTATATTCTTCATTTCTTTATAAAAAAATTTAAATGTTTTTTCCTTTATATTTCTTACCGGGAATAATGAAAAGGAAAAAAAAGGCTTCCGAATAAAAGATCTAATTCGGTAAATATAAAACATAATTTAAAAATATCATTGTAATTCGAACACAGTTTTTCCTTAGAAATACCATCCACAATTTCAGCATTAAAATATAAAAACCCATCGATTTCGAAATAGAATCAAAGTGCTCAGCAGGGAAATAAATACAAAATAAAATTTGAAAATTCCAGTGCTGATCTATGCCTAAGAGGTAGGCTATTTTCGTTAAACATGAAAGCCAATTTTATTTACAACATATTCAAATGATGATCGCATGAATACAGTGAGAATGTGATCCATTACACATATCCATATGCCTATGAGTAGTGAGATTGTTGACCCAGAATACATATACATATGCCTATGCGTACAGATATGCCATGCCGATTGACTCCCCTTTTCACTTTTTTCATGCGGTTTAAAAAGAGCAAACCCACTGCAACTTAACCTGACTGCAAAACTGTACAAAATAAAATACCTGGAATTGCATAAGGATAAACACAAGCCCTTCAAACCATTCATTATCTTTTTCATTAAATAAAACTCCTCAACAGGAAAAACTTATATAAACTATATAACTGGTCACACAATTTTTCATTCTTATAATAACTGAAATCCTCCCTGATACTTTTGTCCACAGTCGAATCTAGAGTCACAGATAGACGCAAGGATGTTCTCAGACGGTGGATCGGGTTCAGTTTTTTCTTTTTCCTCTGAACAACAGTTAGCAAATCATATAAAATTCAAGCAAATGAGCAGATATGATTAGCAGTATTCCACGATTCTTGCAAATCGATTTTAAACACCAAGATTTCAATAGTCTGAATTAGGGATGAAATTTGCTTTCATATTGCTGATATCTTCTTACACTACTGGCCTATAGATGACACTACAGAGAAAACGAGATCTCATGCCAATCAATTATTCAAAAAACTACTTGCAGATGATAAGCGTACTGCAACTAAGTTACCGTGATGTGATCCATCAGTTCCTGCTTGGATCTGCGGCGTTCGAAACGCCATGGGCGCCTTCATTAAAACCTCCGGTAGCAGTTGGAGCGTTCTTTTCGGTAACACTGAAGGAGTTGAGATCCGGGGGATTAGTTGATCTCATTCTCTCTACATTGATTGCATGCACTGCCTTCATGGGCTGGTACAGAATCAGAGGGGACACAACCAGCAAAAGTAATAGGAGAGAGAACAGTGCAGTAACACTACGCGGCTTCTTTGTCCATGACTTCTTCTCATCCATTGTAAAATCAGCTTCAGCAGCCATGCAAATTCAAGCTCACAAGCACCCAACAAGTTCAGTTTCTATCAACAGGCTGTTTGAATTCAGACCAATTAGCAAAACAATTGGAATCACAGGCTCCTCGCTGAATTTGAGTTAATCAATACAGCAGATGGTCGTCTACGGAGGACAATTTCACAGAAGGGGATAGCTTATATAGTAGGAGATAAGGGTCTTATATTGTGTTGGTGAACAGCTCCAACACAATATTTTTAGGTTAGAAAAAAAAAAAAAAACCTCGATTTCTGGTGTTTGCAGGTGGAATATAGTAACCTAATACGAATTTAGGGCATATCACGTTCTCTCTCTGCTACGTAGATGATCAGTCCCAATGTATCGTACAACACCGACATACAATCAAATAGGCTACGTTTATGACGGCACGAACCTCTGCAATTATTATAGAAACATGGGACAGCTTTCTAACGTTTTCTGAACCGAATTTGAGACACCTTCTCTCTCTTCTTACCGAAACGATCAGTCCCAATGTATCATATGGTTTAGTTTTACCGACGAACGCAAGCTCTGCAATTGTCGCAGAAAACCTGGGTTGACGTCTTATATTTTCCAAACGAACCAGCTATAATGTTGACTAATGCGAAACATAGTTTGGGTTTCTAACATTTTCTGAACAAAATGTTGACTACTCGCAGGAAACGTAATTTTATTAATAAGACCCCTCTAGTCCCGAGTCCCGACGGCTGATAGAAATCTTGCGCCAGGTGTGAAGAGTTCGGAGTAAGTACGATACTATTTTTAGGTTGACAAAATATACTGAATTTAGCCAAATTCCAAGTTAGATTAAAATAGAAGTTTTATATCCTTGGCAACTTTGCTCGATGCTCGATGGATTTTGTCCAAATATTTTATAACATATGAAAATTTTAAAGAAAAGTGAAATTTAATTTGTAAAGTGTTAATTAAAATTTTAATTTATTTGATTACAAAATAAATTTCCAATGATAATGATAAAAATATAGTATATTTCTAACACAATGATATATTTAAAATATCTAGTTTAATCAACCTAAAATATTTAGCTCAATCAACAATAATATAGTATCTTCCAAAACACTGAGATATTTAATTAGACAAATAACAATATCATAACAATATATTAAATAATAATTTTAAAATTTAAAGTATCAAATTCCAACGATAACCAATTTATCAAATTGGAAAGTTACTTAAAATAGAAACATCTATAATGTGCAGGAGGAGATGTCTTATAAATTGAGGTGTTGTATGTTTCTAAATTTTATAATTTGATTTTTTTATAAATTTATTTTTCAAATCAGATAAAGGTGATATATTTAATTTTCATATATTAAAATAAATAATTATTTTAACATCAATATAATTGGATAATATTAAGATAAATTATAATTAAGATTTAGTTTTTACTGAATTATAGGTTCAGATTTTATGGAGAGATGTTGAGGATGGAAGTCACTATTGAGAGAATTAAATTATTCTAAAGGGCATCCAAGCTCTATTGAGATTTACAAAATCTTAGTGATAACATCTCACTAATGGGAAAACCATTTTTCTATCTAACATTATAGTTGACCTCTCCTTAAGTTAAGTCTAATAATAATAATAATAGTAATAATAATAATAATAGTAGAAGATAATATTTAATTTTAGATATGAGAGAAATATTAAATTAATAGAAAATTTGTGATTTTATTAAAAATAATTTAATGATAATTGTAAGAGATAAAGAATTTATTGTAAATAATTTTTAAATTAAAATAACTTATTCTTATTTATTAAGATTTGTTATTTAAAAAAAAAATCATATTGATAACACAAGAATTACAAGTATGTAATTAAAATGAAATATATATTTTCCAGAAATTATTAACCAATTATTTTAGATAATTTATATAATATTGATATTTCAATATCAAAAGTGATATAAATTCTTTAATTTTAAAAATATAATACTCTTTTTATTGATTTCCTTAAATAAAATATGATAGTTTATTTATGTCAATATCATTATTTATAATTAACAAATAAAATAAAGTATCATTATTTATATCAATTTTTCATATTGATAAATATAAAACACTAGAATATGGTAAATAACATTATTTTTATAATCAAATAGTTACATTGATAAATATAAAACACTAGAATATGGTAAATAACATTATCTTTATAATCAAATAGTTACATTGTGTAATATTAATAATGATATAACTTTTAGATTGTTGTTTCATAAATTATTTTTATTATAGAAGAAATTCTATGTATAATTTATCAATATAATTTATATGTATTTTTTTATTTATATTAAATATAATTGTTTTCTCATAATTTTTCTTTTTAATAAAATTTGTTTTTTAATTATTTTAAAAATTTAAATTTCAATGTTTGAGATAATTAAAACATAATTTCTCACATTGTTGATGATGGTTAGATCTCATGTCAAAGGCTTGTTACTCGGTGGAAATGATTTTCCTAGCGATGAAACATTTATCACTTTGTCTAGAGTAGTTATAGTCTAGCATTGAGGATGGAGATTCTAGGTTAGTCATGTCAGGATCAAACCATGTCATGGTAAGTTCTGTAGTGTGTATATGAATTTTTAGGTTTTTTTTTTTTTTATTCTCATATTCAAGGAGTTTTGGTGTCCATTTTAATATTTTCGCTGGTGCATCTTCACCTTTGTCCCTATGTGTAATTTTCTCTAACCTCCTATCTCCACTTATGGATTCATCTTCCATTTTCCAGCGTTAGTATTCTTGTTATTTCAAAATCCTTTTGATTTTTGGATCCTTTAAAACTATTATGGATGTCAGTTTTTATTAGTTCATTTTTCTCTTTCCTTTGTTTATTTCCTAGTTTCCAAACCCTTTTGACTCATGGATCCTTCCAAGCTATCATTTCATTTTTCTCTTTTGGTTTTTTATTATCAATGCTTCCTAATTGGCCTACATTTCATTAATACATCATCATTAGATTAAAAATTTACCTACATGCACAATTCAAAAGTGTTGACAAATATGAAACAAAGTGTTGACATTTGAAGCTCATGTCACTTCAGGAAGTTGCTAATGACTCCCATCAGTCATTGGTGAAATTCATGAAGTTATTGAACTCATTGACCTTAAGTCAACCACCATTCACACTCAGATGTGAAAGTAGGAATCTGATTCTTTTAAAAAACCCATGATTATTGATGGTTGATAAATTCAAAAAAATTGGGGGCAAGTTGTCGATGCTTCCCATATGTTTTTGGTAAAATTCATGAAGTTACTGAACTTATGGGACCTTAAGTTACTGCGAGTTCCTATATGTTTTCATAAAATTCATGAAGTTACTAAATTTATGGGACCTTAAGTTATTGCCACAATGCCAAGTTGGGAATTTAAGTATATAAATCATTTAAAGTAACTTATTCATTATTATTGATAGTTGGTAAATTCCAAAAAAATTGATGTTCCATTAATTGTAATGCATATATGAATATTTTTTAAAAAGGTGGTTAGTAAATTCCAAAAAGTTGGTGGCCGTTGAATTCAAATGTATTAAGAATGAGTGAAGTTGTTAATAATATCATTGGTCATCACTAAAATTTTGTGATAGCTAATAGTATCATTTCATCATCATTAAAATTTTGGGATCTTTATTTTTGAGACCTGTGTTCTATCAATCTATTTTAGAAGCCATGAATTCATCTATTGTAGAAGCCATGAATTCCATCAATGATGTAAAAGAAAGGAATTTACTTTTGAAAATTTTGAACATTTCCCAAAAACTTTGACATAGTGAATTTGCATTACATATTAGAGAGGATTATAAGATTATATTTATTGAGAGAATTGAGTTTCAAATAATTACTCTTTGGGTAAAATTTTACCTTTTATTTCTTATTCTAAAATTCATAAATCTCTTAAAAAAATTACTTCTGGAAAAAATTATTACTCAAATTTATATTCATGAAATCTATTTAACAAAAGATACTATACATCAAGAGTAGAAGTGCAAATATAAAGAGTTTCACAAAAAGTTACTTTTCATCCAATTCATGGCTTTTTTGCTATGAGAGTCATGGAAATTCCCGTTATATTTTGATAAAATCCGGTATGGATTTTTGTAAATTCAAGTTATAGCTGTCAAACTTCAAGATTTTAAGTGCCCTCGAAGTTTTTGATGGTATTGAATCCATTTCCACCTTCAAAAATATAATTCAAACACTACCTCCACAAAACAATTTAATATTTTTTTACCAAGATAACCACTTTTAACCGTCCAAACAATTCAAATTTAGCTAACATACTAAGCTAGCATACTGTATAATTAATTTCTCCACTATGAAATAGTCATTTGGTAATGGGCTTAGCTCGATTTCTCGTGTTTCCAGCTAGAATATCACGCTCTCTCTCTCTGCTACGTAGATGATCAGTCCCAATGTATCGCACAGCACCGACATACAATCGAATGGGCTACGTTTACCAACGGTAGAAACCTCGGCATTCGGTAATTATTACAGAAACATGGGACAGCTTTCTAACATTTTCTGAACCAAATTTAAGGTCAGCCATGTTGTCTCGCTGACCAAGGGGATGAGTCCCAATGTTTCATAAAACACCGACATTCCAGCCACTTTTAACCAAGCCATTCCTGTGTCTCCAAAAAAAAAAAAAATCCTGAATTTAAACCAATTCCGTGTTAGACTGAGATGAAAGTTTCATATCCTGTGCAACTTTGTTTATGGATTCTGTTCAAACATTTAAAAACAAATGAAATTTTCGAAATAAAACAGAAACTGAAATTTAATTTATAAAACTGTGAAATTTTAATTAAAAATAATAATATTAGCCATGTATATTTTCATATTTTCAAAATAGTAATACCTTTAAAATAACAACAACAATATAGTATATATTTCGAAAACAGTAATACGTTTAAGATATTAAGTTTGACCAACAACCATATCTGAAAATGGAAAGTGGTCCTAAATATAAACAACATTGAAAAAGAGCTTGAGATATCTTGCCGTTTGTATCACTAAATTTTTAATTTTGATTTTCTTAATAAAGTAATTATATGTATCGCTAAATTTTAAATTTTGATTTTTTTAATAAATTAAAAGTTTGATGATAAAAACTAATGTTTTGAATACATATTATAATTGAAAATAGATTTATTAAATTATAACTTATCATAATATCTAGTTTTAAATATATAAAACAAACGTCACATGTTAATTAAAAAATATATGATTTTTTAACAAATAATTTAAATTTAATGGTAAAAGATAATGCTTTTAAAAATATTATTTAAATTAAGATAATTTTTTTAATTTTTGTAAGAATTTTTAAAAAAGTTGAGAATTATAATAATGATTTAAAACTTAAAAGTACGTAGAGAAAGTGAAAAGTACATTCTTAGAAATTATCAGCGAATTGTTTTAAACAAATTATATTAGGATGATAAATCAATATCAAAATTGATATGAACTCGTACACTTTTTTCATTAATTTACTTGAATTACATATTATGTTTTTCATTTACTTAAGTATTATAATGTAAACGAAATAATATTTAACAGATAAAATAAAATAATGTTGTTTATGTTAATTTTTTTATTGATAAATGTAAAATATTGAAATATGAAAAATTAGATTATTTTTATAATCAAATATTAATATTAATATGGTGTAATATTGATATCCATAATAGATTTTGGTTTTTTTTTTTAATTAATTATATTATAAAAATTGTTTTTTCTTTTTTTCTTTTCTAGAGTGTGAATTTTATTAACTACAAAAAATCATAGGATTACAACATGGTTTACATCTTGTCTTACTAATATTTAGAAAGGGATACTAAACTACAACAAAAAATAGACTCTTGCAAAGAGGAAAGATACAACTGAACAATAACAGGACTAACATCAATAAATAACATATAATACATTTAAATGGGCCTATCCAGCCTAGAGTTTTTCATGATGCAAGTCTATAATCAGAAACTAAGGTTATGGCAAAGTCAACCACCAAAATAAAAGTCTTAGCTCGTTATGGGGATCAATTATACTATATCTGTACCAAGGAAACCATTTACTATGGGAATGTCGAAATGCTTGGAGTCCATCCCATCCAACTTCTTGTCACAATATCTTAGTTTCCCATGCATATGATCCCAGGATTGGAGCACGTCCAACTCGGCTTCATGGCGACAAATAAGTAGTGGAACAAGATCACCGATTCGAACAGGTGGACTCGCTGAATTAAATGAGTGTGTTCCTATTTCACTATGAACCTGGTATCTATCGATTGGGATGTGCTTTAAGTCGAGTCATGGAGGAAACAACAGTTGTGTCTGATCGATCGATGAAAGCAGCACACACCTGTTAGTTTAGAGTTTGAGTAAGTCATCATTATAGCAGACCAAGTCGCTGCACCATGCGGAGGAAAGCACGACTATTTTCACATCTCCTGGATTTGATTTGAGTGGGCGAAAAAGGAAAAAAAAGCAGAAAAGAAATGTTTGATTTCCCTTTTCATGTTGACTGGGAAGGAATGTCCCAAAAGAATAGATATGAATAGATTTTAGCTCTTCTCCAAAGACTGGCTGATTATCCATGTCCGATCTAAGAGTAGACATGCATTCTTAGAATTCATGAAAAATAAAGTATGACAAGAAGAAAAGACAAAAGAAAAATTCCTACCCAAATAATTAAGGAAAATTTCTACCCAAATACGTAGGAAAAATTTTACTTAATACATTCTAAGAATGTTGATACCCAAATTCCTTAAGGAAAATTTCTACCCAGATTCATAGAAAAATACATTCTTAAAAATTATCAACAAATTATTCAGGACAAGTTATATTCTAATGATGAATCAATATCAAAATTGATATATACTTGTTAATTCTAAAATATAATAATCTTTTCATTCATTTACTTAAATGACATATTCTGGTTACAAAAAAATAGATAAAATAAGCGAACAACATAACATCGACATTTCAAGGTAGCCGATGAGGATGATGCATGTTTAACGTAACTAGCTGACCTTTCTACTCATGCGTATGGAAGTCCATGTGTTCCAAATGGGCTCTGATCCCTTGCAGACATTCATTGGTTCGTCGCTAGCTCATGCTAACATTCTCCAGTTGTTCCAAAATTTCAAATAGAGAAAATTGAATGTCATTTTAGTATGCCACTATTTCAAGGCGGTCCTCGTACCTATGGTCCTGTAGGATATCCAAGTTGGCATGGATTCCTTGCAATTGAACAATTATCGTTTCCGTGGAGGGAGCCTGCACAACACAGTCAGGGGAAGGAATAGGATTCGGTATTACCTCCTCTTCTCTATCTAGACTACTTGAGAATTCCTCACTGGAGGAAGAGACACCTCTCCCACCATCAATGGGGCACCCACGGTCGACCCTTTTTCTGCGGCATATCGGAACACAATGAGAATTCCTCTGTCAAAGTAAGACTCCAGACCAGCTGCCGCACCTAGCCACCATAATACACCAAAACCTCAATTCCTCGCCATATGACACCATAACAAGATGGATAAAAACTACAAAAGCTACCACACCAGAAATATACAACCCCAGACTCCTCTGTTGGGAATTTTCTGTTTAATTCCAAAAAAAAAAATGAACAAAGAGTAATACTCTGTTTTTACCACAGGATATTAGCACAGGGAAGAAAAAAAATTGTTTACTAGAGAACAGAGCTTTACCACACACATAAAAGATTTCTATTCATTAATAAAACTGTTGATACAAAAGGATATTCCTCTCTCAGAGGGATTACAACCATAGACTGCTTCAAATGCAGTTCCAAAACAAAAAAAAATTTGCTCTGTTTCAACTACAAATTTTAACACACTGCTGTGAAAAAATTACATGCATTTACTGCTGTAAAAGAAATCTCTTACATATGCTGCTACATTCTTCACATTTGTTATCTCAACAAACAAAACAAAACGATTTTACTCCCCCTGCTGCGCATTCCCTTTTTCAATGAACGACTGCACAAAACGTCATCTCACGCTGCTGCGTGTAATACATTACAATACAATGAACAACAAAAAAATCCATACATTAGCGCTACTGCGCATTGTATTTCTTGTTCTCAACGAACAACACCACTCCCTTCGTGCTGCTACGAGTTTCACACTCTTCACACATACCATGAACAACTAAAACTAAAACATAACAATACATTTTTTTTTTGGTGCCATACTGTCGTGAGTAAAAAAAAAAAAAACTTAAAAAACTTTACCAACTTTTACCTATCACATTAATTACTTTTACGAAGAAACTGGCGGTCAAAACAAAACTTTCACTTCACGCAAGTTCATTGTTGCAGGCTTGTATCAACCGTTGATTTAATCCGACGGTTGTCAACCATATCGCGCGGCCCATTTCTGCTGAAGTTTACGCTCCAATGAAAAACAGTTTGGAAAAGTTGCTATGGACACGCGTCAGGCAGTGAATGTGATCAGAGTCGTTTGAGAAAATACCACCATTGTGAGAAAGGCAGTGCAATGGAGAACAGGCGGTTTTCGGAAATAAATGTTGTTTGCAATCGCTGTTGCCATGGCGGATTCTGGACAACGCTGTAGTTGAAATTATTATTTCAACACTCCCCTTTAATTTCAACTGCTGGGTTATCAGTCATACCCAGACATTTCCTCAAAAATTCAAAACTTTTCTGTCCTAATGGCTTGGTCAAAATGTCTGCAACCTGCTCCTGAGTCCTGCAATGTTTTAAGACAATTTCTCCATTGCTTACCAATTCTCTGGTGTAGTGAAACTTTGTGTCAATGTGTTTCGTTCTCTTGTGAAACACAGAATTCTTGGATAATGCAATAGCTGAGCTATTGTCACAAAAAATCACAGTTCCTTTTACTTGCTCTTGGCATAAGCTCCTTAACATCCTTCTCATCCAAATTGCTTGACATGCTGCTGCTGTAGCTGCCACATATTCTACCTCTGCTGTAGACAACGCTACAATAGGTTGTTTTTTAGAAGCCCATGAAATAGCTCCTGAACCCATGTGAAAAACATAACCGGATGTGCTTTTCCGATCATCTACACTTCCAGCCCAATCACTATCAGTGTATCCAATTAAATCTGAACATTTTGAAGTAGTATATAAAATGCCAAACCTTTTAGTACCTTTAACATACCTCAGAATCCTTTTTGCTGCCTGCCAATGTGCTTCTTTTGGCCTCTCCATGAATCTGGAAATTAAACTAACAACAAACATTATATCCGGCCTAGTTGTAGTCAAATACATGAGGCTGCCAACTATGCTCTTGTACAAACTAGGATCAAAATCCTTGTTGTTGTCCTCTTTGTTGAGTTTTAATCCCATCACCGTGGGAGTGATTGCTGCGTTGCTCTCTTGCATATTAAATATTTCCAAAACTTCATTAACATATTTTTCCTGTGAGATAAAAATCCCATTTCCATTTTGTTCTACTTCTATTCCTAAGAAGTATCTCAGCAAACCCATGCCAGTCATTTCAAATTCTTCTTTCATGACTGTTTTAAAATTTTCAATAAGATAATCATCATTACCTGTGAAAATAACATCATCAACATATACCACAACAATTAGTAATTTACCATCCTTTTCTTTGATGTAGACGGTGGGTTCTCCCTCACACTTCTCAAATCCTTTTTCCAGTAGATAGGAATCTATCCTACTGTACCACGCTCTTGGTGCTTGCTTCAGCCCATAAAGAGCTTTCTTCAATCTGCACACTTTGTTCTCTTGGCCTTTCTTTTCATAGCCTAGAGGTTGTTCAATGTAAACCTCTTCCATTAACATTCCATTTAGGAATGCTGACTTCATGTCCATTTGGTAAAATTTCCACTTGTTTTGTGCTGCTATGGACAACACTACTCTCACGGTTTCCATTCTAGCAACTGGTGCAAAAGTTTCCTCATAGTCTCTCCCATACTGCTGCTTATATCCTTTGACAACAAGTCTTGCCTTGTGTCTTTCTATTTTGCCTTCAGCATTACTCTTGGTCTTGTAGACCCATTTAACTCCAATGACTTCTTTTCCTTTTGGTAGTTCAACTAAATCCCATGTCTTGTTTCTTTCTATGGCATTGATCTCCTCATCCATAGCTTCTATCCATTTCTTATCCTTAATTGCCTCTTCGAAATGAAAAAGATCATCAACAT
The DNA here is from genome assembly GCA_031772625.1 of Pinus tabuliformis. Lineage (NCBI taxonomy): Eukaryota > Viridiplantae > Streptophyta > Pinopsida > Pinales > Pinaceae > Pinus > Pinus tabuliformis. Next base: position 1,153,373,815 of record CM062819.1, read on the forward strand.
GACAATATAAAGCAAACAAAGAGTTCATACCTTCATTTGCTGCCTCTTGTTCATAAATATCACTTAAATTTCTGAACTTCTTACCTCTTTCATTTGGTGTACAAGTGCTTGAAGAAGCACTTGAATTTCCTCCTTGTGGTGTGCTTATAGAAGCACTTTCATTTCTCCTCAAGGGTGTACCTTGCTGTCCTTGTGTTGGTGCTGCTGTTTGGGAATGTATTTCAGCCATCTCCTCATCATATTCATCATGTGACAAAGAGATTTTAACATTCACTGTTTTCTCTATGCTTCCATCCCAAGCTTCCTCCTCAATGAACTGAACATCTCTACTCACAATTAGCTTCTTGGTGGATGGGTTATACAACCCGTAAGCTTTGGATTCCTCACTGTATCCAATGAAAATACATTTCTCCCCTTTGCTGTCCAACTTCTTCCTTAGCTGATCTGGAATGTGTGCATAAGCCACACGTCCAAAAAATTTCATGTGAGTGACTCCTTATTTTCTCCCACTCCATGCTTCTTCTGACACTCTATTCATCACTGCTTTTGTAGGGCATCTATTCAAAATGTATGCTGCACAATGTACAGCTTCAGCCCAATAATCATTTGGAAAATGCTTTGCCTTTAACATACTCCTCGCCATATCCATGATTGTCCTATTCTTCCTTTCGGCAACACTATTTTGCTATGGGGTGTACCTAGTGGTAAACTGCTTATGAATTCCATTTTATCTACAAAAACGTAAAAATTCCTTGGAGATATACTCACCTCCTCTATCATTTCTCAGAACTTTGATATGCAGCCTGCTTTGGTTTTCTACAAGTGCTTTGAAATTGCAAAATCTTTCAAACACTTCACTTTTGTTCTTCAAGAAATAAACCCAAGTTTTTCTAGTAAAATCATCAATAAATGTTAGTATGTAGTGGTTGCCTGCAAGTGATGGAGTTTACATTGGTCCACATAAATCTGAGTGGACAATCTCTATGGGTGCTTTTGCCCTTATGCTTTTCCTTGATGGAAAACTTTCTCTGTGTTGTTTCCCCAAGATGCAACCTTCACAAAGGCTGTCTAGTTTCTCTATCAATGGTAATCCTCTTACCATTCCTTTTCTACTCAACAAATTAAGACCTCCAAAGTTGAGATGTCCAAATCTCAAGTGCCACAACCAATTTTCATCCTTTGGTTCGCTTTGGAAAGCCTCTTGAGTCATTGCTTCTATTACCTCTTTATTTTTCAAATTTGCCTTCATTCTGAGAGGGAACATCCTATTCCTTGTCATCTTCACTTCAACAATACATTGTTTTCTAGGTGCTCTATCCATGATGGTGCATACATCATTCACAAAGAAAATATTGTAACCCTTTTGAACAAGTTGTCCAATACTTAAGAGGTTACATTTCATTCCAGGAACATAATAAACATCTGCTATGGTTTTCTTTTCACCTTTCTTTGTTAAGACATTTACTTCTCCTTTTCCCATAACGGAAACTTTATTATTAGTCCCTAGTGTAACTTGTGACTTCACATTCTGATCTAACATAGAAAACAGGGCTATATTTCCTGTCATATGGTTGCTACAACCGGAGTCTAGAAACCATACATCTTCACTCTTTTCTTCAGCCATATTACAAGCTAAAAACAAATTATTTTGGCTGATATTTTCTCTAGTGAAATTTGCACTAGTTCTATTGTTCATATAATGTTGTTTCTTCCTACATTCATTTGCATAATGCCCATATTTTTTACAGTAGTAGAATTGGACATTGGATTTTTCATACCTTTATCCTTGAGCATGATGTTGTCCACTTTGTTGGCTGCTGCCTTGGCCTTGGTTCTGATTTGGATTGCTGCCTCTTCCTTGAGCATTTGCTGGACTGTTTCTTCCACCTCTGTTTTTGCTTCTGCCTCTTCCTCTCTCGTTTCCTCTGCCTTGACCTCTTCCTCTTCCAAAGGACATCTGGGTCTTGAAGGCATGCTCTAGAGATGAGTTTTCATTTCTACTCAATCTCTGCTCATGTGTTATCAGTGATGCATGTAGTTCATCAACTGAGAAGTTTGTGAGATCCTTTGTCTCTTCTATGGTGGTGACAATCACATCAAACCTTGAGGGTAGATCCTCAATAGTTTCTCCACAATCCTCCTTTCTTCAAGAATCTCTCCATGAGACCTTATCGGTGTGACCAGACCAATCACTTGTGTGAAGAATGAGTCAATATTGTCTGACTCCTTCATGCAAAGATTCTCAAAATCTCTCCTCAACAACTGTAGTTTTGTTGTCTTCACTTTCTCCATGCCTTAATAGGTTATCTTGAGAGTTTTCCATGCTTCTTTGGATGTCTTGGCTACTGCTATCCTTGGAAACACACTCTCATGCACTACTTGATACAAAAATAAGAGGGCTTTAGAATCCTTCTTCTTATAGATCTTCAACAGATCTTTCTCTGCCTATGCTAAGTTATTAAACTCATCTTCATCTGCTGGTTCTTCAAAACCATCCTCAACAAATTCCCATAAATCTTGTGAGGCAAGCAAAACTCTCATGGTTATTGCCCAATAGTCATAGTTTTTCCCATTAAACTGTGGGAGCTGAGTATTAAAGATACCCATGCTAGTGCTGGCTCTAGCCATTCTTGCACTCTTCAAAATACTTGACTGTGTGTTTAAAATTACTGACTGTCTTCAACACAAAAAAAATCTTGAGCAATACCTTGGATTCTTTGACTGAGTCTTCACTCTGCTGGAGAAGCTGCTGCAGCAAGAAACCTTTCCTTCAGCTTCTTTGACACCTTCAAAGAGCCTAGACAAGATCTGATACCACTATTGGGAATTTTCTGTTTAATTCCAAAACAAAAATATGAATAGAGAGTAATACTCTGTTTTTAACACAGGATCATAGCACAGGGAAGCAAAAAAAATTGTTTGCTGGAGAACAGAGTTTTACCATACACATAAAAGATTTCTATTCATTAATAAAACTGCTGATACAAAAGGATCTTCCTCTCTCAGAGGGATTACAACCATAGACTGCTTTAAATGCAGTTCCAAAACAAAAAAAAAATTGCTTTGTTTCAACTGCAAATTTTAACACACTGTTGTGAAAAAATTACATGCATTTACTGCTGTAAAAGAAATCTCTTACATATGCTGCTCCATTCTTCACATTCGTTATCTCAATGAACAAAACAAAAAAAAATTTACTCCCCCTGCTGCACATTCCCTTTTTCAACGAACGACTGCACAATACTTCATCTCATGCTGCTACGTGTAATACATTACAATACAATGAACAACAAAAAAATTCATACATCAGCGTTGCTGCGCATTGCATTTCTTGTTCTCAACGAACAACACCACTCCCTTCGCGCTGCTGCGAGTTTCACACTCTTCACACATACCATGAACAACCAAAACTAAAACATAACAATACATTTTTTGTGCCATACTGCCGTGAGTAATAAAAAAACAAACTTAAAAAACTTTACCAACTTTTACCTATCACATTAAATTTACATTAATTACTTTTACGGAGAAACTGGCGGTCAAAACAAAACTTTCACTTCACGCAAGTTCATTGTTGCAGGCTTGTATCAACCGTTGATTTAATCCGACGGTTGTCAACCATATCGCGCAGCCCATTTCTGCTGAAGTTTACGCTCCGATGAAAAGCGGTTTTGGAAAAGTTGTTGTGGACACGCGTCAGGCAGTGAATGTGATTGGAGCCGTTTGAGAAAATACCACCATTGCGAGAAAGGCGGTGCGATGGAGAACAGGCGGTTTTCAGAAATAAATGTTGTTTGCAGTCGCTGTTGCCATGGCGGATTCCGGACAGCGCTGCAGTTGAAATTATTATTTCAACATCCTCACCACTATAAGAGTGAACTAACTTGGAAATCGAACACAGAAACATTGTAGATGTCGTGAAACCACATTTAAATCCTCCTCAACCTTTGGATATGAACCCAACAAATGGAAAGAAATTCAAGAGCCTTAGGGATAGAGTCCCTTTGACAGCCCAAAACCCTCCCAAGCACGAGCCCAAAATGAACAGGTGTCTCAGCCACACATGAAGAGGATATAATTGCCCCAGACACTAGAAAGGAAGACCTAGGTTGTGCTTCATAGGGGTTTTGGGTCCCTAGATAATGAAAAAAACAACCTCGCTAACCCAGGAGCTCACTAACACAAGGAAACAAATCTTGAGCTTGAATTCGAGGATGATCCAATCATACCACCTAAGATCCAGAGAAACGACTACACCACAACTACTAGACAGAGAACAAAAATCTAACAAAAGGAACCAACACTCACAGACCTAGGTGATGCCTCCAATTCTACAAGAAGGCTACCGACTAAAGGAGGAGAAACCATGCAAAAGGAAACTGACCACCCACCAAAGCATGAACACCACACACCACCTCTCTCAGGTCCCAAACAAAGATGTGTGCATGAAACCAGTTGCATGAGTCTACTTCAGGGAATAACTTGTCACCTCCCTGGTCGTTCAACTTTCCTCATCAACCTAAACTACCACAGTAACTTCCACCAGGGTGCACTATCCATGTTCTCATCACCCACCACAATAGAGAACAATAATACCTAGGCCAAAGAATAATAGGGAACAAAAAATTCTCCACAACCATCTTACATTGGGTTAAGTGCCCACCACCTTCCTGCGTTACAAGTTGCATGTATAAATTGGGCTGAGGGCTGGGACTCCGAAGCCTTCTCATTCAAGGTTCTGTGACCTCCATCGAGGGAAGTTATATCTTAAGCAATTAGGTAAGATATAGTAGCTAGATATGAAGCCTCTAGGTTACTATTCTCCTTAGTTCATCCCAACTGAAGGCAATGTCTTGATGATTTTCTTTGGTGCCCTTGTTTTCAAACCAGTCTACCACTTTTTTTCTCACCCTCAGAGTGTGATGAGTGATGACATATGGAAAGCTATCTAGCAGGACTTTCATTCTCATAAATTGTGACTCAAAGCGCCAGCTACAAACTAGTTAAGAAGTAGGAGCTCCATCAACAATTTTTTGGGCAATGTTAATGAAAATTTGTGTGTCTCATGATATCTAGATTTTAGGTATCCCAAGTTGTCTTTCTAAGAGGAGACCCTTTTCAAGACCCTTCATTTTTGCCACATTATTTGAAGTGACACCACAGAATGTAGAAAAAATACCCAAAGGATTTCCTTCATGTCTCTTAAAATTCCCCCAAAAGCCATTGGGCCTCGGCTCCCCTTAGAAGCTCCATCAAAAATTATTTTTACAAATCCGTGAGGAGGTGTGATAAAAGAGGCAGATGGGGGAGCACGCATTTGAGATGGAATTGCTAGTTAATAAAGCCCCATCTCCGCTGAGAGATTCAGTGAGTTAAGAATTGCATCTTCCATCTTATCAGTTTTCCAATATTCCTCATTCCAATTTTCAGATAATATAGTCTCTCTTACATTATCCATCGCTATCTTCCAAATAATGGTGGGAGGAGTTTCCTGATCTCAGAATAAAAACTTGTTCCTCGCTTTCCAAATTTTCTAGAGAATTAAACCCCATACTAGAGTCCATGCTCTATTAACCATCAGGTTTTTGAATCGACGGAACCTCCAATTAGAGATAGTGTTGGATGGACTAGCGGAATCATGGTTGCTTGATCCAAATAAATTCAGAGTTGCTGACCATATCTCATCAGCCACTGGGAATTCATTCCCATTTGAGAAGGTGATCCATCGCGTCCTCACTCTGCCTGCACATTGCAATATACCCTTGAAGCCTTGTTTATTTATGTATACGATCCCAAGTTAGGATGCACTTATTGCCCACTAGCCATAGGAAGAGTGAAAATTTCGACCATAGGCCCCATTTCCAAACTTTTTCCTAGGGGTGTTCCGGGCCTGACATTGGGTAGCTTTCTTGATGAGATAAGCCTCTTTATTCGAGCATGTACCTGAGGCACCGTGTCGCCAGCAAATTTTATCAGGAGAGTACATGATTGGGATCCGCTTCTCTTTTATAATTTGAATGAAACCAATCTAGTTATTTGAGGTCATAGCCGATTGTCAGTCCTAAGATGTTTTCCACTCTCACTAGTCCACCTACCCCAAATTGTATTTCCATAAATCTGCCACCACCTTGGAATTCCTCTGAGTCAATATATGTTACCTTTGGTCCAATTGGGGCATTTGCTACCCAGATTCCTCCAAGAAGAGTGTTGGAGTTCTGTTATTAACCTCGTAGAACATGTGATCCTGAACAAGGTGACTACTCCTGGAGGTTAGGTTCCATAGGAAGGAACTAGAGCACCAAGACCACTCACGGAGTTTTGCTTGGGGTTGACCCCTCCCATATTTAGAGGACCATAGTTGGATTTTGGTTTTGAAATTCATTTTTATCATAGAATTTGTTTTTCCTTATTTTTTGGGGTGTGAATTTTATTAATTATAAAAAATCAAAGGATTACAATATGGTTTACTTCGATTCTTATGGGTCTCTTGAAGGCGAGAGTAAACCATTGCCAAAAATGCACTCTTGAAAGAGACCAAATATATAACTAAACAATAACAAGACTAACATAAATAGATAGCAAACTAATACATAGATATTGGCTTATCCAACCTTGAGAAAAATATGTTATAAGACTATAATAAAAAGCTAGGGTTAGGACAAAGTTAACAAGCAAGATTAGAGTCTGAGCCTATCACAGGTATTAGTTCGACTAGATATACGGGAGGGAAAGAAACCATTGTGGTAATGCCCAAATGGCATTCATTCTTTACCATCCCACAATCCACCCCACCCAACATGTTGTCATAATTTCTCAGGTGCCCATGCATATGATCCAAGGATCAGAGCATTTCCTTATGGGATTCATGGAAATCCAAGAGTGTCCAAATCAGGATAAATTTCATTTTCCAATATAGGTTGATTGTCTGCATATGTTGATTTAATCTCCCCCTTGTGTGTCTCATATCAAGAATCCAATTTATGCATTGTAATTTTCCTTTGGGTTGGGAAGAGTAGATTTATTATTAGAAGCCAATGTGGAGGACATGTAGTGTAATGTTAGATAAAACATTAGATAAATAATAATAATAATAATAAATCATATACTAATCTCAATTAAAAATGTAATAAATTTAATAATTCAATGCTATGCATATCATACTAAAAAAATAAATTGAAAAATGTATAAAACATATCAAAGAAAAATGCTAAGTGTATCTATCTATCTATCTCTATATATATATATATATCTATATATATATATATATATATATATATATATATATATATATATATATATATATAGAGAGAGAGAGAGAGAGAGAGAGAGAGAGATAAGTACAATGAGAAGAAGCTTCCTCCTCAAATCGAGACAATTCTACCTAAAAATATGTCGGAGTGTGCTCCTGATGCCTTGCAACAAAGTGCATGATTCGATGTTGTAACCTAGTATTCCCTCTTTGGGCTGACTCTTCATAATAGCCAACCCCTCTTGTGACTCTACATCCATGATGAGGCATGACTGGTGTGGCACTTATAGAAACACAAGAAGTTCACAGTCTATTTTGAGAAATATAATCACCTCGAACATAGCCACCACATACCACAGTAGGCAAATTCAATAGGGGCCCTGGGATGAGGATTTATCTATGTGGAAACGTTGTTAGTGGGCCTCACTATTCCCAAGATTTCCACTACAACCCTGATGCAGTCAACTCCTTTGCATATATCAACAAGAAAACTTCTCGTCCACCACCAATTTTGGCCATGCCCTAAAGCTTTAAAATGGAATTGGAAGATCCCCCATTGTTATGCCTGATATTGTTATATATAGAACCAAAGAACCAGTGGATCCCTTATGAATGCCAAAGGTTTTTATACCATCGTCCTCTAAGGAGACATACCACCCAAGACCGAATTCCTAGGCTTGTAAGGTTTTCAATTAAAAACAATGAGAGAATTAATTCTCAAAGAAGTCCTTCTAGTCTGCACCAAAATAACTTTAAGGCCCTCCCAACCTCCACAAGACTATTGCTTTTTCAGAAATCTACCACCAGCTTGGAATTCTATGAGTCAAGATATCTTATATTCCTTGAAGGTCATTGAGTTGGTCCAATCGGGGAATTTACTGCCAAGAGGCCTCCAAGAAGAGTGTTGTAGTTCCATTATTAACCTCCGAGAACATGTGATCTTGAACGAGGTGACTATCCCTGGAAGGTAGGTTCCATAGGAAGGAACTAGAGAACCAGGACCATTCACAGAGAAGTTTTGCCTTGGGTCGACCCCTCCCATATTTAGAGGACCATAGTTGGATTTTGCTTTTTGAAATTAATTTTATCTTAATTTTTTTTTTCTTATTTCTTGGGGTGTGAATTTTATAAATTATAAAAATCAAAGGATTACAACATGGTTTACATCCATTCTTACTGGTCTTTTAAAGGGGAGACTAAACCATTGCCAAAAATGCACTCTTTGAAGAGACCAAATATATAACTAAAGACTAACATAAATAGATAGAAAACTAATATGTAGATATTGGCCATCCAACCTTGAGAAAAATATGTTATAAAACTGTAATAAAAAACTAGGGTTATGACAAAGTTAACAAGCAATATCAGAGTCTAAGCCTATCTCAGGTATTAGTTCGACTAGATCTACTGGAGGGAAAGAAACCACTGTGGAAATGCCCAAATGGCATTCGTTCCTTACCATCCTGCAATCCATCCCATCCAACCTATTGTCATAATTTCTCAGGTGCCCATGAATAGGATTCAAGGATTAAAGCATTTCCATATGGGATTCATGGCAATCCAAGAGTGTCCACCCCAGGATACATTTCATTTTCCAATACAGGTTGATTGTTTGCATATGTTGATTTAGTTTCCTCCTTGTGTGTCTCATATCAAGAATCCAATTTATCCATTGTAATTTTCCGTTGGGTTTGGAAGAGTAGATTTATTATTAGAAGCCAATGTGGAGGAGATGTAGTGTCACGTTAGATGAAAAATTAGATAAATAATAATAACAATAAAGCATACTGTAACCTCAGTTAAAAATGTAATATAGTTAATAATTCAGTGTTATGCATATCTGTTGTAGCAACTGCAACACCCTCCAAAATTTTGACCCGCATTCAATTTCAGAGCCTCCCTTGCAATTTCACTTGATGTTTGAAAGCACTCAGGCTCACCCCGTGGGCTCGTGTGGGTATTTTCACCCTCTTTCCTTGACCATTCAACAACCAGCTTTTTGCATGTTGGTCTCAATACCACGCTTGCATCCATGTTATGGTCATGCAAAAGGTCCTCACTTCATGTGTACATGTTGTATTTTCTATGCAAACATTCGTTGCGCTCACACACAAAGTTGTATGCACTGTCGCAAAAGCGTCACCGCGATTGTTCAACGATCTATCACAAGCATCGTGCTTGTCGCTCGCATTGTCAGTCACTCATGTTGAGCATATGTTGTCTTTATGGTTTGAGGTGTCTTGTCGTCAAGTTATGCTGAGTGCGTGTTTGCAAGGTCACGTAAGCACAAATCATTAGGGGATTTTTGAGGTCTAAAATGGGCCTCCTAAGAAAAATGTACAACCAAAATAAAATTTATAAGAACCAATAGGATTCAAGATGATGATGTCAACCATGGTGGATGATTCACCATTTTTGGAGTAAAAAAGTAAAAAAGATTAAAAAATAATAAAATAATAAAACTATTTTTTCAACTTGTATTTTCGGCTTATCTCCCTAAGGTTTTACTCAAATTTCAAGCAAGAGTACTCGTTGGATGCAAAATTTAATTCCTCATCCAAAGAGTAACCATGTTGCATACTTTCAATGGACCCTGCTACACAAAAAATGGGAAATACATGAAAAACCGTGATTGCAATAACGCTTTTCATGTATTTCCCATTTTTCGTGTAGCGGGGTCCATCAAAAGTATGCAAGATGGATACTCCTTGGATGAGAAATCAAATTATGCCTCCAATGAGTGTTTCCACTCGAAATTTGAGTAAATCCATAGGGAGATAAGTTGAAAATACGAGTTGAAAAAAAAGTTTTCTTTTTTTCCCTCTAAAATTTGATGATGTCATCTAATCTTATTTTATTATTTCCACTATAATTTTATAATTTTCTTAGGAGGCCCATTTTAGACCTCAAAACTTCCCTAGTGTCACTCGCTCACAATCTTAGTCATTTTGTTGAAGTTTCGACGACCGGATCACCCTCTAATAGTCAGACCTCCACCCTGCGATTGACTCGATTGGATCACCCTCTAACAGTCGGACCTCCACCCTAAAATCGACTCGACCGAATGTCACCCAGAATACCATAGAAGTGTCCAACAAGCCATTTCAATCTGCGTTGCCCGAAAGCTGATCAACCAACCCTCCTACTGGTCAACTAGAGAGTTTGACCAGGCAGTGACCTTGGGACTCACTCCCCTAAAAATTTGTAAAGAAGCTGTAGACCTTGCTTGCTCTGGTGATTGAGGAAACTGTGTAGATAGGCTAGACACACACCAAGTGCCTGTCCCTCTCTCCCTTAAAAAATTGCGTAGTTTTCCAAGTTAGCCGACCATCTGCTCACCTAGAAAACTACATAGATTTCATGAGCAAGCCCCTCATCTACCCAACATCCCACTCAACTCAGAAACTATGCAGAGGTGTTCAAAAGATCAACCTCCTAGCAATTACATATTTTTTGTCTTTATGAACCCTTCAACCCACTGCCAACTCCCTCCAAGAATTGCACAATTTTTGTTGCAAAGCCATCCTACAGCCATCTCCCTCTAGGAATTGCACAGTTTTTTCTACCAAGCCTCCCGAAGGCCGCATATAGCTCCCTCAAGGAATTTCGTAGTTTTTGTTGCCAAGCCTCTCAGCTACCCGCACTGCCTCCCTCCAGAAACTGCGCAGATCTACCCTCTAGCTGAGCCAGATCCCGTGGACAATCACTGTTGATACAGATTGCCCATCTCAGTCTCCTAGTGACTTCTGCGCAATTTTCACCAGTAGTGCCTAGAGCCTGCATACCAGCTCGAAAATTTCCTTATGCAGTTCCATCACCTTTGTCCTCTCCCTCGGTCACCTGCGTTCAAAAGAAAACGACGATGCATCATGGTAGATTAGGAGGTTTATGGATTTGATGTCGTATTGTCATGAGTAATTGCAGGTATAGGTACATAAATAAGACATGATGCGATGACGAATGGGATGAACAAGCAGGACACATGCAAGGAGATGTGTTCACGAATGGACAAACATGCTAGGATAATTTTTCACGAACGGACGAACATGTCAAACATGCCAAAGTACAAGCAAAGGAGGAACGTGCACATGCAACATCAAGCGAACACTAAGACCATCAAAGACTCCACACACCTTGCCATGCGGAGGTGAAGCTGTGATACACCCAGAGCACACCCATCACTCAACAAAACTACAGCTCGACATGCGCACCAACAACAACATGAACATACTAGCATTGTCATGCTGTGTTGTGCCATGATTCATGTCGGCCACATCACTATTGTGGGCCATACTGTGTAAATCAATGTAATGTAACGTGGAAGTCCAAGAGATCCACATGTCATACAAAGTGTTATCACTTAGAACTAAAAAATTGATACATGTAATTTTCTATCCTAGCTCGATGACAAAGGTCTGTGTTAGTTTAATTTCAAATTTTTATTTTTAATTTTCTTCCCGTAGGTTTTGGAGTTTTTTAAAAGAGTTTTTAACTCAAGTTGTTCTCAACTCCTATTGGTTCCCCTCTACCCATCATTGTTCTATAGCCACCTCTTGTCTTATGTGAGTCACTGTGCCTTTCCGTGATTTCGCAGCGCTATTCCAATTCGCCAGTTTCGCAGCGCAATCATAACTAGGCAGTTTCGCAGTGCTTCATGATTAGCCAGTTTCGCAGCGCATCATCAAAATTTAAATTGACCGCGCTACGAAATCATGGATTCGTACTTTTCACAGCGAATCTTTCCCGAAATATCAAATCCGTTAGGTGAGTCATAGGCCATGTCCTCTCATGTCAGCTCATGCACCTCTCTTTACCACTCATTGCCACTATCACCACCACTAGATCTGTTGATATGCACAAGTTATTATTCCCAAGAAATTTTACCGTGCATAAACCATAATGATGGCCGTAAGTCCTGCATGAATGAAAAATCTGCAAGATTGTATCTTGAAAGGTTTTAAATGGAAGAGTTTAAAATTCAAGCGAATGTTTAATATTCAAGCGAGGCTGATAATCAAGCGAGGCTGAATTCAAAAAAGAAGCTGAATCACAATTCCAACCGGAGCTGGTAGTCTTTGTGTGCGAAGATTTGGAAGAATCCATGGAGAAAAAAGAGCACAGATCCGGTAAACCTCTAAGGACTGAACCTGAAGGCCTGGATATAACACTGAGAAATGAAGAGGTGAAGAAAGCGTTTAAAAAGGCCGGGTGCTGGAACTTTTGCAAAAAGTTACAAGGAGGACATGCATAGGTAACTAAGGAATTTGCACTTAACTTCACGGGTTTGAATTCAAAGGTAGCTATGTTAGAAGTGCAGGTTTCTCCAGAAGTGATATCTGCTGTGACAGAGATCCCAAGAGGACAAGAGGAATGGTTCAAAAATTTCAAATTTGACATGAATCTTTGCAAGGAGTTTTTGAAGGATGATTATGTAAATGAAGATTTAAGTAGGGGAGTGCCCAGGAATTATGTCAAAGAACATTATGCTCTCTTACTCACCTGCATACAAAAATATTTGACTTGTGAAGGAAGGTATAACAAGGTTTATTCTTACCATTTCAAACTACTCTTGCATTTCACCGGGAAGGTCTCCATAGACTTACCATTTTATCTTTTCCGTAGTTTGAGTAAGATGTGTGATAAGGTACAGCTGAGGAAAGAGGATTCTGAAACCTCTTTGTTTCATCATGGTTTGATCAAATTACTGGTTTTAGATACGCCTCAAAAGATAGACAGGGATTGGAATTCATTCATTTTTATGGCTGGTTTCAAAAGCCAGACTGGCCTCACTCCCCAACCTGCCAGGGATTTTACAATAGCTGAGCTTCAAACAGAAGCAAGAGCTAAAAGAATTACAAAGTCACAAGTAAGATCACAAGTAAGAAAACCAGTGAAGCCACTGAAGCCACTCATCATCCAAGATCAAGCTCAGCAATCAACTAAGGAAAAGGCTTAGGGTAAAAAGAATGTACCTGAAACAAGCACATCTGAAGCAGTTTCAAGGGTAAGAACAAGAAGTCAAATAAATAAGGAAAAAGGTAAAGCTATAGCAGTTGAAGAAAGTCCAATGTCCAAGGCAAGTTTAAATGATTTATTGCAGGTTATTGAAATTGAGCAGTCTCTACCAGTTCAAATCGAATTGATGCAGTCAGAACAGGAAAGCACCAAGAAATCCAAGGCCTCAAAAAGGCTTAGATTTGATGAGCCAGCTGAAGAGTTCGTTTTTAAACCAAGAAGACCTATGACAAGGAGATTCCAGTAGGTACAGGAAGCACTGCCAAGAACAGAGGAAACAGGGGAAGAGATACAAAAAGATACGGGAAAAACAGTCGTTGCATCTCAAGAAGATAATATAGCAGCCATACAGAGACAATTGGAATCAGCTAAGTATGAAATTGCTAAATTGAGGAAAGCCTCTAGAAAACATGCAACCATACATGCAAAATATTATAAAACCCTATGGGAAGGGAATGTAGCTGTAGAAGCTCAGTTGAATTCAGTGGTAGATGGCCATTCACAGTTTCATACCTGGACAGTACCAGCAATCAAAGAAGCCAAGTACATCAGAAGAATCAATATGAAACTGAGAGTTGGGAATAGGGCTATGAGGAAACAAATTGAAGATCTGAAGGCACAGCTAAGTCAACTACCTGCTAAATGAGTTTCCATGTCAAGTAAGATTTTGTTTTAAAATTTTGACAAATTCGCTTGATTTAATCTTCCTGAGGAAATATAAATCCCCGTTCGACATGTGGAAAGTTTAAGGGAGTTTTTGGCAATCAAATACTCGGTTAATAAAGGTCTCGGGTCAAAAAGAAAGCTGTTTTAAATAATTCAGCAGTTTCGTAGCGCGCTACGAAACTGCTGTAGGTGATGATTTTTGCGCAATTCAAGCAGTTTGAATCATGAGCGGGAATTTTGAAAGGAAAACGTCTAAAGGGTATGCAAGACATCATCTAGAGCTGTCAACAGTCAATCAGGTCAAGACAGGTGGGTGCTTAAAAAGGTTAAAGAGTCAAATCCAATTTTAAATTTTTGGTGTAAAGCCCCTTTATCACCGTTCAAGATATATCAAACGGGTTGCCTGCAAGAAACTCTGGCTGGCACACATGTTCATGGACAAAGCTTACCACACATCAAGAACGTGGCAGTTTTCCACATTTTGGGTAATTAAAGGCTAAAAGACATGCTTCTGTGCATTCGAATATAATGGGGAAAACTAAAGCCGAGAAGCAAGGGTAGTCTCCTAATATTACTGAGCAGTTAAAAAGATTTAGCATTCAGGGTCAACATGGAGCATTAAACATCGAGATCAGCCAAATCGAAAGAGGACTAGGTGTCAAAGAACGAGGAGAAGCCATCATGCATGTAATATGGAGTTAGAGTCATAGTGGATCTAGAACTCTAAAAAGAACTCCAGTCAGCACTTTGTTGTATTTATTAGTTAGTTGAATGGTTGATAGGTGTCATTAGAAGTAGTTTTCGAATTCCCCTCATGCTGGAGGAGGAATCTCGATTAGTTAGAATAAAAACTCTATATATAGCTGAAACAACAATGTAATCAAGGTTGGGGAAAAATTTTATGATACAGCTTGTATTTGGCTTATGTAAAGACTCATTTTAGTAATATAATTTTGATTTTACTTCTCAGGATTCATGAAGGACTTTTCATATTCAGAATGTGTGATGTTGTCTTCTTTTTAGTTTTGTATACAGTGGTATGGATGTATAATCACTCAGAATTCACTGAATGTGCTCTGATTTCCTGTATGCATCTATAAACTGTGTGGTTCTATATGAGTGTATGTTCTGAATATTCAAATGCTGAATGCCCTGACTTCCATGTAAGGTCAAGATCTTTGTTATGTTGAGGTTTTGTTGACTCCATAGGCCCAATGGATACTTGTTTAATGTATTTCCAGCATTCATATTTGTCACAGTTGTTCTACAAGAGTTAGCCATCTTATTTTTAATCAAAATCATTATTACACCCAGAGAGAGCCCTCTCAGGTTGAGGAGGCTAAGCCTCAGCCTAAAGTAGGTTTGAAATAGTTACTTAGAGTCAACCTGACTAGCAGCCTATCAGGGTCTGATTTTGAGATAACACAAAGGGTCATGTAAAGTTGAAGAGTCAAATAAGTCAAAAAATCATGAGGGAAGTTTAACAATCACAAGGGCCAGTCTTACCCTTGGCTATAAATACCCCCTAATTTGTACATGCAAAGGAATTTTCACCTTAGTTCCTCCCACATAGCCTTGAGAGTCTGTAGTATTTTCTTTGAGGAGCAAGCAGTGGCTCCAACACCCCTTTTACCAGGTTAGTGATGTATGGTGTATCGATCTGTCTTGGAGCTTTCACCTAATTCATAATCTTGATCACAGGCCAACACGTTTTCACACATGTGTTGTAACTATTTGTAAGATTAATCTTGAACACTTGTAATACATGTTGCTTTAACCTGTGTTAAAAAATTGAACTCATTCATTTTCTCTAATACATATAATTATGAAAATGTGTTGTATAAGTTTTTAACATTGTCCTTCCCGTGTTTGTTACCTCTCCAGACATCAGAAAAAACCTTTCACATAAACTTGTTATAGCGGTCGTCGCACTCATGTGGGCTGCTCCACTGGGTGTTGTACGTGCTATCTTCCCATGTGTGTTTTGACTTCCGCATCCATGTGGACTGCTCCTCCGAAAGCTGTGCATGTTATGTTGTGTTGTGTGTCTCTGACAGAGTTGGGATTTTTTTCCCTATCGACTAGGGACTCACTTCCATATTTTCTCTTTGTTGTGAAAGAACCTTAACACAAGTAACACTATCATTCAATAAGCATGTGAACCTCGAAGAAAAATCAGACCACTCTCTCGTGCTAACAAGCAATATCTAAGGAAAACATTTAAGATAATTGCAATTGGGCCATCATACCGGATGGGACTCCTACACCAAACAGTGTGAGGTCTAGTTGTGACTTCATACCTAGGAGATCCCCTGAACGTTGGCGGGTCCAACATCATCAGCATTTCTGGTGCTAGAAGGAGGGCCGCCAGTTGTTTATGGCTAAATTTCTTCTCACACACACTCATCAATCATCTGGTCAAGGCACTAACTTGCATTCCCTCTCACCTACGCAAGACTCTGAAATTGGTTACTCCTCACCTCCTAGACATGAACACAAAATTTTTTATCAGCACCTTTGCTCCATTCGTCCCATCACTCGTCATTTCGCGAAATAAGTCAGACTGATCCCAGGAATACAACATCTTCCATATGCATCAAGAAAGCCAAAGACCACTACCACAGGGATTGTTGTATCATCGATGGAAGAAGCAGTTCTTGCCACACTTGAAGGTCTGGAAGAAGCTGCTGAGAATGGAGAGGAACCTCTGGTCTTCCAACAGGGAGAACGAGGCACCATCATGATCTTGGGCTCAGACTCTGGTATAAGAGGTGGAGGGGAAGCCAACGAAGGAGGTGGAGGAGGAGACGAACCAACAGACTCAGAGCCAAAACCTTCAAATGCTAAAGAAGAGGAGGAGGATGAAGAGAAATAAGACATGGCTGACCAAAATTTGGATTGGTTGACTTAGGGACCATTGGCTCTCCCGGGTGCTTTGCACAAGATTCCGAAGTCGTCAGAGAAAATGAGTGAAGGCAGAAGATCACTTGGACAACTTCTACCTATAACTGTAGACCCTTGAGGTAAATTACGATGACGTTGCATGTAGACTATTCCCATGTACCTTGGATGGTTGTGTAGTAGCATGGTATCACAGCCTTCCTGTCAACTCCATACATAACTGGGGTGTGTTCAAACACATGTTTCTGGAAAAGTTCGTTGATGACAAAACCCCATCCATGTTACTCAAAGAATTGGGAACCCTGAAGATGGAGGGGAAAGAAAAAGTAAAATATTTCAATTAGAGTTTTCTACACATATTGAATAAGTTTGTGGTAGACACGAAAACCTCATGACTCCATCACTGTTGACTACTACACACCCGTATTGTTGACCAACTTTGTGCAGTTCGTCAAACGAGTTGTGAAACCAACACGGTTAGAAAAATGTGAAGAGGAAATCGCCGTTGAAAAGGACTTGCGCACGATTGGAGTAATAAAGGATGATGAACCAACAAAGGACTCCAAAGATGCGAGCAGGAAGCCACAGACTGCGGTGAGCAAGGGTAAGGATAAGGAAACAAGTGATATTGAGACCCTTACTCGTCTTGTCAAAAACATGACATCAGAAGTGTTTGAGATCAAACAACAAACAATCGACACATCTGCGAGCAATCAGACACCCAGACAAAGACAAGGAATCATGTCATCAAGGAGCAATCACTTCCCGACCAAAACTGTGCAGAGCTCAGTGTTCCAACTTGAACATTGTGCAAACAACGAACTTTGTTCATTTCATGAAGATAATCACTCGGAACGGTCTTGTTTGGACTAGAAGTGAGTTGTAGGCCCCATATGACACCACGCACTTGAAGTATCAAGTAGTGTGTAGGGACAATCGGGAGACAAAGGCAATGACGAAGATGTTGTACTTGATGATGCATCAAGCACTGGGCAAGTGGTGAACATGTATTAGTGCATGTAAGCAATGCAGAAGACAAACACTGAGAAGCAGCCCCAAAAGAAAAATGATTGTTACAATATTAGAAGTAAGGGGGTTCTCCCTACACTTGAGGAAATGAAATAAAAGCTTGAATTGCTGAGGAAGGTTGATCCACTAGCCATCCAGAAGTAGAAAACACTAAGCAAGCCTGGGAAGACAACGGTGGACAAGAGTACATCCATGAGTAGTAAACTGCAGAACACTCTATCGAACAAAATGAATACTAGTCTTACCCTGAGCACCTCGGTGAGTCTACCCCCTTTGGATTACAACATTGTGGAAGACATGAAGAAAACTCGCGCAAACATCAGTTTGTTCACGTTGGTGAAGATCCAGAGTCAGTGGGACATCCTGCTACACTCATTGTGGTAGACATCAATAGACAGTGCAACCTCTACTAGCAAGGGAGAAAGCACACCTCCTGGATCACTTTCAACTTTGCTAACCACTCTCTGAATGGAAGAATCAAACTCAGTTTGCCCTCCATTCCTACTTTCATTGGAAATATTCAACTATAATATTCACAACTATATGGTTGATTCTGGCACGACAACCAACTTCATGCTGCTCTCCATTTCCTAAAGGATCAATGTGTAGTGGTGCAAGACATCTGTGTAGATCATCCAACTTGATCGAACATCCATACCAACCATTGGTGAACTTTGAGATGTGATCATTCGACTAAATCATGATGGTCGAGTTCACCAGTGCATAAACATTGTTGTTGTGGGCATACCAAAAGCGTATGGCTTACTGATAAGCATAACTGGTCCAGTAAGCTGAACGGATACTTTGCTATAGATTGGTCACACATGTGGCTTCCGTACAAGGGAAAAAAAATCAAATCTGGGTGTTATCTGAGAGCTATATGAAGCAGAATGTCACTCCCATCAATGGCGAAAATGAACCGTTGGCCTCCGAAAGAAATCATGTTTGGCAACTACCTCTTGGAAACAACACTGTGGTGTTATCCTACATATCCAGCTCCAACCCCACCAAACTGTAGTTGGGTCTCCTTCCTTGCCCAACTGATGGAAATGAATCATGTACAGTACATTGTAACATTAGTAGCAGTAGTAGGAGTGATAACAGTAGTAGTAGTGCAAGCGCGTTGAATGGTCCGTGTACAGACGAGTTGTGGACCATGTACTTCGAAGGATCAAAGACAAAGGATGGAATAGGAGCCAGGTGTGTCTTGATCGACCCAAACAACAGGAAACATTTGATTTTGATCCACTTGGAGTTTGAGTGCACAAAAAACATTGTTGAATACAAGGCAATCGTGTTGGGCTTGCAAAAAGCCATTAGCCTCAATGTGGTCACGCTCAAAGTGGTAGGTGATTTGGAAATAGTGGTACGATAGGTACATAACACCATTCACTATTTATCACCTCATCTCAAAAGTTACCAGCAAGAGGTATGGCAACTAATCTCTAACTTCCAAGCATTTAATATTACTTCTGTACCAAGAACGCATAATGTAGCTGTCAATGCCTTGGCAAATGCGGCTTCTATAATGTCACCACTTAGGGATATATTTACTGTTGAAATTTTGTATAGACCATCTATCCCGGATAACATAACTAATTTACGTGTGTTTGATGATGATCAACAGATACTGCATTTCATGGCCAACACTAATACCTTCAAGGATGTAGTGATAGATAAAGACGAGCATGAGCGATCTTTGCAAGTTGGGGCAGATATCAAGAAATGTCACCTCATCGCCAAAGGTGTGGTATCATTAAAAACTCTATGACTTGCAAGAATGATTTCAGGGGCCAAGGAAAAAATAAACCCACAACTCTACCATGATGCACGAACTGATTAACTTGGGAATAGAACAAGATCTGAATTTCATCAATCTCGGTACGTGTTGCACGCAGCAAGAGTAGCAAGCCTTTGTCCACTTGTTCAAATAGTACCGGGATGTGTTCGCATGGAAATATGATGATCTGAAAACTCACGAAATGCGAATAATCCAACAGATCATTCCAATCATAGAAGAGGTCAAGTCATATCAGCAGAATCTGAGGAAAGTTCATCCATCACTTGAAGCCCTCATACAGAAAGATCTCACCAAGTTGTTGGATGCATGGATCATATACATAGTTTGTCATTCTACTTGAGTTTCAAACATTTTTCCTGTACGTAAGAAGTCCAGGGAAATCCGCTTATGTGTTGATTTTCAGAACATGAACTGTGCCTCAGACAAAGACAACTACCCCGTGCTGTCTATGGAGCACATTTTACAAACAGTATCTGGGGCACAAATGTTTTCTTTACTTGATGGGTTTTCAAGATATAATCAGATTCTAGTAGGGGAAATTGATAGACTCAAAACTACCTTCCGTACCAAGTGGGGTACGTTCACATATAGACAAATGCCATTCGGGCTCGCGAATACAGGTGCAAATTTTCAGCACTCCATGGACATCGTCTTTCGCAGACTCATTAGACAGAGCATAGTGGTGTACCTCGATGATGTGACTATGTTTTCAAGAAAACGGAAAGACCACATACACCATCTGAAGAAATTTTTTGAGCGATGCCAGAAATACTGGATTTCCTTGAATCCCAAAAAGAGCATAGTTGTAGTGTCTGAGGGGAACCTCTCTGGACACATCGTTGCCAAGAGTGGGATCAAGGTTGATCTGGACTTGACCTAGACTATCACAAAGACCCCTCACTCAGCCAACAAGAAAGTGATGCAGTGATTCTTGGGAAAGATAAACTTCCTCCGAAAGTTCATCTTAGATTATGCGCAGATAGTCAAACCAATACAAGACATGATTAAGAAGGATGTCATTTACAGCTGGGGAAAGAGTGAAAATTACGCATTCACCTATATCAAGCAAGCTATTGCAGAAGCACCTGCACTCTACAGCCCAGAATTCAACAAAGACTTTGTGTTATACACCTTCACCTCTGATAACTCGCTTGCTATAGTACTCACTCGCAAAAGGATGAGTTGAATGATGAATGTCCCATCTCCTTCATGAGCGCAAGCATGCATGGACCCAAACTCAACTACCCCATCGTTGACAAACAAACATATGCAATATATAAGGTGGTGAAACACTTCATACGCTAATTGATAAAAAACCATTGCATAGTTTATGTGCCTCACCCAGCAGTCCGCTCACTGCTTGTGCAACAGGAGTTGGGTGAACAACGTGTGAACTGGATGACAGGCTTGCAAGAGTATGATCTTGACATCAAACCAGTTCACACTGTCAAGGGTCATGGTCTCTGTAGATTCACAGCTGAGGAAATACACACACAATTGGAAGAAAAAGAGCTTGTAGGTTGGGAGCATGAAATTGAAATGTATGATGTAGAGCGAGCACCACCCACTATAAATGGAAACTCTTGGTACATAGATGTGCACCAGTACCTTCAGAAGGGCACCATACCCTCTCATTTTTCCATCAGACGGAAGAGGGAATTGCGTCTCAAAGATTTAGCTTATCAGTTGGTGCATGAAGTGCTTTATAGAAAGCACATCAACAAAATCTTGGTCATGAACCAGAGAAGGTTTTGAAATATCTACATGACAGACCAGCCAGGGGTCACTTTGCGAGAAATATCGCTATGTAAAAAGTTATGCAAGCTAGTTTCTATTGACCCACATCATTCAAGGATGCACACGCTTACGCCTATAAGTGCCCGGTTTGTCAGCGATGCGTTGACAAAACGCAAAGGTCAGCAGCCCCACTGCACCCTGTTGGAGTGACTGAAACGTTCCGAAAATGGGGCCTGGACATCATCGGGGAAATTTTCCCACATTAGTCAAATCAATACCGTTACATTCTGACAGCAACTGATTACATCGCACGGTGAACAAAAGCAGTTTCGCTTAAGCAAGTGAACGACCAGGAGGTCATCAGCTTCCTCCAACAGAACATCATCTCATGATTTGGCATTCTGGTATCACTTATGTTTGATAATGCAACGTAATTTTCATATTTAAATCTTTAAGATTTTTCATTACAAAACAGTATTGTGATGAAACACTCATCTAACTACTACCCGCAAGGAAACGGTCTCGCAGAATCCACAAACAAAAACCTTATCCGTATAATAAAAAATATTGTTTACTCTGAGGAGAGTAACTAGCACTCTGCCTTGAAGAATGCTTTATGGGATGACCACGTAACACCCAAACCCTCTCTGAATAACTCACCATACTTCCGGGTCTATGGTAAAGAAGCCATCCTACCACCCAACATCTACTTGCTTGCGTTTCAGTTGTCGCAAGAATCTCAAGGAAGTTCTTGCATGCTAGTTCAGTGTAGGATGGATACACTTCACAAACTGCAGGAAGAAAGTATGAAAGCAAAAGAAAATTTTACACTCCACCAGAATCTTATCAAGAGATGGTTCAACAAGAAGTCTTAATCTTGGTGACTTAATATTGAAATGGGATAAACCCCATGAAGACAAAGGCAAGCATACGAAGTTCCAGTCCCTATGGATTGGTCCATGCACAGTGCATGAGAAGCTTGGCCCAAAAACATACCATCCAAAATCACTTGAAGAAAGGATTGACAACCTTCCTGTCAATGACCAATATCTCAAGCATTATTTTCAGTAGGTCGGGCCATGCCCTGTGCCATGTAGATATTCTACTTACTCCTTATTGTTTTTGTTTTGTTTTCTTTGCTTACTATTTCTATTTCATTTGTTTGGTTTTCTTAATATCCTGCTATTTTTATTTTTGTAAATTAGTGCTGCCCTCTACTGAGTTCTAGCTTTTGAATGAGTATGTGGCTAAGATCTGAAGAGACTTATGACACTGCAACACTTGGCCAGTCCCATGTGCATCTTCTTTGTGCTTTGTTATAACCTTTGGCCAATGAATTATTGATGGAAAATACGAGTTGTATGTAAGGGAAGCTTGGGTCCAACCATGAACCTGTGTCCACTCTAGGAAACCCCATGCCTGTACTCAGTCTTCTGCTCTGTGTTATCAGGCTCATCCAACTAGTAGAAACGGAGAAAGGGAAAAATCTAAACGAGAAAACCTATGTCATAGGTCTTACATGCTTCTCTAAATGAGAAACCTCTTCTGCTCTCAATAAGTTGGGATCCCTCTTCTCTCCAAAAATAAATAAGTTCCTATGCACAGTCCTCTTTAAAAAATACAAAGGCGAAAGAAGAGAAAGGCTTCCTATGCAGAGAGGTGAAGCATGCAACTCCACCGGGGTACTGACTAGGCTCGCTGGCAGTGGAGAAATGCATGTGTTCCTATGTGACTTTGTCAGCATACTGTCTAGGCCTGCTGACAGCAAAGCAACACCAGCAATGAAAACTTATACTTTGAATTTTTTTAACTCGTGAACCAAACTACCCTTCCCAATTTTGAAACACTGTGATCAAGCTTAAACTTTTGTTGTGTTTTGACTGAGTTGGAAAAAGGTGAACCATGTCTATCCATGGGGTAAGTGGGAAAGCCGAAGTAACCCACTTAGCGATTCAATTCTCCCTTGAATAGCAAGGCCCTATGCTGTCAATGAACCAGGATAGAGAAGTTGGAATTCTACGAGTGTGTTGCCAAGTGTTGTAGCGGCTGCAACATCCTCCAAAATTTTTCCCTGCATTCAATTTCGGAGCATCCCTTGCATTTTTACTTGATGTTTGCAAGCACTCAGGCTCACCTTGTGGGCTCATGTGGGTCTTTGGACCTCTTGTAGCAGCTACAACCACCCTCCAAAATTTTTCCTTAGCTTTGTTTTGGAACCTTCCTACCAACCCTTCACATTAGCATGTCTTGCCTTGTCAAGTACACAAGCTTCAATGATTTTCTTGTAGAATGACAGTTTGTCCATAAAATATTTTTGCATCCCCCTCACAGGATGTTTCATCGGACTTGGTGCAGCTGCAGGCTGAGCAGCTCCCTCAAGAAATTTTACAATTCTGGAGGGCTGCCAGCCTTCCATCCAGAAATTGTGCAATTTTGTTGGGCAGTCTGTTGGGCTCCATAATTGCACAAATTTTCCTATCATTGTTCACTGGAAAAATTGTGCAATTCCTCCTAGCAGGACTGCTCAACCCAAAAATTGTGTAATTCTGGGTAGCAGTTAGCTGCTCTACCCAAAAATTGCGCAATCCCTATGGGCAGCCAGCCCAGCTCCCTCCCAGAAATGCACATTTTTTCCTCCCAGCTAAGCAAACTATTGCATGTGTAGCCGAGTTGACTGGTTCCCTCCGGCACCAAGAAAAATTGATTTTCATGCATGGGCTACTTGCCCCAAGGAAGCATGCAAAGGAATCCCTTGATTCAGGGATCTATTTTTGGCAGTTGGAGGTTACATGCAAGGATCATTTCAGAAACCTCCCACCAAGTGCGCTTTTCCTAGATTTGTGGCATGCGTGTCACAAACACGGTTTTATCAAAACTCATCACCTAGAAGTTGCAGAGCTCATTCCTCACATCAACCTTGTAGCACCAACATCCCACATTGCATCTGGGAGTCGTTGGCACATTCAACTCAATTGCTTTGGGGTAAGGCCGCCTTTCATGTCTTGTGTTGCATTTCTATCTATTTTTGTGTTTTGCTTTGTGTGATTGATGTCTTCTTGATTTCAATGAGCACTTGCTGTCGTTTTGATGCATGTTAGCTTGTAGAAGCACCATTTCAATTTTTGTTCACATCTCACTATTGTTGCATGCATGACATTGTTTTAGCACGAACTTCACCATTGGAGCGACTCGCTTCACACACATGCATGCTTTCCTATTTTATGAATCCTGCACTTGATGTTTGCATGTATGATCAATCATCTTGTTTTCACTCATCGCACCATGCATTCAAAATTCTCATGTTTTCAGTCACCCCTTAGCTAGATTGGGCTGTCTTGGCCCGGATAATGCCTTGCCCAGCTAGCATTGCACATTTTCGGAAGTGAAGGGTCTGCCTTCCCTCTAGAAATTGTGCAATCCTAGCCCAACACTGAGCTCCAGGCTTGCATTGTGCAATTCTTGGAGGCAGTGTCCTGTTGGCCCCAGAAACTGCACAATGCAGTTTGTTTGTTGCATGTCACTACTGACTGAAATTGCACATTGCGTAGTTTCAGCCTCAGCAGGCTAGGCTGGACTATGCATTGCATAGTTCCAATAGTCAGTCAGCCTCTTGACAGCGCAGACTATGCCTCGCACAGTTTTGGAAGTCAGTCTCCTGACCTCCCGGCAGAAATTGCACAACTTTCATGATTAGTCACACATGTATGTCGCAAGTCAGTTCTCAAGTTCATTTTGGTTTTCAACTAACATACTTCTTTCCATGAGTGTTGCTATGTCTCTAGGTATCGCATTTTTTCATCTGCCTCTCATCAACACAAGTACAATGGTTTCTAGGAGAGAAGAGTCAAAGACACCGTTCAGAGCACACTTGGGGATTCAGTCGATCAGGTGTCTATAAACTTTCCTAACCACGAAGACATCAAGTTGTTCGTAGACAAGGACATCAAGATAAGATGGCAGCAACATCACAACAAGCAACACCATCAGCAGTAGCTGAAGGCAGCATACCTAAACGCAACGAGCACGAGAGGAAGGTTATTAACAACACAAAGG
Organism: Pinus tabuliformis; assembly: GCA_031772625.1. Taxonomy (NCBI): domain Eukaryota; kingdom Viridiplantae; phylum Streptophyta; class Pinopsida; order Pinales; family Pinaceae; genus Pinus; species Pinus tabuliformis. Next base: position 1,153,399,266 of record CM062819.1, read on the forward strand.
TGGAACAAAGTTGCAAGCTCAAGTAGATCCACTTGTGATGAAAGAAACTTTAGAGACTCAGGCTATGAGGTGATGGGGCGACATGGAGATCACGTGAAGGCAGAGAACATAACAGAGAAGGAGTTGCATGTGCTGAAGCAACAACTCAAGGAAAAACAAGAACTGCATAGACGAGAGAATGAGTTGTAGCAAGAATAGGTACAACAGGGTGCACAACATGCACTCATGGATGAAACTACGCCCATAGAAGTTATAAATCCATCCTAGCAGCTGGCACAGAGCAGACAAGGTGAGCAGTGCTGCTGATCACGTGCAAGGGAATGTAGCAGCATGCATGTCTTCGTGTGCATGCATGCAATCCCACCCATTCGACACACTCACTGAGGCGAAGACAAGAAGAAAGTCCGAACGGAGCTAAACATGTACTTTGACAAGTTGGCATGCACGACCACCAGCACATGCTTGGAGATCAGTGCAGACACTATGCATCAACATGTTGGTGGTCCGGTTAGACCTAGGACAACCATGTGCATGCTATCAGATGAGTTGGACGGAGGAGCCATATTAGTGCACCCGGATGCAACGAAGGCAAGAGTTCGCTTCAACAAGCTGTCACCATTGAGTACACAGACACCATCACGGAAAACCAAGCCTGGCATTAGCTCATCACCTTCGACCATCACAAGCATGTCAAAGAGTGGGTCTCACCACAATGGTCCGAGTGTCAGTGATGTCTTGCATGGCTTGCTCAAGCCATCTTGTCTCACATGGGCACATGTGCATTGTAATGTAACGTCTTGTCAAGTGGAAGTTCAAGTGTCAATAGTTGAATGTAACAATCATAGAATAGTTGAAGAGTTATGAGAGTAGATGAATGGTCTCAAAGGGGAATGCCAAGGCTCACCCCACCCTTTGATATAAATAGAACCTCATAACTCATTTTAGAGGCTTTTGTTCAGCCAAGTTTTGATAGGAGTATCTTAGAGAAACATTGGATAATATTGTAACACGCCTTGGCTTCTCCACTGTGCAAATCTAGTATATCTCTTTGGAGGAGCAGGCGGTTGTGGCTGTAACATTCCACTATTGGAACTAGTAGTTGGACATGGATGTATTGTATAACTGGAACTTACACTTCTTAATATAACTGAGCCAACACGTTTTCATGCATATTTTGTTATTGTATTTGGACTATTTTGGTTGCTGTAGCAATGTATGTTATTTAACTTACGCATTTGTGTATGAACTATTTTGTATGCAATTGTATAAATCTTGTTGCAGATGTGTTGTTGGTTTAAACATCACTTTGGATTTCTCGCTATCTTGCTTTCTAGCTTGTGATGCATCTTCGCTCATGTGTTCCCTTCCAAGCCGCGTACTATTACAGGTTTACAAGGGGCGCAATCACCTGACCCTCAGTGTGTTGGAACCTCTCATTCATCTTCCTTGACTTACTGTAGCTATCACATCGTTGCTACCAACAGGGAAATCTTACTTTCCTCTGTGTGAAATCGCGGTCAAGGCATTATCGTACGACCTACTTTTGGGACACCTGCACCAAACAGTCTGAGGTTTAATTGGGACTTCTTACTGAGGAGATCCCCTGACATGTTGGCAGTTCCAGTACCGTCAGCAGCACCCTATTTGCTTGACCGTTAAATTTTTTTTTTTTGCATGTTTGTCTCAATACCACGCTTGCAGCCATGTTTTGTTCAAGCACAAGGTCCTTGCTTCGTGTGTACATGTTGTATTCACTATGTGAACATCCATCAACTCACACATGAAGTTGTTCACACTGTCGTGTATGCATCGTCGCAGTCGTTCAATGATCTATCACAAGCTTCGCGCTTGTCACTCACATAGCCGATCGGTCATGTTGAGCATATGTTGTCTTGATGGTTTGAGGAGTCTTGTCATCAATTTATGTTGAGTGTGTGTTTACAAGGTCACATATGCACAAATTCACCTTATGCACTTAGTCATTTTGCTGAAGTTTTGATGACTGGATCACCCTCTAATAGACAGACCTCCACCCTGGAATCGACTCGATTGACTATCACCTAGAATAGCACAGAAGTGTCCAACAAGCCATTAAAATATGCGCTACCCTCAAGTTGATCAACCAACCCTCCTGCTAGTCAACTAGAGAGTTTGACCGGGTAGTGACCCCGAGACTCAATCCCCTAAAAAATTGCACAGAAGCTGTAGATATTGCCCGCTTCGCTGATGGAGGAAACTGCACAGACAGGTTGGATGGACACTAAGTTCCCGTCCCTATCTCCCTAAAAAATTTGCGCAGTTTACCCGGCCAGCCACCCAGTCAGTCGGCCTGCTGCTCACCCAGAAAAATGCGTAGACTTCATGAGAAAGCCTCTCAGCTACCCAACATCCCACTCAGCTCAAAAACTACATAGAGGTGTTAAACAGGTCAGCTTCCTAACAATTGCGCAATTTTTTTCTCCAGCAACCCTACAACCCACTGCAAGCTCCCTCCAGGAATTGCACAGTTTTTACTGCCAAGCCATCCCGCAACACACTGCTAGCTTTGTTACACAATATTTTGTCACACCTCCTACACTTCCCTGTGACATACCCTGAAGTTCCCGAAACATGACCAGCATGGAGTGTACTAATTCATATATGGAGCTCAAATACTTCCTAAGACTTTGATTGGAAAATTCCTTGAGCTTCTCTTGGAGGAAATAGTTCTAAAACCCTAATTTGAGAATCATTGCTCTTATGAAACTAAAAACAACAATGATCGCCTATTGCACTTTACTTGACCCATGATGGCATCAATCTGTTTACTTGTATACCCACGACGATCCCAAAAATGAAATTTTCCCAAAGAGGATGAGAAGCTTCTAGAGCGGCGAGCTGGAGGTTGTTCGGCGTAGATGAGGTCGAGTTCTCCCAACTTGGCCTCTTGGTCTTATCCCTATGAGCTACCTCCTTGAGATGAGGACCTACTCCTATCTTAGGAGAGATCCTAACTCCCTTTCCCAGCCTATATATTCATCCTCTCCCATTCCCAAATGGTTGGTCTATGTCTATTTGCACCCTTATGCTAAGATTGTGCCTATATGCGAATCATTTGGCTTGGAGAAGGAGTGCTTGGAGAGATTTTATTGGACTTGGATATTATTTCAAGGAGAGCCTATCAACATCAAGGCTTGGTTGTATGCTTCCCTTTATTTTCTATTAATATACAACTACTGGTTCATTTTCCCTAAATGTGTATACTCATGTACCATTTAGCTTAACATTCCTTGATCTGTTGACTAGGTTACTTTTGAATATGCTCTTTGTATTTTCATGCCTTGTTGTGTCTTGATCTCTTGTGAAGGTGCATAAATGATGTGAATAGTAGGAATGAGCCTATGACGCAAGAGATTCAAGGCTTCAACAAAGGTGATCGAGATAGCATCAGAACAAGGTAAGCCATCTTCTTTGTCTCTCTTTTCAGTTCTAACTTGGGAAAGTGTTTGGTAGAATGTCACTTCAGTTGCTAGACCCACTCATTGGGCTAGAGGGATCGTCTCTGTCTGTAGAGAGTATTTACCTAGACAAAAAAATGGTGACTCGGCTGGGGAAGCTATACCCCTTCCCATCCATTCCTTCAATCAGATCCTTTGCCTAGTTAGACCAACTGTCGTTTTTTCGGCTTGTCTGCATTAGTCTGGGTTTATACCATCACTTATTACTACCTTAGAGTGCGAATTCTGGATTGTTTCTTGGAATATTTTTTTTTTTCCCATATTCCTCGCCCATCGTGAGTTTATCTCTAACAGTCGGGATGGCATTGTGAGTTTTTACTTGTACAGTTGTGATGGAAAAAAATTTCTTCACTGTTTGGTCACGTTGAAATCATCACTACTTTTTCTATACAAAGTAGTGATGATGACCCCAACCATCACAGGTTTGCCTATGCAAAGTAGCGATGATAACCCAATCATCACGGGTTTGGGTATATAAAGTAGCGATGATCCTTGAATGTGAGAATTTTTAAGGTTTATTCCTTAGAATCCAGTGTGTCTTGGCCCCTAAGGTCTTTTCCTATCCTGTATGCTTGGATTTGTCATTTTTTGATTGATTGTCTTGATTAATTTGCAAAATTTGTCTCATTGGATTTGAAGTGAAATCTGATTGAGTTCTAGGGTTTCTAGTCAATTAGTCATCACTTGCTGCTTGTTGGTGTTGTTGAGATGTTTGTTTTGCTGATTGATTGAGTGTTGTTTTCTGTGGAAATCATTGGAAACACTGTTTTGGATTTCTTTTAGCTTGTATTTCAAAATTTACTTTTCATGAAAATTGATTAGATTAGTTGCATTGAAAAGTTATTTTTTGAGATTCAACATTGAAAATAGATCACATTTTTTAGTGATTGGAAGCTAAAAACTGTATTAGGTGCATCAAATCATTCAAAACGAAAAGAAAAGCATAATTCATATAAGTGCATCTTAGTAAAGTTAAAATCATTTTTCTTTCGAAAGGTTGCATTTAGGATAGTGAAAAGTGGAAATCATTTTTACTTTTGGCATTGCATTTGGAAGATGAAAGTGAAAGTTAGTGGAAGGAATTTTTCATGATGCATTTTGTTTGATTCATTATTGATTGAAATTTCTTCCCTCGGTTAGTCTAGCTTTCATTGAGCTTAGGTATTCAACTAACATCATTAAGGCATTGAAACCAAAGCATAATTTCAAGATCAACTTTAAAATATATCAATTAATCTAAGGATCATTTGAAACATTAACACTCATACTTGATGGTCTAGGCTAGATACTTGTTTCGGTTTCTAGAAAAGTCAGTAGTTCTCGTTCGCAATACTCTTGCATTAGATAGCTCTAGTGCAAACTTATGCTCCCCATACCATCAAGTATACAAAGGGAGACCCTCATAGGTTGCAAACCTTTATCCATAGGAAGTCGAGTCTGCCACCCTATAAACGTGATACACCGAACACAACATTCAGTGAGATTACCTGCACGTACATCAAGTCCTTAGTAACTTTATTTCCTAAGATGTATATTGCAGTTCACGGTTACCTGGTAATCCATTTTGCCTAGAGTATCCTGAGTAGTCATTTCGATATTTTCCGATTCCTTAAACTTAAAAGTCATCGAGTACTTATCCTTTCAAGCTCACTAAACCAACGAAAGCGACTAGAGTCACCTTTCTGTCCTTTTCTCGACTCTTAAAACATGAAAAGGAAAAGTTTTTGTTTCAAATTCTAAAATTAATTGATCACAGAACAACATCCTTCCTGTGGAAATACTCCCTAGTAGATCTTAGGTTGATACTAATGGCAACATTTCTTGAGTCTACCAGTCAAGGAAACCCCTGTCATGGGAATCCTATTCCTTTTCCTTCTTTTGGAAATACTGGTGCTCCCTATATGGCGACGTTGTCCCTTCCTAGATCAATGACCATTGGTTAGCCTGTTTGGTTATTTTCAACCTCTGTGGTTCCAAGTGTCAAAACATATTTTCAACCAAGTTCTCCTCCACCTGAACAACATCAACCTCATGTTGATCCTAAAGTTGACCCCTTTCCTTCTTCGCCTATTTCTTCACCCCATTCTTCCTCTTCGCCTAGTGAAATTCTGGATTCTACTAATGAGGAAGCTGTTAATCTAGGTTGTCATTGATGTCAATATAATGGTGTTTTCTTTGATACATGATTGCCCATTGATGCCCATTGATGCCCATTGATCATAATGCTCATAGTGATGAAAGTTTGATATATGATGATATGATGAGTTGGAGGACCCAAATGGATTGAACAATAGGAGGTCAATTAAACAAAAATTGAACAACAATTGAACAACAAATGACACAGGAGGTTAATTGAACAACAATTGAACAACAATTGAACATCAATTGATCAACAAATGATGCAGTAGATCTAGTAAAGCAACAAGAGAAAGAAGCCAAAGAGTAAGATGAAGAGTTTATCGAAAGCCATCAAAGAAGCAAGTTGGAACAAGAGAAGTGGGTTATCGCATATGGCCAAGGGTAAGTGTTATCGAAAGAACAAAGAGCAACAACGATAACAAAGGAGTAAAGAAGAAAACAGCGGAGGAACATAAACAGAGTTATCGGAGGTCACAAGAAGATAAGCCACAGGAGCAACAACTATCGAAAGAGAGGAAGAGTGAAGATAAGTCACAGGAGAAATAGCTATCGGAAGAGTAGGGGTAGGAAAGTATGGACTTCCTTGATCGTGGCTGAAGTCCTGCAGTCAATCCTAGCCATTGATCTCATAGTCAACCCTTAGATCATGTTCAACTGCGGGGGTTAAGGGCGTTTTAATCCATGTGCCAGTCAAAGTCCCGCAAAACATTGATTGCGATAAGGTTGTGGACTTGACGGGTTTATTAACAACTTCTTAAGATCATATCGCATCTGCTCTGTCGGCTATAGGGGATCGACTATGTTATGAGAAGACCTCCGGAAGTTGCGATTGTGATTAAAGGTGATGACGTGGCATGTGGGACCTCCATATGGGTAACGTATCTCGAGAATCTATCATAGAGAAGAGGTAACAGCTGACAACTCGTGAACTTGAAGGAACAGAGGAAGCTGGAAGGTCGAGCGAATGAAAGAAGAAGTCGAAAGGTCGAGAATCCAAAGGTCTGGCAGATGATGAAGGTATAAAAGAAGCTGAAGATTGAGTGAGAGAGAGGTAAGCAGAAGGATAGAAGTAAGCCAGAGGTCTAGCAGGATAGAAGGAAGCCATAGGTCTAGCAGGATAGAAGGAAACCGAAGGTCCAGCAGGACAGAAGGAAGCTGAAGGTCCAGTAGGATAGAAGGAAGCCGAAGGTCCAGTAAGATAGGAGGAAGCCGAAGGATGAAGAAATTCTATTGATTAGGTTAATATTTGAAAGGCTCGGACCTGTGATGAATTAATCAAGTACATAATGAAACCCAAAGAACAATTCTGTGAAGGGGAAAATTAAAGTTTCATCTGACATTGTTTGAAGGGAGTAGTAGCCAGCACTAGCACTGAAGTGTTTGTGAGCCTGGTTCTGGCAAGTAAGAGATCGCGATAGCAAGAATAGTGAGAAGCAGTCATGCTTGAAATAGTTACCACAACAGTAAAGAATAAAGGCTTGAAAACAGAGAATTACTTTTGTGCATACATTGAGGATTAGCGCAGCTATCTTGTTGGAAAGCTTCAACAAATCTTGGAAACATTATTGGAGATCATGATGCCTATTTGAAATCATCATAAGGTAACTTTGCAGACCCTATTAGGGAAATATGAGGAGTTGTGAAGATTCCTTCATATGAAGATAGGTTGTCATTGATGTAGCAGTGAAGGTGTAGATAGACAGAATTCAATGAAGAAGATGTTGGGAGCAGAAAATAACTACCAAACATATCTAGACAATATATAGCATAGGGTTGGAGCCCTTGGGGTTGGTGCCTAATAATTGGAAGGATTGCTGTCCATGGATTTGGTGCTCCTAAATCCAAGGTTGGTACCTTGACAAGACAGGGTTGGTGCCTTGGAGGTTGGAGCCTCACAAAAAGTCCAAGTTGGTGCTTGGCAACTGGTTGGAGCCCTATATACATTGTACTTTATTTATTGTAAAGATTATATTAATAAAATCATTTATTCTTGTTGTTCATTTTGTGTTCTAAATATAAATGATTTAACTGACAAAAATAATAATTGAAAAGGAATACTGATTAACCCCCCTTCTCAATATTTCCAACAATTGGTATTAGAGACAGTACCTTCACTCAAAATCCTAATAGCTTGAAGGTTGATATAGAACACAAATGGTGAAGCCAAGGAAGAAAGTATTGTTATAGAAATTCTTGGGCACTGCAACTCCAATAAAAAATTTCCATAAACCAAGAGATCCTAAGACCCTAAAAGTGTTGTTTCATACCCTAAAGGAACAAGGTCAACTGATTACATCATCTCCCAGAAGTTCTCCACAGGAAACTACTCAGAACTGGTCAAAACTGGACCATACAGGTTGCTTAGTGCTAAGGGTGTGATGCATCCCACCTACCCAGTGTAAAAGGTGCGATGCATACTGAAAATGCCTTCTATAGGGTGCGATGGGAGAGAGTGGACAAATGGTAGAGACAGTTTGCGAGGTGGATGATCATGGAATCTTCCAGAAACTTCTCCTATGACACTTGCCTCTCTGAATTTGCTCAGGGATGAGTAAGAGATCATCAATCTCCAAGTGGAATCAAGGACTATCAGAGAGAGGACACTAATCAAAATCCCAGAAGCTGACTCACCCACCTGCAATCATCTATATATGGATCCCTCATCCAAGAGATCCAGGGGTTGGAATTTTGTATCTTGTAAGGAAGTGCTGTTGGTTTCTTGTTGGAATATCATAGTGTTGGGTGATCTAAGCTCGTCATTTGGTGAAAGAAGGGCTTTCATGCTGGAGGATGACGCTGGGTCAGAGCAATTGGATGTAATCCTCTTTGCTATTCTTGATTATTAATAAAGCTATTCAAGTTTTCCTCCACATTCTTGTATGTTTGATGATATATGCATTTGTATGGTCAATATATATCTGGTCCTATATTGTTTATGATTGTAAATCTCTATTCTTCGATAGTATTATGCTGCTTTGATTCCACAGGTGCTCTTTGAAGCTGGGTAGACGAAGGAGAAGCAGCAAGGTTCTGTTAGAAGGGAGAGGAACCGAGCAAGGAACCAAGCGCAAGACTAAGGTTGGTGTCCTTCATTCCACTCTTATCTACTTCTCATAAAGGAAAACGAAAGTAGTTTTGGTTTGTTTGTTTGTAAGATAGCTACCAGTCTTAGTGGGACTAGCAACTCCGAGTGGACACTAGATTTCCGGATAACAAGTATCCAATCCTCCTAAAGATGTGTCTCCCTCTACCACTGAAATAGAAGTCAATCAATTTGTGAATGCTCCATGGTTCAATGAAAACTTTGATATATGGGAAGAAAGAATGAGAAATTTCTTAAAGACTCAAGGCATTGAAGTATGGGAATCAATAATTAATGATAACATGATGAATGGAGAATCCAAGGAGTATAATGCAAAAGCGATGAAGGCAATCTTGAATGGGATACTAGATTATATAAAGAATAATTTAGGAAAATGTTCATCAGGGAAGGGTATATGGGACAAACTTCATAATATTCACTCAAAAGGACATTGAAAATGATCTCTAGTCAAGAAAATGATGGAAAACAAGAAGAAAATCCAGAGCTCATCAAGGAAGCTGAAGATAAGATTGATGAAATCAAGGCTAAATAAGACCTCGAAAATGAAGAGAATGAAAAAGACTTTGTAGAAGATCTCCTCACTAAACTTATGGCTTCCATGGAAGAGATTATCAATTTGAAAAAGGAAAACGAGGAACTTAATAAGAAAGCACTAGCTGGTGACCAAGACCAAACAAGGAAGAAAGTTGACCTTGTTAAGCTTCAGGTAAAAGAAAGGGATGAAGAGCTTGCCAAGATTAAGAAGGAATTTCATTAAAGAAAAAGAAAGCATCATGAAGAAGTCATATCCATGACAAATCAATTGGATAAAGCAAAGAAACGGGAAGATACCTTGTCAAGTCAACGTGAACAAAGGCACAAGATCTTGAACAAACTTGAAGAAGAGATTGGTCAGTACAAGGTAGAGGTCTCCTCTCTCAAATCTCAACTACAAGAAGCAAGAAAGTTAGCACAAGGAGCTAAGAAGACAATGGAAGCATTGGCAATCATAGAAGGACATGTTGATGAAGCAGAAAAGGAGAGAAACACCATGACATGTCAACTAAAAGCAAAGGATGGAGAAATCTTCAAACTAAAATCTAACATCAACCTTCTCAAGGATGAAACATGTAAAGCTACAAGGATCAAGGAAGAAGTGGAGAGTAGTCTAGCAAAGGAAAATGAAGAAATCTTCAAAATGAAGTCAAATATCATCTCCCTTAAATTAGAAGCAAATGAAGCAATACGTATTAAGGAATAGATTGAGAAACAACTTTCTAAGAAGAATAATGATTGCGAAAAATTGGAAGAAGAGATTGTCTCCCTCAAGAAAAAGGTTGAAGGGATGGAAAAAACCTTGAAGATCTCTCAAGCCTTGGATGACATGCTCAGTCATCAAAGATGTCCATTTGATAAATCAAGTCTCGGGTATGTAGGTGAATCCTCAAGCAAGAATGATAATGCTTCAAACAACAAGGATATGAGGAAGTCAAAAAGAAATGTTGATGCTACCAATTTCAGCAAAGGTAAAGATAAGAGTCAAGGTGTTAATGAAGGAAGTCCTATTCCAAGAAGAAATGAAAATGTTGTAAAGGATGCGAGAAGAAATAATTATCATGAAAGGATCTCAATGCAGAAAGGCTTCAAAAGTACATCGATGAAATCTCCATCTCCCAGGTACCAAAGTTTATTTCTTGGTTATTGTTATTCTTGTACAAACTTTGGACACATGGCAAAATATTGTAGGGCTTATAATGATCCCCGTCAATCTCCGAGAAGCAATTTTGCAGGAAGTCATGAATTCTTATTCATGAACAACATAGACTGATTCAAGTGTCATAAAATTGGTCATATGGCACATAATTATAACTTGATTTGGGCACCTTCTCAAGCTAGAACCATGCCAGAAAAGAAAGTTACACAAGTATGGAGAAGAAAGCAAATACAATCTGAAAATATCCTGAACCCTCCAGCCAACAACACATGTTGTTGACTTGATGAAGATATTCTTGATATTTCAAGTGTTTGATGATGGGATTCTGCCAAAAAGAGACCATGCATACAGTTAGGGGGAGCTTGTGATTCTTGATCATTATTGCAAAAGCTATTCATGAAAGGGTCCTTATAAAATCCTTGTTGAGCTATATTAACAATCATCCTTTGATAAAGATCATTTCTCAAGAGCACTACATTGAAGAAAATGATCTTGTAACCATTCTTTGGACTGTTGTTGAAGATGTTTTCCACTTGATCACGAAGCAGAAATTGGAGCAGCAGAGAAGGCCATCCAATGCTAGAGAAATAGGGCAAATAACTATGTTGTTGGTATTACAGAAGTTGAATGTCTCGACTCAGGCATATAATGTGAGAACATGTAAATCAAGGACAATAATAGAGGCAACCTTCAAAAAAACAAACACATCTAAGAATGGAGCTTGAAGCAAGAGCAGTTGGAAGAATCTAGCATAATTGAAGCATTGCAAAAATTTGTCAACCAGTAAAAGAATTTAAAAGACAGTCACAGATTGGATATCAAAATCTGCTAGTGGAGATAACTTGCAGAGACTTTTACAAGAACACAAGGAAAAGATGGCTCATCAAAAGGACTATAGAAAGGAGAATGTTGTGCAGTCGAATATAGCTCAGTAACTTAAGGAGAAGCACAGAGATACAAAGGAATCCTGATTTGAAGAAAGATAGCGAGAATGACAATTTCAGTGGCATCTTCTCCTGATTCAGACTATAAAGACTCCTTAATTTTGACTGTGAAGACAACAAAATTCGGATTGCAGAAGCATAAAAACTTGGACTTGAACATTTGGTGTATGGCTATTTGGAGCCTATTTAGAAGCATTAAAATGGAGCATCTTTAAGCATTGTTGAAAGCATTATGAAGAAATTCTGAGACATGAAGAGGGGATAATGTGCTAGTTGATGATGAGGCAGCAATCCGTCTATCTTGAGTAAAAAGAAGAGCACCATGACACGGGGAATAACATACCCATAAAAATATACTATTCATAAAGAACAAAAGCAGTTCGATAGGGGGAGTCCTTGTGCACTCCTTTGTCATTGATGTCAAAGGGGGAGAGAAGAAGAATATTGACATCAATGACAAAGTGGGAGATTGTTAATATAGGTTGTCATTGATGTAAATATAGCAGTTTTTTCTTTGATACTTTATTGCCCATTGATGTCAATTGATCATAATGCTCATAGTGATGAAAGTTTGATATAGGATGATATGATGAGATGGAGAACCCAAGTGGATTAAACAACATGAGGTAAATTGAATAGCAAATGACGTTGGAGGTCAATTGAACAACAAATGATGTAGGAGGTCAATTGAACAACAATTGAACAACAATTGAATAGCAATTGAACAGTAATTGAACAACAATTGAACAACAAATGACGCAGGAGGTCAATTGAACAACAATTGAACAACAAATGACACAAGAGGTCAATAGAACAACAATTGAACAGCAATTGAACAACAAATGATGCAGTAGATCCAGTAAAGAAACAGGAGCAAGAAGCCAAAGAGTAAGACGAAGAGTTTATTGAAAGCCATCAAAGAAGCAAGTCATCGAAGAAAGAGAAGAAGGTTATCACATATGCCCAAGGGTAAGTGTTATCAAAAGAACAAAGAGAAACGATGATAACAGAGGAGTAAAGAAGAAAATAGCAGAGGAGCATAAACAGAGTTATCGAAGGTCATAGGAAGATAAGTCACAGGAGCAACAACTATCGGAAGAGCGGAAGAGTGAAGAGAAGTCATAGGAGCAACATCTATTAGAAGAGTGCGGGTAGGAAAGTACGGACTTCCTTGATTGTGGTGGAAGTCCCGCACTCAATCCTAGCCGTTGATCTCATAGTAAACCCTTAGATCACGATCAACTGTGGGGGTTAAGGCCGTTTTAATCCATGTGCCAGTCAAAGTCCCGCAAATCATCGATTGCGATAAGGCTGTGGACTCAACAGGTTTATTAACAACTGCTTCAGATCATATCGCATCTACTTCGTCGGTCATAGGGGATCGACTATGTTCTGAGAATACCTCCGGAAGTTGCAATTACGATTAAAGGTGATGACGTGGCATGTGGGACCTCCATATGGGTAACGTATCTCGAGATTCTATCACAGAGAAGAGGTAACAGTTCACAACTCGTGAACTTGAAGGAACAGAGGAAGCTGGAAGGTCAAGCGAACAAAAGAAGGAGTTGAAAGGTTGAGAAGCCAAAGGTCTGCCAGATGATGAAGGTACAAAAGAATTCAAAGATCAAGTGAGAGAGAGGTAAGTAGAAGGAAGGAAGTAAGCCGTAGGTCCAGTAGGATAGAAGGAAGCCGTAGGTCGATCAGGACAGAAGGAAGCCAAAGGTCTAGCAAGACAAAAGGAAGCTGAAGGTCCAACAGAACAGAAGGAAGCCGAAGGTCCAACAGGACAGGAGGAAGCTGAAGGACAGAGGAATTTTTTTGATTAGGTTAATCTTTGAAAGGCTCGGACTTGTGATGAATTAATCAAGTACATAACGCAACCTGAAGAACAATTCTATGAAGGGGAAATATAAAGTTTCATCTGACATCGTTTGAAGGGAGCAGTAGCCAGCACCAACATTGAAGCATTTATGAGTTTGGTTCTCGGAAGTAAGATATCGCGATAGCAAGAATAGTGAGAAGTAGTCACACTTGAAGCAGTTACCACAACAGTAAAGAACAGAGGGTTGAAAACATAGAATTGATTTTGTGCATACATTGAGCCTTAGCGCAGATATCTTGTTGGAAAGCTTCAACAAATCTTGGAAACATTATTGGAGATCATGATGCCTATTTGAAATCATCATGAGGTAACTTTGTAGACTTTGTTAGGGAAATATGAAGAGTTGTGAAGACTCCTTCATATGAAGATAGGCTATCATTGATGTAGCAATGAAGGTGTAGACAGATAGAATTCAGTGAAGAAGATGTTGGGAGCAGAAAATAATTACCAAACATAACTAGTCAATATATAGCAGAGGGTTGGAGCCCTTGGGGTTAGTGCCCCAGAACTGGAAGGATTGGTGTCCTTGGAGTTGGTGCTCTTAAATCCAAGGTTGGTGCCTTGACAAGATAGGGTTGGTGCCCTAGAGGTTGGAGCCTCACAAAAAGTCCAAGTTGGTTCTTGGCAACTGGTTGGAGCCCTATATACATTGTACTTGATTTATTGTAAAGATTATATTAATAAAATCATTTATCCTTGTTGTTAATTTTGTGTTCTAAATATAAATGATTTAGGTGACAAAAATAACAATTGAAAAGGAATACTGATTCACCCCCCCCCCCCCCCCCCCCCTTAGTATTTCCAACAGCAGCTAAGAAGAAGAAGAAGAGGATGAAGAAGAAGAAGAAAAATAAGCAAGGGGCCAACCAAACAACTATTTTTACTGATGCAACTAATGAATAAAAATCTTCCAATGAGCCCCGGAAAGTAAAATTCCCTTGCATGTTATGTAAAGGTGATCACCTTCTTCAGAATTGTCCTGGTATTCCCAAGGTCTTAGAACTGTGGTCCCCAGGTTCACATCGACCTGTCATCATCCTTTGGCGATCATGTTTGCGATAAACCTTCAACTAGTAATAGTAAATCCCATGGAAAAAAGGGAAAAGTGAAATTTCCCTGTAAGTTGTGTGAAGGTAAACATTGCATTCACCTTTGTCCTCTTATGGATGAAGCTTCCAAAGAGTTGGAAAATCTTACAACTTCTCAACCTCATCTTCCAACTGAGTATCAAAAGCTCTCCCTTGATCCTTTGCTAGTTGATACAGTGTTTGATCAAAATTCATCTTTGGTCAACCCCACTCTCTCAAAAATTGAGTCTCGTGAGTCTATTCCCAGCCAACCATTGGTTGAGAAATTGGTAGACTTGACTCCACCTTCAGTTAATCATGCCTTTCTAGTAGACAGTGAACCTCATACTACTCAGGTTCTTCTGGTTTCTTCAGTTTCGAATGAATTGAAGGTAAATCCTCCTATTCTCGAGGTGCATGAGATCATTTCTCCTATTCCCATCAAGCAAGAGGGAAGCTCTTACATTCCTGTGACACCCGCTCCAAGTAGTTTAGTCACTTATTTTGATTGGAGTGGACTGGTAGGATATCGTCTTCTGTCTTATGTACCTTTCCATATTACAGTCATAGGTGAGGGTGCATATGTTAGCATCATGTCCTCAACTTCTTGGAAAACTTTGGGTTTTCTTCATCTTGTCCCCGTCACCCAGAATCTGTTAGCTTTTAATAGAGGAACTAGTCAACTGTTAGGGATCCTTCCTAAGTTACATATTACTTTGGGAGGAAAGATTGTCTATATAGATGTGATGGTTGTCCAAGGGCCATTGGATTTTAATCTAATCCTTTCCCATGACTATGTTTATGTCATGGGAGCTCTTGCCTCTTCCCTCTTTCGAGTGATGTGTTTCCCGTATGGAGGAAGCATTGTGATCATTGATCAACTTACATTCATTGGTCTTGAATCGGCTCCCACTCAACCATCATCCCTAAATGGTTCTTATATGCAAGTGGTATCACCCCTGCCACATGTTAATTACGTGGCCATTTTTTCCATACCCACATGTGCTGATGATCTAGTAGGTGATGTAGTACACCATTTACTGGGGGCATTGGAGCCCGATTTTTCATTTTGATCCCTGGACATGTATCCCTTCCAAAGTGTTGTTCTACCATTTGATGAGAACCTCTTGGAATCCATGGCCTCTTTTGGTTTGTGATCAGGACCTTGGAGTAGATCTCCCTGTCTTGCGTCAAGCTCCTTAAAAAATGAAATAAGGGATTTGGAGCAGAGTTCCCTGTCCTGTGTCAATCTCGTTAAAAAATGAAACAACGACCTTGGAGCAGAGTTCCTTGTCTTGTGTCAAACTCCTTAAAAAATGAAACAAGGGACATGAGGATAGTTCTTTTACTATGTCAACGTCGTTAAAAAATTAAATAGGTCATGAGCATGGTTCTTTTACTTGTGTCAAGGTTGTTAAAAATGAAAAAAATCCCCTTCCAATTTGAGTCTTTGATTAGATCTTGTAAAATCCCAGTTGAGTCTTTCACTTGATCTCGTAAGTGAACCTTCATTCCATCTACCTGTTAGTAACCAACAGTCTACTTAGGTGGATGAAATGAAGCTTGGGGGGAATGTACCTTGAATTGAGTCATTATGCTGGGGGCATGCAAACTTATCTCAAGCATAGTTTATCTTTGTTTCAATCTTGTGTAAAAATGAAACCAAATCCAAACATAGTTTGTTTCCTTTTCAAGATTGTGTAAAATTTAAACCATACTTTACATCTCGTGATTTCTATTTTTATTAGTCTATTTTTTCTAGATGAACCTTGGTTTGTCCATTCCATCGTCACCATATTTTTGGCTGATCATTCACTTTTACTTGGTTGTTTTACCCTTGCCTAAGGAACATCTGTAATGAGTGGTTTTATTAGCTAAACTCTTGACCATTACATGCTTTGAGCAGTTCCATCATGACCGGAACCAATTTCTATCCTTTTATACCACTCATTCCTCCAGGTGGAGTCTCTTTTTAGTTCCTTCCAAACTCTAAAAAATATGAAAAGATTGTTGAGTACTTGCCTTTTTGAACTCGTTAAATTAAATGAATTGACATCATCTCAGTATATGTTTACCCCTTTTTCAGGCTGGGATTGACTATTTATGAAAAAGGTATGCCTTGATCAACATGGTCAAGATGTTCTCTCGAATATTGTTTTCTACCTTTTCAGGTTCGAGGGACAAATTGCGAAAAGGGACATGATGGAGTTTTATTTTTCTTATATTTTTCAAACTCTCTAAATATAAAAAATACACCGAGTTGTCCTTCCATTGGACTCGTAAAAATTAAATGAAGAAATACTTGTCACCATGACGAGCCCGAGTTTCTCCTTCCTAGGACTCGTAAAACTTGTGATCCGAATTGGATCCTTAAACATTTCCATGACTGTTTCAAATTATGTCAGGCTTCAAAATCTTATGAATGACGAGCTTATTAGAAATGACCTCTGGACAATGGCAATTTCTGGCTAGCACGGAACAACAAGGACCCTCGGTCAAAGCGTGCTAACCGTTGGCCCATGGAGATCGCGCATGGATGCAAATTGGCAATCAGAAGCCCAGATCCAAAAACAGAGGCAATTTCTAATGTTGCGTATCGTAGGGAAAATCTCTCAATGAAGGAAAGCCCTGAGCGCTCGGTCACGAGGAAAACAGGAAACCGTACAGAAACCATCAGAAGGCGGGTCCCACGCCCAAAACTGACAGGATATCACGTGCACTTCGAGCGGTAAGCGGGTTTGGCCGAGTTCAGCGTGATGCCATACACCGGGTGACACACATCCAGTGGATGTGAGAGAAAACTACTTACATCGCGTGAGTAATGGTCAAGAAACTTACCCGCGTGATATAGACGGAGACCGTAGGATTTGGAGGCTCCAGATCAACGGTGGAGAATCAACCCGATGGAAGACCGGATTTGACAGGGGAATAGACTGAGGTACATGAGATTTGAGGTCTGACATGACTGATGAGTTGGCAGAGGAATAGTTTCATGGGAAATCTTGGAGCGATGGAAATAACGAGCGTTTAAAGAGAACTGACACTCAATTCATGAGGAAATAGGTGGCCACCTCTTTGTGAAGCGTTACACAGCGATGATGATGTAGAGCAGGGGAATTCTAGCAGATAGAGGCAGGCAATCCAGAGAGTCAGGAACTGGAAACGAATAGTCAGGGAGTAGATTGGCTTTAAGCCATGAAGAGACAGAGAAAGCGAAGGAGGAGAAGAAGCAGGAAAAGAGAACAAAGAGAGAGAGAAGCAAAAATTGCAGAGAACAGAGAAGCCGAGTTGACTTGTAGAGCAAAGGCAACATCGAGCAGATAGATACAGAGAGAGTCCAAGAGTCTGTGAACTCCAGAAAAGGCTTGAGAGGTTCAAGCAACTCGTTTGTGTATACCTGTTAGGTATTGAGTACCAAATTGGACTCATACCACTGAGGCTAGTTGAGGTCAAGATCCAATAAGGGCAGTATGTGTACTCTAGAGACTTGGGGGATCCAAGTATAGCCCTACTGATCATTATCTATTAAGTGAGACTCAATTTGAGCTCACTGTTTTCAAACTCTGCCTTTTAAGACACAATAGAAAGGCCACCACTGAAGGCTGGACCAGGAGACATAGACCAGGAGGATTGGGTGAAATCCTTATTAAATTTGTTGTGTTTATGTGTTTTCTTACCATGTTCTCTTACTATTTTAGTGCCTGTGTATTTCACAATATTATCAATCCGTTGCATAAAATAACATAGGCACACCCCAGCATGTGAGTCTGTAATACCTTCATTAATTAACTGAGGTCATTCACGAGTGATTTCAGATCAAGTGGTATCATAGCTCCTAGGTTGTTAAGGTTAGACAAGCTTGTGCTGGATTTTGTTGTTGAATGCTAACTAGATCAAAGCTTAAATTAGGAGAAGGAGAGTTGGTTGAAACTAACCCGAAAATTGGAAGAGTCTATCCTCAGAAGAGAATGTCAGAAGAAAGTCCCTTGGGACCAGATCCCCAATTTATAGGTAGTTTCCCGGCCATGAGGTCCATGGTAGAGGAAATGTATAAGGACTTTAGGAAACATAAAGATAAAGATTCATTAGGCTCCAAACAAGATAAAGGGGAAGAATAATCTCTCCTCCATGACCACTCAAAAGGCAAAGGGAAAGAAGAAAACTTTCTCACACCTCCTAATAGCCCTGAACATAATAGGAAGACATCTTTTATTAAATTAGATGTTAAATTTGATTTATCAATATATGATGGAGAGTTGAATGTAGAGAAGCTGGATGATTGGATCAGAAAAATTAATGTTTATTGCAGAGTGCAGAGTATCGACTCAGACAAGAGTAAGATTCAGCTGGCCAGCCTCTGCCTTGGAGGCACTGCCTTGGTATGATGGGAAGGTAGGACCCAAGATGACATGAAGAAACATGGTAAGATTCTTTCTGTCTGGAGTGAATTTGTTTCTACGATCAAAAAGCAGTTCTATCCACTAGCTTACATGCAGCAAGCCATGATGAGCTGACAAACTCTTCACCAATTCAAAGGGCAAAGTGTACAAGGTTACACCCAAGAATTTAGGAAAAGAGCTTTTATTTTAGGAATTTCATTAGACTCACTTGAGACTTTGTTGAAGTACATAGGTGGTCTACACAGCTACATGAGGCACACTATCCTCATGTTTAATCCTACTAGTATAGATGAGGTATCTGTTCAAACTATGCATCTGTTATAGACATTTTTGTGCCCTACAACTCCAAGCATGAATTGTCCATAAAACAAGGGCTCCTAAGTCCCTAAAAATATTGTTCTAACCCCTAAAGGAACAAGGTTAACAAATTACATCTTCTCCTAGAAGTTCTCCACCAGAAACTGCTCAGAATTGGTCAAAACAGGATCATTGCAGCTGCTCCACTGGCTAGGTGCGTTGCATCTCACCCAAATGCACTGTGAGGGTGCGTTGCATTTCAAAACTCCTTTATGTAGGGTGCGATGGGCGAGAAATGACAAATGGCAGTGTCATTCGCGAGGTGGAGAGGCAATGGAAGCTTCCAGAATCTTCTCCTGTGACACTTGCCTCACTGAATTCGACCAAGGATGAGTAAGGGGCCCTCAGTCTCCAAGTGGAAGCAAGAACTAACAAAGAGAAGACACTAATCAAATCACAAGCTGACTCATCCTCCTTACAGATATCTATATATGGATCCCTCATCCCAGAGATCCAGAGGCTAGAATTTTGCATACTGTAAGGAATTGTTGTTGGTTTCTAGAGACAAACATCAGATTGTTGGGTGATTTATGCTTTGTTTGAGGTGAAGAGGGGCTTCTTTGCTGGGAGGTTGATGCTGGGTCGGAACCACTGGTTGTAACTCCTCCTGGATCTTTTCTTGTTTATCAATAAAAACTATTTGAGTTCTCCTCCATGCTTTTGTATCATTGATGCTAGTTACATTTGTATGGTTAACTTAAATCCGATCCTAAGTTGTTTATGAATATAGATCCATGTCTTTGTATAGTGCTCTGCTTCTATGATCTTACAGATACTTTGTGAAGCTGGGCATGCAAGGGAGCAGGTAGCTAGAGACCATCAAAGAAGAGAGGGATTGGATCAAAGGATTAGCGCAAGACACAGGTTGGTTCTTTCTATTCCTCTCTATCTATAATTCATAAAGGAAATACAAAAGTAGTTTTTCTCTGTTTGTTTCTAAGGTAGCTATCACACCTTAGTGGGATAGAGTACTTCTAAATAGACACTTTTCCCTGTAACAAAATGGGACTGTCTAATTAGTTTGTTTGTGTATCATTCTTTGTTGTTTGTTTCATAAACTTATAAGTAGCTTTCGAACTGCATTTGCCATAACAAATGCAAAGTAGATAACTGCTGCTTCAATCCATTCATTGGATCTGTTTATGATTCAAACAACTGATTCACAAACTATCTGATTGCCCTTGTGATAGCTCTTAGATCCTCCTTAGATCTACCCCTGATTGTTGCATTACTGATTGCTTTTTACTCGGCCAAAAACGAAGGAATGAACTGCAAATTGTGACCCGGAACCCGGACAGAGTCTTGTTTCTGGCCCAGCGCAGGTACTGTTAAGAGATCCTGAATTTCAGCGCACTTACCGAAGGGGCAACCTGGGCTGCATTTCAGATTCTCTGTGTTACAGGTGCGCTGATCAGACTAGCTCTGTGCAGCTGTGGTTCATGTGCTTCATTCTTTCCAGTTCTATCCCTGAATTTTGCTGCCTATGATCAGTATATGTCTGTTTGAAACCTCTTTTCCTTGCTGTTATTCCACCTCCTTTGTACAAAAGAACTGTAGATGTTTTTGTGTGTTTGTTGAGTCGTTTACAATTTTCCTTTGCAAAAGTAGCATAGTCGTACTGTCATCCTTTGATTTGAATCTGTCGATTTCGATCATAGGAGAAAGTTGATAGCTGTTGATGGTCGATTATCCTGTTACTATTGCCTTTGGTTTGAATTTGTAATTTTCTAGTGTCAAGAACAAGTGTTCATTTCAAAATCGTAAGGTGTCGTAATCATCTCTGTTTTTGATTTCGAAAAAGAGCTTGTTTATATTTGTCGCTTGAAAAGAAATTCAGATTTGTACATCAACTTTCTTTTTAGCATCAATACTAAGAAAGTCGAAAACAAATACATGCATGTGCATTTGCATATAGACAGTCTGTTTGGCTTGATTTAGGAAAGTGCATTTACAGTGTGCTCTTTGCTCTTTGTGAAAAGATTATGTCTTTCTTTTCCCCTAGTAGCTAGGATTTTCATTGCACAAAAGAGATAAAAGTTTGTTTATCATCTTTAGATTGCATTTTAGGAATTACATCTACATCTCGTGGTGAACCCGAAAGGCAAACTTCATAAACAAGATCAACTTAAAATAAATTCAATGAATCTAACAACGCTTTGGAACTTAACGCATAACATTTAGAGGTCTAGGCTAGAGACGTATTTCGGCGTCGTAAAACCTGGTAACTGTTGTCCTCACTGATGGTTGGGTGATTCCTCCACTTTGAGACGATAAGTGCCAGTATGGACTTGTGCTCCCACGTACCGTCGAGTATATTTTGGGAGACCCCTATAGGCTTAAATCCTTTATCCTTAGGAAGCCGTGTCTGCCGCCCTATCGACCGCAATGCACTGAACACAGCATTCGGGAAGATTGACTGCCGTACCGTAAAAAGTATTCTGCAGTTTTGTGATTGGTTTGGTACTCCCTCTACCTAGATCTCCAGAGCAGTCCCTTTCGTTCCTTTTTAGACTCCTTAACGGAAAAGGTCCATCTGAGCACTTGTAACTTTAGGCTCATTAAAAATTGAAGGAGACTAGAGTCATCTTTTGTTTTTTCTCGACTCTTAAAAACTAAAAAAACAAGTTGTGTCGAAGCGTCTAAAATTCATTTAATTCGGAAACATACTTCCCCTTTATTTTAGTTGATCAAGTAATCCACAATCGTGGAAGAAAGTAAATTAAAACCCCGTCGTTCGCGGAGGCTTACGAGTCAACCGTCTTTGTCTCCGGAATCGAAACCAGTACGGACAAAGCGAACTCGTTTAACCGGTTCCAAATCTCCTATTAAAGTTAGAACAAGTGTTCTAACGACATAAGAGACTCCGGTTACTCCAAACATTTCTGGAATCCCTGCCTCTACAGAAGAAGTTCAGCAACCACAGAAGGACAGTGATACTGATCCTAGTCTGAGAGTAAACACTTGTGTTACCGAACCAGTTCCATCTACAACCGGTTCGGAGAGTCTTGCTCTTCAAACATCTGTCACTACCGATTTCACACCTTCTTCAGCACCAGAAATATTTTACGGACCTGACGGTCTTCTCCTTCCACCTGGTTTGATTGCAATAGAAGAAATTGTAGAAGATCCTCCAACAAGTACTCCAACGCAATTTGGAGTCGGGATTACTCTATATCCTTCTTCGTCAGAAGTTAGTCTACCACCAGCGGAAGCTCCTGTAGAATCACTAGGTAATCTTTTGGATAGAACACAAATTTCTGAATGACCGTCAACATCTAGGACTGTGTTGCCTAACACAGCGACGACAGAACTCCCTGTTATCACTCCGACAATGTTCGCCGGTATACCATCTGTCCCGACTAGCTCTCAGCCGCTAGAAGGAGCCCACTCAGGGGCTATTTTGACAGTATGGTTCGTTCCTATTTGTTCATCCGGAATAATATCTGGAAACTCTTATGTTGAGTCTCAACAAATTGATCCATTTGGAGGTCAATTTGGGCAGTCCGGCCCCCAAGGGCAAACAATTCCCTTGAGTTCTGGATTACCACCATATGGGGGGCAGTATACCCTTTCATTATCCCCTCAGGGAGGATATCCATACGGGAGTTCACAACAACATTCAGGTTATACTGGAATTACCTCAAGTGGTTGGGTACCTATACTACCTCAACAACCAAGAGTTGTATACTCAATGCAACAATGCGTACCTATGTCGAATATCCCGACTACGCCAGCTATTGTGACGGTGTCGCAAGTTCAAGTGCTGCCTGTTGTATGCCAACCTCAGGTTTTTCAGGTTGTAATGCAACAACCCCTTGCCCCTGCGACTCAACCACAATCGCCGACTAGTGGAACGACCCAGGTTCAGATGGGAACAATTACCCCTCATCTTCGTCAAACTGTTAGTATCGGGCAACAACACGTGGCTTCACAACCATGGCTGGTGCAATACCAACAACCGCAATTCCAACAAGTATACCAAGGTTCTGAGCAAAAAATCTTTGCTAACAGTGGACAACCGTACATTCAAAACGGTCAAAATCAAAATTTTACAATGGTCATGTCCACCAACCTTACCAAATGTACCAGCATCAAATGCATTATACCGTTATGCAAAGACCAACTTCTCAGGCAATCCCATCTTACCCTAGGTATGCTTCACCTAACCTGAATCAATAGTTACCATTTGTGGCAACTTTGGAGTTACCTGATTTAAACCAGTTAACCAACGATCCAATTGCTTACGCCCCTTGGTGGCCAGCGATTCCGCATAAACTTCCATCAGATATTCCTAAATTTAATGGAAATCCGGGTGAAGATCCATCGAATCACGTGATGACCTTTCATCTATGGTGTTCATCAAACACCCTAAATGATGATTCGATAAGACTTCGCCTCTTTCAGAGGACGTTAACGGGTCTGGCGGCAAAATGGTACATAGAATTGCCTAGAGCTTCGTTCGACAACTTCAGTACCTTAGCCACAACCTTTTTAACCCATTTTCAGTTACCAATAAGGTACGAAACGGGAACAGAACTTCTTACCAATTTCAAACAGACAACGGCCACTCACATATCTGATCATATACATGAGTGGTGACGTTGTCGTAGAATGGTAAAAACATATGTCCCCGATCAGCTATTAGCTTAATGGTTTATCAAGTCATTACTGCCTTCCATCACGGAAGATGTGGCAAAGGGGGGAGTCATAACAGAAGAGCAAGTTATCGCTCGTGCACAATATCTAGATTTGATTTACACTCAGTCTGGCACGCTCTACGATAAAATACCTAATGCCCCTAGACCGGAATTCTCAATTCCTCCTCCTCCTAAATCGAACAATGACTCTCATGCCGACGATGGCGTGATTGGCACAACAGACACGAAATCAACAAAGGCTACATCCAAAAAGGCCCGTAAGATTTCAGTTCAAAAATGCAAAAGACGAACTTCTTGCTTCGGAAGTAAATGCCGTATCGACAGATAAAGGCAAAGAAACGAAACAACTAGGGAGCAAGAAAAAAGGCAAAGGGAAGAAGAAGAAACAGGAGGAATCACCACCTGAAAAATATTCTTTAAACCCTCCTGGAGATAGGAAACCAAAAAATCCATGCTTTATATGCGATGAGGATCATTGGACCGCAAATTGTCCACACAGGGCTGAGCTTAAGAAATTCTTTATGAATTCGAAAACCTCCGCAGTGTTAACTGATCCGTTTCCAAATCCAGGAACAAATCTGGTTGAAAGTGGAAATGCTTCCCCGTCTCAAGTGCTAATGTTGTCGGTTTCAAAACAGTAAAATGATGCTTTGATATCGACAAGGAACAAGGATTATGGGAATCCACAGCTGTTGAATAACAAGGATAAAGATCAACCAAGTAGTTCGACAACAACTTCGACAGAAGTTGTGCCACCTACCATTCCTGAATTGACGATAAAACCGCCAAAGGGAGTAGTACACAAGTCGACATTTAATCCCCGCGCTAGAGCGGCACAACATTATAATATAGTGGAAGATTTGGCCCAATCGCCATCCGCTATGTCGACTCTTGAAGTACTACAAAATTGCCCATCCCAAAGGCAGGCTTTATTATCCGCCATTGGTGGGATAGACCCAAAGGATTCCAATCTAGTACCCTTCGACCATAAAGGATATGATCCTCAATTGCCAGCTCAACTAGCTTTCCTTGTTCAAGTGAAAGCCCTCAACAAAACTATTCATCGAACGATTATTGATGAGGGGGCATCTACATGCATTATGTCGATGAGTTGCTGGAAAACTTTAGTATCTCCAACCTTGTCGCGATCTTCGATGACATTAAAAGCATTCGACGGAAGGACATATACCCCATATGGTATCCTAAGTAACTTGAAAGTTGAACTAGGAGGGAAAACGGTAGAAATAGATGTTGAAGTCATCGATGGGAATCTTGATTACAACATCCTGCTAGGAAGACCATGGATATATGCCATGGCAGCTGTTGTGTCAACCTATTTTAGAAATATTGCATTTCCCTTTCAAGGAGAGATTACAATCGTTGATCAACAAAACTTCCTCCCCAATGGTTCTCAAGTTACTGGAAGCATTCCCATGATCCATGGAAGCCCCCATTCACTTCAGAATATCGGAGTAGGCCTAATAAAAGATCCTATACTAATGGGAACTTTCGCTCTTCCACCTCCAATCAATCTGGCGGAAGTAGCGTCGATAGGAACCTGCAACATGATATCTTCTAAAAAGATCTCAGAAAACGATATCAACATGGATCATGCACTGGTTTTGCCCCCAAGCCCAACGGAAATTGTAGCAATCAATGTTCCTAGCATGGGAGGCAAACCCAAATCAACGCTCATCAAGCGTTTGGATAGATAGGTCTAGAGAATATGGTACCCCTTCAGATCCTTGGTTGCGAGTGCATGTCACCGACGAAGGAATTGTCCAATATATGGTAATTGAAGGGACACCATGGAATGATTCCCACCATCGTTCCCTTCTTCCGGATTGTGGAGGAGATAATCGAGATGACTTGTATCATCCTTCAGTTTTTGAATTCCTATCAAATACTGTAAACATGGTGGATTCCGAGCGAAACTTGTCCAATATTGAAGAGACTATCGCCATAAATATCTCGACCAAAACAGATGTTGTAGAGGAGAATATTTATGTTGGCAAATGTTGTTCTCCTTCAGAACTAGAGATATATAACGCTCTTTTTCGCGAATTCAGAGATGTCTTTGCTTGGTCATATGATGAAATGCCAGGCATTGAATCGAGTATCGTTGAACATGAAATTAAGATGTATCCAGATGTCAAACCGGTACAACAATGGCTACGGCAGGTGCACACCAAGAAAGCCGCTGCCATTAAGGCAGAAGTTGGAAAACTTCTCCATGCTGGTTTCATCTACCCGGTTCCTCTAACTGATTGGGTATCGAATATTGTCCCTGTTATGAAAAAACAAGGAACAATTAGAGTGTGCGTCGATTATAGGGATGTAAATCAAGCTTGTCCAAAGGACAACTACCCTACACCCTTCATTGACCAGATAATTGATGAATGCACCGGATGCAAAATCTTTTCATTCATGGATGGATTCTCCGAGTATAATCAAATAAATATCCGCCCACAAGACCAGTCAAAGACTGCATTTATTTGTTCGTGGGGCACATTCGCATATCGAAAATTACCCTTTGGTTTAAAGAACGCAGGGGCGACGTTTTAGAGGGCAATGAATTATGCCTTCCATGACATCAAAAACATCGTTCAACCATACCTCGACTACCTTCCGGCTCATTCGCGAAAGCGGACTGATCACCCGTAGCATTTAAGAGCGATATTTCCACGTTGCCGACACTACAAGATACGACTCAATCCACACAAATGTGTATTTTGCGTCAGTTCTGGTTGTTTACTTGGCTTTGTAGTCTCGAAGGACGGGATTCATCTCGACCCATGTAAGGTCCAAGCAATCATAAATTTGCTTCCACCTTCAAATTTGCTTCAGATTCAGAAACTCCAAGGGAAAGCGAACTTTCTGAGGAGGTTCATTCCAAATTACGCCGAACTTGCTAAAGGTTATACATGTCTTTTGAAAAAGGAAGTACCCTTTGTTTGGGATCAGGTTGCGCAAGTTTCCTTTGATGCTTTAAAAGATTCCCTAATGAAAGCATCATTAATGTACGCCCCTGATTATCAAAAAGATTTTAACCTGTATCTGGCTGCAGCGGATACGACCATCGCAATGATTTTAGTTCAGGAAGTCGATGGAATTGAACATCCTATATATTATTTAAGTAAAAACTTAAATGATACAGAAAGCAAATATTCTTACGTTGAAAAGCTAGCACTCGCAACTGTTCAAGAGATACAGAGATTTCGACACTATGTCCTCTTTCGGAAAACTACCATTCTGTCAGATTGCAACCCCATGATTTATATATTGTCGCGACAGTTGCTGGGGGGAAAATATTCAAAATGGATAGCAATCCTACAAGAGTTTGATATGGAATTTGTAAAATCCAAGTCAAAAAAAGCTCTAGTTTTCACAGAATTATTGTGCGATCTCCCATCGTCGTCCAACGATGACACATCTGAAGAAACAATCGTGGATGAAAGTTTGTTTCTGATATCTGCAAGCAATGAGTGGTATGGATATATAATCATTTATCTCCAAACTCAAAAATACAGGCCAAACACCTCCCACTCCGAACAAAAACGTATTCGATACCAAGCAAAAGACTACATGATCGTCGGTGATACACTTTACTGTCGTGGTATCGATACAGTTCTGAGAAGGTGCCTCACCCATGAGGAGGCCGAAAAAGTCCTGAATGATTGTCATTCAGGCGCGTGTGGGGGGCATCAATCTGGATATGCTACGACACAAAAAATCTTACGAGCAGGATACTTCTGGCCAACAATGTTCAAAGATTGCATAACCGCAGTCAGAAGTTGCCATGCATGTCAAATTTTCGATAGCAAAACCAGAAGACCACCC
Organism: Pinus tabuliformis; assembly: GCA_031772625.1. Classification (NCBI taxonomy): domain Eukaryota; kingdom Viridiplantae; phylum Streptophyta; class Pinopsida; order Pinales; family Pinaceae; genus Pinus; species Pinus tabuliformis. The sequence goes on from CM062819.1 coordinate 1,153,426,846, forward strand.
GCACCTCTGCAACCAATAGTTGCTGTTGGGCCATTTGCCAAATGGGGCATCGATTTCATGACATGTAACCCCACCTCGACCAGGGGGCATGGGTACATCATAGTCGCAGTTGACTATTTTACCAAATGGGCCGAGGCGATGCCTACATTAGATAATACTGGTGAAACAACTGCCCTCTTCTTTTTCAATCATGTAGTCGCCAGATTCAGCGTGCCACAGGCTATAGTCACAGATCATGGATCGCATTTTCGCAATCACATGATGGTCGAATTAGCTGCCAAACTAGGGTTGTCTCATGACAGCTCTACTCCATATTATCCGCAAGCCAACAGACAAGTTGAAGCAATCAACAAGGTCCTCAAACGCATGCTGCAAAGGATGATTGGAGTTCACAGAAGAAGATGGCACCTAATCCTATACTTAGCTTTGTGGGCTTACCGAACATCGGTAAGGAATGCAACCGGGTTCACACCTTTCCAACTGGTATATGGCCTGGAAGCAGTCTTACCAATCCAGTGTGAAATCTCGTCTCTCAAAAGCGCAATTGATATCCTCCCCGGAACTTCAGAAGAAGAAGCTTGTTTCTTGGAATTAATCCAATTGGATGAAACCCGTCATGATGCCGCTTTGGCTAATGAAGCCCATAAGAAACGAGTCAAGGCGCAGTTCGACAAAAATGTCAAACCCCGTGTCTTCTCAGAAGGTGACTTAGTCTTGCTTTATGACCAAGAATCCGATAAATTGGGAGCAGGTAAATTTAAGTCTCTATGGATGGGCCCATATATTGTTAAACGAGTGTTAGCAAAAGGAGCCTACGAGTTAATGGATTATGACGGAATTCCACTGGCGCAACCTCGTAATGGGTTGTACCTCAAGCGTTACTATGCGTAATGGTAACCTGTGTGCTTTTGTTATATTTTTGTTTTCGCTAGAGTGTTTATTTTGGTCAAGTAATCCACTTTTTACATTTGTTGCAGATGTCAAACCTATTGGAGTCATGTGTTGGATATGCCGACGGAGCGAGTCGTAGTTCGCGGAACCTATCCTTCGCAGCCTGGGCCATTTTTGATCCAAGCGGCGAGTTAGTAAGTTTCAGAGGTGTATGTATTGGTCGATCAACGAATAACATCGCTGAATATAGCACGTTGATAGAACTTCTCTCTGATGCCATCATACATGGTATACGTCGACTAATTGTCAGGCTAGACTCACAACTCGTAATACTACAACTCAATGGTATATATTTTGTCTGAAACCCAGCTATTTATCGCATGTTCCTAAGGGTTAAGATTTTGGAAAGACAATTTGATCTTATTCAATATCAACATATTTCCAGAAACTTAAACACATTAACTGACTCATTTGCAAACTATGTGTTAGATAGACATTTGCAACATTTATAAAAAGAAACACACCATCAATGTTTTGCATGTGGATTATGTAGCTCAACCAAAATAAAACCCCGAAAATCAAAATATATATAACTGTTTATGGTTTACACATAATGTTCTGTAACCAAGACAAAATCGGTCAAATGACCCAAAAACTCAAAGTGCTAGGGGGCACCCTAGTCTAATGATGCTCATGATAGCAAGTCACAGCCTGTGAAATCATGCGTAAGAGACGAGTCCATCGTTTGGGCACACCAGTAGTATGCCGCTGTAACCGCAAAGGCAGCTCGTCGGTCCTCACATCTGGAATACCGAGAGTTAGGCCCTCAACCTGCTCCTGTAATGCTGTGAGAGTCTCGGCCACATCGAGGTCACGAAGAATAGCCCTTCCGATGGCCTCTCATGCTGGGGCAGCAGCTGGTACTCTCAGGCGAACTACTGGACGAACGGGACCAACATCTACATGTACACATGAGTTTGATTAAAGTCTTGATAGAATAAAGCACAAGGACATTATAAACAAAAAAACGATAAACAGGAATATGGTCAAAGATTTTACCAATGGCGGCCCATTACTCGCTGTCCGACAGTACTAAATCTGGATCACCCCGAAAGTCCATGCCAGCGTATGGATACTCGGAATAAACCATCTCCTGACGATCAAATCACCTGAAGAAGGTATCAGAAAATGAAATCTGAGACTGGCCAGCATGCCTAGACATATGGTCAACCCATCTCTGCATACGTGGTTCAGTAGGAGAAGGTAAATCGAGTGCAATGTACTGCGGCTGCATCAGTGGTATCTTCTCCAAGGCAAAGGCGGTCAAAATAGAACCATACCCAAAGTTCTTCAACCTTCCGCTCTTTATCTTGGTCAACTGTTCTTTCATCACAAGAAGTACTACGTCGCACCAGTTGAACACCTTCGGTTGGAGGCATTCTAAGGCATGATGCATGTAAGATCGGTTGGCTACATGAAGAGCCGCACCACCAGCCATCCTACCAAAAGTAAACAGAATAGTCCCGAGGGACCTGTCAGTGACATCACGGATGATGATCCTGCCGTCTTTACTCGGCTGAGATCCTTCTCTGCAGTACTGGTGGACATAATCTCTCACAGAATCGCCTCCTCGAGCCGAATCTGACAAGGAGATGGGGGCACCCCGCCTCGACAAGCCAGTCAAGAAATAGATGTCTACTACAGTCAAGGGGATGAATTTGCCCCTGATCTGGAAAACCTGATTGGTAGGATCGCAAGCATCGAGCAAATACTGCAGTAAGTTGATCTGCTGTCTCATGCTAGAAATGCGGAAGAACTTCAGCAAGCCACAGTTCCGCAGCGTGTTCACTATAACTGGATCATGTAGGGCAAGCATGTCCTCTTCTTCATGCTCACGTTCTGGCCATGTAATAGTCATCTTACTCCAAAGATCTCTAAAGAACAAACAAGAGAGGAGTTAGGTCCTGATTTTGGTGAGAAACAGGCAAAAAATTCCATCAAAAATTGTGCATCAAATTCCCTTTTTGCGCCCAACGCACCTGCAGCATTGTTCTAGGTGTGTTGAATGTCAGATAGCCTTTAGACAGGTCAACATTCAACACAGTTTTCGATACACTGAGGGTGCGCTGATGGCAGAACGAGTTATTTAAACCCTAGGGACTCAGAAAAGCTAGGAATCAAGCTCAAAATGCAAAATGGAAACCATGAAATGAAAGAGCTCAGGTTTATCTCCTACCTGGTCCAGACGGCGCCGAGAATCGTCCACAGAATCTACTGAAATCAGTTGATGAAAATTGAGGGGGAAAAGCACCTCCAAAGCTCCAACAAACCAAGTTCAAATGAAATGGTAAAATTAGAGGTAAAAACACTTTTTCATTACTTTTACGTAGTTCAAAGTAAAATATTAGTATTCTAACTCGTTTTCAAGCATATATTGTTCATTTCTGACTAGTTTGATGAAGCAGTTGAAAATACAGTACGATCTTTGAAAAGACAAAGCTATTTATGGTAAAATCAAAACAAGGCCATCTAATCGAGCAGTTTTAGCACATAGTTCAAGCTCGTTAAAAAATAAACATAAGACATGAGCAAATGTTTCCACCCGCGTTTAAGCTCATTAAAAAATGAACTATTCCCTGGTAAATAACCATCGTGAATGTAGTACTTCAGCCGTTAAAGCCTTGGTCGTGTTAGCACCGTCACCTCCACTTATCATTGGCCGATCATTCACTTCCATTTGATTGTTTACCCATTTTGAGGAACAACTACGAAGAGTGATTTCACTAGCCATCCTTGTGACACCGCCGTGATTGGAAAATTCCAAACCTTACCTTGAATCAGCTGCTACCCGTTTTATCACTCATTCCTCAAAAGACGAGTCTCCTTTAAGCTCTTTCCAACTGACTCGTAAAATATGAAAAGATTGCCGAGCCATTGGCCTCTCCAGCTCGTTAAAGGGACAGGAAGTGTTATCCCTCATCTAGATTTTAATCTTTTTGGACCTGAGGGATTATTACACAAAAATATCGAGCGCTTGTTTTGTTCGGCTCGTTAAAAGTATCGAAAATTCATCCCTTCTGTATTGTTTTATACTTTTTTGGACTTAAGGGATTAGATGACGAAAAAGGAATTTTGGAGTTACCTTTACGTTCCTTTTCAGACTCTCTAAAATTGAAAAGGACTGAGTTATCTTTGTCATTAAAGTCGTTAAAAATATTAATAGCGACAAACTTGTCTTTAGACGAGAACGAGTTTCACTATCGCTAGGCTCGTTAAAACATAGCGATGGGTTTGCCCGAAGGGCAAATTATAGAACAAGCATATGTTATCCTCCTCAAGCTTGACAAAAATAAAGAGGTACTGGTCAGCAATGACTGGGGAAAAATTGGGAAGAAAACTCAAAGAAACTTTGTTGGTAGCAAGTCACTCTTGAACATGACACTTCCACTCCGTATCCGAGTTGGGTTGGGTTGTTTCATTCACCGGTCACATCACCACGGTCACGCCATACCATCCACATTTAGGGTTAATGCTACCAATCCATCACATCAGTGTCACCGATATGTTCAAGAGAAGTCATCCAGAGAAGTCACCTGTGTCTCACCCACTACCATACATTATACTCCGTTCTTTCATGACCGCCACCCTGAACCTTATATCATCAGATCGTTTTCACCTCCATCAAAATCATTTGCTCCGTTCCGTGTCATTGATGTGGGATTCATTAAGGCCCTCCTGTGACGGATCACTTCTTGTCGACATCAGCTCATTATCCAAGAAGTTGATCTAGGAACACCCCATTCAATACTTTGAAGCTTGCATGCCTCAATGGCAAGTTTCTCACTTCCGGTGACAGGCTTACATCAATGGCCTTCGACCGAAAGATTTTGCATGGTGTTCGACGCCAAGTCCTCTATTCACACCACGTGAATTGTAATACAGTACCTTGAGGATCATTATCATTATCGGTGATTCCTCTCGTGCTTGTTAACAATTTACATCATTGACTGGTAATCAAGCAATATCTTTCCATGTTCGACTTCAGAACATTTCTCACATGGATCGACTTGTACTTCGAGTGAAGATCGGACGAGATTGAAGACCCCGGATCTAGTTTCATCCATCCGGGCTGCGATATATATTCAGGGAAATAAAGACATTAAATGTACAACATTGCATCACAGATAATCATCCTACCAAAAGGATGATGGCTCTATCAGAATCATCAGTCTACACTCAGACGATTGTCTGTCCTATGTACATGAAAATGAATTTATAAAGCTGAGCATGGGAATTCTCACCTCAGCTAGATCATGAAAACAATATGAAGATAATGTATTGTATTGTATCTTATTACAGGTCTCCTCCCAGCATTGAAAGAACTTCGGATCCTCATAATAAAGCATTTCACCCGACACCAAAAGGTTAACGGCCTCATACTTTAGGGGGCAACTGTTATAGACATTTTTGTGCCCTACAACTCCAAGCATGAAATGTCCATAAACCAAGGGCTCTCGATTCCCTAAAAGTGTTGTTCTAACCCCTAAAGGAACAAGGTCAACAGATTACAGCTTCTCCCAGAAGTTCTCCACCAGAGACTGCTCAGAATTGGTCAAAATAGGATCATTGGAGCTGCTCCACTGGCTAGGTGTGTTGCATCTCACCCAAATGCATTGTGAGGGTGCGTTGCATTTCAAAACTCCCTTCTGTAGGGTGTGATGGGCGAGAAATGACAAATGGCAGTGTCATTCCGCGAGGTGGAGAGGCAATGGAAGCTTCCAGAATCTTCTCCTGTGACACTTGCCTCACTGAATTCGACCAAGGATGAGTAAGAGGCCCTTAGTCTCCAAGTGGAAGCAAGAACTGACAGAGAGAAGACACTAATCAAATCACAAGCTGACTCATCCTCCTTACAGATATCTATATATGGACCCCTCATCCTAGAGATCCAGAGGCTGGAATTTTGCATATTGTAAGGAATTGTTGTTGGTTTCTAGAGACAAACATCAGATTGTTGGGTGATTTATGCTTTGTTTGAGGTGAAGAGGGGCTTCTTTGCTGGGAGGTTGATGCTGGGTCGGAACCACTGGTTGTAACTCCTCCTGGATCTTTTCTTGTTTATCAATAAAAACTATTTGAGTTCTCCTCCATGCTTTTGTATCATTGATGCTAGTTACATTTGTATGGTTAACTTAAATCCGATCCTAAGTTGTTTATGAATATAGATCCATGTCTTTGTATAGTGCTCTACTTTTGTGATCTTACAGGTACTTTGTGAAGCTGGGTATGCAAGGGAGCAGGTAGCTGGAGACCATCAAAGAAGAGAGGGATTGGATCAAAGGATTAGCACAAGACACAGGTTGGTTCTTTCTATTCCTCTCTATCTATAATTCATAAAGGAAATACAAAAGTAGTTTTTCTCTGTTTGTTTCTAAGGTAGCTGTCACACCTTAGTGGGATAGAGTAGTTCTAAATAGACACTTTTCCCTGTAACAGCATCTAGAAGCTAGAGGAAAGAATGGGAACCCAGAAGTTGGAGGATCATCCAAGCCCATTGCAAGCAAGAATAAGGAGAAAAGAAAACAGAAATTGAAAGAGAGGAAGGTCAATGCTGCATAGAAAAGCAATTCTTCATGCACTCACTGTAAGAAGGATGGGCATGACGATGAGCACTGTTGGATTCTGCATCCAGAGCTGAGACCTAAGAAGTTCGAGGGCAAGAAGAAGAAGAATGCTATAGTTATTCAGAAAGATTTGGGGTCGAACTCAGGAGATGAAACAACCATTGCAGCCACAGGTATAAAAGGTAAAAATTCTGAAGCATCTATTAGTAATTCTGCACAATCTATTAATGATGAAGAGAATGAGAGAAAAAGACATGAGCTTTTCCATATTCGAGTTATTTCCAAGCATCAAAAGATTGATACTTTGTTTGATAGTGGCTCACAAGTAAATTTAATTTCTGAAGCAATTGTAAAGAAGTTGGGATTAATAACTACACCTCACAAGAAACCATACCCATTAGGTTGGTTAAGTGATAAAGCACAACTAAAGTGACTAGACAATGTAAACTTAAGTTTTCTTCTGGGTCAGCATTTGTGCATGAGGTTGAGTTAGATATAGTTCCTTTGGATATATGTGGAATTGTTTTGGGAAGTCCCTACTTGTATGATAGAAAAGCTATTTTCTATAGAGTTGAGAACAAGTATCTACTCGTTAAAGATGGAATCGAATACTTTGTAAGGGCTCATAAGCTCAAGAATAATTACACTCTCATAAACTCAAGGTAGATGAAATGAATTGTAAATACATGCAAACAATTTTTATTGATGGTTGTAAAAGGAAAAGAAACTTGATAAAACCAATGTATTTAAGGGCTGTGATACTAAACAACAAACTAATTTAGAAAAAGTTGTTTTAGAATATGATATCTTGTTTCAAGAACCTAAAGGTCTGCCACCCAAAAAGGAAATAGTGCATGATATTAATTTGTAGCAAGATGCTCCATTGCTTAACATCGGATTGTACAGGTTGTCCACTTTAGAGAATGCAGAAATAAAGAAACAGGAGCAGGAGTTGCTCGAGAAGGGGTTCATCAGACCTAGCACATCACCATGTGGGTCTCCAATTGTTTTGGTGAGAAAGAAAGATGGCTCGTGGAGAATGTGCATTGATTACCGAGCACTGAATAAGATAACGATAAAAAATCGTTATCCCCCTCCTCGCATATATGATATATTAGATCAATTGAAAGAAGTTGTTTATTTTTCCAAGTTAGAATTGCATAGTGGATATCATCAGGTCAGAGTTGCAGAACAAGATGCATGGAAGTCTTCTTTCAAAACAAAGCAGGGATTGTATGAGTGGCTGGTTATTCCTTTTGGATTAACTAATGCTCCTGCTACTTTCATTAGAATAATGAATGATGTACTCAGACCTTTTCTTGATGATTTTGTTATTGTATATCTGGATGACATTCTTATATTTAACAAAACATGGGAAGAACATTTAAAGCATGTTAAGCAGACACTAGATGTTTTGAAAAGAGAAAAACTTTATGTTAAACTCTCAAAATGTGAATTCGGAAAAACATATATGAATTATTTGGGTCATATAGTAGGGGGTGGTGAATTGAAGATAGATCCCTCTAAGGTGGCAGTCATTTTAAACTGGCCTAAACCCAAATCTGCTACAGAAGTTAGAAGCTTCTTAGGATCAAAACAATATTGGAGAAAGTTCATTTCTAACTTTTCTTTAATTGCAGCTCCCTTACATGCTTTAACAGGATTGAACAAGGTGTTTCAGTGGGGAGGCAAATAGTAGAAAGCCTTCAACACCTTGAAAGAAAAGATTAGTACAACACCAGTACTAGCACTACCTAATCTTCAAAGACCATTTGAGATCCAAACAGATGCTAGTGACTATGCCATGGGAGCAGTGTTGATACAGCACGGTAAACCCATATGCTATCATTCTGAGACATTTAATTCTGCAGTAGTTAACTATCCCACATATGATAAAGAATTGTATGCATTAGTACAGAGTGTCAAAAAGAGGAAACATTACTTAATGGGCAAAGAGACATTTATACATACTGATCATCAACCACTTCAATATCTACACCCCCAAACTAAGTTGCAGCAATCAAGACACTACAGATGGATGGGTTTTCTACAACAGCTTCATTTAGTTATCAGATATAAAAAGGGCATACAAAATAAAGTTGCAGATATGTTATCTAGGCCTATTATAAATGCATACACTATACTTAAGCATAATTTGGTACTGCATGAGAGCTACATTGAACAATATGCTCAAGATATAGATTTTAGAGATGTATATGCAACTTTAAGCCAAGGCAAACGAGTAGAAGAATTAGATTATCACATTAAGGACCAACTCTTGTATCATTGTGGGAAGCTATACACTCCACAAACTAAAAGAGTAAAGATAATTTGAGAAGCACACACTTCTCTAATATCAGGTCACTTTGGTGTAAGTAAAACAGTTTCACAGCTGCAAAGTTTTTGTTATTGGCCAAAAATGAATGAGACAGTTTCTAGATATGTAAGAGGGTGTACCATGTGTGCTAAAAGAAATCCCAACAATAGAAATCTAGGCTTGTACACTCCACTGCCAGTTCCTTGTCATCCTTGGGAAAGTGTTTCCATGGAATTTGTTGGAGGACTGCCTAAATCTAGGAAAGGTCATGACTATTTATATGTTGTTGTGGATAGGTTCAACAAACTGTGTATTTTGATACCTTGTAATAAATAGATTACAGCTGAACAAACTGCAAAGTTGTTCTTTCAGCATGTATGGGTTCATTTTGGACTACCCACTTCCATTGTATCTGATTGAGACACCCAATTTGTTGGGAAGTTTTGGTCGAGTCTGTGGGAATTGATGGACACCAAACTGAAGAAAAGCATAGCCTTTAATCCACAGATAGATGGCCAGATAGAAGTAGTCAACAGGACAGTGATCCAGTTGCTTAGAGGCTATTGCAGCAAGTATCCCAAACTCTGGGATGAACATTTATGTTATGTGCAACATGCTTACAACTGAGCAAAACATTCTTCTACACAGAGATCTCCTTTCGAGAGCTGTTTTGGTTTCACACCAAGGTCTCCCTTGGATTTTGTCTTTGGTAAAGACATAACGGTTGATGGACACAATGATGTGGACAAGGCAACCAAGTTCATTGAACAAATCTAAGAGATTCACTAGGCAGTACAGGAATAATTGGAAAAGATCCAAGCCAAGTACAGGGTAAGGCATGACAAGCATCGGATGGAGCATAGTTTCCAAGTTGATGATAAAGTCTAGATATATATCAGCAAGGAAATAATCCAAGGTGATGGTAAAAATCTAAAGCCAATAAGGTATGGACCTTTCAAGATACTTGAGAAAATTGGTGAGAATGATTTTCACCTTGATTTACCAGCTTACATGCACATCTACTCAGTCATTAATGCAGACAACTTGAGACTATTGAACCTTCATTAATTGAAGATCCCGAAGAGTAGAGTCAATTGCCTTCTATTGATGATTTGTTACCTGAATATCTCAATGAATTGCAAGAAGATACGGTTCTGGACAGAAAGGTAAGGACAACACATAGGGGAGATGTTGAGTACGTCAGGAGTGGACTCAAGGGTTCAAAGCCAAGCAGTGAAAAATGGATAGAGATTGGACAAGTGAGACAACTATACCCTCACTTAGTCGATGCTTGAAAACCAACTTTTGGTGGTCCAAAAGCTTTTTCAGTGGGAAGGTCGTGATCCGAATTGGATCCTTAAACATTTCCATGACTGTTTCAAATTATGTTAGGCTTCAAAATCTTATGAATGATGAGCTTATCAGAAATGACCTCTGGACAATGGCAATTTGTGGCCAGCACAGAACAACGAGGACCCTCGGTCAAAGCACACTGACTGTTGGCCCATGGAGACTACGCATGGATGAAAATTGGCAATCGGAAGCCCAGATCCAAAAACAGAGGCAGTTTCTGATATGTGATTAGCGCAAATTGCATATCATAGGGCAAAACTCTCAATGAAGGAAAGCCCCGAGCACTTGGTCACGACGAAAACATGAAACCGTGTGGAAACCATCAGAAGGCAGGTCCCACACCCAAAATCAGAAAGATATCGCGTGCACTTCGAGCGGTAAGCGGGTTTGGCTGAGTTCAACGCGATGCCACACACTGGGTGACACATGTCCAGCGGATGTGAGAGAAAACTGCTTACATCACGTGAGTAATGGTCGAGCAACTTACCTGCGCGATATAGACAGAGACCATAGGATCTAGAGGCTCCAGATCAACGGCGGAGAATCAACCTAATGGAAGACCAGAATTGATGGGGGAATAGACTGAGGTACATGAGATTTGAGGTCCGACATGACTGATGAGTTCGAAGAGGAACAATTTCGCTGGAAATCTTGGAGAAATGGAAATAACAACCGTTCAAAGAGAACTGACTCAGTTCATCAGGAAACAGGTGGCCACCTCTCTGTGAAGCATTACATAGCGATGATGACGTAGAGCAGGGGAATTCCAGTGGACAGAGGCAGGTCCAGAGAGCCAGGAAGCAGAAATGAATAGTCAGGGAGTAGATTGGCTTTAAGCCACGAAGAGACAGAGAAAGTGAAGGAGGAGAAGAAGTAGGAAAAGAGAACAGAGAGAGAGAGAGAAGCAAAAATTGCATAGAACAGAGAAGCCAAGATGACCTATAGAGCAAAGGAAACATCGAGCAGACAGAGACAGAGAGAGTTCGAGAGTCTGTGAACTCCAGAAATAGCTTGAGAGGTTCTAGCAACTCCTCTGTGTATACTTGTCAGGTATTGAGGATGAAATTGGACTCATACCACTGAGACCAGTTGAGGTCAAGATCTAGTAAGGGGAGTCGGTGTACTCTAGAGACTTGGGGGATCCAAGTACAGCCCTACTGATCATTATCTGTTAAGTGAGACTCAATTTGAGCTCACTATTACCAAACTCTGCTTTTTAAGACACCATAGAAAGGCCACCACTGAAGGCTGGACCAGGAGATGTAGCCTAGGAGGATTGGTTGAACTCCTTATTAAATTTGTTGTGTTTATGTGTTTACTTACCATGTTCTCTTACTGTTTTAGTGCCTGTGTATTTCAAAATCTTATCAATCCGTTGCATAAAATAACATAGGCACACCCTAGCACATGAGTTTGTAATACCTTCATTAATTAACTGAGATCATTCACGAGTGATTTCAGATCAACTTGCTAGGATGGATTCATCCAAAGGGTGAACTTATACGACAAGCATATGGTATCCTCTTTAAGATTATGTAAAAATAAAGAGGTACTCTCTGGAAATAGTGGGGAAAAATGAAAATGAAACATCCTTTGTATGGGCAGCATGTCGCTCTTGAACATGACACTCTTCTATTTCTCGTGTCGAGTTTGGGATATCCTCACTCAGTCACTTGTCCTTTCGGGTTTGGGTGATCTATTTTCCTCTCATATGACTATTCCACTTCGTCATTATGACCCTTGGTCCTATGTTGAGTCAAATGTTGCCACACTCCAGAGTCATGTTGCTGATATGTTCAAGGTAAGTCCTATTTGCAATCTATTACCTTTACATTGTCTGACTCTTTGCTACAGTCTTGGATCCTACTCATTTCATTCCACTTTATTCCTTGTTTCATGTTGATGATGGGGGACTCATCATTACCCTCCTTCGATGAGTCACTTCCTATCAACTTCAACTCATTATCTAGGAAGATGATGCAGAAACTCCCTTTCAGTACCTTAGAGCTTGCATGCCTTAATTGCATGTTCTTCGCATCCGACGACAAGTTTTCTTCATTGGATTTCGATCTGGTGATTCCATGATTGTTCGACTCCAACTTCATTATCACATTCATGGATTATATTGTCGTACCTTGAGAGCCATTATCATTATTAGTGGTTTATCTCGTACCTGTTAATGGTCCACATCATTGGCTAGTAATTAGGTGGTTTTCTAGCATGTTTGACTTCAGCAAATTCATTCACATATAAGAATTCGTACTTTGATCGGGTCAGGATGGAGCGCCAGACCTTGTTGATATGACTTAGGCTGTGTGAAGTTATATATTATTCATGATTGTACACATGTTCCTTATTTACTGGATGGATGTAACCATACATTGGATCTTATATTAAAAAATTATCCTTCTCCTTTGGATGGCTATGCCCATACCATGGATCCTTTCATATAGTCATTATCATTCAAATGGCTGTGTCCATACCATGGATTCATGTTTTGATATCAGATACATATATGTATATGTATATGTATATGCATCCTTGATTTGCAGGTCTCCTAACTGCGTTTGTCCTTGTTGTTGCAAAAGCTCGTAAATCATCTCAGCCACCACTCCTCTTTCTACCTTCATGCTTTAGGGGGCATCTGTTACACATTATTTTGTCACACCTCCCGTGCTTCCCCGTGACATACCCTGAAGTGCCTGAAACATGACCATCATGCAGTGTACTCATTCATATATGCAGCTCAGATACTTCCTAAGACTTTGATTGGAAAATGCCTTCAGCTTCCCTAGAAGGAAATAGCTCTAAAATCCTAATATGAGAATCATAACTCTTATGAGACTAAAAACAACGATGATCACCTGTTGCACTGTACCTGACCCCCAATGGAATTGCTCTGTTTACTTTTATACCCACGATGATCCCAAAAAGGATGAGACATTACCAGAGCGGCGAGTTGGAGGTTGTTCGACGTAGATGAGGTTGAGTTCTCCAAACTTGGCTTCTTGGTCTTATCCCTATGAGTTACCTCCTTGAGAAGGGGGCCTACTCCTATCTTTGGAGAGATCCTAACTCCCTTTCCTAGCCTACATATTCATCCTCTCCCATTCCCAAATGGTTGGTCTATGTCTATTTGCACCCTTATACTAAGATTGTGCCTATATGCTACTCATTTGGCTTGGAGAAGGAGTGCTTGAAGAGCTTAGCTTGGACTTGGATATTCATTCAAGGAGAGCCTATCAACATCAAGGCTTGGTTGTATGCTTCCATTTATCTTCTATTAATATACAATTTCTGGTTCATTTTCCCTAAATGTGTATGCTCATGTACCATTTAGCTTAACATTCCTTGATCAATTGAGTAGGTTACTTTTGAATATGCTATTCATATTTGCATGCCTTGTCATGCCTTGATCTCTTGTGCATGTGCATAAACACTTTGAGTAGTAGGAACGATCCCATACCACAAGTGATTCAAGGTCTTCAACAAAGGAGATCGAGATAGTGTCAGAAAGAGGTAGGCCATCTTCTTCATCTCTCTTTTCAATTGTAACCTAGGAAAGTGTCCGGTAGATTGTCACTTCGGTTTTTAGACCCACTCATTGGGTTAGAGGGAACATCTATGTCTGCAGAGAGGATTTATCTAGACAACAAAATGGTGACTCGGCTGGGGAAGCTATAAACTTTCCCATACATTCCTTCAATCAGATCCTTTGCCTAGTTAGACCAACTGTCAATTTTTTGGCTTGTCTGCATCAGTCTGGGTTTATACCATCGCTGATTACTACCTTAGAGTGCTAAGTCTAGATCGTTTCTTGGAATATTTTTTGTTTTTTCCAATATTCCTTGCCCATCATGGGTTTCTCTCTAACAGTCGCGATGACATTGTGAGTTTTTACCTGTACAGACGCGATGGAAAAAACATCTTCACTGTTTGGTTGCGCTGAAATCATCACTACTTTTGCTATACAAAGTAGTGATGATGACCCCAAACATCGTGGGTTTGGCTATGAAAAGTAGCAATGATAACCCAATCATCACGGGTTTGGGTATATAAAGTAGTGATGATCCTTGAATGTGAGAATTTTTAAGGTTTCTTCCTTAGAATCCAGTGTGTCTTGGCCCCTAAGGTCTTTTCCTATCCTGTATGCTTGGATTTGTCATTTTTTGATTGATTGTCTTGATTAATTTGAAAAATTTGTCTTATTGGCTTTGAAGTGAAATATGATTGAGTTCTAGGGTTTCTAGTTAGTTGGTCATCACTCGCTGCTTGTTGGTGTCGTTGAGATGTTTGTTTTGCTAACTGATGACTGTTGTTTTCTATGGAAATGATTGGAAACATCGTTTTGCATTTGTTTTAGCTTGTATTTAAAAATTTACTTTTCGTGAAAATGGGTTAGATTAGTTGCATTGAAAAGTTATTTTTTGAGATTCGTCATTGAAAATAGATCACATTTTTCAGTGATTGAAAGCTAAAAGTTGTATTAGGTGCATCAAATCATTCAAAATGAAAACAAAAGCATAATTCATATAAGTGCATCTTAGTAAAGTTAAAATCATTTTTATTTTGAAAGGTTGCATTTAGGATAGTGAAAATTGGAAATCATTTTTACTTTTGGCATTTCATTTGGAAGACGAAAGTGAAAGTTTGTGGAAGGAATTTTGCATGATGCATTTTGTTTGAAGCATTGTTTATTGAAGTTTCTTCCCTTGGTTATTCTAGCTTTCATTGATGTGGAAAATTTTCCTTTTCTCATATAGTTGCATCTTAGGTGTTCAGGTGACATCGTTAAGGCCTTGAAACCAAAAAATAATTTCAAGATCAGCTTTAAAATATATCAATTAATCTAAGGAGAATTTGAAATATTAACGCTCATACTTGGTGGTCTAGGCTAGAGACGTGTTCTGGCATCTATAAAATGCAACAACTCGCGTTCACAATAATCTTGCATTAGATAGTTCTAGCACATACGTGTGCTCCCCTTACCGTCGAGTATATAAAGGGAGACCCTCACAGGTTGCAAAACTTTATCCATAAGAATCCAAGTCTGCCACCCTATAAACGTAATACACCGAACACATCATTTGGGGAGATTGCCTGCACATACGTCAAGTCCTTAGTAAATTTATTTGATAAGGTGTATATTGTAGTTCATGGTTACTTGGTATTCCCTTTTGCCTAGAGTATCCTGAGTAGTCATTTTGATCTTCTCTGACTCCTTAAAATTGAAAAGATCTTCGAGTAATTGTCCTTTCAAGCTCACTAAACCAATGAAAGTGACCAGAGTCACCTTTTTGTCCTTTTCTCGATTCTTAAAACATGAAAAGGAAAAAATTTTGTTTCAAATTCTAAACTTAATTGACCATGGAACAACATCCTTCCTATGGAAATACTCCCTAGTAGATCTTAGGTTGATACTAATGGAAACATTTCCTAAGTCTAGGAGTCAAGGAAACCCCTCTGATGGGAATCCAGATTGCCCATCTCAGTCTCCCAGTGACTTCTGCGCAATTTTCACCAGTAGTTCCTGGAGCCCACATCCCAGCTTGAAAATTGCCTTGCGCAGTTTCATAGCCTTGTCATCTGTCCCAGTCCCCTGCATCCAAAAGTGAATGACCATGCATCATGGTAGACTAAGAGGTTTATGGATTTGATGTCATCTTGTCATGAGTGATCTCAGGTACAGATACATGAATAAGAAATGATGTGATGACGAATGAGATGAACAAGGAGGACACATGCAAGGAGACGCGTTCGCAAACAAATGAACATGCGAGGAGAATTTTTCATGAACATATGAACATGAAAATCATGCCAAAGTACAAACAAAGGAGCAATGTGCACATGTAACATCAAGCAAACACCAAGACCATCAAAGACTCCACACACCTTGCCATGTGGAGGTGAAGATGTGATACCCCCAGAGCACACCCATCACTCAGCAGCACTATAGCTCGACATGTACAATAAGAGAAACGTGAACATACCAGCACTGTAATGCCAATTCATGTCATGAGTCATGTCGGCCACATCACTACTTTGGGCCATACTGTGTAAATCAATGTAATGTAACGTGGAAGTCAAAGAGACCCACATGTCATAAAAAGAGTTATGCAAAGCTAAAGAGTCAAATAATTCAAACAGTCATGAGGGAAGTCGAACAGTCACAAGGGCCAATTTTACCCTTGGCTATAAATACCTCCTCATTTGTACATGCAAAGGAGTTTTCACCTTGGCTCATCCCACATAGCCTTGAGAGTTTGTAGAATTTTTGTTGAGGAGTGAGCAATGGTTCCAAGGCCCCTTTCATGGGGTTAGTGATGTATTGTGTCGATGTGTCTTGGAACTTTCTTTTAATTTAGAAGCCTGATCACATGCTAGCATGTTTTCACACATGTGTTGCAACTGTTTTTAAGATTAATCTTGAACACTTGTAATACATGTTGCTTTAACTTGTGTTAAGCAATTGAACTATTTCATTTTCTCTAATACATATAATTATGAAAATGTGTTGTATAAGTTGTTAACATTGTCCTGCCTGTGTTGGTTACCTCCTTAGACATCAAACGTAAAATTTCACATAAAATTGTTATAATGACTATTGTGCTCACACGGGCTTCTCTACTGGGTGTTGTACGTGATATCTTCTCGTGTGCATTGTAACTGCCGCATTTGTGTGGACTGCTCCTCTAGAAGTTGTGGATGTCTTGTTTTGTTGTTTTTTTCTGACAGAGTTTGGATTTTTTTCCCCATCGACTGGGGACTCACTTCCATATTTCCTCTCTTTTATGAAAGAACCTTGACACAAGTAACACTATAATTCATCAAGCACATGAACCTCAAAGACAAAGAAGACCACTCTCTCATGCTGACAAGCAATAGCTAAGGAAAACATTTAAGATAATGGCAAACGGTCCATCATACATGATGGGAATCTTACACCAAACAATGTGAGGTCTAGTTGGGAGTTCATACCAGGGAGATCCCCTGAATGTTGGCGGGTCCAGCACCATCAACAATATCATACTAAAAAATAAATTAAAAAAGGTATAAAACATATGAAATAAAAATGTTATATATATATATATATATATATATATATATATATATATATATATATATATATATATTATATAGAAGTACAATGAGAAGAAGCTTCATCCTTAAATCGAGACAATTATGTCTAAACATATGTCAGAGTGTGCTTCTGATTCCTTGCAGCAATTCCTTTGATTCGATATTGTAACCTAGTATTACCTCTTTGGGATGAATCTTCATAATAGCCATCCCCTCTTGTGACTCTACCTCCCTTATGAGGCATGACTAGTATGACACTTGTGGACACACAAGAAGGACACACTCTATTTTGAGCAATATAATCACCTCACACATAGCTACCACACACCACAGTAGCCAAAGTCGATAGGGGGCTTGGGATGACAAGTTATCTGTGTGGAAATAGTGTTAGTGGGCCTCACTATTCCCGATATTTCCACTGCAATCCTGATGTAGTCAACTCTTTTGCATTTATCAACAAGAAAAATTCTCATCCACCACCAATTTTGGCTGTGCCCTAAATCTTTAAAATGGAATTTGAAGAGGCCCCATTGTTATGCTTGATATTTATATATAGAACCAAAGAACCAATGGATCCCTTGTGAATTCCAAAGGTGTTTAAACCATCGTCCTCTAAGGAGACATAGCACCCAAGACCAACTTCCCAGGCTTGTAAGGTTTTCAATTAAAAACAATGAGAACACTAATTCTCCAAGAAGTCATTTTAGTCTAGACCCAAATAACTTTAAGGCCCTCCCAACCTCCACAAGCCTAACTAGTAACCAACCATTTGAAACTAAACAAGATATATAAAACCACCACACTTCATAGTTCTTCAACCAGGAATAAGAAATGAAACTAGTGGAATTGCATGAATATAAAGCCAACTAATATATCTAGAATAAAAGAGCAAGTGTTTAAGATAACTATCATATTTTAAAATGTATGGTGTTTCCCACCTAGTGTACTAAAGGAGAGGAGGAGAAAACAACAACAGTCTCTCGTCAGCAACTATGAGTGGGAAAATTACCAATTCGGTTAGGCTCCCTTCCAAATAGAGTTTGTTCAAATACTGTAGCTGAGGATGGGAAATCAACCTTGTCACTCTTTGCTTAAGATACCATATGGAGGTGTAACCCATAGTGAAAGAATATAATTCTTGACTATTCATGTCTAAGCTTCTTGATGTCCTCTTCCCTTCACCTGTACAACTGCATCTATGTGTAAACTTAAATTCCTTCTCCTTTCTTACAATTGTGATGATGTGCCAATGGTTTAGTAGATTAGGGTAGGCCATTATGGCCACACTACTCGCACGGTGCATGCTGCCAACCTTTACTATCTCCTATACTTTCATATGCGTAATAACATTAGCAATATATGCTATATATTCCTTTGTTACATTTGTTGGGCCATGGTGTCATTTCCCAACCCTACTTTCTAGGTGGGGTAGTGGTGTCCCTCCACCCCCCCTCTTGGAGAGTCACCCCATTTGTTGTTTATCATAGAGAAATTTTTATTTATAAATAATTTTTTTGTTTTTTTGTCTGTCAAAAGTTTCTATTAATTCCTCAAAAGATTACAAAATGTTTGTCCAAAATTTGTTGTTCTTCCAACCTCCCTCTGACTCGATTTTTGGTCAAAAAAAACCCAACAATTGATTAAAAAATGCTAAAACAATTTCAATAGTAAGAACATGAAAGACAAAATTACCTAAAAGACTCCCAAGAAACGAACCCAACCCACACTCATCATGGGATAGGAGGATGTTCCTTATCAATGTCTGGGGTTTAGGATATCCAAGATCACCATGCACATGAAAATCAATGTGAGATAGTTGTCCCATAGCTGCTCCAACCATTCATCCAGTATCCTTTGGCCATGAAAAAATGATGTAAGTCAGTCTTGCATATTCCATTGATTATGTTGGATGTAATTCATGAAGTTTATCAATTCGTTGCACTCATCATGCCTATTTTCACTCAGCTATTCTATAAGAGTTGTGACTTTCCTGAACTAAGTTTTTAGTGTGTCTAAAGAGGCTGGGAGAATAACACAAGTGGGCCTCCCCTTCGCTAAGTTCTACATCTTGGCCCCTTTCTACCTTTGTTGTGTTTGATTCCATTCCTCGATCAATCCCCTATCCTTGCAGATCCCTCATCTCGCTCAACCTCTTTGTCGAAGCATCTTCCCTGCCACTATGAACCACTGATCTTGGCTCTTAGTATTTGATACTATATCACCAAACAACAAATTCACCACCCATCGATGAGAAGTTCTAATATTCCAGTACTTTAAATGTTGTGCCACCTTGGTGGGTGACCACCACTTTCTAGGATCCACCCTAGGCCTGATTAGCTTGCTAAGAGCTAAAACCCCCTTTCAATACCTTCTACCACTTTTTCCCCTGCTCCAGTGTATTGATTCCCACCACAAAACTGGGCCATGTTGGTACCTAAATATAGCACCACACCCTCTACCATCTGTGACCAAAAAATACAGCCTAAAAATCAAACTAGTCCATTGCGCACCAATTCCCATCAACAGAGTTAATGCATGGAGGAACCCCCAAAAACACAAGAATGACACACTTCAAGAAATACCGCCACCTTGTATAACTGGACACAGAGACAAGGCCTTGACAACCCTAACCCTCCTACCTCTTGAAATTTTCTAACTCCAAAGACCAAATATACACAATAAAACCCCTAATGCTTTTAAACAACACCTGACCCAAAAAAGGGGCCAGGTTACCCATGATTGGTAAAAGAGAAAACTGGAGACTGCCACAACAAACATCCCCCCAAAATTAATGCAAGAACACACTTTTCAAGAAGAAATACAATTTTAATGATCTTACCAGATTAACTGAATCTAGATACAAGCATTGTCGTATTCCTAAAGGCCAATTAGGATAAATCCTCTATTGTGTCCTGTGAACCCTAGCTCAACGTAGTATCTTATTAATCTTCAGGCAAAGGTCCCAAACTAGTTGTTGGCAACCTCCGACTAAAAGAGGGAAAAGTCCTTGCTCGCAGACACCAAATAATAATCCTAAAAACTGCACATAAAGAGGATTGTGTAGGTTGGAAACCTGCACAAACACTTCGTTCTCTCTACTGCTATCATAAACTCAGATGCCCATAATTACAAGAAATTTCCACTCGAATACCTTTATGACTATAACCATAGTACTATGCATCACAAAATTTCCATAAGGTGGCTACATGTATAACACATACCACTTGTACGAAGAGTTCAAATCTGAAGTGTGAGTCGATGCCTGTTGCGAACCCTCTCATCTAGCCTTCCATCCACTCCCATCAAGGATACCTTTTCCTTCTCAATGATATTACTTAATTTCTCCACTTAATTGTTGAGATTTTCTAGTGGCTAGAGCTAGGTGGTTTTCAAATCAAGATCTTGACTACCCCAATTAGCCCACATATTCATAACTTCATTCCCTTCTCTCCTAGAATGTGTCTTGATGACATATGGAAAGGAGAGAACCAAGGATTAGATTCTAGTAAATATCAATTCAAGGCAGCAACTCTTCATATTAGAGAAATTTTTTAGGTGAAAAATGAGTCTCAAAACAAAAATGTACAATCAAAATTCACTTTATGAAAACTAGTCACATTTTAGGGGATGACATCATCCCCCATAGTTAAGGTGAAATTGCTTAAGTTAAAAGGAATTACTTGTCACATTATCAATGGTAGATAAAATGTTAATCATGGTAGTGCTCTAAGTACTTTTAAAGTCGTAAAAAAAAGTACTCATAATAAAGGTCATTTCACACTTTTTGAAAAAAATATCATTATTCTCATTTCATATTTTTTGAAAGAAGCAATGCACGTCCTCACACAATCTTCATGTCTTTACAATTTTTCAATAAATATTATATTTATACATTTTTATATATTAATTTTTAGTTTATATATTCATATCATTTTATTTAGTTTTCCAATTTCGAATTAATTATAAGTTAATATCTATACATATATATTATACATATGAAATGAAAATAAGTAATAATATAACCTTGTAATTTTATGATAAATCAAATCTATGAAGATCATAATATTAATAACAATACAAACATATTAAAATTAAAGAAAAAGGTATACTAGTTTTCTATGATTTATGGTTCTTTTTTAATAAATTGGTCTTACAAATTCTGCTTAATTTCAAGTTATTGAATAATATGTCAAATTATGTTCTTATAATTTTTTTAAACAAATCAATGTTATAAGAATTAAAATAATAATAATAATAATAATATGTTTCTCCAAAGTAGAAAATAATAAAATTTTATTATGTTAATTACAATAATGTTTATATTAAAATATTTAGTAATTAAAAAGTGAATATATTTATTGATCCAACAAATTCACTTATATTTAACTCGAAATTATAAAATAAAATGCAAATTGTGTTGTGGTGTGATGAGTCTTAGTATTGCAACAAGAATGTTGCAACTCCTAATTCTACCAACTTAAATTATCAACCCGGGATTCGTACAAACTTAAGAGGTGTCGACACTATATGTGCAGTATGCAATGTGTCCTTCTTTCGTTGATCTAATGAAGTGAATGTCATAAAATCTAACCTAAACTAGTTGCATAAATAAACCATGCTACTCTAATTGCAAACAAATAAAATCAATTATTCTACTTGTAAAATGGAAATCGTTAATCTAATTTCAAATTGCTTGGAAAAGATAAATTTAATCTACACCATATAACTAGGAAATTCAGAAACTAAGTCTATTTCACTTGCATTGAAGAGTTTCAAATGTGAAAATTGCTTTCTAACTCTATTTGTTGTTTTGTGCTTGTATTGGATGAAGGAGGGTTCTAGAGTGGTCCTTAGGTCTCCATAATCCTCGATTTAGAGCCTACTGGTTATTATTAATCTAGAATAAGTCAAAGTTGTAGTGGGGAGAAAAACCGGTGAAGGAAAATGATGCTATGGGTTTGCTATAGGTGATTTCTACAAGAGGTTTGTAATGCTACAAGAGTGAGAAACTTGCTAAATGCCCAAGTAAATAAAATTCAAATGGGATGGAATTTTTTTTTTATTAATAAGGATTTCTTAGGTCCCCATTCCAAGTGAAATAACTCCAAAATACCTCTGTTAACATGTGCTAAAAAATAGCAGAAAATTTCTATTCTAAAAACTAGAAATTCAAGAACTAGTGAGCTAGTTAACCTATCAAATGCCTAACCTAATCAAGTGAGCATGCAATGGGGTAAATTTTTTTATTAACTTGAATTGTTTTATGAAATAATACAAATGTAATCAACTCAAATAATTCACATTAGCATGTTCAAAAAAATAGCATAAAATTACTACTATTTTGCTACAAGGGACTTTCCAGAAATTCTATATTTGTGAATTAGTAAACCAATTCAAGTAGCTCAATGATGAATATGAATTTTAAAAATTGTTATAAGGATGCATCATGTTTGTGACTTTGTAAATAACCTTCAAAATAACTTACGTCAATCATTTAAAGAAATCCTATAGAAAAAGAAGCATCAATACTAAATGTAGAAATAGGAAAAACAAGAATAAGATATGCATATGAATAAGAAGTGAAAAGAAGAAAAAAAAATTATAAAAAAGAACTCTAAGGCTCCTGGGATGGCCAAGCCCAAGGATAAGCATAGTCACATGAAGGAGACCAAGCTTTAGAAGCTAAAAATGACACCAAACCTCATTATTTGAATTAATCCAAGTACACCCCTGCTAGAAATGAAAGTGGAGCTGCAAAAATACAAGTTTTATCCACAAGAAGACTAAGAAATACATGCCTCTAGAGGAAAATTCAAATTGGTACTTATAAAAAGTGATGAAGAAGCATTATCCTTGAAAGGATGGAGCTTTACCTCCAAAATCCCTCAAATAGTGGATCTGGTTCCCAACACTAGGAATCTGTTTTAAATGATAGGGAACACATCTCTAGATTTTCTCAATCAATGGAGCTCTAGAATTTGTCAATAATTTTATGATATTTTGTTCATTTATTATCCAATATTGATCGTCCTTTAGTAGGGAGAAAGTCCCTAGATTATCTCCTCCAAATATTCATAATTTGTCCAATATTCTCATAATATTCTTCTAAAAATAAAAATATTAGGAACATAATATGCAATCATCTCTAAACCTTCCTAAGAACATAATAAAGCCAAAAATAACATTATTAAGTGTAGAATGAGAGGTTTAATATAACCTTCAAGTACCTAAGAAAGGCTAGATGGGATTTAATTTCTGTCTAATTTAGAGGCCCATCATACCCCCTACTGAAACTGTTTCTCATCCTCTGAGAAACCTATCCATCTTCTTGCCCTATTTTTCTTTTCTTGTGCCTCATATGACTTTCATGATATACTATACTCATGTGGATGTAACTGACCTTTTCTGATAATATTTATATTTATCTCAATTTCCCATCATTCCGTTGATTCTCCCTCTTAGTTTTACTATTTTGGAAGTATATATTGATTCTCCTCCTCTCACGGCTTAAATAAAAATTTATCAATGTGAAACAAGGAGTTTTTATTTTCTACTACATGAGTGAGGGTGTTTATGGAAAAAAGGTAGAATAAATGTTATTTTTATGATGCTGAGGAGAAGGTAGAATTTAACATGCAACCCAAGACACTTTATCCTTAATGACTCAAATTCATTGATTGTTCTTACTGAGATTTAAATATGTGGCAGCTACAAAGTATGATTTTGATAATTGAGAGAGATTTAAGGGTTTTCATGCGAAGTATTGTTGAATAAAATATGTACTTACCTTTTCCCTCATGATTCTTTCCTCCTTCTTAGGGTTTGTAGGAAACTATGTCCACTAACAAGTTTCCTGTAGTAATTGGTGACTTTATGTAGCACTTTTTGCAGACCCTATAGGTTCTTATGCAGTGGATGTTGTTGTAGCAGAAGAAGTTTTTGACAGTATTGTTTCAAGGTTGAGGAAATAAAGTTTACAACATGCACCCTTTTCCTATTCAACACACTATATTCTTAAGCAAATGCTTAACCAATCCAACTATTTTCTCTTACTAGAATCCAAACTGTAAATTTGCAGAGTATGTTTTCTTGATGATTAAGGTGTTTTTGGAATACTTATGCCAAATGTTGGAGAGAATAATGTTTATTTACTTTTCCTTTGAATATTTCCTTTATTCCCAAGGCTCTAGTGGCTATTCTGGGTGAAATTTCCCTTCTTGTAGCCCTATGTTAGCTTCATGTAGCAAACATTTTCTTCATGTGGAAATGGTGTACCTTCCTGTAGAAAATTTGTTCTTCATGTAGCAGTTGTGTTCCTTCTGTAGCAGCTCTTTTTTCTCCTGTAGAAACCAACCCGAATCCTGTAGCAACTACTCCTTGCATGCCAACAGGCGGTGGGTCCACCTTTTTATTCTTTTATTTTATTTTTTTTATTGATTTTTTTCATTGCATGCAAAATAGACTCAAATTTCTCTGAGTTAACTGAGTTGGCCTCCAACTACTTTTTGATCTCCATGATGACATCCCACTTTCTTATGTCTTTTTTCACTTTTATCTCATTTATCTCCCACATGTGGGGTTGTCCTTTGGAGAAAAGTTAAGTGACTTGCTAGATAAGACCAAGGCTTCTTGCTATTAATTTTGGCTATAAAAGACCTTTCCTTCTCACACTTTTAATGTTTTCTTAAGCTAGAATAGGTTCGAAGGGTGAGGTTAGAGAGTTGCATACCCATGTCTTACCATGAGTTTCTTTCTTTTATGTAGGATGTTGTTGTAGTTGTGGAGGCTGCCTTTGATGATCCTGAAGCTGCATGTGATAATTTTCTGGAGGTCCTCTAGGTTTTCTTGCTGGTGCTCTTTCTCTGCTCCTGAGATGCTCTTGATGTGAGTGTTGTAGCTTATCATGTCATTTCTAAATAGAGGTAAGGTTGTTGTGCATGTCTTATGAAATGGATTACACCTTGACTTATGATGTTCCTATGTATGTGTAGGTGTTTCTCTCATGATTAGGCTACATATATCGGTGGATTTCTTCTACGAGGATGATGAGTCCCTTCTTCAGTGCAAAAATTACAGCCTCATGCTTCCTGTTGGTGGGGGACAAAAAAAATCAGAGATTTCTTTTGGCTGCACACGTTGCTACAAGAGGAGTTTCTTCCTGTAGAAGCATTTTGATCCTTTCTTATAGTCTTCAGTTGGCATGGTATTATTGAGGGAAGTGATGAAAATCCATGTAAATAGGGTTGGAGTCATGAGGAGGTATTGTGAAGAATGGAAAAATGGAGAACACTGATCTTTGTGTGTTTTTCTTGCAGGACAAAGTGAACATTTTGAGCAAGTTTATGTGAAATGGAGTGGATGAGTGATGGATGGGTGAAGAGTAAATAATTGGAGGCACTTATTCATCATTTCCTTGAGGAATCATGGCCTTTTGGGTTTTTTTTTTTCTCATTGTATATCCCTCTTGTAGCTGTACAAACTCCTCCTGTAGCATTACAGGACATCCTATAGCATTACAAGACCTTCTTGTAGCATTACAGTGAGGAGGTGAAATTTGAATTTATGGTTGAACGGAGGGTGGATATAGATGATTATATGATTGATGGGTATGTATATGATATGTTATGGATGGAAGAATGGAGGAGAGCTTGTAGGTGAGCTTCTGTAGCAATTTTGGTCCTCTTGTGGCATTTCAAGACAATCTCATGTAGTTGAATTGCTTTATTCATCTCTCTCAAAAGGTAGACTATATTGACCTAATATTTTTTGATAATGTTTCCATAATCCTTATGCACCTCCCCATAAAAAATCTTGGCCAATGCATGCACGAATCACAAGAAAACTTAAAACGAGTTGTAGGTGATGGAGGCCAATTTCTAGAAAATTGTGCACTGGAATTTGCTAACATTTCTTAAGCATGCTATCATGATCCATATGCATCTCCCCATGAAGCATATCAGCCAATGGATGCACGATTTTCAATATATGATAAAAGAAATTCTACTATGTTTATTTTGGCCTCCTATAGCAAAACAAAACCCTCCTGTGGCATTTTATGAGAACGAGGAAAATCAATGGGAAAGGCTTGGAAATGATGGGTGGATGATGGAAATGGATGAGAGTGATGGGTTGAAATGGCATTTGTCTTATTGGGGAATCTTAAAAAAGAAGGATAAAGCCCAATTTTGACTTCTTTTGACTAGATTTTTGACCAACTTTTTCTCTTGTTGCTAACTTGTTTCTGTTGCTTGCAAAGGTTGGAGAGGTGCACCTACATACTTTAGGGAGAAATAAATGGAGCAAAGTTTTTTTCTAATTTTTAAATTATTTTTATTTTAGGCCAACTAGATTCCTCAATGAGGTTTTCAACTAGTAGGTAGGTGCCTCAAAGGAGGTTTTCACTTGAGATTTTATTTTTCCTCTTATTTTTTCATTTTTTTATTTCTTTTTTTATATCCTACTCTACTTGAAAAAAAAAATTCTTTCAAGTATAGGAATACTTCCAATGGATCCATGTGCACATCAATATGACTGATAAAATCATGTGTAGGCTTAGAAGATATGTTTTGACATGTACCTATAAATGAGAGACCATCTTCTTTGATTGAGATGTGATAAGGAATTGTTGAAGAAGAGTGTGTTTCTACAACGTAATGATTGTCTGGAACCATATTTCAATATGGTAGTGATGCCCCTAGTCCATTTGCATGTTTGTATCTCTTTCTATGTCCTATCTTATCATGGCATTCAAATCTTCCTTTTTTGGTTGATCGTTCTCTTGAACACATGGAGAATTTGATGGTAAACATGAGGGAACTTTCTCAATCTCTGATTATGATGTCTTCTCTTCATCAAGTGAAACCCATGATTCTTTCGTATTCTCATTTGAATCCTCTTTTTCTAAAATTTGTCCTTTAATGATGTCAAGAGAATATCTTTTTTGCAATACTCTTCCTTAGATAATATGAATACCATTTATATCAAGGGAATATGTTAGGATGTGTTGTACCTCAACATTGTAAGTGAGTTGAGCTACTTCCTTGTGTGGGTTTGGAAATGGTGGTACATGTAGTTGAGTGGGAGTGGATCTTTGAGATGGATGTGGTTGGGGTTATGGTTGTGCTAGAGGTAGATGGCAAGGATAGCATGGATTTGGGTATGGAGGATATTGAGGAGAATACATAAGGTTCTTGCCAAACTTGTTGCCAAGATTGGTTTTGGGGTTGAGATGGCCAAGGTTGCCAAGGAAAGGGTGTGTTCCAATTACTTTGAGATGGATGTGCATAAACTTTAAATTGTGAATTAGACTCTTGCATCATACTAGGTTAACTACGCTTCCATAGTCTTTTTGGAGCTACATAACATATTTTCTTTGTCGATTGACTTGCTCCATTGTCCTCTTGGTAAACTTATTTTAACCTTGGTAACGATGGACAATATTTAATAACATGTGATTCTGCATGGATAACACAAATATCACCATCTTATTTTTCCTCATCTTGCATTCTTAACATTTCTACTTGTTTGCTTAGATTGCTAATAATTTTTTTTAAATTCATCATACAAATTTTTGAGTTTAGCTTGACTTACCAATCTTGATGTTGATTTACTTAATAC
Source organism: Pinus tabuliformis (assembly GCA_031772625.1). Lineage (NCBI taxonomy): Eukaryota > Viridiplantae > Streptophyta > Pinopsida > Pinales > Pinaceae > Pinus > Pinus tabuliformis. Next base: position 1,153,454,728 of record CM062819.1, read on the forward strand.
TTCCCTTCCTCTTGATATGTGTTTGCATGTTTCAGAAATTTATTCAAATGATGATTGGTATACATTACCTCTACTCATGAGATCAAGGAGATCAATCCATTCACCCCTAATTGTTCTAAGTAAGAGGGTTTCTAGTGTGTCATATCCTAAATGATGTAATTTTTTCCTCTTAACATTATAAATGAAAATCTCTATTATATTCTCAAGGCTCTCATCTTATTTTTGATTCATTCTAAATATTTATTCTTTAAGATCAAGATCTTTGTATTTTTCTAGAAATATATTTTGCACATCATTCCATGATCTTATTGAATTAGTTCCTAAACTCATGAACCATTTAAGAGCTCTATCCTTCAATGTTTTCAAAAACAATCTCAACTTTTGAGTGTTTATTAAGTAACCATAATATCTAAAAAGGATTTAAAATTCAAAGAGAAAGGTTTCCAGATCCTCTGACCTCATACCACTGAAGTTGGGAAGGTAAGATGGAGGGATGTTCTTCATATGAACACTAACATCAGTATCTTGAATGGGAAATCAAAGAGGATCTTCTTCATTGTTATCATCTCCATCCATTTATTCTATCTTCTCTACCACCTCTTCTTCTTCTACCTGGAAAAATGGATGGTGATGTGGTTCTTACTGCACCACGTGATCAAATGGGGGGGTTTGGTGTTGGAGAAGTAATTTTTTATGTTTTTTATAAAAAAAATTAAACAAGAATGCTAATGGAATGCAATTTTTTATATTTAAACTGAAATATGCCTAATTAAATTTTTTGTTCTTGTAGAAAGTAAAAGAAATGAATCAACTATGGAAGAAAATAATGCATGCTCTGACACCTCCCCGACAATGAAGCCAAAAAGTGATGAGCCACATTATTGCAATAAGAATGTTGCAAATCTTAAGGATACCAACTTAAATTATCAACCCAGGGTTCGTACAAACTTAAGAGGTCTCGGCATTGCATGTGTAACATGCAATATGTCCTTCTTTCGTTGACCTAATGAAGTGAATGTCATAAAATCTAACCTAAACTAGTTGCAGAAATAAACCATTCTACTCTAATTGAAAGCAAATCAAATCAATTATTCTACTTGCAAAATGGAAATTGTTAATATAATTTCAAATTAATTGGAAAAAATAAATTTAATCTACAACACATAACTAGGAAATTCAGAAACTAAGTGTAGTTCACTTGCATTAAAGAGTTTCAAATTTGAAAATTACTTCCTAAATATATTTGTTGTTTTGTGCTTGCAGTGGAGGAAGGAGGGTTCTAGAGTGGTCCTTAGGTCTCTCTAATCATGGATTTATAGCCTAGGGGTCATTATTCATCTAGAATAAGTCAAAGTTGCAGTGGGGATAAAAACTGGTGAAGGAAAGTGATGCTACAACTTTGCTACAAGCAATTGTTACAGGCGATTGCTATAGGAGGCCTATAATGCTACAGGAGCGAGAATCTTGCTAACTGGACAAGCAAATCAAATTCAAACAGGATGGAATTTTTTTTGTTATTAAGTATGTTGGTGTTAAACAAACTCTTCGCTGTGGATGTATGTGGCTATTTTTCACTCCTTCTCAAACATAGGTTATAGAGCGGGGAAATAAAATCATTACAAATCCTATGATAGTAGTTAATATGCTTTGTATTCTAAATATTTTCACGAATACACTTTGTATTATAAATATTTTTGCAAAATAAATTTCTTGCAAGATACCTTCTATATCCAACCTAAAGGACGTGTTAAGGAATGGGTTAAAAGAAAATACTTATCAATCCAATAGTTAGGAGTCCATAAATAAGTTGAAATATTAAACAAGGAAAGGATTCTTGAACTTATCTATTGCATGGAACAAGTTGTTGGAGATGATCGCCACCTCATTGAAGATAGTTTTTTCTTCTAAAGCTTTAGAGCACAAGGATCCAATTCTTATAGAAATCGGTTATGTCTTCCTCTCTATATGATATGCTCATTAGGAACATGGAATCTTAGACTAACAACCTGAAACTTTGAGCAAAGTACCACCCTTAGCTAAATTCCTCAAATGATTTGTTGTTATCCCATCACTTCACTACTATATTAGGGGTCTTTGGTTTCTCTACATGATTCCAAACACTCTCATACTAATTTCTAAGTGGGAGTGGGAAGATTATACATCCATTATATGCTAGAAGAATAAAATAACCATTAACTCTCCCTTGTTTGTAGTATATTTATGTAGTATACATCTATATGCTCTATCAACTATTCCATATTGTATGGGTAAGGCGAAATGTATACTTGGATTTTTTTAGTGAATGTGTAATATTAAAACCATATCACCATGACCCCTTTCTCCTTTAGGAATGGATTCTTGCAATACAATTTTGTGTTTAATAAGAGTAGTGGCCACTTTATACCTTTAGTAGAGTCGCATAAATGAACCACAAGTGGAAATTTCTTGTGTGAAATTAATATCTCAGTACACTATAATACTTTTATAATGAACCTCATTATAGATGGCCTCTAACTTATGTTGAGTTCTACATGTCCACTTCCTTTATTTTGTTTTAGATGCCATTATGCACACGAGATTACAAAAATTGGATTTTATCTAATAATAAAAATAAAGTATTTTCACCAAAAACTTGAATCATAAGCATTAACCAATAAAATGAGGTAATGAAACACTAAAACATGGGTGTGTTTCTCTATGAAAGGATCTTCAATTTTGTTTATATTTATGCAAAACAATTAAAATAATTTAACAACTACAATTTTAAAACAAGCCACTATCAATGAAGATTGAATATGATGAACCTATTCATAAACCTCATAAATAAACGTTATCTAATTTATCATTTTTCTTAGGTTGGACGCATCCTCTATCTAATATTTGATTTACGATCAGATCATGAATGCAAGGCTATGATCCCCAATGCTACACCTTTTCTTCATGTTTTACCAAAATCTTAATTCCAACATTGCCAAAAAGAATAACATGGTATCAACAACTCTTTTCTTGGATGGTTACATGCCACAATGATTTAGTGATTCAGTATTTATGTGATTTCTTTTTCTTGGAATGTTACAACCCCTAAACATTCTAATCCCATGTTTTCACCATGCATTATTTATATATGTTGGCCTTGTTCAACATGCAAGGAATATCTAAAACCAAAGTAATCACAATCAATCACCATGAAATTAACAATTTGTATGTCAATTATTAACTATTAATTCGAAAATTTAAATTTTTCGAAGTAGTCTCCACAATAGACATTTCTAGGTCAATATTTTGAATCTATTAAATAGATTCATCATCGAGACATAAAAGTCAAGGAGAAGAAGTAAGTAAAGAAAATATATTAATCCAAGATGGAGAGGGGGGTTGAGAAAGGAATGAAGAGAATGGTTGGCTTAGAGAAGAAACCTAAAATATAACAAAATATTACATTAATGATATACTAATTAAGATAAACATTCTTTGAATTAATCACTTTTTGTGCTGAGTTTCATGGATAGTATAGGAAAGTTTGTTGATCAAGTTTTTTTATTTTTCATCATACTCCCAAGAACTTTCTCCAACCATTTTTTTAGTCTCCTTTAGCTCATGGAAAATTTGTTGTTCAATGTTTATCCTCTAGAACTTAGCTATAAATCCCACCTTTAATTCATCTAAGTCCCTAACAGTACCCTAGGGATCAATCTACATGAACTTTATGCACCATTATGGAAGCTTCCCCCACATTGTGGTTAGTAACTTTATCAACTTAAGTTCTGGCACTATGATTGCTTTTACCCTCTAGATGAATCCACATAAGAACAAATCTAGTTTTTCATAACCATCACCCTTCATAAAAATCTTGGAAATATTATTAGCATATCATTGGTTGGATTTTTCACTAAGATAAAACCTTATGGACCCGTTTGAATAATCAGGCCCACTCCCCCACTTGAACTAAAATTAAAGCATAACACATGCCACTTCTTTTACTTGTATTTGCACCTTAATTTTGTTTTTGACTATTACTATACTCCAAGATACTAAGAAAAACATGTTCTTTCAAGTCTAAAGTATAAGAAAAAGTTGGAACTACCTCTAGTGTTTTAGGATTCATAAGGGGATTGGTTTGGATAGGATCCATTTTTCTTAGAGTGTAGCATGCCTACTAACTCACCTTCCTCTAGCTCAGATAATTAGAACACATTACCAAGTCTTTCTTCCTCTTATGCCTTTTTTATGATATCTCTCTCGATAGGCTAATCAATACCTTACAAATTGAGGCTTCCTTTTGGAAAATCATGATCCATCTAACAGAACATGCTCACCTCCTTTTTCCATTACTTCTATTTTCTCTCCCAAATTTGTGGACATATTTTCACCACCTATTATTCTTTGTGGACTCTCTCTAATTATTAATTCCCCTTATCTGAACAAATGTTTGGTATTATCTCAATACATTTGAAACCTTCTGAAGTCTTTTACTCATGCCTCTATGTTTCCATCCTCACTAATACTCCTATTCATTAGAGTAGTATCATGATGAATATCCTTCATTTTATTCATCCAATGTTTCTTAATTATTTCATTTTGTTTCAAATCCTATTTTCCCCTCTTTGGAGCATGTTATTCTTCCATATAACCTTATTACCTTAGTTATTCAATATCAACCAATCCATTTTAGGTCATCCCGAATAATTGGTGCCTACACTTCCATGACTAGAGAACTAAAAGACATGTAATCCTCTTCCACCTCAAAATTATTTATCCATGTCACAATATCCTTCACCAAGCTTTCATGAGCTCCTTTCTTGAACTACTCCTCTTCTCTTGATTTTAAATAACTAGTTCATCTCAACTACAAATTCAATATTCCAATTCTATATGGTAATTAACCTAAAAAGCTATTGCTCTTGAGACATGCTGATTGAACTACTTCAAAAAAACAAAATTATGAGCATTCCATTAGATCTATCTTCTTCGGTTCCTTGTAAGTTGTTATTTCTCTCCTAATTAACTCAACTGTTCAAAAAAATCCATGAGGAACACTACATGGAATACCTTATAGGAGTCCTGGTTATCATGTAATAAGTAAGACTATTGATTCGTATGATTATTATTTCAAAAGAGATATTTATCTGAAGTTCCAATCCTAAACATAGCTCTCATTCAAATTATTAATCATGGTATCAAATTTCCATACACTTTGGAAAAAAGGGTCCCAATAGCGCAACAAGAATATGAAAACTATTAGTTCATTTTTGTGTTATTATAATTTTAAATTTATACCATGAATACCAAGCAATGTATCATAGATTGAGTTAACCTTCAGAAAAATCATAGATTGAGTTAATTTTTTTACAAGATTGAGTTAATATTCAGAAAGAGGGATTGTAAATGATGGCAAAAGGTTTCAGATGGCGTTTTTTCCCATTGTTCTAAAGGTCACATTGAAGATAACCATTAGTGGGGTTTATTGTTGCATAAGAGGGATGTTTTACACGATTCATAAGGCCTGGACACTTTATTGTTGTTGGTTGTGCATGTACATTTGCTGAAGGTCGATTTAGAATCGTGTGAAATCTTGTTTACTTATTGGTTGAGGACAAGAACCTTTTTTAGTTTGTGCATGGAAGCTAATTAATCATCATCTACAACCATTCTATGCACCCTAGTCTATTGGTATTTATAATCTCAGTCTCCTTATTTGTTGAAGCATGTATTATCAATGGTGTAAGCATCCTTTAATTCAATGAAAAGTGGATATCAGTTGTTCCTAAATGTTTTTATCATATATGCTTGGCATTGTTTGTGACATTTATGATGTAACATTTTACAAGATCACCTACCGTACACTGTCTACAAATTGTTTGTGAAAGTACCACAAAGAACAACCCATTAAAATCTGAAAAAACCATGTGTTTCTTCCAAGATATTCATGGTAGGTATCTTACACTTGAAATCATTTTTTAGCCTATATTGAATGCCTTAAGAAAATTTCCTCTTTGTTCCACATGTAAGTGTCCCCAACAATTTTCTCATAGACATCAATGGGAATGTTGATTGACAATTGATTAGTTGCACTAACAATTTTTGTGGTTTCATGTCTATTTGTGTGTGTAAAATTGTAAATGCTTCAACCAAGTCAAGCTCTACTTCGTTGAAAAAATAAACTTAGATGTTGACTTGAACAAATCACTGTAAGTTAGACACCTAAGTCTCCTAGTGTGGCCTAGGCAAAAAAAGATAAAAGAAAATGTAAAAAATAAAACATATAGAAACCCTAAAGCTACCATCCTAAATTCCTTGATTACCTTTCTTACCTCATTTCACTTCTCAAAACATACAATTGAATTGTTGGGATTTTGGAGATGAAAAATGCATGTGAACATGGTGTTGGACCTGATTTGGCACTAACTGAAAAAATTCAAAGGGGAATTTATATATGATTATTGTTTACCCATGTATTTAGAGCATGATTGTTCATGTATTATGTCTCAGTTAACTAATTTCCTAGAAATTTAGTTTTCTATATCTTGGAACTTGTGTCTCAAGGATATTTTTCCTATTTGCACCCTTGCATTAATGTTATAATAACCAAATTGATGATCGAACTAGAAAACCCTTTGAACTAGGAACAAGTAAAAAAGCAGACAAAAAAAATGGTCGACCAAAAACACATAAATATTCATATTTTAAACAAAAACATGTATATTCATGTACATCCATGTGAATCCAAACCATTTATACATAAAAAATAAAAAAAATTCATTTATAAAACTTGTTGAATAGAAAGTGTAGGACCACACTTAAGTGCAATGATAGACAAATTGATGGAATCCATATGCAACTAGACCATCCATGCCTATCCTAAATTAGTTATGGAATACACCTTCAACACAAGAAAAACCACTAGGTGAGCTTCCATCTAATTTACATTTAAGTGACATGGTAACAAATATGCATATTGTAATGCAAGTCCAAAATAAATTCTTGAGATACATATTAGCTCAAAAGTGTGGTAAATATAGTTTCAAAGCTTCATTAACAAGTGGAATTTTATGTCGCTCAATGCTTTATTTCATTTGTATGTTGTAGAATTCAATGGCTCAATGACGTCCTAGGAGTGAGTTGCAATCAGTGGTGTTATACAACAAAAATGATGATCAAGGAAAATGGATTTCAATGCCAATATCTATTGGGTCATGGGTAACAATGAAACCATCAATATTTGGAAGCCATGCAATAAAAAAAAGGTGTTTGTGTGGCATTAAAATCCATTGGAAAGGTTTGGTAAAAGGACTTGGGATGATTAATAGAGGGAAAAGAGTGTCATAGATTCAAGTGGTGCATGTCTATGTCAATATAGAGATGTCAAAAGAGAAATTTTATATTCAACTATATTTTCCCAAAATTGATTGTAATTGTGAGTATGCATAACCAATTTCGATATCATGTTTTTTATGGCTAATATTTATTACAAGCTTCAAGGATTTCCAATAAATTTATTTTTATTTTGATAGAAACATGAATTATTACATTTATCCTGAATTTACACATATAAAATTGAGGGAATGGGAGCCAGATGAATGCTTAACAAGTGTTTTCCAAGCTCTTGATTAAAAAATTGGAGAACTATTGTATGTTGGTAAGGATCCTGGATGGTTAAAGAAGGAAGGTATTTCTTTTACAAATATGAATGCATTCTTCTGAAGAGAATGGGATCATGTGTATATCTCAAAGAAATTCCTTCACCTTCACCCAACTTATTAGAATGGTCACATGCAGATGAGTTTTTTGTAAGTTATTTCTGTTACAAGTTATTTTTAGAAATGCAAATTGGAATGAAATAAAAAAGGTGGCATCCACGTACGTAGTGGCATTTTCATGCCATTCTCTATGTTTTTTCATCCATTTCATCACGAGGAGTCAATTAGGAAAACTAGTAAAATGTATGCTACTTCAAAACCTTCCACTGAGCTACTTACAATTTTGTTTTTCACTGGGTGAGATAGAATAGAACATGACCAAAGTGGAGAAAAATTGAGTGTCGTTAGAAGCATGACGCCTTGCCTTTCTAGTAAGTCATTTCCCTATTCTTTATTGTTAATAGTATCATGCTTCTTATTTTTAGGGTCAAAAGAGGCAAAGAGGGAGTTACTTATGAATGTAACAAATCATATATTGATACAAACTATTTTCATTTTACTCTTTTAGGTGTTGGATTTCAAGAAAAATATTAGATCCCTCATTTAAATTTCTTAGGTGGAGACATGTTCGATAAATAGGAAAATGGGTTTGGGTTGCAAAGGAAAAAGAATATGGTGGCGTAACAAATTCTCTAATAGTTTCACTTGATTTTATAAAAAATGGTGAATTCTTTAGATCATTATAATTGGAGGAGGATTGGACACTATTTGAAGTTAGAGAATAGTTGGAGCTACAAGAAGATTTTGAGCACTTTGCATTTGTACACAATGGTAAAATGGTGAGAATGTAAAGATGAATATCATGATTTTAATATGTAGACTCAAGTATAACAAATGATTAGAACATGATACCTTTGCGGAGAATGATTATAATGTATTTTATTGTACTTTTTATGTGGGAAAACGACAAGAACATATTGTGCGTTGCAAATATTGTGTCAAACATTCTACCCTTGAAATCAAGGAATGCTAAAAATTTGTGATTTGAAAATATAAGATGGATAATTAATCCACATTATAAGAGAATTCCCTAAATGTAGTGGACATTTTGTTTTGCAAACTCTAGTATTTCTTTTGGTTCTACTATTCAAAATACTATAGCAGTCCATATATGACTATATTGTACCTAGACTTTCTTCCAAATAGTTGAAGTGTTTATAGACTTCTAGCATTCATGTTTTTTTTGTAATTTCCTCTATGTGTATGTGCACATGTTCTTAGTTTTTTATTCAATATGGTTTAATACATGATTAACATTTGAATATTGTTTATGAACTTTCTTTGCACATGTGCATCATGATTTACTTGAATTCATTTCTAATAAACTTGAAGTTGATAGTTATTTTTCATTAATCACACATTGTTAGTTTAATGTTGTGCATGTCCAGTGTTCAAGATATTCAAAATTGATATCAAATCCATTGAATCTTTGGACATGTTTTTGGGTTTAATAATGCACATTTTGTTCTCAGTTCCCATTTCAAGATAGTTGTAATTTTGGGTTGTGTTGTGTATTCATATGCTGCAAATTGTTTCATGCCTACAAGGAGCCATAAACTTTAGTAATTTGGGAGAAAAAATACCAAAGGGTGTACTCTTGGTAGGAGCTCCAAGAACATTCAAAACACTTTTGGCACATGAAGTAGCTAGAGATGCAGGAGTAACTTTCCTTCCGACTTTTATTAGTGAATTTGTATAGTTGTTTGTAAGAGGTTGTAATAGCTATAGTCTTCTATTTTCTAGTTTTGATTGCGCGAACATTGTAGTTTTGATAGATAGTTGATTTGGATTTTGCATTTGTAACTTGGTAGAAGTCGCTTTGTTGTAATGCAATCTTCTATGTGTACTAGAAATATTGTGTTTGTTGTCTAAAATTTGACTTGTAGGTTTGATTTTGTATATTTCGTTTGGGTGTTTCATTGGTTTATTTATTATGTTGATGCAATGAAAAAATAAGATCATGTTGAGATAATTCAACATGCTTTAATTAGTATGATGTGTTGGTGTTGAGAAATTGTGACTTTCTGATATGATTTTTTTATTCGATATGGCCCTAGTAACCATTGAAATGATCTATTTATTTGACTCGTAGTCTATACGCTCTTGAATGTTTCCCTAGCAATTTTGTTGATCAAAGATTTGAGTTTTTTGACATGGGTTTGTGAAAAGCTTATATTCAACATTATTCATGTAACTTCTATAATATGACGCAGTGACCTTATGGGGAAAAACATTTAGCTCAACATATGTTGACCATCTCTCCCATATATATGGTCAAATACCACAATAATTCTATTTTGACTATAAATCTGTGTATAAAATCCACATACAACGATATATGTAAGTCTAGATTTCAGCTCAATAGAACCATGAGTGGCTAATATCTAAATCACACAAAATATTGGTGCTTGGTTGGTGGCATGGGGTGCTATCAACTTCATTATTGGACCATGACCCCATTGCCATCCTACCACAATTATTGAGCCTATTTAAAAAGTGCATATTGTTGTGATCCTCTAGTGATAGGTGTACTCTTTCGGTCTTAAAGTTAAAATAAATATAGTATATTTGAATAGTCACAATATGTAATGAACATGATGTGCCCATTAGTCTAAATGTAGGCATGAAGGAAGTTGGAGGATGCATTTGTTAAAGGAAATTATGGCAGCATTTATACAAGTTCAAATTCTGGAAAGCACCATATATTTAGGTTGATAATCAATTTTGTTCGATTGAGCATCCAGCATTCTATTTAGAGGCACGCCACCACTTATGATTCAAATTGAATTTGTACCTTCATTAACTACGCCATGACACTTTGATTTTGTGATTAAAAAAGTGACTACTTTTATTTCTTACATGATGAAATCAATGGTCCATAAGTGAGGTGAAACACATAGCCAAAGGTTTTCTTGCAATCATCATCGTCACTCTCCCAATTAAATTCAATGAAGATGAGAAACACATCAAAATTGTGACAATATTTAACGCTAATGTGAGAGTTACCCTTGAGATAATGAACAATAATCTTTTCATATTTCTGGTGGATTTCATGTGGATCTAACATAAATCGAGACACCAAAATGATAACAAAGGAAGTGTTAGGTCAATTACATTTTACATATATAATGCTACCATCCAACTATCAATAAAGAGTGGCATTGACTTAAGAGATAGACAATCTTTACTCAACTTAGAACCTAATTGAAGAGGGGTGCCACATGGATTACAATTATCCATCTGAAATTGTTTCAACAGATCCATTACATTTTTAGATTGAGAAATAAATAAATCATTAGAAAGAGTTAAAACTTAAGGAGTAAGAAAGTAGTGCATAAGCCCAAAACCTGTCATTTCAAAAGTGATATTAAATCATTTCTTCAATCTAAGAATTAAATCAATATTATTATTGGTTATAAATAAATCATCAGTATATACAACAACAATAAAAGTATCATAATGATCATGTAATACATAGATATTGTGATCAAATTCACAGTGTTTGAATCTAAGATTGAAAAAGAAATGGTTATTCTTTCCATACTAGTTCCCGGGGGGCTAATTCAAACCATAAAAATACTTCAACAATCAACAAATAGGGTTGGAATCTTCAATAGGGTTGGAGACTTCAAAAATAAATAAATAGGGGTTGCATCTTGTAAGCATAAATGAATCCAACCTAAGGCTAATAGAGACACCTTCGGAGGAAATTTGAAAATAGGCATAATTTCCTTGTTGCCCCATGCTTTTAGGGCAAGGACATGAATTTTTTACCCCTTATTCACCCCACTAGGAATTTTTGGGACATTTTCTTAGTCTTATGAATGGCGATGTCAATTCCCAATTCCAGAGAAAGGATGAATCTATTCTTCTTCTTGACACTATGATTGTTTTTCCTCTTCCTTACTTTCTCAGACTCCTTCTAAATCACACTTCCATATTCACATGAGGGTTTCTCCCCGAAAATTTCAACACCATTCTCAAAATCATTTCGAACTTCCTCCATCACTGAGGCAAGGCTCTCCTTCACTAATTCTCCCAAGGAGGGCGAGGCCAATGATACTTGAGATGAAGGACAAGCATGAAAACAAATAGGAGAAAGTCATAACGTCTAATACTTTTAAAAACCCTAAGAAATTTATAACACATTGTATGTCTTCCTCTAATATATGGGATGAAAGAGAAACCAAATGTGGAGCTAGAGAACCCGAAGAAAATTTTTACAACCCCTAAAAAATTCCTTGAGTCTTGGGCTAGATGAAACTATAGGAGTTGAACAATGCATAATTAGAGTAGGGGTTAGCGTTTTTGAATCACCAGATGGTTTCCATATCAAATTCTTAACTTTGATTTCTAATGACTTTCTAGGTCCATAAATTGCGACATGGTAACCTTTTGATCTGAATTCCAAATGTGAATGGATAAAATCCTTGGGTCTAACACAAATTTTTTGAAAACCCCCTCCTCCAATACATAATTTACTAACTCCTCCTCACCCGTGTGGGTATGATAGCAAGAAAGCAACATTTCACCTAAGAAGCATATTTCATTGGGAATTGTGTGTCTTCAAAGGTTTTATCATGTCGAATATCTCTATACTTAAAAAACATATATCATGTGGATAAAAAAATCATGGTTATTAGAGCCAAGGATAAATATATATTTCATTTTGACAAGGATATTAGAACTTGAGATTGTCCAACACCCATTCACTCTTCATCAAAACTATGCCTCGTTCTACTCTAAAACTCCATGCTCCTTTCTTCATATGTAATTTTTCCATGGGCATATAGGGTTTCTCCATTGTTGAAATCCTTTCCCATGGTAGACACATTGTAATGTCCTCGTTAACATTTTTATTCTGTAATATATATATAACTATTTTTTTTTTTCGATAAGGGATCTATCAACCTCCCCACATATATGCAATAACACACAAGCCACATATATCAGAAACACGTAGTTTAGCCCAGGACCGAGACATCCAAAGACCATCGGAATTAGAATCGGGATCCCAAACTCCAACATGATGCCTATTCTTCCAGACTTACTATGACAGACCATGTCTCCATGGAATTGAACCTAGGTGGATGGGATAACAACACATGATTTCTACCACTCAAGCTAAGCACCGATTGATAATAATTATAACTATAGTTATAATTAATAATTAAACCAGTGTTAATCCATCTCAACTTTATATCTACCAAGCACCTAGAGGGAGTATTCAAATCTCTTAAGGTGCAAACCTCTTTTAGAGTGAAAAAATATTTGATCCCTCTGGTCGCTTGGTAGATCCAAAGTTAAAATGGATCTAGACTAGTCATATAAAGTGAAAATAATATATAAAAAAATGAGAAGACAAAGTGGCTTTCAAATTAAACATGGTTTCCACCTTTTTCTTTGAAATTATGGTAAATGTTTTTGACCGTTTTAGTTAAAATGCTTTGACTCATTTCAATTTCATTTTACCACTCCATTAAAATTTTAAGAGCGAATGGCCATGAAGGATTGGTGGGAAAATAAAACACATAAAATTTTGGTATCAACATAATAGAGAAAAGTTGTAGGAGGGAAGCCTTAACACTCTCTCATCGATACAAATAGTGGATTGGGAGAGTTTGACTTAGGAAAATATGATGAAGCGAAGAGACTTTGACTTGGGAAAATATCATGAAGTAATTATTCAGTTTCAAGAAAAAGAAGGCGACTCTCCTCCATCCATGGATGGGATGATCAAAATAAGTAGGTGAGATGGAATCTACTATGTAATTTATTTTTTGGTTAGGTATATGAACAAGAGAGGTTATGTGATTAATGAAAATATCAAGAAGTTTGACACAGAGCTCTGCATAGACTAAGAGAAGCTCAATAAGAAAGGATTCAATCCTTCCAAGAACATCATCAAAGCATGGGCTATGTGCATCTTCAGGCAGGAAAAAAATGTATTTATATATGCCCTACATTCTGAACATATGTGTGGGTTTTAATATGTTCAATATTACTATGTTTTAATCACTCAATTATGAAAGACTGAATTTTTAGAATTTGGATACAAATTGTAGAATAGAGTGGTGGGAAATCTTTATGGTTTGAATACTGCTGGAAAAAAATAGATCTCATAAGCTAAGGTCGATGTCCAAGGATGTGTTCTGTGGAGGGGGTGGGGGTTGGAGGTTTGAATCCATCTAGGGAAATATGCATAAAATTGTAATCTAAGGTGTTGTTGTGTGGGGTTGGGAGTTTGAATCTAGCTGGAAAAGGATGAATCAAGTCATAAGCTAAGGTGGTTGTCCATGATTTTGTTTCCTTTCAACACAAAAAGGACAAAATTTGTAACACACCCCCTACTCCACACCAATAAGGAAGGTGGTTACTATGTTGACTCAATTTCCAAGTACAATTATGAGAATGTCATTCGTAAGGAGAATGAAATGAAACTAATATATGTTATTAGAAGTTCTAGAACATGGAAGAAATGGGTCATTTCCCTCACATTTAGTCTATACACTAGAGAAAAATGAATCACTCTACCATAGGGGTACTAGGAAAAGGAACTAATTGTCACACACACACTAATAACTCACTAAAAAGTTTTCATTAGCATGGCATCATTAGGAAACTAGAAGGTATCATGGCATTGATGAGGCAAAATGATTTTAGATCATACTCTATCCTTCATACCAATGAAAAAAATCATTATCTATTCAACTTGAGGATGTGGGCATAGCACCAAGTATCTAGATCTCATTTTTGGGTATTAATTGGAATAAGTTTCCATAAATCATACTTGGAATGTACACAATGGCCTCCCTCCTAACACACCTCTATTCATGGAGCCTCTTGCAACATAACTCCTATAAGAAATAACAAAATAGGAAATGTTCCTTCAAGGGCTCATCATGGATGCCTTACAAACAAGATATTTTTGCATGTATTATAAACCATTGTACAACTACGATGAGTTCTTTTGTGAGAATGATAAGTGAGAACTAATATCTCATGATTCAAAACTATAGTTTAGGCATAAAAAAAATTTGATTTTCACCACCAAGATAATCCAATAATCATGCATTGCCACACATATTCATCACTCTTAGAGGAGACAATGATTCTCTCATCCCATTTGAGACAGGATCTTCCTTTGTAGTAGTGAAAGAATTGAATGGATTTTCCAAAAGATTGAATTATGTTTATATAATGCCTCATGCATTTCTAGTAAATTACTAAAATGTAGATGCCAAATGTGGTTGTTATGAATGCATAGATAAGGTTGATGTATTTCATATATTATTATTGCAATTATTGAATGTTGAGTCTAATTCTTCAATGGACCATGGAATTAGTTTTAATTCATTGAGACTATGCTTATACAGAATTGAGCTCAGTAGTAGTTTTTTCTCTCCATCAATGATTTGGGTTGTCATGGGAGAGTCCTCCCCTTATGAATGCCACTTTTGTTGACACATAACAACTTATGAACATAAGGGAGACATTAGAGTGAAATGGGTATTTATCCCTTAAGCTTATTCTTCTATATTCTCACACTTTCAAGGCTTGCATACCTGCTAGAAATCATAGGCAAGTACCTAGATTTGGAAGAGAACTCAAAGTGTTATGTATCTACTTAACCCATTTCCAGTTCCAAAGGTACATAACTTAATCAATTAGGCACTTCCAGGTTGTTGTCAAAAATCAAGCCACTCCATATCCATATCCCTACTAAAGTAGGGTATATACCTTATATAATATAATTGTCATAGTATTTTCTTAAGTTATGAGTTGGGTTGAATATGTGGCATATATAAGAGTATGGGAAGATACATGTATTTAATAAATTTCATGTGTTACCTTAGTTGGTTGACGTACCAACCAAAAACTAAATAGATTGTCTAGTTAAATATTGGAATGATGTAGCTATTTCAATGTAATTGATATGTGGAGTTGTTAGGCCCCTATACTACTAGTGTAACCCCTTATGGTTATTAGTACAACCCACTTATTATATTGATGTACCCATTTAGTGCCCATATTGTTACTATTGTGCCCCATAGAAACCCACTATTGTTATTATTGTGCCCTTACATTATTATTGTTATGTCGGCTATGATTATGTTATGACCACATAGACTCCTATATATAGAAAGGAGGTCTTTTCATTTGTATCATCCAAGAATTGTTCATTTATGTAATTTAAAGGAGGTTGCCCCCTCGAAGAGGCTGAATTTTAAGGTGTTGATCTATCTTTCCTATCTTTTTCTTGAGCTGGTTTCATAACATTTGGCATCAGAGCTTTGGATTCTAGGGTTTCGCTGCTCCAAACAAGTCATCGTGGCATTTTCGCTATAACTTTTTTTATGCGACGTTTCAAAAACTGAAAAAAAACCCATTTGAGAAGAAATCACATTGAACCTTGGGTTCGAATTTCAGAGCTTTTCATACTATATTTGCAGAGATATGATCTGAGGAAGTTGGTCTTTTAGCATACTCTTGAATTACATTCCAAACAAGTGACCTGGGGAAAATTGTCATAAGTTTCTCTCTGGGGATCGGATTGAAATTTCGTAAGAAGGTACAGAAATAGGACGGACTGTAGTTTCATGTATGCAATTTTCAGATCCAAAGGTTGAAACAGTGACTCATGGCACGTCGTACAAGTTCGCTCTACTGAACTAGTCTATAATCAAGTCACTGTGGGAGATTTCACATAACTCTTTCTTGGAGAATCAAATTTGGATCAGACTGGTGGCATTGGAAAGAGGACATAGAGGGCTACTACAAGTCACAATTTCAGAACTTAAAGATCTCAAAGTACAGAGTTACAGTCGTTTGAAGATCAAGCTCCTAAAATCAAGAAAAAGCAAGATGAGGAAGTTTGATGGCAAGGATCCGGTAAATTGGATACTTCAGATGGAGCAATATTTTGATCTACATGGTGTACGACTGTTACAAAAGGTATGTATTGCATCTTCATATTTATAACCAAATCAATTTGTATGGTATGAAGGGCTTTGTTCTCGTAAACGACTTGTTACGTGGTCAATTTTCACGGAGGAAATGATAGCACATTATGAGGATACAAAGAGCAACACCTTCTTTAGAGCAACACCACAACAATTGGAAAGAGTAAAATGGCTTTGTGACATAGTGGAAAGAAAAATTATGGAAACCAGGAAGCATACCCCTCACAACTATAAATATGGAAGTGTTTTTCTCCTATCCTTCCACAACCTACAAGGGTTACACCACAACAATTGGAAGAAAAAAGAGAAAAAGGGCTTTGTTACAATTGTGATAGAAAATGCACTAAAGGTCATAAGTGTGCTGAGAAGAAATTATTTTACATAGAATATGAAGAGGAGGAAGAAAAGGATCAAAAAGAATCAAAAGAAGAGGATCTACGCCAGGACCCCACCCCAGGGAAAGAAGAAATGAATCATACCATATCTTGTAAAGCATTGGCAAGAATTACCACTCCTCAAACTCTCAAGATAGAAGGACATATCAAGAAGAAAAAGGTGCAAGAATTGAAAGATCACATCGAGAAAGAAGAAATGAATCCAACCATATCTTGTAATTCATTGGTTGAAATTACCACTCCTCAAACTATCAAGATAGAAGGACATATCAAGAATAAAAATGTTCAAGAAGTTAAAGATCACATCGAGCATCAAGAAATGAATCCGACCATATCTTGTAAAGGATTGGAAGAAATTGCCACTCCTCAAACTCTAGAGTTAGAAGGACATATCAAGAAGAAAAAGGTTCAAGTAGTGAAAGATCACATCGAGCATCAACAAGAAGTTCTCCAACTTTTAAAGGATAACACCACTTCGGTGCAAAATCAAACGAAGCAATAGGTAGATCAACATCATAGTGAAAAATGATTTGATGTAGGTGACTGGGTATTTTTATTGCTACATCTCAAGCAAGCTATTTATGAGAAGGAAATGTTGGCAATACTACATGCACTTAAAAAATGGCGACCTTACCGAAGGGGAAGACTCTTCAAGGATGAGGATGTGGAAGCATTGTTTTTTGCTATTTCAATTATCCAACCAGATTGGATAAACGAAGCAAGGGATGAATGGAAGAAGGAAGAAGAAGTATAGCCACTTATTCAAAAGTTGCAAAAGATCCCAATTCAAACAATATTGCCAGAAATTAAAGAGGAAGGAAGAATCATATTGGAACCTAGAGCAGTCACAGAAACAAGAACTCGACAGCTACGAAATCAATCAATTTTAGAGTTTCTCATCAAGTGGAAGAACTTACCCACTGAAGATTCCACAAGGGAGGACAAGAATTTTATATAGAAGCATCAAGAACTACTAAAGTGTTGAGGACAATGCTTTTTGAAGGAGAGGGGCATGTTAGGCCCCTATACTATGTTACCATTATGATGCATATGTTGTACTTGATGGCAACTCACTCATAGAAGAACATCTCACTTACATACAACTAGATCAATCTACAGATGTGACTAAATGCATGGGATGTAGGACAGCTCAAAGGAACAAGAAGACCAAGTTCTAAGTGTGACAAGTTAGCTTTGCCATCAAGTCCAAAGGGGGAGATTGTTGGCATTATGAGACAAGTGTTGTCCTTGATGGCAAACCACAATGATGACAATTCATAGTACAGAAGGTCAGCAGCAAGGAATTGATGATCAGACTATAAGAAGAAGAGAAAGTTCATACACGCAGGTTCATTAAGCCCAAGTCGCGTGTACACGCAGGTTGGCTTCAGTAAAAGCGCGTGTATGTGGAAAACTTATCTTTGGTCCATGGCGGTTATTCCTTGGAAGTTGTGCCTATGGTTTTGGACCTTGGTGTCTCGACGGACGTGTTGATCCCTAGTTTTGAGGATGATGGTATTGGATTTCTATGGTTTTGGCTCTTGGTATTGAACAAGGCCTAAGGCTATATAAGGAGAAGGAAATCATTAGGCAAGTGTATCTGAAATGTCTTGAATATCTGAAGAAGCATGAGATCCAGTATGCAGGTTATGGGTTGATGATGCATTGCTTGATTTGAGCTAAGGAGGGATCTCACCGGCTGATTGAGAACAAGATCTAAGGAGAGATCGGGATCAAATGGTTTGAAATGAACTATCTTTATGATGCTTATTCTAGATCTACATACTGACGCATGTATTGTTCTATAAGTGTTATAAGTATGAATGATGTCTGGTACAGCTGCAAGTTATGAGAAATTATTTTTAGATCTGTACGCGGGTTGTCTTTGGCAAAAGCGCGTATACACGCGGGTTTGATTCATCGAAGTAGCGTATACATTGTAAAGCTTGATATTTGAAGTTGCAGATGGGTCTGATGGTTATTACAGAGTTTTGTGTCTGCTCTGTGTTCTGGTGACGGTGTTGTTAACAGGGTTTCAGTGATTCAGAGTTTGATGATTGTTTTGAGCTTCAATGATAGTTATGGGTCCAGTATGAAAATTGGATGAAAAGTGGCCTTTCAGATTATATGTTGTGCTTCAGTGTATCCAGTCTAAAAATTGATGAAACGTGGTACCTGGAGGAGAGAAGATTGTAGGCAAGCACCTACGTACTAGTATCTAAGCTAGTACAAAAGCTAAGGGAGATCTTTGGAGCATTGTAGCAGGTAGCAGCCTGTGTACTAGTAAATGGATCGGCTAGTACAAGAGCAAAGGGGGTTGTAGCTCCCGTACTGGTATAAGACTGCACCAGTAAAAATATTGTAAAAGGATTTTCTTATTAAGAAGAAGATTGAGATGACTTGCAGCAGGTGGTTTTCACCCACATTGGATTTCCACCTTATATCTTTGTGTTCATGTGTGTGGCTTTTGTGTGATGATCTGTTCTATTATACTGCACCTGTTTACTGTTAATATGGTTAATAATGTTCTGATGCATTTACTGAAGATAAGCTAACTGAATCATAAGATTTCTGGATATACGCTAGTTGCTTTAGACACAGCAGCGTGTATACGCGGGTTCACTTAACTGAAGTAGCGTATATGTTTTTCTTGAGCATTGAAAAAGTTTTAATGATCTGATAATACTGATTCACCCCCCCCCTCTCAGTATTATTTCCAACATACTACTAGTGTAACCCCTTATGGTTATTAGTACAACCCACTTATTATATTGATGTACCCATGTAGTGCCCATATTGTTACTATTGTGCCCCATAGAAGCCCACTATTGTTATTATTGTGCCCTTACATTATTATTGTTATGTCGGCTATGATTATGTTATGACCCCTTAGACTCCTATATATAGAAAGGAGGTATTTTCATTTGTATCATCCAAGAATTGTTCATTTATGTAATGTAAAGGAGGTTGCCCCCTCGAAGAGGCTAAATTTTAAGGCATTGATCTATCTTTCCTATCTTTTTCTTGAGCTGGTTTCATAATAGGAGTAGGGGTCCAAGTCTCTTTACTAATTATTTTGCTACCTTTTCCAAATCGAGGAAATTGACTTGACCTCATTTATTGTTAGGTGAATAGTTTTAAAACCTTTTCCTAACCATTGTCAGTATGGGCAGTACTACTAAAAACTACCTTCCAAGGAAATAAATGGTGTGACTTTCATGACCTTTGTTTTAGCTGAGAGAGTTCCTCCAGGACAAAGATTAATGATACAATGGCATTTAATGAAATATTAGCAAATTTCTTACAGGAACAACGACAACATGACAATCATAATCGACTTTATGAGACCTTGCTTGGACAGGTTTGATAGTAATATTAATCAATAGAGAATTGTGAAAAGAGGTGACACAGTGATTGTTGGCTTGAGGGGGCTTGACCCAAGTTCAACGTTAATTAGCCAAACAAATCCCTACACTACTGGCCCTTTCGGCATTAGCCCGTGGAGCACAGACCGAGGTCTCACTTGAAGCAATATGGGGTGATGTTGGAACCAAGTTTCTGCACCCTGAGATGGTTGCGATGTCATTTGATTTCTTCTATCCCTGCCTTTGCGTAGGTGGTTTCGCTCTAGGGCTTGCAAGAAAAATACTCTATTCTAGTCCTCAATACTTCGCAAAAGTATATGATCAACCGTTACGCAGCCCTAACCTATGGCTCATGGATTTTTTTTTTGCTATGGCAGCATGCTGTGCATATTCCTCAATTATCCTAAGTGATTTTCTTATCTTGTCAAATACTTAAAGTTATCACCGCGTAAGTAGATATTCGTAATTGCGTTCAATTATTCAATGTAATTGCACTCATTTGCGCATCATATAAGAATAATAAAGGAAATCCATACATAATATATCCAAACCCATCAACAGAACAAAGACACAGAAATTGTAGAATAACACCTTTTATTAATATCTCCCAAGTGTTACAGACTCTGTCCACCTTGTGCACACAACTACAGGGGTATGCGCACTCAGCTACGAACATCTACCCTAGGCCTTTGCACACTCAGCTACAGAGCCTCTATCTACACTACAAACCAAGACTTAGACTTCTTCTTCAGAGCTATCACTCTATTACATGATTAGCTATTCTATTGCTCGATTGATGCCTAAACTACTTAGAGCTTATCTCTTTTTGTACAATCCCATGGTCCGCGGACCATGGGTAGGTCTCTTACAGCCAACTTTACTTTACAAAACTAACGGCTGACTACCCTTTTTGACACATAACACCTTCACACTCCACGACCAGAAAATACAGAGTCTTTACAATTATATTACAAAAATTGACTTAACCTGGTCTTTTAGCCCCAAAACTTCCCTTGGGGGATCCCGCTCCCAACAAGCCCCCAACACAAACATCATGACTCACCCTCGACTCACTCGGTAGGTGCAGAGATCTTTGCGTGAAACCCATATAGCTCGACCCTGATGACCACAACTTCGGCCGTGCAATGAGCTGTTGCCTGCTTCGCATCTTCAACTATTTTCTCAGTTACTGCCCCTGCGCTGTCAACTTGAAGCTATTGTTGCATCTCTTGCAAATTTGCAAGCTTGCCTTTAATATTTCCTGTGACTATGTAAGCTTCCTCTAGTTAGGACTTTAGTCGTGCCTTCAACACTGCTTCCTTGTGCAGTGTTCCATCCACCTGTTCCTTCAGCTACTTGGCTTCCTGCAACTTAGCTAACCTCTGTGTTTGCACAACAGTTCGCGCTATGCCCTTAACTTTGTCATAGCGCTGTTGGAGTTCATGTGCTTCCGTCTCTAGCCTTTGGATGTTTGGGTCCTCTTGCAAGCTGGTCGAGACCTCAAATGATTGTTCAAACAATTGTGTGTAGTCTACTACTGTACTCTCCACCGTCGTGACTACTTCTATGATAGCGGTCGCTCACTGTTCCTTTATCTCTGGCGGCGTTGAAGACTGGGCCCTATACTGGAGCTCTGTAATCTACAATTTCATCTCCAAATGAACCCGCGCCATCTCTATCTGAGTGTCACACATCCCTATGGCCAATTTGCGGATGCAGACCTTGACTAGCTCCTCCTTTGGAATGGCCAACTCTGTGAACATTCTGCATGCCTCCTCCATGACTTATATGATCTTCTTGCTCTGGCTGGTCACCTTGGCCTCAATGGCAATGGCAGCATTCCTCTATAGGGCCATCTACTCGTTTTTTATCTTTTGTTCACTGATCACCTGGAGGGCGCGATGCTCATGGGCCCTTAGCTATGCAATTATTACATCCTGCAAGAGGTGGAGTGCTTCGTTCGGAAGCACTAACAGGTTCAGTCCAAATCCCTTCAAGGTGCTGAAAGTGGGCCTATTAGCCTCATTTTTAGTGGTCAGTGCTCCATCTGGAAGCACTATCACACTAGAAGCCTTCGTGTGCAGCGTATCGGCAGCCTCTGATGTGCCAATAGCCAAGCTGGTAGACATCGTACTAGCTTGTGACGCGCGGGTCTACAACTCCTACAACCCGATCTAGATGGCCCCTAGGATGATCTGTTGCTTCTTTTCAAATTACTGTAGCATCTCCGTGGTGACATTTCTGACTATGTCACTGATGTCATATAAGTCGCTCTCCATCAATGTGATAAGGTCCAACGAGGTCTTGGTTGTGTTGGATTTCTTTCTAGACCCTATGTTCTCCAGCTCTCTCGAGCGCTTGATGTAGGCACACATCTCCTGAGGGTCCGCACCGTGTTGCTCGGTGTCCTTCTCTTCGATCTCAGGTGAAGGCAACCACACACCTTTGTCAGAGCCTTGCTTTATGCCTCCTGTCTATGTTCCTTCCTCCTTTCCTGCCTATTTTTCCTGGGCCTTCTCAATGGCCTCTATTTTCCTCTTTTCGACCAGTTACGCCATCTTCAGCTTGGCCTCTTCCTTCTTCTTCTATGTGGCGGACTTGCTTCCACCCACCGCCAAGTCTGTGGTAGTGCACCACTCCGTTGGCCATTTATCAAGCACTGCATCGATGGCATCATCTGTGGCTAGGTATGGAAAATCATACCACTTCTGCGTAGGGTCCTTCTATGCCCTGATTGATATTTGATGGAAATCAGCTTTAAACTTGGCATAGCTCTATAGGTTAGCATATACCGTGGGTGAAAATCGTGGCTTGTGATTGATAGCCATCCTGATATTCATTTCCATCAAGATCCAGAAGATCTTGCTGTCCCGAACTCGCTCCGCATCCTTGGTCGCCCACAGTGAAGCGTACTTCGCTGCTTCAGGAAGGTCTGGCTCAAACAAGGGGAATTGGCTCTCCTCTGGTAGATCCCATGCTACCAGCACAATTGATAGTAAGAGCCATGCATAGTGGAAGGTGTTGCTTTGCTCTTGCGCTTCATGGTAGTTTTCCAAGAACTCTCCACGAAGGTAGTTTGACCAGTTAAACTGGACTCCTTCCGCGCACTGCTGTGCGAGTGCGACGACAAGCACTGACACCTCATAGGGCGTAAAACTTCCACATCACCTTCCCTGCAAGGATCTGCATTGCCACCTTCACAGTGGGGTTTCAGATGCTAGAGATAGTGTACCCGTGTAGCTTCTTTACCAATTTCAACTTCTCTTTTATTAATATTGTGAGCGCGTAATCGCCACCCTTACCACCAAAGATCATAGTTTGATTTTCACCTATATATGGTAGGCGCGTTATTATATGAATCAATGTATCAGTGATTGGTATCGTCTCCTCCAACCACAAACACCGATCACGCACCAAGCACAACAGCTGCTTTATGATCAAAATTGTCATGGAGGTACAGTTATAGTGCAGCACCTAGAGTAGGTTGAATAATCCTGCCTTCTCTACTCCTCTAAGCCACTTCTGTGACTCTAATGTAGTCATCCCCGTATTCATGTCTATGATGTGGCCCATCAGTTGTCTCGTCACTAGGTGCAGGAACTTCTCATGGTTCACCAAGTCCCAGTCTTCAAGCTTCAATATCGGCACCTGTGCCAAACACAGACCGTCAAAAGTGATTTCATCCGGTAGCAGAGGGGTTTACAGGGGAGTCTTACTTTCATCAATGTCCTTTGGGATGTTGGACTTAGGCTTGCGCGAAGGGACATACTCCGACAACTGTGTAATAGGGTCTGCACCCTGGGCTTCAACCTCCTCTATTTCCACTCCCACATCCTCATCGTCCATGGGGATGTCTTCGATATCCTCCTCCTCTGCTTCTAGGTTTATAGCCTTGCCTTTCTCCTGGGCAGTGGGCTTTGGTGGGTTTCGTCTTGGTGACGCATGCACCAGTATGGCAGGCTACTTGCCCTTCTTGTCTTTCATGGTCTCCTTGGTTGGGGAACGGGGGCTTCACTGGTGGAGCAATACCATACCACGTGGGTTCATATTGGGGGATATATAATAAGGAAAATTTGACTTAATATATTGGGGGATATATAGGGGGTAAAGGGTTTTTATATTAGCAAGTATAAAAAATGGAGCTCAAAGTTAATGAAAAAATATAAAGGGGTATAAAAAATGTTAATGAAAAATGGATACCTACAATATCTAGTGAAAGTAGGGGTTCTTTAAATTGGGGAGGTGTATTGGGTTCATATTGGTAGGGGGTTAAATAATGTGATTTTTAGAGGTATTTTCCAATATGTAGTCCAATTAGGGGTATTGTTTAGTATGCCATGAATGCACATGATATGTTAGAGGTTCATTGAGTGAAGCCCCCGTGGGTTGGGGTTGGCTTCGGTCTTCGCATTCTTGGGGA
Organism: Pinus tabuliformis; assembly: GCA_031772625.1. Taxonomy (NCBI): domain Eukaryota; kingdom Viridiplantae; phylum Streptophyta; class Pinopsida; order Pinales; family Pinaceae; genus Pinus; species Pinus tabuliformis. The sequence continues at coordinate 1,153,479,568 of CM062819.1, forward strand.
TTTAGGGACCTCCGCCAATACTTCGGCCACTTTTGGGGTAGCTACTTCGACTTCTCTCTCAATTTCCTATGCTGGCTACTATACTACTTGCTCTGTATTGATAAATTCTGGGGGCACTAACATGATCTTCCGCAAGAATTCCTGTGTGTCCACCGGTAAAGTTGCAAATACCCTAGAAACTATCAGAAGCCCGTATTTCCCACAATTCATAGGTGCTTAAGAGCTCAACTGCTGAATACTCAAAATACCAAGTGTTTTTCACTGGACCTTGTAATTTATAGGGCATTTTGAATTTAAATCCGACCATTCCCCCCAAAATCGGTTCATTAATGCCATATTGGCGACATATTTTCAAGGACCTAAGCCATAAATTTCATCTTAAATGTTGGTCGCCCATTCCATTTGTCCTCACTTTTTTTGTATTTTCATTAACAGTGACCTTAATGGTCACTTTCTGGCTGACCTGCATGATTTCTCCCTGGGTAGCGTAGTTCCCTCTGCATTTCCTAGAACCTAGTGACACATCCTTACTTCGCACCATCTTCCAATCATGCAGCTCCCCAACTCGAGCAGTGTAGTTTATAGTCCTGTGCCTCCTTTCAGCTGCTTGGAGCACTAAGACTATGCTACTTTCATTTAGTCACATGGCCGGACCGCCAGTGTATGGCTTCAAGCCACTGCCATTCACCTTTCCTGGGAAGGGTTCTCCATTTAGTTTGACTAGCTGTACCGCTCCTCCAGCAGTAATCTCCTTAATAACATAAGGCCCTAACCAATGCATCCTGAATTTCCCTGGAAATTTATCAAACTTACTATCATATAACAAAACCAGGTCATTTACCTTAAATTTGCAATCTTGATGTGTCGATCATGCCACATCTTTTCGTGCTGCTTTTGGACCTACTAGTGAAATCCAGTCAAAAATATTTCTTCTTCGAGCTCATGCAGTTGCGTGAGCCTCTCCTCCAGGGCTTCACGATCGATCATACCTATGAGCGCTACTATGCGCAGACTAGGCACGATGTATTCCATAGGCATTACTGCTTCCACACCATAGACAAGCCTAAAAGGGGTTTTTCGAGCCAACTTCTTGCATGTCGTTTGATAATACCACAATACTGCAGGTATGCGTAGGTCCCAATCACTTCACTAATCATTGCAAACCTTGGTCGGCGCATTTTTGAGCACTTTGTTGAACACCTCCACTGTCCCGTTAGCCTGTGGGTGATAAGGTGTGCTCCTCTAGTGATATACCTGAAATTCCTTCGTCAGTGCGCTGATCATCTCGTTCAGGAAGTGTGTACCATGATCACTCATCAAGATCTTCGGACATCCAAATTGCATCAGTACATGCTCAAATAGGAACTTCGCAGAAGTCGCACCCGTGCAATCCTTCACTGGATGTGCTTCTGCCCAACGAGTCAAATACTTCGTCACAGTGATAATGTACCTTGCTCCTATTGTTATAGACATTTTTGGGTATTGCAACCCCAAGCATAAAATGTCCATAAACCAAGGGCTCCTAAGTCCCTAAAAGTGTTGTTCTAACCCCTAAAGGAACAAGGTCAACTGATTACAGCTTATCCCAGAAGTTTTCCATGAAAAAATGCTCAGAACTGGTCAAAACAGGATCATTTCAGCTGCTCCATAGGCAAAGTGCGTTGCATCTCACCTAAGTACACTCTGTGGGTGAATTTCATTTCGAAAAGCCCTTCTATGGGGTGCAATGGGCGAGAAGTGACAAATGGCAGTGTCATTCCATGAGGTGGAGAGGCATGGAATCTTCCAGAAACTTCTCCTGTGACACTTGCCTCTCTGAATTCGACCAAGGATGAGTAAGAGATCATCAATCTCCAAGTGGAAGCAAGAACTATCAGAGGGAAGACACTAATCAAATCACAAGCTGACTCATCTCCCTTACAGATATCTATATATGGATCCCTCATCCTAGAGATCCAGAGGCTGGAATTTTGCATCTTGTAAGGAATTTTTGTTGGTTTCTTGAGACAACATCACAATGTTGGGTGATCTAAGCTTTGTATGAGGTGAAGAAGGGCTTACTTTCTGAGAGGATGATGCTGGATCAGAACAACTGGTTGTAACTCCCTTGGCTCTTTCTTGATTATCAATAAAAGCTATTCAAGTTTTCCTCCATACTCTTGTGTCATTTATGTTTTATGCATTTGTATGGTCAATTTACATCTGATCCTAGATTGTTTATGATTATAGATCCATGTTATTGTATAGTGTTATGCTACTTTGATCCTACAGATACTCTGTGAAGCTGGGCGTACAAGGAAGCAAGTAGCGAAAGACTATCAGGAGAGAGAGGAATCGAACTAGGAGATAAGCGCAAGACAGAGGTTGGTCTCCTTTGTTCTTCTCTCATCTATATTTCATAAAGGAAAAATGAAAGTAGCTTTACTTTGTTTGTTTCTAAGGTAGCTACCACACCTTAGTGGGATAAGAAGTTTTGTGTAGACACTTTTCCCTGTAACAAAATGGCGACCCCGCTGGGGACGAATTAGGTTGTTTGTTTATCTTCCTTGTTGTTTATTTTATAAACTTACAGACAGAGCCTGAAGTCGAGCCAGGTAGCTTTCGAACTACATTTGCTATGAAAATGCAAAGTAGATAAATGCTGCTTCAGTCAATCTCTGAGTTTTGTTTATGAGTTAAACAACTGATTTACAAACTCTCTGATTTCCCTTTGTGGTAGCTCTAGTAACCTCCTTAGATCTACCCCTGATTGTCGATTTACTGATTACCATTTTCTCGACCAAAACCCATGAACTAAACTGCAAACTATGACCTGGAACCCAAGCAAAGTCTCATCTCTGGCCTAGCGCAGGTTCTGTTCTGTGAATATGAAATTCAACACACTTCCCGAGTGTAGTAGGTGCACTGCATTTTAAGTTCACTGTGTTACAGGTGCGCTGATCAGACTAGGCATTGTTCAGTTTTGGTTTCTGTGATTAATTATTTTCAGTTCTATTCATGAATTTTGCTACCTGTAGTCAGTATATCTCTGTTTGAAACCCCTTTTCCTTGCCGTTATTCCGCCTCCATTGTGCAAAAGAACTGTAAATGTTTTTGTGTATTTGTTGAGTCATTTTCAGTTCTCCTTTGCAAAAAAGTAACGTAGTTGTACCATCGATTCTCGATTTGAAAGTGTCGTAAGTGTCGTTTTCAGTCGTAGAAGAGAGTCTGATTACTCTTGATAGTCAATTACCCTGTTACTATTGTATTTGGTCTGAATTTATAGTTTTTCTAGTGTCGAAAGCAAATATTCATTTCCGAATCGTAAAGTGTTGTCATCATCTTCATTTTTTATTTTGAAAAAGAAACTTGTTAGTAATTGTCACTTGAAAAGTAATTCAGATTTGCGCATTAGCTTTCTTTTTATCATTCACATACTAAGAAAGCCGAAAACAAATACATGCATGTGAATTTGCATTTAGACTCTTTGATTGGTTTGATTTAGGACAGTGCATATAGTGTGTGCTCTATGCTCTTTGTTGAAAGAATTTTGTCTTTCTTTCCTTAGTAGCTAGGATTTTCATTGCACAAAGAAGATAAAAAGATTGTTTATCATCTTAGATTGCATTTTAGGAATTGTGTATATACATCATGCGGTGAACCTGAAAGGAAAATTTCTTAAGCAAGATCAACTATAAAATAAATTTAATGAATTTAACAACGCTTTGGAACCTAATGCACAACATCTAGAAGTATAGGCTAGAGACGTATTCCGACATCATAAAGCCTGGTAACTGTTGTTCACACTGATGGTTGGGTGATTCCTCCACTTTGAGACGATAAGTGCCAGTATGGACTTGTGCTCCCATGTACCGTCGAGTATATTTTGGGAGACCACAATAGGCTTAATCCTTTATCCATAGGAAGTCGTGTCTGCCGCCATATCGATCGCAATGAACACAGCATTCGGGAAGATTGACTGCCGCACCATAAAAAGTATTCTGTAGTTTTGCGATTGGTTTGGTAATCCCCCTACCTAGATTTCTAGAGCAATCCCTTTCGTTCCTTTTCAGACTCCTTAATGGAAAAGGTCCATCTGAGCACTTGTCACTTCAGGCTCATTAAAAATCGAAGGCGACTAGAGTCATCTTTTGTTTTTTCTCGACTCTTAAAAATTGAAAAAACAAGTTGTGTCAAAGCGTTTAAAATTTATTTTAAACAGAATAATCATCACCCTTTCCTACGTTGATCTTAGGTTGAGAAAATGGAATCCACCAACCAAGGAATTCCCCTTGGAGGAAATCCTAGTCCCTTCTCCTCTTGGGGAGATGTTGGTGCACCCCATATGGCCACATTGTCGCTTCCAGGACTGACAATCGGCTTGCCCATATGGCTCTTCTCAACCTCTGTCGTTCAGAACACCGCAATTCCTGAACAATCGAGTCAGCAACTAGACGATTCCAGAGTTACCCACCAACGTTCTACTTCCTCCAATTCTTCCTCTCCTCCTTCCTCTTCGCTTGATGGAGCTGGTAAAGCCAAAAATCAAGTATCTGAGAAGAAGAAGGAAAAGAAGAATAAAGAGAAGAAGAAGAAGGAGCAAAAATCGAAAGGGGGCAACCGAGCATCGTTTAGCGAAAATCCACACACTGCACCGACCAGGCCTAAATCGCCATGTGTCATTTGCAAAGGAGACCACTATCATCGAGATTGTCCTTGTATCCCTCGGATCTTAAGGGACTGGTCTCCTCATTTGCACAACCCGGTGTCGTCAACCTCTAATGATCATGTTGAAAGCACACCGTTGACTAGTGAAAGTGAAGCCCCAGGACAAAAAGGAAAATATAGATTTCCTTGTAAACTGTGCGAAGGCAATCATACCGTCCACCGTTGTCCCTTCTTAGACGAGGCTAAAGGAGTTTTGGACGATCGTCCGGTTTCACCGTTACGACTTCCTCCTAGATATAAAAAACTCTTTCCGAGTTAGTCACTAGTTGAAAATCTGGCTGACCCGCCCAGGTGGTCGGCCGAAGCATCTATCATTGAAGACAAACCATCTGAACCCATACCAGACAAAAGTCAAAAGGTCGAGGCGGTAGTTGACCCGGCCTTTCCTTCAGAGGTTCCATCTTCAGATGATACAGTCACAGAAGAGAATAAGGATGACACCATCCAAATTCTTTTCGTAAGCACAGACTCCGATGAACATGGGGGCAATTTACCCATTCCTTTACTGTAGGAAGGAAGTTTTTCAGAGTCGTACCCGGCCGTCTATTCGGTCCCACCTCCAAGCAACTTAGTTGTTTCCTTCGACTGGAATCAACTAGGCAGACCCCGCTTACCGGCTAGTGTACCATTCCAAATCATTGTTCAAATATATAGAATGGTTATGGCCAATACCATCATAGATAAATGGGCTTCTGTGAGTATCCTTTCCTTGAATTCTTGGAAAGCGCTTGGTTCGCCATCGCTTTTTCCTGAGATGAGAAATCAACAGGCTTTGACAAAGGAACCAGTCGACCATTAGGGATCCTTCCCAATGTGCCCATAACATTGAGAGGGAAAACCGTTCAAATGAATGTAATGGTAGTTCAAGGACCCATGGATTATAACCTATTCCTTGGACGAGACTATATTTATTGCATGGGAGCAATTGTCTCATCACTCTTTAGAGTAATGTGTTTTCTGCACGAAGGAAGAGTGGTCAAGCTCGTGGACCAACTTTCATTTCCTGGATCACGCATAGCAAATAGTCATATACCAACCCTGAATGGTCTTTTCACACAAGGAATGTCTCATCAATCTCCAATCCATCCACCTGATGAGCACGAGTGATTCGGGGGACATGACTGAAACCCAGGGGGCATGCACCCTGGTCTGCGTCGGCAGGAAAACTTCGGGTATAGGGTAGGTTTCCGCGAGAGATATATGACTAGTCTGTACTCTCGTCCGTGATTGAAAGAGGGGGCTAGACTAGAATAATATTCTCTCATCAAAGTTATGTGAGTGGATTGTCTCACCTTTGTCTATTTCGGTAGACATCTCCAAAGAAGTGTTTTGTTTGCGGTGTGAATAGAACAATCTTTGGTAACCTGAAAGAGGTAGACCTTTCCTGACAAAACAAATGTTTTGTCTGTAGAATGAAAGGTGACCTTGAAGCTTTATTCTATACCTGGGGGCATGCAAACCTTTTGGCGTGCAAGCAAAGAGCGATCATTTATCTGTTTTTTGGAGTGGTTGTTTCCTAACTTGCATAAAAAAAAGATGTGGGGAAAAACTCTAAAAATTGCCATTTTTATATGAGACATTCTTATTATACGACTAGATTAATCGAGTAGTTTTAGCACATAGTTCAAGCTCGTTAAAAAATAAACATAATTCATTAGCAAATGTTTCTCCCCGCATTTAAGCTCATTAAAAAATGAACTATTTCCCGGTAAATAACCATCGTGAATGTAGTACTTCAGCCACTAAAGCCTTGGTCATGTTCTCATCATAACCTCCACTCTGTATTGGCCGATCATTCACCTCCATTTGATTGTTTACCCCTTTTAAGGAACAGCTGTGAAGAGTGATCCCACTAGCCATCCTTGTAACACTTCCGTGATTGGAAAATTCCAAACCTTACCTGGAATCACCTGCTACCCAATTTTATCACTCGTTCCTCAAAAGACGAGTCTCCTTTAAGCTCTTTTCAACTGACTCGTAAAATATGAAAAGATTGCCGAGCCATTGGCCTCTCCAGCTCGTTAAAGGGACCGGAAGTGCTATCCCTCCTTTAGATTTTAATCTTTTTGGACCTGAGGGATTATTACACAAAAAGATCGAGCGCTTGTTTTGTTCAGCTCATTAAAAGTATTGAAAATTCATCCCTTCTGTATTGTTTAATACTTTTTTGGACTTATGGGATTAGATGACGAAAAAGTAATTTTGGAGTTTCTTTTACGTCCCTTTTCAGACTCTCTAAAATTGAAAAGGACCGAGTTATCTTTGTCGTTAAACTCGTTAAAACTTAATAGCGACAAACTTGTCCATAGCAGACAAGAACGAGTTTCACTATCGCTAGGCTTGTTAAAACATAGTGATGGGTTTGCCCGAAGGGCAAATTATAGAACAAGCATATGTTATCCTCCTCAAGCTTGACAAAAATAAAGAGGTACTGGTTAGTAATGTCTGGGGAAAAATTGGGAAGAAAACTTGAAGAAACTTTGTTGGTAGCAAGTCGCTCTTGAACATGACACTTTCACTCTGTATCCAAGTGAGGTTGGGTTGTTTCATTCACCGGTCACATCGCCATGGTCCCATCACACCATCCACATTTGGGGTTAATGCTACCAATCCATCATGTCAGTGTCACCGATATGTTCAAGAGAAGTCATTCAGAGAGTTCACCTGTGTCTCACCCGCTACAATACATTTATGCTCCATTATTTCATGACCGCCACCCTGAACCTTATATCACCAGATTGTTTTCACCTCCATTAAAATCTTTTGCTCTGTTCCGTGTCATTGATGTGGGATTCATTAAGGCCCTCCTGTGATGGATCACTTCTTGTCTACATCAGCTCATTATCCAAGAAGTCGATCTAGGAACACCCCGTTCAGTACTTTGAAGCTTGCATGCCTCAATGGCAAGTTTCTCACTTCCAGCGACAGGTTTACATCAATGACCTTCGACCGAAAGATTTTGTGTGGTGTTCGATGCCAAGTCCTTTATTCACACCACATGAATTGTACTGTAGTACCTTGAGGGTCATTATCATTATCGGTGACTCTTCTTGCGTCTGTTAACAGCTTACATCATTGGCTGGTAATCAGGCGATGTCTTTCCATGTTTGACTCCAGAACATCTCTCACATGGATCGACTTGTACTTCAAGTGAAGATCGAATGAGATTGAAAACCCCAGATCTAGTTTCATCCATCTGGGATGCGATATATATTCAGGGAAATAAAAACATCAAATGTACATCATTGCTGCACAGATAATCATCCAATCAAAGGGATGATGGCTCTACTAGAATCATCAGTCTACACTCAACAAATTATCTGTCCTATGTACATGAAAATGAATTTCTAAAGATAAGCATGGGAATGCCCGCCTCAGCTAGATCATGAAAATATTATGAAGATAATGTATTGTATTGTATCGTATTACAGGTCTCCTCCCAGCTTGAAAGAACTTTTGATTCTCATGATAAAGCATTTCACCCGACATCAAAAAAGATTAGCGACCTCATGCTTTAGGGGGCAACTGTTATAGACACTTTTGGGCACTGCAACCCCAAGCGTAAAATGTCCATAAAACAAGGGCTCCTAAGTCCCTAAAAGTGTTTTTCTAACCCCTAAAGGAACAAGGTCAACTGATTACAGCTTCTCCCAGAAGTTCTCCATGAAAAACTGCTCAGAACTGGTCAAAACAGGATCATTTCAGCTGCTCCATAGGCAAAGTGCGTTGAATCTCACCTAAGTACACTCTGTGGGTGTGTTGCATTTCAAAGATCCCTTCTATGGGGTGCGATGGGTGAGAAGTGACAAATGGCAGTGTCATTCCACGAGGTGGAGAGGCATGGAATCTTCCAGAAACTTCTCCTGTGACACTTGCCTCTCTGAATTCGACAAATGATGAGTAAGAGATCATCAATCTCCAAGTGGAAGCAAGAACTATTAGAGGGAAGACACTAATCAAATCACAAGCTGACTCATCTCCCTTACAGATATCTATATATGGATCCCTCATCCCAGAGATCCAGAGGCTGGAATTTTGCATCTTGCAAGGAATTGCTGTCGGTTTCTTGAGACAACATCACAGTGTTGGGTGATCTAAGCTTTGTATGAGGTGAAGAAGGGCTTACTTTCTGAGAGGATGATGCTGGGTCAGAACAACTGGTTGTAACTCCCTTGGCTCTTTCTTGATTATCAATAAAAGCTATTCAAGTTTTCCTCCATACTCTTGTGTCATTTATGTTTTATGCATTTGTATGGTCAATTTACATCTGATCCTAGATTGTTTATGATTATAGATCCATGTTCTTGTATAGTGTTATGCTACTTTGATCCTATAGGTACTCTGTGAAGCTGGGCATACATGGAAGCAAGTAGCGAAAGACTATCAGGAGAGAGAGGAATCGAACTAGGAGATAAGCGCAAGACAGAGGTTTGTCTCCTTTGTTCTACTCTCATCTATATTTCATAAAGGAAAAACGAAAGTAGCTTTACTTTGTTTGTTTCTAAGGTAGCTACCACACCTTAGTGGGATAAGCAGTTCTGTGTAGACACTTTTGCTTGTAACACCTATCTTTCCTTGTCGTTGAATGGGTCCTATAAAATCTATTGCCCACTTCTCAAAGGGTTGCTTCGTCATTTGTGGATTCAAATGCATTTCATTGCTCTGCGATGGCCTACCCATTCTTTGACATACATAACATGCCTTGCAATATGCTTTTGAATCCTGGTGAATGGTTGGCCACCACAACCCTGCACGTAGAATCTTCTGCATGGTTTCTCTCCTTGCATAATATCCTCTTGCTAGGCCCCCATGAGCATCCATGAGGATGCTACTTCTTTTGAACATAGGTACATACCATCGCAATATCTCATTAGTCCCCATCTTGTATAGATTCCCAACAATGACAGAGAAATCGACCATGCACACCACTAATTCCTTCTTTTGTTGGAAAATATATCCCTCTAGTGTAGTTCCTCTTGTTAGGAAGTGTATTATATCCTCAAAATGACCATCCACGACACACACTACAAATAGTTGCACACCAGGCAATCCTTCTTCCATGTTAGTAGGTTTGTCCCCTATTTCGATGCATGATAGATGGTTTGGTCCTGCGTTCAATTGTCCAGGCTTCACAACAACTTCAAAATTGTACTCTTGGAACAATAAGATCCATCTGTAGATTCTCGCCCCCAACACAGGCTTATTGACTAGGTACTTTAGCATGGAGTGATCCGTATACATCTTAAAATAGCCTCCTAGCAAGTAATTCCTATACTTATGGAGCACATACACCATAGCTAGCTCATCGCACTTAGTGGTGGAATAGTTCTTCTTTGCTTTGGATAATCTTTGGCTTGCGAACGCAATAGGATGGTCCAATCCTTCTCCACTAACCTGTGTCAGTACTGCTCCCAGCGCTATACATGACGAGTTAACATGAACATGAAACTCCTTTTTCTAATCAGGGAAGACAAGAATTCATGCGATAACCATCTTTTCTTTCAATATATCAAAGCTCTTCCTACAACCATCATTCCAGTAGAACGTGACATCCTTCTTCAACAATTTCTCCATAGGCGCGGTGATCTAGGTGTAACCCTTGATAAACTTTCTATAATATTTTGTATGTCCCAGAGTAGCATGCAACTGTTTCACACTCCTCGGTGCTTCCAAGTTCAATATCGATGTGATCTTCGCGAGGTCTACCATCTGTCCTTGTTTGCAAACCACATGCCCCAATAGGTTCCCAAATGGAACACAAAACAAACACTTCTTGAGATTGAGTGTGATTTGGTATCTTCGACAGGTATCTAGAATCAAGCGCAAGCTTGCTACATGGTGCTAAACCAGCCCAAATACAGTCCAATGATCAAAATATACCTCTGGGAACTTATGAATAAATTCCTTGAATGCCACAACAACCATGCACGAAAAGATGGCAGGCGCATTCTTCAATCCAAATGGCATTACATTGTACTGAAAACAACTCCACTCAGTTGCGAAGGTTGTCTTTCTCCTATACTATCATGTGATTTTGATTTGGTGGTACCCAAAGAACCCATCAGTGAAAGAATATGCTTCCTAGCCGCCTACATTGTCCAACACTTCATCAGTGAATGGAGTCGGTAAAGGATCATGCACACAAGCGTCATTCAGTTTTATGAGATCCACGCATATCTCTATCTCATCCGTTTGCTTCTTCTTTTGCACCACCTTTGGGCTTACCCAATCAGATTCTTCCATAGGCTGAATGATGCCTGTCGTGAGCATCTTTTCTAGCTCTAAGCGGACCTTCTCCTTATATTTCGAATTGAAACGGTAAGGCCTTTGCTTAACTGGTTTCGCCTTGAGCTTGAACGTGATATTCATCATTCCTAGGTCCCTGATTATTCCTTAAATATTCATATACTTGGTAGGGAATAAGTCATGGTATTTGTGGAGCAGTTTAGCAACCTTATCCACCACCGCGTCGTCCCAGTAGTTTCTAATCTTTACGAATTTGGGTTCTACCTCCATACCAATGTTTACTTGTTTCGTTTTCAATGGCGTGGTTATATCAGGGTTCTCAATCTGCAGTCCTTGAACCTTGCGGCCACCTTTTGTTTCCAGAATGTTAATCTTCCGGGTATCCTCATCCTCTTCTTCAGTAATTACATTATAACATCCCAGTGCGCGACTCAGCTGAGTAGCCCATTAAGGTCGAATTAGGTCTAAAGGATCCTGCGGTATCCTAAAGATTGATGCTTTCACTTCTTTTAGCACTTCATCAATACTGTCAATCCCATCCTCAAAACTGAATGTCATCATGAATCCTTCGTGCAAGATATACCATTCACCTGTCCCATTGCATAGCTCTGTTTCTATATACCAATTCATTGGGATAACATCCAGGGTATGACAAAACAGGTGTGTTACAAGGAAAAGTGTCTACACAGAACTGCTTATCCCACTAAGGTGTGATAGCTACCTTAGAAACAAACAAAGTAAAGCTACTTTCATTTTTCCTTTATGAAGTATAGATGAGAGAAGAACAAAGAAGACCAACCTCTGTCTTGCGCTAATATCCTAGTTCGATTCCTCTCTCTCTTGATAGTCTTTCGCTACTTGTTCCCTTGCACGCCCAGCTTCACAGAGTACTTGTAAGATCACAGTAGCATAGCACTATACAAGAACATGGATCTATAATCATAAACAATCTAGGATCAGATGTAAATTGACCATACAAATGCATAAAACATAAATTACACAAGAGTATGGAGGAAAACTTGAATAGCTTTTATTGATAAACAAGAAAGAGCCAAGGGAGTTACAACCAGTTGTTCTAACCCATCATCATCCTCTCAGCAAGGAAGCCCCTCTTCACTGCATACAAATCTTAGATCACCCAAAAATCTGACGTTGTCTCAAGAAACCAACAGCAATTCCTTACAATATGCAAAATTCCAGCCTCCGATCTCTGGGATGAGGGATCCATATATAGATATCTGTAAGGGAGATGATTTAGCTTGTGATTTGATTAGTGTCTTCCCTCTGATAGTTCTTGCTTCCACTTGGAGATTGAGGATCTCTTACTCATCTTTGGTCGAATTCCTAGAGGCAAGTGTCACAAGAGAATTTTCTGGAAGTTTCCATGCCTCTCCACCTCGCAAAATGACACTGCCATTTGTCACTTCTCACTCATCGCACCCCATAGAAGGGATTTTTGAAATGAAACGCACCCACACAGTGTATTTAGGTGAGATGCAATGCACTTTGCCTATGGAGCCGCTGAAATGATCTTGTTTTGACCAGTTCTGAGCAGTTTTTCATGGAGAACTTCTGGGAGAAGCTGTAATCAGTTCACCTTGTTCCTTTAGGGGTTAGAACAACACTTTTAGGGACTTAGGAGCCCTTGGTTTATGGACATTTCATGCTTGGGGTTGTAGTGCCCAAAAATGTCTATAGCAGTTGCCCCCTAAAGCATGAGGTTGTTAATCTTTTGATGTCGGGTGAAATGATTTATTATGAGGATCCGAAGTTCTTTAAAGCTTGGAGGAGATATGTAATAAGATACAATACAATACATTATCTTCATAATATTTTCATGATCTAGCTTAGGCAGGCATTCCCATGATCAGCTTTATAAATTCATTTTCATGTACATAGGACAGACAATCATCTGAGTGTAGACTGATGATTCTGGTAGAGCCATCATCCCTTTGATTGGATGATTATCTGTGCAACAATGATGTACATTTGATGTCTTTATTTCCCTGAATATATATCGCAGCCCGGATGGATGAAACTAGATCCGGGGTCTTCAATCTCGTTCGATCTTCACTTGAAGTACAAGTCTATCCATGTGAGAGGTGTTCTGGAGTCGAACATGGAAAGACATCGCCTGATTACTAGCCAATGATGTAAGCTGTTAACAGGCGCGAGAGGAATCACTGATAATGATAATGACCCTGAAGGTACTGCAGTACAATTCATGTGGTGTGAATAAAGGACTTGGCGTCGAACACCACGCAAAATCTTTCGGTCGAAGGCCATTGATGTAAACCTCTCGCCGGAAGTGAGAAACTTGCCATTGAGGCATGCAAGCTTCAAAGTACTGAACAGGGTGTTCCTAGATCGACTTCTTGGATAATGAGCTGATGTCGAAAAGAAGCGATCTGTCACAGGAGGGCCTTAATGAATCCCACATCAATGACACGGAATGGAGCAAATGATTTTAATGGAGGTGAAAACAATTTGATGACATACGGTTCAGGGTGGTGGTCATGAAAGAATGGAGTATAAATGTATTGTAGTGGGTGAGACACAGGTGAATTCTCTGAATGACTTCTCTTGAAGATATCGGTGACATTGACATGATGTATTGGTAGCATTACCCCAAATGTGGATGGTGTGATGGGACCATGGCGATGTGACCGGTGAATGAAACAACCCAACCCGACTTGGATGCAGAGTGAAAGTGTCATGTTCAAGAGCGACTTGCTACCAACAAAGTTTCTTCAAGTTTTCTTCCCAATTTTCCCCAGTCATTGCTGACCAGTACCTCTTTATTTTTGTCAAGCTTGAGGAGGATAACATATGCTTGTTCTATAATTTTCCCTTCGGGAAAACCCATCGCTATGTTTTAATGAGCCTAGCGATAGTGAAACTCGTTCTTGTCTCCTATGGACAAGTTTGTCGCTATTAAGTTTTAACGAGTTTAACGACAAAGATAACTCGGTCCTTTTCAATTTTAGAGAGTCTGAAAAAGGACGTAAAGGAAACTCCAAAAATCCTTTTTCGTCATCTAATCCTTTAAGTCCGAAAAAGTATAAAACAATACAGAAAGGATGAATTTTTGATACTTTTTAACGAGCCGAACAAAACAAGCGCTCGATCTTTTTGTGTATTAATCCCTCAGTTCCAAAAAGATTAAAATCTAAGGGAGGGATAGCACTTCTGGTCCCTTTAACGAGTTAGAGAGGCCAATGGCTCGGAAATCTTTTCATATTTTACGAGTCAGTTGAAAAGAGCTTAGAGGAGACTCGTCTTTGAGGAACGAGTGATAAAATTGGGTAGCAGCTGATTCCAGGTAAGGTTTGGAATTTTCCAATCACGACAATGTTACAAGGATGGCTAATAGGATCACTCTTCACAGTTGTTCCTCAAAAGGGGTAAACAATCAAATGGAGGTGAATGATCGGCCAATACAGAGTGGAGGTGATGATAGGAACACGACCAAGGCTTTAAAGGCTGAAGTACTACATTCACGATGACAATTTACTGGGAATTGGTTCATTTTTTAATGAGCTTAAATGCGGGGAGAAACATTTGCTCATGACTTATGTTTATTTTTTAACGAGCTTGAACTATGTGCTAAAACTGCTCGATGCACTGGTCATTTCTTGACTTTACCATAAATAGCTTTGTTCTTTCAAATATTGTACTACGTTTTCAACTGCTTCATCAAACTAGTCAGAAATGAACAATATATGTTTGAAAAATGAGTTAGAACACTAATATTTTACTTCAAACTACGTAAAAAGTAATGTAAAAGTGCTTTTACCTCTCATTTTACCATTTCATTTGAACTTTGGTTTGTTGGAGCTTTGGAGGTGCTTTCCCCCTTGATTTTCATCAGCTGATTTCGGGAGATTCTGTGGACGATTCTCGGCACCGCCTGGACCAAGTAGGAGCTAAACTTGAGCTCTTTCATTTCATGCTTTCCATTTTGCATTCTGAGCTTGATTCCTGGTTTTTCTGAGCCTTTGGGGTTTGAAAAACTCGCCCTGGCTTCACCACACCCTTTGCGTATCGAAAGGTGAGTTGGATGTTGGCCTGTCTACTGGCCATCTGACATGCAACGCACCCAGAGCACTACTGTAGGTGCGATGGGCACAAGGAAGGAATTTTATGCACAGTTTTTGATGGAAATTTTGCCTGTTTCTTACCAAAATCAGGATCTAACTCTTCTCTTGTTTGTTTTCAGAGATTTTTGGAGCAAGGTGACTATTACATGGTGAGAACGTGAGCATGAGGAAGAGGACATGCTTGCTTTACATGATCCAGTTACACTAAATGCACTGCGGAACTGTGGCTTGCTGAATTTTTTCAGCATTTCCAGCATGAGACAACAAATCAACTTGCTGCAGTATTTGCTCGATGCTTGGGATCCTACCAACTAGGTGTTCTAGATTAGGGGAAAATCCATCCCCTTGACTGTAGTGGACATCTATTTCTTGACTGGCTTGTCGAGGCAGGGTGCCCCCATCTCTTTATCAGGTTCGGCCCGAGGAGGTGAATCTGTGAGAGATTATGTTCGCCGGTATTGTAGAGAGGGATCTCAGCCAAGTAAGGATGGCAAGATCATCATCCGTGATGTCACTGACAGCTCTCTCAGGACTATTCTGTTCACTTTTGGCAGGATGGCTGGTGGTGCGGCTCTTCATGTAGCCAACCGATCTTATATGCAGTATGCCTTGGAATGTCTCCAACCGAAGGTGTTCAACTGGTGCGACACAGTACTTCTTGTGATGAAAGAACAGTTGACCAAGGTGAAGAGTGGGAGGTTGAAGAAATTTGGTTATGGTTCTATCTTGACCGCCTTTGCCTTGGAAAAGATACCACTGATGCAGCTACAGTATATTGCACTCGATTTACCTTCACCGACTGAACCACGTATGCAGAGATGGGTCGACCATATGTCTAGGCATGCTGGTCAGTCTCAGATTTCCTTTTCTTATACCTTCTTCGGGTGGTTTGATCGTCAAGAGATGGTTTATTCCGAGTATCCATATGCCAGCATGGACTTTCGGGGTGATCCAGATTTAGTACTGCCGGCTGGCGAATAGTGGGGCGCCTTTGGTAAATTCTTTGACCATATCCATGTTTATCATTTTTCTTCTTATAATGTCGTTGTGCTTTATTCTGTCAAGACTTAACCAAACTCATGTGTTCATGCAGATGTTGGTCATGTTTGGCCAGTAGTACACCTGAGAGTGCCAGCTGCCGCCCCAGTAGGAGAGGCTATTGGAAGGGCTATCCTTCGCGACCTTGATGTGGCCGAGACTCTCACAACATTACAGGAACAGGTTGAGGGCCTCAATCTTGGTATTCCATATATGAGCACTAACGAGTTGCCCTTGAGGTTGCAGCGACATACTACTGGTGCCAAGACGATGGACTCGGCTCTTACGCATGATCGCATAGGCTGTGACTTGCTATCACGAGCATCATTAGACTAGGGTTCCCCCTAGCATTTTGAGATTTTGGTCATTTGACCAATTTTGTCTTGGTTACAGAACATTATGTGTAAACCATAAACAGTTATATATATATATATATATATATATTTTTTTTGATTTTCAAAGCTTTATTTTGGTTAAGTTACATGATCCAAATGCAAATATTGATGGTATGCTTATTTTTATAAATGTTGCAAATGTCTATCTAACACATAATTTGCCAATGTGTTTAAGGTTCTGGAAATATGCTGATATTGAATAAAATAAAATTGTCTTCCCAAAATCTTAACCCTTAGGAACATGCGATAAATAGCTGGATTTCGGACAGAGTAGATACCAGTGAGTTGTAGTATGACGAGTTGTGAGTCTAGCCTGACAATCAGTCGGCGTATACCATGTGTGATGGCATCAGAGAGAAGTTCTATCAACACGCTATATTTAGCGATGTTATTCGTTGATCGACCAATATATACCCCTCTGAAACTTACTAACTCGCCCCTTGGATAAAAAATGGCCCAGGCCGCGGAAGATAGGTTCCGCGAACTACGACTCACTCCGTCGGCATATCGAACACATGACTCCAATAGGTTTGACATCTGCAATAAATGTAAAAAGTGGATTACTTGACCAAAACAAACACTTTAGTGAAAACAAAAACATAACAAAAGCATACAGGTTATTATACTGAATCACGCATAGTAACGCTTGAGGTACAACCCGTTACGAGGTTGTGCCAGTGGAATTCCGTCATAATCCATTAACTCGTAGGCTCCTTTTGCTAACACTTGCTTAACAATTTAGGGGCCCATCCATAAAGACTTGAATTTACCTGCCCCCAATTTATCGGATTCTTGGTCATAAAGCAAGACCAAGTCACCTTCTGAGAAGACACGGGGTTTGACATTCTTGTCGAACTGCGCTTTGACTCGTTTCTTATGGGCTTCGTTAGCCAAAGCGGCATCACGACAAGTTTCATCTAATTGGATTAGTTCCAAGAAACGAGCCTCCTCTTCTGAAGTTCTGGGGAGAAGGTCAATTGTGAGCTTGAGGGACAAGATTTCACACTGGATTGGTAAGACTGCTTCCAGGCCATATACCAGTTGGAAAGGTGTAAACCCGGTCGCATTCCTTACCGATGTTCGGTAAGCCCACAAGGCTGAGTACAGGATTAGGTGCCAACTTCTTTTGTGAACTCCAATCATCCTTTGCAGCATGCGCTTCAGGACCTTGTTGATTGCTTCAACTTGTCCGTTGGCTTGCAGGTAATATGGAGTAGAGCTGTTGTGAGACAACCCTAGTTTGGCAGCTAATTCGACCATCATGTGATTGTGAAAATGTGATCCATGATCTGTGACTATAGCTTGTGGGACGCCGAATCTGGCGACTATATGATTGAAAAAGAAGAGGGTAGTTGTTTCACCAGTATTATCTAATGTAGGCATCGCCTCGGCCCATTTGGTAAAATAGTCAACTGCGACTATGATATACCCATGCCCCCCGGTCGAGGTGGGGTTACATGTCATGAAATCGATGCCCCATTTGGCAAATGGCCCGATAGAAACTATTGGTTGCAGAGGTGCAGGTGGTCTTCTGGTTTTGCTATCGAAAATTTGACAAGCATGGAAACTTCTGACTGCGGTTATGCAATCTTTGAACATTGTTGGCCAGACGTATCCTGCTCGTAAATTTTTTTTTGCACTATAGCATAACCGGATTTATGCCCCCCACACGCGCCTGAATGGAAATCATTCAGGACATTTTCGGCCTCCTCATGGGTGAGGCACCTTCTCCGAACTGTATCGATACTTCACCGACGATCATGTAGTCTTTTGCTTGGTATCGAATACATTTTTGTTCGGAGCGAGAGGTATTTGGCCTATATTTTTGGGTTTGGAGAGAAATGATTATATCCCCATACCACAGATTGCTTGAAGATATCAGAAACAAATTTTCGTCCACGATTGTTTCTTTGGATGTTTCATCATTGGACGATGATGGGAGATTGCATAATAATTTCACGAAAACCAGAGCTTTCTTTGACTTCGATTTTACAAATTCCAGATCAAACTCTTGTAGAATTGCTATCCATTTTGAATATTTTCCCCCCAGCAACTGTCGCAACAATATATAAGTCATGGGGTTGCAATATGACAGAATGGTAGTTTTTCGAAAGAGGACATAGTGTCGAAATCTCTGTATCGCTTGAACAGCTGCGAGCGCTAGATTTTCAACATAAGAATATTTTCTTTCTATATCATTTAAGTTCTTACTTAAATAATATATAGGATGTTCAATTCCGTTGTCTTCTTGAACTAAAACCATTGCGATGGTTGTATCCGCTGCAGCCAGATACAGGTTAAAGTCTTTTTGATAATAAGGACCGTATATTAATGATGCTTTCATTAGGGATTATTTTACAGCATCAAAGGAAGCTTGTGCAACCTGATCCGAGACAAAGGGTACTTCCTTTTTCAAAAGACACATATAACCTTTAGAAAGTTCGTCGTAATTTGGAATGAACCTCCTCAGAAAGTTTGCTTTCCCTTGGAGTTTCTGAATCTGAAGCAAATTTGAAGGTGGAGGCAAATTTATGATTTCTTGAACCTTACATGGGTCGAGACGAATCCCGTCTTTCGAGACTACAAAGCCAAGTAAACGACCAGAACTGACACAAAACACACATTTGTGTGGATTGAGTCGTATTTTGTAGTGTCGGCAACGTAGAAATATCGCTCTTAAATGTTGTGGATGATCAGTCCGCTTTCGTGAATGAGCCAGAAGGTCATCGAGGTATGGTTGAACGATGTTTTTGATGTCATGGAAGGCATAATTCATTGCCCTCTGAAATGTTGCCCCTACGTTCTTTAAACCAAAGGGTAATTTTCGATATGTGAACGTGCCCCACGGACAGATAAATGCAGTCTTTGACTGGTCCTGTGGGCGGATATTTATTTGATTATACCCAGAGAATCCATCCATGAATGAAAATATTTCACATCCGGCGCATTCATCAATTATTTGGTCGATGAAGGGTGTAGGGTAGTTGTCTTTTGGACTAGCTTTATTTACATCCCTATAATCGACGCACACTCTAATTGTTCCTTGTTTTTTCATAACAGGGACATTATTCGATACCCAATCAGTCAGAGTAACTGGGTAAATGAAACTAGCATGGAGAACTTTTTCAACTTCTGCCTTAATGGTAGCGCCTTTCTTGGGGTGCACCTGCCATAGTCGTTGTCTTATTGGTTTGACATCTGGATACATCTTGATTTCATGTTCAACGATACTCGAGTCAATGCCTGGCATTTCACTATATGACCAAGCAAAGACGTCTCTAAATTCGCGAAAAAGAGCATTATATATTTCTAGTTCTGAAGGAGAACAACATTTGCCAACATAAATATTCTCTACAACATCTGTTTTGGTCGAGATATTTATGGCGATAGTCTCTTCAAAGTTGGACAAGTTTCGCTCGGAATCCACTGTGTTTACAGTATTTGATAGGAAATAAAAAATTGAAGGATGATAAATGTCATCAGGAGTATTTTCTTCACAATCCGGAAGAAGGGAACGATGGTGGTAATCATCCCATGGTGCCCCTTCAACTACCATTGATTGAACAATTCCTTCATCGGTGACATGCACTCGCGACCAAGGATCTGAAGTGGTACCATATTCCTCAGACCTATCTATCCAAATGCTTGATGAGCATTGATTTGGGTTCGCCTCCCATGCTAGAAACATTGATTGCTACAATATTTCTGTTGGGCTTGGAGGCAAAACCTACGCATGATCCATGCTGATATCGTTTTCTGAGATCTTTTTAGAAGATATCATGTTGCAGGTTCCTACTGACGCTACTTCTGCCAAATTGTTTGGAGGTGGAAGGGCGAAAGTTCCCATTAATATAGGATCTTTTAGTAGGCCTACTCCGATATTTTGAAGCGAATGGGGGCTTCCATGGATCATTGGAATGCTTCCCGTAACTTGAGAACCATTGGGGATGAAGTTTTGTTGATCGATGATTGTAATCCCTCCTTGAAAGGGAAATGAAATCTTCCTAAAGTAGGTCGACACAACAGCAACCATGGCATATATCCATGGTCTTCCCAGTAGGATGTTGTAATCGAGATTTTCGTCGATTACCTCAACATCTATTTCTACTGTTTTCCCTCCTAGTTCAACCTTCAAGTTACTTAAAATACCATATGGGGTATATGTTCGTCCGTCAAATGCTTTTAATGTCGTCGAAGATCATGACAAGGTTGGAGATCCTAAAGTTTTCCAGAAACTCATCAACATAATACATGTAGATGCCCCCACATCAATAATTGTTCGATGAACAGTTTTGTTGAGGGCTTTCACTTGAACAAGGAAATCTAGTTGAGCTGGTAACTGAGGATCGTATCCTTTATGATCGAAGGATACAAGATTGGAATCCTTTGGGTCTATCCCACCAATGGTTGATAATAAAGCCTGCTTTGGGATGGGCAATTTTGTAGTACCTCAAGTGTCGACATAGCGGATGGCGATTGGGCCAAATCTTCCACTATATTATAATGTTGTGCCGCTCTAGCGCGGGGATTAAACGTCGACTTGTGTACTACTCCCTTCGGCGGTTTTATTATCAACTCGGGAATGATGGGTGGCGCAACTTCTGTCGAAGTTGTTGTCGAACTACTAGGTTGATCTTTATCCTTGTTGTTCGATAGCTGTGGATTCCCATAATCTTTGTTTCTTGTCGATATCAAAGCATCATTTTTCTGTTTGGAAACCGACAACATTAGCACTTGAGACGGGGAAGCATTTTCGCTGTCAACCAGACTTGTTCCTGGATTTGGAAACGGATCAGTTAATACTGCCGAGGTTTTTGAATTCTTGAAGAATTTTTTAAGCTCAGCTCTATGTGGACAATTTGCGGTCCAGTGATCCTAATCGCATATAAAGCATGGATTTTTTGGCTTTCCTATTTCCAAGAGGGTTTGCAGAAGATTTTTCAGGTGATGATTCTTCCTGTTCCTTCTTCTTCCCTTTGCCTTTCTTCTTGCCCCCTGGTTGCTTGGTTTCTTTGCCTTTATCTGTCAATACAGCATTTACTTCCGAGGCAAGAAGTTCCTCATTTGCATTTTGACTGGAAATCTTACGGGCCTTTTTAGATGTAGCCTTTGTCGATTTCGTGTCTGTTGCGCCAATCACGCCATCGCCGACATGAGAGTCATTGTTTGATTTAGGAGGAGGAGGAACTAAGAATTCCAGTCTAGGAGCGTCAGGTATTTTATCGTAGAGCATGCCAGACTGAGTGTAAATCAAGTCCAAATATTGTGCACGAGCGATAACCTGCTCTTCGATGACGACTCCCCCTTTTGCCACATCTTCCGTGATGGAAGGCAGTAATGAATTGATAAACCATTCAGCTAAGAGTTGATCGGGAACATATGTTTTCACCATTCTACGATGACGTCGCCACTCATGTATATGATCGGATATGTGAGTGGCCGTCGTTTGTTTGAAGTTGGTAAGAAGTTCCGTTCCCATTTCGTACCTTATCGGAAATTGAAAATGGGTTAAAATGGTTGTGGCTAGGGTACTGAAGTTGTCGAATGAAGCTCTAGGCAATTCGATATACCATTTTGTTGACGGACCAGTTAACGTCCTCTGAAAAAGGCGAAGCCTAATCGAATCATCGTTTAGGGTGTTTGATGAACACCACAGATGAAAGGTCATCACATGATTCGACGGATCTTCACCTAAATTTCCATTAAATTTAGGAATATCTGATGGAAGTTTATGTGGAATCGCTGGCCACCAAAGGGCGTAAGCGATTGGATCGTTTGTTAACCGATTTAAATCAGGTAACTCTAAAGTTGCCACAAAGGGTAACTGTTGATTCAGGTTAGGTGAAGCATACCCAGGATAAAATGGGATTGCCTGAGCAGTTGGTCTTTGCATACCAGCATAATGCATTTGATTCTGGTAACTTTGGTAAGGTTGGTGGGCATGACCATTGTAAAATGGTTGATTTTGACCGTTTTGAATATACGGTTGCCCACTATTCGAAAAGATTTGTTGCTCAAAACCTTGGTATACTTGTTGGAACTACAGTTGTTGGTATTGCACTAGCCATGGTTGTGAAGCCATGTGTTGTTGCCCGATACTAACCGTTTGACCAAGATGAGGGGTAATTGTACCCGTTTGAACCTGTGTCATTCCACCAGTCGGCGATTGTGATTGAGTTGCAGGGTCGAGGGGCTGTTGCATTACAACCTGAGAAACTTGAGGTTGGCATACAACAGGCAACGCTTGAACTTGCGACACCGTCACAATAGCCGGCGTAGTTGGTATACTTGACATAGGTAAGCATTGTTGCATCAAATATAAAACTCTTGGTTGTTGAGGTAGTATCGGTACCCAACCGCTTGAAGTAATTCCAGCATAACCCAAATTTTGTTGTGAACTCCCGTATGGCTGTCCTCCTGAAGGGGACAATGAAAGGGCATACTCCCCCCATACGGTGATAATTCGGTACTTAAGGGAATGGTTTGCCCTTGAGGGCTAGACTGCCCAAATTGACCTCCAAATGGATCAATTTGTTGAGACTCAACATAAGAGTTTCTGGATATTATTCCGAATGAACAAACAGGAACAGACCATACCATCAAAATGGCCCCTAAGTGGGCTCCTTCTAGCGATTGAGAGCTATTTGGGACAGATGGTATACCGGCGAACATTGTTGGAGTGATAGCAGGGAGTTCTGCTGTCGCTGTGTCAGATGACACAGTCCTTAGATGTTGACGGTTGTTCAGACATTTCTAGTCTATCCAAAAGATTACCTAGCGTTTCTACAGGAGCTTCCGGTGGTGGTAGGCTAATTTCTAATGAAGAAGGATACAGAGTGATCCCGACTCCAAATTGCGATGGAGTACTAGATGGAGGATCTTCCACAATGTCTTCTATAGCAATTAGACCAGGTGGAAGGGGTAGACCGTTAGGTCTGTAGAATATTTCTGGTGCCGAAGAAGGTATGGAATCTATAGCGACAGATGTTTGGGGAGCAACACTCTCCGAACCGGTTGTAGATGGAACTGGTTTAGTGATACAAGTGTTTACCTTCAAACTAGGATCAGTACCACTGTCCTTCTGTGGCTGCTGAACTTCTTCTGTAAAGGCAGGGATACCAGAAATGTTTCGAGTAACCAGAATCTTTGATGTTGTTGGAACACTTGTTCTAACTTTAACAGGAGATTTGGAACCGGTTAAATGAGTTCGCTTTGTCTGTACTAGCTTCGATTCCAGAGATAAATATGGTTGACTTGTAAGCATCCGCGAACGACGGGGTTTCAATTGACTTTCTTCCACGATTGCGGATTACTCGATCAACTAAAAATAAAGGGGAAGTATGTTTTTGAATTAGATGAATTTTAGATGCTTTGACACAACTTGCTTTTTCAATTTTTAAGAGTCGAGAAAAAACAAAAGATGACTCTAGTCTCCTTCGATTTTGAACGAGCCTGAAGTGACAAGTGCTCAGATGGACCTTTTACGTTAAGGAGTCTGAAAAGGAACGAAAGGGACTGCTCTGGAAATCTAGGTAGAGGGATTACCAAACCAATCGCAAAACTGCAGAATAATTTTTACGGTACGGCAGTCAATCTTCCTGAATGCTCTGTTCAGTGCATTGCGATCGATAGGGCAGCAGACACAGCTTCCTATGGATAAAGGATTAAGCCTATTGTGGTCTCCCAAAATATAATCGACGGTACGTGGGAGCACAAGTCCGTACTGGCACTTATCGTCTCAAAGTGGAGGAATCACCCAACCATCAGTGAGAACAACAGTTACTAGGCTTTATGACACCGGAATACGTCTCTAGCCTAGACTTCTAAATGTTGTGCGTTAGGTTCCAAAGCGTTGTTAGATTCATTGAATTTATTTTATAGTTGATCTTGTTTACGAAGTTTTCCTTTCATGTTCACCAAGAGATGTAGATGTGTAATTCCTAAAATGCAATCTAAGATGATAAACAACCTTTTATCTTCTTTGTGCAATGAAAATCCTAGCTACTAAGGAAAGAGAGACAATATTCTTTCACAAAGAGCAAAGAGCACACTCTAGATGCACTTTCCTAAATCAAACCAATCAAACATTCTAAATGCAAATGCACATGCATGTATTTGTTTTCAACTTTCTTAGTATGTGAATGGGGAAAAGAAAGATAATGCACAAATCTGAATTACTTTTCAAGCGACAAATATTCACAAGTTTCTTTTCAATATAAAAAATGGAGACAATCACAAAATTTTATGATTTGGAAATGAATACTTGTTTTTGAAACTAGAAAAACTACAAATTCAGACCAAATACAATAGTAATAGGATAATCGACTATCTACAGCAACCAAACTCTTTCCTATGACTGAAAACGACACTTGCGACACTTTCAAATCAAAGGACGACAGTACGATTACGTTACTTTTTGCAAAGGAGAACTGAAAATGGCTCATAAAATACACAAAAACATTTACAGTTCTTTTGCACAAAGGAGGTGGAATAACAACAAGGAAAAGGGGTTTCAAACAGAGATATACTGATCACAGGCAGCAAAATTCATGAATAGAACTGGAAAGAATGAATCACAGAAACCAAAACTGAACAATGCCTAGTCTGATCAATGCACCTGTAACACAGGGAATTTGAAATGCAGCGCACCTACTACACTCGGGAAGTGCGCTGAATTTCAGATTCACAGAACAGTACCTGCGCTAGACCAGAGACGAGACTTTTTTGGGTTCTAGGTCACAGTTTGCAGTTCAGTTCATGGGTTTTGGCCGAGCAAATGGTAATTAGTAATGCAACAATCAGGGGTAGATCTAAGGAGGATCTAAGAGCTATCACAAAGGGAAATCAAAGAGTTTGTAAATCAGTTGTTTAATTTATAAACAAATCCTGGAGATTGACTGAAGCGACATTTATCTACTTTGCATTTGCATAGAAAATGCAGTTCGAAAGCTACCTGGCTCGACTTCAGGCTCCGTTTGTAAGTTTATAAAATAGACAACAAGGAAGATAAACAAACAAACTAATTCGTCCCCAGTGCAGTCGCCATTTTGTTACAAGGAAAAGTGTCTACACAGAACTACTTATCCCACTAAGGTGTGATAGCTACCTTAGAAACAAACAAAGTAAAGCTACTTTTGGTTTTCCTTTATGAGGTATAGATGAGAGAAGAACAAAGAATACCAACCTCTGTCTTGCGCTAATCTCCTAGTTCGATTCCTCTCTCTCTTGATAGTATTTCACTACTTGTTCCCTTGCACACCCAGCTTCACAGAGTACCTGTAAGATCACAGTAGCATAGCACTATACAAGAACATGGATCTATAATCATAAACAATCTAGGATCAGATGTAAATTGACCATACAAATGCATAAAACATAAATTACACAAGAGTATGGAGGAAAACTTGAATAGCTTTTATTGATAAACAAGAAAGAGCCAAGGGAGTTACAACCAGTTGTTCTGACCCAGCATCATCCTCTCAGTAAGGAAGCCCCTCTTCACCTCATACAAAGCTTAGATCACCCAACAATCTGATGTTGTCTCAAGAAACCAATAGCAATTCCTTAAAATATGCAAAATTCCAGCCTCCGGATCTCTGGGATGAGGGATCCATATATAGATATCTGTAAGGGAGATGAGTTAGCTTGTGATTTGATTAGTGTCTTCCCTTTGATAGTTCTGGCTTCCACTTGGAGATTGATGATCTCTTACTCATCTTTGGTCGAATTCAGAGAGACAAGTGTCACAGGAGAAGTTTCTAGAAGTTTCCATGCCTCTCCACCTCGCGGAATGACATTTCCATTTGTCACTTCTCGCTCATCGCACCCCATAGAAGGGATTTTTGAAATGAAATGCACCCACACAGTGTATTTAGGTGAGATGCAATGCACTTTGCCTATGGAGCAGCTCAAATGATCCTGTTTTGTCCAGTTCTGAGCAGTTTTTCATGGAGAACTTCTGGGAGAAGCTGTAATGAGTTGACCTTGTTCCTTTAGGGGTTAGAACAAAAATTTTAGGGACTTAGGAGCCCTTGGTTTATGGAAATTTCATGCTTGGGGTTGTAGTGCCCAAAAATGTCTATAACAAGGTGCACCCACTTAGGTTGGGGATTTTTTCCATAAGCCTGGATCCATTTGGTCAGATGCGTGCGCAAATCATTCTACCCATCATACTCGTGTGTTAGTCTCATATTAAGCTTCCCAAATTGTGTTCTCATCATCCTCCTACATTCACGCCAATCATCAAAGCTTCCCTTGTGCGTACCCCACCATATTGGGGGCGTGGCGCGCAACGCCCAGTCCAAGGCCTAGAAATGCTGCTTTTCTAGTACCTCCCTTTCAAATGCATCCAAAAATATATCTACCTCATTAAGACCATCATAAGTAGGCATATTTCTTACCTCCGACGACACACAGTGCAACAACCAGGTCATCATGTTGCAATTCAGCATAGTTACTTCATGTAACCGATTCTGCCAACGTTCTATTTCTTTGTTAGAGTTCGAAGTGTAGGAACTCTTGCGATCCCATGTAATCCATCCATCTGCAGTGGGATTCACCCAATCTTGGTATCGCTCTATTATCTTATAGATACAGTCCAGGTCGTCATCACTCTCATAGTCATGGATAGGTTCAGTATAGCACGATTCTTCAGCAGGATCGAGGGGTACTATTATTTACAACGATTTCTTCTCAAAGATCTTCTTTTGCTTTTCAGATTGATTAGGCCATTCATATCAATAGGCTAGTCAATTCCCAGGAGTGTAGGTTAGGGATTTCTATCATCCATTATCTTTATTACTTCAAAATCAGCTAGCACACTCTCTCCCTCAATATCCACGGTCACCCCTACCGCTGCCCCATGGGGATTATCTTTTGCTGATTCGCCATCCTTAGCTGAATCGAAGACCATTGCAGTGCAGGTCTCCCCATTCACTTCCAAGTCTACTTTGGTAGGACATTTTCATCTGACCCCAGGTCCAAAATGACCTGATCCATTTCATACTCTTATAACTACGCAGTCAGTCTCATCTCCCATCCCGTCCTTGTTTTATGCTTGCCAATCTTTCATACTACACGCAGCTCACCTAGCGCAGTTCCAGTGCATCTAGTGATGAGTTCTTGTAACCCTTTCATAGTTGTAATATCGTGCAGTAACTTTGTACAGGTTTCCAAGAAAGTTGTGAGCATAGAGGGGTCCATGTCCTACTCAGGCTTATCCTTGCCTCCTGAGGTGGAGGCCTCAGTGAAGCTCTTCTTAGCTTCCATGAAGGTTTCACGTGTACGCTCAGAATTGAACTTAGCCTCCTTTGCCGGGGCTTTGCGAACCCATGTATTTTCTTCTGGCTATTTCCGCTTGTCATCTCCTGTCACGATTCCACTTCTGATCACTATATTTACAATTGGATCTTCCTCACACGGCTCAGACCTCATCATTTGTAGGTTCTAAGTCGGGGGAGGTGGTAGCGCCCCTTTGTCACGTATCTAGCTATCAGCGTAGGACAACCTTCCATTTCATGATCAAGCAATGTGCAATACTTGCAAGATGGACGCATTGGATTAGTGCAATCGCGGGCATAGCGTCCTGGTCCTCCACAATTGTAGAAAATCAACTGTCTTCGACCTCTACCAGGTCTTCCCCTGGCTCGACCTCTTCCGTGCCCATGAAATCCTGTCCACACCATTCCTGTGGTCTGGTCAAGGGGCCGCGTCTTAGCCTGAACCCTATAGGCAGGAGTTCTGTCCATCATCAGTTCATAGCTCCTGCAAGTATGCTCATCTTGACCTACTAACCTACAAAAGTTGTAGAACAGCTGTTGTTGTGTCTGTACAAACTTCTGTAGCAAGTGGCAATTATCCGTGGCATGTTTTCTAGCTACCTAACTGATAGCACACCATAATGCAGGCCCCACGCTATGTACTTCTTGAGCTTCTGGCCTTAAAGGCATTGATCCTCCTCCTATAATATAGTTTGCAAAGACCAGGCAATGGTCTTTGTCATGACCCTAACTCTTGCATTTCAAGCAACATACATCCATGCGTACCTCTGGTCGAACCGTCCTATCCTACTTTAGACTTTGCATCTCAAGGCACAGATTCTTCAGCTGCGCATGGATTTGCTGAACTCCTAGATTAAGATCTTGCATCGAAGTTTCATGTAGTCTCATGGAAATATCCAAGGCCTCTACCTGAGTTGTTATCTTCTGTTGCGATAGTGCACTCCTTAAGTGTGGTAGTAGTGAAGCCACAAACCACTCGCGATGTTGTACATCTGTCAAATTCATGTTGGCTTCACGGATTGCGCATTTTAGCCTCTGATCTAGTTCCCAAGGCATCTCGCCTGGTTGCATCATGATCCCTTTGAATACCACAATCGACTGCGCCTCATATTTAGGCCTACTAAATTCCATATTTAGTGTTGCCTGGATGTCTGCTACTCCAACATTTGGGTTATCGTTAGAGTACTTAATATACCAGGTTAGCGCGCGATCTTGCAGAGCACTAACCAGTGTCCCCTTCTTTATATGATCATCTATAACACCATGAGCTTCCCATACAAGCCTCACAATGAACCAGAATTGGTCTGGGTCCTCATTTCCCATGCCTTTGAACAAAGGAAACTTCACTGTATTTTCCATATTGAATCGCGGTGGAGGTGGAGGTGGTATGGGCGAAGTTGGAGGTGAGGATGGTGAAGTCAGAGGTGGTGTGGGCAGAGGTGGTATTTGCAGGAATCCTTGTATTATTAGCTGAATAGAACTTCTCAAAGAAACCTTCGCTATCCCTTCTTCATCACCTCGTGGAGGTGAAATTAAGGAACTATAATCCGGACCATTTTTTCCTTTGTTCCTGTAAGTTTTTCTGCTTGCATAGTCCTGAACATTAAGGTAGCTGCATAACCCGTTTTTTGCACAATAGAATTTTAATCTAGGTATTTAAATATTTTAGGTACTTACCTTGCGGTCCTTTGAAAAAGCGTTTCTCCGCCTCATTGTAGCTAACTAAGGTGTTGACCACGAATTCAGTCACAAATCCTCCTATGATGCGATCAAGCCAATGATCGACGACATGGGCAATCTTATCCTCCGATGCTTCAAACCTTCGCACTAGCTCCGGGGTCCACACAATAGGATCATCAAGTTTCCACCTTCCTTGGCTATCTGCTATCTTCACAATCCACTCGTATAGCTCTATAGGGAAGGAGAAAAAAAATATCTCGTGGATCTCTGTATACAGGTATCTGTCCAACCACTGTTCCTTTGTCAGTCACGGGTTTCTGTTCTCTTGTGCCACAAATTCGTGGGTCTTTCTATCCAACTAGTCTGCTGATCCAGGTGGATATTGGTGGCCACCTGCCAAGTCCACCTGGACCCCCACCATTGTCCTTCTCAGCATTTTCAGTTTCCTTAATTGTAGCACAACTTACTATTTTTAGCAGTTTTTTGGGTCCTGAACTTCCGGAGCCGTTTTGAGGCCCTAAATGACGTTTTTTGGGGAATCCGGGGGCAACATGGGTCCATGAATGGACCGATGTTGCCCGTTCCAACAATGATAGTACTCGGATAGATATTTCTAACGAGCTATTGTACGCGTCAAATGGAGATCATATGCCAAAGTTACGACCCCGGGAAGTTGATGTACCAATTTACCCCAAACGGGGCCCATAGTTTGGCGTTTCATCTCCTAGGGTTAGGTTTTGGAATGTTAAGGGTTTTAAATTGTTTCTCAACAATAAATAGGCCTTCGAGCCTCATTGTAACATAGTTCAGAGGCATGTAGCCACCACATCTCTTCTCAGAGATAAGCTACCATCACCCTAGCTGGTTTATTTCCATTTCTGGTTGTAAGCATATTTCAGTATTTTCCATTAATGAAATGAAGTATTATTTCCACTGCATCTTTGTGTATATGGTTATCTCTGTAATTTTTTGCGTTCCTGTTTAAATCCGGATCAGTGGTATCAGAGCGGTATGCTTTTTCTCTGTTTTTCTTTGCATGTCCCCAACAAGGTCGGGATATAAGGAGTTAGGGCTTGAACTGGTTGAACCTTTGCAAGACCAGCCTCGCAAATCCCGACGGCCTCCCAGGGCAGACGAGAAGAAAGACGAGGGGGCAGGAGATCCCATCAAAATCTTGGTCGAAGAAGCCCTCGAGCGACAACGGAACGCGATGATGGACAACTTTGCCCAGATCCTTCAGCAGCTACCCAGAAGCAACGCATCGGCTTCCAGCAGCTACTCTGGAAATGCCACACCCTTTAAGGTACAAGTTAATTTTGAAATCCCCATATTCGAGGGTCAGATAGACGCAGATGCCGTAGATAAATGGTTAAATCTGCTAGAGAGTTATTTTTCTGTTCATGAATTTTCGAGTCGGGAAAAAATTGTTTTTGCTCTTCTCAAAGCAGCCCCCCACGTCAAGGACTGGTGGGAAACCTACTGCGAGCAGAAGGATGAAAGTACTGGCTCACTATTTTCAGCCGCACCCACCTGGGATTCGTTCCGGGGTGCCATCAAGGAGCAGTACTACCCTGTCGGAAGTTATGAGGATGAATACATAAAGTGGACCACGCTGCGGTAGGGAAGGGACCAAGACGTGCCGGAGTTCACTAATCTTTTCCATACCCTTCGCACAAAGTTGGGTATCAAGGATTCGGAGCAACATTTGATACTCAAATACCGTGGCTACCTACACAAGTACATCCAGGAAGAAATACAATTCCTAAACATCCCCTCGCTCGGCGCAGCATACCGATATGCCGTCAAGGTCGAGCAGAAGTTTAAACAAAAGAAGTGAGACTTTGCATCTGCGAATCCAAAGCAGGGGAAAGGTGCCCCTGAACCACAGAACAAAGGACAAAGTCAAGGCGGGACAGCCCAAGACAACCAGCCGAAGTCGAAAGCAAAGAACAGCGCCACGAAGCCGAGAAAGGACACTGGAAAATGGTGCGAGTTCCATAAGAGCTCCACTCACAACACAAGCGAGTGTCGGGCCAAGCAGTCACTGGTGGCTGAGCTAAAGGTTTCAGAATCAGATGCATGTTCCGACTCTGAGTCAGAACCCGATAAGGGGTATGAAAAAGGGAAGCAGATCATTGATGTGGATCCCAGCGCCACTGTTGCTACCGCAAAGATCCAGAAAAATGAACCCGAAGATCCAGAGGAGGAGGAGCGTCTCTTCCACTCCCATATGTGGGTAAAGGGCTCCCCGATACAGTTCATTGTTGATAGCGGGAGTCAAAAGAACCTCATTTCGGCAGAGGTCGTGAAGCGGTTGGGCTTACCGACCACAGCACATCCACAACCATACACCATTGGGTGGCTTCACCAAGGACGAGATCTTCGCGTGAGCCAGTAGTGTCGCCTTCCATACAACATCAAGCCCTTCACGGATGAGGTATTGTGTGACATTGCTCCCCTTGAAGTTTGTGATGTATTACTAGGACAACCATACTTGTGGAAGCGACATGCTGTGTATGAATCAAGGCCCCGTGCTGTTATTATTACATTGGGAAATAAGTTGTTCAGGATACCAGAGGTAGCACCACCTGCCGCCATCTCTTTGATTACTGCAAAACATGGCAGTAAGATCATTTCCAAAACCAGGAAATTTGTTTTCCTGATGATACGCCCTCAAGGAAAGAAGAAGACAGTGGCCGCGGCCTCCAGACGGGGTCCCTCTGCATGACAACTACAGATGGACAAGATTGTGGAGGAGTACGAGGACATCTTCACCTCCCCGGCAGGGGTTCCTCTGCACTGTCAAGTCAAGCACTCCATCGATCTGACCCCAGGTGCGCCGCTACCCAATGGACCAATTTATCGGCGCTCCATTCTGGAGAACGATGAAATCAAGAGGCAGATTCAGGAGCTCTTGCAGAAAGGTCACATCTGTCCGAGTTCATCGCCCTGTGGGAGCCCGATCGTGTTGGTACAGAAGAAGGATGGGACGTGGAGACTCTGTATTGACTATCGGGCGCTGAACAAGATCACTGTTCGTAATAGGTACCCGATCTCGCGGATTGATGACCTCCTAGACCAATTAAAGGGGGCGAAATATTTCAGCAAGATCGATCTGAAGTCAGGATATCACCAGGTACCAATCGAACCCTCTGATGTATGGAAGACTGCCTTCGAATCCAAGGAGGGCCTCTTCGAATGGTTGGTCATGCCTTTCGGATTGACGAATGCTCCTGCAACCTTTATGAGGCTAATGGATGACACCTTGAGGCCATTCACCAACTCCTTTGTAGTAGTATACTTGGATGACATTTTGATCTTCAACCAGAGTTGGGAAGAGCACCTCCACCACATCCGACAGGTTCTCCAAACACTGCGGCAACACAAGCTATGTGCCAATTTGGAGAAATGCACTTTTGGCATGACCCAGGTTCAGTATCTGGGATACATCATTGATGAACAGGGGGTGCATGTCGATCCAGCCAAGATCCAAGTCATTCGGGATTGGCCCTCTCCAACCACTCTAACAGAGCTCCGCAGCTTTCTAGGTCTTGCCAACTTCTACCACAGGTTTGTGTTGGGGTTTTCTCATATTTCTTGGCCCTTGAGTCAAGTCACCAAGGGAGGGGCGAAAGCAAAATTCTTTTGGTTTGAATCTCAACAGAAGGCATTCATGGAGTTGAAGGATCGCCTCTGCACGGCACCAGTGCTCGCGTTACCAGATTTACAACAACCATTTGAGGTCGAGACAGATGCCTCTGACTATGCTATTGGGGCAGTCCTTACTCAACATGGACATCCAGTGGCATATCACAGTGAAACACTTTCAGACACAGTCCGAAAGTACCCCACTTATGACAAAGAGATGTATTCCACTGTACAGGCCTGCCGACAATGGAAGCATTACATTTTGGGGAAGGAAACGGTCATCCACACAGACCACCGACCCCTGCAGTTCATACAGACCCAAGGGAAGTTGCAGAATGATCGCCATCAGAAGTGGTCTACATACCTACAACAGTTCCACTTGAATATCAAGTATAAGAAGGGCAGCACCAATAATGTTGCAGATTACCTCAGTCGACCACCGATCATGGCGTTAACCACTGTGCTCAACTCTTGTGGGCACGATACTTCTGATTGGCCACTTCTCTACAAAAGCGACCCAGAATTCGGCCACACATACCAGACACTCTTGGAGGGTCGGCATGTTGCAGATTTTCACCTCCAGGATGCCCTATTATGCCACCTTGGTCACCTTTGT
Source organism: Pinus tabuliformis (assembly GCA_031772625.1). NCBI lineage: Eukaryota > Viridiplantae > Streptophyta > Pinopsida > Pinales > Pinaceae > Pinus > Pinus tabuliformis. The sequence goes on from CM062819.1 coordinate 1,153,513,277, forward strand.
GTTCCTTCAAGCGAGCGTGCCAAGAAGATTTGGGAACCACATTACAGTCGGGCTACTGGGCATTTCGGGGTCGATAAAACAGTGGCAGTGCTGCAAAATTATTTCTATTGGCCGAATCTTTGACAGGATGTTGGGAAGTACATCCGATCATGTACTACTTGTGCCATTGCCAAACCGACCATTAAGAAGCACGGCCTCTATACCCCGTTGCCTACCCCTAGTCGACCTTGGGAATCCATCTCCATGGATTACATGTCAGGCCTTCCTTCCACTAAGCATGGAAATGACTGTGTTTTTGTGGTCGTTGACAGGTTCTCGAAGATGGCCATTATGGTGGCCTGTAAGAAGAATATCACAACAGAAGCCACTGCTAAACTCTTCTTTGAATGAGTGTGGGTGCACTTTGGGATCCCACAGTCTATCATCTCAGATCAGGACAGTCGGTTTCTCAGCACATTTTGGTCTAGTCTCTGGTCAATGCTGGACACCAAACTCACGAAGTCCACAGCCTTCCATCCTCAAACTGATGGCCAGACAGAGGTTGTCAATAGGATGATTGTGCACATTCTGCACATGTATAACTCAGAGCATCCACGCACATGGGACGAGATCCTCCCCTATGTTCATCACAGCTACAACCGAGCTCTTCACAGCTCCACTGGCCATAGCCCTTTTCAGGTGGGTTTGGGATTCCAGCCACTATGCCCCATTGATGTGGCCATGCCACTTGCAGCTACTCACATGAATTTAGCTCATGTCCAGTCCGAAACAGATAAGGCCACCAGCTTCATTGAGTGCATCCAACATATTCGCCAGCAGGTCCATGAAATTCTTGAGAAATCAAATGCCAAGTACAAGCAGCGACATGATCAACATCGGGTGCCACACAAGTTTCAGGTGGGCGACAAAGTCTGGTTGCATTTGCAAAAGGAACGCCTTACTGGAGCCTATCGGAAATTGAAACCACTCTGATATGGTCCTTACACCATCACTAAGGCTATGGGAGACAATGCATTTGAGCTCAGCATTCCCCCATTCCTTGGCCTGCACCCAGTGTTCAATGTGGACCGCCTTCGGCCATACTTTCCACCATTGCTAGACACATCCGACATTGCAGAACAGCTCAAACCCACAGAGTTAAATCCAGATTGCATGGAACAAGCTGCAACTGATCAGATCATGGACACAAAGATCAAGAAAAATCGCGAACAGAATATCCAACTGTATCGAGTTGTCAAAGTAGGTCAACTCCTTCAGTAGGGCAAGTGGCTCACTAGGGAACAAGTTCAGCAAAAGTTTCCTCATCTCATGGAGGTGCTCAACGCAATGGGGACCATTGCTTCCTAAGAGGGGAGGAATGAACCAGGTAATGATCCAGGTGGATATTGGTGGCCACCTGCCAAGTCCACCTGGACCCCCACCATTGTCCTTCTTAGCATTTTCAGTTTCCTTAATTGTAGCACAAGTTACTATTTTTAGCAGTTTTTTGGGTCCTGAACTTCCGGAGCCATTTTGAGGCCCTAAACGGCGTTTTTTGGGGAATCCGGGGGCACCAACAATGATAGTACTCGGATAGATATTTCTAACGAGCTATTGTACGCGTCAAATGAAGATCATATGCCAAAGTTACGACCCCGGGAAGTTGATGTACCAATTTACCCAAACGGGGCCCATAGTTTGGCGTTTCATCTCCTAGGATTAGGTTTTGGAATGTTAAGGGTTTTACATTGTTTCTCAACAATAAATAGGCCTTCGAGCCTCATTTTAACACAGTTCAGAGGCATGTAGCCACCACATCTCTTCTCAGAGATAAGCTACCATTGCCCTAGCTGGTTTATTTCCATTTCTGGTTGTAAGCATATTTCAGTATTTTCCATTAATGAAATGAAGTATTATTTCCGCTGCATCTTTGTGTATATGGTTATCTCTGTAATTTGTTGCGTTCCTGTTTAAATCCAGATCATCTGCAATCTCCTTCTTAGTTGGATTCCAGTGATACGACATCACACATCCCTTATGCCAATTCCGGTCCCGGTAACAAAACCATTTGTTGGCTTGAGGGGGCCTAACCCAGGTTCAGCGTTAATTAGCTAAACAAATCCCTACACTACTAGCCCTTTCAACATTAGCCCGTGGACCGCGGACTGAGGTATCACCTAAAGTAGTATGGGGGGATGCTGGAACCAAGTTTCCGCACCCTGAGCTGGTTGTGATGTCGTTTGATTTCTTCTATCCCTACCTTCGTACAATTGGTTTTGCTCTAGGGCTTGCAAGAAAAATCCTCTATTTCGGTCCTCAATACCTTCACGAAAGTATATGATCGACCTTCACATAGCCCTAACCTGTGGCTCAAGTATTTTCACGCTGCTATGGTAGTGTGTCGTGCAGATTCCTCAATTATCCTAAGTGATTTGCTTATCTTATCAAATACGTAAATTTATCACCGTTTAAGTAGATATTCGTAATTGCGTTCAATTATTCAATGTAAATGCATTCATTCATGCATCATATAAGCATAATAGAGGAAATTCATACATAATATATCCAAACCCATCAACTAAACAAAGACATAGAAATTGCAAAATAACTTTTTTTATTAATATCTCCCAAGTGTTATAGACTTTGTCCACCCTGCGCACACAACTGCAGGGGTCCATGCACTCAATTGCGGACGTCTACCCTAGGCCTCTATACACTCAGCTGCAGATCCTCTATCTACACTATGACCCAAGACTTAGACTTCTTCTTCAGAGCTATCACCCTATTACATGATATGCCATTCTATTGCGCAATTGATGCCTAAACTACTTATAGCTTAGCTCTTGTTATACAATCCCATGGTCGGCGGACCATGGGTAGGTCTCTTACAACCGACTTTACTTTAAAAAACTAAGGGCGGACAACCCTTTTTGACATAACACCTTCATGACCCGTGACCAAAAAATGTGGAGTATTTACAATTATATTACAAAAATTGACTTAACCTAGGCTTTTAGCCCCAAAACTTCCCTTGGGGGATCCCGCTCCCAACAGTGATTTCACATTGGCCAAATTTGCTACAAGAATATTTTTTGTAGATGTGCTTAATGAAAAGGTGAAATGTTTAGGTTTTGTAGATGTGCTTAATGGAAACATTTCATTCTTGAATGTGCAATCGCCATACTTGATTCTAGTTAAATTATACATCTTTCATTCATATTACACTCCCAATATCGAGTTAAGTGCATGCTAGAAAAAATTCATTTGAATGTATACATGTATATTTTTTCTTGGTTTTATTTAAACTATGCAGAATTAAGCACTCATTCCACCCATTTGTTGAATCCTTGAAGGGACGTTGTTGGTATGCATATGAGGGATAAAAAAAACCCATCATAGGTTCTTTTATTTTTCTGTATGGATTTACAGAGTAACAATCAGATAGGGTTTTCATATGAGTTTCTGTGGTGCATTTAACTATGTTAAGGTCAACAGGCCAGGAAGCTTAAAATGACTATAATTCTGCAAATAGTCAAAGTGACCTAGTTCCATTGAAAAACATCATCATGATAAACGATGACACTAAAATAGCTAAGGAGACCTAGTTCCATGGAAATCCATCATCGTGGTAAACCATGACATTAAACTAGCCAAGACGGCCTACTTCCATGGAATCCCATGATACCTTAGGCAATATCTTGCAGGGACTTTTGATGGTGAAAAATGGAATCACCAACATAAAAAATAGATATATAGTCTTACGCTCAGCTTGTAGTTGTGCCCAAGCTTGAAAACTACCCTACAATTCCAAGTATATTAAGATCATAGTGATGTTGAATTGTGGAATATTGTGATATTGTAGCTATTAGGCTAAAATTTGAGCTACTGAGCTTGAATGTAGACTACTATCCTTGTCATGTTGAGCCTTTGTTATTTTTTTACTAAATTAGGAATTAAAAATACTGATCCCTATTGTAGGTATGATATTATATTTCATTGTAGCCCAAGCAAGATGGTTTTCCAACAATCTCATGTTAGTTTATTTGTATGCATGAAAAATGGAGAAAGAAATATTTAAAGGATGTGCATACTAGCCATCAATGCACCAACACATGAGGTTGATGAATGCATAGTAACAATAATACCATGTTGGCAATCTTTCAATGTTCCATGTTTCATTATATATACATAATAATTAATTTATGACAAGTTAATATTCGAGGTTAATAATTGCCCAGTAGCTAGGGTTAGAGAAAATTAACAAGATGCACCCACACATGGGGGCAATTATTCTATGGATGTCCTATTTGTTGACAAATTTGGCACCAGAATTCTATAATATTATAATGCAACCATTGAGTCCATCTTAAATTTTCATGTTTGAGAATAAATTTGTTTAAAGGATATTTACTGCGGGATATCTCAACAAAAATATGTGCATATGTGCATAAATACACTGCAACTCTCTCAACATTTGACATTAAGGCCTGTAGAAATTCCCACTATAGATCAATAGATTTTTCAATATACTAAAACACAATACAAGATCTACTTCTACAACACCTTGCAGGAGCTTAATCGAATTGAACAAGATCAAGAGAACACATAGAACTGAGAATGAGAAATCAATCACACATAAAACAAAAGAAATAACCCGGGGAAAGCCTCAGCCTAAAACCCCAATCTATGTATTATCATACAAGTGGAAATCTTGTTCAAGTTACAAAAAGAATCAGCTCTCAACCTATCCTACTCTCTCTGCAATCAAACAATACAACTCACAGACTGAATAGACATAGTATATGTACTCCTCAAGCCCTCCAAGCCTCCTATTTCCTTGCGCAATTTTTCTTGGGGTCCAGTGAAACCACATGTGCGAATTGGCCTCATCACACTCACTAAACCTGAAGAAGTAACTGTGCAATCCTCAAGGAAAGAATTCATTCTGCATGCAAGTAATATTCACAATGGAATATTCTAGCAACTGATAGTACACTGCCCCTCCATATGATCTCAACTGGGTCTTTGTCTGAACTAACATGCATGAGTTATTTATGAGAGATTATTTAGTTATTTGAAGTGCAACAGTTACATGCATGTAAAAATTAAATAACTGAGCTTACATTAATTCAACAAATTGTTTGAATTAATCTAACTGGACTTGACTTAGTTAACTGAGCCAACTAATTACAAATCAATAATACAACTCATCCTTATCTCTTTAACTGATGGATAAATTCCTCAATTAATGGAGAAACTATTGCATGTCCCCACATAGACTTCATGTTTGATTTTCCCTAACTAGTTAACTCAAGATGAAATAATTAATTATTTTACAAACAACTGCTAAGATCAAATTCGAATTTTACTTCATTATTTCAGTTTTAAGGACTGACTAAAATAGGAAGGTATCCTGAAATGCTATTTATAGAATGATATTCTTAGCACTTCCTCTTTTTCATTCCTTGTTTCTATATTCAACACTGGCTGAACTACTATTTATAGCAGTGATATTTTTAGCATTTCTATTTTTATACTTTCTTGTTGCTATTTTCAACGCTCCCTCTCAACGAGAAAGGGATTATCAGTAACCCCAATCTTGTCTCTGTTGAACTCGAACTTGCATTTTTACAATGCCTTAGTCAAAATATCTACATCCTGTTCCTTGATCGAAACATACAGTAACAACATGATCCTCTTGACCACATAGTCTCGAAGATGATGATACCGGATATCAATGTGGTTGGACCTGTCATGAAAAACTAGATTCTTAGAGAGTTTGATACAACTCTGGTTATTGCATTAGATCACTGCAGGATCCATCCTCTAACCAAACAATCCCATTAGAATCTTCCACATCCAAATGGCCTTAGATGCAGCCTGACTAGCAGCCATGTATTCAACCTCTGGCTAGCTAAGTGCAACTGATCTTTGTTTCTTACTGTACTAGGAAACTACAGCTAACCAAGGTTGAAGATTCCTCCATAAGTGCTCTTCCAGTCTGATGGACTCCCTGCCCAATCCGCATCTATGAAGCCCTGAAGCTTCACTCCCTCTGTCTGTCTGTACCATAATCCGAATTGAGATGTGCCTCTGAGGTATCTCAGCACATGCTTCGTTGCCTTCCAAAATAGCTTGGTAGGTTGAACCATAGCTTCACTCAGCTGGTTCACTGCAAAGCATAAGTTGGATTGTGTATTCACCAGATACATAAGTGAACCCACCAACTATTGATAAACAATAGAAACTACTACCTCACTTGAAGTAGCATCCTCCTTCCTCCAGTTCCTAGCTAGAGGAGTTTGCATGGGCTTGCACTTCTCCATGTGAAAGCACCTGAGTATCTCATTGGCATACTTGCCTTGAGACAAAAATACTTCCCCATATTTCTGCCACACCTCCATGCCTAGAAAGTAGTGCATAAGGCCCATGTCCTTCATCTCGAACTCTCTTGCAAGGTCCTCCTTGCAAGACTGTATCAGTTGATCATCACCTATCAAAATCAAATCATCAACATAAAGAACAATGATCAGTGGTTCACCTTCTACCATGATGTGGTAAAGGTTCACATCTACTTCACTCTTGGTGAAGCCCAAATCGGTGAAATAGCTATTGATCCTAGTGTATCAAGCACGGGGTGCTTGCTTCAGCCCATACAAATCCCTCTTGAGTGTGCACACATGCGACTCACGATCGAAGGTATCGAAACCATCTGGCTGCTCAATGTACACCTCCTCCTCAATCTTCCCATTGAGGAATGTTGTCTTCACATCCATGTGGTGGATCTTCCACCCCATCTGAGTTGATAGTGCCAATATCGATCTAATCAATGAGTACCTTGCTACGAGAGTAAAAGTCTCAATGTATTCGACCCCCTCGACCTGTGAGAAACCCCGGGAAACAAACCTTGCCTTATGTTTCTCAACACTATCGTCAGCTGCCTGCTTTACCTTGTAAAGCCATCTAGAAATCATCACTGACTTACCCTGAGGTCTTGGGACAACATCCCACACACTATTCCAAATGATAGAGTCATACTCCTCTACCATTGCATCAACCCAGACTGGTTGCTACATTACCTCCTTGAATGAAGAAGGTTCAATATCTACACACTCCCCAACCAGGGCCATGTACCCAGTGTACCGCTCGGGCGACCTCCTCTATCTGCGCTGAGAAGATGGCTATCCCACATTCTCCCGCACATCCAGCATCAACCTATCATCTTCCCTTGAGCATTTTCACCCATCTCCGGAAGTCTCAGCATGAGTGGATGTATCCACTCCCAGATCCTCTGTATGCGATTGCTTCGCATCAATCTGAGGCTCCTCCTCCTTAGGAACTGAAAGTTCCTCCTCTGCATGCAACTTGAGCTCCCTCTCAAGTGACACTTGCATGGCTTTTTGCTCATCAAACTTCAGATCCCTGTGTCCTCTGAGTGGAAGGCAGGTACACCCGATAGTTGTGGGGTGCATCCGTGTACCCCACAAGTATTCCCAACTGAGTTGTTGGGTCTAGCTTCTTCCTGGCATCTTTGGTCAAATGACAATAAAATGATGATATAAAGATTTGGAAGTGACTTACATCAGGTCGCTTCCCGAAATAGGCCTCCATAGGAGTCTTCATTCCAAATATATGGTGTGGGCTTCTGTTCTGCAAGTATATTGATGTATTGTATGCCTCAGCTCACAAATGCAGTGGTAGGATTTGGTCATGCAACATCACTCGAGATGCTCCCACAATTGATCTGTTATTCCTTTCAGCCACCCCATTCTATTGTGGGTTATGGGGTGCCGTCAGTTCCCGTTTAATACCTTCTGCAGCGCAGAAGTCTTTAAACTATTGGGAGACATACTCTCCACCATTGTTGCTATGCAAGGCTTTTATTTTCTTTCTCGATTCTTTCTCTGCCAAGGATTTAAACTCATAAAACCTCAAGAAGTTCTTATCCTTGTTTTGCATAAAGTAGATCCAACATCTATGAGAAAAATCATCAATAAAAATAACCTAGTACCTTTTTTTAGCGATGGAGGCTGTAGAGAAGGGTCCACAAACATCTGAGTGAACTTGCTCCAGGATTGCTCCAGCTCTACTGTCTCGATCTGGAAAGGAATTTTTCACATACTTACCCAACGTACAACCTTTTCATGTAGTCATCTTCTCAATTTTTCCCTTGGGTAATCCAATAGAAATCTACTACATAATCTTCGGGGCTCCACAGTGCAAGTGTCCCAGTCTTCTATGCCATAGCTCACAAACATCTTAGCTCTGCACCATCTCAGCTTTGGAACTCAAAACAACACAGTCGTCTACTTCCAACTTGTAAAGATTCTTGACTTGAATCCCTATTCGCTTTGTCTATCCAATACCAATATGCCTCAGGAATACCTTTCCTTTACTAAATACTACATCATAGCCTTTATCTTCTGGCATAGCGACATACACAATATTCTTCTTCAGACCTGGTACATACTTTACATCAGTCAAGGTGAGGGGAGCTCCATGCTCCCTCTGAAACACAACTGTACCTTCACCTGAATCATAGTACTTTCCATCATCGCCCATCTCGATCCGCATCTGGAGATCCTTCTCCTCTAAGGCACTGAAAATATTCTTATCACCTGACATGTGGAATGAAGCTCCACTATCTAGGTACTACACACATCCCACCATGGATGAAACCATGTATGTGATAAGCAAGAAATCCAGCTCAAACTGTGAGGCTTGTGCCTCACCATCAAATCCCTTTGAGGAACCCTTCTTGGATTTCTTCTGTGGACAATTCGTAGCATAATGGCCCACTTCATGACAATGAAAACATCGCACTTTCGATTTGTCAATCTTCTTCCCACCATGGGAAGAACCGGATTTGGGATGGGATGCCTTCCCTTTCCCTTTCCTTGCCTTATTCGCTAAGGCTAGATTTTCCTCATCATCTTGCTTCGATGAGGATCCATCTCTGGTGCTTATTCTTATTTCCTCCTGCATAAAATTTGACCAAAGTCGTTCCCAATCTAGTAGCTTTTCTCTTCCATTAACCGAGTCTTGGTAGCTATGCTAGCTCTTAAGAAGACCGAGGAGTGAAATACTCACCATGTCATCATCAACGGTCGTGATCCCTACACTTCCAAGCTCATCCCTATAGGTGGTGAGCTTGTTTAGATATGTAGAGATCGTGTCGCCCCTTTCACACTTAATCTTACGAAGCTTGTCTTTCAGTGCCAGCCTCCTCTGATTACTCCTATTTTGATATAGATCTTTCAATGCTTTCCACATCGAAAATGGTGTCTCCTTCCCATGGAGGCTCGAGACAATGTGGTCTCGAACTCCCTCCAGGAGGATTCTCCTTGCTCTAGCCACACATTTCTTCCATTCCGCCAGTTGAGTAGCATCAGTCGGCTTGGGGACTTATTGATCAATAATGTCCTTTAGACCATTATCCTCTAATATTGCCTCCATGTGATCCTTCCAGGCTATATAATTCGAGCTACCATCAAGGGCATACTCAAGTCTTAAACCACTGAATGCCATTAGTGAAATTAAGATGTGATATGAACTCGATTTCTATATTCAGGAACCAAAAACTTTGAACTTCTCCTTCTTGTATACTATTCTTCGCCTTGATCACCTTTACTCTTATACCATGTATAAATTCCCATTGTAGATCAACAGATTATGCAATATACTAAAATAAAATACAAGATCTACTTCTACAACACTTTGCAGAAGCTTAATCGAATTGAGCAAGATCAAGAGAGCACATATAACTAAGAATAAGAAATCAATCACACATAACACAGAATAAATAACCGGGGGAAATCCTCAGCCTAAAACCCCAATCTCTATATTATTTTACAAGTGGAAATCTTGTTCAAGTTACAAAAAGAATCAGCTATCAAGCTATCCTGCTCTCTCTGCAATCAAATAGTACAACTCACAGAGTGAATAGACATAGTATATATCCTCCTCAAGCCCTCCAAGCCTCCTATTTCCTTGCGCAGTTTTTCTTGGGGTCCAGTGAAGCCACATTGTGAATTGGCCTCATCACACTCACTAAACCTGACGAAGTAACTGCGAAATCCTCAAGGAAAGAATTCCTTCTGCATGCAAGGAATATTCACAATGGAATATTCTAGCAACTGATAGTACACTGCCCCTCCATCTGATCTCAACTGGGTCTCTGTCTGAACTGACATGCATGATTTATTTATGAGAGAATATATAGTTATCTGAAGTGTAGCAGTTACATGCATGCAAGCATTAACTAACTGAACTTACATTAATTCAACAAACTATTTGAATTAATCTAACTAGACTTGACTCAGTTAACTAAGCCAACTAATTAAAACTCAATATTACAACGCATCTTTATCTCTTTAACTGATGGATAAATTCCTCAATTAATGGAGAAACTGTTGCATGTCCCCACATAGACTTCATGTTTGATTTTCCTTAACCAATTAACTCAAGATGAATTAAATAATTATTTTACAAATAGCTACTAAGATCAAATTCGAATTTACTTCACTATTTTAGTTTTAGGGACTGACTAAAATAGGAAGGTATCTTGAAATGCTATTTATAGAATGCTATTTTTAGTACTTCATCTTTTTCATTCCTTGTTGGTATGTTCAACACTAGCTGAACTGCTATTTATAGCAGTGCTATTTTTTAGCATTTCTCGTTGCTATTTTCAACAAGGCCACCAAAAGTATTCTCAATATCCTTAAGGCCACGACGAATGTAGACAATGGTCCAGATCATTTAAGACCAATTGTGTGTAGCAAAAGGTTATACTGGGGCCTTGAATATTCTACACGTGTTAATGTGAAAAGGGTAGACTATTCAACAAGTGAAGTGGTGGTAGTGGCTGTCTTAGAGTCGATTTATAATGGCACATGTTGTTATCAAGGAATTGTTATGGAAAAAAAAGGATACGAAGGATAATGGTGTAGAGAGGGAACTACATATATGCTTGAACTACACCACATTTGCAATGTTCTTTTTTGATTTTCCCTTTGTGGTGGATGTTGAGATTTTAGCATAAACTGGAGATTGGGCCTCCTTTATTCTATTTTTTATGAAGCAGGTGGGTCTCCTTTAGACCATGCTTCCTAAAAATTGGAGAAGACTACAATAGAAGGGCTGGAGGAGTTCCTTGTAACAATTGTCCCTTTGTTGTTGTTAGTGAGCTATGGGAAAGATTTGTAACAACTTGAGGCTTATAAGTAAACATGTCCTTATCACAACAGTCTTATTCTTCCTTACACCACTCTTCTTTCGTCTTCTCTTTCTTCACAAAATCCTGAAGAGTTGTTTCTTTCCCCATTTTAATTTTCTCCTCTTAACCTTCTGCCAATCCATTTATTTTCTAGAATGTTATGATTCTTCTCTTGTTTATATATACTGATAGTTCAGGTTTTTTAGTTCTCATTGATTCTACAATATTTTTTCAGGATTGTAGTGGAAGATTGGCTCAACTGTCAAAATATTCATCTTTGATAGTTCATTGGAATATTTTATATATGGGCATGATTGTTGATCATATGCTTTCCCGGGTTGTTAGGCTAAAGATGGAGTGTGCTTCCCTAGACTTTGTGAAATGGATGAAACCATCCACGATTTTCCTACATAATTATTGTAATAAAACATTGTCTAACATAACACATTTAGGGAGGAGGAAAGGGATAGATGATGATTTTTCAAAGCACAAGACAATCTTACAATCTGTGGAAGAAATTATCAACTTTTATTCTCAATAACTATTGTGCCTTTTGTGATTCTATTTGAGTACTCCTCTTTCAACAAGTAGTGTATTCTATTGATTCACATATTGTTTATTTGAATCCAAACTTCTATGATCCATATTATGAATGTTGGGAAACCTTTTGATAATAATCGCATCAACAACATTTTGTCAACGTGTTTCAAACCATGTAGATTTGTGGTTCATCATCAAGAAAAGATGCATAATTAGATCATGGCATCAAATTAAATAGAGATAGCAATGTAGAAAATCAATTTTTAGCATTATAATATAACAATTAGTTTTGACTAAATATTAATAAATAATATTTTAATATCATGAATTTATCCGTTAGAAAATCACTGTTAATTTGAATCAAGAATTGATATTTAATCAAAAGGAAAATTCTAATAAATTATAGATCCATAATAAAATAAAAATGTCTAAAAATAAAAATAAAAATTTCTTTTTGGTCAATCTTAAATAATCAAAATAATACATATAATTAATATAAAACATTAAAGTCAAAAAATGAATAGACCAAGGTCAAATGAATGAAAATGAATAAATAAATAAATACCTAATTTTTGACTAAATAAATAAAAAAAAATTATTTAAGTTTCCACTAAATAAATAAATAAATATGTCTGGAGTAAATAGATAAATAAATATTTAGTTTTGAATAAATGAATAAATATTTAGTTTTTGACTAAACAAATATTTTATGTATTTATTTCTTTGTTTATTTCTTTAAGTTTTGACGGAGTAAATAAAATAAATATGTTTGGACTAAATAAATAATTAAATAATTAAAGATTTAAGTTTTGAATAAATAAATAGATATTTAGACTTGACTAAATATACACAAAAATATTTTATTCAGTTTGGACTAAATAAATAAATAAATATTTAGTTTTGACTAAATAAATAAGCATTTTATTTAGTCTTGACTAAATAAAAAAAAATTATTAAGAGATTAAAATTTAAATTAACTCGTTAAAGTGAATGAAAAGGATTAATAAAAAAAAGGCATATAAGGAATACAATTTTTTTTTTAGGGTGATAAGGGAGGGACCCAACAACTGTTAATTTCCAACCATCATCTCTATTCAGATTGCTTGGCCTCCTTTTAATTTATGTAGCCTCCATAAACTTAGGGTGATAGAAATGATCAACCTCTACAATGATCCAAGTCTCTTCAATGTAGATGTGATGTTTTGTGTTTTCCGCATGTTCTGCCAAAGCTAATGAGCGGGTCCTCCCTTATTTTATGTCATCGTGTTCTCATGAATCCTTTGATTTATTGAGCGATCGATTTCACCAATGTAGGGGGTCTCACAGGAACAAGGGATGACATAAACACCTTTCATATTCTTAGGGTCCACAGGGTCCTTCACTGATCTTAGGGAGCTCCTAATGTTCGCCAGAGGTGGATTGGTATGATATTTGGATCAATTGTAATTTTCTTTGGCATCTTGGGTTAGCTAATAGTCTATAGACTATGTAATAAACAAATGAAATGTGTTGGTTTGTGGGATGTTGTTCCTGGTAACGAATTAAATCATTGATTAGTTGTATTTTCACCCAATAAATATTGCTCCCTACTTCAAACCTTGTGCATTTACCCAAATAATATAATGGTACATGGACTTCATATTGACTTCTCTATAGAGTTTACATAGTAACCATACTATCTCTCTGGATGGGGACTGGAAAATGTCAATTTTGTACTCCTATTGTGTTGTTGCTTTCATTTTACTTTCAGTATTCTAGGAGTTGGTTAGTGCATAGGGCTGTTATGGTTGCCTGATTAATTCCTTTGCTTTGATGGAGTTTTCTGTATGAAAAGATTGTAGAAAGAACATAGTATCGATGCCGCAGAGAGTGAAATTTTCCACTAGCTCCCTCTTGGAAATAAAAAATGATGTATTTGCATATTTGAGAGCTTCATGCACATTATGATTAACTCACAATAGGGTAAAGGTATTTGTGTTCCTTTTCCTCTCAAAAAATTGTAAGTCCATGTTTTCTGTCTCTAGGGGGATTTATGTGGTAAACATTATTGAAGTAGTCAAATAATTTCCCTATGGGTGTTTTATGTGTCATTCACATCCAAGTTGTGCTTCTTTTGTGTTCTTAGAGCAATGGAAGGGTGGGATATGGTAAATTCTGAGCTTAAGATTTTTTTAAATGAGTCAACAATAGGAGGAAGTGATATAAGAGTGGCACCTAATCCTTTGACTGCAAGGACCATAAGCTTCGAGAAGAAGGTAGTAAACTCTGAGAAGAAGTCAATAAACTATAGTGAAGTAGATAATAACATATAACTGAAATAGATTGACATCTTGGTCGGAGATGAGAAATGATTGAGTAATATTATAGTTATTGGTGACATGTCGTAAAGTTATATTGCAAGGGTTCCACCTTGGAACTTCAAAGTGTTGAAACAATAGCCTTCTTGTACTGTTGAAATCCAAAAAAATAAAATGTCTTTAGGGAGTTGGGCTATGGGGAGAAAGTTTTCAAAGTTACAAAATTCTTTGAAGTCTCCAAATGCCAAAAGGCTTTTGGGCCTACAAAATTTTGGTTCTTTGAAAGATGGTGAGATATTCCCTAATGTCTTGAACCTATGAAGTGACAAAACCTCAATCTTCAGGACTTTAGAATTTTAGGACTTTAGAAGGGTGCATCCTCAATGAGGTAAGTGGCTTTCTAGAGTTCCACGGGGATGAATAATCATGTTTTGAAGCTTGAAGATTTAGGCCCTCTTGAAGATGTGTGTGGAAAAGATGAGCAACACCACTAAATTATTTAAACAATCAAAAGTATAAGGATATCTAATTTAAGGTATCTTATGCAGTTCACAATTAATTTAAGTGTTGAAATGCTTGAACTTTGAAACTTTTGGGAGGTTCAAAATGTGAGGAGGTGGGAATGGTGAAACAACAAAATACTTGCGACATTAAAATCTTGCTAAGAAAATTTATGATTATGAAACCTCTTTTAACACTTAGAAGGAATGTGACATGATGTTGGAGTAGGGACAATATTCTTTGAGGATGGTTGTACTTTAGGAGTCTTTTCTTAGAACCTTAGATTTTTTTGAAATCTACATAAGTGCATATTTCTCCATTCTTCTTGTAGACTGTTGACAGTGCTGGACCCACCAACATGTCAAGGGGATCTCCCCAGTACGAAGTCCCAATTAGAATTCAGATCGTTTGATGTAGGAGTCCCAACAGTGGGTCGTAAGGTAATTCCTTGACCGCGATGCTACACAGAGGAAAGTAGGATAACTCTGTCAGTAGCAAGGGCATGACTGCTGTAGTGAGTCAAGGAAGATGTATGAGAGGTTCTAACACAAAAGGGGGAGAAAAGGGTGAACGTGAGTTCCAGGTTGAAAGGGATCACTCCCAACTCGGTTAGGAACACACAACATAAAGGACATACAGAACGTCGGGCGAAGCAATCCACTCGGATGCGGTAGTCACAACACACAAGGTAAGATAACACGTACAACACTCACAGATCACTCATAATGAGTGCAACGATTGTTACATCAAGGTTCATGTGAAAGGTCTCTCTAGTTTCTGGCAGAGTAGTCAACACACACGGTGACAACATTAACAACATATTCTACACATTAACAACATATTCTACACATTAACAACAAGATTCATATAACTTCATGTGAATCAGTTCATACAAAAATACGTAAGTTAAACAACATAAATCATTAAGGCAACCAGAGCAGTCCAACTACAATAACAACATATGCATGAAAATGTGTTAGCTCTTATTATATAAAAGTGTAATTTCCAATCATACAATACATCCATGTAAACCTGCTAGCCCCATCAGTGAAACGTTACAACCACATCCACCTGCTCCCCCAAGGAGATTTAATAGTTCCTTGAAGTGGAGAAGCCAAGACGCATTACAATACTGTCCACGCCTTCTTCAAGATAGTCTTAGTAGAAGCTTGGCTGACCAAAAGCCCTTACAATGAATTATGAGGGATTATTTATAGCAAAGGGTGGGGTGACCCTTGACATTCCCCTTTGTGATAGTTCAGCTACCCTCATGAATCTTCACCTACTCTATGACTATTACATCCAACTCTTAAGACTTGACTAACACTTGACATGACTCAACATTACAATGCACATGTACTCATGTGAGACAACATGGCTTGAGGAAGCCATGCAAGACATCACTAACACTCGGTCTGCTGCATGAGACCAACTATTTGACATGCTTGTGATGGTGAAAGTGGTGAGCTGATGCCAAGCTTTGTCATCTGTGATGGTGTGCATGCACCTCATGGTGGCATCTTGCTGAAGCGAACTCTTGCCTTTGTTGCAACTGGTGCATTGGGTTGGCCCCTTCAAACAACTCGTCTGCTAACATGTGCATGGTCTTCTTGGGTACGGTTGAATCAGAAACACACTGATGCATAGTGTCCGTGCCGATCTTCAAGTGTGTGCTCGTGGTCATGTACATCAACTTGCCGAAGTACATGTTCAGCCCCAGTTGGACTTGCTTCTTCTCTTCGCCTTGGTGAGTGTGTTGAATGGGTTGGGTTGCATACGTGTGCTCAATGACATGCATGTTGGTGAATCCCTTGCATGTGATCAACAACACTACTCACCATGTCTTCTCTGTGTCAGCTGCTGGGATGGATCTTTAACTTGTACGAGTGCAATTTCATATGTGAGTGCATGTTGCGCCCACTGTTGTTCCTGTTCTTGTTGTAACTCATTTATTTGTCTGTGTAGCTTCATGTTCTTCCTGAGTTGCTACTTTAGCACATGTAACTCCTTCTTTGTTCCATCTTTTTCCTTCACGTGATCTTCATGTCACGTCCTCACTTCATAGCTGGAGTCTCCAAAGTTGCTTTCATCATCAATGGACCTGCTTGAGCTTGCAACCTTGTTCTGCCTCCGTGTTGTCAACCACCCTCCTCTTGCATTCATTGCATTTGGTATTATATCTTCAGTTGTTGTTCATGATGTTGCTCGATGTGATGCTGCTACTATCATATCTTGATGTCCTTGTTTACGAATAACTTGATGTCTTCATGGGAAGGCCTGTCCATGGACACTTGATCAACTGCACCCCCAAGTGTGCTTTGAATGCTGTCTTTGTCTCTGATCTCTTGGAAACCATTGTACCTGTACTTCTGAGAGGAAGATGAACACCTAGGATACCTGGAGACATGGAAACACTCATCGCAAGAAATTTGTCAATCGAAAACCAAAATGAACATGAGAACAGACTTGCAGCATACCTGGGTGCATGATCATAAAGGTTGTGCAATTTCAGCCAAGAGGTTGGGAGACGGATTGCCAAGACTACACAAGGCACGGTCTCAGCTATTGGGAGACTGGCTGACTATTGGAACCATGCAATGCATAGTCCAGTCTAGCTACTGACTGTTGGGATTGCGCAATGCGCAATTCTAGCTGGGAAGGATTGTTGGCCTAGGGACAAATTTGCGCAATTTCTTGGGCCAAGCAACCACTGTCCTCTAGAAATGTGCAAAACAGACATGGAGGACAATGCTAGGCAAGAATGCACAAATCTGGAGACGAAGGTGAGCCTTCATTCCCTAGATTGCGTAATGCAGCCTTGGTGAAGGCAAAGTCCGGGCCAAGGTTGGCCCGACTCATCGACAGGAAACTGAAAGCAACTAAGACAGTAAATGCATGGAAACACTAAGTGATAGCAAAAGTGATTAATAGTGCATGAAAAACATGAATGAAGGTTTCAACAAATAGATCAACATGCATGTGGGTGAGGCAGTTCGCCGATTGAGCGAAAGTCTGTGCAAAACAATTTCATGGATGCAACAGCGTGAGATAGCAACGAAAACTGAAATAGAGCTAGGACAAGCTAGTGTATGTGTAAACAAGAGTAAGTGTTCAAATAAATCAAGAAAACAATACTCCCACAAGCAAAAATGCAAAAAGCGACAGAAATGCAGCACAAGGCATGGGAAGTAGGCTTACCCCAACACATCTGAGCTGAATGTGCCGACTGCTCCTAAATGTGATGTGGGATGTCATATATACAAGGTTGATGTGAGGAATGATATCTGTAGCATTTGGTTGATGAGTTTTGATAACATCGAGTTGTGATGTGCATGCAACGAATCTAGCAAAAGCGACACTTGGTGGGAGGTTTCCGAATTTCTCCTTGCATGTAACCTCCAACTGCTAAACATAGATCCCTGAAACAAGGGATGCCTTTGCATGTTGCCTTGGGAAAAGAAACCCATGCATGCAATTCTATTTTGCTCAGTCCCAGAGGGAACCACTCAACTCAGCTGCACATGCAAGAGACTTCTCGACTGTTGGAGAAAAAATTATCATTTCTGGCTAGGAGTTGGGCTGGTTGCCTAGGAGATTTGCACAATTTCTAGGTAGAATAGCTAATTGCTGCCCAGATTTGCACAAATTCTGAGCTAAGCAACCTTGCTAGGGAAATTTGCTCAAATATTGCTGGGAGTGTTGGCAGGCAGGATTGCGCAATCCTGGAGCCCAATAAGCTGCTAGAGAGAATTGAAAAATTTATGGATACAAGGCTGGTTGCCCTCCAGAAATGCGAAATTTTCAAGGGGAAGCTGCTTAGCCTACAGTTGGACCAAGTCTGGGTGAACAACTTGTGAGGGGAATGGATCAAGCTATGACCAACAGACTGCCTTTGTGCAAGAAAGACACTGAATCTTGTGAACTTGACATAGTAAGGTAAGTTGTTGTGAAGGTTGGAAGGGAGTCTCCAAAAGGAGGCTAAGGTAAAATTTTGGAGGGTAGTTGTAGTCGCTACAACACTTGGTGACACACTAGTAGAACTCCAACTCTCTGAATGGACCTTGTTCGTGAAAAGAAAGTCTAACACCTCTGGAATTATTGTTCAGTTTTTAGCTCATCTTGGTTTCACGCTAACTTGATTGTAAGATGTAGCATCTACCAAACCCTTGGTCAATTGACACACATTCCAAGCCAAGGCAATACATTTGTTTCAATTGGGGTTGAGGGGTATATATGTGCAGAAGCAGTATACTCGTACGAGTCTTAGTTTCATCTCTGGTGTTGCTCCACTACCAGCAAGCCTGGATAGTACCCCGGTGGAGTCACATAGGAACACAAGCATGGCTCCACTTCCAACAAGCTTGGTCAGTACCCCAGCAGAGTTACTTGCATCAACTCCCTATGTAGGAAGCCTTTCTCTTCTTTCGCCTTATTCATTTTTCATTTTGAATTTTTGACTTTTCATTTTTTCAGTTTTCACTATACATAACACTTATTCATTTCAGAGGTAGAAGAGGGATCCTGACTTATTGAGAGCAGAAGAGGTTGTTCCAGCAGGGAAGTAGTTTATTGTATCTCTGACGTTCCTATTAAGATTCCCCCCCTACCTTACTCTACTTGACTAAGATGACAAGGGTTAACCCAAAAACAATCGACTAGATAATGTGACACTAGTTAGTGTGCAAGCGTTATGTTTACACCAAGGTTAAATTCGAACAATACGTATTTTCCTTCGATGTATCATGGACTAAAAGTAACAAGCTCATCATAAAGAGGCAAGATGGCAGATAACCAAGTAGTGACGACTGTACAAGTTCTCTTGTACTCTACCCAGCTCGTTTCAAGAGTCATACATGGTTTCATGCAAAACTAACCTATGAACAAAAAAAGCAAACAAACTAACAATCAACAAAGCAAAGCAAGAGCAGAATCAAAAATGAAAGCGAAGCACGTAAACAAACAAGCAAACAAATCATGTAAGCAAACAATCATGCAAGAAAACAACTGAAAGCAAACACTACTCCTACTCCTACATTAACGATACGTGGGCCTGATCACGTGAAGTGATACTTCAAATGTAGCCGCCAACTTAGTGGTAGAACCATGTTGGTGAAGGCTTGGTTAGCGAGAAACCTAGTTGTGTGAACCAGCAAGCAAGAAATATATAACAATGAAGAAAACCACACTTCGTGATTCAAAGTGCCCACGAGACATAAGTGAGTGCATGTGCATGACGGGCAGTCCGCAGACTTATCATGGTGCTGCATGACACTACATGAAACATTGAAGCATAAGCACACTCTTGACTGTGACATGCAAGAAAATGAAAGAAACAAAGATAACTTGTGTTGCACATGAGTGCTTGCATTGTAAGACTCCTCCAATGCATGAGAAATGGGATCGTGTAGTTCATATGGAGGAAGTAAAATATGAGTGTTAGATTGATCTTGAGTGCATATAGATGAGTGATGAGGAGCCTTGATTATTTGAACAATTTTCTGATCAGAAGAAAAACCAACCTCAGGACAACGAGGGCCTGGCATAACCATCAGATCGGGCTGAAGTGCCTCAATGGTCTGTGGGGTTTCGACTTCATTGACAGATGGTACTTCATAGACCAGTGGCTTAGATGGATTAAAAATGAGTGAATCAACATCGTGATCAGATGATGAGGTGAAGAGATCACGACAACCAAGATCAGAAAATTCAGGGTGTTGGTCAGCATCCTCATGGTTTGTTGAATCACACAGAGGGCTAGATGAGGAGGAAGGATGTTCATCCTCTTTGTTTCCAGAAAAAGTAGATGAAAGATCAAGTGGATTTCCAATGAACGATTGGTCCTCTCTGCTATTGGATGATGGGCTAACATACAATGTTTCCTACGAAAGATCAACAATGGGTGCATCCGTGGATGAAGACACACATGAAAAATCATGGATGGCAGGTTCACCAACGATGTGAGGAAAGAAGGGAGGGGGCTCGAATGGAAGGGAGTCATCATTTGCCGAGTGTTGATGCTCAAGCTCCCACTCATACTCTTCATGAATGAAATCACATGTTGGTTGTGCAACACCAACTTCGTTAGTGGGTTGTTCCTCGTTCACAACAAGCGAAGAGTCTGAAATGGATGAACACAAGACAACATCATCCAGAGGAAAATCAGGGTGCGAAGATGGAGTTCGTAGAAAATAATGCATATGAGGACTTAAAGGACTCACAACCAAATCTGCATGAAAATTGAGTGAAGTGATGTTGGGATGGTGTGAAGGATGAACAGGTGTGTGAGCATGATCCCTAACATCATTGGGCAGTGGTGGAGCTGTTGAATAAGAGGAAGGCGGAAAATCAGTTGAGACAATGCCTACTTCCACATGAGATCACGCATCTCCATCAACGAAGAATGTTGAGCGAGGCTTGATCTCAAACATTCTCTTGGGATGGGCATATTTCTTAAGGTAGTACTCGAACCGGTCCCAAAGATAAGAAAATTTCATCTGGCTCCTCAGAGCTTGAAACTGCAAGTCAAAGAAGCATTGCCAAAATTAATAACAGTTTCATGTGGAGCCCTCCATTGCTGTAACAGTTTCCGATCAAGATGGTTTGGATCAAAATGATAGAATGTGTTTTCAAAAAGATCATAGAAGTGCTCAAATAAGTGCACGGTGTCAGTTAGTAGGATGAGAACCCAACAAAATGGAGATTCACGAAGTGTGTATGCAAGCAGCAAACTGACCTGTTCATCAGAAAACTCATCTTCCTCATGAATCATGGAAAGAAATTTATTTAAGTGCTCAGGCCAGGCCACTTTGCCTTCAACATCATACATGTGAGTGGACAAGAGATCGAAAATCTTCCCCGAGATGGAGACATCTTCACGATTCAAAAAACACCTTGGGGGAAGAAGAGTGCAAGACTCCATGAAATATATGCAAAGGTTAAAAACTGGATGAGAGGACACAAATTGTCATCAAGCCCTCTTTCTAGCACTAGAAATGTTGACAGTGCTGGACCTGGCAACATGTCAAGGGGATCTCCCCGCTAAGTAGTCCCAATTAGACCTCAGATCGTTTGGTAGAGGAGTCCCAATAGTGGGTCATAAGGCAATTCCTTGACCACGATTCTACACAGAGGTAAGTAGGATAACTCTATCAGTAGCAAGGGTGTGACTACTGCAGCGAGTCAAGGAAGATGTATGAGAGGTTCTAACACAAAAGGGGGAGAAAAGGGTGAAGGTGAATTCCAAGTTGAAAGGGATCAGTCCCAACTCAACTAGGAACACACAAGACAAAGGACATACACATCTTCAAGTGGAGTAGTCCACTTGGATACGGTAGTCAAACATATAAGGTAATATAACATGTACATCACTCACAGATCAGTCCGAACGAGTGCAATGGTTGTTATAGCAAGGTTCATGTGAAGGTCTATCTGGTGTCCAACATAGCAGTTGACACGGATGGCGACATCACTAACAACATATATAACACATTAACAATAAGATTCATATACTTTCATGTGAATCAGTTCATACACAAATACGTAAGTTAAACAACATATATCATTAAGGCAACTGGAGCAGTCCAACTACAATAACAACATATGCATGAAAATGTGCTGGCTCCTATTATATAAAAGTGTAAGTTCCAATCATACAATACATCCATGTAAACCTACTAGCCCCATCAGTGAAACATTACAACCACATCTTCTTGCTCCTACAAAGGTATGTACTAGCTCTGTGCAGTGGAGAAGCCAAGGTGCATTACAATACTGCCCAAGCCTTCTTCAAGACAGTCTTAGTAGAAGCTTGGCTAACCAAAATCCCTTACAATGAGTTATGAAGGACTATTTATAGCAAAGGGTGGGGTGACCCTTGACATTCCCCTTTGTGACAGTTCAACTACCCTCATGAATCTTCACCTACTCTATCATTGTTACATCCAACTCTTGAGACTTGACTTACACTTGACATGACTCAACATTACAATGCACATGTACTCATGTGAGGCAACATGGCTTGAGAAATCCATGCAAGACGTCACTGACACTTGGTTGGCTGCATGAGACCAACTCTTTGACATGCTTGTGATGGTGAAAGTGGTGAGTTGATGGCAAGCTTGGTCGTCTATGATAGTGTGCATGAACCTCATGGTGAATTATTGGTGAAGAAAACTATTGCCTCTGTTGCAACTGGTGCATTGGCTCGGCCCCTTCATCCAACTCGTTTGCTAACATGTGCATGGTCTTCTTGGGTATGGTTGAACCAACAACACACTGATGCATAGTGTCCGTGCTGATATTCAAGTGTGTGCTGGTGGTCATGCGCATCAACTTTTCGAAGTACATGTTCAGCCCCAGTTGGGCTTGCTTCTTGTCTTCGCCTTGGTGAGTGTGTTGAATGGGCTGGATTGCATGCGTGTGCTCAACGACCTGCATGTTGTTGAATCACTTGCATGCGATCAACAAAACTTCTCACCATGTCTGCTCTCTGTGTCAGTTGTCGGTTGGATTCTTAACTTGTACGGGCACAATTTCATCTGTGAGTGCATGTTGCACCCACTATTGTTCCTATTCCTGTTGTAACTCATTCGTATGTCTGTGCAACTTCATTTTCTTCCTGAGTTGCTACTTCAGCACATGAAAATACTTCTTTGTTCCATCTTTTGCCTTCGCGCGATGTTCATGTCACGCCGTCACTTCATAGTCGGAGTCTCCAAATTTGCTTTCATCATCAATGGACCTACTTGAGCTTGCAATCTTGTTTTGCCTCCATGTTGTCAACAACCCTCCTCTTGCATTCGTTGCATTTGGTATGCCATCTTCAGTTGTTGTTCATGATGTTTCTCACTATGATGATGTTGTTGCCATATCTTGATGTCCTTTTCTATGAACAATTTGATGTCTTCATGGGTAGGAAAGTCCATGGACACTTGATCGACTGCATCCCCAAGTGTTCTCTGAACGGTGTCTTCATCTTTGCTCTCTTGGAAACCTTTGTACCTATACTGCTGAGAGGTAGATGAAAACTCGGGATACCTGGAGACATGGAAACACTCATGGCAAGAAATTTGTCAGTTGAAAACAAAATTGAACATGAGAACTAACTTGCAACATACCTGGGTGCATGTTCATGAAGGTTTCCCAATTTTAGCCGGGAGGTCGGGAGACCGACTACCAAGACTGTACAAGGCACAATCTGGATTGTTGGGAGACTGGCTGATTGCTGGAACTACACAATGCATAGTCCATTCTGACTGCTGACTACTGGGATTGCACAATGTGCAATTCCAGCTGGCAAGGACTGCTAGCCTAGGGACTGGCATTGTCCTCCGAAAATGCACAAAATAGTCTTAGAGGCCAGTCCTAGGCAGGAATGTGCAAATCTAGAGAACAAGGTGAGCCTTCCTTCCCCAGATTGCGCAATGCAGCCTTGGTGAAGGTAGAGTTCGAGCCAAGATTGGCCCAACTCACTGACAGGAAATTGAAAGAAACTAAGACAGTAAATGCATGGCAACACTAAGTGATAGTAGAAGTGATTGATAGTGCATGAAAAACATGAATGAAGGATTCAGAAAACAGATCAACATGCATGTGGGTGAGGCAGTTCGCTGGTTGGGCGAACGTCCATGAAAAATAGTTTCATGCATGCGACGTGAGTGAGATAGAAACGAAAATTGAAACAGAGCTAGGGAAAGCTAGTATACATGTAAACGACAAAAAGTGTTCAAATAAATCAAGCAAACAGTACTCCCACAAGCGAAAACACAAAAAATGGCAAAAATGCAACACAAGGCATTGGAAGTGGGCTTACCCCAAAACAACTGAGTTGAATGTGCCGACTACTCCTAAATGTGATGTGGGATGTTAGAGATGCAAGGTTGATGTGAGGAATGAGCTCTTCAACGCCATGTTGATGATTTTTGATAAAATTGAAGTTGTGATGCACATGCCATGAATCTAGGGGAATCGACACTTGGTGGGAGGTTTCAGAGTTTCTCCTTGCATGTAACCTCCAACTGCTAAACATAGATTCCTGAAACAAGGGATTCCTTTTTCATGCTACCTTGGGAGAAGTAGACCATGCATGCAAGTTTGTTTTGCTCAGTCCCAAAGGGAACTGGTCAACTCAGTTGCACATGTAAGAGACTGCTCGACTGCTGGAGAAAAAACGTGCATTTCTGGTTGGGAGCTGGGCTGGCTGCCTAAGAGATTTGTGCAATTTTTGGGTAGAGCAACTGATTGCTTCCCATATTGCACAAATTCTGGGCTGAGAAGCCTTGATAGGGAAATTTGCACAAATCCTGCTGGGAGTGTTGGCAGGCAGGATTGCGCAATCCTGGAGCCCAGTAGGTTGCCAGAGAGAATTGTGCAATTTCTGGAGGGAAGGATGGTTGCCCTCCAGAAATGAACAATTTTCAAGGGGAAGTTGCTCAACCTGTAGCTGGACCAATTCTAGGTGAACAACCTGTGAGGGGAATGGATCAAGATGTGACCAATAGGTTGCCTTTGTGCAAGAAAGACACTGAAACTTGTGAACTTGACGAAGTAAGGAAATTTGTTGTGAAGGTTGGAAGGGAGGCTCCAAAACGAGGCTAAGGAAATATTTTGGAGGGTGGTTTTAGCCACTACAGCATAGACATAAACACAATTAGGCACTAATGAAGAATGCTACATGGGGAGGATAATCTTGGTGTTCGGAAATTTTTGAACTTCCTACATAATGTTAGGTTCCAAATTGGGGTGTATACGACTTATATCTGATGAGTTGCATAGGGAATTTTGTGATAAATGGCTTTAGTATTATACATGTTCAAATATTCACTCAATCAAGAAAAGTATTATTTAAATAAATTGATGAACTTTACTTTTCTGATTCTAAACAGGTCACCCCTTATTTAAATTACATAACTTGTTCTAAAACTTTGATATTAGTGTCTACAATTTCTTGGAACTTTTGGAGGATTGTCCCTCCATTACGATATTAACATGGGGAGCATCATCTTTGATTAATTAATGGTTTTAGAGATGCCACGCCAAATATTCTGGGTTCATATTTTTTGTTATTTGGATAAAGCCTTTTGATTTGTTATTTTGAGATTTTTCTTCCACAACAAATATCTAAGCATTTAAACCCTTACAATAACATAATTTGAGCTAATATATCAAACTTATTAATAATGAAGTTCATATTCCACAATCCCCTTTCTATAGATATCTACGAAATTTTGAAAATATGACCCATTTGCCCACTTTGAAAAATCTAAAAGTTTAGAGAAATGTCATAGAAAATCCACTCTGGAAGTTTAGCAAAATGTCATAGAAAATCCACTAAGGGCTTGTAGTTTTGAGTAGTATGGCTATATTAGTACACACACACATCATTTTGTCAAGTTGTAGGAGAATCCCTTCTTAGAACAGTTTATTGGCTATTCAATTTAACTCCATGAAGACTTCGCAAAATCCAAAAGTGTTGTAAGCATTTGTTATTTCTTTGAGCCACGCTACAATATATTGAACATTTACATTACTTTGCATTCTATTTACAACAACCATCAAGTTTCCATATAATTAAATATCTTGGACACCCTTATTCCAAGTCAATTTCAATAGGTAATGTAAAGCTAGGCATTTAGCTAAGATTTTTATTCATTTCCTATGATTGTCTTATGAATGTGGTATAATGGACATATGAAAAATAAAAAACATCTTTGTCCCTCAAGTCTGGTCCTCATTTTGGTAAGAATCATAAAAAAATATCATACAATAAGGTTTATCCATGTATAATTTTCCAACAACCCCTCTATCTAGGGGCCTTGAGACCTCTGTATAATACTGCAACATAGACAAGACCTATGAAAAAGTCTAAAGGGTCTGTTGGCTCTGATCCTTGAATAAACTATTCTTGTAAGCTGCTGAGTGACACCATTCCACTAATAATTGAAGAACTTTTGTCTCTTTAAGGTTTGGTAAAGAGAACCAAGGATGTAAGAATGAATTGATGCTATTTCCATACCATAAATTTGAAAGATTTAGCCAATGCTCAATATATATCTAGACTTGAATAAACAAACATGTAATAAATAGATGCATAATTTATTCCTTAGTTCTCTAAAATAAATAGCATATGCTCAAACCCTACTCTTGTTGTTACACCTCATTTTGTCACCATTAATAAAATGACTGCCAATATGGATCTCTCGCTATCTGATGAAGTGTTATAAGCATTCCCCTACAATGTTGGAAGTAAAACAATCTGAAACCCTACAAGAATTCTAGATTACATTACTCAAAAACATACTTCTAAGCACTTGTGTGGTTTCCTAGCCAGTATCTACGCAACCAAAATTTTAACCATTGTGGCCTGCACAAATCAATGCTCTTTCTTCCATTGGAAAATGTACAAATCTTTTAGCAATAGTAAAAACAAAAAGTGATTTCTAGAAGCCTTGTTGGAGTAATATTTCACAACTAAAGGCCTCGAGCCTCTACATACTTGGGCCTCATCCCTCTATACATGGAGAAAACTTCATCCCTCTCTGGAACCCTAATCCCTCCTTTTGAGGATCTCATCCATTGAGAAGAGGATCTAAAAAATCCTCCTCTTGGCCTATAAATTCAACACATACCAGAGGGCTAGGGGGGACTTCTAAATGTAAACGTATGTTATTGGAATAGGGCTATAAATATTTTCACCTAAGGGGAGGATTGGAGACCATTGGGAGGAGGCTTACAAAATCAAGGATAACATTGTATTTCTCCTTATTATTCAACATTAATACAAAAGGGTGTTTCTTTATCACTGTATTGTTTAATGGAGCTGATGCATTGTGTATTTACTTCCATTTTTCCATTGATTATGCTATTAAGTACTAGTTTCCTTGATCACTAGTATGGATTTTATTGACTCATTTATATATCATATGCCTTTGATCCTTTGTCATTATTATGTTTTCATGTCTTAATTTTGACCATTGAGGAGTTGCATCAAACCATAGTGAGGATCTTCATTAGGCATTTCATTTGAAAGGTATGGATTTCATATTCCAACATTCTTTCTTATGATTCAATAGTTATGAACTCAGGGAAAGATTTACTAGTTTGTTTGTTTGTTACTATATTCAACCATTGAATCTAGGGAGATTGTTCTTGTCTGCAAGAGTGATTTATCCACATAACACATTGGCAACCAAACTGGGGAATTATTTTTTCTTCGTATGTCCTCCTCTGACCTTTGATTTATTTTTGTAGCCTTGTTTGACTGTGATCTGAACCTTGAAAGCTTAAAGTTCTTGATTTCTAGCTTTGTTTTTTTATTTTTCATAAATTTTCATGGCTTGCGTACTTTTTCTTTGGAAACGGTGTGCAAATTTGGGCACTTTTCCTTTAGCAACAGTGTATTTTCACACTGGACATTATTAGTTACCTGCACAAGTCTCTTAAATTTTGAAAAAAATAGGGTTTTCATTTGTTGGGTCCATAATTTTTGGTTTTTTTTACTTTCTTGGATCTATTTACATTCTTTAAAATTCCACTCTATTTTTATTTGATGTTTTGAGTTGCCTTCTTGAGGAATTCTTCATCTTTGCAAACTAGAGTTCAAAGTTTGATCTGATGAATTGCTGATAAATCAAAGAAAGATCGGCCATTGCTGAGATAGCTTGAATCTCTCCTTCTTCTTTCAAAAGATCAGATTAAGTACGTTGTTTTCATGATTGCAAAGAATCAATAATATTAGTAAAAGTTAGGGTTTTTTAAGGCAATACTTGTGATTCATATTTTGTTGTTTTTGTCAAAGTGAATAGTGTTTATTCCTTTCTATAAGACAACAAAATATTTTTCTTAGAGTGATTCATAATTCATTACATCAAGTTGCAATTATGGCTTGTGTTTGTTGAAAGAGGAATTAATTGTTTATTTTTGGCTCTACAAAAAGTTATTACGATTAAAATTTGCATTTTGTAGCTTGGATTTTAAGGAAATTAGGTTGCATTTTCTAAAACATTTCCCAGTCACAATGGGGGGGGGGGGGGGGGGATTGTGTATTCTGCATTCTCTTTGATTTACATTGTTAAAAATTCATTGATTCTTTCATCATTGAAAAGTGAATGAAACCTTTCTCCTTACTTTATCTATGATTCAATGAAGTGAAAAATAATTAATGATTATCATGCTCGATCGCATTCAGTTTTGAGTCATTTTATAACACCACTAGTTTCATATCCATCAACCTACTGAGTAAAAAACAACTTGAAAAACAATGCTAATAAAATAATTTATAGTTTTTATATTTCTAGGGCTCATTACACCTACATTAGATTAGATTATAGTGATTTGGAATACAAAAGTGATTTATTTCCAAAGTTGCAAACAAGCAATAAAATCTTGCGGTATGAAGTAAATCCATCTATTATAGCTTGACTTTGGGAAGCTCCTATTACAAAGGAGTTAATCACGAGATCATATTGGAATAGTGAAGTATTGACCTCACTTCATCTATGGTAGAGCAATTTACATGCATTACAAATGATGCCAAAAGGTGCTTGGGAGTCACTTGAAGGATAAACCTTAGATTGACCATGATGAGGAACTTTCAAGGGGATTGAGATTTGTTACTCTACCCATGCATGTACGTTCGATCTCTAATTGTTCCCCTAGGTTAAATTGTTGTATGTGGTAACCTTAGAGACTATTATCTTAGGGATTTTACCCAAGATGATGGTGGGGGTGAAGGCCCTATTGTACCTAGAGTAGACATTGAGTAGACTAACTTGGACCTTTTTGGAGGGTATTCTTCACTCGAGATGGCATAAGTGAAGTTACTTGCACCAGATCGTGCCCATTAAGAAGGTTGTCAGTGTAACTGATTCCACCTACTCTATATCTATCCACTTTTCACATTGATCTCTGTGACGTTGGGTTTCATCACCAACTAGTGATTTCACTTTGAAAAGGTTGTTTGCATGGTTTGACTCCTTAGATTTATTAGTGCATGTTGCTTTCTTGTTTACTTTATGTAGACCTTAGGTGCGGATTTTGAATTTGGAATGTTAATATTTTCTAAATTATTAATTACATTTATTAAAACTGAATCTAATGGAAACAATTCTAGACTTTACCGATATATAAACCTCCTTTAATGAGAATCCTAGTCCCTTTTCTGTCTTTGGAAATGTCAGTCCTTCGTATATAACTACGTTGTCACTTCCCTGATTCATGATAGGTTTAATGGTGTGGTTGTATTCAACTTCTTTAGTCCCAAATACTAAAAATGTTCCACCTCAACCAAGTTAATCACCTCAATCAAGTTCTCCATCTCAACAAGACCAACCATTTGTTGACCCTTTACCTTTTTCACCAAAAATTTATTCCTCCCTTTCTTTTTCTTCACTTAGCAAAAGCCTTGATGTTAATAATCAGGTGGCTAATAAGAAGAAGGGAGGGAAGAATAAGAAGAAGAAGCAAGGTAAGAAAGAAGGAAACCAACCAACCATTGCTTTGAATATGGAAAATGTTGAGGAACCATATTCAATACGTCACAAGCCCAAATTCCCTTGCAAGCTTTGTAAGGGTGACCACCTTCTTATTGCTTTTCCTAGTTTTCCAAAGGTATCAGAGGTGTTATCTAAAACTTTTCATCAACTTATTGTTGATCCATCAACCAGTGACTGCCACGTTTAGGGAAAAAGGGTAAAGTTAGGTATCCTTGTAGGTTATGTGAAGGGAGTCATCAAACTCAACTTTTCCCTCACATGAATGAAGCCTCAAAATTGTTGGAAAATTTTACTGTTTCTCAACAGAAACTTCCAACTAGTTACCATATGCTTTCTCCCAACCTACCATTAGTTAACGGGCTGATTGATCTAATTCCAAGTACAGTCAATCCCACTCTTCCATTGGAGAGTGAAATATATATCAATAAGGTTGATGAACCATTAGTTGATCAAGTTGTTAACTCAATTCCAAATTTAGTCAATCCCACTCTCTTTCTAGAGAGTGATACTAATCCCACTCAAGTTCTTCTTGTTACTTTAGATTCTTCTACACAAGGGGGCATTTTACTTTTTTCTATAGAACTCACACCAAGTACTGAGGTCATTTCCTTTGATTGGAGTATACTTATAGAGCCTCGTCTTCCTTCTTCCATCCCTTTCCAAATCATTGTGAAGGCTTATGATAAGAATTTGCATCGCACCAATGTATATGAAGGTGATTTTGTTAGTATTTTATCCTTAACTACATGGAAAGCTTTCGATTCCCCTAAGCTTGTATATGTTACACATAATATTTTGGATTTTAACAGAACCATCAATGGACCTTTAGGGATCCTTCCTAAGTTAGCCATTACCTTGGAAGGTAAAATTGTTTATTTTGATGTTATGGTAGTGAAAGGATCTTTGGATTTAAATTTTCTACTTGGGTGAGACTATGTCCATGCCAAGAAAGTTTTCGTGTCCACACTCTTTTGAGTGATGTCATTTTGAATATTAACCAAATTTCCTTCATTGGTCTTGATTCGACTACCAACCCTCTAACACCCATGAATATTCCTTATATGGAAGTGGTATCTATCCTGCCACGGGTTAATCATGGGAATCCTGTCCCATGCATTTAGTTACCGATGTAAGTGAGCCTTTCAGTATTTTCTCGACCACTTTTGACACAGATCCGATAATTAGCATGGTTAATCCTATGGGGGAATTTTAACCTAAGTTTTTTACCCCTATTGATTCCATTCACATGTTTTCTTTCTAGAGAACTATTCTTCCTTTTGATGAAGACCTCTTGGAAGCCATGTTCGAGGTGTGCCTTGTGTCACGTGTTTATTCCTCTTGGAAACCATGATCAAAATTATTGTGAGGAAGGTTCTTTATTGTGTCAACATCACTAAAAAATGAAACAAAATCTGAGCATAGTTATTTTCGCTATGTGTCAAGCTCATTAAAAATTAAAAGAGATTCCCCTTTGATTTAAGTTGAGTCTTTGATTAGGTCACATAAATGTTAAGTCAAAATTTTCATCTATCTCATGAATGAACCTTCGTTTCATTCACCTATTAGTAACCGTCTACATAGGTAGTTCAAACAAAGCTCAAGGGGTATGTGCATCTGCATGGGTACATTTTAAATTGTTGTATCATATTTCACATGTGTGGAAATTTTACTTATTTTTGTAAACTCATTTATACTTTTTGTAAAGGGAATTTATATTGGTAGGCATCAAAAATGGAGCTCAAAATTAATGAAAAATTATAAAGGGGTATAAAATATTTTAATGAAAAAATGGATACCTACAATATCTAGTGAAAGTAGGGGTTTTTTAAAATGGGAAGGTGTATTGGGTTCATATTGGTAGGGGGTTAAATAATGTGAATTTTGGAGATATTTCCCAACATGTAGTCAAATTAAGGGTATTGTTTAGTATTCCATGAATGAATGTGATATGTCAAGGTTCATTTAGTGAAGCCCCCATGATGGGACCACATCTGCATGATTATTTTAGATGATTATTTTTGGATGTAAAAATAAATAAAAATTGAAAAAATATAAAACAACCAAAGTGAGAATTTTTACCTATATCACCCCATTGCATTCGCGCATGGAGTGAGATGTCTAGAGCTTCGATGTAATCCATACCTGCATATGGGTAATCCTCAATCATGATAATTTGGTGATTGAGGCATCTAAAAAATGCAGGAGTATATCTGACTATCAAACCATCACCACCTCCATGGTAAGCCATCAATGTAACCCACTATAGCATGTGAGGATCTCATGGTCCTCCCATTTCCATGGACACCTGTGGACAAAGAATAGGAATCCTCTCTAGAGAAAATGATACAATTATCCAAAAAAAATAGTTTTCCATTCTTTGCTCTGGTGAGTTTCCCTTTGATATCGGAAGTAACTCCTTCACACCTAATAAATACAGTGGGTTGCAAGCACTCTAGTGGAATTTTCATTTGGGCTTTAGTAACGAGGTGAAGTGAAGCACTTCCACATAGCTGAGCAACATTAAATGAAATGTTCCTCAGTGGAAGACTCTTGATGTTTTTAATATCGATACTAGGTTTGGACCTCGGAGCATAATGTTGGGCTAAATAAACTTCTATTGGTTCACTGCCTAACCTAGCTCCACACAATAAAATATTGGTCCCATGACGTGAAATACCAGTCAATAAATGAATATCATTGGAATCTATGGTGTGCCTTTGATCCCCAATCTTAAAACATTGTTCTTGTATATTCTAAGATCTCACCAACCATGTCAATAAAACCACTTGAGCTTTCATTCCTGGAATCCTAAAATATTTGAGCAGGCCACAATTTCTCAAAGTCTGTAATGTAGCTAGATCATTCAAAGCCTCAAAATACTGAGCATCATGTTCCCTCGCTCTCCATTCCATTTTTACACTTCAAAACCCTGAAATCAATTATGGAAATCAGTTAGAAAAATAATATAGAAGTTTTTTGCAAAAAAAAATTGCGCTTTTCATTATTTTTAGAAACCCTCGGTGCCTTGCATAGTCACCTTTTAAGGATAGTGTGGAATTGTGCAGTTCCCTTTCAGGTAAACTACGCAAATCATGATTATCCAACAATGAAAAAAATTGGGTTTATGCAGTCCCGATGGAGAGGAACTGTGCAAGCCTGAGGGTGCTTTTTAAGCTAATAAAAACCCTCAAAAAACACCAAATCACCTGTGAAATACAAAATAAAAACTATCAAATTAAAGAGAAAGGGATGATCTTCTACCTAGTAAAAACAACTGGTGAAATGGTCCACCGGTCTGATCACAATATGTTGCTAAAGTTTTGGGTGAAAACGCACTTTCAAAGAGCTCCTAATGGTAAAAACAAAAATGGTAAAGAAATTTTTAGTTTTTGAACTTTTATTAGCAAAGTAAGCCTATTAAAATAATATTTTTTACCTTTAGCTTCTAAAAATTCAAAATTTTAATGTTTTTTACTATTTTTTGAGCAATTATGATGATTTTTTAGTTTGAATGTGCATTTTACAGGTTTAGTTTTGAAAATACATCATTTTGGAACTGATTAAACGTTTATCACTTTTTCGTGCTCTTAAAAATTATGAAAATGCTGACGAGTATGCTTGTTTGTTTCAAACTCATTAAAGAAAACTAAATTTTTTTACTTGATATAAGTTAACCCCTTTTATGGATCATGAAAACTATTTACAAAAAGGTATACTTTGACTAATCATGGTCAAAAGAGTTCTCTACTGCATTATTTTACCCTTTTCTAGGCCTGAGAGACTAAATTTACAAAAAAGGACATTTCAGAGTTTACTTATGTTTTAATCCTAACTCCCTAAATATGAAAAAAATAGAGCTTTACTTTCTCTGGGCTTGTTAAAAATTTGGCGTTCAAAGAGATGAATGAGTTTTCTTTTCGTGTCTTTTTCAAACTCTTTAAATATGAAAACAACATCGAGTTACCCCTTCACTAGACCTATAAAATGTAAACAATGTAGGACTCGCCAATCATGACGAGACCAAACATCTCCTTCCTAGGGTTCATTAAAAATAATATGAAGGATGAGCTTACAGGACAAGCATATGTTATCCTCCTTAAGCTTGCTAAAAAATAAAGAGGTACTTGATAGTAATGGTGGGGGGAAATTGGAAGAAACATTTGTTTTTGTATTGCTATAAGGTAGTATGTCTCTCTTGAACATGACATTCCATCACTTTTGTGTCCAAGTTGGGAAATCCATCTCAATTGACCAAACCTTATTAGAAGTCTTCATATTAGTTTTGGGCCTTATGTTTGAGTCAAATTCTTCCAAGCAAAAATGTCATGTCGCTAGTATGTTCAAGAGAAGTTCAACCACAATTAAAATTACCTTGCAATTTATAGCCTTCAATCACGCCGACCATCCCTGAGTCAGTCCGAAATCACTCTTAATTCTTTTATCAAAACTTGACATGAGTTTCATGTCATAGGCTCACCTGCAACGGATTGCTTCCTATCAACTTCAGCTCATTATCTAGGAAGTTGATCTAGAAACCTCCTTTAGTACCTTGGATTCTACTTTTCTTAATGGCAGGTTTGTGACCTTTGAAGATAGGTTCTCATCATTGACCTTCGATCGAATGATTCTATGGGTGTTAGACTTAAAGACATTTAATCACACTTCATAGATTTTGCTAAGGTACCTTGATAACAATTTTCATTATTGGTGGTTTCTCTCGCACTTGCTAACGATTTGCATCATTGACCAGTAATCAGGTGGTTTCTACCATGTTTGACTTTGAGACATTTACTCTCATGGTTAAGTTCATACTGTGGATTGATAAAGATGAAGACAAAGACCCTAGATCTTGTTTCATCCATCTAGGTTGCATAGAGTTTTATATGATCATGATTATAAAGAATGATCCATATTTAATAGCTGCATCCATACTGTGTCTATTGATGACATGGATCTTTGTATATTACCATACTAATTATTTGAGATACTTTTTCTCTTAGTATGGGAATTCTTACCCTAGTGATGATTATATGAAGATATTATATTGTAACCCTTGATTGTTTGTTTTAGATCTCCAACCATGGTCTCTAATCTGAACTTTGGCATGATAAATCACTTTAGTCCTCAAACATATTTTCTGAATTTTCACTTTAGGGGGCAATCTGTTACACGTCATTTTTTCACCATCAGGAAAATGACAGCCAATACGGATCTGTCGCTATCCGATGAAGTGTTCCAAGCATGCCCCTACAATGTTTGAAGTAAAGCAATCCCAAATACTACAAGAATTCTATATTACATTGCTCAAAAACCTGGTTTTAAGCACTTGCGCAGTTTCTTAGCCAGTATATGTGCAACCACAATTTTGACCATTGTGGCCTACACAAATCCATGCTCTGTCTTCAATTAGAAACTATGCAAATCCCTTAACGAGAGTAAAACTAAAAAGTGATTTCTAGAAGCCTTGTTGGAGGAATATTTCCAAACTGAAGGCCTTGAGGCTCTACATACTTAGGCCTCATCCCTTTGTTCCTGGAGAAAACTTCCTCCCTTTGTGGAACCATAATCCTTCCTTTTGAGGATCTCAACCCTTCAGAAGAGGATCTCAAACCTCCTCCTCTTGGCCTATAAATTCAACATAGACTAGAGGGCTAGGGGGGAATTCATAATATAAACTTATGTTATTGGAATAGTGCTAGAAATCTTGTCACCTAAGGGGAGGATTGGAGATCATTGGGAGGAGGATTACAACATCAAGGCTAAGGTTGTATTGCTCCTTCTTATTCAAGATTAATACAAAAGAGTGTTTCTTTCTCACTGTATTATTCAATGGAGCTAATGTATTGTGTATTTACTTCCATTTTTCCATTGATTATGATATTAGGTACTAATTTCCTTGATCACTACTATGGGTTTTATTGAGTCATTTTATCTATCATATGCCTTATTTCCTTTGTTTTTAATAAGTTTGCAGGTCTTGATTTTGAGCGTTAAGGATCTACATCAAATGATAGAGAGGATATTCATCAGGCATTTCATTTGAAAGGTATGGATTTCATATTTGAACATTCTTGCTTATGATTCAATAGGAATGAACTTAGGGAAAGATTTGCTAGTTTGTTTGTTTGTTACTAGATTTGACCATTGAATCTAGGGAGATTTCTCTTGTCCGCAAGGGTGATTTGTTTGCATAACAATTTTCCTTTCAAAAAGAAATCCCATTTTTTAATCTTACTCCTCAATATTAACCACATGAATATGCGACACTTATGTGGAGATTTTACCTTCCACGGTCATGCACACCACTGATATGGGATTAGATGTTCCTCCATTATTTATAGTTTATTACCTAATCGGGCCAGATAAAACCCATTTTTATTGCTTGTCAAGATAAATTTTCCCAGTTCCTCATGTAGGTTTATTCGTCATCTTCTCAAAGTTGAAAGGAGCCCTTCCCATTCCTGAGTTGATTCCCCTTAATTTTTTAAATAATTTGCATTACGCCATCCCTGTGACCATAGGTGGAATTCCTTTTCATCACAGAAATGGGTGAGAAAATTAATATCAATATCCATAAGATGTGTAACCAACTTAGGAAATAATAAGACATTGTGAACACATACCATAATGAAATTTAATATTATTTAACTAATGTTCCATTACTAACATTACAAGCTAGGAATGGGCCAATTACAGTACATACTTGTACCAATGCCTTCAAAGGACATTGAGTAAGGAAATGGGACTAAAGTCCCTAAAAATTAATTGGTTTTTCCTCCAAAATAAGGGAAATGGAGTTAAATTTAAAATAGGGTAGGATTCTTCTTGTTACCTTGACCACTTTAACAACCCATAAAAGGTCATGTCCTAGGAGGTCAAAAAACCTATTGAATAATCCAGTCGTCCATGATACAATACATCCTCCAACTCGTTTAATGAAATCATAACATACAACCAAAATATTTTCTTTTGGCTCCATTGGCCTATGAAGAAAGAAAAAACTTGAATAATCTCCACAATAATGGTATCTACCATCTCTTTAAATATGTCTCCGAAGTGGGAGACACCCATCCTTGCCAAGTCATGGAGTCCGGTCAACTTTGATTGTCGGAATCCTAGAATTACCAAATTGTGTTTAGACTCTTTCATTGGTTTGCATATGTTTGGAAAAACTTTGTATTTTCATCTCCATGGGTGAGAGCTACACTGCTTTAGTCTTTAGCCTCCAATCCACCTCTTTGACCCTTAAGAGTATTCAAAGCTTATAAATGCCTAGAATCCTAAAACGCAGAAGGCCTCTTAAAACCCCATAAGTTTTGGCATCTAGGTCAAATTTTGAATGCCCATTCAACGATTGATTTATTAAGTTCCACCTTGCTGATCCAGGTTTGAGTGGTTTGATCCAAAATATGTTAAACATAGTTGAAATAAATTTTCTACATGGAGCTCTAAATATTTTCTTGGACCTTAAAATAAGTTATTGTTTCTTGAAATCAAATTGCATGAAATACATATCTAATCTTACTATATTGGTGTGTTTTTAGATGGGAGGTTCCTGTCCCAAATGCAGAAAAATCCTTATTTACTTCTAGTTATGCTAGAGGTGGCTTGGATCCTCGATTTGTGAAACTAGATCCTGTCTTTAAATGCTCTAAGCTTCAAAGTGGAGGTCGCCAAAGGTATGTGATGTATCAACAGAACAGGTCAGGTTCTTAACAGATTTGATGCAATATATATATATATATATATATATATATATATATATATATATATATATATATATATATATATATATATATATATATATATATATATCTTCCAAAAGAATTACACTTATGACATTAACATGAAGGTGTGGATTTATCTTAAATTAATAAAATTCCTTGGTTATATATCTTAAAATAAATGATGCACCAACGATCGCCTTGTAAGAAATGTTTACAAGGTTCTAGCACAAAAATGTGTAATGCAGTTTAGAGACACTGGAATGTGATTTGTATTCCAAAGAATTACACTTATGACGTTAACATGAAGGTGCGGATTTGTCTTAAATTAATAAAATTCCTTGGTTATATATCTTAAAATAAATGATGCACGAATGATCGCCTTGTAATAAATGTTTACAAGGTTCTAGCATATAAATGTGTAATGCAGTTTAGAGACACTGGAATGTGATTGTAAGATTGGTTTTGTTTTGTACTAGTCCCAACCAGGATCGGAATTTTAAGGAAAGATGTTGATTCCCTTGAGGTCGAATCCAAAGCTGAAATTCTACCTCTCCTTTCCTATTAACATGAAATATAAAATAAGCCTTGGAAAAAAGGAAAACAAAAAAAAAAGAAATAGCTTAATTCATAAAGAATACATAGACTATAGTTAGATCTACAAGTTTGTTTTCATAGTGGTAAAATTACAATAAGAAGCTTATCCCTATAGCTAGGATGTAATGAAGCTCCATTTATAAGTCTGTTAAACAAATAGAAGTATATTGTGATACATGCTAGCTAACAACTGTAAACGAAAACTATCTTTTTGGGGGAAAAATCTCATATTTAGATGATGGTTATTTCTTCTCTGAAACTATGATTTACATTTCTTATAAAATAAGATATGCTCGTAAGGGATATAGTGAAGAAATTAGTGGAATTGTACCCACCAAGTGGCCTTTGCAACCAATATGTTGTATTCAATCAAACTAAGGCAATTGTCTACTAATAAATTCTTAGATGTCAAGGGCTTGTTGTGCCCAAATTTACTTCATGTATCTAAAAATTGGTAATTTTTAATGATGAAGGCCATGACCTCACACTCCTAGATTCATATATTCTCATATATTTCTTTATTTCAATTAAACCCTTTAGGTGTTGTCTCTGTCCATCCTATAAATTATTTTGTTACTTTTGCATCCCATCTCAATGGATTTTTAACCTTATCTTTGTAAATGAGCTTTTCTTGACATCAGAAGAATCTGATACTATAAGAGAATCCATAAAAATTCTAGTCAAATATGTGTGCATTTTATTTGTAAACATTTCCTTTTGTTTATATACATGATGTGTTCAAATTTTGTTATGCTCCATTCAACTGGTGAGTTAGAAAGCTAAAGTTGGGGTATTGCCTTACGTTCTAGAAGTACTATTTTTTTTAATTATCATAATTTGATTATCTATAGATGTCATCTAAATTTAAGAAGGAAGATGAGATAAGATAATTTTATGAATGTTTGAAAAATGACCACAAAATTTGGTGAGTGGGACCAAAGAGCACAACTACTATGAATACAATATCACAGTGTTAGTGCAACTCCTAGAAAATGCCAAAAATAACCTTCATAATTATAACATCAAAACATATGTATAAAACCATGAAAAATGTATGACGATGCAAAACACTAAGTGAGTTTATTTAAGACTGGAAAGGTGGATAACCCAAACCAAGAACTTATCGAGAGATCATATGATGGGGATGATGATGTCAGGGTCTCTTGAGTATGATGGTCAAAGGCAAGGTGAGTGAACTAGGCATTACCTCACTTTCACATTCTTGGTTCCAGATATTTGTAATTTTTTACTTAGAAGTTTGTTGTGAAATGTTGGTTGTATAAATACTTTTTAACGTTCTTTATGCTTTGGATACCATGTGACTGTGTAAGTAATATAATAGTGTTTCCCAAAGGCATGCACAAGAATTTGATTTTAACTTTCATGTATTGCAAAAAAAATTATTTGAGGGAACACCCACCATTGTTCAATCTACATGTAATGTTTTACATGTTGTTCAGTTATTTCTTTCTTGTGATATGCTTTCTAGTCAAACTTTAAGATTATTGGAAATGGAAAATTAATATTAGAAATTTAGTATATGAAAATTTATGAGTTTTATCCTAGTGGAATGTCATTTAAGTTGTTCCATGCCATAAGAGTATTTGTAAAGCAATCATAATATTTTCACAAACCATCCAATGGTTTTGGTAGGGGCTTCTATTTTTGTTAGTTGTGTGTCAATGTGTTGGCAATTTGACTGTATGCATAGTTTTTAATGTGTGGTGATGACTCTGTAGGGTTGAATTACTGTATGTAATCTTGCAAATGTTGGCACCTATCTTGCAAAAATTATCGATCTGTCACATAGGAAGATTTACATTGGTGGCTTTTCATATGAGACATCAAACGAGGAACTCATATCATATTTTTCACAATATGGAGAAATAGAGGAAGGTTATGTTGCATATGACAAGAATACAAACATATCCACGTAATTTAGTTTTTGGCTAAAAATTAAATTAGTAAGTGGAAAATTTAGTTTCTTGTAGTTATAACATCTGAAAGTTATATATATATATATATATATATATATATATATATATATATATATATATATATATATATATATATAGTTTGGAAATATTATCTTATATTTCTACTCTAAAATACGTTTTTCAAATAGGGGTTTTTCATTTGTGACATTTAAGCCTATTGAAGTGATCGAAAGGGATATTGGGGATTCAAATAGAAAAAATGATGTAAGGAATGGAGCTACCATTTTTTAGTGGCTCTTGAGATTATTTTTTTCTTTGTCTAGTTTAAAGGATAGACTTGTCTTCTTTGGAAAATTATAGTTTGGAATCTGTACTTGTTTTTCGACATGCAGGGAAGGTAAATTACAATGAAGCTTGTAGTCAAGGGCCAAAACGAGAAGGTTTCTTCACAACCTATACCATCCTCTCAAGTAAAGTTGGAACCACATGTACAACCAAGTTATGTAGCAATGGAACCAAACTTTTCATCATATCCAAGGTCACAACTACCTCCTACTCCACAAGCATATCTTACAATTCTACCATCATATGCTCCACAATCTTCTTCTCTTACACAACCTTTATATGGAGATACATTTGTAGGAAAACCTGCATATACAGGGCTATCTATTTCTCACGGAGTTGTAGCACCAACACAGTACAACCCCCACTATAACCAATATACAACCTTTGATCCTCCATAGTCTAGCCAACTTGGATTGCCTACAATAGGGACCACAACTACTAATATTCCTCCTGTTAGAATTCTATAGTTTTCCTAGGTTGAGGAGGAAAATTGCAGAGGTAACCACAAGCCTCTTTTGGACCAAAATCTAGCCCTTCTAGCTTGTAGAGGGTTCTCTCTATTTGAATTTACAATCAATTAGATGACTGAATGTTTCAAATTTGAGGCTAGTTATGAAGATCAAAAGATAGGTTTTAAAGTTGTGGTTGCAGAGTAAAGGAGAGGTCCATTAAGAATGGAGTCATAATAATTTTCAAAAATCAATCACAAATGAATAGAGCAACTTGAAACTGAATTATGTAGGAAAACTCCTGGATCCTACAAAGCTATGCTAGTATGGGTGAGATGAATGAGGGTAAGGATCTGTTAAATATAAAGCATACAAAGATGAATTTTATATTTAATTTCAGAAGAAAAACATTAAAATTGCTTGACAAGCCAAAGCAGAGTACTGTGAGTAAATTCCACTCATAATCTTCTTGTAAACAATTAAGAAGGAGAATCCATGTAAAAACTATAAGGAAAGAAAAATTTACAAAAAGAGAAACATCACCATTTTTCTGACACAAGAATCCTGAAACAAAATTGTCCCTATATTGTTGAATTGATTACTTGTATTGAAACTCCACAACTTACAATATCAAAGGAAATATCTTCTTTTTACTCCACAATCAACCCTTTCTACATTCAATATCATGCACTATATACAAAATATTGTTTCTAGATCAAAGGAGGTCGAAACCCACCTATCCCCAATAGATGGAACTGATTTCATGAAGATAGGAAAGGAAAAACCACTATTCTGGAAACTAGGAAAGCATCTTTGACTATTACTTATAACCTTGCCTACACTCCCAATACATTGAAATTGTACAAAACATCATGAGAGAAGTTTTTACATGATAAAACATAAATAATGACATGATTTAAACTTTCATTTTCCAACGCTGAGGTAAAAATTTGGTCCAAAACATTGACTCTATCTATGCACAAAACTTGATTGTTCCTTCTCTGACCGCATAGATGGCTGCAATTTGATAAAAAAAATCCTAGTTGATGCCTTGTTGACTGTAATAAAGATATCCATGCCCTGTAAGTACCAATTTGTTTTCCAAAAATGCCCTTTTCAAGAAATCTTAGTCTTTTTTCTCATCCTGTGTGCAACGACTATATTTCTTGAATACATCCTAAACACTAAATTAGATTGAGATGATTTTGGTCAGTTGGTTAATATAATCATAATGGTTCTCCACAAAAATTTTGAGCTAAATTTGACACACTGAATTCAAGTAAATCCAAAAATGGTTATAGATGAGGGTGGCTCATTTCTAAAAAAATGTGAAGCATTTTAACCTAAAATTAAGTGGGCTTATTCATCTTATCCCCATGCATTTACTATACAAATTTCATGGTAAAGGGATACATGGT
Organism: Pinus tabuliformis; assembly: GCA_031772625.1. Classification (NCBI taxonomy): domain Eukaryota; kingdom Viridiplantae; phylum Streptophyta; class Pinopsida; order Pinales; family Pinaceae; genus Pinus; species Pinus tabuliformis. Next base: position 1,153,555,773 of record CM062819.1, read on the forward strand.
TTAATAGATATGGGGAAAATTTGTTGACTATGTGCATGTGCATTGCCATCTATTTTTCATGGTTTAAGCAACACTGGGGTCTCTAAACAAGCTACACATGTTGGTGATTATTCTAACACTTTATTAGTGATAACACACACCCCTTTCAAGCCTCCTTTGACCAAAAGTTCAAAACATTCATCTCTAGACCAAAAACCCTAACCCTAATGCTTTGTCAATAATGCAACAAACTTCTGGTTGATTTCTGGAGCATCTGAAAAGTTCAAGAATAAACTTGGTGGATGTTTCTAAAAGGCAAGGATGTCCTTTTAATCCTCCACTTTCAAAAATGCAGCACCACTTGCGATGATGAGGTATGATATTGTAAATAACATAACTAACTCATGACTCCTCACTCATGACCAAACACCACTTATTTCTCCAAATGTCGTTTTAGAATTGATCTTTATAAAATCATGACTAAACTTCACAAATTTATGTAAATACATAGAAAAACCAAGCTAATAATGGTTACTATGACTAGAAGATACTAACACCTCCATACTATGGTACCTGATGAAGTGATTCTTAATGAAATAAAGATCAAAGATTGTTCTCCTTATTGAGGATTAAGGCAGTTAACCATGGTCTTAGTACTTGAAGCTCCCATTTTACCAGAGAAATAATTGAAGTTCTATTTTAATTTGTGGCACTTCAAAAGAGTCTCGTTTTGGAGGTATGTATATTTAGGAAGCCCATGCTAGTACCATTTACACGATATCATGTCTACTCCATATGTTTAATTTTTATATTGAATTTACTTGCCCTGCAAGATTTTGAACCTTTATAGTTAAGTTATATTTCCTATTTTATTCCTTTATATATCATTGGAGTTTCATATTAGTTTTTGGGGATTCAAAATAACTACATTCCAAATGTATGTATATTCATGGAACCTATGTGAGAATTGTGGACTAGATTTCATGATGGCTCCATCATGTTTAGTCTATTTGTTGAATTGTCTACTCTATATGATTTTGATCTTTAATCATCATAGCAGTTATAATGCCTATTTTTGTCAATTTTTGTTATAGTTGTATATAATTTTTAAGTTCTTCAGAGATTTATTTCATTTGAAAACTTGTATTAGAAGAGCGATAGAACATGGTGAATTTGGGTTTGTAATTTGGTTAGTGTCAAGTTAAAAAATTGACACATGGAATAAGTCGATCTTGTGGACAAGATAGACCTTCGTAGAATCTAAAGAAGACCTAATGACAAGCAAACCAATCACACACTATCTTTCTCTAAATATGCTTTTATAAACAAAGGCAAACAAGTGTTTTAGGCCTACCTTAGGTCCAACGCAAGTTTGTGGAAGCCTTTGCTCCTTCTATCCAAATGAGCTCCCTTGTCACGAATCTGCAAACACAAACAAGCAAACAAATTAAATAGCACCTGAAAAGCCAATATCATAAAACATATTTAACATGAAAGTCAAGGAATTCATGAAACAAATGGCATGAGACAATTTGTTGAGAAAAATGAGTTTGATTGTATTAATTCAAATCAAAAAGAACTTTACAACCAGTGTCTTGACGCTGTACAAGCTCCTCCCAGGGTCCAGCAAGAAGTCTCCTCTACTTTGACAAGTTTCACTCTCTTCCCAATGAAGCCAAAAAGGTATGTGATCTCTCCTCTTAAGCTCAACTAGGAAGTCTTAATTTCACCAGCATTTACCCTCAAAAACGTTTAGCTTCTAACCTCCCCAGCAACTAGCCCAATGCCTGAATTTATAGTGCAATGGAGGGAAGTTAATAAGTCCTCCTTCAAAGGGATAAAGCCCTCCTTCAAAGGCATAGCTCCTCTCATCAAGGGATTAGCTCCTTCTCTTTTGGGATGCATGAACCACCTAAGAGCGGCCAATCCACGTCAAAATTCCTTCTAGAATCATCTATAATTAACCCAAAGTGAGTTTTTTAGAATAAACTTGCACCTTTTTGACTTTCACAGGGGTCCACACCCACACCTTTAGGGACAGAGCGGGCAGGTCTGCAGTTTTTGTAAACAGAAGGTGCGGGACCGCAGGCAATAGTGCAAGAAAGTGCGGAACCAGATTTTTATTGATTTTCAATGTCTTTCTCTCATTTTCAAAGCTTGACTTGAAGAGCTGAGGTCTGAGACTTGCTTAGGAGGACAATACAAGTGGTGATAGACCCATACTAACTGCAAATAACCATGGTGACGATATTTTTGTGTAACAGATTGCCCCCTAAAGTGAGAAGTCTTTAGTAGATGAGGATTTCATTTATCATTTAGGAAGAGTGAAGTACTTTATCATTTCAAGGATCATCTTGTGGAGAGCCCGGTTGGAACCTGTAAAAACATTCAATGCAAGATATATATATGAGATCATATCATCACTGAGGTAGGAATTCCCATACTCAGATCAAAACTGACTTAGAAAACTAACTACTGCTCTGATACAGGAATGATCTTGTAATACATCACAAGTATAGACTCATGTGGACATAGTATGGACGCAGCCATCTGTTTATGAATAGTCAATTATATAATGAATACAAAATTCCTTGCAGCCTGGATTGTGGAAACTAGATCCAGGGTATTCATTTATACTTCCCGAAACAGTACGATTCTATCCATGCGAATAAATGTGTTGAAGTCGAACATGGTAGAAACCACTTGATTACCAGTCAATGATGTAAGCTGTTAACAAGTGTGAGAGAAACCACCAGTGATGTCAATGGCCTCAAAGTACCCAATACAATCCATGAGATGTGAATAAATGTGTTGATGTCGAACATGTCAGGAATCCTTTGATCGAAGGTCAATGATGCAACCTGTCGTCAAAGGCGAGAAACCTGCCATTGAGGCATGCAGATCCCAAGGTACTGATGATTTCTAGATCATCTTTCTAGATAATGAGCTGAAGTCGATAGAAAGCGATCCGTCGTAGGCAAGCCCACAACACGAAATCATACATCAAGTTGAAGAAATTTAGTTGCAAGGACTAACTCAGGGATGGTCAAGATGGATGACAAATATTTTGCAGATGAATGGCTTATTGGAAGTGACCTCTTGAACACATAACGACACGACAGATGGCTTGGTGACAATTGACCCAAAGTTAATACCTAGAAACCGGCTGAATACTTTCAATGTGGTTTGATCAACTGTTAGGCAAAGGATTTCCCAACCCAGGTGAATAAAAGTGTCATGTTCAAGAGTGGTTACAAAGTATGACAAACAGGCTCATTTTCCTCTCTTTTCCCCCACCATTTCTGGCAAGTACCTCTTTACTTTTGACAAGCTTGAGGAGGATAATATTTGCTTGATTATAAGCTCATCCTTCGGATGAGTCCAACTTAGTTTAAATTCGAACCCTAAGAAGGAGTGGTTCGTTTCTTTTTGTAATTGAACAGGTCCTTTACTGTGGAATTTTAACGAGTCCAGTATAGGAGAAACTCGACGTTTTTCAATTTTAGAGAGTCTGAAAAAACTTAAGAAAACTCCAGGGTTGACCTTTTTCGTAAATTTGTGTCTCACAAGCCCGAAAAAGTATAAAATAATACTTGAGAGAACCGCTTGATCTTTACGACCAAGGAGTACTTTTCGTAATTAGTGCCCTTGATCTGAAAAAGTAAAAAAGTGATCAACGGCACGTCGTTTTATAACCAATATTGAATTTGAAACGACAAAAATCCGGCAATATTTTCATGTTTTTACGGTCAGAAAAGAGCTGTAAGTGGACCATCTTTTAGTTCCATTTTAACGAGTTTAAAAGAAAAACTCGGCAATCTTTTCATGTTTCAGGAGTCAGAAAAGAGCTTAAAAGTGACTCTAAATGTTTTTTCGTTGAAAATTATAGATTTCGCCTGAATAATCTGTTATCCTAAACAAAAATGCAAACATTACTCATACCTATTTGAAATGGATAAAAACTTTGCAAAAATACCTTTCCAAAGTGAAACATAAACAAATTTGCAATTTATTTACTCAAAAAACTTATAAAAAGGGCTTTCGTCAATTCATTTTTACCGTTTGAGTTTTGGGTGAGAAAATAATGCTTTTGTTCAGAAAAATTCCCGTGAAGATTGCGGAAAATCCAACCGTCGGAATCGAACGTCGTCTTCTCCAGTTAATCCACATCGTCCCACTCTTCATTTTTAACTGTTTCATTTCTTGTTTTAGGCTTTCATTTCATTTTTGGAGGGTGTTTAGGCTTAAAACCCACGCACAGGGGCCCGCAGGTGTACCACTGGCAGCCCGCGGACCCTGACTTTTTCTCAATGGGGAAAAGTCAGGGGTCCACACCTTCTATGTAGGCAAGGTGCGGACCCACACACTATCTCTAATGCAGAGGGTGCGGTCCCCACAGCAAGGGTTTTTAACCCAAAATTTCTCAAAATTGGCCCAAACAAATTAATTTCTAGCATTCTAATTTGTCTTTTTACTTGATGCAGAGAGTACATCATGCGAGATTGGCATGAACAAGAGCATGAGGACATGGATCTAGCCACGTTGAATCGCCAACCTTCAATCAATGCATTGCAGGCCTGCGGCTTGTACAAATTCTGGGCCATACTTGGCATGAGGGCCCAGGTGGATTTCTTACAGTGGCTAGTTGACAGATGGAGCATACAAGACCAGTGCTTCTTCATTTGTGGCCACCAGCTCGAAATCAAGCCGGCAAATATATATTTCTTGACTGGTTTGCCTAAGAGAGGCGAAGACTTGACTCTATTCGGGACTAGGCCAGGTGGCCAGTCTGTTGATAGCCTCCGGCTAGAGTTCTGCAACAGCTAGGCTAGAGACAAAGGGATAGACATAAAAACCATATCCCTTCCTGAACTCATGGTGATTGCGTTTACTGTCACCATACTTTGCGGGAGTGTTGCATTACATATTGCCACCGGATCCCAGATGCGTATGGCAATTGACTGCTTTCGAGGCACCATCTTCAATTGGTGCGATGCTGTGTTGGCCAATGTGAAAGGCCAACTGACCAGAGCCAAGAACGGACAACTGAAGACCTTTGGTTATGGGGCTTTGGTTGTGAGCTTTGGTCTGGAGAGGGTTCCCATGTTGATCCCGCAACACCTTACTGTTGGAGCTGGGCTTTCTCGAGAGCCCAAACTAATGCGATGGGTCGCAGTTATGGCCCGTCATTCGGACGAGGGGACAGAGGTTGTTCAATTCAAACCTAAGTATTTCCAATGGTTGGAGAACCAAGTTTTTTCTATTCAGGACTTCCCTTACGCTAGGGTAGATTTTCATGGTGACCTAGACATGGCTCTTCCACCAGGAGAGCAATGGGATGACTCAGGTAAAATCATTTTCAACATTTTTCCTATTTTATTTTTTTTTATTTTTCCATCGTCCCAAAACTGATAGTAAAAGTTTCAAATGCAGATGTGGGTCCACAGTGACCAGCTGCTCTCCGGCCTTACGAGAGGAAACAACCAGTTGCAGCCGCGCCAACCCCATAGGACAAATCAGCAGAGGTTTTGGCCGAGTTGGAGGGTCATCTAGAGCGCTTGACGAGAGATATTCCAGAGACCACTATAGATGAAATTCCTCGTCGACTTCAGCGCTATGTGATTGGGGTCCCAGGACCTTTTAGGAGGTTCCTTTGCAAGGTGGCCCGTGCAGTGGTTTCTTATCGAGATCATCACCAGTGATAGGATGATCACCTATTGTGGGCACATATGACATTTTTGTTTTTTGTACTTATCATTTTTGCTGATCATAAGGTGTTTTTCAACCTATGATCGAGGACGATGTATTTTTTGACACACTCCAATATATATATATCACTATTACCGGCTTATCTTGTAAATCATGTTATGGAATGGTTTTAAATTTACATGTATGATTATTGAAAATGTCTACTTAACATTCGAGAAGCAATTTGCATTTGCTAATGTATTTAAAGATCTTGGAATATGCTGATATTCAATATAATCAAATTCACGTTTCAAGAGACGCACTCTCAAAAATAATCTCAATAACACTGGATTTTTAATGGCATACACTCTATTAAGCTGTAATACAACGAGTTCAGACTCTAACCTCACTATCAAACTCCGAATCCCAAATGAAATAGATTCAGATAATAACTCAATCACTGCACTATACTCGGCAATGTTGTTCGTTGTTTGACTGAGGCTTACCCCATGCATAGATACTAACTCGTCAGAGGGCGAATAGATAACCCAGGCTGCAGAAGAAATGTTCCGTGTATTACAACAAGAACCATCAGCGAAACCAATGTATGTTTGGAGAGGCATCGACATTTGCAATATCAAGAGTAAAACCAAGATAAGCGGGAATAATGACGAAAAACACTCTCTAAGCTAAGCACACTTTTTAAACTAAAACATACCAGCTAGAAAGAAAAGCTATCCTAACTAAAAATCTCCATACCCATTCTTTAAGCATAATACCTCTTCAGGTAAAGACCATTTCTGGGTTTACCCAAAGATTCCCCGTCAAAGTCTACCAATCCATAGGCCCCTTTTGCTAGCTTTCGCTTGACAACATAGGGACCATGCCACATAGGAACGAATTTTCCAGCGCCTAATTTATCATTAGCTTGATCGTAAACTAAGACTAGATCTCCTTCCGAAAAATTTCGAGGGGTCACATTTCGATCATACTGAGCTTTCATACATTTTGCGTGAGTCTCGATCGCCAATGCAGCATCACGTCGATTCTCATCTAATTGAGCCAAGTATAACAAACGTGTTTCCTCTTCGGAAGTGGCTGGAAGTAACTCGATGGCCATTTGCAGTGACGGGATTTCACATTCAATGGGTAACACAGCTTCTAGACCATAGACTAGTTGGAAAGGAGTGAACCCTGTTGATGTTTTTACTGAAGTTCGGTACGCCCAAAGCACTGAAAATAGCATGTTATGCCAATTCAACCAATGAATCCCAATGATTCGTCGGATCATGATGACTAAAACTTTTTTGATGGATTCAACCAGACCATTAGCTTATGGATAATAAGGCGTTGAACTATCGTGACGCAAACCAAGCTGGCCTGTAAGTTCGGTCATCATAACGTTCAGAAAATGACGCCCATGATCAGTGATTATCGCTTGTGGGACACCAAACCTAGCAATTATATGATTGAACACGAAAATTGTAGCTGTCTTGTCATCTGCCTCAAATGTAGGCATCGCCTCGGCCCACTTGGTAAAATAATCTACCGCAAGGATGATATACGCATGCCCCCCAGCCGAGTGAGGGTTACATGTAATAAAATCGATACCCCATTTGGAAAAAGGACCAATGGCAATTATAGGGTGGAGAGGAGCAGGTGGAGCATGCATCTTTCGATCAAATATTTGGCAGTTGTGGCATTTTCAGACCGCAGTAATACAATCTTTAAACAAAGACGGCCAGAAGTAGCCAGCGCGCAATATCTTTTGGGTTGTGGCATACCCAGACATATGACCGCCACACGCTCCAGAGTGACAGTCATTTAGAACCCTTTCAGCTTCGTCGTGTGTTAAACAACGTCGAAAAACAGAGTCCGCCCCATGGCAGTAAAGAGTATCTCCAATAATCCTGAATTATTGGGACTGGAATCGTATTTTCCGACGTTCTGACCTTGAAATTTCTGGCCAAAATGATTGGGTCTGGAGATAAATGATGATATCCCCATACCATGGATCTAAAGTGCTGATTAGAAACAAGGGTTCATTCGCAATGGGTTCTTCTGCCACAGTCTTCGTGTTAGCACGCGGGAAGTCACACATTAACTCCGCAAAAACTAAAGATTTCTTAGACTTAGATTTTTCAAATTCCAAGTCGAACTCCTGCAGGATAACAATCCATTTAGAGTACTTGTCCCCTAGCAATTACTTAGTCAAAATGTAGATCATAGGGTTGCAATTCGAAATTACTGTAGTTTTACGTAGTAAAATGTAGTGACGAAAACGTTGGACAACTTGAACAGCTGCCAATGCCAATTTCTCCACATGTGAGTATTTTATCTCAGTTGGATTTAAAGTTCAACTAAGGTAATATATCACATGTTCAGTTCCGAATTCATCTTCCTGAACTAAGACCATTCCAATGGTGGAATGAGAGGTGGCGAGATACAAGAAGTAATCCTGGTTGTAGTTGGGAGGATGCAATAATGGTGCATGGGTCAACGCGTGTTTCAGTGCATCAAAAGATTTCTGAGCTATCTCATCCCAATAGAATGGAGTATTCTGTTTCAGCAACCGAGTAAAACCCTTTGTAACCTCGACGTAGTTAGGAATGAATCGTCGTAAAAACTTTGCTTTCCCTTGCAAACTTTGGAGTTGGCGAAGACTTGAAGGAGGAGGCAATTTGACAATAGCTTCGACCTTCGAGGGGTCGATGTGAATGCCAGCTTTCGAAACTACAAACCCCAGCAATCGACCCATTTCTATACAGAAGACACATTTGTGTGGGTTCAACCGAATCCGATAATGCCTACACCTCATAAAGATTGCTCGTAAATGGGCGAGGTGATCTGCTCGATGTAATGAATGAGTAGGCAAATCATCGAGATAGGGTTGCACAATGTCCTTGATGTCATGAAACGCATAAGACATGGCCCTTTGAAAAGTTGCTCCGGAATTCTTGAGTCCAAAAGGTAATTTGCAATAAGCAAATGTCCCCCATGGACAAATGAAAGCCGTTTTTGGTTGATCGGTAGGTAGAATATTGATTTGATTGTATCTGGAAAAACCATCCATGAAGGAGCATATTTCGCTGCCGGCACAATCATCAATGATTTGATCGATATAGGGAGTTGGGTAATTGTCCTTTGGACAGGCTCGATTAATGTCCCTATAATCGATGCATATTCTTATTTTTCCTTGCTTTTTGTTAACCGGAACAATACTCGATACCCAATCCGTTAACGGGATCAGATAAATGAAACCTGCTTTGAGTAAATTTTCAACTTCTGCTTTAATTGCAGCAGAGTTTCTCAGGTGAATCTGACGCAAACATTGCCGGACGGGTTTAGCGTTTGGGTAAGTCTTTATTTCATGAAGAACAATCGCGGGATCAATTCCCGACATTTCCTCATAGGACCAGGCAAACACGCCACGGAATTCTTGAAATAGGGCCTTATATATTTGAATTTCGTCATCTGTACACGAGGCACCTATATGAATGTTCTCAACAATTCCAGGCTTAACCGAAATGTCAATAGGAATAGTTCGAGAGATGTTTCCCAAATTTAACTCTGAATCAGGATGTTTCATTGGATTCTGAGGTTCCTTGACATATTCAGTCGTAAAGATTGATGAAAAATCATTTTCAAAATGATCATTCTCGGGTAAAAACGAAGATCTATGATGGATATCTTCCCATGGTAAATCATCTACACATAGGGATCCACGAATTTTCTCATCAAAGTGAACAAGTTCTGAAAACATGATTGAATCCGAGCTTGAGGTGAAAAATTATTCTTCACAGACCACATTCATTAAATCAATTTCGGTTGAAGATGGGTCGGTAAACGATTGCACGGCCTCATATGCAATTTCATATGGACTCAAAGGCATGACATTACCAAATGAGTCTATCTTAGATTCAGAAGGAATGATCCAAGGATCATCATAAAAAATGGTGTCTGATGTGATCATATGAATGGTTGCAAATGAAGACGATGTGTTGATCGGAGGAAAAGGAAAAGTTCCCAGTAAACCGGTATCTTTAACTAGTCCTACTCCAACATCCTTATATGGGATATTCATTTTACTGACATGCTGAATACTTTCAGAAGAGGCTGGGTCAGATGAAAAGTAAGCCAGCTGGTCTATTGTTATGATCTTTCCATTATGAGGAAACTTTATAACCCGAAAGACCGATGAAATGACAGCTATCATAGCATAAGACCAACTTCGACCTAAGAGAAGGTTGTAACCTAGAGGGGCATCAACCACATCCACATCTAGATTAACGGTTTTTCCTTCAACCCCTATAGGAAAATCCTGTAAAATGCCAAAAGGATGAAACCCATGACCATCAAAGGCCTTTAGAATCGTCGGGGATTGATTTAGCGAAGGAGAACCAAGCGATCTCCAACACTGTATCGACATAATACACGTTGAGGCTCCCTCATCAATCACAGTCCAATGAATAGGCCTATTTTTTACTATCACTGGAATTTGGAAAGCCATTTGATGAGGTAAGCGCGGTGTACTATTTTCTAGATCAAAAATTATTAGGTTCGAGTCCTGAACGTCAACAGCTCCTATAGCCGACAACAGTAATTTACACTGTGCTGGACATGATTGCAGCACTTCCAAAGCCGACATTGTTGAGGGTGAAACAGCTAAATCCTCAACAATGTTATAGTTCTGAGCCGCTCTCGCATGTGGATTGAAAGCTGACTTTCGAAGTATACCCTTGGCGGGCAGTTTGATTACCAAGTCTAGATTAGGTTTCTCGATCTGTAGTGGATCAAAACCAGGAGCTTAGGTTCATGGATTAGAATGAGAATATTCTGCTTCTTTACCATCAACATGACTTTTACTACCATAATCATGCGATTGAGTTGCAATCCTAACATGGGACATCATCAGTATGGGTTCTTCATTAGCACTCGAGGAAGAACCTATCATCTTACTGTCTTGAGCTGGAAAAGGATCCTTCAAAATAGCAGGCGTTTGGGAACCTTTGACAATCTTCGCAACCTCTGCACGATGAGGGAAGTCCCTTGTAAAATGTTCATCGTCACAAATGAGACAAGGATAACGAGGTTTGCGCTTTTCATCATTGGATTTCGATTTTTCAGGTTTCTCCTTTGAATTTCTGTCCGTTTTATTCTTCTTCTTGCCTTTCTTCTTCCCACCGGATTTTGATTTGGCTGTAGATGATTCTACAACGTGAATATGAGCAGAAATCTCTGCGGAAGAATCTCCTGTCGGGGAATCAAGCAAGGTTATGATAGGAGAAGAATTCTTGGAAGACTTCTTCTTACTTTTAGTGTTAATCGTACCAATCATACCATCGACGGCATGAGATCCCGAAGGAGCTGCAGTGATTTGATTTTTCTTGGGAAGATCAGGGATTTTCTCATGTAACGTACTTGACTGAGTATAGACCAAGTCAAGGTACTGTGCTTGAGCAATTACTTGCTCCTCAGTAACAACTCCGGCTTTAGCTACATCTTCAATGATCTTTGGCAACAAACACTTTACAAACCATTCAGCCAAGATTTGATCCGGAATAAAAACCTTCACTAAACGTCGTCGACGTCTCCATTCATGAATATGATCTGAAATGTAAGTGGACGTCGATTGCTTTAACGAAGTTAACAATTCCGTGCCATTGTCATATCTGGCCGGCAACTGAAAATGAGTTAAAAACGAGGTAGCTGACTGACTAAAATTATAAAAAAGTGCCTCGCGGTAACTCAATGTACGACTTGGCTACAAGACCAATTAGAGTGCGCTGGAGAAGTCTTAGACGTATTGAATCATTTGAAATGGAGTTAGATGCACACCAGAGGTGATAAGTCATCACATGGTTCGACAGGTCCTCTCCTGATTTGCCTTCAAACTTAGGGATATCACTAGGCAACTTATTTGGCATTGGCGGCCAAAACAGAAGATAATTAATGGGATCGTTCATTAGCGCAACAAGTCAGGCAAGTCCAAAGTTGCGATAAATGATAACTGATGATTAGGGTCCCTAAAACTCTGGGTCATGAGACCAGCCCCAAGAGGAGGATATCCGGGGTAACTAGGAATAGCAATTGCATTTGGGATATTGTATCCTCCCGGAAAACCAGGATTAACCGGACCGTACTGGGGTTGTTGAGGTTGTTGATAAGTGTACCTGGGGTATGGTTGATACTGATAGACTGGCTGCTGCACAGCAGGACTGAATTGGTACTGTCCCTGGTACGATTGATAAGTAAATTGTGGTTGACTTGTGACAACCGTACTTGAACCAGGTTGTCCTACAGGCATCTGAACCGAAGTTTGAATCGTAGATCCAGACGGTGGTAAATATGTCTGAGGAATAGATACATGAACAGTAGAAACCAAAGCTATCGATACTCTAGAAGTAGGTGGGGTAGATTGAACAGATGTTGCGGTAGTTGCAGTAGTCGTTTGAGGCGGAGTACGAGGCGTACTAGGCCCAGGCTGAGAAACTACCGAAGGTACAAAAGTTTGAATATTACACTGGACTGGTTGCTGGGGTGTACCAGAAACTAAGGGTTGTCCAGTTTGAGATGACAACTGTACATTTGGCTGCAACACCTGTTGAGTTTGTGATGGATCCCACACTAAATTCATTCCGGGGTACGAACCCATAACAGGTTGAGAATATTGAGGACCATAACCAGGTTGAGGGTAGGATTGATAATTCAAAGGTACATTCCCCGTTCCTTGAACATATGATTGACCAGAGGATGGTTGGAAACCTTGGTTCGAGTACTAACCTTGGGGTTGATACCCTTAAGGCACGTACTGATACCGGGGTTGACCTTGAGGTATAAATTGATACTGGGGTTGACCTTGGGGTACATATTGAGTCTGGGGTTGACCTCGAGGAACGTACTTTCCCGTAGGTATGTATTGTCCTTGAGGTTGCCCCCTAGGCACAAATTGGGTACCTTGAGGTTGCCCCCCAGGCGGTAATTGAGGATTTTGAGGCTGCCCCCCAGGTGGTAACTGGCCACCTTGAGGTTGAGGATTGGGAATAGAACCTGACATCATGAGAATATCTTTTACACTCAACGGCTTAGTACCATTGCTTCCAGTTAATAACCCTTGTTCAATGGGTTGAGGAGATGCTCCCGAAAAAGTACCAGAAAGTGACTGATACCCAGAGGGAACAAAAGGACCGTCGTACAAAAAGGATTCAAGCGATTGAGTAAACATGGACGACTGTCTTGACATATTTAACGGATGATAATAACCTCTAGGTATTGGGTGATAAGGAACACGAGGTGGTGAAAAACTTAACCCTGGGTTTTCTAAGAAATTAGTCAAAGAAAGATACCAAGTACTGCTCCTAGGTGGGCTGTAAAAAATTGATTCACGCTCCCTTAGCTCAATAACGGGTTGATTTTCAGGGATAGGGATGCCTACTTCTTCTTCCGGAGTAGCAAGTTCTTCAATAGCTATGAGTCCAGAAGGAAGATCTTGGGTGATTACTCTTTCTACCCTAGGTGAACCAGGACCACTAGAAGCTGGAGAAGCAAACCCCAATGTCGGAGTAGCAGCAAATTCACTTTCAGGTTCAGATATTTCAAGTTCCTCACCTATATCACTAGTAGATGAAAAACTACAAGTAACTTCGGAAACAGACACTGATTGTGGATTATAATCTGCTACTAAAGCTTGAAAATCAGGATGTACCACCAAAGAAGACTCTCCTTCTTCAGGTGACCTAACTCTACTATCTCTAGGTGTTACGAGGACTTTCAACCCTTCAGGATGGCTTGGTGAAAACTCAGGAGGTTGGCCTCGAAGTCTACGGGACTTCCTCGGTAATTCAGCCACGGTTAAAAACTTTTAACTACTTCACACACAAACAAAGTAAAATCTCAATGAAAATCACCTAAAGCCTCTAAAGAACCAAACAAATTTGAATCACACGCCTAAAGAATCTAGGAGATCAAACACACACAAACAGTAACTTTCCGTACTGAAAACACTAGTTGGTGATGAAATCCAACGTCACAAATTTCAATACAGAAATGGCGGTTGGAACAGTTACCCCGGCAACCTACTTAATGAATAGACTGGCACAAGTTCCTCCACTTAACCATCTCGAGTGAAGAGAACCCCCCAGAAAATCCAAGTGAGTCTAGCCGACGTCTGCTCCAGGTACAGTGGGATCTTCCCACCACTGACACCTTAGGAAGAACCCTAAAGAATATGGCCACTAAGGTTACCAACTGAAACAAATATACCTAGGAGAATAGTCTACGATCCGATACACACACAAGGGCAGAGTAGCAAACTCAATCCCCTTGAAGGCTCCTTGACATAATCCAAGGTTTACCAACAAGTGACCCTAGGCTCCTCGACAATGGTTAATCCAAGGTTTACCGTTTTTAATACGTGAATATTTGGCGTCGTTCCCAATGAGGAAGGATTGATTCCCACACTGGTTCGAACATGATCTTGTGCTTCTCCTTTAAGAGGAGCTTTCCCAGAGCATAAATGCAACAATTGGATTTCTTCCCTACCACAAGATACAGCTACTTATTTGTTTTTACTGTTTTGGAGAGTTAATTACTCTCCTACTCCAAGACACTAGCCTAAGCTAAGTTGGTGTATCAGAGCCCTAGAAATAAAAATTTTACTAGATGAATTTTACTTTAAGCATTATTTTTATTGGTTTTTGTTTAAGTCAAAAGGTGCGGAGATGAAACTTGTGGTATGAAGACTCGACTCAAAATCACTAAAAATGCACCTAAGATGATTTAAACAATCTTTTCCCTTCGATGAACTTCTAGCTAGGAAAGAGTTTGAGAATGCAAATACTTTGTAAACACAAATCTTTCTTAACAAACAAATTAAAAGAAGAGTTTTTTGTCCTTTCCAATGCACTCAAAACGAGACAACTAGTTATTTCACAAAAATTTCCCTTTTCTTTTCAAAGCATTCAACCACTACAGAAAACAAACTTTTTCCAAAAGAGATTTTTATTTTTATTTTTTTATAAAACACCCAAAACTATGGAAATGACTAACTTTGAGATCTATAAATTATAAAAACCTATTTGAAGTCAAAGCCTACAAGATGTCTTTTTAAGGATGTTTTACTTAGCTAGATGTAAGCTAAGGACCAATTTATGCAGAATCACAAATCAGTCAAAAACAACCAATTTTATTTTCTTTTTAAAAATGAAAATCCAAACTTTAAACACAAGCTTTTCAAAGTTTTGTAAAGAGAAAACACAAAGCGGATTCCTCAACAAGGGTAGATTTCATAAATGGTCAGACTCATAAGAAGGCTGGTAGATACCAAGGTGATCTGAGGTTCCTACAGCTTCTAAGCTCAGAGCTACTACAAGACCAAAATGAAAAACAAACCCAACAAGCAAAACTCCTAGGAATTTCACCTAAAACCCTAATACCAATGAAATCAACCTAAGGAATGCTTCTGACAGGTTATATGCAGGTCTGGGCAGTGGATAATAATTTCTAAACAAAAACTAAGCTGACTAACAGAGGAAATCTTAGGTTTTTCAAAATTTTGACAGGGTCCGTAGGCCCACAGTTAACACAGGTGCGGTACCACTCTGTGCTAAAAGAAAAAGTGCGGATAAGTACGCACTGTGTCAAAAGGCTAGGGTGCGGTCCTCTCCCAAAGCTATGAAAAACGAAAAATAACCCTGGATCTCTAATTTCCACCCAATTCCACACACAACAGGCCAAAAACAGAAACAAAAACACAGTTTCTTAGGTCAAAGTAAAAACAAGAAAAAAATCAAGTCCCCAATATGGTCGCCATTTTGTGACACGGAATAAGTCGATCTTGCAGACAAGATAGACCTTCCTAGAATATAAAGAAGACCTAATGACAAGCAAACCAATCACACACTATCTTTCTCTAAATATGCTTTTATAAATAAAGGCAAACAAGTGTTTTAGGCCTACCTTAGGTCCAACGCAAGTTTGTGGAAGCCTTCACTCCTTCGATCCAAATGAGCTCCCTTGTCGCAAATATGTAAACACAAACAAGCAAACAAATTAAATAGCACTTGAAAAGCCAATATCATAAAACATATTTAACATGAAAGTCAAGGAATTCATGAAACAAATGACATGGGACAATTTGTTGAGAAAAATGAGTTTGATTGTATTAATTCAAATCAAGAAGAACTTTACAACCTGTGCCTTGACGCTGTACAAGCTCCTCCCAGGGTCCAGCAAGAAGTCTCCTCTACTTTGACAAGTTTCACTCTCTTCCCAATGAAGCCAAAAAGGTATGTGATCTCTCCTCTTAAGCTCAATTAGGAAGTCTTAATTTCACCAGCATTTACCCTCAAAAATGTTCAGCTTCTAACCTCCCCAGCAACTAGCCCAATGCTTGAATTTATAGTGCAATGGAGGGAAGTTACTAGGTCCTCCTTCAAAGGGATAAAGCCCTCCTTCAAAGGGATAGCTCCTCTCATCAAGGGATTAGCTCCTTCTCTTTTGAGATGCATGAACCGCCTAAGAGCAGCCAATCCACGTCAAAATTCCTTCTAGAATCATCTAGAATTAACCCAAAGTGAGTTTTCTAGAATAAACTTGCGCCTTTTTGACTTTCACAGGGGTCCGCACCCACACCTTTAGGGACAGAGCGGGCAGGTCCGCAGTTTTTGTAAACAGAAGGTGTGGGACCACAGGCAATAGTGAGAGAAAGTGTGGAACCAAAGTTTTATTGATTTTCAATGTCGTTCTCTCATTTTCAAAGCTTGACTTGAAGAGCTGAGGTCTGAGACTTGCTTAGAAGGACAATACAAGTGATGATAGAACCATACTGACTGAAAATAACCATGGTGACGATATTTTTGTGTAACATGGAACCTATTTGAGAATTGTGCACTAGATTTCATGCTGGCTCCATCATGTTTAGTCTATTTGCTGAATTGTCTACTCTATATGATTTTGATCTTTAATCATCATAGCAGTTATAATGCCTATGTTTGTCAATTTTTGTTATAGTTGTATATAATTTTTAAGTTCTTCAGAGATTTATTTCATTTGAAAACTTGTATTAGAAGAGCGATAGAACATGGTGAATTTGGGTTTGTAATTTGGTTAGTGTCAAGTTAAAAAATTGACTTTGATGTTATTTTTTAGGTGGTTGAGTGTATTAACCCTATGAAGGTTTCTTCTTTATTCTAAAAAAATTATGCTCTACATCTATTTAACATTTGTTTGTGCCAGCTCAGCCAATGAAACCTACAAGACTTTACAAATATTTATAATTTATATAATTTCAAGGTATAATTCTTTGAAGGGTGTTAGCTCAATGAAGAGCACATACTTTACAAGAAGGCAATTGGTGGTTCAATTCCATTTTCCCCTAATATTCATAGGGAATGGTGAAAATCATTACCCATCCCTATATATTTATCAATAGTGAGGGTCATTAAAGGGCCATCATTTAAAGTCATTCTTTATATATGAAATGGTGACAGTTAATGAATGTCACCATATATATATATATATATATATAGTGAGACTCATGAAAGGTTCATCACCATAAATCATTGTTGTGCATATGAAATGGTGACGGTCACTCTCTGTCATTATAATAATTATTTTTTATGGCCCTTCAATGTCACCATAACACCTATACTTTTGGTGATGTGGCCTTTGGTGATGGAAGCTATTTTGACTGTCACTAATGAGCTTATGGTGGCATTTTTTGACCCTCACCAAAATATGAAAAGGTGACGATCAATGAACATTGCCATATACATGCATCAATAGCGAGGCCCATGAAATTTCCATAATCATAAATCACTATTTTTCATATGAAATGGTGAAGGTCCTTATTCATCATTATAATCATTATTCATGACGAATCTTGAATTTCACCACAACATCTATACTATTAGCAATGCCAAATTTGGTGACAAAAGCGGTTTTGACCATCACCAATGAGATTATGGCGACATTTTTCGAACGTCACAAATTACCTTTTTGATGTATTGATAGAAGGAAATAAGCTCCATGTCCATATGATAGAACTAGTTTCAACCCAAGCCTTTATTTGGAAAACAATATCTTAACCATGCATATCAAATGTTGTATATGATTATGAAACCTGTATGATTAGTTATCTTTGTTCTCGACTTTGATGGTCTGTCTCAATGATTGATATTATATTCATCTTTAGAAGTATCTTACGCTTGATATGTGATTGATATGGCACTCGATAGTGGTTCAATGGAGTGTGTGATTGTGTTTAGGGTGTGTTGATGTGTTAGATGGCAGATTTGAATATTGGTTGTAGTATGAATAATGATTCTTTTATAAATTTATTATTTTGAGTTTACTTAGGATATAATTTTCCATACCAAAGAACCTTGGCAGTGATTCTGTATGCTAATTGAAGCTTATTAACACTTAATGTTGGCATCAATAATATTCCCACTCAAAAACACTTGTGTTGTTGAGATGTTGGATTTCCATGATGGAAAATGTGAGAAAATTTCCAACCTTTCAATTTGCCATCTTTTGGCCTCATGCATTTTTCTTTGCTTTTTGGCATGCATTGTCTCTCCTCTTTTTTTGATATTTTTGTAGGATTTGCATATGTTTTAAATTTTTTTCATGGTCATCGCTAGCTTCTATTAGTTCATATTCTTTGGGGCCTCACTCTTGATTTCCTTTTTGAGGGAGATTTAAATTCAAAACTTCTTTATTTTGTTAGTTACTTGCATGCATTTTTGTTTGTATTTTACTAGCTTCCTTTTATCATGATGTGGCAAGTTTTCCTCAATTAGTGTATCTAACTTGAAAAATTCAATCATACATTTTTGCTGAGGCACTTAGGAATTGCACTTTCCTCCAACAAATGAGGTTTGTAACTACCATTGATATCTTGACTTTATTGAGAAATTAAATGATTTTGATTAGGTATGTTTCCTACATAAATTTATTTATCATAGACTAGGTGGAAATTCATGCTTGAATATTAAAAATTCGTATTGTCACTCTAATTTTATATTTTTCATGTTTTACTGACAGTAAATCTATATGAAAGATGTCTCATTGCATGCGTAAACTACCCAGGGTATTGGATTCATTATGTTCAATGTATTGAAATTGTTGGAAGCATGGAAGTTGCAAATGATGCTCTTGCATGGGCGACACAAGTTTTGGTAAGGTAGACTTCTATGAGTTTTTATTTTATAGTTTGTAAGTGTTGTTGTTTTCAATGTTCACCATTTTCTTAAGCTTTATAACTTTCTAATGTGTTTTTCTATTCAATTAATTTAATGTATATGAATCCTCTGGGTTTGGAGATAGCTATTTGATTTTGTATATTGTCAACATTTTTGTAGAAATTGCTGGTTGGATGCACATTGGGGAGAGGCAGGTGGGTAAATTGAAAGAGAAATAATTAGAAGAAGTGTTGAAGTAGTATGTAGGTTTCTCTGACACGGATGTTATGATTTTGGATAAAGAGAATTTCCATGGATACTCTTCTCATTCAAGATGCAATTAGTGAAAAGGTACTCGTCCATATGACCATCTATAATTTTAATGATGTTTTATTCTAGTACTTAAGTTCGAAAAACCTACATAAAATCAATCAACAACTATGTATATATCCATGTCTTGGTATGATTGTATTTGTTATTACGGAATCATCCAAAAATATTGCAGTCAAAAGGATTGAGAATATATGTGTTATAATGTTCCATTTGGTCAAGGATGTGTGGGCAAAGATGAATCTCCTCCCAGTGCTTCAGTATTGCATGAGGAGATCAAGGATCAATAGAGCTTGGCTCAGACAAGTATAATTTCAAGTCCCCTTACTGCAACCAATTCTAAATTAAAGCTTTGTCTAGGTACTCAACCAAAGAATAATCAAGCGTTACAAAAAATTTAAAAAAATGAAGGAAAATTCTCTTCGTTGAGTGTGGAAATAGTTGCTCAATATACTAGGTTACCTTTTCCTCTATCTATCAGTTCACAGTTAGCCAACATTACAAATTTTCAAATGCATTTGCGAGTCAAACAGAGTGAATTAAAATTAGCTTCATTAATTACTAAATCTAGTGAAGTCAATCTAAAAGGTACCAAATTTACCTCAAACACTTTCTGAAATCTAAGTGTGGCTTAGGCTATATTTCTACCTAAATTAGTTCTCTAATATAGAGTTGGGAAGAAAAATTTAAAATTCGAAACTAGTTTATACAAAAATCTCATAATGACTACCTTTTTCAATAATTCTACCATTTTGAATGACAACAATGGAGTTCACATTTTGAATTGTTGATAAATGATGAGCAAATACCACTATTGTCCTTCCACACATCAATCTCTCCAAAGAGTATTGAACAATAATCTTTGATTCAACATCTAGTGCACTAGTAGCTTCATCTAATAAGAGAAATCTCGGATTCTTCAATATGGCATTTGCAATGCAAATTCTCTGCTTATGGCCTCCAGAAAACTAAACACGTCTTTCAACAATCATGTTTTGGTAAGCATCATGCAAGATAATTGTAAAATTATGTCCATCCTCTACCTTGGAAACCTCAATGATTGCCTTAGTTGAAATTTCTTTACCATAAAGTATATTTTTCATATATATTAGTAGTAAAAAGTGTGGGCTTTTGTTGTACAAGACCAACTTTCAAAAGTAGAGACTTCATATTCAATTTCGTGATCTATTTACCATCTATTGTAACCTCACTTACTATAGGATCATAAATTCTTTCAATTAATGTGATCATTGAGATTTTTACTAAACAACTGGCCCCAACCAAGTCTTGTCTATGAAAAACTTTAATTTTTAGGTTTAAATATTTGAAAATGGTGACTTAGAGCCTAGATTGATAAGAAAATTCTATATTCTCTAATTTGATTTCACATTTGATTTTATCAACAATTTTTGCATATTCATCATTTGGTTCAATTTTTGTTCCATGGTCAATAATTGCAAAAATAAAAATCATTTCTTCTCCACCTTTGATGAAATCTAGTGCAAGGTTTAGTTTTCTAGTAACAAAAATTATTGTGATTACAATAACTACAAGACTTTGATCACTTTGGAGAACGTTGAGGTTCCATTTTGAACTAGTGTTGCAACATACCATAGTATTAAGCCTGGAGATCCATATACTGAGAGATGTGAGATTCCAAATAGAAATCCAACTAATTGACCATGTTTTAGGCTTTGGGTTTGAGGTAATTTCAACTCTTGGCTAAAGATATTAAGGATGTTTTCCTTGCTTGCTTTCCCCTGCATGCTATTTTGTTGTCTCCCACAAATCCTTTGAGAGACAATTGTTGAAACAATATCAAATGTTTTTAGAATAAATTCTCAAATAATTGCAAAAATTTCCTGTATGTATTATTTGTAAATACAATTAATGTGTAAATTTACAGAAACAAGGTGGAAATCCCTAGACAAATTATTTTATGTGTACTCTAGAACTTCATGGTTAGAACTTACAACCACCCAATGTAGAAAACGAAATGAAAATTATTCCATGAAAGCTACCTTTCTACTGGTAAGGAAAAAGGATGTCTTCTTTTGTTTCTTGAAATATAGATGACCACTTAAAATAAAAATTCCTCAATTGAGGAAACACACCAAAATACAAACCCTTTACAATGCAACAATATTTTAGTGATTGGTCCTATTTCCTTTTAGCTTACTACATCTTGATTCTTTCCTATACCTTTGGTAGCCTAAATTCTTAAATAGTAGGCCAAGGAACTTCACCACAAATCTAACAAAATATTTGGAAAAAAAGGGACCATAGATAATAATATTGCTCAAAACTATGCATGATCTGGATATTTCAGTTCTTCATTTGGGGTTTTATTATTTTCTTCCTAAAATCCTCCTATGTCTTTTAAAATATCTTATGTTGGTACTCCGAAATGCAAATTTTTCAATGTTATTTTCATTTTTCTTGATCTCACCTACCATTGAAGGAGATTAAGGTGATCAAGCGTATTATGGAAGTTGTTACAAAACAAAATTTTTATTATGGATAAACATAAGCATGACAATGTTGGAATCCATGTTATTGCAGATTCACATAATCAAATTATACAAATAGATTTATGTTAGAATTATTGAATAAATAGTAATTACACCTCCTCAATTAATTAACAAATAATTTAATAGGTATATTTTTCATTACGAATTTACTTGTTGATATCATGAGCTGGTTTTTTAATATATTACAAGATCGGAGTGCTTCTAAAATTTCATGGGTTGATGCCAAGTTTTAACACTTCTACAAAATAACTTTAATATGTGTAAAAATGATATATTGTTGAAAAATATGGTGAAAACAAAAAAATATTTATGCACTCAACATAGCTTATAGTTAAATTTTTCCTGTGAAGCATTCTAACTTCTGCACTATTTTGTCAAACCTCTAATATACTAATATGAGTTCCCATAATAGAAGCACAACAATTGTATTTTTTTCCTAAAGTTATACAGGTATATAAGCTCTCAAACTTCAATCTACCACTAATGACTTCCACACTTTCCTTGGAATCTAGCCTATTTCAATATTTTTTTCTTTAATTTTAAATACAACTAAATTCATTTCATTATGATTATATTAATATTATATATTATCGAAAAATAATCTAAATGTTATAAAGTATATGTTATATTCCCTTTTATATTATATATTATTTCTTCTTACATTATAGATCAAATCAATTAAACATGTGACATAAAATTAATACATAATATAATATATTACATTCATTATACTATATTATTTGATTTTTATGTAGTATCTTAATTACATTTATTATATAATTTAAATAATTTAAATTTTATATAATAGTATATTATATAAATAAGAATTTAAGAATTTATATTTATAATTTATTTTAAGTTATTTAAGTACAAAGGGAAAATGCATTAGTTGTTTAATGATAATGACTTTTTTTTAAGGGCTCATTTTATTTATAGTGATAGCAATAATTTTTTTTTATTAATTTTATTTTATTATAACTTTTCAATTGAATTTAGCCATGGTTACATGGATTGTGGTGCAAAATGTGAATTGAAAATTCATAACTCTTATTTTATCATTTTAGCTATTATTTAATTATTTTTCATAGGAGGACCATTGTTGACCTAAAAATTTCTCTAATGCCACCTTTTGTACAAGGGATCCATTTATCAACTTCCTTACCGCATTTATAACCTGCTTCTTGAGCAAGGAATAAGCCCCTTTTTAAGGCTTTAAATTTTTCCAAATTACTATTGTAACCACAATATCCCTCAAATAAATTAAGTAGATTACAGTGGTCATCCCTGAAAACTCCCCAATACTCAGTCGGTCTTGGGTTTCCTTTGATTACCCCATCAAAATTGAGCTTAACGAATCCTTGAGGAGGCAGTGAAAAGACATTATGAGATGAGCTAGTGTCAATGGGCCACCGAGTGTTCTCCTCTTAAATCATATTCTTAGAGACCTCCAACTCTCTTAGAATATGGGCTTCATCTCCTTCCACTTTCCAATCCTCTTCAACCCATTTCTATAATAAAAGTGATTCCATGATGTTGAATGTTATAGTCTACCAGCTAGAATATTTTGAACCCTTTGTATCTTTAAATACTCTTTGTTTTTTTCCTTTCCAAACATTCCATAGGAGTCCCAACAACAATCTCCAATACCTATTAGCAATTGTATTTTTAAATGGCATAGGGTGCCAAGATTCAATAGTCTTTCATACACTGTCAAGGGAGAGGTCCAGGTGGCCAAAGAGGTTACCAATCCTAGTCCAAAGGGACTCCATTCTTGTACAAGTGTTAAAACGATGCTCACTTATTGCCTCTTGTTGTTGATATATGGAACACCAAGATTGGCCAACATACCCCTTTTTCCATAGCATATCCCATGTTAACAATTGTCGCCATCCTATCAACCATAAGAATCTTGCCAATTTAGGCTAGTGTTTTCCCTTCCAAACCTTACTCTAGAGTGGCTCCTTAGGGAGTTCTAGATGTTTAGTGATGTAGGAGCATTAGATCTTCCAACTCATGAAGCTTTTAGAGATAAAGCTCCAAAAGGGATTTCAATATTGTAAAAAAATTATAATTCCTTAATAGTAAATATTCTTAGTTCTTTTTATTATTATAGGATAGCATTAGAAAACACTATGGATAGGAAAGATTTTTTCTATAAGGAAAAGCCTAATTTACCTTGAAAACCATGAGAGTTTTATGGAATAAATCATGAGAGCTTTAGAGAATAAACCAGAACTGATTTATGGATGCAGAAAAATATACATTTATCCTAACTTTGTATTTAATTATTGTAATCCTATGAGCAATGTTGATGGGCAAACAAATGTATAATTAGCTCATAGACAGAAAAAAATGGCTTTGAGTATTTTTGTATGTACAAGTTTTGTTAATGAAATGAAGTTTTCATCTCTGCCGCGTATGTAATGTCTATGTGAATGGTGTTTGAAGTATTCTTAAAATTTGGAATTGGTAGAATTAAGTGCTTATGTGTGTGAATTAGGTAGAGAAATCTTACTCAAGATTTAATGAAATTAAATTTACAGCATGTTTTAAATGGTGGATAGTTGTAACATCCCTCATGAAAATTCCATGTAATAAAAGTTAACAAAGGAAAAATAATAACCATGGTTGATAGGAAAATTATTCCAAGATGAATGTTGGGAAAGACATCCTAGTGTGGGTGTTCATTTCGTTATTAATAGATAAGGAAATTGGCAAAGGCAATGACTGAGGATTTCGAAAGGAAAAATGGAATTTTTGGCACATTTATTTATTAAAATAATGGAAATTACGAGAAAAGGGAGGTGAAAGGTCACATGTTGCATGTGAGGAGGAAATTGAAGGAAAATAATGGAAAATGAAGAAAATAGATGCCTCATTCATAAAAAGGCTTCTGAGGATCAGTTGCTAACCTTTTGTTAGTTCAATTTTGGATCTCTCTCATTATTCTCTCTCTCTCTCTCATACAGTTGGACACTTAGAGTTTTCTTGGAGCATTGTTGGAGGGTATGGCATACTTGGATTCTTGGAGGAAGAAGGCAAAGGAAGAGTAGGAAAGTGCAAGAGGACATTGGCATAAAAACTACATCGGATTTTTCTTATAGGTACCGAGTTGCATGTATGCTTTCCTCACTAGTTTGGGCACACATGACATATGCATGTGGCTTGTTGATTGTGATATGTCATGGGCATGGAGGATGAATGCGATTGATAGTGGATTACATAGCCTTTCCATTTCCTGGATAGCCATGGAGATTGTGGGTTTATTTTCATTAGTTTTTTGGTTGGTTCTCATGTTTCCTTAGCTTGGGTTGAGTTACTAGTAATGTAGCCTTGGTTGGAAAAACATTATGGAGCCCTGTAACAACTTGGGTTGAATTAATAATCTCGTAGCCTTAGCTGGAAAAACGCTTTGGATCCCTTGGTGGGTTGAGCTACTAGTCATGGAGCCCTGGTTGGACAAATGCTTTGGAGCCCGTGAAAGTTGTGGGTTGAGTTACTAGTCCTAGAGCGTTGGTTGGACAAACACTCTAGAGCCCTGGATGGATAAGATAGAGCCCAATATGATGATGGTTTTGTGATGTCCGATTGTGAGGTGGAATAGCTATTTTATGGGTTGAGGTGGATGGCCTCTAGAAGGCTTGGATGGTTTTGGATTAATGTATTTTATGAGATCCCACATTCATGCTTGGAATATGACACATGCATGAATGGCTGAAGAGAGATTTGGCTCAACCATTCTATGGTCAGGTGGAATGTGGAAATCCCATCCTGGGTTTGGATTTTGCATTATAAATATGAGGTTATGTCTCCTTGTATTTATATGATTATTATATTGGATTATATATGGTTTGTATGGTCGTGATTTCATTGGTATTTTTGCTGCTATTATGCTGGTTATATATGTGTTTTATGACGGTAAATATGTATGCATCTCATGATGTTTTTACTTGTAAATGAATGATAAATTTATATATGGCCTAATGGATGAAATGGAGGTTGATGTGTTGAGGCATCAATTATTCTCAGTGTTTCTCAGCTAAGTATGAGACCCCTATGCTCAGATATATTATTTACACATGTAGATTACATATTTGTGATATGTTTGACGAAATGCATGCCATGGCTAGTAGGGGTCCAGTGAATGTATCATTCATGTCATTGATTTTGAACTACAATTTCCTTGTTAATTTACTGTTATGAAGGTATCATTCCATTCTAGGGGGTGACCTAGGCTTTGGGCCTAAAAATGTGGGTTAATTCCGGGGGATGCTGGCACAGAACTGACAAAAGGAGTCCTTGGACACTGTCAGGCAAGCCTGTGAGAGCGTCTAGAGGTCCCTGGATGCTGGCATGCCCATAGCATGAGAGCAACTAGAGGTATAAATGTCCAAAATTTCAGTGGAACCCAAGAGCAAGTTTCCTAACATGTTGTATTGGATATTGAGGGTCCTAATGTTGATGTTGAATGTTTGTATGGTGGTTTTCTATCCGTTCCACTTCCTTAATGTGACTTAGAAGGTCAAATCATATGATAGTGGCCTATCGTCGCTTGTTTACCCCAGTTGGCCGGTTACTTGGGTAGATGTGGGAGGAGGGTGTTATAGAGTGGTATCAGAGCATGGTTCACCCCTCGGATTGGATGGGCTATCTGTTGGTCATGCATGCATGTCAGTTTCATGTGTGTCTCTTACACTTGCATTCCATGTGCTTGTTGCATTTGTATAATTTTGATCATGGTTCTAGCGATGTATTCATGAGGAACTTGATGTTGTTATATTGGAGTGCATTGTCTTGAGTGTATGACTGATTACATGTTGTTATATGTCGCTTGGTTGCATTCTTGTATTTTTGGTTACATGTATCATTCTTGTAGGTTTGGTTACAAGTATTGTTTGTTTATGCTTGATTAAATGTGTTTATGCATGTGTATGGTTGGTTACACACTCCTTATCCATGTTAATGTTTGCATGTGGTCACATGTACAGTGATGTAGTGGTTTTTTTCATGCATTTGGTCATGGTGTGTGTTGTTGTTAAGATCATGCATTTATGACTGGACCGTAGCTAGAATGATGGTTGCATGGTTATATGCTTATGTGTTATGTTTCTATATGTTGTCATGATTATGTTATACATGCATCACACTAATTTGTTGATCTTGCAGACAAGGTATCCTCCCTTTATTTTGATTTGGTTTAGTTGACATGATATACCTTGCAGGAAGAAATATCAAATGGCTAGCAAGATGGCAAGCTACAAAGGATCTTGCTATGAATCAGAAGAGTAGTATGGTGTTGGGAATATTTTGAGTTGGAAGACACACTGAGAATATTAAAGGAAGAAATAAGGAGTTGTAAGGAAAATAATGACATAATCATATAGGCACAAGAGAAGCTAGCAGAGGTAAATTCAGTGATACTTCAATGTTTGTCAGATTTTCAGCAACAAGGACTACTTCGGATAAGACACGAGAAGGAGGACACAACTAATGGGGCATACGGTAGTAGTTTGCATGGTGGTCACAAGTCATATGGTGGTGACACAATCAGAGATGGCAGATTGTTGGATACTTCGGATAAGAGGAGGGATAGACATAGGTACCATTCTAGTTCTAGTTTTGACAGGCATGATGATCGATATCTTTATCATCCTTACAGGTGGAGTAATAAAGGATACTTTGCAGATGAGTTTAAGAAAGGAAAACCACCTACTTGTGAAGGAGATATGAAAAGTTCGCAAGATTTAGAGGCAGGTTTTCTTGGTATGAAGAATTTCTTCAGGTTGCATGACTATTCAGAGAACATGAAAGCCAAAGTAACAACATTCAATCTCAAAGGTAAAGCAGACATTTGGTGGGAAGATGTGAATAATGTCAGAGTTATACATGAGGAAGATTTGAATTGGATTGAGTTTTAGTGGCTATTCAAGAAGAATTATTTGTTAGAGAAATACTTTGATGACAAGGAAAAGGAATTCTATGAGATAAAGATGGGGTCTATTAGCACTCCTTAGTTTTCCCAAGGCTGTCAAAGGAAGCCAAGGAGGTAACCTCAGACCATCTTCTGATTTGGTATCTAGCCTTACCAAATGAGAGATGGATTTCTCTAGATCAAGCTCATAGCCAATGGAAGTGACTGGAGAAAATCAGGCTTTTAGGTTGGGTATTTAGCTCATTAGAGTTTTGAAATGGGGTTTTCTCGGTCAAGGTCATAGATCTAGGAACTAGGTCAGGGTTTCGAATGATCAATTGCAAGGATAAAAATGAGGCAAGGTAGGTAGGTTTAGTGACATATTTGGGTTGTGATTGTGGAATAAGGTTGAAAAATGAAGGATCAAAATGAGCATATGACTATGAATTCATTCATGAGAAGAAATGGAACACAAAAATGAAGATCTCATCAAAACAGAGCATAAAGGTTAAGAATTTTACTTAAAAAATAATGAGATGATCACAAGAAAGAATACATATGGTTTCAAGGAGAAACAAACTTTCAAATTTATGATAAAACTAAGAAGAAACATTGTCAATAAGCATACGAGAGGAATCCCAAGATTATAGTTGCAACTGTCTTTAATATCACTGTAAAATGGTGCACATTAGCTCCAGACTATTATTACCAAGTATTCAAACCAGTATATGAGTTCATTTTGACTACATTTTGATGAGAAAAGAAAGTCCCCCTCTTAGGTGTTGAATCCTACCTCCTAGGAACTGATTACATGATTCTATATAACCATTACAAAACCTAGGGAGGTTAGAAACCAATTCCCTTTTTACACTAATTGATTTGATTTGACTTTGAAAGCTTTAATTACAAGGAAATCAACTCTAACCATCACTAGAATACTTAATTACATAAGTTAAAATCATTAAAAGACTAATTAAATTGACCAATGTTGACTCTTGACCATGAAAACTGAGAAACATGCTTCCTCCATAACAGCGCAATGAAAAATTACAGAAGCGCAACATGTGGCAGCAGAAGTGCAACGAAAGTTTGGAGGTGATTTGGAGGCCTTCCCGTAGGATGTTTTGGCTGAAAATGGTATGGTTGGAAATATAGAGTTGTCTACTACACCATATAATCATCAAGCACTGGAAAACACTTCTCCAAACCCCTGATAAATTGCCTTGAAGTCAGACTATCCAAAAGAGCATTGAGTGGTCTGAAATAGTGGTAGAAAGGTTAAAAATGAGCACTATTTTGATATTTTATGACAATTTATGCATCCTTCAGCTTCCCAAAGTAATTTTTTGTCATCCTTGCATCATTATCCATCTCCACATACTTTTCAATGTTCATTTGGAGCCTCTGGGAAAAAGTGCAGTGAGCACACGCTGCGTTTCTCGGCAATGAAATTTCTACATTTCTGCAAAACTAGGGATCAAAGATGAACCAATATCTCACTATCAAAACTAGGTTTTACAGAAATGGGAAAGGTTTTTGTAGATACATTTGTTTTGAAGAAAAACTTATCTTACTTTTGTGAAATTAATTTCCATATTCATGGAATTCGTGCCACAAAATAATTACTAAAACAAGAAATACAATTGGAGAATTTGATTTTCTGAAATAGGAATATAATAAAGTTGAATATATCCCAATAT
Source organism: Pinus tabuliformis (assembly GCA_031772625.1). Lineage (NCBI taxonomy): Eukaryota > Viridiplantae > Streptophyta > Pinopsida > Pinales > Pinaceae > Pinus > Pinus tabuliformis. Next base: position 1,153,585,096 of record CM062819.1, read on the forward strand.
ATGAAATATGTGTAGGAAATGAAGGAGGTTATTGTGATTGGTTATGTAAGTAACAAAAACCTCCTTTTGGTTTCCAAGATTCATCTGTATTTTTTTTTTTCTGAATAAAGACTAATTCTATTAAGAGAGGGAAAATATAGTACAATCAAGCCTGGAAACAGGCTTAGCAGAGAAGCAATGGAGCCGGAGGTGATAGGGAATCAACCTTGCTCCAAATAGAAAGATAAGGGACAGGTCATAGAAATCAAAGGAATACAAAGGAAAGTACTGATCAAAAGGCTACCCCAAAGGGTTGTTTCCTGCAAATCGACATTTTTTGCCTTTTTTCTTGCTCACTTTTATCCACCCAGTGGAGCTTGGCTGAGTCATGACAAGTTGTAGATTATTCTGTTCTGATGGCTGATCATCCTTGTTAGAGTCTGAGGACGAAGAGAAATGGGAACGTTTCTGAGAAATCTGCTGGTTAGAGGGAGCCTCCGGGTGAGCCGAGGGGGCGTCCTTCGGAATTTCCTCATTCTGCAAATTAGCTTCAATTTCCTCATCAACCTGCACATCTGCCTCAGATTCCTCCTCCTCCAAACTCGAGAAGCCTAAGTCGTCCAGCGGACAGGGTGGTTCAAAAGGATTCCATCTCTTGGATTTGGGCTTATGATTCAGATTCTTCTTTTTATCTTTGAGCTGGGAACATGTACTCTGAAGGTGCCCTGTTTGATGACAATGGCGGCAGCGGAACGCTGTGTTCTCGTAATCGAGTGGTTGAGTCCAATTGAAATCTCCAAACTTGAGATTAATCTGATCCGGCAGTCCTTTGCTGATACCTATTTCTACACACAGTCTGCCATAAGTGTAAAGACCATTTTCCCTTCTTGAGGTATCTGTAGCCAGGTATCGTCCCAAAGTGTTTCCAATAGCTAGGAAGACAGAGAAATCCCAAAAATGTGCCAGAAGATTTGGGAGCCTGGCCCAAATGGGAAGCTTGGAGATGACTGTTGTAGAAGCGTCGAAGTTAGGAAACCAAGGGGTTAGAAAAATCCCAGCTGAACCCCAGAACCAAGGGCCTCCCGTTAAGGCTTTCTGGTAATCTTCGCTTGAGTCAAAAAGCACCAAGAAAAAACCTTTTGAACATAAGAAGATTTTACACTTTTTTGTCCAAAAGGAATGAACCCATTGATAAAGATCTGCTGTGCGAGGCCATAGGCCATTAAATCTGCAAATGAGTGCAGATTCTGCAAAAATCTGGTAGCGGCTTTCAACCCTAGGATTAGAGAAGTTGATGGAGGGAATTTCCTCTGATTTGTCTACCAGAAACGACTTTGGAGCATCATTTAGTTGGGTTTCCTTTGAAGAGAACTGAGGTTGGGCAGCGTTTTTGCGTGCTGCATCTTTGTAAGAGAAAGATGGGGCAGAGGAGGTTTGCCCAAATGAACCACCTCTTAGACGGAAAGAAACCCCAATAGAAGCGTCCTTTTGAATGCTGTAAAAAGAAAGAGGTAGGGGATGCATAAGCTGCTTACCGTTATACAGCAGTCTGATGCAAGAGGAGGGAATCCCCAGCCGGAATTCAAGTTTTTGTAGAAGATCCTGCACAAGATTTGTTGCGCAAACCCATAACATTGCCGTTTTGCCTGAAAGATTAACTTGGATCTGAAATGCATGAGATTCTTCAGGCAGATCCAGCTGGTTCAAGATAGAAAACTGCTTCAGAGTTGATCTCGTCTGAACTTGCCTCCTGAAAGCTGCTTGTCCATCGATCTGGGTTTTTTTAAGGCCCCAATATCTTCTGGGCTCCTGATTTGATGGTTTAATTGCAGATCTGATCATCTGACTACCATCCACAGTCAGTACTCCTGATTCAGAGCAGAACCATGACCCTTGACGTCGGATCTTGAGGATTCGAAGACTGCAGATCTGTAATAAAGGCAGATCTGTGACCCCATTGAGCAGATCCAGGACATTGAGCTCCCCTGCTTGGATATCGCTGAAATCTTTCTTCAAAAGAAAAAGCTCCCCTTCCTTTACGCGTTCAGTGACTCGAGCACCAGAAACGAGTTTGAAGCCTTCAATTCCTTCTACGCTAAGGCAGATGCCAACGGCCCCCGCAGAGGCATCTTCCTTCTTCGAGACCAAGAGTTTCGCTGGCGTGGAGACCAAGAAACAACAGATCTCCCTGAACCTCTCTGCATGCAGTAAAACTTCAAGAATGTGCCAGGATTTGGGTTCCATGCAAGATGCCGGAAGCCATTCTACGCCTTCTGGGAATGCCGGATTATCTGCAACAAAGAAATCATACAGCGCAAAGGGTGCCAGAGAGCTGAAAGTTGTTGAAACCCTCGTCTCCATCCGCATTATTCGTAATGTGCAAATATAAGATTCATCTGTATTACTTTAGAAACAAATTTTTAAATAAAACTATCCCTATGTGCAACAAATGACCTCAAAACCCTAAAAATCATGCCAAGCACCTCCTTATTTTTGGTCTATGATGTTTCCATGGTGAGGGAGATGTAGAATTACCCTTTGAATTGAAATGGAATGCAAACAAAGGTATGAGGAAGTGCTTCTCAGGGGAAAGGGGTTGTGAAGGGGAGGCAAGGGACTTGATTTGCAAAATGGGGCTAAAATCACAGCAAGTCGGGGTGAGGAAATGAAGGGGAATGGATATGAGATAATTCCTGAGAAAATAATGGGGAGTAGGGAAGTGTTTTGGGAACATAATGAGAGTGGAATTTATGAATTTGAGTGAGGGGAAGGGGGAAAAATAGGGAAAACACAGTCCTAGTCTTGAAGCACAGCAACTAGCTAGGGTTGTGTGAGAAAATGATGAAATAACTAAAGTAAAGTGAGGGGAATGGAAAGGAGTGACTAATGAGGGATATTAGGGATGCATAGGCAAATAAACTAGGAAATTTCTGATTCAAGTGAAGCAAAACAATGAAATCAAAATAGCACAGCAACAAACCCTAGGTAAGAAGTTTATCAGTTTTGTGAAGGAATTGACTGAAGAAAGGGTTTGTGATGGTCCCACTTACTTGCTTGAAGTTTTTTGAAACACCAAGATGGGGTTTTTTACCTGTTCTTTCCCTTCTTGTGTCTCCAAAACAAAAGCATAGCAACCTTGCTAGAAGAGTAGCATAAGCGCTACAAGTTAGTGAATTGAGCAATTTGTGATGTAATCTGAACTTCTGATGGTTGTGGCAAGTGCTACAATGGCTGAGAGGAGCTCTTGGAGACTTGGAAGGATAGAATGAACTCTTGAAAATATTTATTTCCATTTATAGCAAAAAAAAGTCAATTTTGGCTCATGACATTATGCATACTTTTGAAACAAAGACTATTGACTGATGTGACTGCAGCAAAATTTCTTCAAATGGAAATGTTACCTTGTTACTTTATTCCCTAAGCTGCTAACTCCCATTATGGTGACCCAAATGATGGACGTGACTGCCTTATTTGATTTATAATGACTGACATTATGATGAAAATGAAAGGTAAATACTAGACCATGACCTATATGATGATCCATTAACTCTTTTGATGACCATAGGACAAGGGATGATGACACGACCATTATTGGGATAGGGTCACTAGGGTCAGTTTTGGGGTTAGTTTAACCCAACTTTGTAAAAGTTTGTAAAGAATGTAAAGCCTTTGCGAAATATGGATGTAGAGCAAACAACTAGATAGGAGTCAAAGGGGCTTTAGCCCCTTGTCTTGGTAAGTGATAGGCAAGTTGTTGAGACTCACCCATTTTCCAATGACCATGGTATTGTATTGAAAATGATATATATAGTTGAGTCATAGTGAGTCTAGAGAGGTAACCAAGAAGAGAGAAGTCAATATAGAGACTGTTTTCGGCAAGTGCTAAGGCAGGAAGGCTCTGCTTCCTGTACTTAGGAGAAAGGGGAAGGATCTTGTAGTTGAGTGTGCAGGAGGCCTTGGTAAGTCTGTAACTAAGTGCGCGGACCCCTGTAGTTGAGTGCGCAGGGAAGAGAAGTCTATAAATTGAACGTTGGAACTGAATAAAGACATATTTTGGAGAAATATCTTACATCTAAGTATTATTGTTAATTATGTTTATGCTATGTTCTGTCACTCAATAATATGTTTTATGTGGAATAATGTATAAATTTTGCATGAATCTATTGGATCTATAATATTTATGCATGAATTAAGTAATTATCTAATTTCGTGAAGACAAGGGTTAATTCTGTTATGATTTCTGATGAATTGGATAGATCTGCGCGAAGGTAGATCTAGGGTTATTAATTAGTGCACAAAAGTGGATAGTTTGCCTCTTTATGGTCTACAAAGACTGATCATAGACCTTTGCAAAGGTCTAGAATCCATTTTCCTAGAGTTACAGTATCAGGCCATAAAAGGATACCGATCTGCACGAAGGAAAATCTCAACTACAAGGGCTTAAGACTGCTTATCAAATTGTCTTTGGATGTAGAAACTTGGTTGTAGCATCCCCCAATACTGCTTCGGGTGAGACTGCAACATGCACTATGCAGGTTGTTTTCAAAAGGGCCAACAGTTAGGTTTTTGTTGGTTGTTGCGAACAAATCTGAACCTCGGTTAGGCCCCCTTATGCCAACAAATGGATCTCAATGAGATCGGAGATAAGGTCAGAGATACCACAACAAAGTTGTGGTAGTAGTTCGAGAAACAATATATGCAGACACTAGGTTGTGTCTAGAAGGATCTATGCAAGGTACATATCTAGACCTATAGGATTCATGCAAGAGTTGGGCAAGCGAGTGGAGTGCAGGCAAGCCTCGCGCAAGGAAGCAGGACAATAGCAGAGCTGGAACAAATTATGGAACTCAGAGTCATACCTTTACTAGAAGGATCTGCCTGTACAGAATCAAATGAGGACCGCGTTGTATTAAGTATTGTTAAGGACATGGGGGTAAACTTGGTCGTGTTGCCGCTTAAGACTCCCCATGCGCTACATCAGGGGGTTTCATATGAGTTAAGGATCAGAGAGAAGTGTGCCCTCACAGTCATCAATGAGTTGAAGGTGAACAATGAACAAAGGTTTGCGAAGAAAGCTCATGTTCTGAAGGACAAGGAGGAATTGCAAGTATGAAGTCAGAGCCTAGATTCAGCCATAGAGCACGCTAGCAATGTAGTTCCAGAATTGAACATCCTGGAGGATGCTGTAACTACAAAAAAACACAGAAAATTATGAGCTGTGGTCTGTGCATCAAAGGATGAGATTAATAGAGTTACCTTCAACTTTCAAATGAATATCTCAGAACTGTAGCTGAAGCTGCAGCCAACTACTCCACCAGAGGTTCAGGAGCAATGTGGAGCAACGATGAGAGAAAATATGAGCACATTGGGTAGTCATAGACTGCGCGATGATGTTTGATTATGCTATGGAGTTATAGAAAAACTTGTAGGAGGACTCGAACTTGCAGAGGTTGAACACAGATTTCAAGGAGAGACAGTTCAAGTATGATGAAGTCTGATCGATTGTGTGCACTTTGGCACTAGCACAATGCCTCAGAAGTTACCGGAAGGTAAGCAATTGCAATCACAAATGAAAGAACTATAGACGAAAGAGGCCTTTCTAAAGGCCATATTACAGTCGTGGATAGAGGAAGCCTACCATCTTACTCTATCTCTTCAAGAAAAGTTAAAGGTACTGCAATAGACATAGAGAAAAATGCACCTAGAAGTGGAAGGCCTGACAATAGATAAGTTGGTAGAGGAAGTGCAATAGGCCATGGTGCAGAGCACTGCTTACATAGCAGCTTTACAGGTCGAGCTAGGTGGCCTCCACTACAAGATCGAGGAGCCAACCGAGTGACTCAAGGGTGAGTCACCATATTTGTGTTGGGGGCCTATTAGGATAGGTTCCCTAGGGTCAGTTTTGGGGTTAGTTTAACCCAATTTTGTAAAAGTTTTGTAAATAATGTAAAGTCTCTGGGACATGTGGATGTGGAGCGCACAACTAGATAGGAGTCAAAGTGGATTTAGCCCCTTGTTTGGGTAAGTGTAAGATTATTTGTTGAGACTCACTCATGGTCCATGGACCATGGTATTGTATTGAAAAATCTATATATAGTTGAGTGATAGCGAGTCCAGAGAGGTAACCAAGAAGTGAGAAGTCAATATAGAGACTATTTTGGGCAAGTCCTAAGGAAGGAAGGCTCTACATCCTGTACTTAGGAGAAAGGGGAAGGCTCCTACAACTGAATGTGCAGGAGGCCTTAGTAAGTTGGCAGTTGAGTGCGCGGACCCCTGCAACTGAGTGCGCAGGGCAAAGAAGTCTGTAAATTGAACGCTGGAACTGAATAAGCACTGAATTTGGAGAAATATCTTGCATCTAAGTATTGTTGTTAATTTTGTTTATGTTATGTTCTGTCGCTCAATAATATGTTTTATGTGGAATAATGTATAAATGTTGCATGAATCTATTGGATCTATAATATTTATGCATGAATTAAGTAATTATTTGATTTCATGAAGATAAGGGTTAATTCTATTATGATTTCTGATGAATTGGACAAATCTGCAAAAAGGCATATCTAGGGTTATTAATTAGTGCACGAAAGTAGATAGTTTGCCTCTTTAGGGTGTGCAAACACTGATCGTAGACCTTTGCGAAGGTCTAGTATCCGTTTTCCTAGAGTTATAGTATCAGGCCATAGAAGGATATCGATCTAAGCGAAGGCAGATTTGAGCTACAAGGGCTTAAGTTTGCTTATCACACTGTCTCTGGATGCAAAAACTTGGTTCTAGAATCCCCTAATACTACTTTGGGTGAGACTGCAACCTGCACTATGCAAGTTGTTGCTGAGAGGGCCAACAGTTAGGGTTTTTTTGGTTGGCGTGAAAAACTTTGAACTTGGGCTAGGCCCCCTTAAGGAAACAACCATGATGGGTGATGGTGACCATGAGAAAGTGAAGGGAGTAGTGTTGAACTAGACAAGAACCACTGATCATTTGATAACCAAGAGATGTCAAACTTTTATTTGAAAAAATAACAGTTTGACCTAATGACCCTATCAACCACATGGAAAGAGTACATTTGATCATTGGTGACTATTGGAAACTAATAGGGTCTATGATAGATGATGAATACACTAGCAAGTTCTTGGAGATACTGAGGTATGTGTCTTACCTCAAGGAGGAAAAGGCCAAGATTCAAAGGTTCTCTAGTGGGTTACCGATGGAATTCAAAGATAGGATTGAGTTTAATGAGCCTAGATCATTGGAGGAGGCTATCCGAAAAATGAATCATTGTTATGAAGAAGTGAAGCACAAGACTAAGACTAAACTAGATTGGAAAATTCATTCCAAGAACAAAGGAAAATGGGGAAAGAAGTGAGTAAGACCATAGGATTCAGGTAGTGAGGAGAATGTTGCACCACCTAATAAGTTCAATACATTAGATAGAGGACAGGGACATCAATATGAGGAGAAGAATAAGGAGCTTGTGTGGTGTTGGACTTGTGGAGGGGATCATCACAGGAGAGGTTGTGCACAGTATCAGGGTGGTAGGCCTAAGATATACAATGGACAGGTGGCACAAACTATTGGGAATGTGGGGCAGAGTAGTCCTCGTATTTATGCAATCATGGACAACAGATAGACAGAGCACTAGAAATCTATTATTGAGATGGATGGTAAGATTTGTGATCAAGTTATTTCTATTTTGATTGAACGTGGATCTGATTATAGTTATGTTAGTCCTAACTTGGTGGATAAGTGTGGTTTAAGTAAGGAATTGCATCCAAAATCTTGGTTAGTTCATCATTGGGTAAGAGATTGTGCATTTGATTTGAATGGTATGCCTACTGTAGCACATTTGAACATATTACCATTGGGATCATACAATATGTTGTTGGGCATGGATTAGTTGTATCTTCATAGAACCAAGGTGGATTGTTATGAAAATTAAATTGAGTGTGTGGATGATAATGGGGAACCAAGAGTCTCGTAGGAAAAGAAGAAAGCCACATTAGTTAGGATGGTAACAACTATGCAGGCATATTGTAGTTGTAGGAAAGGGTATATGTTATTTGCAATGCATATTTATAGTGATAAGGGTAAGGAAGATTAGGATGCAGATATGTTGAGCATGTACCCAGTTTTACAGCAGTTCAAGGATTTATTTCCTGAGGGCATATCAGAGTTTCCACCTCACAGGGAGGTAGACTTTTTTATTGAGTTAGTTCTAGGGGTAACTCCAGCATCAAAAGCACCTTACATCATGAGCACAACTAATTTGGTTGAGTTGAAGCTACAATTGGAGGAAATGTTGGACAAAGGATACATTAGGCCAAGTGTATCAACATGAGGCACATTGGTTTTGTTTGTAAAGAAGAAAGATGGTACTCTTAGATTATCTATTGACTACAGGAAGTTGAACAAATTGACTACTAAGAATAGGTACCCATTACCAGGGATTGACGATTTGTTTGATTAGCTCAAGGAAGTAGCAATGTTCTCTAAGATAAACTTGAGATTCAATACCATCAGGTACGCATCAATGAGGAGGAGATTTGCAAGACAAATTTCCAAACCAGGTATGGGCATTATGTGTTTGATGTAGTTACATTCGGTTTGACTAATGCTCAAACTACATTTATGTGCTTGATGAATAGTTTGTTGCATCTGTATTTGGATAAGTTTGTTATTATGTTCATTGATGACATATTGGTATATTCTAAAAATGACGAAGAGCATGCCGAGATTTTAGCAGTAGTGTTGAAGTTGTTGAGAGAGCATTAGTTGTATGTTAAGCTCATCAACTATATTTTCTTTCAAACTAAGATAAATTACTTGGGACATGCTGTGTCCAAGAAGGGTATTGCAGTAGATCCATAAAATATAAGGGTCATCATGGAGTGGGTAGCTTCTAAGAATGTAGATGAGGTGATGTCCTTCATGGGATTTGCAGGTTCTTACAAGAGGTTCATCATGAACTTCTCATAGATCGCTTATCTTATTACATCATTGCAAAGGAAAGGTAAGAAGTTTGAATGGATAGAGGAGTATGAGGCTAGTTTTGAGAAGCTTAAGTAATTGTTGACACATGCACCAGTGTTAAATATTGTAGATCTAGACAAAGAGTTTGTAGTTTACACAAATTCTTGCAAGATAGGACTTAGTGGATTCCTTATGCAGGATGGATAGGTGGTATTTTATGAGTCTCGAAAACTATATGAGCACAAGAAGAAATACCCAATGCATGATCTTGAGTTAGTAGAGATCATACATACATTGAAGGTGTGGAGGCTTTATATTCTTGGCAGGAGGTTTATACTTACGAGTGATCACATTAGGTTGAGGTATTTGTTTGATCAACCAAATTTGAATGGAAAGAAGGCTAGACGGTTGGCCACGATTAGTGAGTTTGACTTTGAGATTAGGTACATCAAAGGAAAGGAGAATACGGTTGCATATCCTCTTAGTAGGTGAATATAGGTAAATCACTTAGCATCTATGAGCTCCTGTGGGATAGACTTACAGGATAGGATCTTACAGGCAGGTCAGTAGGATTTCAGGTATATGGAGATTGTGCACAAGTTGCAGCAGGGTTGTTATACAAAAATATCGTCACCATGATTATTTGCAGTCAGTATGGGTCTATCATCACTTGTACTGTCCTCCTAAGAAAGTCTCAGACCTCAGCTCTTCAAATCAAGCTTTGGAAATGAGAGAAAGACATTAAAAATCAATGTAACTCTCGTTCCACACTTTCTCTCATGGTCACCTGCGGTCCCGCACCTTCTGTGTACAAAAGCTGCGGACCTGCCCACTCTGTCCCTAACGCTGTAGGTATGGACCCCTGTGGAAGTCAAAAGGTGCAAGTTTTATCTTAAAAAACTCACTTTGGTTAATTCTAGACCTTTCTAGAAGGATTTTTCACGTGGATTGTTCGCTCTGAGGTGGTTCATGCATCCCAAAGAGAAGGAGCTAATCCCTTGATTAGAGGAGCTATCCATTTGAAGGAGGGCTTTATCCCTTTGAAGGAGGACCTAGTAACCTCCCTCCATTGCACTATAAATACAGGCATTGGGCTGGTTGCTAGAGAGGTTAGAAGCTGAACATTTTTGAGGGTAAATGCTGGTGAAATCAAGACTTCCTAGTTGAGCTTAAGAGGAGAGATCACACATCTTTTTGGCTTCATTGGGGAGTGAGTGAAACTTGTCAAAGTAGAGGAGACTTCTTGTTGGACCCTGGGAGGAGCTTGTACAGCGTCAAGGCAAAGGTTGTAAGGTTCTTCTTCTTTTGAACTAATACAATCAAACTCATTTTTCTCAACAAGTATCTTATGTTATTTGTTTCATGGACTCCTTGAATTTCATGTAAAATATGTTTTATGATATTGGCTTTTCAGGTGCTATTTAATTTGTTTGCCTTGTTTGTGTTTGCAGATTCGCGAAAAGGAGCTCATTTGGATTGAAGGAGCGAGGGCATCCACAAGCTAGCGTTGGACCTAAGGTAGGCCCTAAAAACACTTGTTTTCTATTGTTTATCAAAGCATATTAAGAGAAAGATAGTGTCTGGTTGGTTTGCTTGTCATTAGGTCTTCTTTAGATTCTAGGAAGGTCTATCTTGTCTGCAAGATTGACTTATTCCATGTGACAAAATGGCGACTCCACTGGGGACTTGATTGTTTTCCTTGTTTTTACTTTGACCTGAGAAACTCTATTTTTGTTTCTGTTTTTGGCTTGTTGTGTGTAAAATTGGGTAGAGTTTGTAGATCCAGGGTTATTTTTCGTTTTTCATAGCTTTGGGAGAGGACCGCACCCTAGCCATTTGACACAGTGCGTACTTACCCGCAGCTTGGCTTTTAGCACAGAGCGGGACCGCACCTGTGCCAACTGTGGGCTTGCGGACCCTGTCAAAATTTTGAAAACCCTAAAATTTCCTCTGTCAGTCAGCTTAGTTTGTCTTTAGAAATTGTTATCCACTGCCCAGACCTGCATATAACTTGTCAGAAGCTTTCCTTGGATTGATTTCGTTAGTGTTAGGGTTTTAGGTGAAATTCCTACGAGTTTTGCTTGTTGGGTTTGTTTTTCGTTTTGGTTGTGTAGTGGCTCTGAGCTTAGAGGCTGTAGGGACCTCATATCACCTTAGTGTCTACCAGCTCTCTTATGAGTCTGACCATTAATGAAATCTCCCCTTGTTTGAGGAATCCGCTTTAAGTTTTCTCTTTACAAAACTTCGAAAAGCTTGTGTTTGAGAGTTTGGATTTTCATTTTCAAAAAGAAAACGAAATTGGTTGTTCTTGACTGATTTGTGATTCTGTATAAATTAGTCCTTAGCTTGCATCTAGCTGAGTAAAACATCCTTAAAAAGGACTTTTAGTAGGCTTTGACCTCAAATAGGTTTTTATAGTTTGTAGCTCTCAAGGTTAGTTATTTTCATTAGTTTTGAGTGTTTTATTATAAAATAAAAAAAAAAAAATCTCTTTTGAAAAAGTTTGTTTTTTGTAGTGTTTGAGTGCTTTGAAACGAAGAAGGGAAATTTTTGTGAAATAACTAGTTATCTCGTTCGAGTGCTTTGGAAAGGAAAAGCTCTTCTTTTAATTTGTTTAAAATGAGAAAGATTTGTGTTTACAAAGTATTTGCATTCTCAAACTCTTTCTTAGTTTAGAAGTTCATCGAAGAGAAAAAGATTGTTTAGATCATCTTAGGTGCATTTTTAGTGATTTTGAGTCGAGTCTTCATACCACGAGTTTCATCTCCACACCTTTGGACTTAAACAAGAACCACTAAAATTAACGCTTAAAGTAAAATTCACCTAGTAACATTTTTATTTCTAGGGCTCTGATACACCAACTTAGCTTAGGCTAGTGTCTTGGAGTAGGAGAGTAATTAACTCTCCAAGACAGTAAAAACAAACAAGTAGCTGTATCTTGTGGTAGGGAAGAAATCCAATTGTTTCATTTATGCTCTGGGAAAGCTCCTCTTAAAGGAGAATCATGAGATCGTGTCCGAACCAGTGTGGGAATCAATCCTTCCTCATTGGGAAGGATGCCAGATATTCACGTATTAAAAATGGTAAACCTCGGATTAACCATTGTCGAGGAGCCTGGGGTCACTTGTTGGTAAACCTTGGATTATGTCAAGGAGCCTTCAAGGGGATTGAGCTTGCTACTCTGCCCTTGCGTGTGTATCGGATCATAGAATGTTCTCCCTAGTGTATTTGTATCAGTTGGTAACCTTAGTGGCCATATTCTTTAGGATTCTTCCTGAGGTGACAGTGGTGGGAAGATCCCACTGTACCTGGAGCAGACGTCGGCTAGAATCACTTGGATTTTCTGGGGGGTTCACTTCACTCGAGATGGTTAAGTGGAGGAACTTGTGCCATTCTATTCATTAAGCAGGTTGTCGGGGTAACTGTTCCAACCGCCATTTCTGTATTGAACTCTGCGACATTGGATTTTGTTATGAAACTAGCTCAATAAAAGATAGAAAATATAGATCAACGCCTTAGAATTCAGCCTCTTCGAGGGGGAAACCTCCTTTACATTACATAAATGAACAATTCTTTGATGATTCAAATGAAAAAACCTCCTTTCTATATATAGGAGTCTAAGGAGTCACAATATAATCCAGCCGACCTAACAATAATAATATAAAGCCACAAAAATAACAATAGAGGGATTCTATGGGGCACAGAAATAACAATATGGGGGTAATAGGGGCACAAAAATATAAATAAGGGGTATAACTATAATAGTAATGGGGTAATCACTAGTATTATAGGGACCCAACATGCCCCTATCCTTCAAAAAAGTGTTGTCCTCAACGCTTGAGTAATTCTGGATACTTCTGCATAAAATTCTCATCCTCCCATGTGGAATCTTCAGCGGATAAGTTCTTCCACTTGATAAGATACTCTGAAATTGATCGATTTCGTAGCTGTCGAGTTCTTGTTTCTGTGAATGCTTCCGGTTCCATTATAATTTTTCCTTCCTCGTCATGTTCTGGCAATATTGTTTGAATTTGGAGCTTGTCGCCTATAACCTTCTTTAAACATGAAACATGGAAAACTGGGTGCAATCAAGAAGCTGCAGGAAGCTCCAATTTTTATGCTATAGTACCAATCTTTTCCAACACCTTGTACGGACCATAATACTTTGGTGATAGTTTATTATCCTTCTTAGCTTGCTTTAAGGACATTTGCTTATATGGTTGTAGCCGTAGGAATACCCAATCACCTACATCAAAAACTTCTTTCACTGCGATCTTGATATGCTTGTTGTTTCATTCTATTTTGTGCCAACACGAGGTTATCCTTTAAGAGTTGGAGGACTTGTTGTTGATGCTCGATGTGATGTTCCACTGCCTAAACCTTAGAATTTTCTTTTAAATATGATGTGATGGATGGTGGTTGATACCCATAAAGTGCCATAAATGGGGTCATTTTTGTTGCTGTATGGAAGGAAGTGTTATACCACCATTCAGACAGAGGTAACCATTTGACCCATTGTGTCTGTTTATCAGATACAAAGCAATGAAGATATCCTTCCAAACATTTGTTTACTATCTCAGTTTTCCCATCAGATTGAGGATGATAAGATGAGCTATGAGCTAACTGAGTACCAAGACAAGAAAATAATTCTGTCCAAAAATTTCCAGTGAAAATGTGATCTCTGTCACTTACAATAATCTTTGGGTTTCCATGTAGCTTTTGAATTGTTTCCATAAATGCAGTAGAAACTGTACTAGATTTAAATGGGTGTGATAATGCACAAAAGTGTGCATACTTGGTAAGTCTGTCAACTACCACCATGATGACACTCTTTCCCTCAGACTTGGGTAAACCTGTGATAAAATCCATTGAAACCTCCTCCCAACATTGGCTTGGAATGGACAAAGGTTGTAATAGACCCGGTGTCTTAATTGTTTCAACTTTACTTTGTTGGCAAACCAAACATTCCGCCACAAACTTTTGAATATCTGATTTAAGGCCATCCCAAAAAAATTCCTTCTTAACCCTGTGGTAAGTTTTTAAAAATCATGAGTGCCCTCCTAAGGGAGAAGTGTGCAATTCCATAAGAATCTTTTGTTTTAGCTGGGAATTCTTACAGAGGTATAAACGATCTTGTACCATAACGAATCATTTTGCCAGCTAAATGTATCGGAAGTACTGGAATCTTGTTGTAGCTTTCGAATAAGTGCTCACACTTTTTTGTCATTCTTCCATTCCTCCCTTGCTTTGTTTATCCAATCTGGTTGGATAATAGAAATGGCACACAACAATGCTTCCACATCCTCATCCTTTCTTGAGAGTGCATCTGCCACCACATTTTGCTTCCCTTTTTTGTAGATGATTTCAAAGTCATAACCCAACATCTTTGTGACCCACTTTTGTTGCTCTTCAGAGGATAATCTTTGTTCTAAAAAGTATTTAAGGCTATCATGATCCATTTTTACCTTGAAGTGTCTTCCCATTAGGTAGGGTCGCCATTTCTTAAGTGCATGGAGTATTGCCAACATTTCCTTCACATAAATAGCTTTGCTTAAAAATTTCCCTTGATTGGACTACTTTCAAAAGCAATGGGTCTTTCATCTTGCATTAGAACAGCACCAATTCCATTTCCTGAAGCATCACATTCCACAATAAAGGTTTTTGTGAAGTCCGGTGTAGCTAAGATCGGTGCTTGGCACATTGCCTCTTTAAGATGTTCAAAGGCCTTTGTTGCTTCTGGAGTCCATGAAAATGAATCTTTCTTCAATAATGTTGTTATAGGTGCTGCTATTCTCCCATAATTCTTAACAAACTTGCGATAATACCCTGTCAACCCAATAAATCCTCGCAGATGCTTTATGGATGTGAGGATTTTCCATTCCTTAATGGCTTTAATTTTTCTAGGGTCTACCTTAACTCCTTCATGAGATACAATATGACCCAAATATTCCACCTCCTGAGCTCCAAAGAAACATTTGGATCTTTTTGCATATAATTGTTTCTCCTCCAATAGTTGTAGCACCCTGTCAACATGTTCAACATGATCCTTCCAAGACTTGCTGTAAATTAGTATATCATCAAAAAATACTAACACAAATTTTCTAAGGAATGGTTTGAAAATTGAATTCATCAAACCTTGAAATGTTGAAGATGCATTGGTAAGGCCAAAAGGCATGACCAAAAATTCATAATGACCCTCATGAGTTCTAAATGCCATTTTCGGAATGTCTTCAATCTTCATTCTGATTTGATGATATCCCGAATAAAGATCCAACTTGGTGAAGTAAATTGATCCATGCAATTCATCCAGTAATTCATCAATGACAGGAATGGGGAACTTATCTTTAATAGTGAGCTTTTTGAGCTCCCTATAATCCGGACACATGCGCCATGATCCATCCTTCTTGTGTACCAATACTACTGGAGCTGAGAAAGAACTTTGACTCGGTTGAATTATACCAGCCTCTAGAATTTCTGCAACCATACGTTCAATTTCACTTTTTTGGACATAGGGATATTTGTACGGCCTAATGTTTGGAGGAACACTTCCTGGAATCAGATGAATAGCATGATCATGCTCACGCATAGGTGGGAGACCTTTGGGAGTCTCAAATACCTTGGAATGATTGTCCAGGACTTTTTGGAGATCCGGAGAAATATATGATTCCGATGTGGAAACATCTAGCGAACATAATTGTGCAATTACACCTCTTTGCTCCTTTTTTAGAAGCTTAGTCATGCCATTAGAGCTGATTATCTTTCCTGGTTTCCCTGCAATACCCCTTAATTCAAATTCCTTTCCTTCCGTAGAAAATTTGATGAAAATTTCTTGAAAATTAAAAGCTATTGTACCCAAGGATTGTAGCCATTGGACTCCTAGTACAACATCGACACCTCCCATTGGAATGGAAAGCATTGGGCTAGTCAATACATATTCTCCCATGGATAGCTTGATATTATGGCACTTTCCAGAGAAATTTATTGTTCCTCCATTTGCAATCATCACTTGACACTCTGGTGCTGGATATAGGAAGCAATTCAATTCTTTTGCTACCCTACAATGAATAAAATTGTGGGTGCTTCTTGAATCAATCAACACTATTACCTTTTTCTTCTTGATTTGTCCTTCTATCTTGATGGTTTGAGGAGTGGTAATTCCCGCCAATGCATTACAAGATATGGTCGTATTTATTTTTTCTTCATCTAGGCTTTGTTCCTGGAATATATCCTCTTCTTTTGACCTTTCTTGCTCCTTTTCTTCTTCCTCTTCACAATCTATGTAGAATAATTTCTTCTCAGCACACTTATGACCTTTTGTGTATTTGCTATCACAATTGTAACAAAGCCCTTTTTCTCTTTTTTCTTCCAATTGTTGTGGTGTCAACCTTGTAGGTTCTGGAAGACTAGGGGCAACAACACTTCCGTCTTTATAGTTGTGAGTGGTATGCTTCCTAGTTGCCATAATTTTACTTTCCATTTTTCTTGCTAACCTGAATGCCTTCTCTAATGAATCAGGTTCCCAAAGGCGAACATCATGTTGGATATTATCCTTTAAAGACCCTATGAACACATCAATCCTATGCTCCTCTGGAATATCTTTTACCCTTATGTTCAATTTTTGGAACTCCTCAATGTGCTCCATTATTGAACCCTTTTGTTTGAGACTTATCAATTGGCTATAAAAAGTGTTGCTTTTTGTATCCTCATAATGTGCTATCAATTCTTCCGTAAAAATTTCCCAAGTGATAAATTGTTTACGAGAACAAAGCCATTGATACCATACAAACTGATTTGGTTCCAAATATACAGTTGCCATACGTACCTTTTGTGCGTTTTGCACATTATTGAGATCGAAGAATTGCTCCATCTGTAATATCCATGTGGCGGGATCCTTGCAATCAAACTTCCTCATATCGATTTTTGGAATATGGTGATTCTTTGATCCAACATTAGCGTCGATGGAATCATGATTAACATTTCTTTTGTTCTCATCATGAGTTTCGTTTACTACCTTTTCACCATTAGTAAGTATTTCTTGTAGAAAATTTGTCAAATCTGTCTTCAAATCTGCCATGCCTGTCTTCAAATTTGTGTTCAGATCTATCTTCAAATTGTCCATCTTAGCTTCCATGCCATTTATCTTAGCTTCCATGCCATTTATCTTAGCATCTGTTAACTTTTGTGAGTGTGCCATTTGTTGCAATTGTTCTTGTAATTTTGATATATCATGTAGCATTTCTTCCTCTTCTTCATGAGTCATGCTAGAGCTTTCAGGTTCCTTACTAGGTGTTTGCATTTTCTTTCTTGGGGCATCAGTTACCGATAATAATGCTCTACTATGCCCTTTGAATTCCTTCAAAATAAATTTTCAAACCAAGCTTAAGCAAAAATTTAAAAAAATCTACACACCTTTTTTCACTTTGTAGGAGCTCGATATTGCCTCTGATGTATCTCTGTACTTTCCAATCATCTAGTTCTAAAATTGTGACCTGTAGTAGCTCTCTATGTCCTCTTTCCAATGCCACCAGTCTGATCCAAATTGGATTCTCCAAGAAAGAGTTATGCACAATCTCCCACGGTGACTTGATTATAGACTAGTTCAGTAGAGTGAACTTGTACGACGTGCCATGAGTCACTGTTTCGACCTTTGGATCTGAAAAACACCCAAAAGAAACTACAGTCCGTCCTCTTTCTGTACCTTCTTACGAAACTTCACTCTGATCGTCAAAGAGAAAGTTATGACGATTTTCCCCAGGTCATCTGTTTTGAATGTAATTCAGGAGTCTGCAAAAAGACCAACTTCCTTAGATTATATCTCCAATAATATCGTGCAAAAAGCTCTGAAATGCGGACCCAAGGTTCAGCGTGATTTCTTCTCAAATGGATTTTTTTTGTGACTTCTGAAATGTCACAGAAAACAAGTTATAGCGAAAATGCCACGATGACCTGTTTGGAGCAGCGAAACCCTAGAATCCAAAGCTTTGATACGAAATGTTATGAAACCAGCTCAATAAAAGATAGAAAAGATAGATCAACGCCTTAGAATTCAGCCTCTTCAAGGGGGAAACCTCCTTTACATTACATAAATGAACAATTCTTTGATGATTCAAATGACAAAACCTCCTTTCTATATATAGGAGTCTAAGGAGTCACAATATAATCCAGTCGACCTAACAATAATAATATAAAGCCACAAAAATAACAATAGAGGGATTCTATGGGGCACAACAATATAAATAAGGGGTATAACTATAATAGTAATGGGGTAATCACTAGTATTATAGGGACCCAACAGATTTCATCACCAACTAGTGTTTTCGGTCCAGAAAGTTACTGTTTGTGTGTGTTTGATCTCCTAGATTCTTTAGGCGTGTGATTCAAATTTGTTTGGTTTTTTAGAGACTTTAGGTGCTTTTTATTGAGATTTTACTTTGTTTGTGTGTGAAGTAGTAAAAAGTCTTTAACTGTGGCTGAATTACCAAGACAGTCCCGTAGACTTCGAGGCCAGTCTCCTGAGATTATAAATGTGGTTGAGTTATTGAGGAAGTCTCGTAGACTTCGGGGCCAACCTCCTGAGGAAGTACCGAGCCAACTTGAAGGCTTAAAAGTCCTCGTAACTCCTAGAGACAGTAGAGTTGGGTCACCGGAAGAAGGAGAATCTTCTTTGATAGTACATCCTGATTTTCAAACGCCAGTCGCAGAATATAATCCACAATCAGTGTCTGTCTCCGAAATCGCTGGTAGCTTTTCATCTACTAGTGATATAGGTGAAGAACCCAAAATATCCGAGCCTGAAAGTGAATTTGCTGCTACTCCAACATCGGGGTTTGTTTCTCCAACTTTTAGTGGTCCTGGTTCACCTAGGGTAGAAAGAGTAATCACTCAAGATCTTCCTTTTGGACTTATTTCTATTGAAGAAATTGCTCTGGAAGAAGAAGTAGGCATCCCTATCCCTGAAAATCAACCTATCATTGAAGTAAGGGAGCGTGAATCAATTTTTTACAGTCCACCTAGGAGTAGTTCTTGGTATCTTTCTTTGACTAATTATTTAGAAAACTCAGGGTTAAGTTTTTCACCACCTCGTGCTCCTTATCACTCAAAACCTAGAGGTTTTTATACTCCCATCAATATGGCAGGATAGTCGACCATTTTTACTCAATCACCCAAATCCTTTTTTTATGGCGGTACTTCTGTTCCCTCCGGGTATCAGTCTCTTTCTGGTACCTTTTTGGGCGCATCTCCTCAACCCATTGAGCAAGGGTTATTAACTGGAAACAATGGTACAAAGCCGTTGAGCATAGAAGACATTCTTATGATGTCAGGTTCTATTCCCAATCCTCAACCTCAAGGTGGCCAATTACCGCCTAGGGGGCAGCCTCAATTAACGCCTGGGGGGCAACCTCAAGGTACACAATTTGCATCTGGGGGGCAACCTCAAGCACGGTACATACCTACGGGATAGTACGTTCCTCAAGGTCAACCCCAGATTCAATATGTACCCCAAGGTCAACCCCAGTATCAATTTATACCTCAAGGTCAACCGCAGTATCAGTATGTGCCTCAAGGGTATCAACCCCAAGGTCAATACTCGAACCAAGGTTTCCAACCACCCCAAGGTCAAACGTATGTTCAAGGAACAGGAAATGTACCTTTCAATTATCAATCCTACCCTCAACCCGGTTATGGTCCTCAGTATTCTCAACCTGTTATGAGTCAGTACCCCGGAATGAATATAGTGTGGGATCCATCGCAAACCCAACAGGTGTTGCAGCCAGGTGTACATTTGTCATCTCAAACTGGACAACCCCTAGTTTCTGGTACACCCCAGCAATCAGTCCAGTCTAACATTCAAACTTTTTTACCTTCGGTAGTTTCTCAGCCTGGGCCCAGTACACCTCATACTCCGCCTCAAACGACTGCTACAACTGCCGCTACATCTGTTCAATCTACCCCACCTACTTCTGGAGTATCGACAGCTCCGGTTTCTACTGTTCCTGTATCTACTCCTCAGACATATTTACCACCGTCCAGATCTACGATTCAAACTTTGGTTCAGATGCCTGTAGGACAACCTGGTTTAAGTACGGTTGTCACAAGTCAACCACGATTCACCTATCAACCGTACCAGGGACAATACCAATTCGGTCCTGCTGTCCAACAACCAATTTATCAGTATCAACTGTATCCTGGATACACTGATCAACAACCTCAACAACCCCAGTACGGTCCGATTAATCTTGGTTTTCCGGGAGGATACAATATCCCGAACACGATTCCTATTCCTAGTTATCCTGGATATCCTCCTCCTGGGGCTGGTCTCATGACCCATAGTTTTAGGGATCCTAATTGGCAGTTACCGTTTATCACAACTTTGGACTTGCCTGACTTATCGCGCCTAACGAACGATCCCATTAATTATCTTCCGTTTTGATTGCCAATGCCGAATAAGTTGCCCAGTGACATTCCCAAGTTCGAAGGTAAATCAGGGGAGGACCCGTCGAACCATGTGATGACTTACCACCTCTGGTGTGCATCTAACTCCATCACAGATGATTCAATCCGTCTTAGACTTTTCTAGCGTACTCTAATTAGTCTCCGGCCAAGTGGTACATTGAGTTACCGCGAGGCACATTTTATAATTTTAGTCAGTTAGCTACCTCGTTTTTAACTCATTTTCAGTTGCCAATCCGATATGACAATGGCACGGAATTGTTAACTTCGCTAAAACAATCGACATCCACGTACATTTCAGATCATATTCATGAGTGGAGACATCGACGTCATTTAGTGAAGGTATTTATTCTGGATCAGATCTTGGCTGAGTGGTTTGAAAAATCTTTGTTGCCAAAGATCACTGAAGATGTTGCTAAAGCCGAAGTGGTTACTGAGGAGCAAGTCATTGCTCAAGCACAGTACCTTGACTTGGTGTATACTCAGTCGGGTACGTTACACGAAAAAATCCACGATCTTCCCAAGCAAAATCAAATCGCTGCAGCTCCTTTGGGATCTCATGCCGCCGATGGTATGATTGGCACGGTTAACACTAAAAGTAAGAAGAAGTCTTCGAAGAATTCTTCCCCTATCATAACCTTGATTGATTCCCCTACAGGAGATTCTTCTGCAGAGATTTCCGCTGATATTCACGTTGTAGAGTCATCTACAGCCAAATCAAAATCCGGTGGGAAGAAGAAAGGAAAGAAGAAGAATAAAACAGACAAAAGTTCAAAGGAGAAACCTGAAAAGGCAGAATCCAATGACGAAAAGCGAAAACCTTGTTATCCTTGTCTCATTTGTGATGATGAACATTTTACAAGAGACTGCCCTCATCGTGTAGAGGTTGCGAAAATTGTCAAGGGTTCCCAAACTCCTGCTGTTTTGAAGGGTCCTTTTCCGGCTCAAGACAGTAAGATGATAGGTTCATCCTCGAGTTCCAATGAAGAACCCATACTGATGATGTCCCATGTTAGGATTGCGACTCGATCGCAAGATTATGGTAGTAAGAGTCCTGTTGATGGTAAAGAAGCAGAATCTTCTCATTCTAATCCATCAACCTCAGCTCTCGGTTCCGATCCACTACAAATCGAGAAACCTAATCCAGACTTGGTAATCAAACTGCCCGCCAAGGGTATACTTCGAAAGTCAGCTTTCAATCCACATGCGAGAGTGGCTCAGAATTATAACATTGTTGAGGATTTAGCTGTTTCACCCTCGGCAATGTCAGCTTTGGAAGTGCTGCAATCATGCCCAGCACAACGTAAATTACTTTTGTCGGCTATAGGAGCTGTTGATGTTCAGGACCCGAACCTAATAATTTTCGATCTAGAAAATAGTACATCGTGTTTGCCTCATCAAATGGCTTTCCATATTCCAGTGATAGTCAAAAACAGGCCTATTCATCGGACTGTAATTGATGAGGGAGCCTCAACGTGTATTATGTCGATACAGTGCTGGAGATCGCTTGGTTCTCCTTCACTAAATCAATCCCCGATGATTCTAAAGGCCTTTGATGGCCGTGGGTTTTATCCTTTTAGCATTCTACAGGATTTGCCTATAGGGGTTGAAGGAAAATCCGTTAGTCTAGATGTGGAGGTGGTTGATGCCCCTCTAGATTACAACCTTCTCTTGGGTCGAAGTTGGTCTTACACTATGACAGCAGTCGTTTCATCGGTCTTTCGAGTAATAAAGTTTCCACATAATGGAAAGATCATAACAATAGACTAGCTGGCTTACTTTTCATCCGACCCAGCCTCTTCGGAGAGTATACAACATGTTGGTAAAACGAATATCCCATATAAGGATGTTGGAGTAGGACTAGTTAAAGATGCCGGTTTACTGGGAACTTTTCCTTTTCCTCCAATCAACGCATCATCTTCATTCGCAACCATTCATATGATTACATCAAACACCATTATTTATGATGATCCTTGGATCGTCCCTTCTAAATCTGAGATAGACTCATTTGGCAATTCCATGCCTTTGAGTCCATATGAAATTTCCTATGAAGTCGTGCAGTCTTTTGCTGACCCGTGTTCAACCAAAAATGACTTAATGAATGTGGTCCGTGAGGAATCACTTTTCACATCAACCTCGGATTTAACCACGTTTTTTGAACTTGTTCACTCTGATGAGCAAATTCGTGAAATCCTATGTGTAGATGATTTACCATGGGAAGATCTCCATCACAAATCTTCGTTTTTACCTGAGGATGATCGTTTTGAAACTGATTTCTCATCAATTTTTACAACTGAATATGTCAAGGAACCTCAGAATCCAATGAAACATCCCAATTTAGAGTTAAATTTGGGGAACATCTCTCGAACTATTCCTATTGACATTTCGGTTAAGCCTGGAATTGTTGAGAACATTCATATAGGTGCCTCGCGTATAGATGACGAAATTCAAATATATAAGGCCCTATTTCAAGAATTCTGCGACGTGTTTGCCTAGTCCTATGAGGAAATGCCAGGAATTGATCCCGCGATTGTTGTTCATGAGATCAAGACTACCCAGATGCTAAACCCATCCAGCAAAGTTTGCGTCAGATTCACCCACGAAAAGCCACTGCAATTAAAGCAGAAGTTGAAAAATTGTTGAAAGCAGGTTTCATTTATCCGATCTCGTTAACAGATTTGGTATCGAATATTGTTCCGGTTAACAAAAAGCAGGGAACAATAAGAAGCGTCAACTATAGGGACATTAATCGAACCTGTCCAAAGGACAATTACCCAACCCCCTATATCGATCAAATCATTGATGATTGTGCCGGCAACGAAATATTTTCCTTTATGGATGGTTTTTCTGGATACAATCAAATCAACATTCTACCTGCCGATCAACCAAAAACGGCTTTCATTTGTCCATGGGGGACATTTTCTTATTGCAAATTACCTTTTGGGCTTAAGAATGCCTGAGAAACTTTTCAAAGGGGGATGTCTTATGCGTTTCATGACATCAAGCACATTGTGCAACCGTATCTCGATGATTTGCCTACTCATTCCTTACATCGAGTTGATCACCTCGTCCATTTACGAGCAATATTTATGAGGTGTAGGCATTATCGTATTCGATTGAACCCACACAAATGTGTCTTTTGTATAGAAACGGGTCGATTGTTGGGGTTTGTAGTTTCAAAAGCCGACATTCACGTTGATCCCTCGAAGGTCGAAGCTATCATCAAATTGCCTCCTCCTTCGAGTCTTCGCCAACTCCAAAGTTTGCAGGGGAAAGCAAACTTTTTATGACGATCCATTACTAACTACGCCGAGGTTACAAAGGGTTTTACCCGGTTGTTAAAGAAAAACACTCAATTCTATTGGGATGAGATAGCTCAGAAATCTTTTGATGCACTCAAACACGTGTTGACCCATGCACCATTGTTGCATCCTCCCAACTACAACCAGGATTACTTCTTGTATCTCGCTGCCTCTCATTCCACCATTGGAATGGTCTTAGTTCAGGAAGATGAATCAGGAACTGAACATGTGATATATTACCCTAGTCGAACGTTAAATCCAACTGAGCTAAAATACTCACATGTGGAGAAATTGGCATTGGCAGCCATTCAAGCTGTCCAACGTTTTCGTCACTACATTCTACTACGTAAAACTACGGTAATTTCGGATTGCAACCCTATGATCTACATTTTGACCAAGCAGTTGCTAGGGGGCAAGTACTCTAAATGGATCGTCATTCTGCAAGAGTTCGACTTGGAATTTGAAAATCTAAGTCTAAGAAATCTTTAGTTTTTGCGGAGTTAATGTGTGACTTCCCGCGTGCTGACACGGAAACTGTGGCGGAGGAGCCCATTACGGACGAATCCTTATTTCTAATCAGCACTTTAGATCCTTGGTATGGGGATATCATCGTTTATCTCCAGACCCAATCCTTTCGACCAGAAATTTCAAGGTCAGAACGTCGGAAAATTCGATTCCAGTCCCAACAATTCAGAATTATTGGAGATACTCTTTATCGCCGTGGGGCGGACTCTATTTTCCAACGTTGCTTAACTCACGAGGAAGCTGAAAGGGTTCTAAATGACTTTCACTCTAGAGCGTGTGGTAGTCATATGTCTGGGTATGCCACAGCCCAAAAGATATTGCGTGCTGACTACTTCTGGCTGCCTTTATTTAAAGATTGTATCATGGTGGTCCGAAAATGCCACAACTGCCAGATTTTTGATTGTAAGATGCGCGCTCCACCTGCTCCTCTCCACCCTATAATTGCCATTGGTCCTTTTGCCAAATGGGGTATCGATTTTATTACATGTAACCCTCACTCGGCCGGGGGGCATGCGTATATCATCCTTGCGATAGATTATTTTACTAAGTGGGCCGAGGCGATGCCTACATTCGAGGCAGACGGCAAGACAGCTGCAATTTTCATGTTCAATCATATAATTGCTAGGTTTGGTGTCCCGCAAGCGATAATCACTGATCATGGGCGTCATTTTCGAAATGTTATGATGACCGAACTTATAGGCCAGCTTGGTTTACGTCACGATAGTTCAACCCCTTATTATCCACAAGCGAATGGTCTGGTTGAGTCCATCAACAAAGTTTTAGTTATCATGATCCGAAGAATCATTGGGATTCATCGGTCGAATTGGCACAACATGCTATTTTCAGCGCTTTGGGCATACCGAACTTCAGTAAAAACATCAACAGGGTTCACTCCTTTCAACCTAGTCTATGGTTTGGAAGCTGTGTTACCCATTGAATGTGAAATCCCGTCACTGCAAATGGCCATCGAGTTACTTCCAACCACTTCCGAAGAGGAAAAGTGTTTGTTATACTTAGCTCAATTAGATGAGAATCGACGTGATGCTGCATTGGCGATCGAGACTCATGCAAAATGAATGAAAGCTCAGTATGATCGAAATGTGACCCCTCGAAATTTTTCGGAAGGAGATCTGGTCTTAGTTTATGATCAAGCTAATGATAAATTAGGCGCTGTAAAATTCGTTCCTATGTGGCATGGTCCCTATGTTGTCAAGCGAAAGCTAGCCAAAGGGGTTTATGAATTGGTAGACTTTGATGGGGACTCTTTGGGTAAACCCAGAAATGGCCTTTACTTGAAGAGGTATTATGGTTAAAAGAATGGGTATGGAGATTTTTAGTTAGGATAGTTTTTCTTTCTAGCTGGTGTGTTTTAGTTTAAACAGTGTGCTTAGCTTAGAGAGTGTTTTTTTGTCATTATTCCTGCTTATCTTGGTTTTACTCTTGATATTGCAGATGTCGATGCCTCTCCAAACATACATTGGTTTCACTGATGGTGCTTGTCGTAATACACGAAACATCTCTTCCGCAGCTTGGGTTATCTATTCGCCCTCTGACAAGTTAGTATCTATGCATGGGGTAAGCCTCGGTCAAACAACGAACAACATTGCCGAGTACAGTGCAGTGATTGAGTTATTGTCTGAATCTATTTCATTTGGGATTCGGAGTTTGATAGTGACGTTAGATTCTGAACTCGTTGTATTACAACTTAATAGAGTGTATTCCATTAGAAATCCAGTGTTATTAAGATTATTTTTGAGAGTGCGTCTCTTGGAACGTGAATTTGATTACATTGAATATCAACATATTCCGAGATCTTTAAATATATTAGCAGATGCAATCGCTTCTCGAATGTTAAATAGAAATTTGCAATAATCATACATGTAAATTTAAAACCATTCCATAATATGATTTACAAGATAAGCCAGTAAGAGTGATATATATATATGTATATAGGAGTGTGTCAAAAAATACATTGTATTCGATCATAGGTTTAAAAAAACCTTATTATCGGAAAAAATGATAAGTACAAAAAACGAAAATGTCACATGTGCCCACAATAGGCGATCATCCTATCACTGGTGATGATCTCTATAAGAAACCACTGCACGGGCCACCTTGCAAAGGAACCTCCTAAAAGGTCCCGGGACTCCAATCACATAGCGCTGAAGTCGACGAGGAATGTCGTCTATAGTGGTCTCAGGAATATCTCCTATCAAGCGCTCGAGATGACCCTCCAACTCGGCCAAAACCTCTGCTGATTCATCCTGGGGGGCTGGCGCGGGTGCAACTGGTTGCCTCCTCTCGAAAGGCCAGAGAGCGGTTGGTCGCTGTGGACCCACATCTGCATTTCAAAATTTTTTACTATCAGTTTTGAGACGATGGAAAAATAAAAAAAAAATTAAAATAGGAAAAATGTTGAAAAGGATTTTACCTGACTCGTCCCACTGCTCTCCTGGTAGAAGAACCATGTCTGGGTCACCACGAAAATCTATCCCAGCATAAGGGAAGTCTTGAATAGAAAAGACCTGGTTTTCCAGCCATTGGAAATACTCAGGTTTGAATCGAGCAACCTCTGTCCTCTCGTCCGAGTGACGGGCCATGACTGCGACCCATCGCATCAGTTTGGGCTCTCGAGGAAGCCCAGCTCCAACAGTAAGGTGCTGTGGGATCAGCATAGGAACCCTCTCCAGGCCAAAACTCACGACCAAAGCCCGATAACCAAAGGTCTTTAGTCGTCCGTCCTTGGCCATGGTCAGTTGGCCTTTCACATTGGCCAACACGGCATCGCACCAGTTGAAGATGGTGCCTCGAAAGCAATCAACTGCCATACGCATCTGGGATCCGTTGGCAATATGTAATGCGGCAGCTCCGCAAAGTCTGGTGACAGTGAATGCAATCACCATGAGCTCAGGACAGGATATCGTCTTTATGTCTATCCCTTTGTCTCTAGCCTGGCTATTGTAGTACTCTAGCCGGAGGCTATTGACAGACTGTCCACCTGGCCTAGTCCCGTGCTGTTGTGGGGAAAAATGCCTATGCAGGACGATCCTATCCACCTAAGGTGTGACAGTGCCTTAGCAACAGACAGAGACAGTTATTATGGTTTCTTCCTTTATGAAATGTGAAAGAAGAGAGATCAATAGACTTACCGGTGTCTTCTGTTTGTCCCTCGATCCGGTCTCTCTTCTCTTTGGGAGTTCACAGCTACTTGCCCTCTCACTCGCCCAACTTCAACAGGTTCATGCAAGATCACAAGAGAACAACTACTTGCCTTCTTGCTTGTCCAGCTTCAATGGGTTCCTGTAAGATCACAAGAGAACAACTACTTACGACAAGAGAAGAACACTACACAAAGATAGATATTCACATTCATAACTAGTTTAGGATTAGAAATAAACTAAACATACTAATGCATTCATACATCAAAACACATCAGCATATAGGAGAAACCAAGATAGCTTTATTGATGAATAACAAGGTTCAGGAAGAGATACAACCCAGAGGGCTCCAATCCAGCATCTCCTTCCCAGCAAATGGAATTCCTATCTTTACCCCCTTCAAAGCATTAAGCACCCAATGATTCGAATCTCAAACCAACAACAATTCTTTGCAATAACAAAATTCCAGCCTCTAGATCTCATGGAGGAGAGATCCATATATAGATGTTTGGAGAGAGGATGAGTCAGCTTGAGATCTGACTAGTGTCCTCTCCCTCTGTCAGTTCTTGATTCCACTTGGAGGTTCTTGCTTCCACTTGGAGATTTGGAACCTCTTACTCATCACCGGTCGAATTCCCTGAGGCAAGTGTCATTTTGGAAGCTTCCTGGGTTTTGACACCTTGAGAAATGATCTTGCCACATGTCCACTCTCGTTCAGCGCAGGTAGCCAGTGTTGGCTTTGACATTCAGCGCAAACAGCTAGTGTAGCCACTGAAATGATCCTGAATTGACTTGTTTTTGAGCAGTTTCTGGTGGAGAACTTTTGTGAATTGTTGTGGTTTGTTAGCCTTGTTCCTCTAGGGGTAGGAACAACATGTTTAGGGACTTTGGATCCCTTAGATTATGGACATTTCATGCTCAATGCTGAAAGGCACAAAAATGTCTATAACAGTTGCCCCCTAAAGTATGAGGCTATTTATCGGGTGAAATGCTTTATCAGGGGGATCCGAAGTTCATCCAATGCTGGGAGGAGACCTGTAATAAGATACAATACAATACATTCAAGGATAATTTTAGGGGCGAATGTTCGCCCTTTGGCTAAATTAAGGGGTTTTAAATTTTTAGCGGGCGAATATTTTGTATCATAGTACATTTTTATAAATCACCTCAAATAGCCCACCTTATTTTAAGGGAGAGGGTAAAAAAGGTAAATTTAGCCCTTGAAATTAGGACTTACAACTTTCCATTCACCCATTTTCAAGAATAGGTTTTATTTAAGTGAATCCACTCACCCATTTTCAAGAATAGGTTTTATTTAAGTGAATCCTATGGGCCAAATACCATATTTATAAAAGAGGTATGGTAAATTAATAAAAATATAAATAAATGAGAAGTATGGTAAATAAATATAACATTTTTTATATTTACTCCATAAGTCACCTTATATACATGTAAGGGTGTAAACAAATAAAAATATAAGTAAACTGAGGTATGGTAAATAAATAAAACGTCTTTTTATACTTACTCAAAAGGTATGGTAAATAAATAAAAATATAAATAAACTAGACGTATCGTAAATAAATAAAACTTCTTTTTATATTTAGTCCATAACCCTCGTTCTATTTATGAAGGCTCAAGAAAGAGGTTTTATTTAAGTGAATCCTATGGGCCAAATACCATATTTGTAAAAGAGGTATGGTAAATTAATAAAAATATAAATAAACCAGAGGTATGGTAAACAAATAAAACATTTTTTTATATTTACTCCGTAAGTCACTTTATATTTACGAACACTCAAAAAATGGGTTATATTTAGGTGAAACCTATGGCCAAAATACTATGGGACAAATACCATGGACTAGATTGTTATTAATACCATGCAAAACCATTATTAACCCTAATATTAGAATTAATAAAAATAAAAATGGCACATGGTATTGACCCATGGTATTCACCAAAATGGCACATGGTATTGACCCATGGTATTCACCTAGAATGTAGCCTATTTAAATGGGGAATTAAACTAGCATGTAGCCTATGCTAAGATTCACTAGGACTTTACAAAGTTTTATTATTTAGTGAAAGACTCGCCAAGATCTTACAAGATTTTATAATTGAGTAAAATATTCGCCATGCCTGGTGAGAGATTCGCCAAAAAATTATATATACATATTATATTATTGATAAAATCACCTTCCATTTTTCCTATATACCATGGAGATTCGCCCATTTATTATATTTATAAATTTAGGGGGGGTTCTTAAAATTTTCCCTGAATACATTATTTTTCATACTGCTTTCATGATCTAGCTGAGGCGGGCATTCCCATGCTCAGCTTTATAAATTCATTTTTCCGTACATAGAACAGACAATCGTCTGATGGTAGACTGATATTTTTGATGAAATTATCATCCTTTGAGTAGGATGATTATCTGCTGCAATGATGTACATGTCAATGTTTTTATCTTTCTTGAATATATATCACAACCCGGATGGATGAAACTAGATCCGGGGTCTTCAAACTCGTTCGATCTTCACTCTAAGTACAAGTCGATCCATGTGAGAAATGTTCTGAAGTCGAACATGGAAAGACATCGCTTGATTACCGGTCAATGATGTAAACCGTTAACAAGCGCGAGAGGAATCACCGATAATGATAATGACCCTCAAGGTACTGCAGTACAATTCATGTGGTGTGAATAAAGGACTTGGCATCGAACACCACGTAAAATCTTTCGGTCGAAGGTCATTGATGTATACCTATCGCCGGAAGTGAGAAACTTGCCATTGAGGTATGCAAGCTTCAAAGTACTAAAGGGGTTGTTCCTAGATCAACTTCTTGGATAATGAACTGATGTCGAAAAGAAGCGATCCATCAAAGGAGGGCCTTAATGAATCCCACATCAGTGACACAGAACGGAGCTAATGATTTTAATGGAGGTGAGAACGATCTGTGACATATGATTCAGGGTGGCGGTCATGAAAGGATGAAGGATAATGTATGGCAGTGGATGGGACACGGTTGACTTTTCTGAACGACTTCTCTTGAACATATGGCGACACTGATGCAATGGATTGGTAGCATTACCCCAAATATGGATGGTATGGCGAGACCATGGATGTGACCGGTGAATGAAACAACCCAACCCGATTGTGGTACGGAGGAAAAGTGTCATGTTCAAGAGCGACTTGCTACCATCAAAGTTTTCTTTAGTTTCTCCCAATTTTTCCCCAGTCATTGCTGACCAGTACCTCTTTATTTTTGTCAAGCTTGAGGAGGATAACATATGCTTGTTCTATAACCTGCCCTTCGGGCAAGCCCATCACTATGTTTTAACGAGCCTAGCGATAGTGAAACTCGTTCTCGTCTAAAGACAAGTTTGTCGCTATTTAATGATTTTAACGAGTCTAACGACAAGGATAACTCAGTCCTTTTCATTTTTAGAGAGTCTGAAAAGGTACATAAAGTTAACTCCAAAAGTCCTTTTTCGTCATCTAATCCCTTAAGTCCGAAAAAGTATAAAACAATACAGAAGGGATGAGTTTTCGATAGTTTTAACGAGCCGAATAAAACAAGCGCTCGATCTTTTTGTGCAATAATCCCTTAGGTCCAAAAAGATTAAAATCTAGAGGAGGGATAGCACTTCCGGTCGCTTTAACGAGCTGGAAGGCCAAAACTCGGCAATCTTTTCATATTTTACGAGTCAGTTGAAAAGAGCTTAAAGAAGACTCGTCTTTTCAGGAACGAGTGATAAACAGGGTTAGCAGCAGATTCCAGGTACAGGTTGGAATTTTCCAATCACGGCAGTGTCACAAGGATGGCTAGGAGAAATCACTCTTCGCAGCTGTTCCTCAAAATGGGTAAACAATCATATGGAGGTGAATGATCGGCCAATGGAAAGTGGAGGTGACGGTGCAAACACGACCAAGGCTTTAATGGCTAATGATATTACATTCACAGTGGTTATTTACCGGGTAGTTCATTTTTTAACGAGCTTAAACGTGGGTGGAAACATTTGCTCGATCTTATGTTTATTTTTTTAACGAGCATGAACTATGCGCTAAAACTGCTCGGATCTTGCGTTTATTTTTTAACGAGCATGAACTGTGTGCTAAAACTGCTCGATGATAATTTTGCATGCCCCCAGCATAATAACGCAAATCGAGGTGCATGCATATTGGTCACTATTTAAGCATAGTAACGCTTGAGGTACAACCCATTACGGGGTTGCGCCAGTGGAATTCCGTCATAATCCATTAACTCGTAGGCTCCTTTTGCTAACACTCGTTTAACAATATAGGGGCCCATCCATAAAGAATTAAATTTACCTGCTCCCAATTTATCGGATTCTTGGTCATAAAGCAAGACCAAGTCACCTTTTGAGAAGACACGGGGTTTGACATTTTTGTCGAACTGCGCCTTGACTCGTTTCTTATAGGCTTTGTTAGCCAAAGCAGCGTCACGACGGGTTTCATCCAATTGGATTAATTCCAAGAAACGGGCCTCTTCTTCCGAAGTTCCAGGGAGGAGATCAATTGCGAGTTTAAGAGATGAGATTTCACACTGGATTGGCAAGACTGCTTCCAGGCCATACACCAGTTGGAAAGGTGTGAACCCGGTCGCATTCTTTACCGATGTTCGGTAAGCCCACAAGGCTGAGTACAGGATTAGGTGCCACCTTCTTTTGTGAACCCCGATCATCCTTTGCAACATACGCTTCAGGACCTTGTTGATTGCTTCAACTTGTCCGTTGGCTTGCGGATAATACGGGGTAGAGCTGTCGTGAGATAGCCCTAGCTTGGCAGCTAATTCAACCATCATGTGATTGCGAAAATGTGACCCATGATCTGTAACTATAGCCTGTGGTACACCGAACCTGGTGACTACATGATTGAAAAAGAAAAGGGCAGCTGTTTCACCAGTGTTATCTAATGTAGGCATCGCCTCGGCCCATTTGGTAAAATAGTCAACGACGACTATGATATACCCATGCCCCCCGGTCGAGGTGGGGTTACATGTCATGAAATCGATGCCCCATTTGGCGAAAGGCCCAACAGCAACTATTGGCTGTAAAGGTGCGGGTGGTCTTTTGGTTTTGATATCGAAAATTTGACAAGCATGGCAACTTCTGACTGCGATTATGCAATCTTTGAACATGGTTGGCCAGAAGTATCCTGCTCGTAAGATTTTCTGTGCTGTAGCATACCCAGATTGATGCCCCCCACACGCGCCTGAATGACACTCATTCAGGGCTTTTTCAGCCTCTTCATGGGTGAGGCACCTTCTCAGAACTGTATCGATACCACGACGGTAAAGTGTATCACCGACGATCATGTAGTCTTTCGCTTGGTATCATATACGTTTCTGTTCTGAGTGAGAGGTGTCAGGCCTGAATTTTTGGGTTTGGAGATAAATTATTATATCTCCATACCACTCATTGCTTGCAGATATCAGAAACAAACTTTCGTCCACGATTCACTCTTCTGATGTTTCATCGTTGGACGACGATGGGAAATCGTACAATAATTCTACGAAAACTAAAGCTTTCTTTGATTTGGATTTGACAAATTCCAGATCAAACTCTTGAAGGATCGCTATCCATTTTGAATATTTGCCCCCCAGCAACTGTCGCGACAATATATAAGTCATGGGGTTGCAATATGATAAAATGGTAGTTTTCCGAAAGTGGACATAATGTCGAAATCTTTGTATCGCTTGAACAGCAGCGAGTGCTAGCTTTTCAACATAAGAATATTTGCTTTCTGTATCATTCAAGTTTTTACTTAAATAATATATAGGATGTTCAATTCCATCGAATTCTTGAACTAAAACCATTGCAATGGTCGTATCTGCTACAGCCAGATGCAGGTTAAAATCTCTTTGATAGTCCGGGGCATACATTAATGATGCTTTTACTAGAGAATCTTTCAGAGCATCAAAGGAAGCTTGCGCCACCTGATCCCAGACAAAAGGTACATCCTTTTTCAAAAGACGAGTATAACCTTTAGCAAGTTCTGCGTAATTTGGAATGAACCTCCTTAGAAAGTTTGCTTTCCCTTGGAGTTCCTGAATCTGAAGCAAATTTGAAGGTGGAGGCAAATTAATGATTGCCTGAACCTTGCAAGGGTCGAGCCGAATCCCATCCTTAGAGACTACAAAGCCAAGTAAACGACCAGAACCGACGCAAAACACACATTTGTGCGGATTGAGTCTTATCTTGTAGTGTCGGCAACGTAGAAATATCGCTCTTAAATGCTGCGGATGATCAGTCTGCTTTCGCGAATGAGCCGGAAGGTCGTCGAGATAAGGTTGAACGATGTTCTTGATGTCATGGAAGGCATAATTCATTGCCCTCTGAAACGTCGCTCCTGCGTTCTTTAAACCAAAGGGTAATTTTCGATAAGCGAATGTGCCCCACGGACAAATGAATGCAGTCTAAGACTGGTCCTGTGGGCGGATATTTATTTGATTATACCCGGAAAATCCATCCATAAATGAAAATATTTGACATCCGGCGCATTCATCAATTATCTGGTCGATGAAGGGTGTAGGGTAGTTGTCTTTCGGACAAGCTTGGTTTACATCCCTATAATCGACACACACTCTAATTGTCCCTTGTTTCTTCATAACAGGGACAATATTCGATACCCAATCGGTTAGAGGAACCAGGTAGATGAAACCAGCATGGAGAAGTTTTTCAACTTCTGCCTTAATGGCAGCGGCTTTCTTGTGGTGCACCTGCCGAAGCCTTTGTCTTACTGGTTTGACATCAGGATACACTTTAATTTCATATTCAACGATACTCGAGTCAATGCCTGGCATTTCATCATATGACCAAGCAAAGACATCTCTGAATTCGCGAAAAATAGCGTTATATATTTCCAGTTCTGAAGGAGAACATCCTTTGCCAACATAAATATTCTCTACAACATTTGTCTTAGTCGAGATATTTATGGCTATAGTCTCTTCAATATTGGATAAGTTTCGCTCGGAATCCACCGTGTTTACAGTGTTTGATAGGAATTCAAAAACTGAAGGGTGATAAAGGTCATGTTGAGTATCTTCTTCATATTCTGGAAGAAGGGAACGATGGTGGCAATCATTCCATGGTGCCCCCTTAATCAACATTGATTGTAGAATTCCTTCGTCAGTCCCATGTACTTTCGATCAAGGATCTAATGGGGTACCATATTCTCTAGACCTATCTACCCAAACGCTTGATGAGCGTTGATTTGGGTTCGCCTCCCATGCTCGAAACATTGATTGCTACAATATTTCTATAGGGCTTGGGGGCAAAACCATTGCATGATCCATGGCGATATCGTCTTCTAAGATCTTCGTGGAAGATATCATGTTGCAGGCTCTTACCAATGCTACTTCTCCTATATAGATTGGAGGTGGAAGTGCGAAAGTTCCCATTAATGTGGGGTCTTTCAGTAGGCCCACTCCGATGCCTTGAAGCGAATGGTTGCTTCCATGGATCATGGGAATGCTTCCTGTAACTTGTGAACCATTAGGGAGGAAGTCTTGTTGGTCGATGATCGTAATCCCTCCTTGAAAAGGGAATGCGATCTTCCTAAAATAAGTCGACACTACAGCTGCCATGGCATAGATCCACGGTCTTCCTAGTAGGATGTTGTAGTCAAGGTTCCCATCGATGACTTCAACATCTATTTCTACTGTTTTTCCTCCCAGTTCAACTTTCAAGTTATTAAGGATACCGCACGGGGTATATGTCCTTCTGTCGAATGCTTTTAATGTTGTCGAAGATTGCGACAAGGTTGGAGATCCTAAAGTTTTCCAGCAACTCATCGACATAATACATGTAGATGCCCCCTCATCAATAATTGTTCGGTGAACAGTTTTGTTGAGGGCTTTCACTTGAATAAGGAAAGCTAGTTGAGCTGGTAACTGAGGATCGTATCCTTTGTGGTCGAAGGATACAAGATTGGAATCTTTAGGATCAACCCCACCAATAGTCGATAACAAAGCCTGCCTTTGGGATGGGCAATTTTGTAGTACTTCAAGAGTCGACATAGCGGATGGCGATTGGGCCAAATCTTCAACTATGTTATAATGCTGCGCCACTCTGGCGCGAGGATTAAATTTCGACTTGTGTACTACTCCCTTTGGCAGTTTTATTGTTAATTCAGGAATGATGGGCGGTACAACTTCTATCGAAGTTGTTGTCGAACTACTTGGTTGATCTTTACCTTTGTCGTTCGACAGCTGCGGATTCCCGTAATCTTTGTTCCTTGTCGAACTCAAAGCATCATTTTGTTGCTTGGAGATTGAAAACATTAGCACTTGCGACGGGGAAGCATTTCCACTATCAACCAGATTTTGACCTGGATTGGGAAACGGATCAGTTAACACAGCTGAGGTTTGTGAAATTTTGAAGAACCTCTTAAGCTCAGCTTTGTATGGACAATTTTGTGTCCAATGATCCTCATCACATATAAAACATGGATTTTTTGGTTTCCCTTTCCCAGGAGGGTTTGAAGAAGTTTTCTCAGGGGATGACTCACCCTGTTTCTTCTTCTTCCCTTTGTTTTGCTTCTTCTTGCTTCCTGGTTGATTGCTTTCTTTGCCTTTATCTGCTGATACGGCATTTACTTCCGAAGCAAGAATTTATTCTTTTGAATTTTGATCCGAATTCTTACGGGCTTTCTTAGACGAAGCCTTTGTCAATTTCCTGTTTGCCGTGCCAATCACGTCATCGCCGGCATGAGAGTCACTATTTGATTTAGGAGGAGGAGGAATTGAGAATTCCGGTCTAGGGGCGTCAGGTATTTTGCCATAGAGCGTGCCAGACTGAGTATAAACTAAGTCTAGATACTGCGCACGAGCAATAACTTGCTCCTCCGTTGCGACTCCCCCCTTGGCCACATCTTCCGTTATAGCAGGAAGTAACGACTTTATAAACCATTCAGCTAACAGCTGATCGAGAACGTATGTTTTCACCATCCTACGGCGACGATGCCACTCATGTATATGATCGGATATATGAGTGGCTGTTGTTTGCTTGAAGTTGGTTAAGATTTCTGTTCCCGTTTCATACCTTATCTGTAATTGAAAATGGGTTAAGAAAGTCGTGGCTAGGGAGCTGAAATTGTCGAACGAGGCTCTAGGTAATTCAATATACCATTTTGCCGTTGGACCCGTTAACGTCCTCTGGATAAGGCGAAGTCTTATCGAATCATCGTTTAAGGTGTTTGATGAACACCACAGATGAAAAGTCATCACGTGATTCGATGGGTCTTCACCTGGATTTCCATTGAATTTAGGAATGTTAGATGGAAGTTTGTGAGGAATCGCTGGCCACCAAGGGGCGTAAGCAATCGGATCGTTGGTTAACCGGTGTAAATTGGGTAACTCTAGAGTTGCCACGAATGGTAACTGTTGATTCAGGTTAGGTGAAGCATACCCAGGGTACGATGGAATTTCCTGAGCAGTGGGCCTTTGCATACCAGCATAATGTAATTGATATTGGTATGACTGATACGGTTGGTGGACTTGACCACTGTAAAGTGGTTGGTTTTGACCGTTTTGAATATACGGTTGTCCACTGTTCGCAAAGATCTGCTGCTCAGAACCTTGGTACACTTGCTGGAATTGTGGTTTTTGGTATTGCACCAGCCATGGTTGTGAAGCCATGTTCTGTTGTGCTATACTAACTGTTGGACCAAGGTGTGGGGTAATTGTACCCATTTGGACCTGTGTCGCCCCACCAGTTGGCGATTGTGGTTGTGCCACAGGGTCAAGGGGCTGTTGCATTACAACCTGAGAAATCTGAGGTTGACATACAACAGACAACGTTTGAACTTGCGACACTGTCACAATAGCCGGTGTGGTCGGGATGTTCGACATAGGTACACACTGTTGCATAGAATATACAACCCTTGGTTGTTGAGGTAGCATAGGTACCCAACTAC
Source organism: Pinus tabuliformis (assembly GCA_031772625.1). Taxonomy (NCBI): domain Eukaryota; kingdom Viridiplantae; phylum Streptophyta; class Pinopsida; order Pinales; family Pinaceae; genus Pinus; species Pinus tabuliformis. The sequence continues at coordinate 1,153,622,414 of CM062819.1, forward strand.
TTGATGTAATTCCAGTATAACCTGAATACTGTTGTGAACTCCCGTATGGATACCCTCCTGGAGGGGGTAATGAAAGGGCATACTGCCCCCCATACGGTAGCAATCCGGAACTCAAGGGGATTGTTTGTCCTTGGGGACTGGATTGCCCAAATTGACCTCCAAATGGATCAATCTGGCGAGTTTCAACATAAGAGTTGCCAGATATTATTCCGGGGGAACAAACTGGAACGGACCACACTGTCGAAATAGTCCCTTGGTGGACTCCTTCTAGCGGTTGCGAGCTAGTCGGGACAGATGGTATGTCAGCAAACATTGTCGGAGTGATAGCAGGGGCTTCTGCTGTCGCTGTGTCATTCGACACAGTCCTAGATGTTGACGGTTGTTCAGACATTTTGAGTCTATCCAAGAGATTGCCTATCGATTCTACAGGAACTTCCACTTGTGGTAGACTAACTTCTGATGAAGGAAATAGAGTGACCCCGACTCCAAAATGTGTTGGAGTACCGTCAGGTCCGTCAGGTCCGTAAAATATTTCTGGTGCCGAAGAAGGGGTTGAATCGATAGCGACAGTTGTTTGAGGAGAAAGACTCTCCGAACCGGTCACAGATGGGACTGGTTCAGTAAGGCAAGTATTTTCCCCCAGACTAGGATCAGTGTTACTATCCCTCTGTGGTTGTTAAACTTCTTTTATAGAGGCAGGGTTTCCAGAAATGTTTGGAGTAACCGGAATCTCGGATGTTGTTGGAACACTTGTTCTAACTTTGATAGGAGATTTCGAACCGGTTAAACGAGTTCGCTTTGTCCGTACTATTTTCGATTCCGGAGACAAAGACGGTTGACTCGTAAGCCTCCGCGAACGAAAGGGTTTCAATTGACTTTCTTCCACGATTGCGGATTACTCGATCAACCGAAATACAAAAGGGGAAAGTGTGTTTCCGAATTAAATGAATTTTTTAGACGCTTTTAGACACAACTTGCTTTTTCACTTTTAAAGAGTCGAGAAAAAGCTAAAGATGACTCTAGTCTCCTTCAATGTTTTAACGAGCCCGAAGTGACAAATGCTCGGATGGACTTTTTCCGTTATAGAGACTGAAAAAGGCCAAAAGGAACTGCTCTGGAGTTCTAGGCAGAGGGTGTGCCAAACTTTTCGCAAAACCGCATAATACTTTTTAGGGTACGGGCGGTCGATCTTCCTGAATGCTTTGTTCAGTGCATTGCGATCAGTAGGGCGCCCGACACGGCTTCCTAAGGATAAAGATTTTATGCCTATAGGGGTCTCCAAATATATACATGACGGTACGTGGGAGCACAATCCGTACTGGTGCTATCGTCCCTCAGGAGGAATCACCCACCATCCACGAGATCGACAGTCACTAGGCTTAACGACGCCGGAACACGTCTCTAGCCTAGACCTCTATGTTGTGCATTATGTTGCAAAGCGTTGTTAAGTTCATTCAATTTATTTTAGGTTGATCTTTTTAGAAGTTTTCCTTTCAAGGTTCACCACGAGATGTATGATACAATTCCTAAATGCAGTCTAAAGATGATAAGCAAGCTTTATATCTTTTCAACTTTGAAAATCCTAGCTACTGAGGGAAAAGAAAGACACCATCTTTTCTCAAAGAGAAATCAGCACACTCTAATGCATTTTTCCTAAATCAATCATGCAAACTATCAAGATGCAAATGCACAATGCAGGTGTTTGTTTTCCGCTTTCTTAGTATTGATGCCTACAAAGAAAGCTTTTTGTACAACTTTGAATTTGCTTTTAAATGACAAATACAAACAAGTTTACTTTTCCGAAATCAGAGAGGGTAGAAGAGATTAAAACACTTAACGATTTCCGAAATGAATACTTGTTTCGACACTTAAAAGAGACAAACTCAAACCAATAAGCAAGATTAAATGTATAATCAATCTGCAAACAGCCAATGAACTCTCTTCTAAGATCACAATCAACAGATCTGAATCAAGGGCTACAGGATGACTATTTCACTCATGCAAAGGAAAACTGTAAATGATGCCACAAACACATAAAAACACTCACAGTCTTTTTGTACAAAAGGAGGCGGAATCTAAGCAGAGAAAAGGAGTTATCAGACTGGTACCTATGCTGGTTACAGGCTGCAAAAATCAGAGATCAAAACAAGGCAAAACAGAGCAGAGAACCCCAGCTGCACAAGGGCAAACTGGTTCAGCGCAACCTCAACACAGGGGTTTTGACATTCAGCACAGGTAGCCTTCACGGGACCTGCGTTGAAATGCAGAATCCCTTCACTGGGTCTGCGCTGAAGGAGAAACTCTCGTTTCTCACTGGTTCTGGGTCACAGATTGCTATTTAATTCACTGTTTCAGGCCAAATAAAAGCAACAAGCAAGGTACAATCAAAGGGATGCTTTGAGGGGGTACTAATATCTATCACAAAGGATCATCAAATCATTTGTGAGTCCATTGTTCAGATCATAGACAAGTCCAGTGATTGGATCAAAGCAGCAACTGTCTACTTTGCATCTGGGAATAGCAGATGTAGTTCGATTGTTGCTGTCAAGTCTATGAAATAAAAAATGATAGAGACACAAATAAAATTACTAAACAAATCTCCCCAGTGGAGTCGCCAATTTGTTGTGGGGAAAAATGCCTATGCAGGACGATCCTATCCACCTAAGGTGTGACAGTGCCTTAGCAACAAACAGAGACAGTTATTTTGGTTTCTTCCTTTATGAAATGTGAAAGAAGAGAGATCAATAGACTTACCGTGTCTTCCGTTTGTCCCTCGATCTGGTTTCTCTTCTCTTTGGGAGTTCACAACTACTTGCCCTCTCACTCGCCCAACTTCAACAGGTTCATGCAAGATCACAAGAGAACAGCTACTTGCCTTCTTGCTTGTCCAGCTTCAACGGGTTCCTGTAAGATCGCAAGAGAACAGCTACTTGCGACAAGAGAAGAACACTACACAAAGACAGATATTCACATTCATAACTAGTTTAGGATTAGAAATAAACTAAACATACTAATGCATTCATACATCAAAACACATCAGCATATAGGAGAAACCAAGATAGCTTTATTGATGAATAACAAGGTTCAGGAAGAGATACAACCCAGAGGGCTCCAATCCAGCATCTCCTTCCCAGCAAATGGAATTCCTATCTTTACCCCCTACAAAGCATTAAGCACCCAATGATTCCAATCTCAAACCAACAACAATTCTTTGCAATAACAAAATTCCAGCCTCTAGATCTCATGGAGGAGAGATCCATATATAGATGTTTGGAGAGAGGATGAGTCAGCTTGAGATCTGACTAGTGTCCTCTCCCTCTGTCAGTTCTTGATTCCACTTGGAGGTTCTTGCTTCCACTTGGAGATTTGGAACCTCTTACTCATCACCAGTCGAATTCCTTGAGGCAAGTGTCATTTTGGAAGCTTCCTGGGTTTTGACACCTTGAGAAATGATCTTGCCACATGTCCACTCTCGTTCAGCGCAGGTAGCCAGTGTTCCCTTTGACATTCAACACAGGTAGCCAGTGTTGGCTTTGACATTCAGCGCAAACAGCTAGTGTAGCCACTGAAATGATCCTGAATTGACTTGTTTTTGAGCAGTTTTTGGTGGAGAACTTCTGTGAATTATTGTGTTTTGTTAGCCTTGTTCCTCTAGGGGTAGGAACAACATGTTTAGGGACTTTGTATCCCTTAGATTATGGACATTTCATGCTCAATGCTGTAAGGCACAAAAATTTCTATAACACATGTAGAGTCAAGTCTTCGCCTCTCTTAGGCAAACCAGTCAAGAAATATATGTCCGCCAGCTCAATTTCGAGCTGGTGGCTGCCAATGAAGAAGCACTGGTCCTGTATGCTCCATCTGTTAACCAGCCACTGTAAGAAATCCACCTGAGCCCTCATGCTAGGAATGGCCCAGAATTTGTACAATCCGCACGCCCTCAAAGAATCAAGTGAAGGCTGATGATTCCATGCGGCAGCATCCACGTCCTCATGCTCTCGTTCACACCAATCTAGCATGATGTTGTTACTGAGAAAAGTGTCTATTTAGAACTGCTCTATCCCACTAAGGTGTGACAGCTACCTTAGAAACAAACAGAGAAAAACTACTTTTGTCTTTCCTTTATGAACTATAGATAGAGAGGAATAGGAAGAACCAACCTGTGTCTTGTGCTAATCCTTTGATCCAATCTCTCTCTTCTTTGACAGCTTCCAGCTACCTGCTCCCTTACTTGCCTAGCTTCACCAAGTACCTGTAAGATCATAGAAGAAGAACACTATACAAAGACATGGATCTATATTCATAAACAACTTAGGATCAGATTTAAGTTAACCATACAAATGTAACAAGCATCAATGATACAAAAGCATGGAGGAAAAACTCAAATAGTTTTTATTGATAAACAAGAAAAGATCCAGGAGGAGTTACAACTGGTGGTTCCTGACCCAGCATCAACCTCCCAGCAAAGAAGCCCCTCTTCACCTCCAACAAAGCATAGATCACCAAATACTATGATGTTTGTCTCAAAACCAACAACAATTCCTTACAATGTGCAAAATTCCAGCCTCTGGATCTCTGGGATGAGGGATCCATATATAGATATGTGTAAGGAGGATGAGTCAGCTTGTGATTTGTTTAGTGTCTTCTCTCTGTTAGTTCTTGCTTCCACTTGGAGATTGAAGGCCTCTTACTCATCCTTGGTCGAATTCAGTGAGGCAAGTGTCACAGGAGAAGATTCTGGAAGCTTCCATTGTCTCTCCACCTCGTGGAATGACACTGACATTTGTCATTTCTCGCCCAACGCACCCTCACAGTGTATTTAGGTGCATTGCAATGCACCTGGACAGTGTATTTAGGTGCAATGCAACGCACCTAGCCAGTGGAGCAGCTGAAATGATCCTGTTTTGACTTATTCTGAGCAGTTTCAAGTGGAGAACTTCTGGGAGAAGCTGTAATCTGTTGACCTTGTTCCTTTAGGGGTTAGAACAACACTTTTAGGGACTTAGGAGCCCTTGGTTTATGGAAATTTCATGCTTGGAGTTGTAAGGCACAAAAATGTCTATAACAGTTGCCCCCTAAAGTATGAGGTCGTTAACCTTTTGGTGTCGGGTGAAATGCTTTATTATGAGGATCCGAAGTTCTTTCAATGCTGGGAGGATACCTGTAAGAAGATACAATACAATACATTATCTTCATACTGTTTTTCATGATCTAGCTGAGGCGAGCATTCCCATGCTCAGCTTTATAAATTCATTTTCATGTACATAGGACAGACAATCGTCTGAGTGTAGACTGATGATTCTGATAGAGCCATCATCCTTTTGATAGGATGATTATCTGTGTTGCAATGCTGTACATTTAATGTCTTTATTTCCCTGGATATATATCGCAACCCGGATGGATGAAACTAGATCCGGGGTCTTCAATCTCATCCGATCTTCACTCGAAGTAAAAGTTGATCCATGTGAGAAATGTTCTGAAGTCGAACATGGAAAGACATCTCTTGATTACCAGTCAATGATGTAAACTGTTAACAAGCGCGAGAGGAATCACCAATAATGATAATGATCCTCAAGGTACTGCAGTACAATTCACGTGGTGTGAATAAAGGACTTGGTGTCAAACACCACGCAAAATCTTTTGGTCGAAGGTCATTGATGTAAACCTGTCGCCGGAAGTGAGAAACTTGCCATTGAGGCATGCAAGCTTCAAAGTATTGAATGGGGTGTTCCTAGACCAACTTCTTGGATAATGAGCTGATGTCGACAAGAAGTGATCCGTCAAAGGAGGGCCTTAATGAATCTCACATCAATGGCATGGAACAGAGCAAATGATTTTGATGGAGGTGAAAACGATCTGATGATATACGGTTCAGGGTGGCGGTCATGAAAGAATGGAGTATAATGTATGGTAGTGGGTGAGACACAGGTGGCTTCTCTGGATGACTTCTCTTGAACATGTCGGCGACACTGATGTGATGGATTGGTAGCATTAACCCCAAATGTGGACGGTATGGTGTGACCATGGCGATGTGATCGGTGAATGAAACAACCCAACCCGACTCGGACACGGAGTGGAAGTGTCATGTTCAAGAGCGACTTGCTACCAATAAAGATTCCTTGAGTTTCTTCCCAATTTTTCCCCAGTCATTGCTGACTAGTACCTCTTTATTTTTGTCAAGCTTGAGGAGGATAACATATGCTTGTTCTATAATTTTCCCTTCGGGCAAACCCATCGCTATGTTTTAACGAGCCTAGAGATAGTGAAACTCGTTCTCGTCTAAAGACAAGTTTGTCGCTATTAATCTTTTTAACGAGTTTAACGACAAAGATAACTCAGTCCTTTTCAATTTTAGAGAGTCTGAAAAGGTATGTAAAGGTAACTCCAAAATTCCTTTTTCGTCATCTAATCCCTTAAGTCCAAAAAAGTATAAAACAATACAAAAGGGATGAATTTTCGATAGTTTTAATGAGCCGAACAAAACAAGCGCTCGATCTTTTTGTGTAATAATCCCTCAGGTCCAAAAAGATTAAAATCTAGAGGAGGGATAGCACTTCCTGTCCCTTTAACGAGCTGGAGAGGCCAAAGGCTCGGCAATCTTTTCATATTTTACGAGTCAGTTGAAAAGAGCTTAAAGGAGACTCGTCTTTTGAGGAACGAGTGATAAAACGGGTAGCAGCTAATTCCAGGTAAGGTTTGGAATTTTCCAATCACGGTCGTGTCACAAGGATGGCTAGTGAAATCACTCTTCGCATCTGTTACTCAAAATGGGTAAACAATCAAATGGAGGTGAATGATCGGCCAATGAAAAAGTGGAGGTGACGACGCAAACACGACCAAGGCTTTAATGGCTGGAGTACTATATTCATGATGGTTATTTACCGGGGGATAGTTCATTTTTTAACGAGCTTAAACGTGGGTGGAAACATTTGCTCATGTCTTATGTTTATTTTTTAACGAGCTTGAACTATGTGCTAAAACTGCTCGATGCGGGTTCATTTTTTAACGAGCTTGAACCTTGCGGTAACACTGCTCGAGGCGGGTTTATTTTTTAATGAGCTTGAACCCCGCAGTAACACTGCTCATGATAAGTTTGCATGCCCCCAGCATAATAACACAAATCGAGGTGCATGCCCCCCAAGCTTCATTGCATTCAACTCGGTGGTTGGAATGAAGGTTTACCTTTGAGATTTGGAAAGGGGATTTGTTTCATTTTTTAATGAGGTTGACACAGTAAAAGAACTATCCTCATGACTCCTTGTTTCATTTTTTAACGAGGTCGACACGAGATAAGAACCATCCTCGAAATCCACCGTATTTACAGTATTTGATAGAAAATCAAAAACTGAAGGATGATGAAGGTAATCAGGGGTATCTTCTTCACAATCCAGAAGAAGGGAACGATGGTGGTAATCTTCCCATGGTGCATCTCCTAAAATCATTGACTGAATGATTCCTTTGTCTGTAGATTGTACATGCGACCAAGGATCTGAAGAGGTACCATATTCCTTAGACCTATCTATCCAAACACTCGATGAGTGTTGATTTTGGTTTTCCCCCCAAGCCAAGAAAATTGATTGCTACAATATTTCTAAAATGGTGATGATCCATGCTGACAAAATGTTTAGGAATCTTCCGAATCCATTAGATATAGAAGATTTCATATTGTAGGTTTCCACTCTGGCCACTTCCGCCAAATTACTCGGAGGCGGTAGGGAAAAAGTACCCATTAAGGCAAGGTCTTTTAGGAGACCTACTCCGATATTTTGAAGTGAATGATTGCTTCCATGGATCATTGGAATGCTTCCCGTAACTTGTGAACTGTTGGGGAGAAATGTTTGTTGGTCGACGATTGTAATTCCTCCTTGAAAGGGAAATTTAATCTTCCTGAAGTAGGTCGACACAACTGCGGCCATGGCATATATCCAAGGCCTTCCCAGTAGGATGTTGTAATCGAGGTTTCCGTCGATTACTTCAACATCAATTTCTACTGTTTTGCCCCCTAGTTCAACTTGCAAGTTACTTAAAATCCCGTATGGAGTGTATGATCGTCCATCAAATGCTTTTAACATTGTTGAAGATCGCGACAAGGGTGGTGAGCCTAAATTTTTCCAGCAACTCATCGATATAATACATGTGGATGCCCCCTCATCAATAATTGTTCGATGAACAGTTTTGTTGAGGGCTTTCACTTGAATAAGGAAAGCTAGTTGAGCTGGTAATTGAGGGTCATATCCTTTATGATCAAAGGCCACAAGATTGGAATCCATTGGGCCAATCCCACCTATTGCTGATAATAAAGCTTGCTTTTGGGAGGGGCAATTTTGCGGTACCTCAAGTGTCGACATAGCAGACGGCGATTGGGCCAGGTCCTCTACTATATTATAATTTTGTGCTACTTTTGCATGAGGATTAAATGTCGATTTGTGTACTACTCCCTTTGGCGACTTTATCATTGGTTCAGGAATGATGGGTGGCACAACTTCAGTCAAAGTTGTTGTCGAACTACCAGGTTGTTCATTAGCCTTGTTATTCGACAGCTGTGGATTCCCGTAATCTTTATCCTTGTCAAAGCATCATTTTGCTTTTCTGAGATAGACAACATAAGAACTTGGGATCGAGAAGCATTTTGATTAGCAACCAGTTTGGTTCCTGGGTTTGGAAACGGGTCAGTCAATACTGCTGAGGTTTTTGAACTCTTAAAGAGTTTTTTAACTTCAGCTTTATGTGGACAATCTCTCGTCCGATGATCCTCATCGCATATATGACACCCCGTAGGGGGTTTCCTTTGCCCAGAAGGGTTTGCAGAAGGTTTTCGAGATGACTCATCCTGCTTTTTTTTTCTCCCTTTCTTTTTCTTCGTGCCCCCTGGTTGCTTCAGTTGTTTTCCCTTGTCAGCCGACACAACATTTACTTCCGAGGCAAGAAGTTCCTCATTTGCATTATGACTAGAAATCTTACAAGCCTTTTTAGGTGTAGCCTTTGTCGATTTCGTGTCTATTGTGCCAATCACGCCATCGCTGGCATGAGAGTCATTGTTTGGTTTAGGAGGAGGAGGGACTGAGAATTCCGGTCTAGGAGCGTCAGGTATTTTATCGTAGAGTGTGCCAAATGAGTGTAAATCAAGTCCAAATATTGCGCATGAGCGATAACTTGCTCTTCTGTTATGACTCCCCCCTTTGCCACATCTTCCGTGATAGAAGGCAGTAATGACTTGATAAACCATTCAGCTAACAGCTGATCGGGGACATACGTTTTTACCATTCTACGACGACGTCACCACTCATGTATATGATCAGATATGTGAGTGGCCGTTGTTTGTTTGAAATTGGTAAGATGTTCCGTTCCCGTTTCATACCTTATCGGTAATTGAAAATGGGTTAAAAAGGTTTTGGCTAGGGTACTGAAGTTGTCAAATGAAGCTCTAGGCAATTCAATATACCATTTTGCTGCTGGACCAGTTAACGTCCTTTGAAAAAGGAGAAGCCTAATCGAATCATCGTTTAGGGTGTTTGATGAACACCACAGATGAAAGGTCATCACATGATTCGACGGATCTTCACCCAGATTTCCATTAAATTTAGGAATATCTGATGGAATTTTATGCGGAATCGCTGGCCACCAAGTGGGATAAGAAATTGGATCATTCGTCAGCCAGTTTAGATCTGGTAATTCTAGAGTTGCTACAAAGTGCAACTGTTGATTCAGGTTAGGCGAAGCATAGCCAGGATAAGATGGAATCGCCTGAGCAGTGGGTCTTTGCATACCAGCATAATGTATTTGATGTTGGCAACTTTGACAAGGTTGATGGGCATAATCGTTATAATATGGTTGTTGATAACCATTTGGAAATGTGGTTTCCCATTACTTACAAAGACTTGTTGCTCAGGTCCTTGATTTGATTGCTGGAATGGCGGTTGTTGAGATTGAATCAGCCATGGTTGTTGGACCATTTGCTGTTGCCCAATACTGGATGATTGACCAAGATGAGAAGTCATAGTACTTGTTTGAGCCTGAGTCACTCCAGATAAGGAGGCACTACCCTGAGGTTGTGATTGAGTCGTTGAGACAAGAGGCTGTTGTATTGCAACCTGAGAAACTTGGGGTCAACATACAACAGGTAGTGCTTGTACTTGCGACGCAGTCACCATAGCAGGTATAGTGGGAATATTCGACACAGGGTGGACTGGTTGAATTGAATATACAACCCTTGGTTGCTGAGGCAGTATTGGTACCCAAACGCTGGATGTAATTCCAGTTTGACCTGAACTTTGTTGTAAACTCTCATATGGTTGTTCTCTGGGAGGGAACAATGAAAAGGCATACTGCCCTCCATATGGTGGAAATCCAGTACTTAAAGGGTAGATTGGCCTTTGAAGGCACATTGGATCAATTTGTTGAGTTTCAACGTAAGAAATACCAGATAATAATCCGGATGAAGAAATAGGAACTGACCATGTCGTCGCAACAGTCCCTGATTGGACTCCGGCTTGTTGTTGATAACTTGCCGGGACAGATGGTATACCAGTGAACATTGTTGGAGTAGCAGCAGGAGGTTCTGCTGCTACTGTGTCAGATGACACAGTCCTAGATGTCGACGGTTGTTCAGACATATCTAGTCTATCCAAAACATTTCCTAGCGATTCTACAAGAACTTGCGATGAAGGGAGACTAACCTTGAAGACCAACGAGGGAAAGGTGATGATTATTCCCTTTAAAATAAATTTGGCACAACTTGTTTTTTCAATTTTTAAGAGTCGAGAAAAAACAAAAGATGACTCTAGTCGCCTTCGATTTTTAATGAGCCTGAAGTGACAAGTGCTCAGATGGACCTTTTCCGTTAAGGAGTCTAAAAAGGAACGAAAGGGGCTGCTCTGGAGGTCTAGGTAGAGGGAGTACCAAACCAATTGAAAAACTACAGAATACTTTTTACGGTACGGCAGTCAATCTTCCCGAATGCTATGTTCAGTGCATTGCGATCGATAGGGCGGCAGACACGGCTTCCTATGGATAAAGGATTTAAGCCTATAGGGGTCTCCCAAAATATACTCGATGGTACGTGGGAGCACAAGTCCATACTGGCACCTATCGTCTCAAAGTGGAGGAATCACCCAACCATCAATGAGGACAACAGTTCCCAGGTTTTACGACGCCGGAATACGTCTCTAGCCTAGACCTCTAAATGTTGTGCGTTAAGTTCCAAAGCGTTGTTAGATTCATTGAATTTATTTTAAGTTGATCTTTCTTATGAAGTTTTCTTTTTGTGTTCACCACGAGATGTAGATGTAATTCCTAAAATGCAATCTAAAGATGATAAACAAACTTTTATCTCTTTTTTGCAATGAAAATCCTAGCTACTAGAGGAAAAGAAAGACACAATCTTTTCACAAAGAGAAAAGAGCACACTGTAAATGCACTTTCCTAAATCAAGCGAAACAGACTATCTATATGCAAATGCACATGCATGTATTTGTTTTCGACTTTCTTAGTATTGATGCTAAAAAGAAAGTTGATGTACAAATCTGAATTTGCTTTCAAGCGACAAACACAAACAAGCTTCTTTTCGAAATCAAAAGATAGAGATGATTACGACACCTTGCGATTTTGAAATGAACACTTGTACTTGACACTAGAAAATCACAAATTCAAACCAAAGGCAATAGTAAAAGTATAATCGACCATCAACAACAATCAAACTTTCTCCTATGATCGAAATCGACACTTGCGATAGATCCAAATCAAAGGACGACAGTACGACTATTCTACTTTTGCAATGGAAAACTGTAAACGACTCAACAAACACACAAAAAAATCTACAGTTCTTTTGTACAAAGGAGGTGGAATAACAGCAAGGAAAAGGGGTTTTAAACAGACATATACTGATCACAGGCAACAAAATTCAGAGATAGAACTGGAGAGAATGAAGCACAAGAACCTCAGCTGCACAGGGCTAGTCTGATCAGCGCACCTATAACACAGAGAAACTGCATTGCAGCGCAGGTTGCCCTTTTGGGAAGTGCGCTGAAATTCAGGATCTCTTAACAGTACCTACGCTGGGCCAGAAACGAGAATCTGTTCGGGTTCTGGGTCACATTTTACAGTTTAGTCTTTGGTTTTTGGCCGAGTAAAAGCAATTAGTAATGCACAATCAGGGGTAGATCTAAGGAGGGTCTAAGAGCTATCACAAGGGCAATCAGATAGTTTGTGAATCAGCTATTCAAATCATAAATAGATCCAGTGAATGGATTGAAGTAGCAGATGTCTACTTTGCATTTGTTATGGCAAACGCAGTTCGAATGCTACTTATAAGTTTATGAAACAAACAACAAAGAGATACACAAACAAACTAATTAGACATTCTCCCCAGCGGAGTCACCATTTTGTTACCGGGAAAAGTGTCTATTTAGAACTGCTCTATCCCACTAAGGTGTGACAGCTACCTTAGAAACAAACAGAGAAAAACTACTTTTGTATTTCCTTTATGAACTATAGATAGAGAGGAATAGGAAGAACCAACCTGTGTCTTGCGCTAATCCTTTGATCCAATCTCTCTCTTCTTTGACAGCTTCCAGCTACCTGCTCCCTTACTTGCCCAGCTTCACCAAGTACCTGTAAGATCACAGAAGAGGAACACTATAAAAAGACATGGATCTATATTCATAAACAACTTAGGATCAGATTTAAGTTAACCATACAAATGTAACAAGCATCAATGATACAAAAGCATGGAGGAAAAACTCAAATAGTTTTTATTGATAAAAAAGAAAAGATCTAGGAGGAGTTACAACCGTTGGTTCCTGACCTAGCATCAACCTCCCAGCAAAGAAGCCCCCCTTCACCTCCAACAAAGCATAGATCACCCAATACTCTGATGTTTGTCTCAAAACCAACAGAAATTCCTTACAATGTGAAAAATTCCAGCCTCTGGATCTCTGGGATGAGGGATCCATATATAGATATGTGTAAGGAGGATGAGTCAGCTTGTGATTTGATTAGTGTCTTCTCTCTATCAGTTCTTTCTTCCACTTGGAGACTGAAGGCCTCTTACTCATCCTTGGTCGAATTCAGTGAGGCAAGTGTCACAGGAGAAGATTCTCGAAGCTTCCATTGTCTCTCCACCTCGCGGAATGACACTGCCATTTGTCATTTCTCACCCAACGCACCCTCACAGTGTATTTAGGTGCATTTCAACGCACCTGGCCAGTGTATTTAGGTGCAATGCAACGCACCTAGCCAGTGGAGCAGCTGAAATGATCCCGTTTTGACTTATTCTGAGCAGTTTCAGGTGGAGAACTTCTGGGAGAAGCTGTAATCTGTTGACCTTGTTCCTTTAGGGGTTAGAACAACAATTTTAGGGACTTAGGAGCCCTTGGTTTATGGACATTTCATGCTTGGAGTTGTAAGGCACAAAAATGTCTATAACAGATGTACTCTCTGCATCAAGTATAAAGACAAATTAAATTGCTAGAAAATATTTTGATTGGTCCATTTTTGAGAATTTTTGGGTTCAAAACCCTTGCGGCGGGGTACGCACCCTCCGCGTTAGACACAGTGTGTGGGACCGCACTTTGTCTACACAGAAGGAGCGGACCCTGAGCTTTTTCCCAATGGAGAAAAAGTCGGGGTCCACAGGCCCGCAATGGTAAACCTGCGGACCCCCGCGCGTGGGTTTTACGCCTAAAAACCCTCCCAAAAATGAAAATAAAGGACTAAAACAAAAAATTAAACGGTTAAAAATGAAGAGTAGGATGATGTGGATTACCTGGAGAAGACGGCGCTCGATTCCGATGGTTGGATTTTCCACAATCTTCATGGGAAGTTTTATGAGCAAAAGCACTATTTTCTCACCCTAACTCAAACGATAAAAATGAATTGACAAAGGCCCTTTTTATAAGTTTTTTGAGTAAATAAATCGCAAATTTGTTTAAGTTTCACTTTGAAAAGGTATTTTGTGATGTTTTTATCCATTTCAAACAGGTATGAGTAATGTTTGTGTTTTTGTGCAGAATAAAGGATTATTCAGGCGAAATCTATCATTTTCAACAGAAAAACATGTAGAGTCATCTTTAAGCTCTTTTCTGACTCCTAAAACATGAAAATATTGCCAAGTGTTTCTTTTAGACTCGTTAAAATGGAATTAGAAAATAGTCCACTTACAGCTCTTTTCCGACCGTAAAAACATGAAAAGATTGCCGGATTTTTGTCATTTCAAATTTGATATTGGTTATAAAATGACATGTCATTGATTGCTTTTTTACTTTTTCGGGTCAAAGGCACTAATAACGAAAAGTACTCCTTGGTCGTAAAAGATCAAGCGGTTCTCTCAAGTATTATTTTATACTTTTTCGGGCTTGGGAGACACAAATTTACGAAAAAGGTCAACCCTGGAGTCTTCTTAAGTTTTTTCAGACTCTCTAAAATTGAAAAACGCCGAGTTTCTCCTATACTGGACTCGTTAAAATTTCACAGTAAAGGACCTGTTCAATTACAAACAAGAACGAACCACTCCTTAGGGTTCGAATTTAAACTAAGTTGGACTCATCCGAAGGATGAGCTTATAATCAAGCAAATGTTATCCTCCTCAAGCTTGTCAAAAATAAAGAGGTACTTGCCAGAAATGGTGGGGGAAAAGAGAGAAAAATGAGCCTGTTTGTCATACTTTGTAACCACTCTTGAACACGACACTATTATTCACCTGGGTTGGGAAATCCTTTGCCTAACAGTTGATCAAACCACATTGAAAGTCTTCAGCTGGTTTCTGGGTATTAACTTTGGGTCAATTTTCACCAAGCCCTCTGTCGTGTCGTTATGTGTTCAAGAGGTCACTGCCAATAAGCCATTCATTTGAAAAATATCTGTCATCCATCTTGACCATCCCTGAGTCAGTCTTTGCAACTAAATTTCTTCATCTTGATCTATGATTTTGTGTTGTGGGCTTGCCTATGACGGATCGCTTTCTATCAACATCAGCTCATTATCTAGAAAGATGATCTAGGAATCGTCAGTACCTTGAGATCTGCATGCATCAATGGCAGGTTTCTCGCCTTTGACGACATTTTACATCATTGACTTTCGATCAAAGGATTCCGTCACATGCTCGACATCAACACATTTATTCGCATCTCATGGACTATACTGGGTACTTTGAGAGCCATTGACATTACTGGTGGTTTCTCTCACACTTGTTAACAGTTTACATCATTGACTGGTAATCAAGTGGTTTCTACCATGTTCGACATCAACACATTTATTCGCATGGATAGAATCGTACTGTTTCAGGAAGTAGAAATGAAGACCCTGGATCTAGTTTCCACAATCCAGGCTGCGAGGAATTTTGTATTCATTATATAATGGACTATTCATAAACAGATGGTTGCGTCCATACTGTGTCCACATGAGTCTATACTTGTGATGTTTTACAAGATCATTCCTGTATCAGAACAGTAGTTAGTTTCTAGTCAGTTTTTATCTGAGTATGGGAATTCCTACCTCAGCGATGATACGATCTCATATATATATCTTGCATTGAATGTTTTTACAGGTTCCAACCGGGTTCTCCACAAGATGATCCTCGAAATGATAAAGTACTTCACTCTTCCTAAATGATAAAAAATCCTCATATACTATAGACTTCACACTTTAGGGAGAAATCTGTTACACAAAAATATTGTCACCATGATTATTTGCAGTTAGTATGGTTCTATCATCACTTGTACTGTCCTCCTAAGCAAGTCTCATACCTCAGCTCTTCAAATCAATCTTTGGAAATGAGAGAAAGACATTAAAAATCAATGTAACTCTGGTTCCACACTTTCTCTCATGGTCACCTGCGATCCCACACCTTCTGTGTACAAAAGCTGCGGACCTGCCCGCTCTGTCCCTAACGGTGTAGGTGCGGGCCCCTATGAAAGTCAAAAGGCACAAGTTTTATCTTAAAAAACTCACTTTGGGTTAATTCTAGAGGTTTCTAGAAGGAATTTTGACGTGGATTGTTCGCTTTGAGGTGGTTCATGCATCCCAAAAGAGAAGGAGCTAATCCCTTGATGAGAGGAGCTATCCCTTTGAAGGAGGGCTTTATCCCTTTGAAGGAGGACCTAGTAACCTCCCTCCATTGCACTATAAATACAGGCATTGGGCTGGTTGCTAGAGAGGTTAGAAGCTGAACATTTTTTAGGGTAAATGCTGGTGAAATCAAGACTTCCTAGTTGAGCTTAAGAGGAGAGATCACACATCTTTTTGGCTTCATTGGGGAGTGAGTGAAACTTGTCAAAGTAGAGGAGACTTCTTGCTGGACCGTAGGAGGAGCTTGTACATCGTCAAGGCAAAGGTTGTAAGGTTATTCTTCTTTTGAATTAATAAAATCAAACTCATTTTTCTCAACAAGTATCTTATGTTATTTGTTTCATGGACTCCTTAACTTTCATGTTAAATATGTTTTATGCAATTGGCTTTTCAGGTGCTATTTAATTTGTTTGCCTTGTTTGTGTTTGCAGATTCGCGAAAAGGAGCTCATTTGGATTGAAGGAGCGAGGGCATCCACAAGCTAGCATTGGACCTAAGGTAGGCCCTAAAAACACTTGTTTGCTATTGTTTATCAAAGCATATTTAGGGAAAGATAGTGTCTGGTTGGTTTGCTTGTCATTAGGTCTTCTTTAGATTCTAGGAAGGTTTATCTTGTCCGCAAGATCAACTTATTCCGTGTGACAAGAGTACTGGTATAAGTACGGGTATAGGTACATGAACATGTACAATTATAGGTACAGGTACAGGTACAGGTGCACAAGATGTGGACTATTGTCTTACAATAGATGGATTGGTTATATTTTGAGACATGATATAGGTGTCGGATAGAAGTGAACTCAAGAAGGTGGTATTGAGGGAGTTTCATGTGAAACCATATTTAGGTCACCCAGGTTATCATAAGACACTGACAATAGTAAAGATATTTTATTATTGTTCGAATGTGAAGATGGATGTAGTAGAGTTTGTGGTTAGGTGTTTTGATTATCAGCGTGTGAAGGAAGAGTGTAAATATCCAGGTGGAATGCTACAACTGATTGTGGTTCCATAATGGAAATGGGAGGTCATTTCCATGGACTTCGTCATAGGTTTACCGAGGACAATGAGACAACATGATTCCATCATGGTTATTGTGGACAGGTTGACAAAGTTTGCACACTTCATTCCGGTGAAGTCTACATTCTCAGCTAGTGATATAGCACAAGTGTTCATCAGAGATGTGTTCATATTGCATGGTGTTCTGAAGAATATTGTTTCAGATAGGGATATAAAGTTCACTTCCAAGTTTTGGAAGGAATTATTTGTAGTTTTGGGCATAGATTTGGCCTTTCGTACAACTTATCATTCGCAGACAGATGGACAGATAGAAAGGGTCAGCAAGATATTGGAGTACATGTTGAGGATGTATTTGATGCATCATAAGCGAAAGTGGGAAGAGTATCTTCCATTGGTAGAGTTTGTTTACAAAAATGGGTATCAGGAATATTTGAGGATGAGTCCATTTGAGGCATTGTACGAGTGGAGTTACAATACTCCTGTCAGTTGGAGAGATCTAGTTAACAAGGTGTTGATTGGAACGAACATGTTGGCAGACATGGAACATGAGATTCAGGTTATAAAGAAGAATCTAAAGGCAACACATGATAGGAAGAAGATCTATGCAGATCGGAACAGGTTGTTTAAGGATTTCCAAATTGGGGATCAAGTGTACTTGCACATCAAACCGAAGAAGAGCTCCTTATCGATTGGATCATGTGCTAAGATGGCACCACGATTTTGTGGACCCTTCGATATCATTAAGAGGATTGGGCGAGTAGCATATCAACTTACACTGCCCCCAACAGTGAAAGTCCATGATGTTCTCCATGTTTCATTGATTAAGAAGTATGTTAGAGATGATGATCATGTGATTGACTGGTTTGTATTGTAGGTAGACCTAGACGGAGAATTCAAGTTAGAGCCTCTATGTATATTGCAGAAAAAGGTTCTCATGATCCGGAACTGAGAAATCGATCACTTTAAAGTGTAATGGAATCACTTTGGGCCCTATGAAGCTGCATGGGAGATGACAGGTCAGTTGCAGGCTATGTATCAGTTTGCTAGTTGAGGCAAAGCAGTTTTGCCATGGTGTTTTGGTATATGTTTGGTGATTTTTGTATATGTACATATGTATATGGATGTAAATACCTCCATGAGCTATGTTATAAATCTCCAATAGCCAGTATGGGTGTCATGTCATTATGATGTTATGTTGTTATGTTTTCATGTCGGTTTGCTTCTTAGCAGGATGAATATTGTAAATACTACAATGTGCTAAGTTATAAATCTCCATGGGAAATATGTTTTTCATATAGCAGTCTTGTGATTGTAGGTGTTGTTGAACACCAAGGATGGTGTTCCCCCGGGGGGGGGGGGGTTCTATAAAACCCCTAGTGAAAATTCCATCTAATAAAATTTAATAAAGGAAAGATAATAATTGTGATTGATGGGACACTTATTCCAAGCTGAATGTTGTGAAAGACATCCTAGTGTGGGTGTTCATTTGGTTATTAATGGCCAAGGCTTTGGAAAGGTAAAATGACATTTTTGGCACACTTATTTATTAAAATAATGGAACTTAGGGGAAAAGGGAGGTGAAATGTCACAGGTTGCATGTAAGGAGGAAATTGAAGGAAAATAATGAAAATGAAGAAAATAGAGGTCTCATTCATAAAAAGGATTCTGTAGAGTTTTATTGGAGCACTCTTGGAGGGTGTGGAATACTTGGATTCTTGGAGAAAGAAGGAAAAGGAAGAGCAGAAAAGTACAAGAGGACATCGGGATCAACAACTACATCAGATTTTGTTTGCAGGTACCGAGTTGCGTGTATGTTTTCCTCACTAGTTTGGGCATGCATGGCATATGCATGTGGTTTTTTGATTGTGATATTTCATGGGCATAGAGGATGGATGAGATTGATAGTGGATTTCCTAGCCTTTCCGTTTCCTAGATAGCCATGGAGATTGTGGGTTTATTTTCATTATTTTGTTTTAGTTGGTTCTCATGTTTCCTTAGATTGGGTTGAGTTACTAGTCTCGTAGCTTTGGTTAGACAATTGTGTTGGAGCCCTGTAACAACTTGGATTGAGTTACTGGTCCCGTAGACTTGGTTGGAAAAACACTCTGCAGTCCTTGGTGGGTTGAGTTACTTGTCCCAGAGCCTTGGTTGGACAAATACTATGGATCCCAATAAAAGTTGTGGGTTAAGTTACTAGTTCTAGAGCCTTGGTTGGAAAAATGCTCTGGAGCCCTGGATGGCTAGGATAGAGACCAATCTGATGGTGGTTTTGTAATGTCTGATCGTGAGGTGGAATCATTGTTTGATGGGTTGAGGTGGATGGACTTTGGAGACCATGGATGGTTTTGGATTGATGTGTTTTATGAGATCCCACATTCATGCTTGGCATATGGTATGGGGGTGAATGGCTGGAGAGAGATTTGAATCAACCATTCTATGGTCCAGGTGGAATGTGGAAGTCCCATCCCATGTTTGGATTTTGCATCATCAATATGAATTTATGTCTTCTTATATTTCTGAGTATTATATTGGATTATATGTGGTTTATATGGCTGTGATTTCACTGGTATTTATACTTCTATTATGCTGGTTATATATGTGTTTTATGACAGTAGCTATGTATGGCTCTCATCACGTTTTTACTCGTAAATGAATGATCAATGTATCTATGACCTAATGGATGAAATTGAAGTTGATGTGTTGAGTAATCAATTCTTCTTAATGATTCTTAGCAATGTAGGAGACCCCTATGCTTAGATATGTTATTTACACATGTAGATTATATATTCATGATATGTTTGACAAAATGCCTGTTATGGATAGTAGGGGTCCATTCAAGGTCTCATTCAAATGATTGATTTTTCACTATCATTTTCTTGTTAATTTCCTATTATGAAGGTATCATGCCATTCTAGGCAGTTACCTGGGATCTTGGCCTAAAAATATGGCTTAATTCCCAGGGATGCTGGCACAAATTGACAAAAAGATTCCCTGGACACTAGCAGGCAGGCCTGTGAGAGCTTCCAAAGGTCCCTAGACACATAACATGACAGCGTCGAGATATATAGTTCTCCAAAAGTTGAGTGGGACCCAATGGAAAGCTACTTGAAGTGTTGGATTGGTTCCTGAGGGTCGTAATGTTGATGTTGAATGTCTGTATGGTGGTTTTCCATCAGTTTCACTTCCTTAATGTGAATTAGGAGGTCGAATCATATGATAGTGGCCTCTCGTCGCATGTTTACCTTGGTTGTCTGGTTGCTTGGGTAGATGTGGGCAGAGGGTGTTACAATAGTGGTATTATTTTATGAAGAATAATTATTCTATGTGCTTAATGAAAAGAAGGATAATGTGTTCTGAGTTCTATTTTTATATTGAGTGTGCAAAGTGAATGCTTAAGGAAGTTTTGTGAAATTAATGGAAATGCATAGATGTGTATGGAGTGGATTCATGATCTTGGTGCCATTGTGATTTTCATGCAATCAAGTGGTATCAGAGCAAGAGATTTAGAGACAATAGAAGACTTTTGCACAACAATATGGAGAAAAAATTAGAATGAGATTAAGATAGCGTTAGGTAAATTGATTTTGGGTCTTTTATAATTTGTGGATATTGATGACAGGTAGCAGTAATTGAGAAGGAGGACGTGGTGATAATTCTGATAGATAGCGTAGTTGTGATGGAGGAAAAAGAGTAACTCCAAAAACCTAAAGAGCAGGGAGTGCTCAAAAGGGGTTCCAAAGGAGGGGACCAAGAATGTTGACAGTTTGAGCTCAGATGAGAAGCTTGATGATGCCTATGTAGCAGGAAAGAGGTGTACTACTACAAAGGTGATTTTTAGGTCACACTGGGCAGCGAGAATCTCACAAAAGGGGAAGATGAAGACAATTATCAGAAATCATTTGAAGAATTCAAATGGAGGCCACATAGATGCCAAAGCAGTTAGCATAAGGAAAATGAGTGATGAAGAATATGAAAGGAAACTCATTGAGATAAAATTACAGTTGAATGTGCTTACAAAGTTGCTACAATAGAATGAGGAGAATCATAGGTATGAGTGGAACCTGACGAAAAGGGTTAAGTGGCCCGTTGAAATATTATCGGCTAAGAAACAGAGACAAAAATAGAGACACAGGTTGAAGGAAGAACTCAAAGCTATTGAGTGTGAGGACGAAATTCACAAAGGTGAACCTGAACAAGGATAAATCCATGGAGAAGATATCAATGTTGGTGGATATTTGATATTAATTGATACATCAAATGAGACTAAAAATCCTTATGTTTTTCCTAATGGTTTATTTATGATTTCATGTGTCATTGATGATGAAAAACCCTTTGAAGTTATCATGAAGAAAGAGGAAGATAAAGGAGAACAAAGTTAAAATTTTGTTCTCAGCAAAGAGAAGGCACAATACTTAAATGGGATGCTCATAAGGAATGATGAGCCAAAGACAAAGAAAAATTTGGGTCTTCACACTGATTGTGTGCATGCAAGTGTGACATAAGTAATTATTAGTTTTCAAATTGATGCAAGTGGAACAGAAACCAAGGGTGAACAACTTGCAAAATTTGTTGTTAACGAGGATGTAACAAAGTCAAAGGAGGAAGAGTTTACTAGCAGCACAGAGATAGAACTCTTTCAAAAAATTGTAGTGAGACATAGATTTCGGGGATCAACTTTACAAGTGTGGAATGAGAATGAAAGTATGCTAGGATGGTTGTATATTTTGTTTGGAAAATTGTCACTTGAAATAGTGAGCAACAACATCGTGAAAAATATTGGTTTGCAACAAGGAAGGAAAAATACAAATTATAGTGGAATTCAAGAAGGAACAATACAACAACATGAAAAACCCAATGATCAGCAACAAAATTATGTATGGGATCTAGGATGACATCAACAACAACAACTCATGGTCAGCCGACCATAAAAAAATTTCTACCTTGGGAATCTGATGCTGGAGCATTAGAGCTTCCAAGTCATCAAGCTTTTAGAGATAAAGCTCCAAAGGGATTTCAACACTGTAAAGGAATTATAATTCCTTAATAGTAAATATTCTTATTTATTTTAATTATTATAGAATAGTTTTAGAAAACGTTATGGATAGGAAAGATTTTTTCCATAAGGCAAAAGCTAATTTACCTTCAAAAGCATGAGATGTTTATGGAATAAATCATGAGAGATTTAGGGAATAAATTAGGAGTGATTTATGGATGTATAAAAATATACTTTTATTCTGACCTTGTATTTAATCCTTTTAATCCTATGAGAAAATCTAATGGCCAAAAAAATATATAATTAGGCTCATAGAGAGAAAATATGGTTTTGAGTATTTTTGTATGTACAAGTTTTGGTAATGAAATGAAGCTTTCATATCTTCTATGTATGAAATGTCCGTGTGCATGATCTTTGAATAATTATTAACATTTTGAATTGCTAGAATTAAGTGTTTATGTGTGTGAATTGGGTAGGGAAATATTACTGAAGATTTAGTGAAATTAAATTTACTGCATGTATTAAATGGTGGAGAATGGTATTATTTTATGAAGAATAATTATTCTGTGTACTTAATGGAAAGAAAGATAATGGGTTCTCATGATTTATATTCTTATATTGAATGTGCATAGTGAACACTTCAGGAAATGTTGTGAAATTAATGTAAATGCACAGATGTGTATGGAGTGGAAATTTCATGATCCTGGTGCAAGTGTGATTTTTGTGTCATCATTTAGCCATATTCCAAAATCCTCTTTGATAGTGAAAGTGGTCTAGGATTGATGCCACCATCTCAACTTATCTCCTCCTCTTACTACTTGGATTCTCTTCTCTTTTAGTTGTTCTTCAAGGGTCTGCCATTCCTATGAGAAATTCCCTTTATTCCAAGTTTTTACTTCTTCTGCACACACCATTGATTATTATCATCTGATTCTACCAAGAAATCAACAACCACTACTGCTCCTATGACCTTAGTGTATTATTTTGTATTCCTTATATCTTCCCTATGCCCTAATATTGGCAACTATTGCTAGGAGTCTTCTTAGAACTCTGTTGTTAGATCATATCTAATCTCCCAAAAAGTGTGCTCATATATGAGAGA
Source organism: Pinus tabuliformis (assembly GCA_031772625.1). NCBI lineage: Eukaryota > Viridiplantae > Streptophyta > Pinopsida > Pinales > Pinaceae > Pinus > Pinus tabuliformis. The sequence continues at coordinate 1,153,645,585 of CM062819.1, forward strand.
TTTCTACTTCATTATAAGATTCCATATTGATGAACCCATTAGATATTCTTTCTTCCTTACCCTTTCCTCCCGTGTACTGACCAAACTATATTTCCTAGTCCTTATTTATTTCCATAGCTCTTAGACTCCCTCTAACCATCTCCACCATAGCTTAGCCCCCAAGGCTTTCTTGAAAGTTTTCGAGTCCCTTAATCCTAGATTCCCTCCCCATTTCGATAGATATACTTTGTCCCAAGAATCCAGGGTCCATTTCTAGGCTTTTTGCGCTCCATGCCATAAGAATTTATGGAGACAAGAGACTATTTCCTTGAAAACTTATTTCGACACTTGGAGCATTGATAATTGATAGATCTGAAGTTATTGTAAAACAACCTTGAGAAGTGTGATGCAATTGGGTAATTTCAACTCTCTAAATGTCCAATTTTCCAAACTTTTTGATGTCTTCTCTTTAATCTTTTGCCAACAAGAAACTCATAGTAATTTGGTCACAAGGGGGATGGCCATATATTTAGCTAGAAGGGATTCAATTTGAAAGACAAGCTATCTCTCCAAATTCATTTGCACCATCTTATTAGTGTTATAGAAAAACATACTATATTTCTTCCCATTAATTCCCATATCGGAGTCCATTTGAAAGTCCTAGAGGATACATTCTAAAGCCCTGTTTTCCTAAATGGTCAGTTCCCTAAATAACATTTTGTCATCCACGAACTGCTCATGGGTGATAGGCAAGTCTTGACCCCATAATCTTAGGGCTTTTATAATACCTTAATGAAGCATGTATTGATATATATTCATAGACCTTATGCAACAAGAACAAATAGTAATGAAAATAATGAGTCCCACTGCCAGAGATCCATTTACACTCTAAAGGTGCAAGATCGTGATACATTTACCAGGATGGAGAAAAATGGTGTAGATATTAGAGAGAAGATCGAACATATTGAACCAGGGGAAAACCCTAATACCGCCAATATCATAAGAAATTAGGTCCAGTTTAACCTGTCATAGGCCTTGGAAATATCAAGCTTTATGACCATCGTTGGTTTCCTACTATTCGTAAGGGAGTGAAAAACCTCATGGGTTGTAATAATGCCATCCAAGATCTATCTACCTTCCAAAAATATAATTTTCTATTGACCTATGAGGAACTTCATTATAGTTTTGAGTCTTCTCACAATGATTGCTGAAATTATCTTACAAATTACATTACATAAAACTATGGGTTTAAAACCACTGGTAGAAAAAATATTGTTGGTCTTAGGGATAAATGAAAGAAATGTAATATTAAGGTCAGACCAAACCTGATGCAAGCATCATGATTCTTCTACTACTGCATGGACCTCCTTGTTGATGAAGGGCTAACACACCCTGGATAAATTTGTAGTGAATCCATCCAGGCTTAATGCTTTGTTACTGAGAATTTATTTTACTACTTCCTCTACCTCACTAAATGATACTTCACACATTAAGGTTGCATTTTGTTCAGGATTAAACAACCTTGGAATGTGCCTTAAAATCCTTGAGATGACCTCTTCCTTATCTAGTATGTCCTCTAAAAGGAGATATTTTTAGTAAGAAACCAATTCATTCTTTATCTCTTCATGCTCGATTAACCTAGATTTGTCTCCTAAATCCAAAGAGAAACTATGATTATGTCATGTATTCTTAATCAAAGATTTATGAAATAAATGTGTATTCATATTACGCTGCCATGGCCATTGTATCTGTGATTTTTACTGCCAAAGAATTTCATCATATTTCCATCTTGTTTAAAGTTCATTTATCAGCTTACCTCCCTCTTCTATCAACGAGTCTAAATTCTTTGATAATTGTGGCCTGGATTACTGCCATGTGTTCCTCTGTATTCCCCTTCTCTTGAAAAATATTGTCTCTTGAGTATCATGGTCGAAGGAAAGGTGAGTGAACTAGGCACTGCCTCACTTTCACATTCTTGGTTTCGGATATTTGTAATTTTTGACTTAGAAGTTTGTTGTGAAATGTTGATTGTATAAATACTTTTTAATGTTGTTTCTACTTTGGATACCGTTCTTGGTTCCGGATATTTGTAATTTTTGACTTAGAAGTTTGTTGTGAAATGTTGATTGTATAAATACTTTTTAATGTTGTTTCTACTTTGGATACCATTTAACTGTGCAAGTAATATAATAGTGTTTCACAAAGGCATGAACAAGAATTTGATTTTAAATTTCATGTATTGCAAAAAAAATTATTTGATGGAACAACCACCATTGTTCAATCTACATGCAATTTTTTTCATGTTGTTCAGTTATTTCTTTCTTTTGATATGATTTCTAGTGCAAATTTAAGATAATTGGAAACGGAAAATTAATAATAGAAATTTAGTATATGAAAATTTATGAGTTTTATCCTAGTGGAATGTCATTTAAATTGTTCCATGCAATAAGATTCTTTGTAGAGAAAGCATAATATTTTCACAAACCAGCCAATGGTTTTCATAGGGGCTTCTATTTTTGTTAGTTGTGTGTCAATTTGTTGGGAATTTTACTGGATGCATAGTTTTTAAGGTGTGTTGATGACTCTATAGGGTTGAATTAATGTATGTAATCTCGCAAATGTTGACACCTATCCTGCACAAATTACCGATCAGTCACAGAGGGAGATTTACATTGGTGGCCTTTTATATGAGACATCAAACAAGAAACTCATATCATATTTTTCAAAATATGGAGAAATAGAGGAAGGTTATGTTGCATATGGCAAGAATACAAACATATCCAGGTAATTTAGTTTTTGGCTAAAAATGAAATTAGTAAGTGGAAACATTAGTTTCTTGTAATTATACCGTATGAAAGTTTTATATATATATACTATATCTAGTTTGGCAATATCATTTTATATTTCTACTCTAAAATACTTTTTGCAAATAGGGGTTTTTCATTTGTGACATTTAAGACTATTGAAGTGACCAAAAGGGATTTTGGGGATTCAAATAGAAAAAATGATGTAAGGAATGGAGCTACATATTTTTAAATGGCTCTTGAGATTATTATTTTTTTTGGCTAGTTTAAAGGATTTGGAATATGTACTTGTTTTTTGACATGCAAGGAAGGTCAATTACAATGAAACTTGTAGTAAAGGGCCAAAATGAGAAGGTTTCTTCACAACCTATACCATCATCTCAAGTAAAGTTGCGACCACATGTACAACCAAGTTATGTAGCAATGGAACCAAACTTTCCATCATATCCAAGGTCACAACTACCTACTACTCCACAAGCATATCTTACAATTCTACCATCATATTCTCCACAATCTTCTCCTCTTACGCAACCTTTATATGGAGCTACATTTGTAGGAAAACCTGCATATACAGGGCTATCTGTTTCTCATGGAGTTGTAGCACCAACATAGTACAACCCCCACTATAACCAATATACAACCTTTGATCCTCCATAGTCTAGCCAACTTGGATTGCCTACAATAGGGACCACAACTACTAATATTCCTCCTGTTAGCACTATGTAGTTTTCCTTGGCTAAGGAGGAAATTTGCAGAGGTAACCACAAACCTCTTTTGGACCAAAATCCAGCCCTTTTGGCCTGGAGAGGGCTCTATCTATTTGAATTTACAGTCAATTAGATAACTGAATGTTTCAGATTCGAGGCTAGTTATAAAGAACAAAAGATAGGTTTTAAAGTTGCAGTTGAAGAGTAAAGGAGAGGTCCATTAGGCATGGAGTCATAATAATGTTCAAAAATAAATCACAAATGAATGTAAGAACTTGAAACCAGGTGAGGTAGGAAAACTCCTCGATCCTACAAAGCTATTATAGTATGAGTGAGATGAATGAGGGTAAGGATCTGTTAAATATAAAGCATACAAATATGAATTTCATATTTAATTTCAAAAGAAAAACATTAAAATTGCTTGATAATCTAGAGAAGAGTGAGTAAATTCCACTCAAAATCTTATTGTATACAATTAAGGAGGAGAATCCATGTAAAAAATAGAAGGAAAGAAAAATGTACAAAAAGGGAAACATCACCATTTTTCTGACACAAGAATCCTGAAACAAAACTCTCCCTATATTGCTGAATTGATTACATGTATTGAAACTCCACAACTTACAATATCAAAGGAAATATCTTATTTTTACTCCACAATAAACCATTTCTACATTGAAGATCATACACTATATACAAAATATTGTTTCTAGATCAAAGGAGATCGAAACCCACCTATCCCTAATAGATGGAACTGATTTCATGAAGATAGGAAATGAAAAACCACTATTCTGGAAACTAGGAAAGCATCTTTAACTATTACTTATAACCTTGCCTACACTCCTAATACATTGAAATCTTACAAAACATCATCAGAGAAGTTTTTACATGATAAAACATAAATAATGACATGATTTAAATTTTCAATTGCCAATGCTAAGGTAAAAATTAGGTCCAAAAAAGTTGACTGTATCTATGCACAGAACTTCATTGTTCCTTCTCTGACCGCATCGATGGCTACAATTTGATAAAAAACTCCTAGTTGATGCCATGTTGACTATAATAAAGATATACATGCCTTGTAAGTACCAATTTGTTTTCCAAAAAAGCCCTTTTCAAGAAATCTTAGTCTTGTTGCTCATCTTGTGTGCAACACTTGTGTGCAGCGACTATATTTCTTGAATATATCGTAAACGCTAAATTAGATTGAGCTGATTTTTGTCAGTTGATTAATATAATCATAATGGTTCTCCACAAAAAAAATTGAGATAAATCTAACACACTGAATTCAAGAAAATCCATAAATGGTTATAGATGACAGTGGCTCATCTCTCAAAAAATATGAAGCATTTTAACCTAAAATTAAGTGGGTTTATTCATATTATCCCCGTTCATTTACTATACAAATTTCATGGTAAACGAATATATGGTTTAATAGATATGGTGAAAATTTGTTGACTGTGTGCATGCGCATCGCCATCTATTTTTCATGGTTTAAGAAACACTAGGGTCTTTGAACAAGCTACACATGTTGATGATGATTCTAACACTATATTAGTGATAACACACACCCCTTTCAAGCCTCCTTTCACCAAAAGTGCAAAACATTCATCTCTAGACCAAAAACTCTAACCCGAATTCTTTGTCAATAACGAAACAAACTTTTGCTTGATGTCTGGAGCATCTGAAAAGTTGAAGAATAAAATTGGTGGATGTTTCTGAAAGGCAAGGATGTCCTTTTAATCCTCCACATGGTCTAAAGTATTCTTTAGTTACAATGATGCCCCACTTTCAAAAACGCAGCGCCACTTGTGATGTTGAGGTATGATCTTGTAAATAACATAACTAACTCATGACACCTTACTCATGACCAAACACCACTTATTTCTCCAAATTTCGTTTTATACTTGATCTTTATAAAGTCATGACTAAACTTCACAATTTTGTGTAAATACATAGAAAAACCAAACTAATAGTGATTACTATGACTATAGGATACTAACACCTCCATACTATGTTACCTCATGAAGTGATTCTTAATGACATAAAGATAAAAGATTGTCCTCCTTATTGAGGATTAAGGCAGTTAACCATGGTCTTAGTACTTGAAGCTCCCATTTTACCAGAGAAATAATTGAAGTTCTATTTTAATTTTTGGCACTTCAGAAGAGTCTCGTTTTGGAGGTATATATATTTAGGAAGCCCATACTAGTACCATTTACATGATATCATGTCTACACCATATGTTTAATTTTTATTTTGAAATTACTTGCCCTGCAAGATTTTGAATCTTTATAGTTAAGTTATATTTCCCTTTATTCCTTTATATATCACTGGAGTTCAATATTAATTTTGGGGATTCAAAATAACTACATTCTAGAGGTATGTATATTCATTGAACCCATGTGAGAATTGTGCACTAGATTTCATGTTGGCTCCATCATGTTTAGTCTATTTGTTGAATTGTCTAATCTACATGATTTTGATCTTTAATCATCATAGAAGTTATAATGCCTATTTTTGTCAAATTTTGTTATAGCTGTATATAATTTTTAAGTTCTTCAGAGATTTATTTCATTTGAAAACTTGTATTAGAGGAGCGATAGAACATGGCCAACTTGGGTTTGTAATTTGGTTAGTCTCAAGTTAAAAAATTGACTTTGATGTTATTTTTTAGGTGGTTGAGTGTATTAACCGTGTGAAGGTTGCTTCTTTATTCTAAAACAATTATGCTCTACATCTATTGAACATTTGTTTGTGCCAGTTGAGCCAATGAAACCTACAAGAGATTACAAATATTTATAATTTATAATTTGTAAAATTTCAAGGTCTAATTCTTTGAAGGGTGTTAGCTCAATGAAGAGCACATACTTTACAAGAAGGCAATTGGTGGTTCAATTCCATTTTCCCCTAATATTCATAGGGAATGGTGAAAATCATTATCCATCCATATATATTTATCAATAGTGAGGGTCATTAAAGGGCCATCATTTAAAGTCATTTTTTTATATATGAAATGGTGACAGTTAATGAACGTCACCATATATATATATATATATATATATATATATATATATATATATATATATATATCGTGAGACTCATGAAAGGTTCATCACAATAAATCATTGTTGTGCATATGAAATGGTGATGGTCACTCTCCATCATTATAATAATTATTTTTGATGGGCCTTCAATGTCACCATAACACCTATACTTTTGGTGATGTGGCCTTTGGTGATGGAAGCTATTTTGACTTCCACTAATGAGCTTACGGTGACATTTTTTGATCCTCACCAAAATATGAAAAGGTGACGATCAATGAACATTGCCATATATATGCATCAATAGTGAGGTCTATGAAAGTTCCATAATCATAAATAACTATTTTTCATATGAAATGGTGAAGTTCCTTATTCATCATTATAATCATTATTCATGACAAATCCTGAATTTCACCACAACAACTATACTGTTAGTGATGCCAAATTTGGTGACAAAAGTGATTTTGACCATCACCAATGAGCTTATGGCGACATTTTTCGAACGTCACAAATTACCTTTTTGATGTAGTGATAGAAGGAAATGAGCTCCATGTCCATATGATAAAATTGGTTTGAACCCAAGCCTTTATTTGGAAAACAATATCTTAACCTTGCATATCAAAAGTTGTATATGATTATGGAACTAGTATGATTAGTTATCTTCATTCTCGACTTTGATGGTCTGACTCAATGATTGATATTATATTCATCTTTAGAAGTATCTTATGCTTGATATGTGATTGATATGGCACTCGATAGTGGTTGAATGGAGTGTGTGATTGTGTTTAGGGTGTGTTGATGTGTTAAATGGCAGAGTTGAATATTGGTTGTAGTACAAATAATGGTTCTTTCATAATTTGATTATTTTGAGTTTACTTAGGATATAATTTTCCATGCCAAAGAACATTGACAGGGATTCTGTATGCTAATTGAATCTTATTAACAATTAATGTTGGCATCAATAATATTCCCACTCAACAACACTTGTGTTGTTGAGATGTTGGATTTCCATGATGGAAAATGTGAGAAAATTTCCAACCTTTCAATGTGCCATCTTTTGGCCTCATGCATTTTTCTTTGCTTTTTGGCATGCATTGTCTCTCCTCTCTTTTTGATATTTTTGTAGTATTTGTATATGTTTTAAAACCATCTATTAGTTTAGATTCTTTGGGGCCTCACTCTTGATTTCCTTTTTGAGGGAGATTTAAATTCAAAGCTTCTTAATTTTGTTTGTTACTTACATGCATTTTTGTTTGTATTTTACTAGCTTCCTTTTATCATGATGTGGCAAGTTTTCCTCAATTAGTGTATCTAACTTGAAAAATTCAATCATAAGTTTTTGATGAGGCACCTAGGAATTTCACTTGCCTCCAACAAACGAGGTTTGTAACTACCATGGATATCTTGACTTTATTGAGAAATTAAATGATTTTGATTAGGTATATTTCCTACATAAATTTATTTATCATATACTAGGTGGAAATTCATGCTTGAATATTAAAAAATCGTATTGTCACTCTAGTTTAATATTTTTCATGTTTTACTGATAGTAAAGATATATGAAAGATGTCTCATCGCGTGCATAAACTACCCAGATTATTGGATTCATTATATTCAATGTATTGAAATTGTTGGAAGCATGGAAGTTGCAAATGATGCTCTTGCGTGGGCTACACAAGTTTTGGTGAAGGTAAACTTCTGTGAGTTTCTCTTTTATAGCTTGTAAGTGTTGTTGTTTTCAATGTTCACCATTTTATTAAGCTTTATAACTTTCTAATGTGTTTTTCTATTCAACTAATTTAATGTATATGAATCCTCTAGGCTAGGAGAGAGCTATTTGATTTTGTATATTGTCAACATTTTTGTAGAAATTGCTTGTTGGATGCACACTGGGGAGAGCCGGGTGGGTAAATTGAAAGAGAAATACTTAGGAGTTTTGAATTAGTATGTAGGTTTCTTTGACACAGATGTTAATATCATGGATAAAGAGAATTTACACGGGTACTCTTCTCATTCAAGATGCAATCAGTGAAAAGGTACTCGTCCATATGACCATCTGTAATTTTAATGATGTTTTCTTCTAGTACATAAGTTTGAAAAACCTACATAAAATCAATCAAAAACTGTGTATATATCAATATCTTGGTATGAATGTTTTTTTCTTAAGGAATCATCCAAAAAGATTGTAGTCAAAAGGATTGAGAAATATATGTTTTATAATGTTCCATTTGGTCAAGGATGTGTGGGTAAAGATAAATCTCCTCCTGGTGCTTCAGTATTGCATGAGGAGATCAGGGATCAATAGAGCTTGGCTCAAACAAGTATAATTTCAAGTCCCCTTACTGCAACCAATGCTAAATAAAATATTTGTGTAGCTATTACCCCAACGAATGATCAAGCATTAGAAAAATTAAAAAAAAATGAAGGAAAATTCTCTCTGTCGAGTGTGGAAATAGTTGCTCGATATACTAGGTTACATTTTCCTCTATCTATCAGTTCACAGTTAGCCAACAATACAATTTTTCAAATGCATTTGCAAGGAGTCAAACAGAGTGAATTGAAATTAACTTCATTAATTGCTAAATCTAGTGAAGTCAAAATCTAGAAGGTGCCAAAATTTACCTCAAACACTTTCTGAAATCTAAGTGTGGCTTAGGCTATATTTATACCTAAATCATTTGTCTAATATAGAGTTGGGAAGGAAAAATTAAAATCCAAAACTAGTTTATACAAACATCTCATAATGAGTACCTTGTTCAATAATTCTACCATTTTGAATGACAACAATGGAGTCCACATTTTGAATTGTTGATAAATGATGAGAAACTACCACTATTGTCCTTCTAGACATCAATATCTCCAAATCTTATTGAACAATAATCTTTGATTCAACATCTAGTGCACTAGTAGCTTCATATAATAAGAGAAATATTGGATTCTTCAATATGGCCTTTGCAATGCAGATTCTTTGCTTATAGCCTCCAGACAACTGAACACCTCTTTCAACAACCATGATTTGGTATGCATCATGCAAGATAATTGTAAAATTATGTCCATCCTCTGCCTTGGAAACCTCAATGATTTCTACCTCAGTTGAAATTTCTTTACCATAAAGTATATTTTCATATATATTGGTAGTAAAAAGTGCGGGCTTTTGTTGTACAAGACCAACTTTCAAAAGTAGAGACTTCATATTCAATTTCGTGATCTCTTTACAATCTATTGTAACCTTACCTACTAAAGGATCATAAATTCTTTAAATTAATGTTATCATTGAGATTTTTACTAAACGATTTGCCCCAACCAAGTCTTGGCTATGACAAACTTCAATTTTTAGGTTTAAATATTTTAAAATGGTGACTTAGAGCCTAGATTGATAAGAAAATTCTATATGCTCTAATTCGATTTCACCTTTGATTTTATAAACAGTTTTTGCATATTCATCATTTGGTTCAATTTTTGTTCCACAGTCAAGAATTGCAAAAAAAAAAATCATTTCTTCTCCACCTTTGATGAAATCTAGTGCAAGATTTAGTTCTCCAGTAACAAAAATTATTGTGATTGAAATAACTACAAAAGACTTTGATCACTTTGGAGAACTTTGAGGTTACATTTTGAATTAGTGTTGTACCATACCACAGTATTAAGCCTTGAGATCCATATATTGGGAGATGTGAGATTCCAAATAGAAATCCAACTAACTGACTATGTTTTAGGCTTTAGGTTTGAGGTAATTTCAACTCTTGGCTAAAGAGATTAAGGATTTTTTCCTTGCTTGCTTTCCCCTGCATGTGCTTTTATTGTGTCTCCTGCAAATCCTTTGAGAGACAATTGTTCAAACAATATCAAATGTTTTTAGAATAAATTCTCAAATAATTGCAAAAATTTCCTTTATGTATTATTTGTAAATACAATTAATGTGTAAATTTACAGAAAAAAATGTGGAAATCCCTAGAAAAATTATTTTCTGTGTACTTTAGAACTTCATGGTTAGAACTTACAACCACCCAATGTAGAAAATGAAATGAAAATTATTCCATAGATGCTACCTTTCTACTGGTAAGTAAAAAGGATGTCTTCTTTTGTTTACTGAAATACAGATGACCACTTAAAATACTAAGTTCCTCAATTGAGAAAACACACCAAAATACAAACCCTTTACAATGCAAAAATATTTTAGTGATTGGTCCTATTTCCTTTTAGCTTACTGCATCTTGATTCTTTCCTATACACCTTTGGTAGCCTACTTTCTTAAATATCAAGCCAAGGAACTTCACCACAAATCTAACAAAATATTTGGAAAAAAAGGGATGATAGATAATAATATTGCTTAAAACTATGCATGATCTGGATATTTCAATACCCCATTTGGGGTTTTATTATTTTCTTCCTAAAATCCTCCCTATGTCTTTTAAAATATCTTATGTTGGTGCTCCGAAATGAAAATTTGTCCATGTTATTTTCATTTTTCTTGATCTCACCTACCATTGAAGGAGATAAAGGTGATCAAGTGTATTATGGAAGTTGTTACAAAACAACATTTTTATTATGGATAAATATAAGCATGACAATGTTGGAATCCATGTCATTGCAGATTCACATAATCAAATTATACAAATAGATTTCTGGTAGAATTATTGAATGAATAGTAATTACATCTCCTCAATTAATTCACAAATAATGTAATTGGTATATTTTGCATTACCAATTTACTTGTTGACATTGTGAGCTGGTTTTTCAGTATATTACAAGATCGGAGTGCTTCTAAAATTTGATGGGTTGATGCCAAGTTTTAACACTTCTATAGAATAACTTTAATAAGTGTAAAAATGATATATTGTTGAAAAATATGGTGAAAACAAAAAAATATTTACCCAATCAACATAGCTTATAGTTAAATTTCCCTTGTGAAGCATTCTAACTTCTGCAATATTTACTCAAACCTCTAATATACTAATATGAGTTCCCATAATAGAAGCACAACATTTGTATTTTTTCCCTAAAGTTATACAGGGATATAAGCTCTCAAACTTCAATCTACCACTAATGACTTCCACACTTTCCTTGGAGTCTAGCCTATTTCATATTATTTTTCTTTAATTTTAAATACAACTAAATTCATTTCATTATGATTATATTACTATTATATATTTTCATACATAATATTATGAAAAATAATCGAATATGCTATAAAAGTATATGTTATATTCCCTTTTATATTATATATTATTTCTTCTTATGTTATAGATCAAATCAACTAAACATGTGACATAAAATTAATACATAATATAATATATTACATTCATTATACTATATTATTTGATTTTTATATATTATCTTAATTACATGTTATTATATAATTTAAATAATTTAAATTTTATATAATAGTATATTATATAATTAAGAATTTAAGGATTTATAATTATAATTTGCTTTAAGTTATTTAAGTACAAAGGACAAATGTACTAGTTGTTCAATGATAATGACTTTTTTTTTAAAAGGTCATTTTATTTATAGTGACATCAATACAATTTTTTTATTAATTTTATTTTGGTACAACTTTTCAATTGAATTTAGCCATGGTTACATGGATTGTGGTGCAAGAAGTGAATTGCAAATTCAGAATTCTTATTTTATCATTTTAGCTATTATTTTATTATTTTTCTTAGGAGGCCCATTGTTGACCTCAAAATTTCTCTAATGCTACCTTTTGTACAGGGGATCCATTTATCAACTTCCTTACCACATTTATGGCCAACTGTGAATCCCCATCCACCTGTAATTTATTATAACCTGCTTCTCGTGCAAGGAATAAGCCCCTTTTTAAGGCTTTAAATTTTGCCAAATTACTATTGTAACCACAGTATCCATCAAATAAATTAAGTAGATTACTGTGGTTATCCCTGAACAATCCCCAATACTCAGTCAGTCCTCGATTTCCTTTGGTTTCCCCATCAAAATTGAGCTTAGCGAATCCTTGGGGAGGGAGTGAAAAGACATTCTGGGATGAGCTAGTGTTGATGGGCCACCGAGTGCTCTCCACTTAAATCATGTTCTTAGAGACCTCCAACTCTCTTAGAATATGGGCTTCATCTCCTTCCACTTTCCAATCCTCTTCAACCCATTTCCATACTAAAAGTGATTCCATGATGTTGAATGTATAGTTTTCTAGCTAGAATATTTTGAACCCTTTGTATCTTTAAATACTCTTTGATTTTTTTCTTTCAAAACATTGCATAGGAGTCCCAACAACAATCCCCAATCCCTATTAGCCATTGTATTTTTAAATGGCATAGGGTGCCAAGATTCAATAGTCTTTGATAGACTATCAAGGGACAGGTCCAGGTGGCCAAAGAGGCTACTAATCCTATTCCAAAGGGACTCCATGCTTGTACAAGTGTTAAAACGATGCTCACTTCTTGCCTCTTGTTGTTGATATATGGAACACCAAGATTGGCCAGCATACCCCTTTTTCCATAGCAAATCCCATGTTAACAATTGTCGCCTTCCTATCAACCATAAGAATCTCGCCACTTTAGGCTAGTTTTTTCCCTTCCAAACCTTACTCTAGAGTGGCTCCTTAGGGAGTTCTAGATGTTTAGTGATGTAGGAGCATTAGAGCTTCCAACTCATGAAGATTTTAGAGATAAAGCTCCAAAAGGGATTTCAATATTGTAAAGAAATTATAATTCCTTAATAGTAAATATTCTAAGTTCTTTTGATTATTATGGAATAGCGTTAGAAAACACTATGGATAGGAAAGATTTTTTCCATAAGGCAAAAGCTAATTTACCTTGAAAACCATGAAAGTTTATGGAATAAATCATGAGAGATTTAGGGAATAAATCAGGATTGATTTATGGATGTAGAAAAATATACTTTTATGCTAACTTTGTATTTAATTATTATAATCCTATGAGCAAAGATAATGGCCAAAAAAATGTATAATTAGCTCATAGAGAGAAAAACATGGCTTTGATTATTTTTGTATGTACATGTTTTGTTAATGAGATGAAGTTTCCATATCTTCTGCGTATGAAATGTCTATGTGAATGGTCTTTGAAGTATTCTTAAAATTTCGAATTGGTAGAATTAAGTGCTTATGTGTGTGAATTGGGTAGAGAAATATTACTGAAGATTTAGTGAAATTAAATTTACTGCCTGTTTTAAATGGTGGATAGTTGTAACATTCCTGGTGAAAATTCCATGTAATAAAAGTTAATAAAGGAAAAATAATAACCACAGTTGACATATTCCAAGATGAATGTTGGGAAAGACATCCTATTGTGGGTGTTCATTTGGTTATTAATAGATAAGGAAATTGTCAAAGGCAATGACTAAAGATTTGGAAAGGAAAAATGGCATTTTTGGCACATTTATTTATTAAAATAATGGAAATTGAGAAAACGGAGGTGAAAGGTCACATGTTGCATGTGAGGAGGAAATTGAAGGAAAATAAAGGAAAATGAAGAAAATATATGCCTCATTCATAAAAAGGCTTCTGAGGATCAGTTGGTAGCCATTTGTTAGTTCAGTTTTGGAACTCTCTAATTATTCTCTCTCTCTCTCTCTGTCATACACTTGGACACTTAGAGTTTTCTTGGAGCACTCTTGGAGGGTGTGGCATACTTGGATTCTTGGAGGAAGAAGGAAAAGGAAGAGTAGGAAAGTGTAAGAGGACATTGGGATCAAAAACTAAATCGGATTTTCTTACAGTTACCGAGTTGCATGTATGTTTTCCTCACTAGTTTGGGCATGCATGGCATATGCATGTGGCTTGTTGATTGTGATCTGTCATCGGCGTGGAGGTTGGACGTGATTGATAGTGGATTACCTAGCCTTTCCATTTCCTGGATAGCCATGGAGATTGTGGGTTTATTTTCATTAGTTTTTTTGTTGGTTATCATGTTTCCTTAGCTTGGATTGAGTTACTAGTTGTGTATCCTTGGTTGGAAAAACATTATGGAGCCCTGTAACAACTTGGGTTGAGTTACTAGTCTCGTAGCCTTGGCTGGAAAAACACTTTGGAGCCCTTGGTAGGTTGAGTTACTGGTTGTGGATCCCTGGTTGGACAAATGCTTTGGAACCCTTTAAAGTTATGGGTTGAGTTACTAGTCCTAGAGCCTTGGTTGGACAAATGCTCTGGAGCCCTGGATGGCCGAGATAGAGACCAATCTGATGATGGTTTTGGGATGTCTGATCGTGAGGTGGAATCACTGTTTTATGGGTTTAGGTGGATGGCCTCTGGAAGACTTGGATGGTTTTGGATTGTTGTATTTTATGAGATCCCACATTCATGCTTGGAATATGGCACATGCGTGAATGGTTGAATATAGATTTGGGTCAACCATTCTACGGTTGGGTGGAATGTAGAATTCCCATCCCGGGTTTGGATTTTGCAACATCAATATGATGTTATTTCTCCTTGTATTTATATGAGTATTATATTGGATTAGATATGGTTTGTGTGGTTGTGATTTCATTGGTATTTTTGCTGCTATTATGCTGGTTATATATGTGTTTTATGATAGTAACTATGCATGCCTCTCATCATGTTTTTACTTGTAAATGAATGGTCAATGTATCTATGGCCTAATGGATGAAATGGAATTTGATGACTTGAGGCATTAATGCTTCTTAGTGTTTCTCAGCTAAGCATGAGACCCTTATGCTCAGATCTATTATTTACACATGTAGATTACATATTTGTGATATGTTTGACGAAATTCATGTCATGGGTAATAGGGGTCCAATCAATGTGTCATTCAAGTGATTGATTTTGAACTATAATTTCCTTGTTAATTTACTGTTTTGAAGGTATCATGCCATTCTGGGGGTGACCTGGGCTTTGGGTCTAAAAATGTGGGTTTATTCTTGGGGACACTGGCACAGAACTGACAAAAAGAGTCCCTATATGTTGTCAGGCAGTCCTGTGAGAGCGTCTAGAGGTCCCTGGATGCTCGCATGCCCATAGCATGAGAGCGTCTAGAGGTCTAGTTGTCCAAAATTTTAGTGTAGCCCAAGGGCAAGCTTCCTGAAGTGTTGTATAGGATATTGAGGGTCCTAATGTTTATGTTGAATGTTTGTATGGTGGTTTTCTATCGGTTCTACTTCCTTAATGTGACTTAGAAGGTCAAATCATATCATAGTGGCCTCTCGTCACTTATTTACCACGTTTGGCCAGTTACTTGGGTAGATGTGGGAGGAGGGTGTTATAGAGTGGTATCAGAGCATGGTTCTATTGGAAGAATCACCGCACCTCTATAGAATCTGTAATTTCCACCCTAGGGATCCTAGTTACTAGTTTATGTTTACCAACACCTGTGGGTTTTGGTGTAACGGCAAACCTCCACATGGTATTAGAGCTTGGACCCAGGTTCGATTCCCCCAAGTTGCGTTTGAGGTGGGGTGTTGGAAGAATCACCGCACCTCTATAGAATCCGTAATTTCCACCCTGGGGATCCTAGTTACTAGTTTACGTTTACCAACACCTGCGGGTTTCGGTTTAATGACAAAGCTCCACAGGTTCACCCCTCAGAGTGGATGGGCTATGTGTTGGTCATGCATGCATGTCAGTTGCATGTGTGTCTCTTACACTTGCATTCCATGTGCTTGTTGCATTTGCATAATGTTGATCATGGTTGTAGTGATCTCTTCATGAGGAACTTGATGTTGTTATCTTGGAGTGCATTGTCTTGAATGTATTATTGGTTACATGTTGTTATATGTCACTTGGTTTCATTCTTGTATGTTTGTTTACATGTATCATTCTTGTAGGTTTGGTTACAAGTATTATTTTTTTATGCTTGATTACATGTGTTTATGCATGTGTATGGTTGGTTACACATTCCTTATACATGTTAATGTTTGGATGTGGTCACATGTATAGTGATGTGGTGGTTTTTTTCATGCATTAGGTCATGGTGTGTGTTGTTGCTAAGGTCATGCATTGATGATTGGACCCTAGCTAGAATGATGGTTGCATGATTATATGCTTACGTGTTATGTTTCTATATGTTGTCATGATTATGTTATACATGTATCACACTAATTTGTTGATGTTGCAAAGAAGGTATCTTCCCTGAGCTATACTAAG
Organism: Pinus tabuliformis; assembly: GCA_031772625.1. Taxonomy (NCBI): domain Eukaryota; kingdom Viridiplantae; phylum Streptophyta; class Pinopsida; order Pinales; family Pinaceae; genus Pinus; species Pinus tabuliformis. The sequence goes on from CM062819.1 coordinate 1,153,662,212, forward strand.
GTACATTGGTTTATTTTTATTTGGTTTAGATGACATGATATACCTTGCAGTAAGAAATATCAGATAGCTAGCAAGATGGCAGACTACAAAGAATCTTGCTATGAATCAGAAGAGTAGTATGGTGTTGGGAATAATCTGATTTGGAAGACACACTGAGAAGCTTAAAGGAAGAAATAAGGAGTTGTAAAGCAAATAATGACATAATCATACAGGGACGAGAAGCTAGCAGAGGTAAATGTAGTGATACTTTAGTGTTTGTCAGATTTTCAGTGACAGGGACCACTTCGGATAAGCCATGAGAAGGAGGAAAAAACTAATGGGGCATACAGTAGTAGGTTGCATGGTGGTAATAGGTCATATGGGGGTGACACAACTAGAGATGGCAGATTGTGGGACACTTAGAATAGGAGGAGGGATAGACATAGGTACCATTCTAGTTCTGGTTCTGACAGGCATGATGATCGATATCGTTATCATCCTTACAAGAGGCTTGATAAGGGACACTTTCCAAATGAGTTTAAGAAATGAAAACCACCTACTTTTGTAGGAGATATGAAGAATTCACGGGATGTAGAGGCATGGTTTCTTGGTATGAATAAGTTCTTTAGGTTGCATGACTATTCAGAGAACATGAAATCCAGAGTAGCAACATTCAATATCAAAGGTAAATTAGACATTTGGTGGGAAGATGTGAATAATGTCACAGGTATACATGAGGAAGATTTGAATTGGAGTGAGTTTGAGTGGATAATGAAGAAGAAGTATTTGTCAGAGAGATACTTTGATGACAGGGAAAAGGAATTCTATGAGATAATGGTGGGGTTTGTTAGCACTCCTTAGTTTTGCCAAGGCTGAGAAAGGAAGCTAAGGAGGTAACCTGAGACCCTCTTCTGACTTAGTATCTAGCCTTACAAAATGAGAGAGGGCTCTCTCTATATCAAGATCATAGTGAATGGAAGTGACTGGAGAAAATCAGGGTTTTAGGCTAGGTATTCAACTCATTAGGGTTTTGAAATGGGGTTTGCTAGATCAAGGTCATACATCTAGGAACTAGGTCAGGGTTTTGAATGATCAATTGTAAGGATAAAAATGAGGCAAGGTAGGTATGTTTAGTGACATATTTGGGTTGTCATTGTGGTATAGGGTTGAAAAATGAAGGATCAAAATGAGCATATGACTATGAATTCATTCATGAGAAGAAATGGAACACAAATATGAAGATCTCATCAAAATAGAGCATAAAGCTTAAGAATTTTGCTTAAAAACTAATGAGAAGATCACAAGAAAGAATACATATGGTTTCAAGGAGAAGAAAACTTTCAAATTGATGATAAAACTAAGAAGAAACACTGCCAATAAGCATACCACAGGAATTTCAAGATTAGAGTTGCAACTGTCATTAATATCACTGTAAAATGGTGTACATTAGCTCCAAACTATGATTACCAAGTACTTAAACCAGAATATGAGTTCATTTTGACTACATATTGATGATAAGCAACATTCCCCCTCTCAGGTGTTGAATCATACCTCCTAGGAACTAATTACATGATTCTATCTAACCATTACAAAACCTAGCGAGGTTAGAAACCAATTCCCTTTTTACACTAACTGATTTGATTTGACTTCGAAAGCTTTAATTACAAGGAAATCAACTCTAAATATCACTAGAATACTTAATTACATCAGTTAAAATCATTAAAATAATAATTAAATTGACCAATGTTGACTCTTGACCATGAAAACTGAGAAACAGGCTTCCTCTATAAAAGTGCAGTGAAAAATCGCAGAAGCACAGCATGTGGCAGGAGAAGCACAACGAAAGTTTGGAAGGTGATTTGCAGGCCTTCCCATAGGATTTTGTGGATGAAAATGGTATGGTTGTAAATATGGAGTTGTCTGCTACACCATTGAATCATCAAGCACTAGAAAACACTTCTCCAAACCCCTAAAAAATTGCCTTCAAGTCAGAATGTCCAAAAGAGCAGTGAGTGGTCTGAAATAGTGGTAGAAAGGTTAAAAATGAGCACTATTTTGATATTTTATGAAACTTTATGCATCCTTAAGCTTCCAAAAGTACTTTTTTTGTCATCCTTGAATCAGTAGCCATATCCACATACTTTTCAATCTTCATTTGGAGCCTCTGGGAAAAAGCGCAGTGAGCACACACTCTGTTTCTGGGCAATCAAATTTCTACATTTCTACAAAACTATGGCTCAAAGATGAACCAGTATCTCTCTAGAAAAACTAGGTTTTACAAAAATGTTATAGGTTTTTGTAGATACATTTGTTTTGAAGAAAAAATTCTCTCACTATTGTGAAATTAATTTCCACATTCGTGGAATCTATACCACAAAATAATTACTAAAACAAGAAATTAAATTGGAGAATTTGATTTTATGAAATAAGCCTCTAATAAACTTGAATATCTCCCAATATATGAAATATGTGTAGGAAATTAAGGTGGTTATTGTGATTGGGTTTGTAAGTAACACTCATTGTTTCTCCAAGATCCATCTTCATTACTTCAAAAATAGATTTTTAAATAAAACTATCCTTATGTGCAGCAAATGACCTCAAAACCGTAAAAATCATGCCAACCACCTCCTTCTTTTTGGTATCTGATGTTTCCATGGTGAAGGAGATGTATAATTACACTTTGAATTGACATGGAATGAAAACAAACGTATGAGGAAGTGCTTCTCACAGGAAAGGGGTTGTGAAGGGGAGGCAAGGGATTTGATTTGCAAAACAGGGCTAAAAGCGCAACAAGTTGGGGTGAGGAAATGAAGGGGAAGGGAGATGAGATAATTCCTGAGAAAATTATGGGGAGTAGGGAAGTGTTTTTGGAACACAATGAGAGTGTAATTTATGAATTTGAGTGAGGGGAAGGGGGAAAAAGAGGGAAAACATAGTCCTAGTCTAGAAGCGCAGCAACTAGCTAGGGTTGTGTGAGAAAATGATGAAATAACTGAAGTAAAGTGAGGGGAATGGTAGGGAGTGTCTAATGAGGGATATTAGGGATGTATAGGCCAATAAAATAGGAAATTTCCCTGTCAAGTGAAGCAAAACAATGAAATCATAAAAGCGCAGCAACAAACCCTAGGGAAGAAGTTTATCAGTTTTGTGAAGGAATTGATTGAAGCAGGGGTTTGTAATGGTCCCACTTACTTGTCTGAAGGTTTTTGAAACACCGAGATGGAGTTTTCACCTGTTCCTTCCCTCCTTGTGTCTCCAAAACAAAAGTGCAACAACCCTACTAGAAGACCAACATAAGCATCGCAAGTTAGTCAACTCAGCAATTGGTGATGTAATTTGAACTTCTGATGGTTGTGGCAAGTACTACAATGGCTAAGAGGAGCTCTTGGAGACTTGGAAGGATAGAATGAACTCTTGAAAGTATTTATTTCCCTTTATAGCACAAAAAAGTCGATTTTGGCTCATGACATTATGTGTACTTTTGAAATAAAGACTATTGACTAATGCTACTGCAGCAAAATTTCTTCAAATGGAAATTTTACCTTTTTACTTTATTCCCTAAGCTGCTAATTCCCATGATGGTGACACAAATGATGGACATGACTCCCTTATTTGATGTTTATTGACTGACATTATGATGAAAATGAAAGGTAAATCCTAGACCATGACCTATATGATGATCCATTAACTTTTTTGATGACCATAGGACAAGGGATGATGACACGACCATTTTTGGGATAGGGTCAATTTTGGGGTTAGTTTGACCCAATTTTTAAAATTTTTGTAAAGAATGTAAAGCATTCGTGAAATGTGGATGCAGAGCACGCAACTAGATAGGAGTCAAAGGGGCTTTAGCCCCTTGTTTGGGTAAGTGATATGCAGTTTTTGAGACTCACCCATAGTCCACAGACCATGGTATTGTATTGAAAAAGCTATATATAGTTGAGTCATAGGGACTCTAGAGAGGTAACCAAGAAGAGAAAAGTCAATATAGAGACTGTTTTTGGAAAGTGCTAAGGCAGAAAGGCTCTGTTTCTTGTACTTAGGAGAAAGGGGAAGGCTCCTGTAGCTGAGTGTGCAGGAGACCTTGGTAAGTCCCAAGCTGAGTGCACAGACCCCTGTAGCTGAGTTTGTAGGGCAGAGAACTCTATAAATTGAACGCTGGAACTGAATAAAGACAGATTTTGGAGAAATATCTTGCATATGAGTATTATTGTTAATTCTATTTATGCTACGTTCTATCGCTCAATAGTATGTTTTATGTGGAATAATGTATAAATGTTGCATGAATCTATTGGATCTATAATATTTATGCATGAATTAAGTAATTATCTGATTTCACAAAGATAAGGGTTAATTCTGTTATGATTTCTGATGAATTGGATAGATCTGCGTGAAGGTAGATCTAGGGTTATTAATTAGTGTGCAAAAGTGGATAGTTTACCTCTTTAGGGTCTACAAAGACTAATCGTAGACCTTCACAAATGTCTAGAAGTCATTTCCCTAGAGTTATAGTATCAGGCCATTGAAGGATACTGATCTACATGAAGGAAAACCTTAGCTACAAGGGCTTAAGACTGCTTATCACATTGTCTTTGGATGTAGAAACCTAGTTCTAGCATCCCCCAATACTGCTTCGGGTGTGACTGCAGCCTATGCTATGAAGGTTGTTTCTGAAAGGGCCAACAGTTAGGGTTTTGTTGGTTGGCGCAAACAAATTTGAACCTGGGTTAGGCCCCCTTAAGCCAACAAATGGATCTCAATGAGATCGGATACAAGGTCGTAGATACCACAACAAAGTTGTGGCAATATTTCGAGCAACAATATATGTAGATTCTAGGTTGTGTCCAGAATGATCTGCGTGAGCTGCATATCCAAACGTGTAGGATTTAGGTGAGTGTTGGGCAAGCAAGTGGGGTGCAAGGAAGCAGGACAATAACAGAGTTGGAACAAACTTTGGAACTCAGAGTCATACCTTTACTAGAAGGATCTATCCGTGCAAAATAAAATGAAGACCATGCTGTATTAAGTACTGTTAAGGACATGGGGGTAAACTTGGCCGCATTATCACTTAAGCCTCTCCATGCGCTACATCAGGGGGTTTTAGGTGAGTTAAGGATCAGAGAGAAGCATGCCCTTACTGTCATCAGTGAGTCCAAGGTGAACAATGAACAATTTTTTGCGAAGAAAGCTCATGTTCTGAAGAAAAAGGAGGAACTGCAAGCACGAAGTCAGAGCCTAGATTTGGCCATAGAGCAGGCCTGCAAGATAGTTCCAAACTTGAACATCCTGGAGGATGTTGTAGCTACAACAAAATAAAAAAATTGGCTGCTGTGGTCCATGCATCAAAGGATGAGATCGGTAGAGTTACCTTCGAATTTTAAATGAGGATCTTAGAACTACAGCTGAAGTTGCAGCCAACTACTCCGCTAGAGGTTCGGGAGCAATGTCGAGCAACGATTAGAGAAAATATGAGAACATTGGATATTGCAATCATAGACTACGCGACCATGTTTGATCATGCTATGGAGTTATGGAAAAACTTATAAGAGGACCCGAACTTACAGAGGTTGAACACAGATATCAAGGAGACACAGTTTAAGTATGATGAAGTTCGAGCGACTGCACGCACTTTGGCACGAGTACAATGCCTCACGAAGTTACAAGAAGGTAAGTAGCTGCAATCATAGACATAAGCACTATAGACGAAAGAGGCCCTTATAAACTCCGGATTATAGCCATGGATAGAGGAAGCCTACCAGCTTACTCTATCACTTCAAGAAAAGTTAAAGGTACTATAGTAGACATAGAGAACAATGCGAATAGAAGTGGAAGGCCTGACAATAGAGAAGTTGGTAGACGAAGTGCAGCATGCCGCGGTTTAGAGCACTGCTGACATAGAAGCTTTACAGGTTGAACTAGGTGGCCTCTACAGCAAGATTGAGGTGCCAGCCGAGTGACTCGAGGGAAAGTCACCATATTTGTGTTGGGGGCCTATTGGGATAGGCTCCTTAAGGTCAGGTTTGGGGCTAGTTTAACCCAATTTTGTAAAATCTTTGTAAAGAATGTAAAGTATTCACGAAATGTAGATGTGGAGCGCGCAACTAGATAGGAGTCAAAGGGGCTTTAGCCCCTTGTTTGGGTAAGTGATAGGTTCTTTGTTGAGACTCACCCATGGTTCAAGGACCATGGTATTGTATTGAAAAATTTATATATAGTTGAGTGATAGCGAGTCCAGAGAGGCAACCAAGAAGTGAGAAGTCAAGATAGAGACTATTTTGGGCAAGTCCTAAGGAAGGAAGGCTCTGCTTCCTGTACTTAGGAGAAAGGGGAAGAATCTTGCAGCTGAATGTGCAAGAGGCCTTGGTATGTCCGGAGTTGAGTGCGTGGACCCCTGCACTGAGTGAGAAGGGTGGAGAAGTTTATAAATTGAACATTGGAACTGAATAAACAATGATTTTGGAGAAATATCTTGCCTCTAAGTATTTTTTAATTTTGTTTATGTTATGTTCTATCGCTCAATAATATGTTTTCTATGGAATAATGTATAAATGTTGTGTGAATATATTGAATCTATAATATTTATGCATGAATTAAGTAATTATTTGATTTCACTAAGATAAGGGTTAATTCTATTATGATTTCTGATGAATTGGATAAATCTAAGAAAAGGCATATCTAGGGTTATTAATTAGTGCACGAAAGTGGATAGTTTGCCTCTTTAGGGTGTGCAAAGACTGGTTGCGAACCTTCGCGAAGGTCTAGAATCCATTTTCCTATAGTTGCAGTATCAGGCCATAGAAGGATACTGATCTACGCGAAGGCAGATCTGAGATACAAGGGCTTAAGACCGCTTATCACACTATCTCTGGATGCAAAAACCTGGTTCTAGAATCCCCTAATACTGCTTCGAGTGAGACTGTAGGCTGCACTATGCAGGTTGTTACTGAAAGGGCCAGCAGTTAGGGTTGTGTTGGTTGGCACAAACTACTTTGAACCTGGGCCAGGCATCCTCAAGCCAGCAACCATGATGGGTGATGGTGACCATGAGCAAGTGAAGGGAGTAGCGCTGAACTAGACAAGAACCAATGATCATTTGACAACCAAGAGATGTAAAATTTTATTTGAAAAAATAAGAATTTGACCTAATGAACCTATTGACCACATGGAAAGAATACATTTGACCACTGGTGACTATTGGACACTAACAGGGTCTATTACAGATGATGAATACACTAGCAAGTTCTTAGAGCTACTGAGGTATGTGTCTTACCTCAAGGAGGAAAAGGCCAATATTCAAAGGTTCACCAGTGGGTTACCAATGGCATTCAAAGATAGGATTGAGATTAATGAGCCTAGGACATTGTAGGAGGCTATTCGAAAACTGAAGCATTGCTATTAAGAATCAAAACACAAGACTAATACTAAACCAGATTGGAAAAGTAATTCCAAGAACAAAGGAAAATGGGGCAAGAAGTGAGTAAGACCATATGATTCAGGTAATAAGAGAATGTTGCACCACCTAAGAATTTCAATACGTCAGATAGAGGACATGGACATCAATATGAGGAGTAGAATAAGGAGCACGTGCAGTGTTGGACTTGTGGAGGGGATCATCGCAGGAGAGGTTATTCATAGTATCAGGGTGGTAGGCCTAAGATATACAGTGCACAGGAGGCACAAACTATTGGGAATGTGGGGAAGAGTATTCCTCGTATTTATGCAGTCGTGGACAACAGATAGGCAAAGAACTCGACATCTATTATTGAGATGGACGGTAAGATTTGTGATCAAGTTATTTCTATTTTGATTGAACCTGGATTTAATTATAGCTATGTTAGTCCTAACTTGGTGGATAAGTGTGGTTTGAGTAAGGAACTGCATCCAGAATCTTGGTTAGTTCATCATTGGATAAGATCTTATGCATTTGATTTGAATGGTATGCCTACCATAGCACATTTGGATGTATTACCATTGGGATCATACAGTATGTTGTTAGGCATGAATTAGTTGTATCTTCATAGAACCAAGGTGGATTGTTATCACAAAGAAATTTAGTGTGTGGATGATAATGCAAAACCAAGAGTCTCGCAGGGAAAGAAGAAAGCCACATCAATTAGGATGGTAACAACTATGCAGGAAAAGTGTAGTCACAGGAAAGGGTGTATGTTATTTGCAGTGCATATTTCTAGTGATAAGGGTAAGGAAGCTTAGGATGCAGATATGTTGAGCATGTACTCGGTTTTACAGAAGTTCAAGGATGTATTTCCTTAGGACATATCAGAGTAGCCACCTCATAGGGAGGTATACTTTTCTATTGAGTTAGTTCCAGGGGTAGCTACAACATCAAAAGCACCTTACATGATGAGCACACCTGAGTTAGTTGAGTTGAAGCTACAATTGAAGGAACTATTGTACAAAGGATACATTGGGCCAAGTGTATCAACATGAGGCGCACAGGTTTTGTTTGTAAAGAAGAAAGATGGTACTCTTAGATTCTGTATTGACTACAGGAATTTGAACAAATTGACTATTAAGAATAGGTACCCATTACCGGGGATTGATGATTTGTTTGATCAACTCAAGGGAGCATCAACGTTCTCTAAGATCAACTTGAGATTCAAATACCATCAGGTACGCATCAATGAGGAGGACATTTGCAAGACAGATTTCCAGACCAGGTATGGGCAAATATGTTTGTTGTAGTTACTTTTGGTTTGACTAACGCTCAAACAAAATTTATGTGCTTGATTTATAGTTTGTTTCATCTATATTTGGATAAGTTTGCTATTATGTTCATTGACGACATATTGGTATATTCTAAAAATGAGGAAGAGCATGCCGAGAATTTAGCAGTAGTGTTGAAGTTGTTGAGAGAGGATCAGTTGTATGTTAAGCTCAACAAGTGTATTTTCTTTCAAACTAACGTACATTACTTGGGACATGTTGTCTTCAAGGAGGGAATTGTAGTAGATCCAGAAAAGATAAGGGTCATCATGGAGTGGGTAGCTTCTAAGAATGTAGATGGGGTGATTTCCTTCATGGGAGTGGTAGGTTCTTAAAGGAGGTTCATCATGAACTTCTCATAGATCGCTTATCCTATTACATCATTACAAATGAAAGGTAAGAAGTTTTAATGGACAGAGGAGTGTGAGGCTAGTTTTGAGTAGCTTAAGCAATTGTTGACACATGCACCAGTGTTAAATATTCCAAATCTAGACAAAGAGTTTCTAGTTTGCACAAATTCTTGCAAGATAGAACTTAGTGGATTCCTTCTGCAGGATGGATAGGTGGTATGATATGAGTCATGAAAACTGTATGAGCACAAGAAGAAATACCCAATGCATGATCTTGAGTTACCAATGATCATACATACATTGAAGTTGTGGAGGAATTATATTCTTAGCAAGAGGTCTGTAATTATGAGTGATCACATTAGGTTGAGGTATTTGTTTGATCAATCAAATCTGAATGGAAATAAGGTTAGTTGGTTGGCCACGATCAGTGAGTTTTACTTTGAGATCAGGTACATCAAAGGAAAGAGGAATAGGGTTGCATATGCTCTTAGCAGGTGAATATAGGTAAATCACTTAGCATCTATGAGCTCCTATGGGACAAACTTACAGGATAGGATATTGTAGGCAGGTCAGTAGGATGTCAGGTATATGGAGATTGTGCACAAGTTGCAATAGAGTACTGGTATAGGTATGGGTATAGGTACAGGCACAGGTACAAGTACATGTACAGGTATAGGTATAGGTGTAGGTGCACAGGATGTGGACTATTGTCTTACAACAGATGGATTGGTTAGATTTTGAGACATGATACATGTGTCGGAAAGAAGTGAGCTCAAGAAGGTGATATTGAGGGATTTTCATGCAAAACCATATTTAGGTCACCCAGGTTATCAAAAGACACTGACAACGGTAAATATATTTTATTATTAGTCGAATCTGAAGATGGATGTAGCAGAGTTTATGGCTAGGTGTTTTGATTGCCAGCGTGTGAAGGTAGAGTGTAAATATCCAGGTGGACTCCTACAACTGATTGTGATTCCATAATCGAAATGGGAGGTCATTTCCATGGACTTCATCACAGGTTTATCGAGGACAATGAGACAACATGATTCCATCATGGTTATTGTGGACAGGTTGAAAAAGGTTGCACACTTCATTCCAGTGAAGTCTACATTCTCAGCTAGCGATGTAGCACAAGTGTTCATCAAAGATGTGGTCATATTACATGGTGTTCTGAAGAATATTGTTTTAGATAGGGATACAAAGTTTACTTCCAAGTTTTGGAAGGAATTATTTGTAGGTTTGGGCATAGAGTTGGCCTTCAGTACAACTTATCATTCGCAGACAGATGGACAAACATAGAGGGTCAGCAAGATATTGGAGTACATGTTGAGGATGTATGTGATGCATCATCAGTGAAAGTGGGAAGAGTATCTTCCATTGGTATATTTCATTTACAACAATGGGTATCAAGAACATTTGAGGATGACTCAATTTGAGGCATTGTATGAGTGGAGTTACAATACTCCTGTCAGTTGGAGAGATCTAGTTAACAAGGTGTTGATTGCAATGAACATGTTGGCAGACATGGAATGAGAGATGTAGGTTATAAAGAAGAATTTGAAGGAAACACATGATAGGAAGAAAAGATATGCAGATCGGGACAGGTTGTTTAAGGATTTCTAGATTGTGGATCAAGTGTACTTGTACATCAAACCAAAGAAGAGATCCTTATAGATTGGATCATGTGCCAAGATGGCACCACGATTTTGTGGACCCTTCAGTATCATTGAGAGGATTGGGCGAGTATCATATCAAATTACACTGTCCCCAACAGTGAAAGTCCATGATGTTTTCCAAGTGTCATTGATTAAGAAGTATGTTAGAGATGATGATCATGTGATTGACTCGTCTATATTGTAGGTGGACCCAGACAGAGAATTCAAGTCAGATCCTCAGTGTATAATGAAGAAAAAGGTGCTCATGCTCTCGAACTGAGAAATCGAGCAAGTTAAAGTGTAATGGAATCACTTTGGGCCCTAGGAAGCTGCATGGGAGATGGCGGATTAGTTACGGGCTATGTATCAGTTTGATAATTGAGGCAAAGCAGTTTTGGCATGGTGTTTCGGTATATGTTTGGTGATTTTTGTATATGTACATATGTATATGGATATAAATACCTCCATGAGCTATGTTATAAAGCTCCAAGCCGATATGGGTGTCATGTCATTATGAGGTTTTGTTGTTATGTTTTCATGTCGGTTTGCTTCTTAGCAGGATGATCATTGTAAATACTACAACGCGCTAAGTTATAAATCTCCATGGGAAGTATGTTTTTCTTACAGCAGTCTTGTGATTGTAGGTGTGGTTGAACACTGAGGATGGTGTTCCCCTAAGGGGGAGGGTTTTGTAAAAGCTGGTGAGCCCCAGTATTGCAGCAATAATGCTGCAACTCCTGGGACTCCCTTCTTTACTTTTATCAACCCGGTAGTTCGTAACAAACTTGGAAGCGACGGTGTTGTATGCACAAGTACTAGCTCTTGCCGCAGTTATCACTTGATCAGCTGGCACAATTCCGCTAGGAGCTTAAGCTAAATTCTATGAGATATTAGAAGAATCTTTTTAACTGATGGATAAAAGTTAACTCAAAGGAGGCTAATCTACTTGCAGAAAGAAACTGAAAGTGGAAAGGAAATGCAAACCCTAGCAAACCATAGTTTTACCGACTAACCCTACTAGTGCAAGAAAAATGATGAAAGCTACAGAAAGGAATGCCATTGAATCCTAGAAAGTTAAAATGCATGTGACTAAGCTACTTCTGAAGTGAAATCTAAAAAGAAACATCTTTTTGTATTTTTGAGTAAGTTGGCAGAATTATTGTGCATGTGCTTTAACTGTTTTTTATTGTGCAGAGGTGGATTGGTGAAAGAAAATGCTTGCAGGAGGTTGGGAAGGTTAGAAGAGGGCCTAAGGGGTCCCTAGCACCCTTCTAGAGAGTTTCATAGTGATCAGATCTCAAGAAACCACTTTCGTGAGCTTCTACAGGAAGTCTGCAGGGGTTCTACAGGATGTTCCGAAAAGAGGATTTTGGAGGGTTAATGGAGGAAACAGGGTAGGAAAGTGGAAATGGAGGTTGGATAAGGATGTTAAGGGGTCTATGACCTGGTGAATGAGGCTAAGGAGCGATTGGATTTGTTCAAGGATGGAGGGAGCAATGATGCACAAGAATGTAGAAACTAGGGCAAAGTGAGAAAAAGTGGCAAATGAGAAGCAAGAATCTGAGTTAGAGGACGAAGCGAGTTGCATGGATGGGGTAAGGATAGATGAGGAGGTATCACAAGTACTTTTCACGTTATTTCCCAAAACTGATCAACAAAGGCTATGAAAACCAAAGATCTAACTACTTTAACCTAATTTGACCTAGAAACCATAAGCATGATGCACAACAGTTTATTGGCAGCAAATCACGTAAATCAACTATGGAAACCAAACAAGAATGGATCTGAGCATGTAATCACAACTGGTATCAACTTCTAAAAATGAGAATCTAACACTAATAATTGCATGATGAAGCAAAGACGGTGTTTTTGGTGGCAGCAAGGACACCTTGGTCCCAGCTCATGGTCCCACTGAGGGAGAGGTGATATCATAGGTCCTTGATAGCCTTTTTCTGAAGACCTTCTCTATTATTAACCTATCCAAATCAATCTGAACATGAAAAGCCTTTTTAATCATCAAAAGCAACCTAAACAACAAAACAAGATTTAAATCTAAATAGCAGATTTTATTCTAAGAATGCAACAAAAACACATAAAAGTAAACAAAGGAGGTACTGGGCACTTGGGTTGGGCCCAACCCCAAGAGCTACAGCCCCCTAAGAGAGATTAGAGTTGGTGCGAAGCTGGATTCATATTTATTGATCAAAAGAATAGTTACATTCCAAAAACTGTCCACAAGGAAAAGCTTGAAAGTGTGTTGAAAATGCAGAGCTAATCTACTGCCTAAAAAATGACTAAAAGAATGACTAAAATCAAACTACAAAATAGATAACTTCTACCTACAAAGTGACTAACCGAAATGAGGCCCTAACCCTTCTTATTTATACAAATTGAGGACCCCAACAGCCCTCCTAAACTTTAGGAACTCAGCTGCCAAAACTTGTAGTCAACAGCACCTTTATTAGCCCTTGCTCGGCTGCCCTTGTGATAATTGATGTGGTGGCCCTTGAAATCCGAGCTGATGGTGGATAATTCGAGGTAAGGACCCATAAATGAAGGGGACACCTTCCTACAAATCCTCTCCCTTGTTCTTCCACGAATTTGGCTGCCAAGTGCTCATTAAAACCTTTGATTTTGTCTCAAAATTGACCAAAAAAACTGCACAAAGCACCCATTAGACTTGTTGGCATAATGACTAGCCCAATTCACTCTATTACCATAAATATAATCGAAAAAATGCAATAAAATAATGAGAATGGTGGATTAAGTTGAATTAGGAGGCTGAATGAGCCCATATAATTATCCATTTTTGGGGCTCATCATCACCCCCCTATTGAAAGTGTTGCTCATCCTCTGAGCAACTAATCTATCTCTTCTTCTTTGATGGCCCTGGTGACCTCCCTGTCATGCCAAGCTTCTGAAGTGATATCCTCTTCTTGGTCATGAAACCATGTTTTTCTCTATGCTTCTTCCCACTGCCTGTGCTCCTTTTCTTGTAGCAGTTTTGTTAGCGCCTCAACCTCAGCCTGTAGCTTGTCCTCTCTTTGTTGTTCATCAGATGTTTCCTTGCCTTCCCTTCTTCCTGTGATTGTTTGGTCGCCTTTTCCTCCAATTTCTTGGTCTCTGTTAGCTTAACCTGTGTTTTTTGTAGAGAATTCTCAGCTTCCTGTAGAGCTATCTCAGCTTCTTGTAGAACTGTCTCAACTTCCTGTAGAGCTACCTTTGAGTCCATCATTTGAATTTTCTCTCTCCAAGTGAAGGTTTTTGGCTTCCTCATTCATAGGTGATGGTTATCTTTGAATGAGACTCCTTCTTTTGTTTAGTTGTGGCGTCATCAATAGTAATTGGCTCTTTTGACTGTGGTTTAGGTCTGCCCACTTTTATCCATGTGCTCCTTCTTGCCTTAAAGTACATGGGGGTATCCCTTTTTCACTTCCATTTTTGCTTGGGAGATGTGCTTAAGGCAGCAAGAACAACTGCTACCTCCCTAGCCAATATCTCGGGTGATTTCTCCTCTTTCTATTCTATTTTCATGCTTCCTGTAGAAAGTCCTGTGTCAACTGTTTCAGTCTGCTTGGCTGGATGGGTCTTTCCTTTTAGTTTCTGTGTGGTTGCCTTGGTTGTGCCCTCCTTTATTTGGACTTTTTCAGTCCTCTCTGCTCTACTCTGCAATCTTTTTTCCCTAGGTGTTTGTGCCATTGTTCCTCCTGCTATTTTAGGCTCAACAATCGGACCCTTTCTCCCTTTTTCTTTCTGTCCTTTTTGTGCTTGACTGCCTGTGTTCCTTCATCATTGGTTTTCTTTCCTGAACTTCAAGAAGGGAGCTCTCGGGTGTTCAAATTTTAATTAGCACCAATTCCCTGGTTTTAAGGTTGTTGCTGCCCAAAACTTGACTGTCCATTTATGAAAGGGAAAATTGGGTTTCCACAGACAGAGTACAGAGCTCAATTTTTAACCCCAGCATACATACAACATACAAATTAAAAATTTTTATATACAGGCTAGCCCTCACAGTGCTTTATCTTTCCTATAGGAGAATTTTTAAACAAGAATTGTGGAGGAAAATTTTGACGCAGAACGACTAAGAAATTCCGTGCAAATACACAGGCAACTGCTATCGCTAACTCACAAGCGGACTTTTCTCGGACTTTCCAATTCAAGGCAGTTTAATTTCACCACCTTTTTTAAACATACCATGCATGGAAGAGTGTTTTCAAGCCTTCCTCGCACTCCAAATTTGTCGTGGAAAAGTCCAGGCTTCCCTGCTCCGGAAAGCTGTGCCGTACTTCCTGTAGAAGACCCCCCCCCCGGTTCCTGTAGAACGCCACTGCACCTCTCAGCGAGCCCGATACGCAACAGAATCTCGAAGACAGGTAGAAAAATTGGTGGAGGACGACTAGTTAATCATTTTGTGGAAGTGGAGGACGCATAATTCAATTGCAAGTGCAAATGAACAACAGGTGGTTTCAGCCGAGCATTTTTTTAATTGCAGCGTGATTCAAGGTGAGGGGATGAGGTGGAAAAATGTGCTTTGGCTCCATGCAGATGGCAGTTTTGTCCCGAAACTTCATGTTTTCTACCTGTGATCACTTCCATCAATTACATTGAAGTTTAAACAGTCACCACTACCTGTTTCCATATTTCCTCCTGAGATGGCTGAGCACACGTGTCATATTCACCCACCGAGCGTTGTTGAACTGGATGAGGGTGGCTAGTTGGCTGGCCATTGATTTTTTTAACCACAACCATCTCATTGTTCATGCAGTTTTCAAATTACATTCATGCAATCAGAGGAACGAGTTTAGTCATGTACCTGGAAGTCGAGCGTGGTTGCTGTGAGGTGTTGTGGCTTTTCATTTGCTACATGCATTTGTTTTTGTAGTTGTATGATGGCTTGGTTGCTGATTCATGGATTTTTTCCTTGTGCAGGTGTCCTCTGACTGGATCTAAGTTGCAAGAATTTGTTTCCACATTCAGACTTGCACCCTCAAGCTGCTGATGTTGAATTTTTACAAGGCAGTGACTTATTTTCTCCATTGCTCCTGAACGATAGACCGGATCGATCTGAAACTTTCTGAGCATGTTCCTATCATCATTATGCACCTCCCATAGCAAAATTGTGATCAATGGATGCAAAAATTTCGAGAAAAATAGAAAATGGCTGAAGATTACAGAGATCAATTTCTCGGAAACCGTGCATCGGAATCGGCTGAAACTACTTGGGTAGGTTACTATCACCCATATGCATCTCCCCATGAAATAGGTTTTGAAATGGATGCACGGATATGGAGAAAATGCAAAAATGGCTGAAGGTGATGGAGGCTGATTTCTTGGAAACCGTGCACCGGAATTGGCTAAAATTGCTCGAGCATGTTGCCATCATCCCTATACAACTCTCCATGTAACAGTTTTGTAAACAGATGCACGGTTTCCAAGCTAGGGAAAAAACAAATTTCAACACTATGTATTTTTGCTTCCAAGCATTTTGTAGTTTTTTGCATGGTAAGAAAAAATGAGCTTGGGCTGTGATGCAGGCATGGAATTGATGGGAGAGAGGTTTGAGGATTTTAGGAGGACTTATGAACCCACGAGGAAGCTATTATGTTCGCCAAATTGCCTTTTTGAAATCCGTTTCTAGCTTCTTGTAGAAATCCTGTAATTTCTACAGGAACTTCCTATAGAACACGCAGTTTTTAGGAAAGAAGCACAATGAGATGGAAAAAATGATGGAGAAGGGTGAGATATGTAAACATGGATGCTTGCAGGCCTCATGGACATATTCTTAGCCTTCTGTTCCTCTTCGGAGATCAATTTTGGCTTGTTTGTAGGCTTCCTGTAGAAGACACAGAACTTCCTGTAGAAGGCACAAAACTTCCTCTGTCTTTGTTTTAAGTGATCCTCCCAACCTGCAATGTCCTTGCTACAACCTGCAATTATTCAATGGAAATTAGGTTTCTTTTTCTTTTTCTTTTTCTCTTTTTTTTTTGAAAGCAACTAGGGCACCTCATGGAGGTTTTTAATCAATGAGCCCATCTAAGGCACCTTCGAGGAGGTTTTCACCTTGGATTTTTATTTTCCTTTTTTTTCTTTTTTCTACCCTACCCTACTTGAAACAAAATCATTTTCAAGTATAAGAATACTTCCAATGGAGCCATGTGCACATCAAGATTAGAGATAAAATGATGTGGAGTGTTATAGACATTTTTGTGCCTTACAACTATAAGCATGAAATGTGCATAATTCAAGGGATCCAAAGTCACTAAAGATGTTGTTACAGCTCCTAAAGGAACAAGATCAACCAATGACAGCTTCTCCCAGAAGTTCTCCACCAAAAACAACTCAAAAACAGTCAATTCAGGATCAATTCAGAAGCTCTTCTAGCTGCCTGCGTTGAAATGCAGAGACTACACTGGCTAGGTGCACTGCAACGCAGGTGGAAGCACTACCAGAGTGCGCTGAGCGGGAAATGACAAATGGAAAGCTCATTCAACGAGGTGGAAAGACCCTGGAAGCTTCCAGAATCTTCTCCAATGACACTTGCCTCAATGAATCCGACTAGTGATGAGTAAGAGGTTCTCAACCTCCAAGTGGAAGCAAGAACTGACAGAGAGAAGCCACAAGTCAAAACATAAGCTGACACATCCTCTCTGCTTACATCTATATATGGATCTCTCACCCAGAGGTTCAGGAGGCTGGAATTTTGTACTTTGCAGAGAATTGTTGTTGGTTTGAGATTGAGATTAGTACATTGGGTGATTTATGCTTTGTTGGAGGAGAGGAAGGGATTCCTTTGCTGGGAGGTAGATGCTGTATCAGAACTCACTTGGTTGTATCTCCTCTTGGACTTTCTTATTCTATCAATAAACTATTTGAGTTTCTCATACATGCCGTGTACCAATGATGTTTTGTTATGCTTACATGTTTAGCTTAATCTGATCTTGAGCTTTTTATGAATGTATATATGTATCTTTGTGTAGTTTCTCTCTCTTGTGATCTTGCAGGAATTCGGTGAAGCTGGGCCGGTGAAGGAGCAAGAAGCTGGGAGCTACTCAAGAGAGGAGTGATTTGGATCGAAAAACTAGAGGAAGACACAAGTTAGTTACATCCTTTCTCCTCATTTACATTTCATAAAGAAGAAATACTCAAATAAGTTTCCTTGTTTGTTGCTAAGGTACTATCACACCTTAGAGTGGGATAGGGGCATTCCGAATTGGATACTTTTCCCAACAACAAATTGGCGACTCCGCTGGGGAGAGTATCTTGTTAGTTTATTTGTGTTTCTATTGTTGTTCTTCTCATAAACTCAGGAGTGTCGAATCGAAATGCATTTGCCATTTTCAAATGCAAAGTAGAGATCTGCCACTCTAGTCCACTCACTGGGCCTGTTTTTATGATTTGAACAAACTGATCCGCAAGTGCTCTAACAGCCCTTTGTGATAGATCTTAGTCCTCCTTTAAATCATCCTCCTAATTGTACCTAATTGATAGCTTTTATCCGGCCTAAAACTGTAGATTAAACTGCAAGTCGTGACCCAGAACCCAGAGACAATTCTCTTTTCTGCTTCAGCGCAGACTCTGTGAAGAGGTTCTGCATTTCAACGCAGGTCCCGTGAAGGTTACCTACGCTGAAGTTCAATTTCTTTGTGCTGAGGGTGCGCTGATCAGCCCTTGCCTTGTGCAGCTGTGGTTCCCTGCTTCCTTTTGCTCAGTTTTATCTCTGTTTTTGCAGCCTATTATCAGTCAGTGTACCTATCTGAAACCCCTCTTCTTTGCCTCAATTCCGCCTCAGTTGTATAAAGAAACTGTATTTGTTCTTTGTGTATTTGTTACATCATTTGCAGTTTCCCATTACAAAAGTAAACTAGTCATACTGTCGCCCTTAGATCTAGACCTGTCGTAAGTGTCGTTTTGATCTTAGGAGTGAGTTTTTTTGCTGTTCACAGTTGATTACGCTTTCACTTTTTTCTTTTGGTTTGAATTTATGCATTTCTAGTGTCTAAACAAGTAAATCATAAAGTGTCGTAATCGTCTTTTTGATTTTGAAAAAGGAGCTTTTTTATGTTTTCACTTGAAATCGAATTCAAATTTGTACAACAGCTTTCTTTTTAGGCATCAATATTAAGAAAGCGAAAACAAATACATGCATATGTGCATTTGCATTTTGATAGTTTGCATGCTTTGATTTAGGAAAAGTGCATTTACGGTGTGCTCTATGCTCTTTGAGAAAAGATTGTGTCTTTCTTTTCCCCTTGTAGCTAGGATTTTCATTGTTGAAAAGATATAAAAGCTTGCTTATCATCTTTAGGCTGCATTTAGGAATTGTATCATACATCTCGTGGTGATCCAAAAAGGCAAACTTCTAAGAAAGATCAACCTAAAATAAATTGAATGAACTTAACAACGCGTTGTAACTTAATGCACAACATAGAGGTCTAGGCTAGAGATGTGTTCCGACGTCGTAAAACCTGGTGACTGTCGATATCGCTGATGGTTGGGTGATTCCTCCTGAGAGACGATAGCGCCAGTACGGATTGTGCTCCCACGTACCATCGAGTATATATTGGGAGACCCCTATAGGAATAAAACCTTTATCCATAGGAAGCCGTGTCGGCCGCTGTACTGATCGCAATGCACTGAACACAGCATTCGGGAAGATTGACCACCCGTACCTTAAAAAGTATTTTGCGGTTTTGCGAAAATTTTGGCACACCCTCTGCCTAGAACTCCAGAGAAGTTCCTTTTGGCCTTTTTCAGACTCTATAATGGAAAAAGTCCATCCGAGCATTTGTCACTTCGGGCTCGTTAAAACATCGAAGGCGACTAGAGTCATATTTAGCTTTTTCTCGACTCTTTAAAATTGAAAAAGCAAGTTGTGTCTAAAGCGTCGTTAAAATTTATTTTAAACGAAACAATCACCCCTTTTTCCTGCGTTGATCTTGTTGGAAATAATACTGAGAGGGGGGGGGTGAATCAGTATTATCATATTAATAAAACTTTTTCATTTCCATAATCAGATTCATATATGCTACTTCCACAACTTCTTATGATTAAGTTAATCGATCTTCAATGAGTGCATTAGAACATTATCAACCATATTATCAGTTAACAGATGCAGTAACATAAAGTAGATCATCACACATAAGGCACACACATGAACACAATGATGTAAGGTGGAAACCCAATGCGGGAGAAAAACCACCTGCTGCAAGTCATCTCAATCTTCTTCTTAATAAGAAAATTCTTTTACAATATTTGTACTGGTGCAGCCTTATACCAGTACGGGAGCTACAACCCCCTTTGCTCTTGTACTAGCTTAGATACTAGTACGTAGGCGCCGGCCTACAATCTTCTCTCCTTCAAGTACCATGTTTCATCAATTTTCATACTGGATACACTGAAGCACAACCCATAAACTGAAAGGCCACATTTCATCCAATTTTCATACTGGACCCAACAACAACATTGAAGCTCAAACAACCTTCTGAAACACCCAATCAACTGAAGTAACCAGATCAACAATAATAGGACAAAACCCAGAACACAACAATGATAAACAAAGATTTTAAGAGAAGGAAGCACCCTGCTCAACTGCTAGCCTGAGTCCGGACTCACCCTGCTCAATTGCTAGCCTGAGTCCCAGACTCACCCTGCTCAATTGCTGGCCTGAGTCCCTGGACGCACCCTGCTCAACTGCTGGCCTGCGTCCCAGACGCACTCTGCTCAACTGCTAGCCTGCGTCCCTCGCACTGAGTCTACTGAACTGCCTGCGTCCCGGCGCACCTGAACCCTTCTGCGCCTGCGTCCGGCGCACCTGAAACTCTTCGCTCCTGCGTCCCAGATGCACCTGAACCCTTACTACACCTGCGTCCCTCTGGGCATAGATGATTTCAAGACTTCAGAAGTAACCCAGACAATCAGATCCACAGATCTGAACATGCGCCGAAGAGATCTCGGTCCATCAGTAGATTCGCCTTGTTTAGATCTAGACCAGATCTAGCCCTCATAAGATATTCAACCCAAGACTTGCCAAATCCAAATGATCTCCTTTGCTTTATATAGGCAAGCTCCTCCTTAAAACATGGAACAATACCACGAGCCGACACCATAGAAACATAAAACCGTCGGCTAGATACCACACAAGAAACCCCCACGTGCTTTTCTCTGCCTTGAAATGTGTGCACTGGGTGGACGCACCCCCTGAACGGCTAGCCTGCGTCCTTGGACGCGGGTTCTGCATGGTATACCTGCGGGGACGCACTTTCTGAACTGGCTTCCTGCGTCCTTCATAATTTTTCAATAAAATGAGAGCTGATCATCAACTTCTGCTGCTGACTTGAAGAATAGTGAACTACCACCTGAATGGGTTGCCATCAAGGACAACACTTTAGCCATAATGCCAACAATCTCCCCCTTTGGACTTGATGGCAAAGCTTACTAAGAACTTGCCATTTGATTCCTTTGAGCTGTCCTGCATCTATGTATTATGTTACATCTGATATCTCTTCTGAATGTATATAAGTGAGATGGTCTTCTATGAGGGGGGTTGCCATCAAGTACAACACATGAATCATAATGCCAACAATCTCCCCCTTTGGACTTGATGGCAACAACACCAGATCACTCTCCCCCTTTGACATCAAGGGCAAAGGGGTATGCTCCCCCTAAGAACATGCTCCCTTTGACTATAAACCAGATCTGCTGAAGTCTCTGAATGAGCTCCCCCTTCGAATATGACATGGTGCTCCAATCTGATAATGGTCTTTCTGAGAACAAGCTGAGATGTCTGCTCTGCTGTATAGTGTTGTTCATGCTCAAGCTCCCCCTGACTGTAAGCAAGGTCTGCAAAAAGATGTTCTACAAGAAGAACATGACTCTATAAAATACATACATCCATCACCCATCACAATAAGGATCATCCATCCAACCAAGTGGGAATACATCAGAAATATGAAAACCAAATACATTACATCTTCATCCTATGCATAGTGGGGGGACATAGGCCGTTACATGACCTGAAGAGATGACGATAATAGATAGACTATTACAACATGAGTCTTGCTACGACCTTCCAAACATCTAAAGATCATGACAAACAACAACACTGTATAATCTGCTCCATAGTATCTGTCAACATCAACTCATAACCATCCAGATCTACATGAATCAAGAGCCATCAAATGAAAGCATCAGCATCAATCAACATATGTATGAATAATCATCCCTGTATCCAGCCAACAATCCTCATCCATTTGTGCCAAGAAAGAAATCATGCATCTTGCTCATGTCAACATCATCATGAAATGCATATGAGTAACTCATCATCATCATGTCTCCAACAATGCGACTTTGAATAATCATCCACGAAATCAGCCAACCTCATCCATATATGTGCCAAGGATAATAAAGACTTCATGCAAGCATCATTAGAGAATCAACCATACATCTGATCATGTGACCAACTCATAATAGCAAGATGAATCATAAGCATTGTCATCAAGGACCATAATGCCAACAATGAATTTAGGACATATGCTCCTCCTGAACCAGTGCCATCTGTTAAATCTGATCATGCATATCAAGAAGAATCAGCCAATAAATTCTTTGAGACAGGTACGCACTTCATCTTCTGCTGCGCTGCGTCCTGTTGCTGCAGCGACGCACCCAAAAACACTATTGCGCCGCGTACTTTTACTCAGGGACGCACCCAAAATTACTATCGCGCCGCGTCCTTTTGCTTCAGGGATGCACCTGATCCTCAGTCGCTCTGCGTCCCCACGCAGATCTTCAGTTACTGAACTGCGTCCTGGACGCACCTGGACTTGGTCTGGCCTGCGTCCGCACGCAGGTCTCCTGTTACTGCACTGCGTCCTGTACTTTCAGCTTCCTCTGATTCTGGTATGTCTGTACATTGTACTGTGCCATCCTTTTCTGACTGTACTTCCTTTTTCCTCCATATCTTCAAGCGTGATGATGACATTTTCTCCTTTTGATATGGTGCCCAAACTTTGTTCCTGCATTCCTTGGCTATATGTCCAAGCTTGTTACATGCATAACATCTTACATGTTTCATATTCCTCCTGTAACAATCAGTAGCTTTGTGACCAAACATATTGCAAGCAAAGCAATATCCATAAAAGTACCTTGATTGAGATGACCTTTCTGCATAATGGTCTTGAACTCTTCTTCTTCTACATCTAGCTGCAACATGTCCAAGATTATGACATACATAACATTCAACATTATTCATAGGAGGAGTAAAGGATTTTCTTTGAGGAATCTCTTTCCTTGGTTGATGATGAGATTGATCTTTCACTTCTTCGTTGATCACTTTAGATTTCCTTTTAGAGTTTCTTGCCTCACCTTGTGAACTAGATTCACCTTCAACAGATTCATGGAAACCAAGACCAGTCTTTATAGCAGGGGACCTTTGACTACTAAGAATATCATCCAATACTTTAGAGCTATCTTGAAATCGTAAAAGCTTATCCTTTTCTTCTAGTTTACCTTTCAAGATATTTACCTCAACCTGAAGCTGTTCTTCCTTTTCAAGAGATTTCTTTTTCAAAACTTCTTCAGCTTTCCTTCCTTCTTCCATTTGTTCCCTTAGTTTGAGAATCTCCTTTTCTTGTTCTTCATTCAGATCCTGCTGCATTTGATGAACTCGGAAGGCACATTCTAGTTGAGATTTTAAGCTGATGACTTCGTTTTCTTGTTTTTCAATAGCTTGGAGAAGGTCTGTATTCTGCTTCTTTGATTCTTCAAGATCTCCTTTTAGTGAGAGGATTGTAGCTTCAAGTTTTTCATAATAACTGGATCGATCTCTGAGCTCCTTGATTGTTGTGTTCTTTTCAATGACTTCATTCTTTAGAGATGTTGCTTCATCCTGCAACTTTTGATACCTTTCCTTGCATAACTTGAGGGCACCATTCTTTACGTCAAAACGTTTTTCTTGTTCAATAATTTTGTTTGTCAACCTGTTAAGTTCTGCCTCTATTTGACATCTTTCTTGCTCACCCATAAGAGCAAGTTCAGTAGTCTCACTATCACTTTCATCTCTTTCACAAGGAAATATAGCTGGAACATCAGATGATAACACATTCATACCTGATAATGATTCTGAATCTGATTCTGAATCTGAAGAGCTTCTTATGCCTAATCCCCAATCGATTCTTCCACTATCATAGTTCTTCTGAGATGACTTATTTTTCTTATGAGCTTTCTTCTTAAGCTTCTTTCCCATTGTTCCACGGATCTCCTTCAAGCGATCAAGCTTCTATCAAAGGACCTGCTCTGATACCAATTGTTGGAAATAATACTGAGAGGGGGGGGGGGTGAATCAGTATTATCATATTAATAAAACTTTTTCATTTCCATAATTAGATTCATATATGCTACTTCCACAACTTCTTATGATTAAGTTAATCGATCTTCAATGAGTGCATTAGAACATTATCAACCATATTATCAGTTAACAGATGCAGTAACATAAAGTAGATCATCACACATAAGGCACACACATGAACACAATGATGTAAGGTGGAAACCCAATGTGGGAGAAAAACCACCTGCTGCAAGTCATCTCAATCTTCTTCTTAATAAGAAAATTCTTTTACAATATTTGTACTGGTGCAGCCTTATACCAATACGGGAGCTACAACCCCCTTTGCTCTTGTACTAGCCGATCCATTTACTAGTACGCAGGCTACTACCTGCTACAAAGCTCCAAAGATTTCCTTTAGCTCTTGTACTAGCTTAGATACTAGTACGTAGGCGCCGGCCTACAATCTTCTCTCCTTCAAGTACCATGTTTCATCAATTTTCATACTGGATACACTGAAGCACAACCCATAAACTGAAAGGCCACATTTCATCCAATTTTCATACTGGACCCAACAACAACATTGAAGCTCAAACAACCTTCTGAAACACCCAATCAACTGAAGTAACCAGATCAACAATAATAGGACAAAACCCAGAACACAACAATGATAAACAAAGATTTTAAGAGAAGGAAGCACCCTGCTCAACTGCTAGCCTGAGTCCGGACTCACCCTGCTCAACTGCTAGCCTGAGTCCCGGACTCACCCTGCTCAACTGCTAGCCTGAGTCCCGAACGCACCTGAACCCTTACTGCACCTGCGTCCCTCCGGGCATAGATGATTTCAAGACTTCAGAAGTAACCCAGACAATCAGATCCACAGATCTGAACATGCGCCGAAGAGATCTCGGTCCATCACTAGATTCGCCTTGTTTAGATCTAGACCAGATCTAGCCCTCATAAGATATTCAACCCAAGACTTGCCAAATCCAAATGATCTCCTTTGCTTTATATAGGCAAGCTCCTCCTTAAAACATGGAACAATACCACGAGCCGACACCATAGAAACATAAAACCGTCGGCTAGATACCACACAAGAAACCCCCACGTGCTTTTCTCTGCCTTGAAATGTGTACACTGGGTGGACGCACCCCCTGAACGGCTGGCCTGCGTCCTTGGACGCGGGTTCTGCATGGTATACCTGCGGGGACACACTTTCTGAACTGGCTTCCTGCATCCTTCATAATTTTTCAATAAAATGAGAGCTGATCATCAACTTCTGCTGCTGACTTGAAGAATAGTGAACTACCACCTGAATGGGTTGCCATCAAGGACAACACTTTAGCCATAATGCCAACAATCTCCCCCTTTGGACTTGATGGCAAAGCTTACTAAGAACTTGCCATTTGATTCCTTTGAGCTGTCCTGCATCTATGTATTATGTTACATCTGATATCTCTTCTGAATGTATATAAGTGAGATGGTCTTCTATGAGGGGGGTTGCCATCAAGTACAACACATGCATCATAATGCCAACAGATCTTTAGGTTGAGAAAATGGAGCCTACCAACCAAGGAATTCCCCTTGGTGGAAATCCTAGTCCCTTCTCCTCTTGGGGAGATGTTGGTGCACCCCATATGGCCACATTGTCGCTTCCAGGACTGACAATTGGCTTGCCGGTCTGGCTCTTCTCAACCAATGTCGTTCAGAACACCACTATTCCTGAACAGTCGAATCAACAGTTAGACCAGTCTAGAGTTACCCACTAGCCTTCTACTTCCTCTAATTCTTCCTCTCCTCCTTCCTCTTCGCTTGACGGAACTGGTAAAACAAAAAACCAAGTTCCTAAGGAGAAGAAGGAAAAGAAGAAGAAAGAGAAGAAGAAGAAGGAGCCAAAAGCGACTGGGGGCAAACAAGTGTCGTCTGACAAAAATCCACACACAACACTGACTAGGCCTAAATCACCATGTGTCATATGCAAGGGAGACCACTTCCACAGAGATTGTCCTTGCATCCCTCGGATACTAAGGGACTGGTCTCCCCGTTTGCACAATCCGGTGGCTTCAAACTCTAATAGCCATGTTGAATGCATACCGTCAAATAGCGAAAGTGAAGTCCTTGGACAAAAAGGGAGAGCTAGATCCCCCTGTAGACTGTGCGAAGGCAACCACGCCATCCACCATTGTCCCTTCTTAGACGAAGCGAAAAGAGTTTTGGATGA
Organism: Pinus tabuliformis; assembly: GCA_031772625.1. Classification (NCBI taxonomy): domain Eukaryota; kingdom Viridiplantae; phylum Streptophyta; class Pinopsida; order Pinales; family Pinaceae; genus Pinus; species Pinus tabuliformis. Next base: position 1,153,688,465 of record CM062819.1, read on the forward strand.
TCTTCCGGTTTCACCGTTACGACTTCCTCCTGGATATAAAAAAATCTTGCCGAGTCCTTCGTTAGTTGAAAATCCAGCTGACCCGCTCAAGTGGTCAGCTGAAGCGCCGGTCATTGAAGATGAACCAGCTGAATCCATACCTGACAAAAGTCAAAAGGTCGAGGCGGCAGTTGACCCGGTCTTTCCTTCAGAGGATTTATTTTCGAATGATACAGTCACTGAAGAGGATAAAGATGACACCATCCAAATTCTCTTCATCAACACAGACTCCGACGAGCACGGGGGCAATTCCCCCATTCCTTTATCGCAGGAAGGAAGTTCGTCAGAGCGATACCCGGCCGTCTACTCGGTCACACCACCAAGCAACCTAGTTGTCTCTTTCGACTGGAACCAACTAGGCAGACCCCGTTTGCCAGCAAGCGTACCATTCAGAATTATCGTCCAAATATACAGAATGGTCATGGCTGGCACCATCATTGATGAGGGGGCATCTGTGAGTACCCTTTCCTCTATTGCTTGGAAAGAGCTTGGTTCGCCAGCGCTTTTGCCTGAAATGAGAAATCTGACAGGCTTTGATAAAGGAACCAGTCGACCTTTAGGGATCCTCCCCAATGTGCCCATAACATTGAAAGGGAATACCGTTCAAATGAATGTGATGGTCGTTCAAGGACCCTTGGATTATAACCTACTCCTTGGACGAGACTATATATATTGCATGGGAGCCATTGTCTCCTCACTCTTTAGAGTAATGTGTATTCCGCACGAAGGAAGAGTGGTCAAGCTCATGGACCAGCTTTCATTTCCCGGATCACGCATCGTAAATAGTCATATACCATCCCTAAATGGTCTCTTCACGCAAGAAATCTCTCAACCCACGGTCCATCCTCCCGATGAGCGCGAGTAATTCGGAGGGATATGAATGGAACCCAGGGGGCATGCGTCCTGGTCTGATTCGGCAGGAAAACTTTGGGTATAGGGTAGGTTTCCGCGGGAGAATATGACTAGTCCGTACCCCGTCCGTGATTGAGATAGGGGTTGTTCTAAAATAAGATTCTTTTGTCAAATTTATGTGAGTTGGCGGGCCTCGTCGCTCACCTTTGTTTATCTCGGTAGACATCGCCGAAGAAGTGTTTTGTTTGAAAGATTAACGGAACAATCTTTGGGTAACCTGGAAGAGGTAGGCCTCTCTCGGTAAAACAATTGTTTTGGCGGAAGTGAAGTAGAGGTAACCTTGAAACTCTATTTTATACCTGGGGGCATGCAAACCTTTTGGAGTGCAAGCAAGGGGCGGCTATTTATTTTTTTAAATTTTTAGGTCCTCCCTTTAAACCCGTAGTTCTAACCCTTTAAACTCGTAGGATTAGTCATTTCCGAACTTGCATAACGAAAGGATGCGGGGCATAGCTTTGTAAGGCGCAAGCTCCATAAAAAATGGAATCTTACATGAGACATTCTTATCATATGACTGGATAATCGAGCAGTTTTAGCACATAGTTCATGCTCGTTAAAAAATAAACATAAGACCGAGCAGTGTTTTTCCGCGTTTAAGCTCGTTAAAAAATGAACTACCCTCCGGTAAATAACCACCGTGAATGTAACATTATCAGCCACTAAAGCCTTGGTCGTGTTTGCACCGTCACCTCCACTTTTCCATTGGCCGATCATTCACCTCCATATTGATTGTTTACCCATTTTGAGGAACAACTGCGAAGAGTGATTTCACTAGCCATCCTTGTGACACTGTCGTGATTGGAAAATTCCAACCCTTACCTGGAATCAGCTGCTAACCCATTTTATCACTCGTTCCTCAAAAGACGAGTCTTCTTTAATATCTTTTCATCTGACTCGTAAAATATGAAAAGATTGCCGAGTTTTGGCCTTCCAACTCGTTAAAGCGACCGAAGGTGCTATCCCTCCTTTAGATTTTAATCTTTTTGGACCTGAGGGATTATTGCACAAAAAGATCGAGCGCTTGTTTTGTTTGGCTCGTTAAAACTATCGAAAATTCATCCCTTCTGTATTGTTTTATACTTTTTTGGACTTAAGGGATTAGATGACGAAAAAGGACTTTCGGAGTTGACTTTACGTACCTTTTCAGACTCTCTAAAAATGAAAAGGACCGAGTTATCTTTGTCGTTAGACTCGTTAAAAACATTAAATAGCGACAAACTTGTCTTTAGACGAGAACGAGTTTCACTATCGCTAGGCTCGTTAAAACATAGCGATGGGTTTGCTCGAAGGGCAAATTATAGAACAAGCATATGTTATCCTCCTTAAGCTTGACAAAAATAAAGAGGTACTGGTCAACAATGACTGGGGAAAAATTGGGAAGAAACTCAAAGAACTTTATTGATAGCAAGTCGCTCTTGAACATGACACTTCCACTCCGTGCCAGAGTCGGGTTGGGTTATTTCATTCACCGGTCACATCACCATGGTCTCGCCATACCATCCAGCTTTGGGGTAAATGCTACCAATCCATCACACAAGTGTCGTCGATATGTTCAAGAGAAGTCATCCAGAGAAGTCAACCGTGTCCCGTCCACTACCATACATTATCCTTCATTCTTTTCATGACCGCCACCCTGAACCATATATCATCAGATCGTTTTCACCTCCATCAAAATCATTTGCTCTGTTCCGTGTCACTGATGTGGGATACATTAAGGCCCTCCTTTGATGGATCGCTTCTTGTCGACATCAGCTCATTATCCAAGAAGTTGATCTAGGAACAACCCCTTCAGTACTTTGAAGCTTGCATGCCTCAATGGCAAGTTTCTCACTTCCGGCGACAGGTATACATCAATGACCTTCGACCGAAAGATTTTGTGTGGTGTTCGACGCCAAGTCCTTTATTCACACCACGTGAATTGTACTGCAGTACCTTGAGGGTCATTATCATTATCGGTGATTCCTCTCGCGCTTGTTAACGGTTTACATCATTGACTGGTAATCAAGCGATGTCTTTCTATGTTCGACTTCAGAACATTTCTCACATGGATCGACTTGTACTTAGAGTGACGATCGAACGAGTTTGAAGACCTTGGATCTAGTTTCATCCATCTGGGTTGCGATATATATTCAGGAAAAATAAAGACATTGACATGTACAGCATTGTAGCACAGACAATCATCCTACCAAAGGATGATGATTTTAGCAGGATCATCAGTCTATCATCAGACAATTGTCTGTCGTATGTACATAAAAATGAATTTATAAAGCTGAGCATGGGAATGCCCGCCTCAGCTAGATCATGAAAATAGTATGAAAGATAATGTATTGTGTTGTATCTTATTACAGGTCTCCTCCCGGCATTGAATGAACTTCGGATCCTCCTAATAAAGCATTTCACCCGATAAAGGGCCTCATACTTTAGGGGGCAACTGTTATAGACATTTTTGTGCCTTACAGCTATAAGCATGAAATGTCCATAATTCAAGGGATCCAAAGTCCCTAAAGATGTTGTTACAGCTCCTAAAGGAACAAGGTCAACCAATGACAGCTTCTCCCAGAAGTTCTCCACCAAAAACAACTCAAAAACAGTCAATTCAGGATCAATTCAGAAGCTCTTCTAGCTGCCTGCGTTGAAATGCAGAGACTACACTGGCTAGGTGCACTGCAACGCAGGTGGAAGCACTACCAGGGTGCACTGAGCGGGAAATGACAAATGGCAAGCTCATTCAACGAGGTGGAAAGACCCTGGAAGCTTCCAGAATCTTCTCCAATGACACTTGCCTCAATGAATCCGACTAGTGATGAGTAAGAGGTTGGATTTCAGAGATCTGTGGTTTGAGTTTTTTGAATTTTTGACCGGAGAACCCACAGTACTGGAATTTTTACACCTAAAAGCAAGAACTGACAGAGAGAAGCCACAAGTCAAAACATAAGCTAACTCATCCTCTCTGCTTACATCTATATATGGATCTCTCACCCAGAGGTTCAGGAGGCTGGAATTTTGTACTTTGCAGAGAATTGTTGTTGGTTTGAGATTGAGATTAGTACATTGGGTGATTTATACTTTGTTGGAGGAGAGGAAGGGATTCCTTTGCTGGGAGGTAGATGCTGGATCGGAACTCACTTGGTTGTATCTCCTCTTGGACTTTCTTATTCTATCAATAAGCTATTTGAGTTTCTCCTACATGCTGTGTACCAATGATGTTTTGTTATGCTTACATGTTTAGCTTAATCTGATCTTGAGCTTTTTATGAATGTATATCTGTATCTTTGTGTAGTTTCTCTCTCTTGTGATCTTGCAGGAATTCGGTGAAGCTGGGCCGGTGAAGGAGCAAGAAGCTGGGAGCTACTAAAGAGAGGAGTGATTTGGATCGACAAACTAGCGGAAGACACAGGTTAGTTACATCCTTTCTCCTCATTTACATTTCATAAAGAAGAAATACTCAAATAAGTTTCCTTGTTTGTTGCTAATGCACTATCACACCTTAGAGTGGGATAGGGACATTCCGAATTGGATACTTTGCCCAACAACATGTAGGCTTGAAATGCATGCTTTGACAGGGATCCAGATTTCAGAGGCCAAATGATCTGACTTTGAAGGGATCAAACATAGCTGAGGAAGAAAGTACTGCTGAAACTTAGTGACTGTCTAGAACCATATCTCAATATAGCTCTGATATCCTTGGTCCTTTTGCTGATCTGGATCATTCTCCATATCTTCTTCTATCATGACCTTCACATCTTCCTCTTTTTGCTGAGTTTTCTCTTGAATACATAGAGGATTTGATGGTAACCATGAGGGAGCTCTCTCGGTCTCTGATTCTGATGTCTTCTCTTCATCTAGTGTAGCCCATGGTTCTTTGATCTCCTCTTTTGAATATTTTTTTTTCTGGATGTGGTCCTTCAATGCTTTCAAGATAATCTCTTTTTTGAAATGCTTTTCCTGAGCTATGGTGAAGATCATTGAGCTCAAGAGGAGTCATTTGGACATGTTGTGCCTCAGCTTTGCAATTGGGTTGAGCTATTCCAATGTGCGGGTTTGGAAATGGTAGTATGGGTAGTTGAGTGGGGGTGTATACTTGAGATGGATGTGGATGGGGTTGTGGTTGGGTAGGTGGTGGAGGCAAAGGAGCGGGAGGAGAGTTGTACTGGGGCCTCCACCCCTGATGAGGTGCATTCCACTGAGGCTGTGGTTGAGCATAGGGGTGAAACGAATGAGCAACTTGAGGAGCATGGTATTGAGATGGATACGACCAAGGAGGGGGTGTGGACAAGGAAGGATGAACATCGGGACCCCAAGAACGCATGGAAGTGGCTTGATAGGGGTTGTAATAAGTCTGGGATGTCCCTTGCATTCCTTGCTGGTAAGGTATGGGTCCATGTGGCGTCCTTTGGTTCAGATAATAGAGTGGTTCAGTGGCTCCTTTTGCCCTCTGATATGCAGCTTTGATTTCGGGCAAGGAAGGGCACTGGTTCATAGGATGGTATTCTTCACAGACGAAACACACTTCTAGGGAGTGCATTGGACATTCGTTCCTAGGATGCTTTCTAGTGCACCTGGGACAAAAGATGACTAAAGCCCTCTTGGCTTCCTCTTGCTTCCTTTGGATCTATAAGGTATCCAGTTGCATGGAAAGAAACTACCTCATATCGCTCTTGAAATCTCTGATTTGAAAATTCGTTTTTTTGATAAGGTACTACTCCCAACATTTCTGTTTGCAGCCATTTGCTCCAGAGGAATGTTTTCTTCTTCTTCTCCCCTAGAGGTTCTTCAAATATGTCTTGTTGTCCACCTAGGGGTTCTTCTTAATCACAGCCATCGAAGAAGAGAGAAATTTGGCTGTGTGAAGCAGTGGGGGGTGTTGTGCAAACATTTTTTTGACTTATCTCTACTCCTACAAGGCATGAAATGAAATCTTTTTCGTTGATTTTTTTTTTTTTTTTTCTACTTATACCTGCAAAAACTAAAATAGATTGAACTGTAACTAACTATCTTTCTGAAATGAAAATGCAGAATTGAAATGAAAGCAGGAAATGACTAATCTATTTTGCTGAAATGAAATTGCAGGAATGAAATGCTAGGCTACGCTTGTGGAATTGAAATGCTAATCTACACTTGCAAATTGAAATTGTGGAATTGAAATGCTAATCTACGCTTGGAGAAATGAAATTGTGGAATTGAAATGCTAGTCTATGAAAGTAGGAAATGTCTAATCTACTTTTGCGGAAATGAAATTACAGAATGGAAATGAAACAATCTACTCTACGCTTGCTGAAATAAACTACTTAGCAGAAGGTTGTAGTAGAAAATAGAAGAAAAACAACAATCACCAATACTCTGACGCTTCCCCGGAAACGGCGCCAAAAAGATAGTGGGCCCCAGTATTGCAGCAATAATGCTGCAACTCCTGGGACTCCCTTATTTACTTTTATCAACCCGGTAGTTCGTAACAAACTTGGAAGCGACGGTGCTGTATGCACAAGTACTAGCTCTTACCGCAGTTGTCACTTGATCAGCTGGCACAAGTCTGCTAGGAGCTTAAGCCAACTTCTATGAGCTCTTAGAAGAAGCTTTTTAACTGATGGATGAAAGATAACTCAAAGGAGGCTAATCTACTTGCAGAAAGAAACTGAAAGCGGAAAGGAAATGCAAACCCTAGCTTTACTGACTAACCCTACTGGTGCAAGAAAAATGATGAAAGCTACAGAAAGGAATGCCATTGAATCTTAGAAAGGTAAAATGCATGTGACTAAGCTACTTCTGAAGTGAAATCTGAAAAGAAACATCTTTTTGTATTTTTGAGTAAGTTGGCAGAATTATTGTGCATGTGCTTTAACTGTTTTTTACTGTGCAGAGGTGGATTGGTGAAAGGAAATGCTTGCAGGAGGTTGGGAAGGTTAGAATAGGGCCTAAGGGGTCCCTAGCACCCTTCCAAAGAGTTTCACAATGATCAGATCTCAAAAAACCACTTTCGTGAGCTTCTACAGGAAGTTTGCCGAGGTTCTACAAGATGTTCTGAAATTTCTACAGGATGTTCCGAAAAGAGGATTTTGGAGGGTTAATGGAGGAAAAATGGTAAGAAAGTGGAAATGGAGGTTGGATAAGGATGTTAAGGGGTCTAGGACCTAGTGAATGAGCCTAACGAGTGATTGGATTTGTTCAAGGATGGAGGAAGCAATGATGCACAAGAATGTAGAAACTAGGGAAAAGTGAGAAAACGTGGCAAATGAGAGGCAAGAATCTGAGTTAGAGGACGAAGCGAGTTGCATGGATGGGGTAAGCATAGATGAGGAGGTATCACAAGTACTCTGCACGTTATTTCCAAAAACTGATCAACAAAGGCTATGCAAACCAAAGATCTAACTACTTTAACCTAATTTGACCTAGAAACCATAAGCATGATGCACAACAGTTTATTGGCAGCAAATCACGTAAATCAACTATGGAAACCAAACAAGAATGGATCTAAGCATGTAATCACAACTGGTATCAACTTTTGCAAATGAGAATCTAACACTAATAATTGCATGATGAAGCAAAGATGATGTTTTTGGTGGAAGCAAGGACACCTTGGTCCCAGCTCATGGTCCCACTGAGGGAGAGGTGAGATCAGAGGTGCTTGATAGCCTTTTTCTGAATATCTTCTCTGTTATTAACCTATCCAAATCAATCTAAACATGAAAATCCTTTTTAATCATCAAGAGAAACCTAAACAACAAAACAAGATTTAAATATAAATAGCAGATTTTACTCTAAGAGTGCAGCAAAAACACATAAAAGTAAACAAAGGAAGTACTGGGCACTTGGGTTGGGCCCAACTCCAAGAGCTACAGCCCCCTAAGAGAGATTAGAGTTGGTGAAAAGTTGGATTCATCTTTATTGATCAAAGGAATAGTTACATTCCAAAAATTTTACACAAGGAAAAGCTTGAAAGTGTGCTGAAAATGCAGAGCTAATCTACTGTCTAAAAGATGACTAAAAGAATAACTAAAATCGAACTACAAAATAGCTAAATTCTACATACAAAGTGACTAACTGAAATGAGGCCCTAAGCCTTCTTATTTATACAAATTTAAGACACCAACATCCCTCCTAAACTTTAGGAACTCGGCTGCCAAAACTTGTAGTTAACAACACCTTTACTAGCCCTTGCTCGGCTGCCCTTGTGATAATTGATGTGGTGGCCCTTAAACTCTGAGCTGATGGTGGAGATTTCAAGGTAAGGGCCCATAAATGAAGGGGACACCTTCCTACAAATCCTCTCGCTTGTTCTTCCATGAATTTGGCTGCCAAGTGCTCATTAAAACCTTTGATTTTGTCTCAAAATTGACCAAAAAAACTGCACAAAGCACCCATTAGACTTGTTGACATAATGACGAACCCAATTCACTCTATTAGCATAAATATAATAAAAAACATGGAATAAACTAATGAGAATGGTGGATTAAGTCGAATTAGGAGGCTGAATGAGCCCATATAATTATCCATTTTTGGGGCTCAACAAAAACCCTGGTGAAAATTCCATCTAATAAAATTTAATAAAGAAAAAAATAGTAACCGCAGTTGATGGGACACTTATTCCAAGTTGAATGTTGCAAAAGACATCCTAGTGTGGGTGTTCATTTGGTTATTAATGGCTAAGGAAATGGCTAAGGCTTTGGAAAGGTAAAATGACATTTTTGGCACATTTATTTACTAAAATAATGGAACTTAGGAGAAAATGGAGTTGAAATGTCACAGGTTTCATGTGAGGAGGAAATGAGGCAAAATAATGGAAAATGAAGAAAATAGAGGCCTCATTCATAAAAAGGATTCTAAGGACCAGTTTGTAACCTTTTGTGAATGCAAATTTGGAGCTCTCTCATTATCTCTCTCTCTCTCTCTCTCTCTCTTATACTCTTGGATACTTAGAGTTTTGTTGGAGCACTCTTGGAGGGTGTGGCATACTTGGATTCTTGGAGCAAGAAGGCAAAGGAAGAGCAGGAAAACACAAGAGGACATCGGGATCAACAACTACATCATATTTTGTTTGCAGGTACTGAGTTGCATGTATGTTTTCCTCACTAGTTTGGGCATGCATGGCATATGCATGTGGTTTTTTGATTGTGATATTTCATGGGCATATAGGATGGCCAAGATTGATAGTGGATTGCCTAGCCTTGCCATTTCCTAGATAGCCATGGAGATTGTGGGTTTATTTTCATTATTTTGTTTTGGTTGGTTTTCATGTTTCATTAGATTGGATTAAGTTACTAGTCTCGTAGCCTTGGTTAGAAAAATGTGTTGGAGTCCTGTAACAAATTGGGTTGAGTTACTGGTCCCATAGAATTGGTTGTACAAACACTCTGGAGCCCTTAGTGGGTTGAGTTACTAGTCCTAGAGCCTTGGTTGGACAAATACTATGGATCCCAATAAAATTTGTGGGTTGAGTCACTAGTCTTAGAGCCTTGGTTCGAAAAATTCTCTCGAGCCTTGGATGGATGGGATAGAGACCAATCTGATGGTGGTTTTGTAATGTCTGATCATGAGGTGGAATCACTGTTTGATGGGTTGAGGTGGATGGACTTCGGAAACCTTGGATGGTTTTGGATTGATGTGTTTTATGAGATCCCACATTCATGCTTGGAATCTGGTATGAGGATGAATGGCCGAAGAGAGGTTTGACTCAACCATTCTATGGTGAGTTGGAATGTGAAAGTCCCATCCCATGTTTGGATTTTTCATCATCAATATGAATTTATGTCTTCCTATATTTCTGGGTATTTTACTGGAGTATATGTGGTTTATATGGTTGTGATTTCACTGGTATTTATACTTCTATTATGCCGGTTATATATGTGTTTTATGACAGTATCTATCTATGGATCTCATCATGCTTTTACTTGTAAATGAATGATCAATGTATCTATGACCTAATGTGTTGTTGGGAAAAGTATCCATTCGGAATGCCCCTATCCCACTCTAAGGTGTGATAGTGCCTTAGCAACAAACAAGGTAAACTAATTGAGTATTCTTCTTTATGAAATGTAGATGAGGAAGAAGGATGTAACTAACCTGTGTCTTCCGCTAGTTTGTCGATCCAAATCACTCCTCTCTTCAGTAGCTCCCAGCTTCTTGCTCCTTCACCGACCCAGCTTCACCGAATTCCTGCAAGATCACAAGAGAGAGAAACTACACAAATATACAGATATACATTCATAAAAGCTCAAGATCAGATTAAGCTAAACATGTAAGCATAACAAAACATCATTGGTACACAGCATGTAGGAGAAACTCAAATAGTTTATTGATAGAATAAGAAAGTCCAAGAGGAGATACAACCAAGTGAGTTCTGATCCAGCATCTACCTCCCAGCAAAGGAATCCCTTCCTCTCCTCCAACAAAGCATAAATCACCCAATGTACTAATCTCAATCTCAAACCAACAACAATTCTCTGCAAAGTACAAAATTCCAGCCTCCTGAACCTCTGGGTGAGAGATCCATATATAGATGTAAGCAGAGAGGATGAGTCAACTTATGTTTTGACTTGTGGCTTCTCTCTGTCAGTTCTTGCTTCCACTTGGAGGTTGAGAACCTCTTACTCATCACTAGTCGAATTCATTGAGGCAAGTGTCATTGAAGAAGATTCTGGAAGCTTCCAGGGTCTTTCCACCTCGTTGAATGAGTTTGCCATTTGTCATTTCCCGCTCAGCGTACCCTGGTAGTGCTTCCACCTGCATTGTAGTGCACCTAGCCAGTGTAGCCTCTGCATTTCAACGCAGGCAGCTAGTGGAGCCTCTGAATTGATCCTGAATTGACTGTTTCTGAGTGGTTTTTGGTGGAGAACTTCTGGGAGAAGCTGTCATTGGTTGACCTTGTTCCTTTAGGAGCTGAAACAACATCTTTAGGGACTTTGGATCCCTTGAATTATGGACATTTTATGCTTATAGCTGTAAGGCACAAAAATGTCTATAACAGTTGCCCCCTAAAGTATGAGGCCGTTTATCGGGTGAAATGCTTTATTAGGAGGATCCGAAGTTCATTCAATGCTGGGAGGAGACCTGTAATAAGATACAATACAATACATTATTTTTCATACTGTTTTCATGATCTAGCTGAGGCAGGCATTCCCATGCTCAGCTTTATAAATTCATTTTTATGTACATAGGACAGACAATTGTCTGATGATAGACTGATGATCCTGCTGAAATCATCATCCTTTGGTAGGATGATTGTCTGTGCTCCAATGCTGTACATGTCAATGTATTTATTTTTCCTGAATATATATCGCAGCCCGGATGGATGAAACTAGATCCGGGGTCTTCAAACTCGTTCGATCTTCACTCTAAGTACAAGTCGATCCATGTGAGAAATGTTCTGAAGTCGAACATGGAAAGACATCGCTTGATTACCAGTGAATGATGTAAACCGTTAACAAGCGCGAGAGGAATCACCAATAATGATAATGACCCTCAAGGTACTGCAGTACAATTCACGTGGTGTGAATAAAGGACTTGGCGTCGAACACCACGCAAAATCTTTCGGTCGAAGGTCATTGATGTATACCTGTCGCCGGAAGTGAGAAACTTGCCATTCAGGCATGCAAGCTTCAAAGTACTGAAGGGGGTGTCCCTAGATCAACTTCTTGGATAATGAGCTGATGTCGACAAGAAGCGATCCGTCAAAGGAGGGCCTTAATGTATCCCACATCAGTGACATGGAATGGAGCAAATGATTTTGATGGAGGTGAAAACGATCTGATGATATATGGTTCAGGGTGGCAGTCATGAAAGAATGAAGGATAATGTATGGTAGTGGATGGGACACGGTTGACTTCTCTGGATGACTTCTCTTGAACATATCGGCGACACTTATGTGATGGATTGGTAGCATTTACCCCAAATATGGATTGTATGGCGAGACCATGGCGATGTGACCGGTGAATGAAACAACCCAACCCGACTCAGGCACGGAGTGGAAGTGTCATGTTCAAGAGCGACTTGCTACCAATAAAGTTCTTTGAGTTTCTTCCCAATTTTTCCCCAGTCATTGCTGACCAGTACCTCTTTATTTTTGTCAAGCTTGAGGACGATAACATATGCTTGTTCTATAATTTGCCCTTCGGGCAAACCCATCGCTATGTTTTAACGAGCCTAGCGATAGTGAAACTTGTTCTCGTCTAAAGACAAGTTTGTCGCTATTAATGTTTTTTAACGAGTTTAACGACAAAGATAACTTGGTCCCTTTTCATTTTTAGAGAGTCTAAAAAGGTACGTAAAGATAACTCCAAAGGTCCTTTTTCGTCATCTAATCCCTTAAGTCCGAAAAAGTATAAAACAATACAGAAGGGATGAATTTTCGATAGTTTTAATGAGCCGAACAAAACAAGCGCTCGATCTTTTTGTGCAATAATCCCTCAGGTCCAAAAAGATTAAAATCTAGAGGAGGGATAGCACTTCCGGTTGCTTTAACGAGCTGGAAGGCCAAAACTCGGCAATCTTTTCATATTTTATGAGTCAGATGAAAAGAGATTAAAGAAGACTCGTCTTTTGAGGAACGAGTGATAAAACGGGTTAGCAGTTGATTCCAGGTAAGGGTTGGAATTTTCCAATCATGGCAGTGTCACAAGGATGGCTAGTGAAATCACTCTTCGCAGCTGTTCCTCAAAATGGGTAAACAATCAAATGGAGGAGAATGATCAGCCAATGGAAAAGTGGAGGTGACGGTGCAAACATGACCAAGGCTTTAATGGCTGATAATGTTACATTCACGGTGGTTATTTACCGGACGAGCTTAAACGTGGGGCTAAACACTTGCTCGATCTTATGTTTATTTTTTAACGAGCATGAACTATGTGCTAAAACTGCTCGATCTTATGTTTATTTTTTAACGAGCATGAACTATGTGCTAAAACTGATCGATTTTCCAGTCATATGATAAGAATGTCTCATGTAAGATCCCATTTTTTATGGAGCTTGCGCCTCACAAAGCTATGCTCCTGGAATCCTTTCTTTATGCAAGTTCGGAAACGACTAATCCTACGAGTTTAAAGGGTTAGACCTACAGGTTTAAAGGGAGGACCTAAAAATTTAAAAAATAAATAGCCGCCCCTTGCTTGCACTCCAAAAGGTTTGCATGCCCCCAGGTATAAAACAGAGTTTCAAGGTTACCCCTCAATTTGCAGATAAAACATTTGTTCTACCAGGAAAGGCCTACCTCTTTCAGGTTACCCAAAGATTGTTCTATTAATCTTTCAAACAAAACACTTCTTCGGCGATGTCCACCGAGATAGACAAAGGTGAGTGACAACGAGCGCCAAACACATAACTTTGACAAAAGAATCTTATTCTAGAATAACCCCTCTTCCAAGACGGGCGGGGTAAAGAATAGTCATATTCTCCCACGGAAACCTACCCTATACCCAAAGTTTTCCTGCCGAAGCAGACCAGGACGCATGCCCCCTGGGTTCCAGTCATATCCCTCCAAATTACTCGCGCTCATCGGGAGGACGGACCGTGGGTTGATACATTTCTTGCGTGAAGAGACCATTTAGGGATGGTATGTGACTATTTGCGATGCGTGATCCGGGAAATGAAAGCTGGTCCACGAGCTTGACCACTCTTCCTTCGTGCGGGAAACACATTACTCTAAAGAGTGAGGAGACGATGGCTCCCATGCAATATATATAGTATCGTCCAAAGAGTAGGTTATAATCCAAGGGTCCTTGAACGACCATCACGTTCATTTGAACGGTCTTCCCTTTCAATGTGATAGGCACATTAGGGAGGATCCCGAAAGGTTGACTGGTTCCTTTATCAAAGCCTGTCAGATTTCTCATTTCAGGCAAAAGCGCTGGCGAACCAAGCGCTTTCCAAGCAGTAGAGGAAAGGATACTCACAGATGCCCCCTCATCAATGATGGTGCCAGCCATGACCATTCTTTATATTTGGACGATAATTCTGAATGGTATGCTTGCTAGCAAACGGGGTCTGCCTAGTTGGTTCCAGTCGAAGGAGACAACTAGGTTGCTTGGTGGTGGGACCGAGTAGATGGTCGGGTATCGCTTTGACAAACTTCCTTCCTACGATAAAGGAATGGGGGGATTGCCCCCGTGCTCGTCGGAGTCTGTGTTGATAAAGAGAATTTGGATGGTGTCATCTTTATCCTCTTCAGTGACTGTATCATTCGAAGATAAATCCTCTGAAGGCAAGACCGGGTCAACTGCCGCCTCGACCTTTTGACTTTCGTCGGGTATGGATTTAGCTGGTTCATCTTCAATGACCGGCGCTTCAGCTGACCACTTGAGCAGGCCAACTAGATTTTCAACTAACGAAGGACTCGGCAAGAGTTTTTTATATCTAGGAGGGAGTCGTAACGGTGAAACCGGACGATCATCCAAAACTCTTTTCGCTTCATCTAAGAAGGGACAACAGTGGATGGCGTGGTTGCCTTCGTACAGTCTACAGGGAGATCTAACTCTCCCTTTTTGTCCAGAGACTTCACTTTCGCTAGTTGACGGTGTGCATTCAACATGGCTATCAGAGGTTGATGCCACCGGATTGTGCAAACGGGGAGACCAGTCCCTTAGTATCCGAGGGATGCAGGGACAATCTCTGTGGAAGTGGTCTCCCTTGCATATGACACATGGTGATTTAGGCCTAGTCAGTGCTGTGTGTGGATTTTTGTCCGACGACACTTGTTTGCCCCCAGTCCCTTTTGGCTCCTTCTTCTTCTTCTCTTTCTTCTTCTTTTCCTTTTTTTCCTTAGGAACTTGGTTTTTTGTTTTACCAGTTCCGTCAAGCGAAGAGGAAGGAGGAGAGGAAGAATTAGAGGAAGTAGAAGGCTGGTGGGTAACTCTGGACTGGTCTAACTACTGATTCGACTGTTCAGGAATAGTGGTGTTCTGAATGACATTGGTTGAGAAGAGCTAGACCGGCAAGCCAATTGTCAGTCCTGGAAGCGACAATGTGGCCATATGGGGCGCACCAACATCTCCCCAAGAGGAGAAGGGACTAGGATTTCCACCAAGGGGAATTCCTTGGTTGGTAGGCTCCATTTTCTCAACCTAAAGATCAACGCAGGAAAAAGGGTATGAATATTCCGTTTAAAATAAATTTTAACGACGCTTGGACACAACTTGCTTTTTCAGTTTTAAAGAGTCGAGAAAAAGCAAAAGATGACTCTAGTCGCCTTCGATGTTTTAATGAGCCCGAAGTGACAAATGCTCGGATGGACTTTTTCCGTTATAGAGTCTGAAAAAGGCCAAAAGGAACTGCTCTGGAGTTCTAGGTAGAGGGTGTGCCAAACTTTTCGCAAAACCGCAGAATACTTTTTAAGGTACGGGCGGTCAATCTTCCCGAATGCTGTGTTCAGTGCATTGCGATTAGTAGGGCGGCCGACACGGCTTCCTAAGGATAAAGGTTTTATGCCTATAGGGGTCTCCCAATATATACTCGACGGTACGTGGGAGCACAATCCGTACTGGCACTTATCGTCTCTCAGGAGGAATCACGCAACCATCAGTGAGGCGACCAGTGACCAGGTTTTATGACGCCGGAACACGTCTCTAGCCTAGACCTCTATGTTGTGCGTTAAGTTACAAAGCGTTGTTAAGTTCATTCAATTTATTTTAGGTTGATCTTTCTTAGAAGTTTGCCTTTTTGGATCACCACGAGATGTATGATACAATTCCTAAATGCAGTCTAAAGATGATAAGCAAGCTTTTATATCTTTTCAACAATGAAAATCCTAGCTACAAGGGGAAAAGAAAGAAACAATCTTTTCTCAAAGAGCATAGAGCACACTGTAAATGAACTTTTCCTAAATCAAAGCATGCAAAGTATCAAAATGCAAATGCACATATGCATGTATTTGTTTTCGCTTTCTTAATATTGATGCCTAAAAAGAAAGCTGTTGTACAAATTTGAATTCGATTTCAAGTGAAAACATAAACAAGCTCCTTTTTCGAAATCAAAAAGACGATTACGACACTTTATGATTTACTTGTTTCGACACTAGAAATGCATAAATTCAAACCAAAAGACAAAAGTAAAAGCGTAATCAACTGTGAACAGCAAACAAACTCACTCCTAAGATCAAAACGACACTTACGACAGGTCTAGATCTAAGGGCGACAGTATGACTAGTTTACTTTTGTAATGGGAAACTGAAAATGATGTAACAAATACACAAAGATCAAATATAGTTTCTTTATATAACTGAGGTGGAATTGAGGAAAAGAAAAGGGGTTTCAGATAGGTACACTGACTGATAACAGGTTGCAAAAAACAGAGATAAAACCGAGCAAAAGGAAGCAGGGAACCACAACTGCATAAGGCAAGGGCTGATCTGCGCACCCTCAGCACAGAGAAACTGAACTTCAGCGTAGGTATCCTTCACAGGACCTGTGTTGAAATGCAGAACCTCTTCACAGAGTCTGCGCTGAAGAAGAAACGAGAGTTGTTTCTGGGTTCTGGGTCACAGTTTGCAGTTTAATCTACAGTTTTTGGCCGGATAAAAGCTATCAATTAGGTACAATTAGGAGGATGATTTAAAGGAGGACTAAGATCTATCACAAAGGGCTGTTAGAGCACTTGTGGATCAGCTGTTTAGATCATAAAAACAAGCCCAGTGAGTGGACTAGAGTGGCAGATCTCTACTTTGCATTTGAAAATGGCAAATGCATTTCGATTCGGCACTCCTGAGTTTATGAGAAGAACAACAATAGAAACAAAAATAAACTAACAAGATACTTTCCCCAGCGGAGTCGCCAATTTGTTGTTTGGAAAAGTATCCATTCGGAATGCCCCTATCCCACTCTAAGGTGTGATAGTGCCTTAGCAACAAACAAGGTAAACTAATTGAGTATTCTTCTTTATGAAATCTATATGAGGAAGAAGGATGTAACTAACCTGTGTCTTCCGCTAGTTTGTCGATCCAAATCACTCCTCTCTTCAGTAGCTCCCAGCTTCTTGCTCCTTCACCGGCCCAGCTTCACCGAATTCCTGCAAGATCACAAGAGAGAGAAACTACACAAAGATACAGATATACATTCATAAAAAGCTCAAGATCAGATTAAGCTAAACATGTAAGCATAACAAAACATCATTGGTACACAGCATGTAGGAGAAACTCAAATAGTTTATTGATAGAATAAGAAAGTCCAAGAGGAGATACAACCAAGTGAGTTCTGATCCAGCATCTACCTCCCAGCAAAGGAATCCCTTCCTCTCCTCCAACAAAGCATAAATCACCCAATGTACTAATCTCAATCTCAAACCAACAGCAATTCTCTGCAAAGTACAAAATTCCAGCCTCCTGAACCTCTGGGTGAGAGATCCATATATAGATGTAAGCAGAGAGGATGAGTCAGCTTATGTTTTGACTTGTGGCTTCTCTCTGTCAGTTCTTGCTTCCACTTGGAGGTTGAGAACCTCTTACTCATCACTAGTCGAATTCATTGAGGCAAGTGTCATTGGAGAAGATTCTGGAAGTTTCCAGGGTCTTTCCACCTCGTTGAATGAGTTTTCCATTTGTCATTTCCCGCTCAGCGCACCCTGGTAGTGCTTCCACCTGCGTTGTAGTGCACCTAGCTAGTGTAGCCTTTGCATTTCAACGCAGGCAGCTAGTGGAGCCTCTGAATTGATCCTGAATTGACTGTTTCTGAGTGGTTTTTGGTGGAAAACTTCTGGGAGAAGCTATCATTGGTTAACCTTGTTCCTTTAGGAGATGTAACAACATCTTTAGGGACTTTGGATCCCTTGAATTATGGACATTTTATGCTTATAGCTGTAAGGCACAAAAATGTCTATAACATAATGGATGAAATGGAAGTTGACGTGTTGAGGAATCACTTCTTCTTAACAATTCTCAGCTAAGTAGGAGACCCCTATGCTCAGATATGTTATTTACATATGTAGATTACATAGTCGTGATATGTTTGACGAAATGCCTATTATGGCTAGTGGGGGTCCGATCAAGGTCTCATTTAAATGATTGCTTTTGCACTGTCATTTTCTTGTTAATTTCCTATTATGAAGGTATCATGCCATTCTGGGCAGTTACCTAGGATCCGAGCCTAAAAATGTGGCTTAATTCCCAGGGTTACTGGCATAAAATTGACAAAACGATTCCCTAGACACTGATAGGAAGGCCTGTGAGAGAGTCGAAATGTCCCTAGACATATAGCATGAGAGCGTCGAGATGTATAGTTGTCCAAAGGTTGAGTGGGACCCAAGAGCAAGCTGCCTAAAGTGTTGGATTGGTTCCTAAGGGTCCTAATGCTGATGTTGAATGTCTGTATGGTGGTTTTCCATTGGTTTCACTTCGTTAATGTGAGTTAGGAGGTCAAAACATATCATAGTGGCCACTCATCGCATGTTTACCTTGGCTGGTCGGTTGCTTGGGTAGATGTGGGTGGAGGGTGTTACCATAGTGGTATTATTTTATGAAGAATAATTATTCTGTGTGCTTAATGAAAAGAAAGATAATGGGTTCTCATGAATTCTATTTTTATATATAGTGTGCAAAGTTAATGCTTAAGGAAGTGTTGTGAATTTAATGTAAATGCACAAATGTGTATGGAGTGGATTCATGATCTTGGTTCCATTGTGATTTTGGTGCAATCAAGTGGTATCAAAGCAAGAGATTTAGAGACAACATAAGAATTTTGCACAACAATATGGAGAAAAAATTAGAATGAGATTAAGATAGTGTTAGGTAAATTTATTTTGGGTTTTTTATAATTTTTGGATATTGATGACATGTAACAACAATTGAGAAGGAGGATGTGGTGATAATTATGATAGATAACATAGTTGTGATGGAGGAAAAAGAGTGATTGCAGAAACCTGAAGAGCAGGGAGTGCTCAAGAGGGGTTCCATAGGAGGGGACCAAGGATGTTGACAGTTTGAGCTCAAAGGAGAAGCTTGATGAGGCCTGTAGCAGGAAAGAGGTCTACTACTGTAGTGGTGATTTGCAGGTCACAGTGGGTAGCAAGAAGCTCACGAAAGGGGAAGATGAAGATGAATATGGGAAATCATTTGAAGAATTCAAATGGAAGCGACATAGATGCCAAAGAAATTAGCATAAGGAAAATGAGTGATGAAGAATACGAGAGGGAACTCATTGAGATAAAATTACAGTTGAATGTGCTTACAAGTTGTGATAGTAGAATGAGGAGAATAATAGGTATGAGTGGAACTTGAGGAAAAGGGTTAAGTATCCCGTTGAAAGATTATCAGCTAAGAAACAGAGAAAAAAACAAAGACACATGTTGAGGTTCACCTCTATTGAGGAGGCAATTCATAGAGGTGAACCTGAGTAAGGATAAATCCATGGAGAAGATAACAATGTTGGTGGATATTTGATATTAATTGATACATCAAATGAGGCTGAAAATCCTTATGTTTTTCCTAAAGGTTTGTTTATGGTTTCATGTGTCATTGATGATGAAAAACCCTTTGAAGTTGTCATGAAGAAAGAGGAAGATATAGGAGAATGAAGTTCAAATTTTGTTTTGAGCAAAGTGGAGGCGCAATACTTAAATGGGATGCTAATAAGGAATGATGAGCCAAAGACAAAGACAAATTTAGGTCTTCACATTGATTGTGTGAATGCAAGTGTGACATAAGTGATTATCAGTTTTCAAATTGATGCAAGTGGAACAGAAACCGAGGGTGAACAACTTACAAAAGTTGTTAACGAGGATGTAACAAAGTCAAAGGAGGAATAGCTTACTAGCAGCACAAAGACAGAGCTCGATCAAAAGATTGTAGTGAGACAGAGATTTCAGGGATCAAATTTACAAGTGTGGAATGAGAATGAAAGTATGCTAGGATGGTTGTATATTTTGTTTTGAAAATTTTCACTTGAAATAGTGAGCAACAACATGGTGAAAACTATTGGTTTGCAGCAAGGAAGGAAAAAGACAAATTATAGTGGAACTCAAGAAGGAACAATACAACAACATGAAAAATACAATGATCAGCAACAAAATTATGTATGGGATCTAGGATGAGATCAACAACAACAACTCATGGTCAACCGACCATAAAACAATTTCTACCTTGGGAGTCTAATGCAAGAGCAATAGAGCTTCCAAGTCGTCAAGATTTTAGAGATAAAGCTCCAAAATGGATTTCAATAGTGTAAAAGAATTATAATTCCTTAATAGTAAATATTCTTAGTTATTTTAATTATTATAGAATAGTGTTAGAAAATTTATGGATAGGAAAGATCTTTTCCATAAGGCAAAAGCTAATTTACCTTGAAAAGCATAAGAGATTTATGGAATAAATCATGAGAGATTTAGGAAATAAATTAGGAGTGATTATGGATGTATAAAAATATAATTTTATTCTAACTTTGTATTTAATCATTGTAATCCTATGAGAAAAGTTAATGGCCAAAAAATATGTATAATTAGGCTCATAGAGAGAAAAAAATGGTTTTAAGTATTTTTGTATGTACAAGTTTTTTTAATGAAATGAAGCTTTCATATCTTCTGTGTATGAAATGTCTATGTGCATGATCTTTGAATAATTCTTAACATTTTGACTTGGTAGAATTAAGTGTTTATGTGTGTGAATTGGGTAGAGAAATCTTACTGAATATTTAGTGAAATTAAATTTATTGCATGTATTAAATGGTGGAGAATGGTATTATTTTATGAAGAATAATTATTCTGTGTGATTAATGGAAAGAAAGATAATGGGTTCTCATGATTTATATTTTTATATTGAGTGTTCATAGTGAATGTTTTAGGAAATGTTGTGAAATTAATGTAAATGCATAGATGTGTATGGAGTGGATTCATGATCTTGGTGCCAGTGTGATTTTGGTGCCATCATTTAGTCATATTCCAAAATCCTCTTTGATAGTGAAAGTGGTCTGGGATTAAATTATCTCCTCCTCTTACTACCTGGATTCTCTTCTCTTTTAGTTGTTCTTCAAGGGTCTGCCATTCCAGTGAGAAATTACCTATGTTCCAAGTCCTTACTTCTTCTGTACACACCATTAATTATTATCATATGATTCTACCAAAAAATCAACGACCACTACTGATCCTATCACCTTAGTGTATTATTTTATATCCCTTATATATTCCCTATGCCCTAACCTTGGCAACTATTGCTAGGAGTCTTCCTAGAACTCTGTTGTTACATCATATCTAATCTCCCAAAAAGTGTGCTCATATATGAGAGATTTCTACTCCATTATAAGATTCCATATTGATGAACCCATTAGATATTCTTCCTTCCTTACCTTTTCCTCCTGTGTACTGACCAAACTATATTTCCTAGTCCATATTTATTTCCATAGCTCTTGGAATCGCTCTAACTATCTCCACCATAGCTTGGCCCCCATGACTTTCTTGAAAGTTTTCAAGTCCCTCAATCCTAGATGCCCTCCCCATTTCGATAGATATACTTTGTCCCAAGAAACCAGGGCCCATTTCTAGGCTTGTTGCACTCCATGCCATAAGAATTTATGGAAACAAGAGACTAATTCCTTGAAAACTTATTTCAACACTTGGAGCATTGATAATTTATAGATCCGAAGTTATTGTAAAACAACCTTGAGAAGTGTGATGCGACTAGGTAATTTCAACTGTCTGAATGTCCAATTCTCCAAACTTTTTGATATATTCTCTTTAATATTTGGCCAACAAGAAACTCACAGTGATTTGGCCATAAGGGGGATGACCATATATTTAGCTAGAAGGGATTCAATTTGAAATACAAGCTTTCTCTCCAGATTCATTTGCACCATCTTATTAGTGTTATAGAAAAACATACTAGATTTCTTCCCATTAATTCCCATATCGGAGGCCATTTGAAAGTCCTAGAGGATACATTGTAAAGCCCTATTTTCCTAAATGGCCAGTTCCCTAAATAACATTTTGTCATCCACGAACTACTCATGGGTGATATAAAAGTCTTGACCCCATAATCTTAGGCCTTTTAGAATACCTTAATGAAGCATGCCTTGATATATATCTGTAGACCTTATGCAACAAGAATAAATAGTAATGGAAATAACAAGTCCCCCTACCAGAGACCCATTGACACTCTAAAGGTGCAAGATCACGATACATTTATTATGATGGAGAAAAATGGTGTAGCTATTAGAGAGAAGATCGAACATATCAAACTAGGGGAAAACTTGAATACCACCAATATTATAAGAAATTAGGTCCAGTTTAACCTGTCATAGGCCTTGGAAATATCAAGTTTTATGACCATCGTTGGCTTCCTACTATTCCTAAGGGAGTGAAAAACCTCATGGGTTGTAATAATGCCATCCAAAATCTATCTACCTTCCACAAATATAATTTTATATGGTCCTATGAGGAACTTCAATAGAGTTTTGAGTCTTCTCACAATGATCGATGAAATTATCTTACAAATTAGATTACATAAAACTATGGGTTTAAAACCACTGGTAGAAAAAACATTGTTGGTCTTAAGGATAAATGAATGAAATGTAACATTAATGTCAAACCAAACCTGATGCAAGAATCATGATTCTTATACTACTGCATAGACCTCCTCGTCGATGAAGGTCTAACACACCCTGAATAAATTTGTAGTGCATCCATCAAGGCTTGATGCTTTGTTACTGGGAATTTCTTTTACTACTTCTTCTACCTCACTAAATGATACTTCACACATTAAGGTTTCATTTTGTTCAGGATAAAACAACCTTGGAATGTGCCTCAAAATCCTTGAGATTACCTCTTCCCTATCTAGTATGTCCTCTAAAAGGAGATCTTTTTAGTAAGAAACCAATTCATTCTTTATCTCTTCATGCTCGATTAACCTAGATTTGTCTCCTAAATCCAAAGAGAAACTATGATTATGTCATGTATTCTTAATCAAAGCTTTATGAAATAAACGTGTATTCATATTACGCTGCCATGGCCATTGTATCTGTGATTTTTAATGCCAAATAATTTCATCTTATTTCCATCTTGTTTAAAGGTCATTTATCAACTTACCTCCCTCTTCTATCAACGAGTCTAAATTCTTTGATAATTTTGGTCTAGAGTACCGCCATGTGTTCCTCTAAATTCCCCTTCTCCTGAAAAATATTTTCAAATTCCTCTCGACTCCAACATTTGATTCAAAGTTTTGATTCATTTAATTTAAGCTAAATGGTATTCATTAGATTGTCTCCTCGTACCGAAATCTCCTTCCACCACGCTTCCAATTTCACTAAACTGTCCTAGTTTTGAAGCCTTAACTTTTTAAATCTCAATGGCTTGTTATTGGGAGCCATTTTTAGATCTAATTATAACCTAATAGGGTGGTGATCAGACCCTATAATTTTTAGAATGGCTAATTCCACTCAAATATCTTTAACCGTTAATGATTGAGAGAGGAAAAGATTGTAAGGTTTGAAAGATACCTGATGATGTCTACCTCGATGATTATTCCATGTGTAAAATCCATTGATTGTGTCCACATCGACCATCCTTGACTCCTGAAATTGTTCTTAAATTAGTAGTGTCATTGGTTCCAAACTATGTATCCCATCTTTTGTTTCCTCGAAACTTCATATCAAATTGAAGTCTCCTTCGAGGATCCAAAATTCCCCTTGAAGGTATCTTTAGAAATCCTGCAATTCTTTAAGAAAACATTTTTTCCTCCCTGTGATTAAAGGTCCATAAATGACCTATATCAAAAATGTCTCCCCATAGCCTAGGCACTGAAAATATCTAGTCACGATGTGAGAAATGACCATCCAATCCTAAAATGAGGTCTAGCGTGAATCCAAAATTATTGCTAGACCCTTAGAACTAACCCTCAAGTCTAGTGCCATGATCTCACTTCCCTTCCAACATCTACCCATTATTTATGCGAGCTTCATGCTTGAAACTTTGCTTCTTGAAGTAAAATGATCTCTGGTCATTCATTCTTAATCCAAAATCTTAAATATTTCTATTTACTCATACTATTTAGAACTATAATATTCCAAAAGACTATTTTCATGGTGCAATAGAAGTGGTTTGGAAAATATACTCAGTGATCCTATTAACTTGTCCTGAGTTCAAAAGGAATCCAGTCACTTACCTTAGGACTTCTCTTGAGGTCCTTTTCCCCTTCTTGTTCGAATCATTGATCGCTTGTTCTTTGGGTTTGTGTAATTGGGACGGTCCCTTCTTTACTGCCCATGAATATTGGAGGCTTCTTTTTGTAGGGATGTCACTCTTTTGAAATTTGTTTTATCGATAAAGTAAATGTTGGACTTACTGAACTGATATTTCCATTGCCTTCGTTTATTTCCAAGTGCAAAGGAACTCAAGAATTTTATTTTCATCTACATTTACATTGTCCAAGCAATATTCCACACCCAGAATTGAGGTCATGGTGGAAAGTAGTTCGTTGAGATCAGAGTTGTAAATAGCTTGATCTGTGGATTTGTGTTTCTTTTGTTTATCCCCTTTCACTATTGTTGTCTCCTCCACATCCATTGGTTGGTATGTTATTTTATCACCCTATTGTACCACAAATTCCCCAGATGGGTTTTCCTGGCTCATAATCTTGAATGGATTTGTGTTAGGATGCACCTAGTTAGCCTCTTCCCCTTTCCCTTATGATGTTTTACCCTATTGAAGTTGATTTTCTCTCCCTTTCTTGTGTGATATCTCTTGGAAACACTTTGATGAGTCTTGTGCCTTTGTCATTTTCATCTCAGTTATTGTTAATGGGAAATCCCTTATCAAATGTCCATATTCATGGCATCGAAGAAATTTAAAAGGCACATTCTCATAATTCAAAGGTTGGGTGCATATCTCATCGTGGTATTCCAGATCTATTGATTCTAGTAAGGGCTTTGAAATATTCATGTATATACAGATCCTGGCATAAGATGCATGCCTTCTCCTATTAGTAATCTTTGATATCTTTGCAAAATATCCAATGGCACTACTGATTCCTTCCAGGATATATGGTTCCCAAAAATCATCTGGTAGAGAAAAATTCATACCCACACTAGGTATTCTAGTAACTATTTCTTCTCTGAATTATAACGCTCCTCCCAGACACTCATAAAGAGGCCCACATTGTTCATGAAGTAATGGTTATTTTCAAATATCTTCTTCCTATCCTCCAGATCATGAAAGATCATGATGAAAAAACCCTTAGCACTTAGTCTCAATTCCACTGAGCCTTTTGGTTGTCATTTTAGCTCGATCCACTTAACTATATCCTGCTCCTTAGGCCATATTCCCATGAACTTGCAAATTAATGCATGATTCTTCATGAACTGCATGGATTCCTCCAACGTATTATTTGGAGTGAAAAACTTGGGGTTTGATGTTGTATTTAGGAGGCATTTCCCTCTCTAGAGAGCTTGCCATTGTGCCCCTAGCACAGGAGTGTCCTCCCTACCTTCACTTCCGCTAGATGAACTCACTGCTTCATTTGACTTCTTTATCGAGCCAACTACTACATTTCGATAGGAGGGGTGTCCCCCCTCCCAAATGGGCCACTCATGAGGTCGATCAGTCAATCTAGCTTGTTGACTATGCCTTGATCTGATGAGTCAATATCCAATCTCCTAGCCATGCCTCCATATCCAAGTTGTCGTATTAAAAAAGCCTAAAACCCTAATAAATTTTCAAATTTTTTTGTATGTGTATTATTATTTATATTAAATACAAATATTTTCATGTAATTTTTTCTTTCCATAAAAAAATATTTTTTTATCTATTTTAGAAAGTTAAATTTAACTATTTTGAGTAATTAAAATATAAATTCCCCCATGGCTAATGGTGATCTAATATAGGTCAATGATTCCATCTATGTTGTTGATGATTTAGCAAAAATTGCTAAGGATTATTGCAACTCATGCAAGAGGGTGGTCACTTGATGTGAAGGATTCTCCTAGTGTTGAAACATCACTTCATCTGTAGTGGTTATATCCTATCATTGAGGATGGGAATCATAGGTTATTCATGGCATGATAAAACTAGTGTCCTTGAAATTATTATTGGTCTCTCTTTGTGCATCCTACTTTGGGTAAGTTCTCCCATGTTTATATGACCTTTTTGTTGTTTCATTTTTTTGTTTTTCTATTCATGGAGCCCCTATCTCCATTTTAATAGTTTCCCTCCTACATATTTTTTTTTGTACCCATGTGTAGTTTTCTCAAGCCTCCTATCACCATTTCCACAATCCTCCTCCATTCTCTAGTCTTAGTCTTCCCATTATTCCCCACTCATTCCAACTCTTCGATCCTTTACAACTATCATTGAGTGTTAATTCTCGTTGGTTCATTTTTCTCTTTCCTCTATTTATTTTCCAACCATTCCCTGATGACCTACAATGGCACATTGAGGTCACTTGCAATCTAGCCAATGTTACAGTAAGAGAAATTTTCCTCCTCATACTCATGCCTAGGCCAATGCCAGGGACTCAATGAGCCTCTATTGGGAGTATACCACCCAAATTTTCCAACAAAAGAATGAAATTATAAAATATGGGCCATGAGCTAAGTGCATATTCCTTTTATACATTATGGTGTAGGAGAATCTTGGGAAATGAGTGCCTAAAAGAGGGAAAACCCATTCACAACAATCTTAATAAATGTAGAAAATATATTTATATTGGCAGATAAAGACCATAGTTGGAAAAGTACGAGTTGAGAAAAATGAATCCCAAGAAGAAACTCCTCTATGCATTGAATCACTACACAAGTAGGTGAACATTATGGACAACAAAATATTAGTGACGGAAAAGAAGCTAGCCAACTTGGACTTCCACATCAGTGAAGAAGATAATCTAGCACAAGCCTCCACCTAGGTTGACACTTCTCATGGTTAATTGCAATATATTTATATTACTTTCACTTTTCAAAATAATTCCATTGTAGATAAACATTTCTTTGGATTTTATTTTCGTTATTTGTACCTTCATAATTTTGAGTATTTAGTTAAGCATTTTCAAACTCTCACTTTCCTCTCCATAATCGCTGAATTATTTCTATACTTATGGTCTTATTTTCCTAATGGTAGACTAGATAATATAGACCTATAATGCTCCATTTTTGTTAATAATGCAAATAAGTCTAACGTACCAAAAAAAATGTAACTTTTTAATTGGATAATTCAAATATCTTACTAATGGTTATGAATACACATTGTAATAGTGATAACAAGTGAAAAGGAAAAACAAAACAATGTATACTTGGGTCTAGGGAATTCCATCAATAATCAAGAAAATATGTATGTTATCTTTTAGTGTTTTTATGTTCCTATTCAATGTTTTCTTATATCTGAAAATTCTAAAATGAAGTATCTGATTTTCATAATTGATTCAAGCAAAATGATCAAATTGGTAATGCCAAAACTTTAGTAGCATTTATAATTTCTTGTTGTAAAAAGGGGTGTTGATGGGGAAAAATGCACTGCAAATGGTAAGACTATCTCCCCTGTGTGAAGTCCCAATTAGACCTCACACCTTTTGTAATTGGAGTCTCATCCAGTATGTGGGTCCAACTTCCACCATGTTTTTCTTTTCTCTTGGGACTTGAATGAAGAGATGTTAATGTGAGACAATTGTGAAATGCCTAAAGAGTGAGGGAGAATCATCCCACAAACTATAAACTTACAATACAAAGTACAACGTCATAACGACACAACAATAAGACCAAGTACATCTCAAGAGGAAGCAATTAGTTCAAACCATATGGGACATACAAGAGTAAAAAAACACTATAAACTAATTGCAAATTAATTCACAACTAATACTAGGGTAATGCATGGAATGAAAAAGAAAATATCCATGAGAAAGCATATGAATAATAAGCCATAGATTAGTTCATCAACATGTAAGACACGTGAAAGAAAACACGCACACACAATAGAAGTATTGGATAGTCATTACAACCATCATGAGGTGCACAAGAATCTAGTATTCAAAGAGTGAAAAACTTCTCATTGATAATGCTCAAATATCTTGTACATGTACCATATTTCCATAAAAATACAGTAGTGGATGGCAAATTTCTCATATCACGTCCAAAATAAGTCCCTAGCATCACCACAATTCTGTCCAAAATCACCAAGAGTAAGAGTGCTCAAAGCTACCTAAGTGCAAAAGCCAAGTGCTAAAAACCCATAACTAAAGTCATGGGAATATATTTATACAAAAGCCCATAACTAGAGTCATGAGGGTATATTTATACAAAAGAATAGGTGACCATTTGTCTTCCCCTTGACTTTTCAACTACCTCATGAAATATCATGTCCCTAATAACTTTTCATATGCTTATTGACTCTCACATAATTCTTAGCATTTATCATTTTCATAAATATGACAATAATATTTAACAATATAGCGAGATTCACAATTTATTTATGAAGTGTTTCCATGAATGATATATGTGGTTATCGGTTATGCTTCTGCAATATGTAGCTTGTTGAATGTATCTTCATAATCTTTTCTTAAAGACCAAAATAAGAAGACAGATGGAATATTTTGCAATGTTACTAGGACACACACCATGCTGCATATTTTCGTTCAACTCTATGTGTTTATGAGAAATCATAAAGTTATGTGCATCCACTAATAAATGTTGCATATTCTCAATGTGAAGCTTTCTTACACGAGTAGAAGCAGGTTTCTCTGGCCAATTTAGAGTCTCTAACAATTCAAAGGAAGCTGCTTCAATACCAAGGGATGATGTAAAGATTATATGAGAACATCGTAAAAATCTTTAGCTTCTTCTGAAAAACGCTCAATGTACTACCCACATACTTGATATTTTATCATTTCCTCCGTGAGATATTTATCAAGACTCCTCTAATTTAACTAAGTAGGAGTTCCTTCTAAAAGTAAGCTGGTTAATTTCTGGCCAAATAATTAGCACTCTACTTTTATAAAAAATTTACTGACCAATTTTCTCATTGTCTGTGTTTTCAAAATGTTATCAATTTTTCAAACAGTGATATGTGATTTAACTATAAAAGTTAAGACGGCAGTTCAAATCCCACGGCAGTTCAAATCCCAGTGACTATATAGCTTGCTATGATTTCAGCTCAAGGAATAAATCATAGATCTGGTATATCTAGACTCCCTATCTAGATTGTATGTTACTGACTATACTCTTGGTGTTATAAGGTAGCCATGAAAGTCACTAAGATAAAAAACAGTGTTGAGCAGATTTGTACAGAAGACTATCCTTGGATGAAAAAATATCTAGTAACTATAGAAAAACTTATATGAAACAACAATATGAACACATGATGTAAGTATCCTGTGAAGAAGCGTAAGAAAAATACCAATTGCTAAATGTTTTCGATCATCAGATGACGACAGCACTGATCCTTGAACTCCAAGTTCCCAAAAACTAGAAAACCTCGTTGCAAGATTTTTTTCAAAATGTTGCATTTTTTTTCTTTTCTTTTATTCTTAGAAGAGTGATATGAGGTTTCATTCTCATTGACCACTGCCAGGTCTGCAAACAAAATTTCTACTAGAATTTTCCAGCCATAATGAACCCTAGGGCGACAGAAGGATGTTTCCTTCAATGCAGGAAACAGAAGTAGCATATGATTTGATGTAAGTAGCATATAATTTTACATAAATTTCTCATCTCCAAAGGGAGATTGTCATTGAAATTGAAAGCTAGCAACAATACATCTAGATTTCTACTCTCCGGAACTCTCTGCAACCCATCCTTCAGAAGTGGAGCATCCGATATGCCAATTAAAAACACATTTATATGTAACTTATCTACCGTGTCCAAAATGATGGTGACAACTGGTTCACGTATAAAACCTTTTTTCTTCGCTATCGTGAGAAAATATTTGGGGATACATTTTGCAATTTTATCACCCTTATCCAGACCAGTAAATGCCTTTGTTGTTGGATACCCAGATATTACTATTGCTCCATATACAAACAAGCATCCCAAAAGGCCTTCTCTATCTTCCTGACCCTTCTTTGAAGAAGCAATCTCCAACAACTGCTCACTGCTATCAAAGTCTGCCACATTTTCTAACACAACTTCCACTAACTCCTTTTTTGAGTACCTTTGAGGCATCGATCTCCATCTCCATCTATCACTACAACTTAAAGGTTCGGGTGCATGTGCTGCATCAGTTTTTCTACTTCCATTCCTCAAACTAAAAGAAGTGGTACTAAAACATTGAAGGTTAATATCATGTTTACCATTTACATCTAGATTTTCAGGTCTAACCAGGGACTGTCTGAGTACAATCTCTCTTTTATCTAACTTAATGAAGTGCGAAAAAAATAGGCATAGAATAGATGAACCAGAGATCCTTGCGGTGACAAAAGAAACTATCACCACTCTGGTCTTAGAGGTGCAAGGTACTTCAAATACAATTCTGACAATATAAGGGCATTCCCAGTACGAGCTAATGTATCTAGGATAAACCGAATTTCTTCACAAGGTTCATAATGACCATGTTGGCAATAACTTGCATAACTTGTATTGTTGACGATGACAACTTCATACTGGTCCAATTCATAATCATACATTTTACAATGATTTTATCGCCCGATACCGAGGCTCTGGAATATGTAGGAATGCAGGCCATCCTGGAGTGCTTGGTATGGGGAAAGTGCTAGCTTAATTTAAAGTTGAGAATTGTATATGTTTGCAACAACATCAATTACTTAACGAATTCAGTAAATTTTTCTTCACCACTTGTTGGGTGATTAGCAAAAGACATAGTATGCATTCATTCTCAAATTGTGGTTTTCTGTAAGCAAATGAAATCGATCGATTAGGGAGGACATATTTGAGACAATTTCACAATGATGCATCTTATGTGCCACTTCATCACTTTTTTGTTCATTGTGACGATTCCTTATCCCATTGATCAGTCACCCTGCGTTGTGGCATGAGGAATGGGAGAAATATGTGCTATGGAACAGGGAATGCGAGGAGATAGTGTTGTGGCGCAAGGATTATAAGATTAGCAGTGGTGGAATTCATAGTAGTTTCTCATCAAAAAAATTTCGCTTCCGTTTTATTTGCTTTGTGTGTTTTGTTTCCGAGAGAAATATCTAGGTAAATTTTCTGGTGATTAAGTGCATCGATCTCAGATTCAACTTTTTTTTTAACTGTCCCTCAAATGCATCTCTTGAACTAGCATATGGACACTTGATTTCTTTTGTATGGCCATAGTCAATATCATCACCCAAGTACTTAAACTTTGGAGAAACATCACCAAGATGCATGTCCAACATCTGTAATCAAAATTGAAGAATATTGTACACACAAATCATTAAGAAAATTATGACAAATATTGTACACTCAAATCATCAAGAAAATTATGACCTAGATACAAGTCACACAATTGATTGTCATTGTGGATTTTGTCAAGCTTGGTAAATAATGTCTACCAACCTCTCCTCGTTTGAACTCCATACCCAAACCCTATTTTGCAGGGCTCATTGAACTAGAATGTGGTGGATCACTCTTAGAGTCTGCTTTAATATTCAAATATGAAAAATTTGTCATCCTGAGATTCTCGGCCTTGTGAATCTGAGACTATGTTTATTGTCTCGTTTGTTTTTCTTGCATGCCCTTTGGCGGCTCTCATAAAGATTAAAATGCTCAACCATGGAAGCCCTTGCACGATAGTTCTTGAAAATATCCAACATTTCAAGGCCTTCCTGAAGATTAATATCCCGAACATACCTACTATTTGTAATAGGTTTTCTTGTCATTGGTTTCAAATATACTGTGACATAACTGATAGTTGGGAATAACTTTTATGATATGCCATATGGCTGAGAAACTCCCAGTCCATTTATACTGCGGCTACAAATCCATATTTTTGCTGAATCCATGGATCCTACCATTTATGCAACACCAGAAAATTGTCCACTTCCATTCACGGAGAAGAAAAGGAATATTAGACCATCTCTATTATTATCACCAGCTCTCAGCTTCACGTTCTCGAATGCTAGATTCAACTTCTGGTTGCCATCGGGTGTGCTTGCTCACACATTGGACGTTATGCTCACTACAGCACCTGTTAACAAAGAACTTTGCATTATCATAATTTGTAATAAAATCCAAAATATTGTAACTTTCACTATCACCAAAGACCCTAAGAACTTCATTAACTTTGTCTAAAAAAACACTTTGTCCGTTGGCCTTCCCACCAGATATCACTCGTTGAATAATCAGAAATGAATATGTATTTGGTCAAATAAAAAATGATGTGGGCCTAATGGTTAAGAGCATGTGTTTCCTCCTAAGAGGTCACAACCAGAGGGGGTAGAGTATGTGTGCCTTTGTAGACTTAACAGTCAAGGTGGGTCCCTTGTCCCACAGATAAGGGGGTCTCATACACCAATTTGATGTGTGGGTTGACGGGGACCTTAAAAATGGATATTATTATTATTATTAAAATGGATTCTATGCTATGATGCAACACTCAGTTTAGACATTTTGTCAAACACAACGTGTATCATTTTCCTTTGTTATGGGCGACCATGAGTGCCTCTGTGTTAAGGACATGGATATGTCGGGGTTGCACATGCATCATATGTTCCCATGGACTATGAAAATAAGGTACCTACAGTGAAATCGATATTCAAGTATAAACCTGACTTCCAAATTTTATGTAGGTTTGAGAATGAAAGACACTATCGAAATGTTAGGATGTTTGCAAGGGATTCTGTAAATAATGCAACTGGTATAATTATGACAACTTTCAGATTCACGGGGGACCCAATATTTTAAGTATATGGGGTAAAGTGGGGGTGTTTTAGTTGCTACAATAGGGGTTTGTAATCTTATAAAATAATATTTTTTTCACATACATCATAATTTTGAAGTAGACCATATCATGAAAATGGGGTGCTAAGGATTAATAAAGATTTATCTTACGCTTGGGTCTACGAAATTTTGCCAATAACCAAACTGATCAATTTTGCACATATTACCTTATCCTTGACCTTAAAATTTCCAAAGATATCCAAATCAATTCTAAAGTTTAATCATAAATGGTTAACATATATAATGTCCCATTAGGTGTGCTCATTGAATGTAGATAAATCCCAAAAAATTTACTTAAAATAATCATTTTAGCTTGGTTAGCTATTGTGCTATCGAAAAAACTTGTTAGTTATGTCTGGACATCATCAAATCCTAATTTCTATTACTAAGCATCTTTTTAGTCATATTTAAACGCTATATAGAAGAATATGTTAAGAGGGTTCTGTATGATAAACTTATAAATAAATCTATTAAGGTCAACCATTAATATCAATCCATCTAAGCAAGGTTATTTTGTTCAAACACCTTTAGAATGGTGAGCACCCAAATCTATTCATTAAACATTGTAGTTTCTTCCATTGTATATTAATCAAGGTTTGGAGTTCCAACACTCTAATATCGAAGAGGACCCCTCCCAAGGAGATTTGAAATTCATTAACCTTCATGAATTGTCTCTATTAGGTGTTTGTTTTTATAACTTTTCCAATCCATTGGATCAATACAATCGCTGTATTCCTTATTTTCATGGTCATGTTGAATTATGTTTATTAGGCATAGTTTAATTTGATACTTCACATGACTTATAGTTTAATTTCCATGAGCATCACTAGCATTCATAACTCTATTTTCATTTATCATTTCCTTTATTGCTTGATCCACAAATATCAAGTTAAATGGTTTTTTCTTTAAGCACTCTCACAAAGCCACTAAAATGGAGTGAGGTATGGGTGTATGCACATGGCACTCTCCACCCACCATCATAGGTGTGAGGATGTACATGCACACATGCAAACATACACAGACATGAGTGTGGGGGGTGTTGGTTGAGGATCTACGTGCTTGTGTGTAAAAGCCAAATAGCATGCCTTAATAGTGAATGTGTGTGTGCATGTGCATATACTAGTGCATATACACACAAAAACATCTCCATGCCTCACTATGCACCCTTTTCGAGGTGAGGATGCACATAAACATAAGATGTGTGGTAGAGGGTAAAGTTGTGTGCATATGTGCATATCCCACCCTCCCATGGGTGAGGATGCATAAACACATACATAGAAGGGAAAATTTTAAGGATGAAAAATTATCTTGAAGTTTAAAAACATTGGCGAATATCACTAGTCCCTAATATGCAAACTATAAAATGTTTATTGATGTATTTGTAAAATTATTCAAAATTATGATGATTTTATATATACTCTCTATATATTGCTAGTGATTTTTAAGGTAAAATAATTTTATATTGTAAAATTTGGGAGAATCATTTGTATAAAAAATGGAAATTGACAAATCTTTTTTTGGGAAAAATCATGGAAAATTAGCCCACTTGCGAATATTAGCCCCTAAAATTTTCATGGGTGCATGGCACAGGGTTAGGATGTGTGCATGTGTGTGTGCTCATGGTTGGACTCCCTCTAACCATTTCCACCATAGCTTGGCCCCCACGACTTTCTTGAAATTTTTCAAGTCCCTTAATCCTAAATGCCCTCCCCATTTCGATAGATATACTTTGTCCCAGGAAACCAGGGTCCATTTCTAGGCTTGTTGCGCTCCATGCCATAAGAATTTATGGAAACAAGAGACTATTTCCTTGAAAACTTATTTCGACACTTGGAGCATTGATAATTGATAGATCTGAAGTTATTGTAAAACAATGTTGAGAAGTGTGATGCAACTGTGTAATTTCAACTGTCTGAATGTCCAATTTTCCAAACTTTTTGATATCTTCTCTTTAATCTTTGGCCAAAAAGAAACTCACAATGATTTGGCCATAAGGGGTATGGCCATATATTTAGCTAGAAGGGATTCAATTTGAAAGACAAGCTTTCTCTCCAGATTCATTTGCACCATCTTATTAGTGTTATAGAAAAACATACTAGATTTCTTACCATTAATTCCCATATTAGAGGCCATTTGAAAGTCCTAGAGGATACATTCTAAAGCCCTGTTTTCCTAAATGGTCAGTTCCCTAAATAACATTTTGTCATCCATGAACTACTCATGGGTGATAGGCAAGTCTTGACCCCATAATCTTAGGCCTTTTAGAATACCTTAATGAAGCATGCCTTGATATATATCTATAGACCTTATGCAACAAGAATAAATAGTAATGGAAATAACGAGTCCCCCTGCCAGAGACCCATTGACACTCTAAAGGTCCAAGATCACAATACCTTTACTAGGATGGAGAAAAATGGTGTAGATATTAGAGAGAAGATCGAACATATCGAACTAGGGGAAAACCCGAATACCACCAATATTATAAGAAAGTAGGTCCAGTTTAACCGGTCATAGGCCTTGGAAATATTTAAATATCTTACTAATGGTTATGAATACACATTGTAATAGTGCTAACAAGTGAAAAGGAAAAACAAAACAATGTATACTTGGGTCTAGGGGTTTCCATCAATAATCAAGAAAATATGTATGTTATCTTTTAGTGTTTTTATGTTCCTATTCAATGTTTTCTTATATCTTAAAAATCTAAAATCAGGTATCTGATTTTCATAATTGATTCAAGCAAAATGATCAAATTGATAATGCCAAAACTTGAGTAGCATTTATAATTTCTTGTTGTAAAAAGGGGTGTTGATGGGGAAAAATGCACTGCGAATGGTAAGAGTATCTCCTCTGTGTGAAGTCCCAATTAGACCTCACACCTTTTGTAATTGGAGTCTCATCCAGTATGTGGGTCCAACTTCCACCATGTTTTTCTTTTCTCTTGGGTCTTGAATGAAGAGATGTTAATGTGAGACAATTGTGAAATGCCTGAAGAGTGAGGAAGAATCATTCCACAGACTATAAACTTACAATACAAAGTACAATGTCATAACAACACAACAATAAGACCAAGTACATCTCAAGAGGAAGCAATTAGTTAAAACCATATGGGACATACAAGAGTAAAAAAACACTCGAAACTAATTGCAAATTAATTCACAGCTAATACTAGGGTAATGAATGGAATGAAAAAGAAAATATCCATGAGAAAGCATATGAGTAATAAGCCACAGATTAGTTCATCAACATGTAAGACACGTGAAAGAAAACACGCACACACAATAGAAGTATTGGATAGTCATTACAACCATCATGAGGTGCACAAGAATATAGTATTCAAAAAGTGAAAAACTTCTCATTGACAATGCCCAAATATCTTGTACATGTACCACATTTCCATAAAAATTCGAATTTCTCATATCATGTCCAAAATAAGTCCTTAGCATCACCACAATTCTGTCCAAAATCACTAAAAGTAAGAGTGCTCAAAGCTACCTAAGTGCAAAAGCCTCAAGTGCTAAAAACCCATAACTAGAGTCATGGGAATATATTTATACAAACCCCAGTCATGAGGGTATATTTATACAAAAGAATAGGCGACCATTTGTCTTCCCCTGGACTTTTCAGCTACCTCATGAAATATCATGTCTCCAGTAACTTTTCATATTCTTATTGACTCTCACATAACTCTGAGCATTTATCATTTTCATAAATATGACAGTAATATTTTACAATATAGTGAGAGTCACAATTTATTTATGAAGTATTAACATGAATGAAATATGTGGTTATCGGTTATGCTTATGCAATATGTAGCTTGTTGAATGTATCTTCATAATCTTTTCTTAAAGACCAAAATAATAAGACAGATGGAATATTTTACAATGTTACTAGGACAGACATCATGCTGCATATTTTCGTTCAACTCTATGTGTTGACGAGAAATCATGAAGTTATGTGCATCCACTAATAAATGTTGCATATTCTC